>OX465587.1:13139871-14439291 GCA_950022655.1 Alentia gelatinosa
ATTTTTAATTTTGAAAACAGAGACCTCATATCTAAAACTGTTATGGGATACCTGGAATTAGAACTGTTATCCCCTAAACGGTTAAACCATTTATGGTCATCTTAAGAAGAAAATCCGATGACATATCATTATGACCTCTCAGTTTATTCTCGAAATTGACTGCTGAGATATAATTTCTGATAGAAATTGGTTTTAAATATTGTGACAAAAATACACAATATAACGATAAATGAGAATTATTAGTTGGGAAATAAGACCATTCCCTATCGTCGCAAAAACGATAATAGCAGGATAACTGCTTATTCCTGACCTTCTTAGTATTCTCAGAAACACACCCTCGTAGAACCAACTTCTGTTTAACCAACAGAGATTCCAGGATTATATCAGTAATTGAAAACCAAACATTCCTTTGTCTGAAAGTGTTTTAACGATTTTTTCTGGTACACCCCTGTAATTTAACCGAGACAATTGATCAGCTAAAATATTCTCAGCTGATCTGATATAAGATGCTGTTAGGCTTAAATTATTTAAAAAACATACCCAAAACAGCTCTCGTAGCCAGGCCATGCACTGTTTGTTCCTGCTACGACCAGTATTGATCATAGCCAATACTTGCATGTTATCAGTGATAATACTTACTCTGCAGTTTTTATAACAGTGGGACCATCGTTTAACACCGACCAATACAGGCCAAAGTTCATAAAAGTTAATATTCTGTTCAATAATTTCCAATTCAGGAGATTTCTCAAAATGAGAATTTTCAATAATTTCACATTTATCATCTTTCCAAGAACCATAGAAAAAATCAAGGCCTGCCCAAGCCCCAAAACCCAGCATAGAAGAGTCTGAAATAATCGGGCAATGATTACATTCGCGTTGAATAATTTCCTTGCCATTAAAAACATTGCAAAATTTGTACACCAATTCAGATCTTCAAGTAAATCGTCAGTCAATTTAATTTTTCCTCGTTTTGGGCTTGAAGCAGAGAGATCGAAAATCCTGCGACTAAACGTTCTGCCTCCACGTACCACCTGAGAACAGAAGGAAACTAACCCCCCTATCTGTTCTAACTCTTTTTTCGATACCATATTATTTTCCCGGATTGTTTCAATCGATTTTTTGAGCTTTTCGATTTTACCTTCTGGCAAAGATAGTGTTAATTCTTCAGAATTTATCAAAATCCCCAGAAAAACAGTCGATCTTGAGGGATCAGTCACTTTTGACATGGATACTTCAAAGCCAATATTACAGAGGATGTCAATAAGTGCATTACGTTTTGTTAAACAATCAATGTAGTCAACTCCGATTACTAGGAAATCATCCAAATAATTGGTGATTCCAAATATACCATTCTAACTTGCTATGTCAACTACCAAATTGGATATTCTGGTAAAAATATTTGGTGCGCATTTCAACCCGAAACAAAGACGTTTATCTTCGAAAAATGTTGGGCCATTGCCTAAATCCCAGGAAAACCCTTGAAAACAAGTTTGATCAGCTCTCACGTTCACCGAACAATAGGCTGATTTGATGTCTACTACACTTAAAAATTCGTTACCTTTTAGATCTTTCACAGCATCATAGACCGTATTATAAGAAAACGACTCGTAGGTATTATCCATGAAGTTGTTGATACTAGTTTTATCCGGGCTCGAGCAGTCCTTAATAGGCCTAAGTTTACCATTTGATTTAATTACAGCGCCTAAAGAATGAACGCATTTAGGCTTTAATGAGGCATAGGCTACTTTACTAGATGAAAGCTCACTTTCGATTATATTGGACATTTCGCGATAAATATCGGGTTCTAGTATAGAATTGTAATTTTCACAACAATAGTTAGTGTCACACCCATCATCAACTATTGAAAATCCGTTAACAAACCTGTTATAAACGAATTTTCTATCAAATTCCATTAAACTACTGGTATTATTAGGCCCCCAGAGATAATGCTTAATACGGCAAGGTTTTAGTTGAGCCTCAAATTCGCCTATAAAATGGTCACAATAACAAACATTGTTGATACAGTTTATATCAAAATCTAACGAATTCTCTGAATCCCAAATAGGTAGATAAATATCGTTTGGTTTAAATCCAAACTCTGAATCCACTGACATGTCAGAGTTAATCTCAACGGTTTTTACTTTTTTCAAATTCAAATCTGAAAAATTATCAAACATTACATTTTGGATATCAACGATAGAATTTATCGGAAAAAGTACCACCATTGTCTTTTTCTGAACATATGGTATCCAATTCCCCATCAGATACTTGACTTTTATCCTTTTGAGCAACCTGTGGTAAATCTGTGTCATTAATACTCAATCTACCGCTACCGTTAGCGTTATTTGACCTGACCTGACCTGATTTTTCTGGAATGCGGTCAGTCACATGGTTTCTATTAATAACATGAGACATTGTATCAACTTTACCGCAAGTATCAAGGTTACTCGGATATGCATTTCATTTGGTATTCGTCTTCTTGATTTGACACGAGAAAGCCCCGTGACTACTGGAGTGACAAACACTGCAACAATGTCGATATCTACAGTTTGTAAAAATACAACCATTTTCTTGTTTGTTATAAGCGTTACAAGTGTGAGAAAAACCAGAGTTTGTCGCTTTTGTCTTTATCTGTTTTGCATTTTTGGCATTAATTGTCCCATCATACGACAAATGCCTAACAATATCGCTAGGATCGATAGTAGCGAATGACTTAATACCTTTTTTGTTCGCTTTTTCCTTAACGGATTTATCGTACCTAATCAGAGCTTCGCTTTCAAAAGCTCGTGTTTTAGCCTTTTCTGCAAGAAGAATCTGATGGTCGACTACGCCAGAAATATCTTTCCCATTTTCAAACATTTCTTTTAGCATTTTCAGATTTACTAACACCAAACTTTCGTATGAGCTAATTTTTTCCCCTTTCTCAAGATATCTGGAAGTATCATATTTACCGGGTTCTTTTTTCTATCGTCAGAACTTCTTGATCTCGACTTGGATTCAGAACTCGCACTTGAATCTCTTGAGCTGCTCGGGGATGATCCCGTAGAAGCTCTTCTGTGTTGCCTCGACTTGGAACGATTTTCTATTGAACTCCTATTATTTGTAGTCACCAGACGAAGAATGGTAGAAATCGACGACTCCAAATCATCCATCCTCTTCTCTATCTTGGAATTCGCTCCACCTGTAGCCGCTGCAGAAGAACTCGCATCACCCTCCTCCGAACTCGCTGTAGCTCCCGACTGCCCGCCGGCTTGCCCGTCCCGCGAAGTCGCTGTAGCCCTCAATTCCGCATTTTTTTCCACAAAAACATTTGGCATATCATCCAAATATTCCCCAAGAACATCCATTCCTGAGTGTATATCATCAGCCTTCATAGAAGGCGCCTTCTTCCTAGACCGACCCATGCTTTAGGTCTTTTAACCTCTCCGAGATTAAAAATCGACTACTCAGGTGAGCAGTTAAGAGCGGATTGTTGTTTTTAACCAAATTAGCGTCACCAAGAAACCTCCGGTTACCGCATCAGGTAACCGGGTAACCTGGAAAGTATGCGTGACGCAAAACAACAAATGATGTACCGCAGTGAATAAACCTGTGAAGGATATTGGTTGATAATTTATATTTATATAAACATAGTTATATAGTAATATATATATATATTATCCATCGTATACAAAGTCCCCATTGAACATGTATGGGGACTCAGTAAACCACGACCCATTGTATACAACCTGTCAGATACCATAACTGTGGTATACGGATTCAAACCTGTGGTATACGGCCTCAAAACCATGGTATACGGGAAAAATAGTCCCTTTTGCTATAGAGCAAAGAAAAAGTTCCTAATGTTATACCCATTAATATAGCAATTACTGGGTTTAATTTATTCGAAAAGATGGATAATAAATGCAACAAACGATGATTTTGTGGACAGGCAGCTCTGTAAACCACTCGTGGTTGACCTCGTAATACACTCGCTAGCGCTCGTGTATTACTACGCGTCAACCTCTCGTGGTTTACGGCCGACTGTCCACAAAACCATCGATTATTGTCTATATATATATATACATAATATCTAGTTATCTAGTAAAGAATTCAAGAGTCGTTGAAAATATCACCTTCCTAGGAAAGCATAGCGTGTCCATCTGAAAAATATTCCAATCAGTCAACTAAATGCTGAAAAAGCGGATGATCCTACGGAAATACGACAGCTTAGACTCTGTCAGGATTAAGCTAAAATTCCCCTCCTCCACTGTACAGTAAAAGAGGATTAAGTCTGAAATGGAAAGAACTTGACATTTGTTAGCCATCAGAATGTAGAGTTTAGTGAGGAAGTCAGAGACAGTAGGAGGGAGAGATTTAATGTCCTGAGGTGAAGGACCTTTGAATGGGTGGACATCAAAGTGATTGTTTGATCTAGAGGTTACTTTGAGAAGCAGACCTCTTCAGAATAGCAGAAAGTTGCCAGTGACAGTGATTGTAAATTCAATTGGCTCGGTCGGTCAATGGGTTATTGCAAAATGCCAACACAACTTGACATTGTCTGGTTTGATGCTCTTTGAAATAGCACAATACAAAAGTCACTTTCTAACCCTACGAGTGGGACTTGAAGAGTTAATAACTTGTAGTTCTAATTCCATTGGAATTGTGTGGGAGGTGGATGCATGGATGCATGGACTTAAAATGACAACCACAATACCTAATTCAGCATAGCTAGCCAAAAGATTTTGACTAACCTTTTTTGGTGTTCCACCTGTTTTAGAACAACTCACATCAGAAACTTTAAGTAATTATTACAAAAGGTGGTGTACCTGATGGATTAAGACATTGACACAAACATTTTAGTATATACTTGATAAATACGGTACCTACGCTACAATCCTTATAATGGGAAGTGTACCACTGATAGAAGCATTGATATTTCCTATAATTGTTATCTATTGACATACTACAGTGTTAGCCTCTTAAAGAAACACTGGCTAAATAAATAATAATCCGTAAGTCTTTGGACCGGCGGCCATAATCAATGAGAGGTTGACGCATAGTAATACAACTGCCATAGCGAGCATATTAGGTCGTCAACCTCGAGTGGTTTACAGAGCCAACCGTGCAACACACATCCACAGTTGCATATCTTTACCATGGTCATCAATGATAATTTCGATAACTAGGATTTCGTTTATGCGTTGGGAAAAGCCGTGATCCGCGTTCTGATTTCTGGCCACTTATAGACAATTGACAGTGGTTTACTGGGGCCCCATACATTTTCTATGGGGATTTCGTAACGATGGGTAAGAAAATACATGAATTGCTTACATCGCAGTTCCTCTCAGTAAACCTAATCTGAACACGTGAAAGCGTTCATGCCATTTTACAACAACATTCTTTTTAGACATTTCCAATCCATTACATTTTCCCTTTGAGGTAATGCATAGATGGTGACATTTCAAAGTCTTGAAAGGCTTACCATATTCTGATGATTGTTCCTCTAGTAGGTTTAAAAGCAGAATTACTTAATAGGATATAGTCATAGCTTCACAAATTGATATTGAAGTCTAGCTTTATGGTTGTTTTATTCTTAGAAAAATACATACAAAAGGAAATAACGAAATGGCAAATTGGCTTTTAGGTTATGACTAAATACACTCTCAAAGCAGTAGGGTCTGGTATGAGAGTTACATAGAGTTCCCTCTACTGGGCAATGCGGCCACGGTTTAAATCTGACCACAGCTAGCGTAGTGTAGCTCTGGCAGCCAGTGTATTAAGGGGGTGTTCCACTGGACCGACGGTAGCCGATTCTGTAGCCAGACAATCGCCGATCATTATCGGATACCCTAGAATTTCTCAAATCTTTGAAAGTGGTCATTTATTAAACTATTATTATCAGAATTAAATAAATTACAATACGTGAGCTTCCTCTACAGGGCCCAGGAACAATTGATCGGGTGAGAAATCGGCCTGGTGGAGCACACCCTTTACGGGAGTAGCTTGGCCACTGGCACCTGTCCATTTAGGGTTAATCCTTCAAAAATGTTTTAGTTTCTTACTGTAATCCTTTCTACTATGTATGTTAGTAGTTGTGCTATTCTTGTTCAGTTCTTGCGCTATGTCAGTGACTAACTGCTGTGTCAGCGTTTTAACAAGCCATCAACACTTTCAACCTGCTGGAGAATTTGTTCTGTCTCTGTGCACTTCCCCCATAAGCTACCTCTCACCACCCACGTGTCATAAGAAATCCCCGAGGTAATAAAGAAGAAGCACATGGCACTTGTTTGCTGTAACGGAAGGCGATAGAAAACGTCAGGCAGTCGCGTAAAACTTATAAATACATAAATACCTTTACTTAAGGGGCTATATATAACTTCCGTTAAGGATGATCCTGAGGTAGCGAGAGAGGTGTGGCACGGTACTGAAGTTGTAAAGGCGAATAACGAATCCTCGGGTCGATTTGGTATGGTTCTGCTGTGCCATATTGCGTCCGGAAAAATCATATAACTAGATAAGCCAATTTGCACGTTTAAGGTTCCATAGTTTTCTGGAAGAAGACGAAGAAGAAGAAGAAGAAGAAGGAGAATATCGTATATAAGTGTTGTACTTGAAGTAAAGAGTCGTACAACCGGTCTTTACCAAATAGCTGGAAGGGTACAAATCATGCAGTAAACCAAATAACGAGGATTACAAATGTCGATCAGATACGGGTCCTCATAGGACTCAACAGATATGGATCCTATGCAAACACATCTTTACTGGGTATAAAGCTTAGCTAAAGCCTTCTTCTTGGTAAATAATTTAAAGGCATTATGACTCTCGATATTTCTTGATTGTACCATGCTGCGGATACCAACTTACCTGCACCGTCTCATCATGCCAAGTTACTCATACTGAGTTACCCGCACCGTGTTCTGGTACCGCGCTGCGTCTTATCGTACCGCGTTACCGATACCGACCTACCTGCACCGTCTTATCGTACCGCGTTACCGATACCGACTTACCTGCACCGTCTAATCGTACCGTGTTACCGATACCGACTTACCTGCACCGTCTTATCGTACCGCGTTACCGATACCGACTTACCTGCACCGTCTAATCGTACCGCATTACCGATACCGACTTACCTGCACCGTCTTATCGTACTGCCTTACCGATACCGACCTACCTGCACCGTCTTATCCTACCGCATTACCGATACCGACGCTCAAAACGTCACTATCTATGAGAGGCACAAAGAAAACCGGGGAATGGGGAGGGGGAAAGGCAACTTTTTACACAACTTTGCCAGTGTCAATAATGATATGATAGTCTTCTTTTAAATTGATTTGCCATTACCGTTTACTTCATTCAGGACGAGTACACGTGAAAGATGGAATGATCGCATAGATTCATCTGCCCGTTTCTGAATCTGGAGGAGGTCAACAAATGGATTTCGGCTGGAGAGGTAAGGGAAATAGAAGATGAAGCTGGCTTCGTTAGGATCCATCAGAAGACTGATGTATGAGAGGTCCAGTCTACGGCCGTCTCAGCTCACCAGAGACATTGTAGGTGGGCGGGTGTCATGACTCGTCCCGTCAAAAAGTGGCCGGCGAGGAAATGGAATATTAGTTTTACACGGCTACGTAACTTGCTGGTTGCCCTGGTAATGAGAAGTGTCAGCAGGGGAAGACATACATGAAAACATCCAGTCTGTTTTAGCCGTCCATAGGTATATTTCAGAAAAGAGTATTGATACAAAGGCTATGCATGGAATTAGGATATATTTAGATCCATTACCCTTTATCCTGGTAGGTAAACCAAGGGGTGGTTACCTATGACCATATCAATGTAAACCGTCCATGAATGATGTTGTAACAACTACGATGTATTATACATGTTGTACTAAATAAGTGTTCTGCGAACCCTGTAGTATTTGTAACCGGAAGGCCAATGTGATGAAAATCAGCTTACGATAAAAAGCTGACACAACCTGGCCACCTTTGTTGACCTGATAAAGATGTCATTCTGCTACCAAGTTAGCTGTACTAAACAAGGATGTCAATAAAGGAAATTCTTAAAAAAAAAAGAAAATCCCATGAAATGAAAGTGAGACCGCAGCTTGTGTAAGGTATGGGGTCGACTCAGCTCCCAATACACTCCAATATTTTCTACGATGCACCTCCCGATAAAAATCGAAATCGCTTTGGAAGATAAACTCAGGGCATTTGACCACGTCCCTGAGATGAGGCTTCGATGAAAAATGGGGGTTTGGGATTTCGTCCCGATGAGAATCCTGGGACCTGTTTAATAATCTAGGCTCTTACATGTAGACCCTTTTCTGTACGCCAAGGAGACGCAGGGAAGATGTGGGTAAAGTTCATTCAATACTTATGAACGACTTTATGAACGGCTGAGACTGTTTTAGCGAACAAACTTAAATATTATTAAACGATAACCCTTATAGGAGGTACAGAAAAGGGTCTTCATGTACGAGCCTAGATTATTAAACAGGCCCCAGTACCGTAGGGTTTCTACGACATTTCAACATGTTCAAATTGCGGGGGCTAATCGGCAGCATTGCAGAGAATTCTGTCGGAAAAATTGCTCTCACGTCTGAGGTACTGATCAGAAAATTATGAGATTTTGGAATTAAATAGAAGATACCTATGCCCATATTCCCTGCATACTTGGTGACTTTTGATTAGATTTAAGGGGTTCAAATCAATTCTTTCTTAGTGTTACTTGGAACAGAGCTTTTAGTTCCTGAAAAGAAAATACATTATTGTTCTATGTGTCCTTTTAAACATTATTTATGAACCCATTACGATGATTTGCGAAGTGGCATGTATGTACATTTGTCTTCGATATGGACCCTCCCTATAAGCCTCCGATATTGACATTTTGTATCGGAGCCATATCAGTAGGTCTAAATTTCTATCGTAGTAGGTGGACGCCAGGCCTAAGGGCCGTTGTCCACTGAATTTCTGATACGCTCTGATATGCCCTACGATGCACCTCCCGATAAAAGAATCTAAATCGCGTTAGAAATTGTGTCACGAGTTTAGGCTAGAAATTAGGCAAAACTGCTAACAGAGAAAATAGATATGTGTCCACCCCCCCCCCCCCCCCCCACCCGCCTTTCCTTGAAAAAAAGTTTGTACCGCGATTTAATCGTTGGATCAGATCTTATTGCTAGAAATCACTCAGAACCGAGATTCATTTCAATTTCCTTTCCAGGACCTGGACCTGGACGCAAGTATGGGGCTTGGACGGACATGCGTAAAGGGAGAGCATGCTAATATTGGCCTGGCAACAAAGACCCGCCATTTTGTGTCGTATTGCGCACCGTGAACGTACATCAAAGTGTCAAATGTCGTCTGCCTTGCCGTCTGCTCTCACAATAGCCGGAAACACTTCTAGGAAAAGACCAAGTCATCATGTGTTCAGCATGTACCTATTAGTCCTTTAGCATTTCATTAATACTGGATGAAAACTCACGAAAGTAATCCTCTGTGTAACTTGTTGAATGAGAGTCATTTCCATTTGTTGCCTGCTAATTTCAAGATAACATTTCAGCAGTGCATAAAGAAGCAGTATAATTACGAATAAGCAAGTAAATATGGCTCAGAAGCCAGACGGCTGAGGTGAATAATAATACACATTAAAGAATATGTTCTACGAAGCATTAACTGGAGAGATTCACCTTAAATGATGTCCCTGTCGCCTTCGGAAGAGTTGCATTTCCCTATACTACTCGCTTCTTGCTGGGAATGTAACAGGAAGCTTCACAGTTCACATCAATGTTTCTGTGGGTGGTTAATCGTTGTATAGCTTTGTGACAAACCAGCTGTCGGGCTGTAGGCGAGTTACACGGAACTAAACTTCTAGTTGCCTCAAAAAGTAGCATCGCCACTACGAATAAACACGATGCATTCAGTTCACAAGTTTCTATTTTTAAGGCAACCACGTGTACGGATGTACTTTGATGATAAAAAATTAACATGAAGGATGAATTATAAACTAGAAAATAGCATTTTCAGACTGGTATTCAGTAGACACAATGTGAGACATCCGAATTTAGATGCAACATTGAATATCTCATTTTGCACTGTTTTATCTTGCAAAGGAGAACAAATTTGAATAAATCAAAGCCACCTTACCGTGAGCCAGGCCTTCTCGTAGAGGTTGGTCAGTTGTTATTGGTAATACTATTGATTGGAGAATTTTGCATCCTGAATTATCAGCACCAATCTCTGACTCATGTGACGAATGTTACTCATCTCAGCCATGTTTGAATGATAACACTCGCCATGTTTTTCATGCCTTCTTGTTGCATCATTACACGAGTTTTCTCGCAGGTGGAATGCATTGATGATCCATCTCGACATCCCAGCAATTTACTTGTCACTCTGGTTCTTTCCACCAAGGATGCAGGCAAATGGCATGCTGCATGTTACGAGATCATAGCCAGAAACCAGAATTAGTGCTTAAGACCGTTTAGCTCTCACAAGTGTGTATCCTACGGGGTAATTTTTTTTCCTCATCAAAAGTTTGGTACAAGCACAACTCCACAATGGCCCGTTTTCGGTTTTATTGATGGCTTTTATTTGAAACATTGATTATTTTACCTTTTAAGACCTTTATTTTGACTCGTTCCCGAAGAAGATGGAGACAAAGTAATGGGATAAACTGCCTAATAAGATGCAAACAAAATTAAATGGAGACAGCTTCAAAGCAAATATAACATAATACTTAGGTACTATAATTTAGAGTACGTTGGTATAGCTGTCTAATGGTTTACTAGTGTTAAAGATTACCCTACGGAAAGTAGACTCCAACTCTGAGACGAGTAAAATAATGTCAATGAACATTTCCTGATAAATAAAGGCAACCTGTGGTTTCTGCAATAATCTGTTAACAGTTCCTCATATACACAATATGACAATCCATGCTAACAGTCTTGCTTTGCCTGTATCAAGGTGTTCCACGTACGAACTGTGTGCAAATAGACCCAAAAGATTAGGAAATGTACGCCCAGTGTAGTTAGGTCGATGTTGTCTGTCTTATAATTTAGCCTGCACTGTTCCCATGACAAATATATATAAACTTTACCTCGAGGAATTATACTAAAATCACATATCAATTTCACGAATATTTATACGAAAGAATGAGCATGAATAAACATAAGATTCGCAATAAATGAAGGAGAAGGGAACAAAGAGTTCTCCTCGACAGGAGGTCACGTCAGGACAACTCAACGCCACAGCCCGGGGTGAGTTTGTGAAATAAATCCACGTCGGCCGTTTTAATTCGGGCTCTTTCTTAGCAGAACAGGAAACTGACAAGGATCGTGCTCCGAGCGACTTGTACCTGTTTTAAACATGAATCACTGCTCCACCAAAAGCAATCCTCATGAATTTTTCGTTAGGCACGAAACGGGCGGACGACAAGAATACGTTACAAATGAAATATCTTAATTTGGTGGCAGTGGCAGCTACTGACAGTTTGTTTGACAACCCCAAGATAGGCAATGCGTATACGTCTTATTTATGAAGAAAAAAACCCGCCTCAACATATAACATATAAATCATCGCAAATGACACTCAGGGTTTTCTCGATAATAGTTATCTAATGATAGTGTAAGAACGAAAAATATACCAGAATAGAGCAGTAAGAATGCAGTGACTGTTCAGTCTAGCTTGAACCTTGTGTCAGTAACGTCAATTACATATATACATTGGATGTATGACTCCACTGGTTCATTTTCATTAATATTAGGAGTAATATTTCAGTCATCATACGTAAACACAATAAATAATGTGCGGAGCCATGATGTAGCTGAAAGTTGCTGTTATTTCAAAGTAGTATTTCTGATTCCAGAGCATTTGCCTAAATAACCTCAATCTACTAGTCCTGATACTCCGCTCTGCCGAGAACGTCATATACTGTAACGTTAGGGAATTCGCCGGTCGTGTTACCTCAGTTAAATGTGTTGTAAAGTTCAAGTCTATACATCCCTTTAGTGGCCAAGTAATATTAATTTCTATGAAAAGAAAGTAAGCATCAAAATTGTCCGTAATTATGAAGGGTGGCGTCCACCAACCACGACAAGTATACAACGACAAGTACTCCAATCGTAGACCTTGTCGGAATGCCATTGTCGTAGCCTTGTCTTGGTTGGTGGACGCCCGCCTTTAGTAAACACAAGTACTGAATTGGAACAGTCAACATCTTGCTTTATTCCCCTACCTGGTGTTTGCAGTTTGGCTGAATGAGTTGAAAGACATATTTACCCATATTATCATTTAGATCTACTTCCTGACTTGTCCACATGATGTCAGGGTGCTCTAATAACGTCACAGGAGTTGATCGTATCCTGAGTGCCCTCATAAGGCCCGTTTCCATTGGCTGACAAAAACGGCAGAGATTTTTTGAGTTACCCAGAAAGTCTGTCGGTGGTGCAACTGACAATGCGTCTGTGTAAAAAAAACGGTAAAGGTAGTAGTTTTCCCTCGGTGACCAAGCTTTCACTAAATGCTTGGTGGGTGGTGCCACATTGCATCATCTAAGCAGAAAAGGTTGTGGGTCATTTCACGAGCTGGGTTGTTTCCATTGGCCGATTTCGGGTTCCTGACTGTAGATCGGTGACGGAAAATTGACCAATGGAAACGGGCCTAATGACATGTGCGGCAGACTGGAACTGTGCAACAGTTCGGAAGAAGACTGGTAATCTTCCTTTGGCTGTTGTTTCAACAGCCAATCAGATTGCAGAACTCACCAACCAAGCCTGCAGTATCAACACCCCCGCCACCAGTGATTGAGATTGAGCAATCAAATCTACCCAAATTTGATTTCTAAACACTGTGACAGGCTGAATCTAAATGAAATGATATGCATATTGTACCGACCGTCTTTTGAAATGATGTCTCCAATTGCTGTTTTCGGAAGAGAAATGATCTAATCCCCTACCTTTAAATCTTTCTTTGGCTTTGTGACCTTTTAGATGTCCTCCATATGGCCGAGCGCATCCTACTGATGGCAGATAGTTGTAATAATTCTGAGTGCAATATGGTGGATGTGGTAGACGCTACAGGAATAGATCGTCTTTGTACCGCTTCTTATCATCAAAGAAATTGGTCTCGAGAACTGACATCTGAAGTCCTTTACCAATGGACTGCTGACCATACTTTCAAAATTATACTTAATGTTTTTTTAAGTTAAATGGGAGAAAGATTAATTTTCCCCCGAAAGTAGTGCAGAAAGGAAGATCTCCACATCCCCATGGGGATGTGGGTTGCCCGCCCTCCCCGGAAAATAGCAGCTTCCCTATACATCACTCTTCAGTAGTATTGGCTCTGGTTACGGGAAAAGAGGGGACTTGAGACTGGGTTGGTTGGGGTTGGTGTTGAAATGGGTTGGAGGTGGTGGAGGGTCAAGGGCAAAAGGTTAACCCCTGACCTCCCATAGTCTTCTTATCTAAAGTGTCCATCTCCCTGTCGTCCTCTTTAGGATCAATACTCACACTCCATCAGAGCAATGAATGGGCCGGGGACCTCAGCATAGGGCACCTTATCGCCCTCCTTAGTCCTCATAGCCCTTATCACTTATCTCTGCTCTGCTATCACCCCTCCCGGCCTCCCTAGACCGCCCTCCCGCATGGCGATCACCGCCATTTACCTCTGTCATCACCACCAGTCAATACCGTAAACCCTCCACTGGCGGCAACGCCTATACGTAGATTATCCAGGCGCAGCTTGTGATATGGATTTATAACATTTAGAAAAGAGGCTATTCTGAAATTTAAATTTGGAAACAGGTTTGGTAGTTTATATGTCTATAGATCTGCAAGTAACAAAATTTGCTTTTTTATTATTAAAAGAATCTTGGTCCTAATTCTGCTGCACGACAATGTCCGAGACAATATGACCAATATAACAAAAAAAAATCCTTTTCTTTTTTACCTAGAGTAAATTAGTCCCTATATACCCTCAGGGTCCCCTGGGACGTTAAACCACAAACAAACAAACCTAGAGTAAGTAAGTAAGGACGTCTCTCAGTCTAGCTGAGTTTTCCGGACACTTTGCTGGCATCCTACATGTACACGCATCTTGAATCGTGAATTCGTTCATCGAAATCAAATTTAAAGATTGACTGGCTTTAGTGCCAGTTAAAAAATGGAAAATAAAGAATGGAAAAAAGAGCAGTAATTGTAGTAGTATGAGATGGTTGTTAGATTCCTCAGAATGGAAGTACAAACGTGAATAAACAATAAATGAATGACATCGTAAATTTTATTAGTAGCATTCAATTTTGATTCCATGCCCTACATCACTTTTTATTCAAGGTTAATATTCAATCCTCTAAAGAAAGGGGCCCCTGGGAGATCACTCTCTTCCTTCTTGGCGATGATAGATGCAGTCAGGGATATTGATAAAAGTATTACTGGAGCAGAAGGCCGTGGGTTGCCGGCCGGCCTTTGAAGGGCTTCTCCTTTTCAGATATCATCCTGAAGGGCCGTTGGCTGTTTTTAGTCATTTACATGGTTGTTTTTGGAAGGAGTCGAAGTGAAGTGAATGACATGAAAATTAGACTATGATGAGATGTTCCGGAAGTGTCATTAGAAGAGTAGGTTTTAATTAATTTTTTTAAGCAGAAAAACCTTATTTACTTTTAATCCTAAAATCAAATTGAATTGAGAACAGGGAAAATCGAGATATGAAATTACATGGGTACAGTTTTTCTCGACGGTCATCAGCGTGTATCAATAAGGAATTTGTTAAGACAGCTACAGGGCGCTGCTGAGTGATAAATGTTCGGGACTAGCAGTCAGGATTACAGTGGGGAAGGTTGAAGTACGAACTGGAGAAGAGGGATTTAAGGGCCTTCTCAACAAAGTAAATCAATATGAACGTAGTTCGTTCTTGCTCTAAGATGAATAATTAACCTGTCTTTGGCGTCCTGAAGACAAAAATGTGTTCTAAATGATATTTGAATCTCTGAAATACTACCTGGTAATTATGAAACACTCCCTTCTACATCCACCTGAGGAATAATTCCTGGTGGACATTTCTGCTGGGACAATGTTTACGCATGGACGACTACGGTAATAAATGCCATCCTGGGAAAAGTAACCGTGGGAATTATCTTGTCACACACAATACATACACTCACATTGCGAGTTAGGAATGCCAGCATGTCCGGTTTCTCGGATGATGTCTAGCAACAGCCAAGAAATCTCTTCCTCTCTTGTGTCTATCATTTGTCACGTGCATTTGTACTCCCTTTCTCTCGCCTGCCCTCCCCCTTTTCCCTCTCACCACTCCCTGTCTCTTAAGTGGGATTTACACGTAGAGACTAATGTACCTGAGACTCATGTACTTCATACCCTTCCCCTAGTCTCAGAAAATACTCCTTTGATACAATATTCTCATGGCAAAGTTATTTTACCACTCTCACGGAAAAATGGCAAATCTTATTCGCATGGAAGGACATGCCTGGTACATAATTTCAGACATAGTCATAGTGAACACTCATCCTGGGACTGAAGTACCCTTGAGGTGAGGGGTATTACAAATGTGTAATCATTATTGCGGGCCTCTTATTGGCTGGGGCAGGTACTTAGTCAGCAACTCTCCAGCAGGTCAATTTGTATCAGCGAAATAACCCTACTGATGTTAAATGTGTTTTAGATCAAAATCTCATGGGAATCCGTACCTTATTAGGGGTGATTGTCGCCAGCAGTGGCAGACAAAAATCCTTGTCTCAGGGAAATGGAACCATATAATTCAGACGAGGAGATTCTGTACCACGACAGAATGTCAGCAGGATTTGTCTTAGACAAACACCCTGTGAGGTATACATGAATCCCACTGTGGGAATTCCACTTTACTTTCTCTCACAGCCCTCCTGCCCTTTTCTCCTTTCTCCTTCTGGCTCCCCCTTTTTTCTCATTTTATCTATCATCTTTATTGTGTATTCCCATCTCCCACCTTTCATCTAATCCCGTCTTTCATCGTGTGAATTCCACATTACCACTTTTACCTTTCCTTCTCTCCCTACTGCATCATCCTCTATTGCTATCTCTTTCAATTTGCCATACCTATAGATCTCTCTTTGTCTGTTTAATGTCTCCTCTCCTTAATTTTCCCTTCCCTTTTGCTTAAGTGGAATTCACGCGATGGGATTCATGTACTTCACAGGGTTCAAAATCCCATGAGATTCTGTTCTTTTTTTGGGAGTAAATGTCGCCAACATTTGCAGAGGGAAAGAATGTCTCAGGGATATGGAACAATATAATTTAGTTGAAGAAATTGTGTTTAAGCACAGAATCTAAGACAAATACCCTGTGAGGTACATGAATCCCACCATGTGAATTCCACTTTACATTCTTTCTCCCAGTCCGTCGTTCTCTCCCTCCCTCTCCCTGCTATTGTTTATAATTTTAGGTTTTATTGAGGATTTATTTTTTGCCCATGCTCAGTCCCGGTTTTGATGGAGAGGTAATCCATGATAGAAAATAGAATAATCAGGACCTTAATTTTGACCAGCAATTATTTCAAGATACGATATTTATGTGCCATGAAACAGCTCTATTTAAATTCTAGAGTTTGTTATTAATTGCATTTGTAGTGAACAACTTTAATTTCAGTGTCGACAGACACCACACTCAAGGTGCCTCCAAATATGCTTAGCCGAAAGACGCAACTATTCAACAAGATTATATACACGTTGTCGTTATTAGTTTGACATTAAACCCCAATACACACCTTGCGCTGGGAGGCGGGGATTTGTGGCTGACTTTTTTCATCAAAGAGGGAGAGATTCACAGGCCTCAGCGTACTCAAGAGGCTCTCTAACTCTTAGCAGGTACAGAACCTTCATGAACATCGTTTTATGAATATCTATGTCACTATATAAACTATTATATGTATATGAATTAATTAACCGCCCACCAACTTAGGGCATTCGATCTCACGCTATAACATTTTCCCTCTCCACTCTGGGTCAAGTTACCTGGTAACTAGTTCACCTTGGTTACGTGTGACGTAACGTTCTCAGTAATGGTCATTCCGCTGCCTCAAATCAACAATACAAGAGACGTTTTAAGTCTTACCTTTTGGCTTAACCTATTTCGGTGTATCGTTCTTGATGTTCAGGTTTATTGTACATGTATTTAATAAACCCATGTCTATATGTATAGCGCCATCCCCGTTTTCGTGTTCAATTCATTCCGTAATCCATTCTAAGGTTAATATTATTATATAACGTATTAAGGAATTTACTTTATTTATGTTGGCCCAGAAGTCATCATCCTGAATGTTAAAACTAGGATTTGGAGGTGAGTTTCACATCAGATGCCAGAATTTATATGACCCTATTAAAAAAAGAATTTGTAACAGAAATGGATTCATTCAATGCAATGAATATGTGAGCACCTTTGGATGCCCAAGTCACTCTCCCAACACCACAGTTACAGGGAATTTGGAACACTTAATGTCAGTTGGGAGAGTGCACTAGAATTGGCCACACACAGTGAAGCGGAGGGGAACCAGATGGGAAACCAATAGAACACAGGGGTTTTTTTTGGTGAGAGAAGGGACTGTTGCAGATATATGAGACGAAAGAAGGAATTTTAGGATTGAAAGTAAAATAAACAGGTTATAGAGTTAGGACTAATAATTGAATTAGTTATATACAGACTGGAATGATGGTAGTGTCAAAGATTCCATGATGGGCTGGATGGGGGATACTTAGTAGAAACCAAACTAGAGTTAGCCTTGTCAATGTTTATGCCACGATGGGCAGGTAGTGAGTAGCAGACCTGCTAATTCGAGTTTGGTTTCGTATCTATCCTACCCCATCTCACCGATATACAGAGAAAACTTTGTAATTATCTATGTTAGTAGCGTGTTGACACTTATGGGAGGATGCTCGCGCTTGTCAATGCTGTCAGATCTACTTTCGTTACCTCGTCCCTGATAGGTCCGTTTTTTTAATTCACCTCGATGCATAAATAACACTTTATTTAACGCTCAGTCAAATACACTGAGTCAATGTTAAACCTATGGCGTTTTTTTATTAGGGGTAGGATAAATGGTTTCATCAACAACAAAATATGAGGGGACGGGGGGTGGGGAGCAAATAAGAATTGTTATAGCCGTTGAGTTGAGTGTGTGGTCAATTAACAAAATGCTTGTCTTCATCGCACAGCGCTGGACCGGTCGAATGAATCAACGATGGAAAGGGCACATTTCATTCTAAAAGAATTTGAGAACCATTAAAGAAAAGCTTTTGTTCATTTAAAAAAAACCAAAAGAAACATGCCAAACTTGTGTCACAGTCCTTCCTTAAATATCTGTTTAGGGAATCTAGATATATGCTGCGTGTTTATGGCGAACATCGAAGCGTAAACAAAGTAAATTAGAAACAGTGATCTGGTAGGCCAAATGGATAAGTGAGAAAAACAGCGAAACCACCACCAATTTGTTTTCACTATCAAGGGAATTCACAAGAGACTTGATTTCCCCAGGGGCGGCGTTACTGAGACCTTACATAATTTCCTGTAATCAGTGCGTCAAAACACCACACTAAAATCTGTCCCTCCGAATATATAGAGCACCATTTGTTTTCTGCATTAATGGCCGATTGCAGATTCTTCTGACATCCTGGTAATGAAAAGCTGAGACGTCTACTGTTTATCTGCAACACTTTATCATCTTGTTCTGCATTATTGTAAAGGAAATGATCGTCTCGCCAAGGTTTATCTACAGTTTCTGTTTCCAACTCAGATGTAGTAATGTGTTTACGTATGACATTTTCTTCTATTGTGATATCAATAATATATACGCAAATGGTTATAGCGATAATGCAACGGATTAGATGTTAATTTGTGCAATTGTTTCTATATATCAGAAAGTCATTCCTATTCTGGGGCACTGCCGACAGTATTGTCTTCTCGGGAGAAATCTACTGCGAGAAGACATATGTCACAGACTGTCAGTACAGCTGTAGAAATGATAAAGATAATGATGATAATAATAAGTTAATATTGTCTGTATACTCAAAATTCAATCATAAGGAAAGAAAAATTCATTTTATAAAGTACCTGAAATATTCATAACATTTAAAAGTAATTTATCAATTTTTCCCTTATGGGGGAGTTGGGTTCCTCCGGATTATTTCCCAACGAAAATCTTAAAAATCATTCTTTGATAAATATTCATAATACACATAATCTCATATATAGACTAAAACGAAATAAAAACAAACACAGGGTTTACTCTGTAAAGTCAGAAAACATCTTTATATTTCCGTATCTCTTATATACATCATTCTGTACAGAATTTATTAGAGATCGAATCAGACATGACAACTCTTTACACAGGAAATGAGTAACAGTAGAACGCCTATCTCTCAACGAAGGACCTTATGCGTAAAGCGAGACTGTTGCGCGTCACAGGGGGCCTGATACGTAGGCGACCCCGCTATGGCACGGGAGAGAGAGATAGACGAGACAGCTCAGGTATGGAATATGGAATATAATCCTATAGCAAGTATGTTAGCTCTAATTTATACCTCTAGATCCTCACATTAGAAATTGCACCGTACACGAGTTTAATAATAATTAATAATAATAATGGTAATTATAATAATAAGGTAACAACAACCACAGGGCATTTGTGTGTACGTTTGTCATATGTATCGCTTTTTTCTTACCCCATCTTTTTTCCTTTTTTTTTAATCTTGTCGTATCAAAGCATCCCCAGTCAGTCTGCGCCTCGGTGACCATTTCCAGACAAGACTCTTTAAGTCATCCTGAATCTATAGCGCTTTTCGTGCTGACGCAGACTTGCCATTATGGTTTTAGTTGTGACCTCCAGCCAACGTGTTGGAAGCATTGCTTGTTTCACCTGCTAAATTACATATCAACCATCGGGAAGGGGTTCACCCATAAATTTCTTAACAAGCGTAGATTTTGCAACCATATGCTATCTACCTGAATAAACGGGTAAGTTTAATGCAAGAATGTCTATCAAAACTTCACAAATGAAATTCTTCTTTTTTTTTAATTTATCGCTTAAAATGAACGATTTAAAAAGAAACATATGACTAGTGTTTAGAGGATATAAACTATAAACAAACCATATTGAGCACAAACTCCAGTTTTCTACTTTTTTGAGTCACCGCAGCAGGTAGATTCCTAGAACGAGTACTGTCACTACTCTGTCTAAAAGAGTATTGACAATGTAGCCCTGTAATGGTTTTCTCTCAACTCTGCGAGTAATATTCAGTAGTACTCTATGCAACAAGACAACTGCATATTAAAGTACCAAACATTACTCAACATTGTGAGTAACGCAGAACAACTCTCTAATATGAGTCATAACAGAACTCACCACCAAGATTCATGACAATGATGTATTATTCACAATCTGGAAGTGACACCAGTTGCTACAAACAATTACAAAACTCGCTAGGAATACTGGCAGTAGTCTACCTTGTGAGTAATGGTAAATGGTTTTTTTGTTCACCTCCTCAACAATATAAGAGCCGTGCTGGTAAGTAGGTCACCTACTCTATCTGGCTTCGGAGTGATGGTACAGCACTCGCCTCAATAAGTAACAAAAGTACTCACTAGGGAAATGGCAAACTATCTAGGAGCACTCTTGGTACTCTTTATGTTGAGAGTAATAGCAACTTTCTCACCGGTTATATTTTGAGTACTAGTATTACTCCTGATGTTTTAGTAACACCACCACTCTTTATTCCCACTGCAATGACATCACTCTCCGAGATGCGGCATCACTCTTACTTCACTCAATGCATGTTTTTCCCGATAGACCTTTAATTGACAATAATTTCACCGAATATTAATTTCGTGAGACACGAATAAATCAATTTCGTGAGACATGAATTAATTCTTAGAATCATTGTGTTTGATGTTCAGGTCATATTCCGGTCTACTCGATCTTTGAGGATATACTGAAGGACAGAATACCAGATCCTGTTGCTTGAGTATCAGAAAGAGCGATGCCACCATCTTCCTTTACAAGTTGTTGCCACGGTTCGCACCTTTAACTAACATAATAATGGCAGTTTTTACTCTGCTCTTCAGATGACAACCCAAGAAAACGCATTCTACAACGAATACACAAATGGACAGAGAAACAAACTACTACAAAAAGTAAACAGTGTTCTGTTCTAGAGCGCGCCCCCTGGTGGGAGACTCGCTACGACGGCTACTCATGTTTGTAATTATGTAAACGGGAACGAGGCTGAAGTCCCGCTACTTATGTACATAATGGCATTATGCAAAACAGTAGTGTATTGATATTCGGTTAGCTCAAAATGGGTAAAACCATTTGTACAAGTAGTCCAAAACAATACAGTAGCACATGGCTGGTAGTAGTAAGGATAACACAATGATTTATTTGATATAACTGATTGTCACTTTGACTCCTAAATACGAAATATAATTGTAATGATTAGAACGAACCCACTAAGTTAATCATTAATATTAACATGGTCACTCCAACTTGGCCGCCTTGGGCGAAGCTATATTATTCCTCTTCGCAAGCCTATGAGAACCTTTTGGCACCAGCTGCAACTAACTGCTCATGCGCATTGACACAGTTTGTAAGGGCAGTGATAAACGTGTAACAGTAAATACCGAGTAAGTAAGAAACCAAGGACACAAACTTCTACACAAAACGGGGCACCTTGCGAATTAACTTTTTTCCTTCGCTAGTCACTTTCAGATAAACTAATTAACCTGGGATTAAGACATCATCACACTGCTAATCAATTGATTAATTTAATTCATAATTAGTTATGCTACGAATATAACTTGTCCCAATTTTCATCCTCTTTCTTTTTGTATGTTAAATAGTACCTGTTTGTACTCAAATCTATGATATACTGTAATATTATTATCCTTATGATGAGACTTGCTAACTTAATATTAATAGATACCACCAAGATTTGGACTGGTTGCTACCATGGTATTGATAACAGGAAACCAATGACGAGAATATGAGAATCTACCGTGAATAAACCGTCAGACCCGAGCGGTACTCCAAACACCTCCACGATTTTGCAGTGTAACCAGTTCTGTCTTTTTAAGGAAAAAACAAACAATCCGAGAAGACATTACTAAGATGATCTCATTATCTAATACAACCGAAGTTGGTGATGGGGGTTTCCCTCAGCCGAATCGACCCTAGTCTGGTAACTATATAGTACACATCGGGAACTAATTTGGTTGGGCGGATGCCAGGAACGATTTATTAACAGGGCGAAGGCAACGTATAAAGAGGTGGCTATACATTTTCCTCTTACTGCTGTATACTCCTCCGGATATCCACAGGACAGCCTTAATCTGTAAAGGAGGAGCACTTCCTAAACCCAAACTCCATCCTACAAGAGCCTAGCTCATACATTTTCCCAGGTAAGTTGTGTGGTAAGGACTTTAAGAAATGGTATCGGAGTGTGAAGGGGCACTCAACTATTTAACCCCCAAATTAATACTTCTTTTCAAATGTATTTCTATTTCTGACCTAATGCTTAGTTTAGTTGCAACCAGTGGTGACGTATTGGTGTCGGTGATGGTGTTTATATGGTGTTGGTATTTGAGGTGGTAGTGGTTGTGTTGGTGGCCTAATCATTACTCTAGCTTTCCGAGACTGTCAGCCAATTAACCTATGGTCGCCTTTGATTGGCTATAGCGATTATTGAACACACCCACCTATACTAAAAGACCCGACCATCGTGTCTCATTGTATGACACTCTGACATCACCTACAAGGTTTCCTGGACGTCCTATACCCGACCCTCTGTTCTTTCTTTCTTTCTTTCTTTCTTTCTGTGAGTTCTTAAACATAATTATCGTCACACTTCTCGTTGGCCTTACACCCTGGGTTTTGTTCTCAGACCGATGTGTATAGGCCAGGAGGACAGGAGATCCCCCAATGAACTGACCAGATCTGTTTTAATAGAAGATGCTACTACAAACATGAATGGATCTATTCATGCGGGAGGTTTGAGATTGGTGACACATGACCTGAACTGGCGTACACCTGTGTAAGTGTTTAACTCCTGGCGGGTTTAGATTGTGAGTCAAAAGGCACATAAATTACTCCTGTTCTTATCACTATTCCTTTACGACTATTTTGCATAGTGCTGCTGCGTATCGGGTAGGACCGTTGTAAGGTTAGGTTAACCCAAACTCCTATTACACAAGCACCCCCATTAGCTCCTCTGTCGTACCGGAACAGTGCTATTTAACCTTGTGTTTTACCTATTGCTAGAACGGGATGCTCGGAAAACCATGAGAAAAAGATATTACCGTATTTTGTCAAATGATATATCAAATGCAATAGCGCAAAGAAACAACATTGAATAGTCTCGTAATCTTTCCTGATAATGTATCAATTCCAAAACCTTTCTATTTGAGTCGTAGCCTTTACCACCAATCTTTTTCAACGGTAAAAGAAGCGAGACCTCTTTTTTGAAGAATATGCGCAGGCAATAATTCTCGTTGGGAAACTTGATTTGGAGATGCATTTTTGTCTTAATGGAAAAGAGATATACTTATTTTGTTTGTGGTGTTGTGTTTGTGTTCAAAGTGTAATGTGAATCTTGACCATTCTACCACATAACATACGGGTGCGAAAAGGGTGACTCTAGGTAAGAGGCAGTTTCGGTAGAAGATACACTAACGATTGCATGTGTTAAGTGGATTGATACGTTCTAATATCCAGCACCAAATCTACAGACAAAAAAACTAGCAGTACAGGGTGCAGGTAAGATTGATATGTATTTGTCGATCATCCGAGAAAGGGCACACTCTAGGTATGCGCCACTTTGCGACTAAAACAGGTACACACATAGTGGGGGAGTTTGTTTAATATTGGCACTAGTAACGTTCGCCCTCGGGTGGGAGCATGGAGAATGGGATGTCAAAAAGGGGTATGGGATGGGGTAGGGTGGAGTTATGCAGTATAGGTGTCAATCATGGAAGGTGTAGTCATGGTGTAATATAGCCGATTGGGATGTTGATGGGAGGGGGTAGGGAGGGATGGATGGAAAGAAGGGGAGGGGATAATGCACTATTTACCACTTACCAGTTGATGACTGTACTGAGAGGTGGTAGATGGTGGTGAAAAAGGGAGGGTGTGGTGAAGGGACAATGTTTTACCCCGGACTAATGTCGCTGTACCAGCTAGCTATCTGACCAACTGGAGAAACTCTAATTCCTCAGAGCGACCTGTTTCCAATGTCCAGACACTTTGTGATTGAGGCAGGGATGAGTAGCGGCGTGGGGGTGTGGCAGGCGTGGGAGGATGTGTGTGGGCGGGGCGGGGGAGCTCAGGGGAAGGTAGTCGGCTTTAGATGGTGACAAAGCAGGGGTTCAGAGAAGTCAGACATTGTCGCACATTCAAATAGGACCATGATAATTATCGCCACCTCCAGCCGTTTAAATGCATATAAGAAATTCAAAAAAAAGTTAAAAGATTCAAAGATTAATATTATCATAATGATAGTTATAATTATCAAGACCAGTCTGCGGTAACCTGAAATAACAGTCATGTCACTGTAGTATACGAAGATGAGCGTGTGTCAGATAAGACAATGGCAATATAGTACTATTTACATACTTACAGAGATAGATCTTTTTTTCTGAAATTTCTTACGCAGCACTGCGGCTGTTACAATTATGATCTGGATATGGTAGCTTATAGTTATATGCCTCTCCGGATGAAACTAATGAATATAAAATATGAAATGTTATACTAGTATAGTTGATTAAATTATTGCCATAACTGCATAAATGTAGGGTATAGTGAGAGGGTTCAATGATAATGACATTGAAGATAAATATCTACTGCATATGAAAAGTTACTTTTACAGTGGGTTCCCCGTGATATGGGGACCTCTTATCTAAAGCACTTGTTCTTAAACTATTTAACACATTTTTGGCGGCTATGGGAAGCTCGCCAAAACAACAAGATCTGTTCTCTCTAGTTAGACATTTCCGTAATATAACGTCCGCCATTCCGTCTACGTCAAGGGATTGGCGGGGCCCTGTCTATAGGCATAAATGGCTTCATTGAGGAACAACAGAAATGTAGGATGAAGGAAAGTAGCCCGTGAATGCCACGACTTGTGCTCTATCCGAACGAAATCATTGGCTTAGTTAGTTCACTCCCAAGGGCGGTTTGCAAAAGGCAGGCGCAATAGCCTCCACTTAGTGCGAGTCTCATTGGTTTGTAGACGCCGAGGCAGCGAGCGAGCTCTATAACTTCCCTTGGGTCATACATAGGCTTTCTATCTTTCAAGTTTTGTAGAGACAAGGCTAGTGTTGCATACAGGGCATGGCGTGGAGAGGAGCAGGGTGCCCCTTGCAGAGGATAGATGAATTGTGTATAATTATGATATAATAACCTAGGTCTACAAGTCGGTAATAGTCCGACCCCCAATGTGTCCTCCGTTTAGTTCAAAGGGTAATCCATCCCCTTTTAACTGTCCATCGATTCACTTCAGGGCATCAACTTCAACTGTAATGAGGCATTCCTAACCGTTTAACATGACTGAGAATGTTATGTGGAAAATCGTTTGGCGTGAACCATTTGAAAGACATAATAATAACAAGACTGATATTAGTAAACATCACCAATATGGCCATACCCTGGCAACATGCCAGGCTAGCGAAATAAGTTTTGTGTAAAGCGTACATTGTTTGAAATCAGCAGGTACAATTATTATTATTATTATAATATGTTTGATTAATAAACAAGAGATTGGTAAATAAATGAATGTACAGTTGGTAACTACAATGACCACATATCCTGTTTCATATTATTTCCATGAAGGCGTCAACAACAATACAAAGATACGATGTCAAAATTGTTTATCGTTGAAGCTTGTAATAGGCCTATTAAGGCATTGGATAGAAATGTAATGTATCTGAACCAGGAAAAACAGACTCCTTGAAAACCAATTATAATACTGGAACAAGGATCTTCCACCTTATATCAAGATAACGCCATATAGTCAGATGATAGAGAAATGGCCTAGAAGGCAGGGCGACTCAGTGTCTTGTTGGATGATTAGGAAATGAAGAGTATGTCAGAGGACAATATTACAGTATAGCATCCTCCTGTTATGGTCCATGATATCGGAGTGAAGGTCACACTAGACTCCACCATCATTGTGTGCCATCACTACTGGATCAATGTTAGAGCATGATTATGAAATAGCCAAACCCTGACCAGGTTGACATGATTTGATACCTTCTCCATCCCTCAGTCCAATTATAATCCTCTTTTCCTGTATATATATGTGTGTGTGATTTTTTTTATTTTATCAATCAATAGCTGCTGGCTGGACAGCATTTTCGTTTTACTTGGACGGCATGCTTCGCAACTCCTCATAGTGGGCATCACACAACCACCTGACCTCCTTGCCCAGTTGGAGCGGGCGGAGGGGACCAAATCTTCCCGAGGAGGCTTCAATGCGAAGAAATCGTGCCAAGTCGTAACGGTTACCAGACGGCTGGCCCTGGAAGATTGATCTGGCCGCAGTAGCCTGGCCCACCTTGAAATACAAGTCGGGCAGTCCATCGTTGGCGTTGGCTAGCACCTTGGTTAGCATGTTGACAACGCGATCCTTATTTTTATTTAACCACGAGTGGGGGTCCTGGATATGCGTGTCGACGTTGCGCAGATAGTCGTACATTTTAATGAGGTCGGCAACGACCGGAGTCAACAGACGTCCGTTTTCACCGTGTTCGCTGCACCCGTTGACTATCTGCACCATCGACAGCGCCATGTTGAGGAGTGCTGGCAGCTGGTTGCCTACGCGACGAATGAAATCGCGCGATTGGTTCAACCGGAAACCAGGCTCCTCTGTCAGATGCCAGTACCCCGTGTACTCGCAAAGGAAGTGCACCTCAAAGCCCTCGAGGAACTTCATCTTACAGAAAAGATACCAGTCTTTTGTGGACACAGATATGCTTGGGGGGAGCACCAAGACTAGCCTTGGGTGCTCATAGTCCGGAAGGGTCGTAGGCGACCCTTTTGGTCCCCCTTTCTCTTCCAGTTGATAATCTCCAACAAGGGCACGGGTCCAGCTACCCAGATTGTGCCACTTGCTGCAGATGGCCTTCCGTTTGGATGAAATCATTGCTCGCGGCATCCTCTCTGGATAGGCTTGCCTACTGAGCACACACTTGGGACAGAGAAGGTAACATCTTTGCTCTAGATCCTCTTCTACGCCATAGAGGCTAGGACTACTCTGCTTCGGACTCATCATACGGTTTTCCAACTCCTCCTCCGGGATATCATCGAGGAAGAGGTCCATGAATTCCAGAACCGCCCTCATCGTGCAGCACGGCGTGACGCCCCGAACTGTAACTCGAATCGAGTCCATCCTTGCATGGAATTGAATGTGGATCTTGTGCAGGACATCATCCAGATAGTTGTCGTCGCCAGTTGGGTGGAGGCCACGAGTGTGTTGTTTGACACTGGCACAATCATCGCAGCCACCCAGATCAAGCGAGCTGAAGAACACTACATGGTGCGCAAGGAAGACAGGGGCTGGATCCATGACCATTTCCAAGTACTTGCGCCCATCCTTGATCAGCCTTAGGGTCAGGTCGCTGAACAAACAGGGCTTCAGTGTCCGTATTCCGAACTCATACGTGACCTGCTTCTCATCCCATTCAGGTAAGTCTGGCCATATATCTGAGCTAACGCTACCTAGTTCTAACAAGTTCGGGAAGAGGAATATCTTGTCAAGCTCGTTGTCGAGCACAGGGACACAAATGTCCATTCTCTGAAGGGCTGCCACTAGCCAGTGGGAACTTGCAATGCCCATCACGCCTGCTTTTGATAGCTGCTTGTCTAACTCCTTATCCTGCATATATTCGAGCAGCTCAGACAAAGCTACATGACTGCTTTCTAAGCCATCGAGCGTCTTACTGATCATCTGGATGAACCAGGTGGGGTTGATGACCACAAGTCGGGACAAGATCTCATCCCCTCCAAAGAAGACCAGCTTCCCTCGGTTGTGAAAGTACTGAAGCATCATGGGAACTTGAACGGGTGAAATCTCGAAGCTGCGAGCAATGGAAACAATCTCGTCGTAGGGCATGCAGGGTATGTTAGGTGCCTGCTCATTGATAGTAGCCATGTGCCGGATGAAGGACAACCAGTTGGTTGGGATTCCCTCTTCTGGGGACCCGAGGGTCATCCTTATGATAGCACCTTTGAGTTGCTCAATACTGACATTGTTCTTCTTGGCATCCTTTGGCAAGTTCTTTTTTGAGTCTATTTCATAGTAGCCCAGGACATGTGGGAATCTTAAGCGGCCAGGAGGAGGGGATTCCCCAGAGGGAACATGGCCATTCATGAGGTGTTCCCCATGGGGGTAGGAGAGGTCCACAAATCCCGCAGACCCAGAACGAGACTTAGCAAGAACATGCCTGACTGCGAGTCCTTTCGGATTACACAGTAAGCAATGTTGATTGCGAGTGTCCACATAGTGGTTCATGTGGTGAGCCCGACCTTGATCGAGGAAATTCTCTAAGATGTGCCAAATGTCACTGAAAGCCATAGATTTGACGAGCTCGGCGTGAGTGCCGACGATGAGGACCGGGGTATAAGGAGCCACCTCGTAGAGTGCCTCTAACCACATCTGCATCCTGTTCACATGGCGAGCAAACAGATGCTGCGAGCCGTTCTGCAGTTCCAATGAGGTCAGGTCCACCACGAGCAAATACAGATCAACGTGAATGTTTTTGCAAAAGTTGTCCAGAATATTGTTGGCGAAGACTATGGTACTGACATAACAGCACTCGTCGTTGCTGTGCATCTCGAATTGCTGAATGTCAAACGTGGACGTCTGTACCTGTGACTTGCAAATCCCTTTATCCGCTTTCAGGGCCTCGACTAGAGTTGACTTCCCAGAATGGGATTCCCCGACCACAGCTACACTGACATCACGCACAGTTCGCAGCGACTGGGACTGGAGGTGGAAGTTCTCCAACTCCAGATGAGCCAGTAACTGCATTTTGTCATCCCGGATATACGCAGGCCGTAGAGTGAGGTTGTAGTACTTGAACGTGTACAGCCGATGGATGAGGTCCACGAAGGAGCTTGGGATGTATTCCAGACGGTTGTGGGACACGTCGAGAACCATCAGTTCCCTGAGCTGGGGCAGCTGGGTAGGCAGGCGTGTGATTCGGTTTCGATCGCAGCGGAGCACTCGCAAATGCGGGAGCTGCACCACCCAGGCAATGTTGTCTATCCTGTTATTGCTAAAGGTTAAGACTTGAAGGCTCTCCAGTTCCACCATGCAGTGAGGCAAAGTACGCAAGCGTGGCCTCTGGCGGTCGCAGGAGAAGATTCGTAGATTGGACAGATTGCCGAGCTCATCGGGTATCTCTTCCAGGTGATTCTGATCTAGCTTCAAGATCTGAAGAGTCTCAATGTCAAACAGACTAGCTGGCAGCTTTTTCAAGCGTGTTCGCGACAGGACCAGCGTAGTCAGGTTCAGGTCACTGATGATCTCCACCTTCTCTAAGTCCAGTTCCGAGTCCACAATGTACAAGGACGTGAGTTGTGCGTAGTCTATCCTGTTCATGATCTCTCTCAGGGGAGGCACGTTCTCGTCCTGTGCCACGATCATATCGCGAATGCTCTCTCGTCCTGGCGGGAAGTTGTTCTCCATGTAGTCTACAGTGTTTTGACGTACAAACAGCATGTACTGATCACCGAAGCTACGCCGCTTTGTCAAGGTGGCATCACTGTCTGGTGGAGGCTTCGTATATACGTCGTCCACCTGACAGGTCGGAGGCAGCATCTGCAAAGACACAATGAACTCCGGTTATTAATAATGAATCGTAGACGAATCAACAAATGTACATTTGGCATCAGAAATCATCACAAATTATGTCTTACATAGTATCATAATTTCATTATTGAGGATTACAACATCATTTTAAAGATATTGGATATTAATATCATGGTTTATATTCAAAGAATATTGTTACCCAATTTATATTGGTTTTGTTGAGGTAAGTCGGTTATATAAAAAAACACCCTTAATTCCAATAAATACAGATCACATTGGAAGTTTTATTTACGAATTCCTATATAAATGCTGCTTCCAACTCAATGATCACTCCTAGAGGTACATATGCTATGCGTGCATGATATATCATTAAAAGAATCATACAATATATTCACTTCCCAAATACAATCAAAGAAGCTGTCGATAGTACTGCCAACTTTAGAGATAAAAGACAACAGACATATACTGAACCGAAAATAACAGAAGGCAATTGTAAGCAGGAGGGCAACATACCTACTGTTACAGAAATGCTATTTGACTGAATATCGATAAGCTGATAAATACATGTTTTCCCAATTTTACCAAACATAAGTAAGTGTTGTTGGAAAGAAACGTATATCTATCCTTCTGAGAGAGCCTTGATTATAAACTCCTTCTCTATATACATATATGCTTAATTCAAATATGTGATATACTGGACCAGGTAGATGGACAACAAATATAGCAAAAACCATTCATTAAACAAATACTGCATCTTGGACGAAAAAAAATAAGACCGGATATCATTTATATCATATCTTCCTTGGAAATTAAAACATACACGGCGCAGACTATATGTAACACGATTACACTTTTACTTTAACAAGAACGGTGTGACAATAAAGGTATATAAAATGTATAAAGCAGGACAATGCCATATACAGATCCGATAATAGCAATATTTGAAAACGGCATACAGACGATTCACGAGGAAGGCTAGAAAACCACACCTTGTCCAGAAATGCATCCTGAAATAGTCTTTATCAGTGTAACAGACAGCAAAGCTTCCTAATGGATCGCCAATTGATATATAGTGAGCCAGAGGCTCGAGCTTTACCTTCCACATCATTAGAACCGAATAGTCATCTCAGCAAGTTTAGCCATTGGAATAATATCAAAGAATTATTCACAACGATCACCCACGTAAAGTGCCAATACTACGCCATGGTTGTGGCAGAGTAATGCAAGATGACGTCATAATCGACTGGACAATCAGTGGCCAGGATTTCAGAAATTGGAACTATTCTGATATTTTGATGTAAATCCAGAACTGCACCCAAATAAAAAATTACACAATACATGTGTACTCCATTCCTTTGTATATGCCGTAATTGTCAGTTGGCTTCGCCTCAATGACAACTGCAGCCCCTCCAGTCTTGTGGAGTATTTTGTATTTATACAACTCTCGATCCATCTCTATATAAGTAAGTAGCTCGGAATATGTTAGAAGTGTCTTCCCAGTATCCCCGTAGGGATGTGGAGGATCACCAGTTGGTGGACAATGTTATCCAACTCCTCAGAAGAGAAGTAGGTGATCTACACAGAAAATGGCAGTCACTTGGCTTCATTGCTCACCTACCAACATGTAGCTCAAAACATACTTAATTGCGTACCGAGAATGATACACTGACCCAAGTGGGATAATTCTGGTTGAGCTGAAAATAGTCTTGACATCTCTAGCCGTTTCAGGATGGGTGCCGAGTTTCCCCATTGGAGACGGGTGCTGGTGGCAGTGTATACCGCGCACATAGTCGTAAAAACCCTTAATTCGAGTGTTTAATCATGTGATACGATACATATTCCTTATTATTTCAATTATTTGAATAAAATACTAATCATAGTGTTAGACCTACATTCTGTGAAGATTTGATTGATATGTTCTATTATTTCGTATATTTTGCAAAAATGATGTCCCAGGCATCATTCGCATTGGGCCGGTTGATGCCTCAAGGCATCATTCGCCCTGGGACAGTTAACGCCTAAAGGCGTCATCAATTCTTTAAGGGCTAGCCATGTCGGTGGTTTATTCTTGTGAACATTTACTATCGTCCTCTGTTTATTTGATTCGAAAGAATGTATGGTACATGCATATGGAATCTTAGGATTTATAGCATTTCTTTAATTCAGAAGAATGACAGTTTGAGGTGTGTTTCCAGCGACACAGTACAGCCAGGGACGCTATCTCAAAGAACCTAATCTTCCCACTCGTAGTGTCTAAGGAAGTGACTAACAGTTAAGGCTTTCAATGACTCGGGAGAGAAACAAGGATATTCCATGAAACATTGAATATTGATTGACAAAAGGGAGCTCATGAGCAAACGTGAGACATTCAGAATCTGTCTGTATAACAAAGCTTTACCACTACACCTCCCAAAAGTGGAGGTTGCACCACAGAATGCTAGTTTTATATCCGGCCTACATCAGGACAGAAAGTTGTGTCCAACCTGAGTGATATCATTTGAACTCACCACCATATGGGCGATATTAGGCCGAAACACTAGGATTCACTATGATGGGCGGCCGGGGAGGGTCCTAGCTATTTCTGTTATGTCCTTGGTGGATTCTGATGTTTATGTTCTGAGTAGGGAGGGAGGAGTGATTGGCTTTGTTGATGCTGCTTATCTGGTTGCACCTTGTGCCTACTGCCTACATCCTGCCTAGGGCCTGTGATAAGCCAATTATGTAATCTGGGGATGGTAAGACACAATACTCGGCTGCCAATTGCTATCGATTTTGGCCTCTTCCCAGGCCTTACAATAAGAGACAGCAGTCGTTCCTTTTGAAACGCCCGCTCCATATTGCTGGCAGTGCTGTTTGCCTGAACGTCAGCGGCCCTGTGTTAGAATATTGAAGGCTCTGGCTTCTAAAAGACGGTCATTGCAACAACCAATACGACGCCCTGGAAAGTGTTATAACCAAGCATCGGAACTATTATCCTTGAGATTGCATAGCTTACATACGTTGAACCAACACCTTTGAATCTACATATATTATCTACTGAGATGAAAATCAATGTGTAAATTGGCTCGGCTCTGTACTTTATTTATAGCCTGGTCACGAGCACCCTGCTGCAGGTAGACATATATTCACAATGCACAGGCCGGTGATTTAGGAGAACGCTGTTTACACAGATTAATTAAGAGTGGCAGGTGTGCATCGTCAAAATGCTGACGCAGCAAAATGGTCCTATAATGCGTTCTGTAAAATTGAATACTCAGGCATATGAGAGTCTTATACAAATAAAGACAATATGGAAATATATATGTGAAAGCAGACTTCTTATGGAAATAATTAAATGGCCTTCTGAACTGATATAATGTATACAAACTTCCATGCAAAAATAGAAGTCCGTAAATTATATTCCCTGGTTATGTCTCCTTTGACACCATCCACAAAGAAAGTGGACGTATCTTATTATTAACCGCAAGAGTGAATAAACAACATGACCTTTCGGATATGCTAGCTTTATGTATTTAGTCGATGTAAACAGGTAAAAAAAGACGACGAAGCCAATTTACCCTCTTAAGGTAATTTCACCCTAATCCGATTCAACACTTGGAGGCGTCCTGCCAAATAAACATATTATCGCTGACACTGGGCGAGGTGAGGAATGGCGGAGAAGAACGGCGATTAGATTATCTATGGATTATCAATGCGGAAAGTAAGCTGATTGGATCTGCGAGGGAAGTCTCGATCAGGGCGGGTGTGGGGCGGTGCCGGGGCCGTCCCGGAGCCGCCTCCGCCCCCGACACCGCCGCCCGGGGCACGCGGGCCGGCGTCGGGCGATGCATCTCAACCTTCTCCTATTATCGCCCAGCTAGGAGGGAGAAAGACAGGAATTAGCAGGGACGTGATGATGGATGGGGCGTGCCTGAGGTCTGTACACCACCAGGACTAGGGAGAGGAGAGGGGATGCGGTCTGGTGAGTCGGAGAAGCAGAAGTGATGAGCAGGCCTCCACTCCGCCTCATCCTTCTCGCCACTCTCCGTCCACTTTACTCACTAAGCCCAGGCCAGGAAGCCCTGGTGCGGCTATCGATAAGCCCAGTCTTTTCTCAACGTGGAGGGTCCCGCGTTCGAGTCCAGCACTATGTATCTGTTGCTTTACGTGCCATCCCCGGCACCAAGAGAATGAGTGATCATGTCTATACCAGACATGCCTGTCGCTGTATAACCTCAAGTATAACTCGGCGTACATATATCTGTTCCCCTGCTATATAGCCTTTGAATATTGCATGGTAGATCTTCAGACCACATTCGCAATTGTACTATTTGTTTCATCACTGGTACAAGTTTCGCTATAGGAATAGCATTAGACAAGAATACTCAACGATTACCCTTGTAAAGTGACAATATTACACCATATCCATGGCGGAGTGAATGTGAGATTACGTTATATGGGTTTGCTAAGTGATTCTAATTATTTTGATATTGTGACGCTATTTAATGTCATTGAAATGGGTGAAATAAATCAAGAACTACACTCGAATTGTAAATGCATGATATTCCACTCGTTTGGATACGCCGTAATCATCACTATGCATGCTTTGCCTGAATGATGAAAGCGGCACATCCAAACTCATGGAGTATTGAGTATTTATACGATTCTCAATCCAGTTCTTTATAATTCCTTTTCATGACAGAACTAGCACCAGCTGTCCTTTGTATTCCCTCTCCCTCTCCTTCTCCATCTCCTCTATCCTTCAACTTCTCGTTATCCCCTTCCTCTCCCTCTCCTCAGAGATGGACTGGATCTGCATCCAGAAGGGAAGGTTGTCTGTCTTCGTATGTTGATATTGGTGACAGTAAAATGAATATAATATGTGATATGTGCTCGCTTTATCATATTAAAACACACTTTGCTGTACTGTTTTTCCCAATGTACAAATGTACTCTTATGATCTAATACTTTATTGGGTAAATCCTAAACCTCAGCTTTTCTTCCCGTTATAGACATATCCTATATATACAATATAACAAGTACCACATTCGTCTCATTTTGCCTTGTGATTTTACATAGGTGGACATCATGTCATCAGATACATTCCCATCCGCTCCCCAACAGGCTATCAGGTGGACCGCCGACCATCTCTGTCCAAGGATGCCGGCAATCGTCGGGGAAATGGAGGCATCTGCGCCGGTAAACAGATCCCCTGCGGCCGGTCAGCACCCCGCCCCCGCTCCCGTCCTAGACTCTCACTAAGGCGATTAGCAGTCCGGTTAACTGTTGGTGATATCGAGCGAATATGCACCCACTATAGCTCTCATACCCACAGTACGCCTGACTTGTTCATATAGCGACCAGCAAAGCGGACATGATCGCACAGACAGATTTCCCGCCCAGAGCATTGACAGCCGCCTGTGTACACTGTTCAGTACGGAATTGAGGCATAGATGGGCGATGCCAGCCATTGTGGTTCACTATAGGGACCTCATACCATCAGCCATGTATGTATTAAAGACCTCTTCAGCATCGCTCATGTCCAGAATGGCAGTGGTGTATGTAAATGGCTGATCTGATCGGTTCTTGCCGGTGCAGATTAACCTATCTGCATCACTAACTGCCCATGCATACCTAGCCCCTCGATTATCGGCACAACTGATGACCCTCCCTGCACCATTATCTACTTAGAAGGTCACCCTTTTCTTTCTAGTGACTATACACTGGGGCTATAGTCACCCTGTTAACCGTCATTCCTTCAAAGTGATAAACAGTTCATTTTTGTCAGATCATCAGCGTAAAATATTGCTTCATTTTCAAGTCTTTTCTCATAATTAGTTATACAAGCTTTCAAGTTCCATAACGTAAAGTAATTTCTCCATTACCATCTTTCGTAATATCAGAGTAGATCTGTTACCAGCTGTACTCTTCATCACCCAACAGTTTGTCTTTATTGACACTATGATTGGACAAGATAAAACCGAAATTCTCCCCGGCAAATAATCAACCAAACACGTTTTCCTTCTTCATTTTGTGACGGATCGAATTGGTTTTTTTTCTCATTATGGTCCAGACAATTTCACCATCCTGCAAAATGCTGCAGATAAATAGTTCATCTCCGATGGTTATCGCAGAAAGAAATTGACCTTAAATCATTGATTTCCCAAACTACCCCTATCTATCGCCAGATTGAATTTTCCCCCTCTTTTTATTGGCCAAATATATTACTCTTTCTGTCAGTATTACATTTTCCTTAAAATCACCTACAGGTGGGATTATTGAATAGAATGAGAGTAAATATCTATATACCTAGCTAGAGCATGCTTGCAAGCCTTATTTACGTTGCCTAAAGGTTAGAGGTTACATATAGACTTTCAGAGCACTGCAAGAAAACTATCCCTTCACTATCTGCATGCTATTCACTGTGATATTATGAAAGAAGCAGAGGGCCAGTGTCTCAAGGTCTTAGAGGCATGCCCAACTGACTATGACCAATCACTCAAGACCGAAATACCTCATTGACCTTCTAGTACTAGATATGTTTGGATCCTAGACATGGCAAGTTGACTGGATGCAAGTGGGTTACAGAAATTTATCCATAGACTGAATGTGACCCAAACCTTTTGATTGTTATTCATTTATAATTGCATGCTCATTCATCAATGATGAACATTCTAATTTGCTCCTAGTTCTTTATAGTCAGCGAATCAGTAATATTTGAAATCTTTGTGGGGCTTATTGAGTAAAAATGTTCAACAAGTTAATAATTTCAAAGACAGGGAACTGTGCACGTATAGGATATTGATATAGAATACGGAAAATAATGGAATACAGTTGGATTTCATTACAGAACTCTCAGTGAATCATTTCAAATAAAGACTAGCGGCGTTATCTAGAACTGTGATGCCCAGACGACAGCTGAATGTCCAACAAAATGAAACCCTTTGACCAACGTCTATGGTTTACGAGGTCTCCGTGTAATTACGCTTAACAGCATTGTAAACATAATAATTTAGGTTGATCACTACAGAGGCTTCTGCAGGTAGACATAGTCCAGGTATGTTCTAATGCTCAGGAATTGTGAAAGAGTTCTACCACTTTGGTATAAGATAAACATCCCAGACAAACTAGTTCCCATGTGGAGTCATTTGTTTGAAAGGAAATCCTTGGAAGTTTTCCTGTATAATAGCATTAGGCAAATGAGGATACCTGAGACACCCTTTACAATGGTAGCCGGTGCTAAAAAGCAATTCAATAAGCGAATCGCGATAGGCTGGCCAGACAGTGAATTCAGCCTCGCTGATACAAATCTCTGTCCCATCTGAACCCGTTGGCGGTATTAGTCCAAATGATGTTGTGTCAGTCTCTATTCCAACTTTTGCTTGGCATTGCACTTCATGTAGTATGATTATCTTATGAAAAGGAGTAAATGGATTGATTGGAATTTATGTCATTAAATGTCTCTTAACTTACAAAAAGAGTCACATGACCTGCTTCATATTTTTGTCTTACGAAATCAACAAGAGAAAATGAGAAACTGACCACAACTAGACAACGAACACTATGAAATATGTTTATAAAAGAGACATTATAATGATTAATTTCAATCTAATTGTAAATTTAAATGTCCAATTGTCAAAGGAGGATTTGAGCATATCATGTTGGAGAGACACTGAACATAGTTCTGTATTGACGGATAAGCACCATTGACACTGACCTAATGATGTATAGATGTCCGGTGGCATGGATCATTTTCCCTTATGTTACATGCCTGACGGGTATTTCGTAATGCCTGAGGTTACTGTATTACATGCGATGACAGCCTATTTCTCATACTTCTATTGGTGAAATGCACAATATACAATCAGGAATTGTTCAGTGTTTCAACAAAATGAATGAATTCAACTGCAATATATTAAATGTTTCCTAACCCCTCTAAAAAGAAAGAGAAAGCATCAGAATGTCTCGGGATGTATTTAGATGATATTACCATGCTCTTTAGAATAGGCATAATGTTCTTCATTTCTATTTTGATGGGTGCAGATCGGGTGAATTTGCTTGCATTTCTGGCCGGGGCCTCTGAAGATGGGGGATTAAAGTAGCTGGGAGTTAATTGTTTTCTCCTCTGGGGGTTCCGCACTGAAAAGGAGTCGCAATGCATAACATTCTTTAAGAGTTTACAGCAATTCTAATGAACCCAATCTCATAGCCACTATTAAAGCCAATTCCATGTGGCTGTTTAGGGCGAGGCTGTACGAGGAGAGTTGGAGTTAGCCTCTGGCTACAATGTTGTCGACCTTAACAGGATGGAGAAGTCCCTCTCGCTTCACTGCCATATAAGGAATGCAGTAGGCGTGCTTTTAACCAGCAGCCAATGACTGCATTTTCAGCAAACCACGACCTCCTTACAGAGTATTAATAGTGACCGGAACCGTTCTATAGTCTATACTTGATCTGAAATTGGTTGGCAACAACCATGCTCTTAATATACACTTTCAGCGGGAATCTTATAACCTCACTAGAATGTAACCCGACCCTGAACTTTCATAGGTATATTTTATGATACAACCATCTCCTTGTACAGAACGCTCACAGACCCCCCTCATACAGAGCAGCTCACAGACCCCCCCCCCCAATACAGAACAGCTCACAGACCCCCCTCATACAGAGCAGCTGACAGACCCCCTCATACAGAGCAGCTCACAGACCCCCTCATACAGAACAGCTTACAGACCCCCTCATACAGAGCAGCTCACAGACCCCCTCATACAGAGCAGCTCACAGACCCCCTCATACAGAGCAGCTCACAGACCCCCCTCATACAGAACAGCTGACAGACCCCCTAATACAGAGCAGCTCACATACCCCCTCATACAGAACAGCTGACAGACCCCCTCATACAGAACAGCTCACAGACCCCCTCATACAGAGCAGCTGACAGACCCCCTCATACAGAGCAGCTCACAGACCCCCCTCATACAGAACAGCTCACAGACCCCCTCATACAGAGCAGCTCACAGACCCCCTCATACAGAGCAGCTCACAGACCCCCCTCATACAGAACAGCTCACAGACCCCCTCATACAGAGCAGTTGACAGACCCCCTCATACAGAGCAGCTCACAGACCCCCTCATACAGAGCAGCTCACAGACCCCCTCATACAGAGCAGCTCACAGACCCCCTCATACAGAACAGCTCACAGACCCCCTCATACAGAGCAGTTGACAGACCCCCTCATACAGAGCAGCTCACAGACCCCCTCATACAGAGCAGCTCACAGACCCCCTCATACAGAGCAGCTCACAGACCCCCTCATACAGAGCAGCTCACAGACCCCCTCATACAGAACAGCTCACAGGCCCCCTCATACAGAACAGCTCACAGACCCCCCTCATACAGAACAGCTCACAGACCCCCTCATACAGGGCAGCTCACAGACCCCCTCATACAGAGCAGCTCACAGACCCCCCTCATACAGAGCAGCTCACAGACCCCCTCATACAGAGCAGCTCACAGACCCCCTCATACAGAACAGCTCACAGACCCCCCTCATACAGAACAGCTCACAGACCCCCCTCATACAGAGCAGCTCACAGACCCCCTCATACAGAGCAGCTCACAGAGGTGCTGGGTGCGGAGGTCTCCCCGGCCAGACCCATCAGCACGCCCGTCAATGTGAGTGAGACTCCGCTGGGGTGAGGGGTGGCGGCGGGCGGCCAGTCAGGGCCGGGACATTGATGGAGGTGGTGTGGGAGAGCAGAGTGTGTGTGATTTGTTGTTCGTTGTCGCGGATCGTCCAGCGCCCTCTGTTACCCTGGACCGCTCCGGGGCCGAGTGCGATATGTGTGGTATGCTATGTATGAGGTTCAGGACCTGCCACAAAAAACCTGTCAAACTAGATACACTTCTCTGTTATTTCCGGTTATAAGTAATTTTGAAGATTGAATTTACTCAAGTATGCGTATGCCTACGGTGCGTGGTTGCTGCAAATCACTGGTAGAATATGGATTGCGTTCATGCACTTTTTATGGTGAATATTGAGCCTAAATGGATGCCTTTCCCAGCACCAGGTACCTAATATCGACTCTTATTCGCGTATCATACTTCTCCCTCTCGCGCATCACCAACTACATTGTATTCTCCTTTCAAGGTGTATCTGATAGATGTCTGTTAATAGGTTCATCTTTCACCGAACACAAACTGCATTAAAGGCCTTTCTCCACTGTGCGACTGGGGGAGCTTGCGATCCGGTACCTCCAGTCTCAGACTGGAGGTACCGGCTTGGCGTGTTGCAAGTACCTCGGATCGCAAGGTAACATCGATTCTGTGTGGAGACTACCCCGCTTGCGACTAGAGCGCTTGCGAATTTAGATACATATGTACACCCAGTTTGAGACTTGGCGTACTCAATATCAAACATGTTTGATATTTAAAAACGCTTGCGATCCGGGGTACATGAGACTGGGTGTACCGGTACGCCCAGTCTCAGACTGGAGGGAAACTTGCAGTCTCCACTGTGCGTTTTGCCGCATTGTGATCCTCAAGGTACGCCTAGTCTGAGACTGGGCGTACTTATGTACCTTGGATCGCACAGTGGAGATAGGGCTTTACCCATCGCACCGCACCAGGTACGCATATCCGCCAGTTCCGGAGATGCCCGCATGGTGGCGCCGTCGCCGCCGCGTGGAAACAACCAGCTGTATATATACTCGGTGCAAACACACACGGTAACCAGCGATGACAGGGACGCGCTGCGTTTGATGACGTTCACCCGATTTCATCCCTGACTGGTCGGCGATAGACTGGCGCTACCCATCCCTACCCTGCCCCATCACCACATACACCCCTCACCAACAATAACAGTAGGCGTCAGCACCCGCATCGTTGGTGCACTCCTCGCTTGCCCCGAGCTGGCATTAAGGGCACTGATGTTGGGTACATCTATAAAGCCAGCCTGCTAATGTTACAAGCTGGTGTCTATTTGCTCAGTCAGCTCGCCGAGTTGTTATAGCATGTTGTGTAAGATTACTCCAACTCCCAATGGCATTAGTTATATGAACATGACACGGGATCAGCGTGTTCTGAGTGATCCGGTCTGTGACAGACACTGATACTTGGTTCAATATTATATATGGCGGGCGTGCAATATGGATAAGTGGCACAAAGATCGAGGAGACTTAAGTATTGTATAGATTTCTTTTAAATTTCAGGTAAAGTGGTACAGTGACAATCTGCAAAAGCAGGTGTTCTTTGTCACGCACAGCGAATCTTGTGAGAAATTTAAGTCTTGTAAGGAGTATAATAGAAATGTGTCAAAAGCCAGCCCCCAAGTAGGTTTGTCTTTATCCTACCCCTAATATAAAATCCCATAGGCTTAACATTGAGTTTCCGTATGCCATGCTGACTGGCATACGGAGTTTTATATGACACTAGTGGCATACAGAAGTGTTATCACGTAATATTCCAAAATCGAGGAGACGGGGTAGGATAAAATGAAAACCTGATTCGTTTAAATCGTGGCTACCGCATTCCACTCCTGGAGTTTTGGCTCCGGACTTCACTCGGCTTCGCCTCATGAAATCGCTTTGCCAAACTCCAGTCATACAGTGGCCAAGATTAAAACTCAGCCAGTTTTACGATAATATGTAACTACTATGGAGAGGGATACTATGACAACCTTAATATGTATAAGCACCTGCAAAAATGGAAATATTACCTCCTCCAAGGTGTCTAAATTATGAGTACTGTCCTCATTTTGTGGACAATATTTCTCAGCACATTCAAATTTCAAAACCATCGAATACGCAGTTCCAGGAATTCTGAGCAGCACCACACGAGTTTTAATGTTTGAACTGTTTGATACAAGATGAGCATCTCCCAATGCTGAGAACAGTTTCCACTGTGATGATCAGTCCCTCTCACGCCTCCACACAAAACCCCCCTCCTCCCTCCACCTAGGAGGGGCTCCCATGCTAGAAACGTCTCGCATGTTGTGAGAAATTAGCCATGTAAAGACCCCCTCTCGGCAACCTTAGCTACTCAAGTCGAGCAGGTGCCTCTGAGTGATGAGCTTCTCATGGCTGTCTGTCCCAGCACGAACTGCTCGCCTCTTGTCGACCGTGCACATCAAGGACCTCAGTCCATTAGTATCTTACCCCAGGAGCAGCTCCGAGCGCTACCTAGTTGCTCACCCCTGCCAGCCCAGCAGCGCCGCTATTATGGCTCGGTGCTCGCTGTGAAAGGCTTTAAGTTCAGATTTTCTCTGGTCTTCTCTGTGCCTCATCCAAAGCTTCAAAGATAAAAGCAGGCGGGAGGAGTGGACGCGGGAGGATGGGGTGATTATACTGAAGTCCTCTCAGAGGTCCCCAGCACTGCATTGTGATATCGCTCCTCTGAATGTAAAACTCCATGACCACTTCAAAGTGCCTGTTTCTGGTACACGCCTAAGGACCGCCAGCACCCAGGACGGGCTGATGTGAGCGATTAAAACCGACAGGGAAGTGCACAGGGACAAATCCCTAATATATGAAATCTAGGATACAGGTAAACCCCTAAAACCAAACCAACCACGCTCGTCTCATCCCGTCCCTCTCGTCCCTAGTAGCAGCAATGTATGTCTGAGTCATTGTATGACGTGGCTGATGCCACCAGTGTAAATGATCATTGTTTTCTAATGTATAGCATAACATTGATTGTATTTTGATGTATAATAATCACCACTTCTTCATCCGATCACCACAGGCTGTTGTATGCAACAATATTTGGCTGTACTCTTGTTCATGGAAGACCTGCCAGTTGGCAGAATGAATACAAGATTATATTTAAAAAAAATCAATTTCCTTTATTTCATCCGGTTAGTATGACACGTCAAACTAGACCTGGCTTGGTCCGAGGCTAATGAGCAGGTGAGAGAGGAATGGCCGACTCACATCAGTCTCTGTACTCCCCGCACCTCGCCAGGCAGAGTCACTAATGGCTCAAACATGCCCCGGCCTTCATCTGCACGAGACACTGACACTCTTAATGTAATTGGAAAAGGAGATCCAACAACACTAACAGGCAGGGGAGGTGAGTGACAGCGTCGTCGGCTTAGCGCCTCGCCCCAACAACAGCCTGCCTGCTAACACCAGCATGACGCCCCCACACCCTCACCGTCAAACAACCTCCCCAGAGCCTCTTAACAGTGAGAGGCCAGCTTTCTTCTTCTCTCCGTTGTCAGGTGGAGTATCAGTGTGCGCACAGGATGGCCAGGGACCAGTTTCACTAGTTTCGTGACATGTCTGTGACACCATTTATACACACATTGGGGTTGTCTAGTTTCGTGACAACACAAGTAGCTGCCCTTATGAAAAGACAGACCCCAAACATAAGAATAAGACAAATCTACACATCATGGACCTGTTTCACTAGTTTCGTGATAAAAGTGTTAGACAGACTTGAAAAGCAGCACCAACAGTGCAAGGAAGAACGGACAAAACGAAGTCTAATGTCTAGTTCTTATGAAACCGGACACATCATCCAGACGCCATCTAGATATGTCACAGAACTAGTGAAACAGGTCCCTGGTGAATGGTTGGGGCTTTTCCTGGGCGGTTCTTCACCTGGAGTCAGGCACCGTAATGAGTCAAGGCGTTGGGTTTTCCTTCCCCCAACTCCTCACCCGTGTTTTGATTTCAGAGTGGCAGCCACATGTTGAACGGTCTCAGGGAGGGGTTGTTAAACTGTTAAATCGCCGTTTCTTAATATTGATATGCAGTGTACGAGGGAGCCTTTTCTACCCGGGACCAAAAACTCCCCCGTCAAAAAATGTTGACAATCTAGGAAAAATACCACAGAATTCCTTAATATTGAGCTAGATGTTTTGTAGATTATCACATTTAAAAGTGCGTTTGGCAATATTCCTCCAGAGCAATCATTTAGGTGGTCAATGGTGAACAAGGGGAATGTTTCCTTTATGTTTCTATATATTGCTTTTCTCAAGATCTAACTGTATTTAGAGAACAGTTTCCCGTTATGATTATCGACATACACGAGTTTCATATGCTTACAATTAAAATGTAGATAACTGATCCAAACGTCAAATTAAACCTTTGGTTTTTAGTCCATGTCCTTGTCTTAATACGATACCCTGTCAACTACGATAAGTCCTGCAGAAGACACCAGATTCCCATTCCTCTCGTCCTGTGTGATACATTGTAAAGACATTCTGAACGTAATGGAGTTAATCACGGTTGCTAATTGGTGGCGGGTCGTCCATCGCCGTTGTCTTTGGGTCTGTATTAATGAGGCGTACATTGTACAGGTTGGGTTGCTTCGGGCATCAGTCATTAATCGGGCCCTACCCGCTGTTTCCTGGTGCCGGTGGCTCCGGGTGGTTTTCAGAGTCAAACCAGGAGGAGCACTATTTTGTCAGTGAGCAAAATATAATAAAACAGTCTTATACTAGAGAATTACCCAGATTCTAATGGCCTGATTTAGATGGGGATGAGATAGGTAAGGATGAATAGTTCCTATGTACCTGAGAGGTCCAAGTACTACCATACAGAAATGTCTTGATTGCTCGTTTAAAAGCACTGATCAATGTGCAGTTTCGATTCCACTATTAAAGGCATGTCGAACAATTTATCTCAAAAATCAAAATCCATGTCATATTCCTAGTGGTTGAATATGATGATCTCAAAGTGTTTTGGAACACGTATTTTATTTAAATGAGTGGGCGTCACCATGCTAGTCTTTGATCTCTAGAGATCAATATCAAGATGAAGTTGTAATAAAAGATAAAGGAATAGTTACCAGTCGAACAGTAAAACCTATGCCATTTTCGTTACACTTCCACACGATATAGGGTAGATATGAAAGAATTAGTGAAAACCATATGGGTCAGTCAATGCCCTCATAAATCAAGCAAATATAAATCGGCATATGTTACGTATTGGGTTAGGACGAATTAGAATTTTAAAGTTCTACATTCTCTTTTGTAAATTGCCGATGAATCTCTATAATCGATGACAGGAGAATTACTCTGTGCACACATATTCAATCAGTGCTGTTCCCGAGTGTGCTAAGGTTGATAACCTAGGTTGCTATGCATTAATCATTCAGCCATGAGGGAAAGTAGCAGTGGAGGAGAAAATAAACAAGGGTATCGTGTGCTAGAAGTGCGGCGGACACTATCGCGGTTCTCCACCAGTGACAATATACTAATTGTGTTTGTTCTGCTAAGCGAATAGGCTTTTAGGGTTCTTGTGGTGGAGCAGTTTATTGCGACATCCTGTCGTACTCCAGTCCTAGTCCCCCGTACCCACTTAGGGTCAGATCGGCGTACTCCAATAGTACAAGACCAGTGGCTCATAAGGACAGGTAACTAGTAGCATACACGTTTCTCACATATCCCGGCCTATATACACTATATGATTCTAGTTAACGATTCTTGAATTTTAATCCACTTGACGACTTTGATCTAGTGTAAACGCCTAACGAGTGACGACTATAGATTGTCTGATTACGTCAGATTACGCATTTTGGCAGAAGATTTGACGCCGACGTCAACAATCTTTCTAGAGGAAAGTATACTCCTTGATTCCCTTATCAGCATTTCAGAAAGAGTTGAAACAAAGTTTGCTTTACTTCTTCCTCTTTCGAAGTACGATCTACTTTCACAAATTGTTTGGCCCACGATGGATGGAGGTAGGAGAAGGCCGACACGTTATAGATACTGTTCCTATATAATAAACAACGTATGCAGATAACGTCCCTCTTTCCTATCTACCTGCCTCCGGTACTGTTCTACAACCTACACTTCAGCCTATGTTTAAAATCTGATTCACCCTGGCCTACATCGATTACACAACTTAAAATAAACGCCAGAGTCTGCTCGATGGGCTCATAAAGAGGTGCTTCACAACGAATACAAAATAAGTAACTTGTCATGTTCAAAGCCCTCCAAGATGAAACCGGAGTAAAGGTGTCGAGGATACATTGAGACTCGGGGGAGCTTACAACAGTACGCTTGAATAGTACGGGAGAGGGGAGGGCGACGGATATTCATACCATGAATTCATACCCCAGCTCCGAATCGGACAGTCAATGGCCTGCATGCATTATGCATGCTCCAGGCCTGCCCCACCTTCATTTGTGTTCACTGCGGCGGCCACAAACTGCCCCCAAGGACACCTGGCGGCCGGTGTCAGCCCGGCGGCCATGTGCCGCTAGTCGGCGCTGCTTGAAGACCAATCAGTGGCAGGCGCCTCGTGTATTCCGGGTACGTGGTGCCACCGACAGGAAGCAGTGCCCGTTCGTGTGAGGAGGTGGAGTATGTGATAGGTGTATGCGTTCTGGTAGATGTGTATAGCACGGCAAACACAAATATACACATATACATTAAGTAAAGTGGAATTCATACGGTGGGATTCATGCACCTCTTATGAGATTCTCTTCCTTTTTAGGGGTAATTGTTGCCAACAATTGCATGGGAAAGACATGTCTCAGGGGAACTGCAACTCTACAATCTAGACGGGGAAATTTTGTTTGACTAGAGAACCTCAGCAGAAAATAGTGTGTTCCTAAAAGATATGATACAATATATGGATATACCTGGTGAAGGATCAACAAGCATCCGAAATGTTGTGAATCTAAGTAAGCAATAAACAATATCCTGTTATCCAACTTTATTTCTTTGTCTTTGGTTGTGCCTTCTTTCAATTGATTATTGATATGATACAATTTCCAGCTGTATAGCATTCGCAAGTGCAAAAAGGGCAATGCAGTAGTCAATTTGCGCGTATTGATATAACAGTATGAACGATATTAAAAAATTGGAATATATTAAATATTTAAAGCCTACTAGCCGTTTTAGACAAGATACGTGGTTAGGGAATTATAAGGGGATTCAACTACTATTTTTATAATACTTGAAGCGCTTTAGATAACGTTCCAGCATAAACCATCTGGCATCAGACTCCTAGTCATGGTAGTTTGGTATTAACAGAAGATTGTTACTAGTGGTGCAAACAATACCTTACATTCAGTCAACAGATCCAGTGTAAATGTACTACTGACAATATAGAAATCAGCAGAGATCTAACCGAGAGCAAAGAGTAATTGGGAAGGCACGTAGGTTTCACTTGGCAGTAGAAAAGTTAGTAAGATAGTGAGGAAATCAAGTCGGTGAATTGATGAATTCTGTTTTTAGCGAGATGCGCATTCAACAAAACATTTAATATCTTATAGGAAACTATAAAAAAGAAGAAGATATTTCACAGTGTTTAATTGCAGTATATTACTAGAGCTGAAGTTGGCTAGTTGTTAAGGCCAAGAGAGGTGAACCTGACAGCTGAGGATGAAGATATCATGAGCAGTAGATATGTGGGTAGATAGCAGGTAGATATTGCGGAGGTTACATAGCTACATTTGTGTGGATGAACAAGTACAAGTCATTTACTGCAACTTATCAAAAACTCTATGAGAAGGAAATTAACTTTGTTTTCTATGTGGTACTACTTCCTTCTACTCTCTTCTATGTGGATAGTGCGAGTGGGTTGAGAGAACTGCTGTGTCAGCGCAGAACGCATGCGACACACTCCCCCGTCCATGCAGGTAAAGCCAGTCAACTGCATCGCCTAATACGGGCAAGACGGAGTCAGCTGATACCCCCGCCCACCCACTCACATCCCGCCCACCCCCCGGCTTTCTTTGTCAGCCAGATCTCCCCCTCAATGCGTCTCGTTTTCTTATCTCATGCCGAGTCAGGATTCTATGTAAGAGAGTCAAGCGATAAGGAAGTGGTTGTGCCCTGTGCAGGGTGTACGAAACGGATGTTCTCAAAGGGGGGCGGGTAGATGCATTTACAATATTGACAATATTACAAGCGGTATGCTCCGAGGTGTTGACACGTAGTAATATCCGAGCGCATGTATGGATATTGCGCAGTCAACTCCGAAGGGCATACAGCCGCTTTTATCTGCAACCAGTGTATATTGTTTTTATTATCCACCTTTTCTTGACAGGTCATGTACCAATATCACTATTTTTTCGTATGCAGTATTTTTCCATGTGCACCGGCCTTTGCAGCTCGGGGCATATAAAATATATCCGTATGGTGACACACACTCCCTCTCTGTTTTCTATGGACATTTTATATTAGGTGGATAATAAATGTCGGTAACTGCGTTCACATCGGTGCAGATCTTTGTCCATGCCAGAATAATTCAGCAGCTGTCACATTGTTCAATGTGTTTGGCATTGATATGCCCTGTAAGGTTCTAACCTCCCTCTCACGGTTTCAAGTCGTCGTTTTAGAATATACATGTACTATAGACGTGAAAAGTAGCAAAGCAACGAAGCAATACACCTCGGGATGTATTACTTACGGTATGCCCTCCCTTTAGTACGTACGCTCAATGCCTAAACATAGGCGGTATAGGTTATGGTAATATGAACATCCCTACTCACATTTGCCTCCACGAATACATCTCTATTAAAAATATCTCACTCGGATATTGAATTACTTAGAATGAAATAAAATTTTAAAAAGGTACTAAATCTTCACGCAATCCCCTGACCAGGACCAATCCTAATGCCGGCATAGTAAACAATCACCTGGAAATAAAACAGAATTTGTTCGAAACGGTTTCATGGAAATCAATAAAGTTATAAAATCGCCGAAATCAAAATTGAACTTTTCCCGTTAAATTCCGGTATTTTCCTTTCCTGTCCCGTTGTCTCAGTTCTTTAAGTTCATATCTCAAGCCCATGGGTGCAGCAACCATCGGCCACACTTTCCAATTTAATCCACCGCGATGCTCTTACAGCTAGTTCTTCTGTCTTCCACCAGGCAGCAGCACCAGGCTGTTGACAAGGCGGTGTGTAGACTGGCTCCAGTCCCTGCATCCTATGGCTGCCTTCCTTGCTGGGATACAGGGACTGGTACAATCGGTAATTGTGTCCGATTTCTGGCGCTGTTTAGCACCAGTATTCCCAACACTCTCCATACGGATATCCTGGCCACTGGTCAGGATGTCTGCTGGGAGACTGATACCCTCTCACTTTGATCTCAATCAGGTCACAGTTAGGAGCAGGCGAAATTTATTGCTATGACAACACAGTCGGCCAGGGAGCTAAAGGAGGGGAGGGGGAGGAGTAGGAGGAGGTATAGGATTACAGGGAGTGGCTTGGGGCCATAAACAGGAGATTCTGTTCATAGTGGACAAGTCTTTGATTCATGGGCCAGTCAAAGAAGGATAATACTATAATGAACTATACCCTGATTATGTTTAATCATTTAATGAATGTTCATAATCAAAGACATGAGCAAGTCTAGTCGGCGTGCGACAAGATGACGCCAATAAGAAGCGTTCAGTGGAGCAAGAAATGCTGCGGCCACTGTGAAGTGAACCGTGATTGGCGTCGACCATCTCTCCTCAAAGTAGGTCAGTCCGTGTGAGAAAACTAGGGACAGACCTCCGAACCACCGAACTGCGGGGAGCGTGGCGTGGTGGCTCTACTTTGCATTCTCCCGTCATTATGATACATGAAGCTATTTGATAGGAAGGTAAATGTCAATAAGCTTATGCTATTCCATCAATCACGTGGAGTAATCGATAGTTCATAAAAAGCCTGCATAATCTTGCAAACATCTGACCAATGTTGTATTCATGCTGGATCTACAGGGTTGCGGGGAGTAACTGAATATATTTACTGTTATATTTCACCCAATCTTGTTTTTCAGTTCCAAACCCTGTCCAAATTATGCATATTCATAGTGAATTTATTCTGTAGATGGATGCATAGAGCCTCAGTGTTGATTAAACGGTCCAAAACAAATTTATGACTTTTGACTGCTTCATAAGCTAGCCATCGATATCAAAATGCCAGTTACTTGGTGCAAAATTACAGTTTATGCCGGTATAGAACGTCTGTAAAGTTAATCAATGTTGAAATATGTTGGTTATCAAAGAAATAAACTTTCTTTCACAATTAGACGTAGCTCTCTACTCTATGATCCGTTCATCCAACCTGTTATATACACCAGTCATTCAACATGACGTCAGTGTTATTTCTTCTCAAATTATTATCTGTCTCTTCTTATCATAAACAGACCACGCCCTTCTCTCTTATGCAATCAAGATTTGGATTATTGTCTCTACTAGTTAAAGGAAAAACACGAAAAACTGGTATAAATTCAAAGTGTGTTAATGAAGCTAGACACAGAGGCGCCTGCGAATCCACCAGAAGGTGGTCTAGAACTCGGTGACCAATATTCACAGTCCACAAGCTGGGGCACCTGTTTATAGTGGATCCAGCTCAGCGGATGAGGGATGGCAACTAATGGAACTAATGAGGATAGCAATATTCATGTCTAGAGATCATCTTCCTTTCAAGTCAGTTATCAGATAGCGGCGCCGACTGATCAGATGTAGCCATGGCAGGAGGCGGGTAGGGTGACACAGAGACTAGGGTCTCTCCTCTGTGGCCCGACTGGAGTAGGAGAAGGGCCGTACGCTTGTCATCTTTCTGGCGGCCTTTGGTGGCCAGAAGTCCCGGCAACACAGCGTCAGTGAACCGGAACTGGGCCCGCCATGCCCCCGTCCCAATGCAGCCCTCTCATAAGTTCTCATACTCTCCAAGTGGTATTATGTACAAGGTTCTCACTATGCTCTATGAGAGAAAAAATTCTTAACGAATTAGGCTTAGAGCCGTGAGAACCCCCTGGCCTGCCTCCCGTGCTACATCAGATTCCTATAATGATGCCACCTAGCGGGAATACTGTGTACTTGGTGCCCTAGTGGCTTTATTTGGACTGGAATACAGAATGCCACTTAGAGACTGTGAGATCTTATGAGATGGGTGCTCAGTGAAGGTCACCACAAAATTCCCTTTCTCATGATTTACATTACTCATGTTGAGCATATATGTAGTGATTGAGTAGATTAGAGTAGATCAGAGAAGAAATACACATCACCTTACAAGCAGTGGGGATATTCTGGTAAGTTATAAGGAGGAGAAGTAAGATGACTCACCTTCCGCCTATGAAAGGCGTCACACCGGGTAACGTCAAAATTAGGGGCTTCCAGCAACATCTTGGTTGCCTCGAGATGACCAAGCCGCAGGGCAACATGGATCGCCGACTCTCGATGAGGGGTCTGTCAAAGAGAAAATACAATATGTACATGAGCGCCAACCAGAACTGCAAAGTCATTCAGTATATTTGTTACTTTATCATATATCTCAGGTATTCCATTGCCTAAAACGGAGGGTTTTCCCTTATAACAGCTACGATCTACTCGGTGTTTTCCTTATTTCGGTATTTTGATATGTTTGTATAGAAAGTCAGATTCCATGAAGAAAATATAGGCCGAGGTGCTAGAATCAGTATCGGGGGGTTGTATAGGGATGTTAGATTTTAGTGTAAGGAAAGGGTTTAATGCAATACCATTACAAAGTCACTTCTTATGATCAAAACATCTGCCATGCATAATTTACTATTCGGAGCAGACCTTTCGCATCAGAAGCTTCCTATTTTCTCATTAGTTACTCCTAGGCTCTTGGATACATCATTAAACATCGTGACACCCCAGACGATATAACTATAACATTTAACATTTATCATTTACCATCAATACTAGAGGAAGCCCATATTCAAATATGTGGCTAAGCACCCTCGTTCTCGGCCCTCATACTGATCACTTACTATAAAAAGTATAAATTAATTACTCGCACATATTGCAGCATTTGTGCACTGCCTCTTCAACTATAGCGGTCGTGCTGATAGTGAACAATAAAGGGCAAGCTATTGCAGAATAGTGTGTACTAAAAGAGCCTCGTATGGGAAAGGGTGAAGTGGATACTGGCTTTAGACACAGTTCTTTGGATCTCTAGAGTCTTGATGCTCCGTCTGTGGCAGAGCACAGCATAGCAGATGTCTAAGTTCACATTAACAAACACCAGACGAGTTCGGCTGGGAGGCACAGCGGGACATGTTAGAATTAATTACATCCAGCACTACTGCTGCTGCATTTATCATTCTGACCGATTACATCCCTGCAGCTTAGTGAGGCCGAGCCTGCCTGTCTTAATTACTTCAATTATAGAGTCAATGTCTGTCAGCCTAGATAGGAGCCAGCTACGGAAACAAGCAGAAGGAGGTAAAAATGATAGTCTAGAGTGGCAGTCTATAGAGGGATTTACTGACAGCCTCCCCTCCTCCCACTTGTTTATAAGATATCAGGACCAGCAACTAGAAGCAATCTTGAGATTTCCCTTCGCCCAGCCTCACTTTACTCAATGTTGATGGTCGTAACAACAGCTATGAGGAATAGTACACTCGAGAAGTTTCTGATTTAGGAGATGGTGCAATAGGATATCATTCCCTACAGAAGTGGACATGCTAATTTAGGAACAGCTGAGTCCATTGTTCTACAAAGGAACTGGTTGATACTGCTGTTAGAGGCTGTCTCCTGATTGTCACTCGGCATGTAAAGACAGAACGAGGAACACAGTTTGCAAGTGGTTCCACATCAATTAAGACTAAAACAAGGTCTCCCCACTGCCACCCATAATTAGGCGATTCGAGATCAATGAAGGAATTAATTGGGGCAGAACGCCAATCATGACATGGCAGACAGGGTGATCATGGTGGTTCGGGGTTAGAGGCACGTGACTGGCGGGGGGTGGGGAGTTGAGCGGGACTCAAAGGGTTAATTATTGTTTAATCAGGACACGCTCTGATCGCCTGTGGACCTTCCTTAAAGGGGATCTTAACCATGCCCGAGCCGAGGCTTTTTATTTATTTCACAAATTATTGGTCTCTCTGACACGCCAGGTTCCACGGGCATCCTTTTGGGTGGACTGAAAATCACAGAAGCTTAATGCTTTTATGATTAAGTAATAATGATAATAATAATACTGATAAGAGTTAGCGGTTGTGAGGATAGGGAAGGAAGGCTCCTCAAAACTCCCCAAACTATTTCCATTATATGCAATATTTATCTGAATGCTTATGATATTACATCGAGCCAGAGCTGAAATCTTAAGGTCAAAGGATGAATTCTGAGCATTTATCTGGCATAGTATTAGCCATTGATTAATTGACATCTTTTTCCTTTCTTTTGTATTTTCATTTTACATAAAGATGCACTAAAAACACTGTTAGGAATCACATCAGGTATCTTTAGTACCTGAGTCCGGTCTCCTGAATTCGAACCCACTGCATGCCATTCCCCGGTAAGCACTCACGTCAAAGCCCAAATTACTCCAATCGTCTCCCTCCCAGAGACAAAACACTGACACCTATTGCATTTCCATCACACTGCAATGCGGTACGCGTGTTAATGAAGATATTCGCCTGCATGTTGCAATAGGTTGTCTTAGACATCGGGAAGTGAGTAAAAAAGATTGATTCCAAAGGTGAGGTTTTTGAAAACAACGCCAAACTATAATGGGATCGCAAATTAGCTTGCTTTGTTGAACGGCAAACATGGTTCTCTGGCATAACAGTGCTTCCAGGTATTTCGGGCGCTAATGAGAAACTAAGGCAAGAGCCCGATGGTTTCTTTTGACAACCAACAGGTGGCCTATGGTGCTCTGAGGCACGCATTGCTCATCATACGTTGGTGACTCTTCGCTTCATCAGACGACTGGTTTTAGTTTTGAAGGAGGTCTATTCATAAAATTCACCACAAACAATTCTGTTATGATTAGCTGACGAGGGGCTGGTTAATAACCTTGCAGTAATTGAACTGTATTGATCAGTATTTTGATGTTATCTCATTTGTGAGATAGATAAGATCTTGCCCACTTTGAATCATCATGTTCGCAAATCTAACCTGTGCGGTGTGTTTAATTAACTCTCGATATTATCTTTGGATCTCTACATAATTCAATAGGTGTTTGAAAAAATTATTGTCACTTATTATCTGAGAGAGTATTTTCCTTTATAAAGTGTTTATATTCATTCATAGAATGCTCTCGAAATTTATTGGGGCAAAAGAAATATCTGAATAAGATAAAACGTGGTTAGTGAGCCCGTAGCAATTGCCGTTCGTTCAAGGGACATATCTTATGGGCCAAAAGCCCAGAGGCGGATTAGCTACAGGTTCACTCACCATGTTTTCTTATCATTATTTTTATATACCTAAAAAAATAAATGAAATGCCATTTTATGCACTTGGTAAGTACACTACACTATTGCTGCTACTACTACTACTACTACTACTACTACTACTAAATGGACATGTGGTGCTTTGAGAGGGTCAGTATGATCAGAGTTAAAGTGGAATTCACAAACTGGGATTCACGTACCTCACAGGGCTCAAAGTGTCATGAGATTCTGTTCCTTTTTAGGGGTAAACGTCGCCAACAATGACAGGGGAAAATACATATCTCAGGGAAATGAAACCCTAGAATTTAGACGAAGAGATTGCGTTCGAGTACAGAATCTCAGCAGAATTTGTCTCAGATAAACACCCTGTTAGGTACATAAATCCCATCGTGTGGATCCCAATTTAGACCGGTTTATAAGGTAAAGTGGAATTCACACGGGGGGATTCACGTACCTCGCAGGGTTCAAAATATAATGAGATTCTGTTCCTTTTTAGGGGTAAATGTCGCCAACAATTCGAAGGGAAGATACATGTCTCAGGGAAATGGAACCCTAGAATTTAGACGAAGAGATCGTGTTCAGGTAGAGAATTTCAGCAGGATTTGTCTCAGATAAACACCCTGTGAGATACATAAATCCCATCGCGTGCATCCCACTTACATCTCTCAGGGAAATGGAACCCTACAATTTAGACGCAGAGATTGTGTTCGAGTAGAGAATCTCCGCAGGATGTGTCTCTGTGAGGTACATGAATCCTATTGTGTGAATCCGGCTTTAGACCGGTTTATAAGGTAATAAAGGTCAGTCGGGTGGCATTGCCGCCTCACCTCATCTTTGATGTTGACGTCGGCGCCGAAGTCGATGAGGTGCTGCGCCACGTCCAGTTCGTTCTCCAGCACGGCATGGTGCAGGGCCGTTCTCCCGTCCTGTAGGAGAGACAACAGACACGGTTAGAACCACGCTACACGCGGGACAAGTACACACATTCATTATATAGAACGGGGTGGTTTAAAGATGCCTCACAAGGGGAAAACAGTCTTATCTCTACTCCAGTTTCTCTGATAAATGAGATGATTCTGGGACCCGTTTAATAATCTAGGATCGTACATGAAGAGCATTTTCTGTAACTCGTACAAGGGTTATTGTCTAATAATATTTAAGTCTGTTCGCTCAGACAGTATTAGCCGTCCATAAGGTCAGTAAGTGTTGAACATAGTTGACCCGCATCGTCTCTATGGCATACAGAAAAAGGCCTACATGTACGATCCTAGATTATTAAACAGGCCCCTGGTCTACATTGCTTTCCTTATCTTAAATGTATGAATTGAGTATTGGTTTTATTTCCATTCTTATATTGCATGACCGTTTTTAAGCTCTCTCTCTCAAAGAATGAATTCCTAAATCAACTTTGTATTTTCTTTATATAAAGAATAGCGCGCGACTAATGTTTTAACTGCATTGACACAAACTAGAATAACTCTATCGGGAAAGAAAACAAGTGAGATAATGCACATTTTATCTAAATAACGTACGCTAAATTCAACACTCGTCCCCACAGTCCTCACAGTTATTCGAATATCACTTCTTGCGTGACTGTATAGTGTTTTACCACAAACAACTTGCCTTTTACAAACTTTTCCTGGGCAAAAATAGTTAATTTTTATGTTACCTGTTTTCTAAGCTAGCTTCGTTGACACGACATTTAATAGATAACTTAGTTTCCATCGTCTATGGTTCTGCGGGACACTTTCTATATTGAACTGCGCATGCCACGTCAGAACTGATACGATGAGGTTTATTGGCAAACAGTAAGGGAATACACACGTTCATATCACATTTGCATAGACTCCAGGTAGTCTCTTCGCAAACAGTCCTCATATTTCTTTCAAAACAGTATCTACTGGCAAGTATCATTTTGCCCCTGACCACAATATGGCATTTAATCACGAGCTCATGTTGTGTTTCTCGGAGGTTGGGCCAACGCATGACGCGGAATATAACCTCCCACATCCCGCCCGCCCGTCTCCTGCCGACGCCGCTGTCTCAAGTTGCCATTTACATGAGGAACTTATTTAATATCAAAAAAGAGAAAAAGGTGGCAGTCGTTGGTTAGCCATCCCCTACCACAAGCAAGCCTAGTGTACGGTAACCACCGCCCAATACCTGCAACAACAACCTGCTGACCTTTGTATCGCAGACCGATTTGATCTAATTACTGGTATCAGTCAGAGTATCTGTTTACATAATGCCAAAGTATTGTCAACACCCATCTGACACTGTACTCCTGCCTGGAGTATAATTGGATCTCCATTCTTTTCCTGTTTGTTACCTGAGGAAAATTGCCATAAATGACAGTGATGTGCTTCCTAATGATATCTATAACGATATTGTCATTTATTATATCTGACAGAAATAGAAGCATGTTCCTCGAAGACAAGTTTCGTTATTGTGGATGGTTCTTGCATATACTGTTAATCCAACTTAACTGCGCACTTATCTATGCTGTATTTGCAGCGGCTGTTAATTTCTGTCTAATGTATTTTATCCAGGACTGTTTCTATGATGGTATACTGAGTAAGCACTCTGATACTTTTTGGGGTATCAGGTATGAGCAGGTCTTCTGAACTAATGCACCCAAGGCCACACTCCATGTTTGAGTTAGATGAGGGAAGCCATACTTAAAAACCTTGCTAATTACCTGGCATTGAACGGGAGATTTTTTGACTAACGTAATCTTGAATTCAGTTCATATACAGCTATATGGTACTGCTAACTGTTTTAAAATATTCAAAGTCAGCATATGTCAACCGACTAAAACGCAAGGAATTAGATTATCATAAAAATATTGTTTTTGCAGAACCTCTCCTCCCTATATGTCACGGTTCTATTCAAGAGCATCCACATAGCTTCCACCTTGTGGCTTTCATAGAATGACTATGGTAACATTACAGATGTGGTACCGCTACAGAAACAGTGCGACCCTGTCAACAGCAATTCATATCATTTACCTTCTACTCTCCATGCACACCTGCCTTAGCGGCAAATGAAAACCCCAGGATATTTGCCTACTGCCAAACATATTCTATCTGCGCATGTCCCGTGACCGACATCCCGACCTTCATGATCCCTTTCCACTTGTTGAGGTCGCTGCGTATGCAAATATCGCATGCCAAAAGTAGTTCCGGGGCCAGACGGGGAGCTGGACCAGGGACCCCAAGCCCCGATCGGAAAGTCGATGGACTATGAGCATAAATGTAATAAGGATTATAAAATGTATTTTGTGTCGTATGTTACCCAACTGCTGCTAATTCTTTGTAACATGGCCCCCCAGGATCATTCATCATTTCCGGTGAGGCTATGCCCAATCCCTTCGCTAGAATAATCACGCAAAACAATAGTTTACCTAGTGAACATTTACTTCATGACTCAAATAAGGCCATGCTTACCAGAAGCAGACAAAATATATCTGATTTTACTATATTTACTAAATATACATACATAAAATGAATAATGCAGTTGCACATGTCCTCGTCATTTACTTATGCAAAAATATAGGAATATTGTATTCAATTTCAAACTGTTCAATATTCAGGGAATTGGTGATGATTTAAAGCTACATAGTCGGGGGAACCGATAGGGCCCGTTTCCATTGGCCGACGAAAACGGTGTAGATTCTTTCATTCTGCTAAAAGCCCATTTTCATTGGCCATCACCGATCTACAGTCAGGAACCACGGGCGGACCTTCAGCACTGCCGACGCAAAATGTAAATGGGCTATTAGGAGAACTCAAAATATCTACACTGTTTTTGTCAGCCAATGGAAACGGGCCTATAGGTCAGTAGTATGCGATTATTGGTTCGTGTTCAGATCCATGAAATCTGCCTCCGTTGTTGACAGAAGGTCTGAGACTGGCAGGAGACATGAAGTGTCAAGGCCTGTCGAGGAATCCACGCCTGTGCACGATCAATACCTTCTCTATTGGCGGAATGGCAAGAGGTAAATACTAGACGATTGTGTCCTTGGTGATGCATATTTGCTTTTGATTGATCTCATAATGTCTTTATAGAAGCTGCACGCTTGAGGATATTGATATACAGGAGGCATTGCACTTCCCAGAAATAATATTTTCCTATGGTTGATGGATCTATTTTGTTTGATGACACGCTTTCCATTGGCCTTGTGTAGAAATTAGAATCATCCTTTGTGGTAAATTGATATGTGTTGCACCTATGTTATCATGACCGTTACTAAGATTGTTATATATCAAGTGTATTCCATTGAAATTAAAGAAATGTATACATAGGTATTAAATCTAAATCCCAGATGACTGGATAACATCCCTGTCCACGCAGAATTTGTTGTACGGGCTTTCCCACGCAACATTGCCTGGAAGTCTGTCCTAGCATTTCATATTAAGAATCTATCTAAAAACAAAACGAAGATACCGCTGATTTTATCAGGACACTATATGATAACGCTTGTATGGTCTGGTCCATGTCAGAGCCGCTAGATGGCAGCAGGGGAGCCCCGGGATATCCTCCAGTGGCACACGAGTCGCTAGAAACAATATGGTGACGGGAGTTTCGCATATTCATCCCAGCTAGAGAGACACGTTTTGTTACTCCATATTTATCTCAACCCTGGTATTTTTCGCCATAGACTTAACATCGGGAACTCGTACGCAATGCCTATGGAGTATTCAGAAGAAATTCTGAATGGGGGATTATTGCACAAAGGTTAGCTAATTAGTTAATGTAAAAGATGAGATACATTCACGAGTCTATATTCAGGTTTACGGTCAGAACTCTCTCCCACCTCGTTTGAATCGCGACGAAATTCACGCGGCTTCGCCTTATGAATCAATGCGCGATTCAAATTCGATGGGATACTAGCTCTGTCCCTAAACTTTCATAGGTTTCATCTATGATATAATGGCAATAAAGCTGGTCCGTATATGTATGCAACATATTCATTTACAGTATCAGAATTGTGCGGGCCCGTCACATAGTCTGAATTTCAGGTGTTATTTCTAGGTTATATTCTCCCTACCTCCCAATGCTCGCGCGTGAAGGAACCCTTCTACCCATCCCTCTGCCTGCTCCCGAGCTGCCCGTACCCTCTCGCTCACTACACCTGACAAGGCTGGCATGTCGGCTGTCCAGGTACGAGGTGTCGGCACGCCACTGGCGGACTTTATAAAGGCTCCGCTCAAGGCCGCACGCAACAACAACAGCCGGCGCGCTGCCGGACCGGATCAAGGCGCGCGCCGGGCGCACAGCAATCACCGACCTTGGACGGAGATGGTAGTTGGAGGGACCTGGGAATAGACATGGCCGCCAAGGTCATCATGAAGAGATTGAGGAAAACTGAGAGCCGACGGAGAGGAGCTTCCCCCAGTGCTGGCGATATCCTCATGAGGGAGTTTATAGGAGGGGTCTGTGGATATGCCACGATTTGACGGTGGTTCACAGTTTCTGTATATATATATTTAAGGAGATATTTAGAAATTGGACCAAGTTCGTCCAGCCGTCCATTCTACATATTGACAGTAGGATCCCGCCTAAAGGACACCCTGCATAAGCGGTCACCTCGTGTTAACGGACACCGTTGGTCGGAACGTTTCCTTATATTAGATGTTTATCACAGCCCGCGTAAGTGGACACTTTGGCCTGGCCCAGAGTGTGTCCGCTTACGCGGGGTTCTATTGGATTTTGGGATATAACAAGAAAAGATGACCTGCCAATAGATGTTTCGCCTAAATTGTAATATTAGTGTTTGAATCTTTCTCTTAATTATGTACAATTCATTTATATAACGTCAGGCTCTCATTGACCTCAAATTAAGCTCCCCATGACACTCAATACCTGTGAGGTAATGACGTTATAATGGCCCTTGTAGTTAAAGCTTCAGCTCTCATGTTATTCGCAAAACTCAAAAGAGTTCATTTGTCATCCATGAATGACTCATTTTTAGATAATCGCGTGATTTCTTGTTTAAGTGCAAAGCTACATATGTTCACCACAAGGTCCTCTTCATATTGCTCACATGAATTTGTAATGGCTCTCTACGCTTAAATGCATATTGGCAGCTCATCTCATGCTCCACGACTGGCTTCAGCTAACACAGACTATCCCTCCATGGTATACGCAAGGCTTACTCCCATCCTTTTCCCTACGGAGCATTTGTCTGGGCAAACTCTAACTTTGATTAACAATGTATTAATGATTGATCTCCATGGAGGGCCGAGTCTTAACTAAGCTCTTGTCGACCTGATGAGTTTGGTGAATCCCCATAAGACCTCAGGTCTGACCGTGTTTACCGCCGATAGGAGCAACCTGTCTGGGCATATCCCATAGCAGGACACTAGACAGACACAACCTATCTGTGCCGTTATTCTTAACACACAGAAGTAGACAGACTCAACCCATCTGAACCGTTAGTCTTAATACACAGAAGTAGACAGACTCAACCCACCTGAACCGTTAGTCTTAATACACAGAAGTAGACAGACTCAACCCAGTTATTCTTGATACAGGAACAAGAGAGGCTCTACCCATTTGAGCCGTTATTCTTAGCCCTTAAGCTACGATATCATGCCTGAAGGTATTCCCAGGCATAGTACACCGTGGTGCCTGGAGGAATTCCGAAATTAAAGCAACTGCTATTTTCTAATGAAGCAAAGCGAATATTATGATATTTTTCAAACCTATGTAAAACTATATCTTAATTAATATCATTACTGTTATATGACATCGTAATTATTATGGATTTCCATGGAGGTGTGATATAATAATGTCAGTGTGGATACTGTGAAAAACACTAGCATACTATAGGGATGGAAACGGTACTGCAGCGGCGTATTTAAGGTTGTGTAATTGGTGCTATGCAGTGTAGTGAAAGGGTTAACACACAGCAGTAGACATGCTCGACCCGTCTGAATTGTTATTCTTACCAAACAGCCTTAGACAGACTCAACACATGTCAGCCGTTACTTTAATCACACTGCGCTAGACAGCTTCAACCAATATGAGCCACTTTTCTTACAACACAGTAGTAGACAGATTCAACCCATCTGAGCTGTTATTCCTGCAACCCATCTACTGCACAGTAGTAAACTGGCATGACGGTAAATTCAAACCATTACTTCTATCTGCAAACACTAGGCTGGCTAGGTACCCTGGAACACCGTAAACCGGACACACAACCCCTAAAATGCAAATGCCCACTGCAATACAGGAGCTACACCCTTTATCTAAAATATCCAATCAGCATACATATGCTCCTCTCGACACTCCAATATCAAATCTATCATTATTTAAGGTCCTAAAACACGCCGGTTGTGGCATTCCTTGCTGCGGCCCTGAGCATTGTGGTTGTAAATTAGGGCTGTGGGCAATGTAAGGGTATAGAGTTTTTGACACCTGTTGGGTATTATCCAGGTGATGAATTAGCCATGACCTGCTGGCCCGGAGGTGTCTGCGTGGGTGGGGAGGAGGTGGAGAGGTGTGACACAGGTGTCGACACGCTACACATCCCTTCTCCATGGTCCCTCAGGTAAGGAGACATCACCTTGACCTACTTCTGTACGACCTGGTCACTACTGATCGATGATTGGCTGAGTGCCATGAGGGGACAAGTGAATGACCAATGAATGGCCACAGTGAAAATGAGATAACAACTTCAGTAGCAGAATAAACCACGCCGGCCTGACTGGGGAAACTCAAACCATATATACATAACGCCTCTTTTCTTCAGAATCTCTGTCAATTTAATTCGGACAACAATTTTCTTTTGGCAATGGACACTTTGTACATGTTACCTCATGCAGCTGAATATATATACGTATCTTAAGTTATATTTCATTCATTCCGAGTCAGAGTCACATAGAAGTGCTATTAACTTAACGGAATATCAATAGTCATTTCAGGTCATATTGATCAGATGAAACTGAGATATTCCCGATCAATCTAAAGTAAATCTAAAAATTGAAAGAAAATATATAATCAAGAGTGTTATGGTAATATATTGCACCATATGGATCCTCCCCAATATGTCGCATGTGTAATTTCCCCCCTTTTCAACCCATGCAGAAATATTCCGGCTTTATTTGCCATTGTGTCGGTCATTCTACTGTCGCATACTATAGACCAAGAATAAATTTCCAGACAACAGGTGAGGCATATAATAAAGTGGACAGCTCCCTAGTCTTGGTGATGCTTTCTGTTCAATCCATCATACTTAAACGTGAAAGTCCACCCTCCCCTTCCCGTAATTACCGAGAATCAGCAGGAAAAAGAGTGAAACGAACGACGGACAAGCGAAACCCACCAGTTGGAGGGTGAGATTTGGAGATCGTCGAAGGAGTGACGCCGGACTATATCATTTTACGTGAACATTTTTTTAATTTTTTTTATTCATAGTACCTCTCAACAAAAGTCGAGTTTTTCAGGTACCCAGATGATTGGCAATACATCAGTAGCAGTACAGTGTTTCGCATAAAGTCAAGTCATCCGTTTATATTAGAGCAGGTAAAGTAAGGTATTAGAAAAGAGGTAAAGATAAATAATGAGATGAGTAAACTGTCTTTCACTACATACATGTATATTGACCAATCTTCAACTCTATGGTAAGTTAATCATCCTTTTGAACTGTTCAATATTTGGTGAATTTTGTATTTTAGTGGATAACGAATTCCAGAGTCTCGCACCTCGCAACATGAATGCTAAGCATGGTGTCTATATCCTCGCGAGGGGGCGATGCGGTATGATAAGTCATTGCTAAAATGGTGATCGATGAGATGAATGAAAAATGAAATATAACAGTGAGTGTCGTCGTGCTTGATAAAGGTGCAATACATTATCAAGACAATGGTTCACCTACTTTCAGCAAGTGTCAATAACATATAATGTTAAATTAGGCACACGAAGATTAAGGTTTCGGCGATAACTTCACGCTGCATGCCATGAGAAGATTATCATCAAAACTCAATAACTCTAGTTGGTAGCTTGAAGCTTGCTTTGTTTCCCGTTTGTTATGTCAAAAGACCAACTCAGCGGACCTCCATTTTCCAGCAGACTTTACTGGAAAGATCATTACATAAGGCCATTCTTTTGAAGTGTATTTACTCAAGTTATGTCCTCTCCTTTTCAATTTCTTATGACACCTTCATCACCCCGGTTCTCCATTAAGAGTAGCTTCGTTTCTATTCCACACTAATCATTTGTCGTCTCTCTTTTGTCTTATATTTGTATTTTCTTTCTACTTTTCACCTTTATTTAGACGAGAAACGAGGATGATAAAATAATCTCCTTTTCATACTCCTTTATTTGTCCTGCCATTTCGTCTTTTCGTATCTCATCCTAGCAATGTTTTTACTACTTATTTGGTTACCCTCTCTAATTGTTTCTTGTCTTTGCCACACGTTGATACACGACTTCAGTATGATGATTCGCAAATATCCCTTGGACCGTTCTTGGCTCTGCCTCAAACTGAATATTCTGATGGTAATGTTCTCCGACCTCCGTTACACATGGTTGGCATCCGACATTAAAGATGAACTTAATCAATTAAGCTCTGTTAACGAATCATAAAGATTAAGCCCCGCCCACACGGCCATCGGGAATTCGTAGAACGGGGCTTACAGGTACATTTCTCAGCTGGGAGCAGCGTGGGACAGGTAGACGGCCACTGACCACAGTGTGAGCCAGCGTTGGTCGACTTTGAGGCAGGGGGACCTGTGCTTTCACTGCTTTCCTATACCGAGATTAGGTGCCGCGACTTGAGGGCTGGCGCTGTCGGTCCTACACCGCATATATAAACATCTTGTGCACTGTCTACTGTCCACTAGGACGGATCTATATTTTAATGCAATCATCATCAGGACTGATTTTGTTGTCGCTCATCTTTAAAACACTGACTCGGCGCAACCTGGTAGTATCGGAACAGACCCTTTCCCTGTCACACTACATAGTGATAAATCTATGATGGGTCAGGTATCAACTTATTACCCTGTCAAGTATGGATGTATACATGTTGCATTGCTGGATAAATCATGTATATATGAGATATAACTAAATACAATTATTTTGTATTTCAATTTTCAAGGTCAACCTAATGTGCTGACATACCTATATCTGACATAGTGCAAGTGTGCATCTAACATGTCAATTTTCGCACCTCTGTTAAAATCTGTTGCAATCGCATCCCCAAATTGACCTGCATGTATAGCAATGTTGAATATATGTATCAATATTAACTGGTTTCAGATACAGGCTCCCGTATGTTCGAAGGAGTTGACGCGCAGTAACATCCGAGCGTAAGCAAGGATATTGCGCAGAGGCAACTCCGAGGAGCATACGACCGCTTTTATCTGAAACTAGTCTATATTGTATTTATTATCCATCTTTTCCTGACAAGGGCATACCGATATTAGATAATTTAGGTGGGCACTATTTTTTCATATGCCCTATTTTTCCCTATCCGCCGGCTTTAGCAACCCAGAGCATACGACATATCTGTGTGCTTCGGGTATGTCCATACACATACCCTATGTCTTTTCTATGGATACTTTGTATTGGGTGGATAATAAATATGTAGATCTGCGTAGTTCGCCGTGCTATCTGTACAGCACTCGTGGAGTTCTTTGGTTTACTCTGAGGAGCGGGGCCCTGCGGAGGCTGCACGTCACGCTGGATGCATGTCTAGTTCCTAGTCTCAGATAATTGCCTTCGAAACTTGGTTAGCTGCTCCGTCAAGGGAAGTCGGAAACTAGTTTATCTTTCTCCTTCGTTTCCCTAACCTTGCCTCCCTTCAACATACCCCTATCCCCACTGCCCGACCCCTCCCACCTGCAGCAACCACCGCCAAGCCAACCACCCAGACAGGCCTCCAGCTCTATCTCATTTCTCCCAGAGTCTGCATTCCGACAGGCAACCACTATTTTTCTTACTTTTCAGAAAAGAGTCCGAAAAACTAAAGGCGAAAAAAATTAGAAGCGGGCAGCAATAGTAAGGAGTGGTTGGTTAACTTGTAGGCAGCTCCAGGCTGTGGCTGGTGTTTGCTGTATGTGAACCACTCTGGCGCTGATACAGTTCTTCGTTTAATCTCAACCCCGGTATTTTTACCCATATCCTTATCATTGGGAACTCGTACTCCATGGCCATGGGTAGTGGGTAAAGAATAATCAATGGGTGATGATGCCACAAACGTCAGCCAGACAGTGATATAGGGGTGATATAAAATATAAACCATACTCGATCCATAACTACTGAAAATATACCATTCTTTGTTTTTGCTCAGTAATCTCACTCGACATTGCCTTGTGAGATGACTCCATAACAAAAACTCATGGCACATTTTCAGGGGCTACCGATCTGGATGGAGTTCCTTTATAATCCCTGGTCATGCAGACAGATTGGTTTTCTTGAGCTGCTAACTGCAGGTAGACAGTGAAGAGGTCGTGAATCGCATTATCTCACCCCTGGTATTTTTTCCCCATAGACTTAACATTGGAAACTTGTACTCAACGCCCGTGGAGTATTGTTGAAATATACTCAATAGGAGGTGATGTCACACATTTAAGCCAAATAGTCAGTGATAGGGGTGAGATAAAATCTGAACTGCACTCGATCCATAGCCACTGATAATATGCCATTCATTTTGGTTTGCTACATAATCGCACTCGGCTTTGCCTCGTGAGATTACTCCGCAACCAAAACTCATGGCATATTGTCAGTAGCTATGGATCTCGATGCAGTTCCTTATTATTATGAGCGATTACACCCTGCAGCTTATTGGTGCACATTGTGACTCATAAACCAACTCAGTGTGATTTTATTCTATGTATAGTAGTGACCGGAACCTTTGGTCTATGGGTCTCTCTTTACAGCTTTTGCTAATTTTCTCAACTGAGGCTGAAGGAGGACAGGTAACCTTGAAGTTTAAAGTCATCATATAGGGAGTGTGGAAGTAAGAAGATCACAAAAAATACAACAAAGGCACAGTCGCCGCATAAGATAAAAAAGTTTCAATTGTGAACAGAGGGTCCTTGAATCGCTTAAAATCGTATTGATCAGAGAGAGTTGTAACTATAGCCTCTAGCGAGTTCATCCGAATCTAGGATCCCTCTTCCCTCATCCAAAAAGGGTTAAATAGTCTTTTAGAAATAAGGCCGTATATTAGTCATTTCCCATGTCCTCATGCCGATCTTATTCCGGGTGCACCCCTCTCATAAGATCTCACACTCTCTAAGTGTTATTCTGTACAAGGTTCTCATTACGCTCTATGGGAGAAGAATTCTTAATGAACTAGGCTTAGAGCCTTGAGAATCCACTGCCCTGTCTCCCGTGCTGAAGACGTACATCAATGCAACCCAAAGATTCTCAATAATGCCACCTAGCAGGGAAAACTGTGTACCTGGCGCCCTAGAGGCTTTATTTGGACTGTAATACATTATACCACTTAGAGAGTGTGAGATCTTGTGAGAGGGGTGCACCGACAGCAGTAGGTGTTGATTGTGTGAGATAATAAAACCCCAGGTCTCCAATAGAGACTCAAGACTGTAGTAGGCGTGGGTCGTGTAAATAATAAAACCCCAGGTCTGCTATAGAGACTCATAGTAGCGTTTTACTCCTATCTTCCGCCTGGTTACACAGGAACGACGCTCGCGTCGACACGCGAAAAGATGATAAATTGTCGCCGCTTCTCCGCAGCCAAAGTGACCAACACTGCGGGCGGCCGACGCCGAGCCGACCATCAGGCGCCCGCTTTGATCGCTCCATCTCGCCACCGGAAGCCCGCTGCCCCCGCCCTACAGGAACGCTGGTTTTAGCACCGCCCGCTGCCCTCAGCGCCACCTGTTAGCTGTTTCCGGCGCCGACTCTGCCCACACCGCCAGCCTGTGATCAGTGCCGCCGACGGCCGGTGGTGGCGCTGTAATCGATGGCGGAGTGACACGTGATGAGCGGGGTCAGCGCGGTGGAGTTGTCGCCAGGTCGTCGCGCGGCGAGGCTCAAGTCTCGCGTGGTTATGGACCTCTGCGAGATGAGCCGACACGCCGCGGGCGGGAACATTGTGAACTACATGTATATCATGATAAGGGAATGCATAGCCTGTAGGTAAAACTTGGAGTGAACTGCCCAATAGAAGTGGGATTCACACGGTGGGAGTCGTGTACCTCACAGGGTTCAAAATCTCATGAGATTCTGTTCCTTATTAGGGGGGAATGTCGCCAACAATGGCAGGACAAAAATATGTCTCAGGGAAATGGAACCCTACAATTCAGACGAAAGATTGGGTTCCAGTAGAGGATCTCAGCAGCATTTGCCTCAGAAAAACAATCTGTGAGGTACATGTGAATCTCATTTTAAGGCATAGAGATCCACGGAAATATGCATGTTTTAGGGGTTCCATACCACAACAACACTACTTGTAATGCATCCTTTTATCTTTGATTCTTCGGTTTAGATAATAGCATCATATCATGCGAGAGCAGTATCTAAAAAGTAACTCAAATGAGTTTCACAACTATCTTAATGTGATGTTGTAGGGAATACCTACATCTCTCTTGTATTTAGGAGGTACATCCATATTCATTACTCCGCAGAGGTAAATTATGTTGCACATAGGTGGTTTGTTTCAGATAGAGTTGTGATATATCCCTTCCATATAGATATACGTTCTAAATGATAATCTAATGCAAAAACATGCCTCAAATGGCTCCTTCATTGCCATGCTCTCGACATGTGTCATATGACTCTAATAGCGTACTCTGTCATTATACCTCATGTCCCATACCCACTCTACCTTCTATCACTTCTGCCAGTGAAATGGGTTTGTTTTTCACTTTGATGTTTCTGTTTAGTTTCATTTCCCTCAGAGGTGCGTATTAATATTTAAATGCTGGGACTACTTCGACCCCCCCGTCAATTCAGACCTACTGTAACAGCCCGACCGGAACCAATCAAAACCACCAAGGTGTGACGACGATAGTCACGTGACCGGTCGTTTCCGGTTCACGGGCCTGCCGTGTGCATGATGGGAATTCCGTCTGGTTCTCGGGAGGTTGCCGAGAGCTGGCGAGAGTTGGCGAGACCGCTATATTTGGCGGGAAAACAGGTGGAGCTGGACAGAGGCTATATGGCAGACGACAACCTGGCTCGCAGTATCGACTTAACACTCTACTGTTTATCCGTGCTGAGAGTCATGCCCCACTACACACTCGACCAAGTGATGTGCCATACCCCACTGCACAAGAGCAGCAGCACAACTCCAACACTATTAGCCATCATTACTGTAGGCCTAGCGTTCAGTGATGTGTGACTGTCGCTGTATATATATATATATATATATATATATATATATATATATATATATATATATGGCTCCTTAAGCGAGGTGTCCCGGAATCGGGGTTTTACTGTATAATTTTAATATTAAGTAGGATTCATGTACCTCACAGGGTGTTTGTCTGAGACAAATCCATCTGGGATTCTGTACTCAAACACAATTTCTTCATCTAAATTGTAGGGTTCCCATGTTTATTTTCGATGAAATTGTTGGCGACATTTTTCGACAATATAAGGAGATTCTGAACCCTGTGAGGTATATGAACCCCACCGTGTGAATCCCAGTTAAGGCTTGTCATTGGCAGGGTTGGTTGTACTGGTGAGTTATCTTATTGGTCACAATTTATACTCATAAATACTTAGTTGAAGCCTTGCATAGCTACCTAAACAACAATGGTAATGAGACTCAACAAGTGGCTGAACTTAATGCAGTTTTCTTCGTTGAATGATGAATGCAATCGGTTGAGATCTGATAAAAATGGCCTCTAAAAGCTACGGAGGAAAGAAAGGATCATTCATTCATTCCAAAGCATCCCAGTCATAAAGTTTCGTTCTCTCATGCTAATTTAATGAGTCACCACTTCTTTAAATAAAGAGATGTCTCTAAGATTCAGGATCCAAAAAAGAAGTCTGCTTAGGACGTGGCTCCTCCACTATTACAGTATAAATAAATAATAACTCAAATAGGAGAAATCTAACGAACAAAGAGGTTCAGAATAGACGGCTATGAAAAGACAGATACATCCTTCGTGTTGCACAAGAAACAGCAGATACACTTAGAAGACGAGTAGGATCCCTCATACCTTATTCATGCGTGGAAAGCCCATTTGAGACATTTCTAAATCTCCGTTTTCTCCGCTCCGCCCTCCGATATGTGATTGATTTAACGCAATACAACCACACAGTAGATACTTAGAGAACTCATGAATGATGAGAGAACATTCCCGATGCCCAGTCCTCACCACCCAACTACAGGACTCCCATAACAACGTCCAGGATACGTCCGGCATCTAAGACTTTACTATGGCTGACCACACACCATGAACACTATACAGCCCGCCTATAACCAGGTATTAACGTTTTACGATGTTCTTCAATATTAGAGTCCTGGTCTCTGTGAGGCACCAGGCTGCGGTGTCGAGTCAGTGAGGGGTTAAACAGAGATGGTGTGATGTAGAGAGTGGAGTGCAGTGTAGGGAAGGAGTGTGGAGTGGATGAAAAGGTTTGATGTAGAGAAGGGGGGGGACGTGGTGTGGAAAAGGTTGTACGGTATGGGGTGTTTAATGGAGAAAGAGTGTGGTGTAAAGAAGGGGTGTGGTTTCGAAGATGGGTGTGATTTAGGGAAGGGGTGTGATTTAGAGAATGGGTGTGGTATAGAAAAGGGGTGTGATTTAGAGAAGGGGTGTGACTTAGAAAAGTGGTTTGATTTAGAGAATGGGTGTGGTTTAGAAAAGGGGTGTGATTTAGAGGAGGGCTGTGATTTAGAGAAGCGGTGTGATTTAGAGACGGGTTGTGATTTAGTGAAGGGGTGTGATTTAGAGATGGGGTGTGATTTAGAGAAGGGGTGTGATTTAGTGAAGGGGTGTGATTTAGTGAAGGGGTGTGATTTAGAGAACGGCTGTGGTTTAGAGAAGCGGTGTGGTTTAGAGAAGGGGTGTGATTTAGTGAAGGGGTGTGATTTAGAGAACGGCTGTGGTTTAGAGAAGCGGCGTGGTGAGGAGGTGGTGTCTGCGGGACGTGCGCAGGACAGGTATTACATGACCGTGGACACGTGGTCTCAACCTGGGAGCTGGACTGAAAGGCCTTGAATGTTCTATGGGTCCCCTGGGAGCTGCCACAGCCTGTGCTGGGAGAGCGAGCGCCTGTGTTATGAGAGTGAGACGCCAGAGGCCAGCCCGGGAATGGTGAGGGTCTGGACGAGCCTGTACAGCCAGTCACCACTCAATACATCACGGCGTCAGCCACTTGATGTACGAGGCACATCTATATGACAGCTCTATAATAGACGTACATATACAAATGATATTACATCACACAATGTATGCATTTATATATATACATGTGTACATACATGTATATATATATGCCGACGACTCAAGAGTCTCGGGATAGCAGCTAACGTCCATACAGCATTCTCGACACTTCCGAACCACAATACAACAGTAAATTAAGGTGCTGCTTAATTGGTAACAAAAAACATTTCTTGCAGAAACAACGGCAACCATTGCACACAACTCCACCAGGTATGCAGGAAAATCTCGGGTTTCTTCCAGAAAGAAATTGTCTATCAATTGATTGGTATTACTTCAAGACTTTTTCTTATCCATGGACAGTTTTTACGACAGTTAAATTTCGCCTACATTTAATGGCGATCTTCCATATCAGAGATTATTACTTGAGCCCAGGGCATTTGTCTTGCCCAGATCGTATACCTGACACAACAACCTTAGAGGTAGTAGTATAGGATTTTGACATTTCCTCAGGATATCATTACTAAAACATAAGGTTTATATCTTATACGTAGCATATGAAACTACTTATCATCCAAATGGCGTTGAATACTTTAAATTCCACACTTTTTAACATTAACTTGGCAATATCAGGCGGACTTAAGAACCATCACAGAAAATGGCCGCCATGACTGCCATACGATATGAACAGAGGAACTGTGACTTCTCAGTAATGTGAGGCAGTTATGAGCGTTTGCTTTTCCTATTAAGTTACTGTTTGTCAAATACTTGTTATATTGATTCAAATATTTGTTGATCATCTTCACACCAGATTATATCTAACACTCGCAGGACAGTGATTGAAAAAAACAACAGATGATCAATATTTATTTATTCAATTATGATGCGTTATGCTTGAGATAGTAACAAATATGCGGCTTAGTTTTCCCCAAAACCTCTTATGTCTATTCTGGAGGGATGTACTAGGGTTAAAATACCCTATTTTCAGTAGGGTCCATGGCCAGCATTGGGTTTTTGGTCCACTGATAGCTTATTGAACTAACATTAATGATATTTACAATGATATATGAGTATATATATACAATGTGTTTGATAGATGGTATTTACAATGTAAATATGTAAAACCTTTGCGGTTTCCTTTAAATGTTTCTTGGCTATGTTGATAACTTCCTGATCGTCACGTGTTGTTATTACTGGATCCTTTTCCAATAGGTACCATCTACGTTTACTCATTTTTATTAACATAGAGCTATTTCCAATGGCACAACGTTTCCCAAATCATTACTTTCAGATCAAATGCAATCCGATGGGAACATCTATAAACCCCCTCCACAAATGGAAAGGCCATTTTCACTCATGTATAAACAACACAATTGTCCACGTTGCAAAGCCCCAAAATATATCTTGCAGCATAAGCCTCCAATTCTTTGTAGATTTCTAATCCATTCATCATACTGAGTATGACTAACGACACAAGTACGTCTAATAGATGCCGAGTCGGGGGAAGCAGGCAGCCGCCAGCACAAGTCGGATTGAGGCTCACAAGCACCGACTTCCCCAAGCAGGAAGACATAAGGCTATCAATCGGTTATAAAACGATGTCACTTGCTATGGGCACCACCATCACTCAGACTATGGCTCGGACTCTGGGCTCCTCCTGCATATTTCAGCCCCGTCCTGGAGGTCAGGTACTGGAGGATCACTCTTACTTTTCATAACCGAAATGACGCGCGTGCGCACTGCGGTGTACGGGGCAGACACCAGCTCGCCTTATTATCGCTCACACTCTCTATTATCGCTCAGAGTTATGTAGAGACCGGAGGAAAGTCGACATTCATAAGTTTGCCGAGATGAGCGGAGAGTGGGTGATGTATTACTCTATAAGAGCGCGCACCTGTCTTTCTTTTGTGGGAACATAGGCAGTAAGCTTAGAAGTGTATTGGCGACATGGAAAATGGAATTGGTCTCCCATGTAATGTATTAATATCCTAATACATAACTTGTACTAGACCAATAAGGAGTGCCGGGAAGAAAAGTTTCAGATACCCTATTCAGCATAGGCACCTCTCTCGAAATCTCATTTACACGGCCCAGACTATTCAGTTTTTGGTATTCCTATATACCTATGGCCGAACACTCTATGATTACCTCCCACTGCTGGGGGTGTAGAAATTTGCTTTTACTGCCCAAGGCTTACTTTTTCTACCCAAGGTTGACATGTGACCTAAAAGTACGATTGATTAATATATAGATGGCGGACAGTACCACTTCAGGCTTTCTAAGATGGTTTAAAAACATCCTAGAAGAGCAAAGAGTATGTAACTACTATGTGTGGCGGTATTGCATATTGAACAAGAATTCAAAAAACTTTTTTACAGTAGGAATTAACGTACAATATATAGTTCTATACTATTTCTATTTCACTTGAATATAAATTGACCCGGACTGTCAATCAAACTGAAAAATGCCAAGGTTTTCGCCCGCGTGAAGGGCTCTTGTCAATTTCAATATTGATACTGCTGCCATTACATAACTTCAATGGCGTTTCGAAACACTTTTAAATATTATATATATATATATATGTATATGCATATGTACTAAGATTACCATATTTAGATCGCAGCAGAAAAATAATCAAAGTACCATTTAAAAGTTAGATATCTCATGCAAAGCACAACCTCCTTTAATTGGCGGGAGATAAGGTAATTAACACAGGCCCTGCCATCGTGTATATGCATGACGTGACATTTTACAATGGAAGAGAAGGGAATCATTAACGACCAGCAAACAAACAGAAAACTCAAGCATACACTGTTGTCTCACTGTGTACTTAAGTCGAACACTATTCAAATGCGTAAAGAAGTGTAGCGGCATATTTTGATTTGTAAACCATAGACAAATCTTGTTCCATTGTTCCAATATATTCAAGTCCAGTGGTGAATTCCAAACTCATTCACTTGGGTCGAAGATATCACGATCCATGCCTACTTGAAAGGATATTGAGGGGCAAGTTCTGTCGAAGCATGAGGGGTTTTGCATTTTAGTTGAACCATTGTATAGAGACCTTCACATGTGTACAACTGATAAAGCTTTTAATGCGTTCAGTTGGATTACCCAGCTAATGCCGCTTTTGGATCTATTTATTACCCCTAGGAGACTGGATGATAGATGTGTGAACCAGGCTCATTATCCCAAATGGTTTGCATAACAAAAATCAATAAATTCCACAATTCCGAAGGCGTGCTGTCGTACCGATACATATGCATGTATCCATCACATTTTTTTTAAACACATAACCTAATCAACATTGATTAATAACCGCATTACATTACAGCTACGGTGTTTGTAAATGTACAAAAATCCGCATTTTCTGCATTATTCACGTTATATGATAAAAAAATTAGATCTAATAAAAATCTTTTAGATAATCCCTTTCGCTTGCCATACTTCCTTATAGTTTCTGTGGGGATGTGCGCATTTTCCTGAATTATGGGAGAGTGTTCTTCAATGCAATAAAAAAAAGTCAATGTACATTTTAGCTGCTTCGTATTACTGCATAGATCTAAAATTACATTTACTCATTTTCACATTGCTGTGAGAACTAAATCTCTCCGCTGTCATGAGAGGGTTAAAAGCACCATGCTGCGTTCCGCTAATGAATGCGCTAATAGTCCTAGATCATACAATGCTCCCCAGTCACCCTGCCCGCCACGGGCCATCCACCCATACCCGCCCGTAATCCCAGCGCTGTTTGCAGGCCCACCAATTTGCACTTGGCACTTTGCCAGTGCCACATGGTCGGCCCTGTGCCGCCCCTGCTGGGGATAATGGGTGTTTTGTCTGTGTTATTTGTATGGAGTGCTAGTTTTAGTGGTAGGTCTGCTGAGTGAGGGTGTGGGGACCGGATGGGGCGGACAGATGGGCGTGAGACGGTATGGGAATCGCCTAACCTTGCTCACACATTGTCGATACGGTAATTGATATTACCATTAGTGATGGGTGTTCTCCAAACATAAACCGTTCTTTGAAGTATACTTGTGTCTATATTCTTTTATTTAATATATTTTTATTGTCAACATCTGACCGTTTGTATTAGTATTAATAAGCATTCTGTTCTGGTGACAATCACCATGTATAGTTCAAGATGTCAGCAATTGAGAGATCTCTGTCTGATACCATGTTCTGTTCTTCAGCATGAGTCAGCAACCACTGATATTATTTCACCCCTGGTGCAAGTTTAGTCATAGGAATAACATTAAATAATTATACTCAACGATCACTCTGGTAAAGTGACAATACTTAACTGGAGTGGTGGCGCAGTGATGGGAGATGATAAGGAACTGGCCAATCAGCAGCCAGGATTTCAGAGAGCAGACAAGACATCAATATGGAGATGTATTCGCTCCTAATTGGATTTGCGAAGTAATTTGAATTATTCTGATATTGTGATGCTATTTAATGAAAGGGGGTGAGATAAATCCAGAACCACACTCAAATCCTCTATGTAGATCTATTTAACTCTGGGTCGTTTAGCATCATATGTCCAATAAGGAATTATATGACACTTTGGTGAATTTCTCAATTACAATTTATCTGATACGATTTCGCATTTGACAACGATAGAGTATAATACATCTGCAGCTTATATTGTAAGAATGGTAGCTGATCGGCTTCTACTACCTCTCACTATATGAGTGCACCTTGTGACATTACATATCCATCATACCAACATATGCTCTTCTCCTGTCTCGTGTTTTAGACTCAGTCTCACCGTGATATGATCCCCGCTCCTCCCACAAGGTAACACCCAATTCTAGCACAAACTAAAAAGGAGGCAGCAGGCTAACATGGCTATAGACGGATCGAATCACCAGGGTTGCTCGGATGTTGCGCTGGCACTTTGTTGTGATACTGGTCACATTAGCAGCGGGGTCCATGTGAGAGCCTCTAATGGACTAGCGTTCCATTTAACTCTCATTAAACAGGGGCACAATATCAAAAACAAAATAAATAGCGAAATGATAGTGTGGTGAGAGACAGAGAGGGAGGGACGTTGCCAGGGGCAGGGTGAGGGTCTTCCTTAATAGGGAAAAGCTGCTTTTGACTATACTGAAAGCCTCCTGCTAGACCCTGACAGAAGTAAGGTCATTGATCATGGCATCAAAGGTGTTAACTTGCAGTGGCGCCTGCCCTGCTCGTATATTAGTGTCAGATAAATACACGTTTACAGCCACGTTTCAGCTCGAGTTCACAGGTATTTGCGTGTAATCCAAGCGCCAGCGGCCTCCAGTTTGGAGGGTTTTATTTGTGTTAGATTTTAATGGGACAGCCTTAACTTTCTTTCATTGAATTCCTAACGACAGGGACTGAAGATGAAAGTGAGGCTGGAGACGGCACGTTCTGCCACTGCCGCCGGTAACAGGATCAGGCAGCGAAAGTTAATCACAAAAAGTGTTGTGCCGTGGGGTGGGAGGGGGGCTGGCAGGTGAGGGGCGTTACCAGGGTGGGCTGATCCTAGCTGCCTGGAAGTTAACAAGGGATGGCTTTGGTAGCGGGTGAGAATAGGCTGAGGTCTGAGGAATGTGTTTTAGTGGGTATACTGTAGACACAGGTAGTAGTAGTATATATATTATATAGAAACTATAGGGACTTCAGAGGCTGCCTTTAGAGGAGAGAAAGGTGAAAACACGCGGCATCTGACGATGATGTAGCATCTAGTGACAGTCACGTTTTTACTAGTTCCAGATTTCGCTTCCTGTTCATGTTGCCCCAGACGTTCTAATCAAGCACAGACTTTTATAATTCTATAAAAAATTTGTTCCTGTGTTAAATATCATAGAGGAAACCTATCAAAGTTTAGGGTCAGAGCTTGTATCCCATCAAGTTTGACTTGCTTAGCAATTTACAAGGCGAAGCCGCGTGAACTACGTAGCGATTAAAATGAGAAAACCTCGTGGGGTTCTCTTCCTTTTACGGGTAATTGTAGCTGGAAATTGCAGGAGAAAAACTTGTCTTACGAAAATGGAACTCTACAATTCAGATGAAGAGATTGTGTCCCAATAGCGAATCTCAGCAGGACTTGTCTAAGATAAACACCCTGTGAGGTACATGAATCCCACCGTGTAAATTCCACGTTAGGTAAGACATTAATCACTTGATCAAAATCATCTACACCTAAAAATTACACAACGAATCTAAAGGGCAGACAATATTGTTAAATCTGTAGGACTGCAGTTCTAAAATATTTGTCCTTGGGTCCTATTATATTAATATCTTATGTCACTGAGATAATCTCTCGACAGAAGCGATCTTAAGTGAGCTGGAAGTGAAAAGTTAATGACTGAAGCGTACTCAAGGACATAACATGTCATTGTTGTTAATGGACGAGATCGACTGGCCTATATTCCTCTCCAAATATCCATCTAATACATTTACACCCGTTCTTATATGCGATATCCCCATTAACGGACTTAATCGTCGTCTTTGGTCTTTAACAGAAAGGAAACCCGAGTCCTCATCAAAGTCAATAGACCGATCCACAGATGAACAGTTATTCTCGTTTTATGTAACTAGAGCGCACTCTGCAAAGCCGCCATCATTCTCAAAATGAATTATTGACTTTTATTTGTTATTCCCCCTCATGCAGCGGCTCTAGGGGTGCTAGGTGTCTGCATATTCTTAACGGGGATATGGTCAACACTTTTTTAATCGAAAATGTTAAAATATCTCGGAAATTTTATCAGGCGAGATATTTACCGGGTATTTCTTATATGTATGTCTATCGATCAGGGGCTGTAATCCATAAGCCTGCCTGTTAAGGGTGCCCTTGCCATACCCCACTGGGCCCTCCTTCTGCCGTCGTAATAGGAGTGCCGAATTTATGTTTTGCCCCTAAAAGCCTGCAGCTATCATTAGCGCCTACTCAGTGATCAGATTTATTCGCTCGTTAGGTCACATCACGTGCTCTGCCGACTTGTGAGGTCTGCTCACCCCGTCAACTGGTTCACCCGAGAGGTCCCCTATCAGCAAACCCATTGTCTGATATTCGTTATGGGCTCGTACAGAAGCCCTCATGGAAAGACCATGTTCTGATAGTCCATCTCCGGAAAGACCAACGCGCGACATCTCGTTAATGTCTGATGTAACATAGGGCATTAAGATGGATAAGTCAACAATGTTGGCACACGATTTGTTTTGATATCACATAGACACGTAAAGTCAGAAATATCGTTAGAGAAAAGTACTTTCTATCAGCCTCATTGCCACTACCTCCGAATGATAAAAAAAACAAAAAAGAAGCAGGGGTCAAGTATAAGAAATATCTATTAGACACTTTACACATAAAGATATCCTACTATCATATTCAACAATTTGAAAGGAATTATAATCATGTGGTAATCAAATATGGTCAAAAAGTGTATACTTAATATGTTTCCCAATCAAAATCCAATATCTAACGTAAGATATAGACTTAATTAAAACCCAGTACATGTATATTTGTTTTGGTCATATACAGCGGTACATTGAATTTCATTGATTTGTGTTTGAACCTTTGAATACCTATATTGTATACAAAACTTAATCTTAAACATAATAGCACAGAGATCACTGAGAATTCCGTCAGATATTCCAATTGGCTTGAGCCCGTCTCCGTAAAGAAATTTCCTGGCCGGTGCGGAAAATTAACATCAAAGCCAATTGTCGGCTGCCAACACCTTTCAAACCAGTGACGTCACCAGAACTTGCGTACTCGATACCGTACACAGAGTGCAATCTGTGTAGTCTGCTGGTAACCTCGGAATGGCCGGCCGTTGGTTCATTAAGTCACCAGCCTGGGTACCAGCTTCAAAGAAGGCTGACCGATAGAAGCAGACGTTCTCGCGTACGGCAGGTGGGGAAGGTGGATGAGGCGTAGCGGGCGCCTTTGTGGTTCAGGCGATAGATACCATTAGTTATCTCACCCCTGGTATTTTATCCCATAGGCTCGACATTGGGAACTCGTTCTCCATGCACCTACGAGTATTGTAGTCCATTCTCCATGGTCTATATACTGTTTGTCATCTATTATTTTAGTATATATACAGGGGTGAGATAAAAACAGAAGGCAACTCGTTCTGGTCAAAGTCCTTGTTCTCCAACTCGTTTGAATGCTACGTGATATTCACGCGGCTGTCACCTCGTTCATATCACCCCGCATCACACTCGTGGAGAACGACGACTTTGACCAAAACTTGTTGGTTTCTTCTTTATTAATCCTCATGGTCACAGCTGGGGGCGCTGGTAGAAGGTGGACGCTGGGTGCAATCCGTCAGGGCGGTCGCACACTTGTCGCTAACCAGACTTCCGCCTGCTATTTGTAACGGGTATCCGTAAGGGTTTTATAATTGACTCAACTTCCGGTCATACGGGCCACACGTGATGATAATGTCTGCTGTGAGCAATAGGCGGCGCCACTGGGGCCATTACAACTTCCGTTCAGCGTGAACACCATCGTTTCATCGTCAAGGCGATCATGTTAAGCGAGGGATAGGCTGCCAGACTGGGTCTTCCGTAGCTCAATCCAAGATAATAATCTCCATAGTATAGCCATGGTTAGTGATACAGTGGAGAAAACATAGAAAGCTCAAACGCCATTTATAAGACACAAAATATAAGAGACCTACAATTTACAATAGAAATAGATCTTTGCTGTTTTTGTGTTACTGGAGTTTTGATTTCAAATTCTTTAAATTGATAGTATTTATTTGTTCATTTCAGAGAGCACATAGCCCATCATGGTGTTACTTTACAAAATGTGGATCTCCTTGTGCATTATGAAAAAATATTTCGAAACATATACGGTATTGCAAATGAACAAAAATCAACAAGTTGGGTTCCTCTTATCATGTGTTTTCTATGTGGATTGACACTATTTTAGTCCTAGTACTCAAAGCTGTCACTGTGATGTAAGATACAAATTATATAGGCTAATGGCTTAATATTGATTCGAAGTGCCATATCTATTGCTTAATTCTGAATCCTTTTCGACTTATCTCTTAATCAAGCGATTTCCGATCGCAGGTTAGGATCCAAAATATATATATTTATTTTGTTGATTTGTGCTATCCTATTTCTATCCTTTCAATGTTTTTACTCAAGATTCTTTATAAAAAGTGGATGGAATCCACGACATAATAGCAAGTATCAGTATTCACATTAGACCTCGCCAATTAGTCCGAACATATTTATTCGCTAATAAAGGCATGTTTCTGGTTTCTCTTTTTTTCAGAATTTTTCCCCTGGAGACAAACGACCACAATATCCTGGGGCTTTCGTTCTGAAACCCGCCATATCACAAAAAAATCCAGATGCACAATGATGGGATTGGTCCTACCATAGATGATCTCTTGCCCTGGCTTTGCGGTCTGACTCGTTTTCGTTCTAAAGCGGCTGAGCCCAGTGCATGCTGGGATTACGTGTCGCCTTCCATTACGGCCACCCGCAAGACTTCACGTGATTCTGCGAGATTCGCCGAGGCTTGAGCAGATTCCACGTGGCTGGGGCGAGATCTCGCGAGATGTCAGCGACGGACGCGCCCCCTGGCCGCAACATGACAAACGAACTCGTTATATGCCGCCGAGCACCGGGAGCCGGCCGACCGATGGCCGATGAGGGTCGATCATGTTGCCGACAGATAATCAAAGAATCGAGTGAGACCCCCCCCCCCCCCCACCTCCCCATCACACTCACACTCGTGCTTTCATATTGACTGGAGAGTGGGCGCCATCTTGACTCCCGCCCTGCCCGCCATATTGGACACAACCGCCAGTGTCCATTCTCGAAGCGAAGGTGGCTATTTCTGTCACACCATGAAGGCCACAGTGGGCGCCCATTTTTTATTCATGTTTATTTCTCCAGGGTGGGGCTAACACTAACACTAACACTCTTACCACTCATCACCTGCAATAAACCCGCTGTCATCTCGGAGGAGAGGTGGAGGGATGAGGGCCGCCTGTATGTATGCTGGAGAGAGGACGTGAAGTAGGGTCGTTAGGTTCGGTGAGATATGGCCGCACACGTAAACATCAAGCCCCTCTCCTGCCTCCCGCCTGCAGGTATTTATTCAGTGTCTCTCCTCTGTTAACTAAGTATTCCTCCTGGCCTGGGACTTGGGCCTGATGGTGGGAGGGGGTGCACGTCGACCCCGCTACGCTTTACATCACCACCACCCAATCAACTGCGCCGACTGCGCATGCTCATGCATCATGCAGCGTTCCCAGGATGATTCATGACGTCACAGAGAAGTAAGGAACCACCTGCCACCCCTAGTTAGAATCTATGGACCAGCCCCTGCCATCCTCACTTACCAGCACCACCAGCCTGCCACCCCCTACTTTAAAGTAGAATGATCACCTCCCACTCCACTCTCCTTAAAATGAATAACCACTTGGAACCCTCATTTCCAGCTTGCAAATAACGACTTTCCTTCCTTGGCTTGAAAAGTGTCGCTTCTACCCGAAACTATAACTCATACAGTTTTAATATAGCAAGCTTTAAAGCGAACTACATTTGACCTAACTAACCCTTCTACCTCAGAGTCCTTAAATGATGTTCTAGGACATAATGTACCCCTCATCCTGTATTCTACCTATATGTAAATCAGATATTTGAACCGATAGCCTAAATGCTTTTTTGAAAAGCCATTCTATATTTGTCCTATTTACTCCGTTAGGTTGACTGATTGAAGGCGATAGCAAAGGTTTGGTTCCAGTGCTTTTATCACAACACGGTTTGAGGACATTTATAACACGTCAGCTGCAATATTGTAATTGGACTATCCCTTGAGCCTGTCAGAGAGGGGCGTACACACGTATTTTATCACGGCCGGTATGGCACCACTATAAACCATGACACTGTCCGCCCAACGTTAGAGGTTGTGCGATCCAACGTGGTGCATATTACTCTTACGTGCTGAAGATCAGCTTTGACTATATAAGTACGTACGCACTAAGCGGGGGTTGGAGGGTCACATGTTTGGGCAATTTTGCGAATGCTCCTTCTTTGTTCTATTGCGTACATATCGGGGGGGGGGGGGGGGGTAAAGAATTTCGGAAATTCTGCGTACATACTTTATTGATGGCCCATAGCAGTGGGCTATCCATAAACGTGGGTAGTACACCAGAGTCATCACATTTGGGTTCATTTGGAACATGTTCTTGGCCTGAACATGTTATTAGCACAGGACCAGCTCTAGTAGAAATCCTATTCTGGCTAGTGTCATAAGCGAACGTAACAGGATCGTTAATAGTGCTAGTATAGTTAATTCATTATCATCATTAGCTAGTAGTTTATTTATACTGCATCTAGCAAGGTCAGGAGGCTAGAATATTTCTGTAGTTGTAAATATTTGTTTTTATGGAGTGTCCAAGGAAATGTGAAATGTCCTGTGTCAATATTGTAAAATCATTACCTGCTGAGGCAAATTAGATGTGAGCTACAAAGCCTAAGCATCACCGAGTGGACATTCATAATAAGCTGCTACATTAATAGGATGGCAGGTTGTCTGCCGATATATTCATCGATGGGCTAATACATCATGTGGTTAAAGCCGTATACACGCAATTTTGTGTTGGTGATTCGGAAATCGCTGCATTTCTCGTTTGATGTGTCTCCGGCTTAACTCACATATAGTTGAAATTCCGCCTGTCACTGATTAAGCTACCCCTTTGAAGAAGGAGTACTGCCTCAACATCAATCGCTGACTATAGATTTGAGCCGTTCTGTCAGGGCGTATTCCTGGGAAAGTTTGGGTGATTTACGTTCTCTGAAATGGCTTCTCATCACCTATATGGTTGTTATCGTGTGTTATATCCTGCTGATCTCTGCCTACATGCTATCTAATCCGTCAATCTCTTCGGTAATTGTCATTTCCTCGCGTACCTAGTGAATATGCCGGATAAGTCCACCTCTATGATGCACTTGAGTTTGATAAGAGGAAAAAGATCCTCATTGTTTCTTCAAAATATTTACGTAGTTATACGCAAAGGAAAACAGTACTGACCTCATCCTGACTGTCGATGTCAAAGTTGGCCTCACGAATGGCGAACTTGAGTCGTCCGATGTCTCTTTTCTTGACCAGCTCTATAAAACTCTCCACGCTGACCATATCCTGAAAAACACAAGAGACACAGGTCATAAGTATGCGATAAAAACTGTGTTGTTACATTATTAATGGGGAAAAGTAAAATGAAGGAGAAAAGCACGACCTCCAAGTAGAGGGAATGTAGACCTATATTTCATAATCCCCACACTTATTGGTGTTTATCTCACCCCTGGTATTTCTGTCCCATATGCTTAACGTATGAAACTCATTCTCTATGCCCCTATGAGTATTGTAGTCCGTTCTCCATGGTCTACATTCTGTGTGTTGTCTGTTCTTCTAGTGTGTACAGGGGTGAGATAAATACAGAAAGCAATTCGTTTTGATCAAAGTTGTTGTTCTCCAACCCAGTTGAATGTTACATCAAACTTGTTAGGAATGACAACTTTGACCAAAACTTGTTGGCATTTTCTTAAAAAACAAGTAAGTGTAAAAAAAAAACCGCCACAACTCTTAGTCAGTTTGTTTACCATAGGCTTTTATCAAATGAAAAAGTGATCACAGTGTGGGCATCGAGAATTCTGGACCTGTCGTCTTAACAACCTATTGGAACGTAGCCCTGTTAGTTGGCAATCCATACCGTTAAAAGAAATCCACCCGTGATGTGTGCATGAAGCCTCACCAACCGATGTTTTCGTGAGACGATAGAGCGACTTATACTGAGGAGACACACCATTCACGCTACGAGTAGATGGACTACATCTAGGCGCCTGGAGTCCTCCATTCAGAGCCCCACTCATTGTCTGGTCAACCCGGGCCGATTAGTTGTTAGCATGACGGATGCTGTCGGCGTGTGTAGACAGAGAAGGGCCGGACAATGTGACCGGGAGTCACTCTCACCGCGCCCCGATTAGCTCTAATCTGCTCGGCATCTGCTCGGCCAGACCCCGGGCACTCCACTGTGTGGTCGCTTCTAATGTTAATACGGATAGTTTGCGTTAGATAAAGGCAGATGATATCCTACTATGGAGCATCGTGCAGTCTTAGCGAACTGCTGAGAGCAACTCATATCTGCCAGACGATCACTCCATACATTTCTATCAGATACTAACCAGGGGAACTTAACAATGGGGAAACCGCACTTGTACATATAACGTAGTGCTGAAGTATTTTTCATATAACTTTTCTCATGTAAAGTTTCTGTGGTTATTTTTTATTTCTGTCACATAAAGTGAGTATTCTTTCATGGATAATTTTGTCACATGGCCCTAGCTAAGAATGTACAGATACAGAGACAGAATGTACAGATGGCATTATTGTTTGCAGCAAAATATGCATGTAAAGCCGTCTTCTGCAGAGGATGTTTTCTTTGGATTCATTATCGAAGAGCCTATATATTTCATTGCGTTCAGTATGCGATCAAAGTCGCTTAGAGATCGTAAGATCATATACAGGTAGCTTCAGGATCAGTCGTGAAAGCCGGTCTACCGCTATCTAAAAACCTGTTGCCTTATGCTGATAGCAAAATCGAGATAAGAAGTTACATGAGCCCTGTCTAATATGCAATTCTACCTGTGTGTCTTGAACCGCATAGCTGACAGGCCTGCGATTACCCCATTCCTCCCCTGAGTCTCAAATAACAGAATATATCATGGGGAATAAATGCTTCTTTGAGATGAACTACTCAGAGTAGCTTAAAAATGTTCAAGTGACAATTAACAAGCCTCCGATTGTATTAAATACAGCCCTCTGCTTACATACATGTTTGGTATGAACCGCAGCTACCTCATCCTAAATAATCGAGTATATAAACTTGTTTAGGCAGCGGTATTATCGTTAAATCTCAATTAACACCGAACACTTATGCCCAACTTTCCGTCAGCAAGGATTGTCTTAGCGAACGAGCTTTAATATTACTAAACGATAACCCTCGTAAAAGGTCTACCTTTTTCTGTACTGTCGACTGGATAAGTTATTCAACAGGCTCCAGAGAGCGGGTGAGGGTTGCCTTTAAGACCGGTGTCATTAGTGACCTGTACAGCGGTGACCAGGCATCTATCACCTGTGAGCCGGGTGGTTGTTTGTTACGGCCAGACCTGAGAAATGGCCCCCTGCCAAATGAACTCCTCTATTACCTCCACCCCCCAGCCTGCCCTGCCCCGACCTCACCAGCAGTGACGACGTCTCGGGCTCGTCAGGCCTCGACTGGTCACCACCTACCTTCACCTCCTGACTGGTCTGCCACAGGTCTGCCACAGGTCTGCCACCGGTCTACCACCGATCTGTCACCGGTCTGCCACCGGTCTGCCACAGGTCTGCCACAGGTCTGCCACAGGTCTGCCACCGGTCTGCCGCCGGTCTGCCACCGGTCTGCCGCCGGTCTGCCACCGGTCTGTCACCGGTCTGCCACCGGTCTGCCACCGGTCTGCCACCGGTCTGCCACCGGTCTGCCACCGGTCTGCCACCGGTCTGCCACAGGTATGCCACAGGTCTGCCACAGGTATGCCACAGGTATGCCACAGGTATGCCACAGGTATGCCACAGGTATGCCACCGGTCTGCCAATGGCCCACTCAAAGTACCACAAAATATCCAGAAACGTCACGAAATTCCATATGATTGTTAGTATGGCGTAAGTTGTCTTCACGGAATGATATCACAAAATAAAGCTGAGTGATATCTGAAGCGGAAGACAATGAAAGTCATGTAAACAATCATATGAAATTTCGTGACGTTAGGATTTTATCCTATCCTGTCACTTGTTTTCAACTTCATATGTCTGGTGTAGCATATATATATTTTATGGCATAACAGTTGCATAAAGTCACACCATGTTAAGTCTATGGAGATTTATTTGACTCGTAGGATAAATGTGCTTCGACCCATTGTGTCACCAATGGTATGAGTCAGGCGCTGTTGTATGACGCCCATAGTTTGGATATTGCGTTGGCGGCGTGGCTAAGATAATGACAGTGTGGTTGTGACAGTTCCTAATTTCACACGTGTACACTCTTACCATGGTTCGTATGACTCACACATATTTTACAACAACTAATCACTGAATATTGGTGTTAATCCAAACACATTCAATGTTGATCAGTACGGTTCGTGGCACAATATGTGAAAATCAATTAAATGTTCCTCTGCTTAGTGATGGTTCCATACCTGGAGGATTCTACACTAGAGGAGAAATAACTTCAGTTCCTACTTGCTGGCTTCACTGAGCTGCTCATATCCTGTAGCATGTAGTAGTTGAGCACACCGGAGTGCTGCAGTGTTCTCCCTGAATGGTGATAACGCTTGACACCCATTTGACGGGTTCCATGCAGGCTTCTCATGCAGAGAATCTAAAGTGAAACCCTCAAACTCTGGTTGATGACAGAGAGCGGCTCAGACACGGGGGTGACCTGCTCTGGCGGGAGCTGCTGGGTCCAGACTGTGAGTGTCTGACGTAGTGCAGGCGTCTCGGCTGTCAGACCGCTACGTGTGTTCGCAGTGAGTAGGCGTGGCTGGCGTTATTTACATTAAAAGCAACGTGGCCTGATTAAGCATGGCACGGACAGCGGCACCCATAATCATATCAATAAACATATAACACATGTTTTTTTTTATTTGAAGGCAGTTTCATGTACCTTAAGTTCTACTACTCCATAGGGCTATTTTAATAGCTCGTGACTATTCCTTCATATAGTAATTACTCTTAAATTTATCTCGTTATTTTTATCATAAGTAAAACAAACTCAATAAATTTATTTCCATGTGTACAGGTCCTCTGTTGTGTGCGTCATATATTATGAAGATGTAGGCCTAAATTCTGTTATAACAATTGTATGGTTGTAGTGAATTGAACCATTATTGTTATATTAATCAAGATGCAATCCAAAGAAACACCTTTGTTATACTAAGTTAGAATCGGTTACGACACGGTTAAGAAAGCAATTGATGAGTGTTTGGTCTGTGTCCTCGTTCGCCATCGAGTTTGGAGTACGTAGTAATATGAACGAGGCAATAGCCAAGTGAATTTTTCGAAGCACTCCAATGAGGTAGTGAACAGGGACTCAGACCAAGCACGAATATGTTTCTGATTTTATCTTATCCTTGAAATATGTATCTGTTCATCACCCTTTGAGTATGAGTTACCATACTCACAAGCCCGTTGAGAACGAGTTCCTAATGTTAAGCCTATGGACGTTTATACCAGGCTAAGATAATATCCTAAAAATATAACTAATAACACCGCGTGCTCTATTCCCGTCTGGGCGCGTGGCCTGGCCGCTCCCACTTTGGCTTTTAGTGTAGGAGCAGGTCTGCTTGTTTGAGTTGCTCTCAGCGTCACGTATGGCGGCCTGAGTCACTCCTAGAGCTGTCAAGGCTCGTCTCACATCTCTCACCTCGCCACCACACCGCTGAGCGGCCCACCTGATAGCGCACTGTGTAGAGCCCCGCACACGAGGGGGCGACACAAGTACGCGTAATGGGGCGTATTGGTCGGGGAGGTGATATGAGCGGCGGCCATGTTGGCCACCCTCCTCCAGCAGTTCTCCACCGTTTATTTGTCCCGGTGCCAGGGGTGTGGATTGTGGAGAGTCGCTATCTGCTGCTTGGAGTGTCCGGGTGTCACACGTCGTCCTGGACTGTCAACCGAGGTTAGGTGTACCTACTCGGCCACCGTTCTCTATGGCGGGAATTTATACCATTGTAGATACAATTATATCTAGAAGTTCACTATGGCAAGCCAATTTACCATTCTATGGGGAAAGGTGTTCCCTCTCTGGTTTTGTAAATTGAAATGATTTGATTGTTTTCTAGAGTCCTTAATTTTGTTAAGACTACATGTTGGCATTGACTTTAAACGAAAATATACTGTTCGTTTAGTTTAAGATATGACAGTGTGGAGAGGTAATATAGGATATCCAAAATGAACTTTGAATATGCATAAAGAACCACCATAATTTAAAAAAGATTATTATCTAAATATTGATTTTTCGAGAAATGACTTCCATATTGTCACTCAAATAATCTTTTTATTTTACTCAGAATCTGAACGTTTGCTTCTCTTGTGGAGTGACGAAGGCTTGTAAAACGCCTCACTGTAATAGCAAGATGACAGTCTGTTTGGCACGCAATGTCCGGGTGAGGGTATATCACTTGAGTGCACTGCCAGTAAATGAAATTGTAAAAAAAACACACATCCGAATAATATTTCCCTATCAGAGTCACGCAGTCTTTTAGAAATATTTCTTCCCACTTTTATCACTCAAACCCTTTTCCCACTGACAGAGATAGCAGATCGTGTGTCAGCATGAATATCGGTCTAATAAGAACCACTTCTAATGTAATCACAGCTTAATCGCTGAAGTACATTCTGACGACATAAGTTCAACTATGAACATGACCTTTCATGATCAGAGATTTAGTTTAGGTTCAAGTGAATTACCTTTTGCAATATCTACATCTTTATTCCCCAAGATTTGTCTTTGGTTTGTGGGCATCTTGCAGCTTCTTAAGTGACATGATACCCCATCATCTGACTCGATTATTGACTATGTAGATTCATCCGATAGCAATTAGATAAACGCTACTACCTCGCATAGCGAATTCCAGTTCAGCTATTGTCCATGCAATAAACCGCAAAGTTGTTATCGGTTTCGATTGCTTGATATCAATATGTAGAAATACAGCCAAGTATCTATACTATTTATGACTGGTAGCGCCTGAGGCGGGGGTGGGAATACCCAAGAGAAGCTCAGGTAACACGTTCTGTGGTAGGCATTAATTCAATTCTGTCTCTATGTATTATAAATGCCCGCACAATGAAGGCTGATTATATCTTCTTATGATATCTGACCTAACAGAACTGAATGTGATGCCTCGGAATAGGACAGAGACTGTTCCAATGTATGGTTTCACCTGTAGGAGAATGGTTTTTGAATCATTGGCTTCAGAACTCCACAGCTCCTTCTCAACACAGATGCTTTTTAATTATATCAATTCCGCCTTTATTGTCGTGAAACGAATCACGACAATCATCTAACCACAGGTCGCGTATTACAACGCGGAGCGCTAGATGAGCGTAGTGAGGAACAGACCTTACCGGAGGGGTATAATGACTGACAAGGCTAACTCGAGTTCAGTTTCGTTTTTATCCTACCCCATCTCTACGCTTTTGTATTACTTAAAGATAAATATTGTATCGACGACCACCGAAACTTTTTTTATAGTAGCTGACAACCTGGTCTTTGATTGGTCAATATTTGTATTACTCTAGTGGCATAAAAAACACTTTATGTCATGGCCTGCCACATAAAATTTGCCTATGCTAAGTCTATGGCGTTTTTTTTATTAGGGGTAGGAAAGAGTCGGGTATCACTGATAGATTTATTTGGTATTGCGACGCCAGATCGGTTAATGGGGAGACCTGCAGAGAATGTCACACGTAGATTTTGCATTGATTATGTTATAATGCCACCATCGACGAATTTTCTCAAAGAAAATCTGTGTGTTGCTGGCAAATATGGTAAGAACAGGCACCCTCACCGATAAACTGTTACAGACATACAGTTGATGGCACAACCCACAGACTTTGAGGATAATTGAATAAATATCTGTCGTATTCGTCGGCAAATGGAAACGGGGTTCATGTGGGAAAACACTATGACTTGTTGGCCGGTCGGGCTGTAGCCTCCCTACCACTCGGCAAGGTAAGCAAAATAGAGAAAATATTTATCAATGTTGTACTATTTGCATATAAAAATATTGACGCTCTTCTGTGCCTGTTACCCAACATAGGCACTTGAGGCCTCAACCTATACAGATAATCTGCGACATTCATTTGGTTGTAAAAACAGTTTCATCCCTGATTATATCAAGTACCGATATAATAACCAACATATAAGAAGCAGCAATATACTTGACTGATCCAGGCATGGATACCAAAATTATTACTCAATAATCAGAGTCCCGCGAACGTTTTCATTCCTCCCAAATATCGCCGGGAAGACTATATTTGAACATTCTAAGATTATTTCCAATGAAAGCGGAATGATGGAAATCCTAGATTAGGTCCCCAACACAAAGAGGGATGAAACAATACGTCTGGGCACCTAATGACGTCACGTCAGTTGTGGACGCACTTGTAAGCGCAGTGACAAGCGAGGCTGCCTGAGGGGGACACAGGGCTAACCTCCCGTATTATCGCTCGCTGCCAGAACTTTGTATTATCGCCCAGTAGACTGTAGACGCTCCCTGTGTCAATGAGGACACCCGGCCTCGTTTTGAGAGCAGGAGTGGCTATTTTTAGAACTGAGAGCCCTTCAGAGCAAACCGCAGAGCGGACACGCGAACGCCAAAAGACCAACTCTCTGTAAGGCGAAGCATAGTTACAGAGTTCTTAGTGGAGAACAATAATTAATGGAATTACTATAACTCCTAAAAGAGTATGAGGTTCAGGGAGGAGCTGTGATGGGAGAGAAGACTAAAAGTCCGTTTTCATTGGCTGACGAAAAACGGTGCAGATGCTTTAGTTCACATAAAAGCCCATTTACATTGGCCGTCAACAATTTACAGTCAGGCACCAACGACAGACCTTTAGCACTGCTGACGCACAATGGAAATGGTCTATAAGAAAAACCAAAAAAGTATTACATGCTTTTCGTTGACCAATGGAAACGGGCCTATAGGGAAAGGTGCACTGTGATAATATGGTGTGAAAATAAGGGAAGGGGAGAAGGAGACCTAGGAATGACTGACTGACGTATATGTATTATCCACGTCGAATATTGATAGTTTCAATCCTTTCACATTTTGTTATTTATGTGTTCTTAGCTTCCGTAACTTTCTATTTTCCATCATCTTTAACAATTCCTCACTCAATCTTTCCCTGACATATCAAAAGAGCAAAGAGGAAAAGGAAGCCAGATATGCTAACCTGGTATTGGTGTAGTTATTTTCACGTCGTAATAAGACACTCTGTCAGGAAAACCAGGTCGAGTGTCTCAAGTGCTACCCCTCTGTTCTGCTTGATATTGGACTGCGCTTAATATCACTTTCCTGTTGAATGTGTCGAGATAGTAATCTAGTCTTCTTATATTACCCAAGAGGAAAGTGTGGCCCCGACCTCGTCAGAGGAGACTAGAAGATAGAGACGCGCCAAAAATATTACCTTTAAAAAATGGCAAGAGTTCGATGGAAGGGAATGCCACGGGTATTACCTACTGCGTCGACATAATGCAGTTTGTGGAGTTCTTCATCTGGGCCCTGATTGGTGGGTCTTGCACATACGCGGAGATGACGTCAGCAGGTGAGGACTGACCTGCCGCTCCCCCTAGTGTCAACCCCAAGCATCGACCAATCAATATGGCCGACTGTAATTCACTTAGGCCGGCGGGGCGGGGGTAAATATAAGGCCGATGGGGACTGTGTGTGGGAGCTGGCGAGCTGCTCAGAGAGTTGCTTCTCTGAGCTGCTCAGTGAGCTGCTTTCCCTGACGTGCTCTCCGTTTCCTCAGACAGAGACGGGGGGATGCTTAGAGAGACAGTTATAAGCCTGCAGCTTTGCGGCGCGGGTCTGATCATATGCCGTCAGGGAGGTTGGTGTTTGTGAGACGGGCTTGCGGACTACTGCAGTGGTCCGCGTAATAAAGTCACACACTCGGCCTCGTGAGCTGTTTTGATGAAGGATCGACCAGGGACATAGCATACAGATACTTTATAGCAACGATATTCAGTATCATATCATATATAGGATGGTGTATCTGGAAGAGGTGTGATATCATATTATCTGTGTACATCATTCCCTTTAGTAAAGGCCCATCTATATAGTACTGAAGGCCTATCACTTTATCTGATACGATAATTTAATATCAAATATATTGTATGCAAACACGAAGGCTTCTATTGAGCACTTACAATCATTTAATTGATGGACTTATGGAGTAACGATTGCGACACAGTACTAGGAACTAGGCCCCTACCACAGATTCGTCTGTGATGTCGGAACATATTGTGAAAGAGTGGTGAATAATTAAATACGTGTAGACATTTACTATTAATGGATCACCAGTCATCCAGGAGCTCCTGCTGCCCACCCCGGCATCTCTGCCTCCCCTTCAGCTACGTCGTTTCCGGCTACGTACAGTCAACAATGGACACCACCCAGTAATATGTAGGTGGTCTGTACAGCCAAGACCACGTAATCCACACACGTCGTGGTCTAGGCTGTGTGTGGCTGTGTGTGGCTGTGTGTGGCTGTGTGCGGCTGTGTGTGGCTATATAAGGCTGTGTGTGGTTGTGTATGGCTGTGTATGGCTGTGTATGGCTGTGTATGGCTGTGTGTGGCTGTGTGTGGCTGTGTGTGGCTGTGTGTGGCTGTGTGTGGCTGTGTGTGGCTATATAAGGCTGTGTGTGGCTGTGTGTGGCTGTGTGTGGTTGTGTGTGGCTGTGTGTGGCTGTGTGTGGCTGTGTGTGGCTGTGTGTGGCTGTGTGTGGCTGTGTGGCTGTGTGTGGCTATATAAGGCTGTGTGTGGCTGTGTGTGGTTGTGTATGGCTGTGTATGGCTGTGTATGGCTGTGTGTGGCTGTGTGTGGCTGTGTGTGGCTGTGTGTGGTTGTGTGTGGCTGTGTGTGGCTGTGTGTGGCTGTGTGTGGCTGTGGCTATCATCGAAAGGCAGTAGTCACCTGGATGTAACTGCATAAAGCACCTTCTGAAGTACGTCTGCACAATGTCGAGCACTGATATGTTTGACTATTTATTTCTCACACAATGTACCTCACCCACGTAATATTGGGCCCATTTGATAATCTAGGATCGTACATTTTCTGGAACTCGTACAAGGGTTATTGTTTGGTAATATTCTAGTATGTTCGCTAAGACAATAGTAGCCACCCATATGGTCATCCATATCTGTTGAATAAAATTGAACCACATCGTCCCTGGGTTTCAATGGCATACAGAAAAGGGTCTACATGTACGCTCCTATGTTATTGAACATACCTGTGGGTCCTATTATGTTACAGCTTCGTAAGTTATCTTATACATTTCTTGTATTTAATTTTCATAACATTGTCGTAATGTGGTTGAATGCGATACTTCAGCATGTGTACTGTCCCAACAAGCAGCCTTCGGTACAGCCCGAGACAAACCCTTGTTTGCAATGGATGGTTGGTTTGATTTAACGTCCAGTTAACCATTACAGGTTCTTACCAGACTTTCACAAGGTTATTTTACAACACAAGGGTGGTGATCGAGTCTATGTAATGAATCTAGGTAGAAATTTCACCCCTACACATTTACCAAGGTGAGAGATCTTTTAGTTCCCACGCCACATAGACATGATATGAGAATGATTGGCCTTTGATATAGCAGTAATCCTACCACTGCTGGGAATGAAGAAGAGTGGCTGCAGTGGGACTCGAACCCACAACGTCCTACAACCTTGGGGTTACAAGTCCAGTGCCCTAACCACTGAGCTAACTCCCGACCCCCCGTGTTTACAACCTGAAAACGCTCGGTCAAAGGTTACCAACACTAGATGGATGTTTATGAGTCATTATTATTTGCACGAATAATGGATAATGACATAAAATCAGTGCATTCTGTACCTATTAACTTTACACTCATGTTGAAAGCTGTTACCAAAAAGAAGATTCCTAAAGGTAACCCGCATAGAAGACTGCCTGGTAGTCCCATGTGCTACTCTGTCGACTTCCTCCACTTTACGAGCAATGTTTCAATATTTAAGTAACTGCCTCAGTGTACCAAATCCAATTTGCAAGCGTCTTCTAGACGGAGGACTCCCCGTGGAATACAAGTCCCAGATGTGATACGGTTTTTATAATATATGCAATTAAATATACCAATCTCCGTTGTCCCTGTGGTCTTCCGGGAGAATCTAGTTGGCTTTAGATACACAAGGCATGGTGATTGTTGTAGCACTGAAGCTGGACTCAACCGTCAACTATAAAATAGTATACTTAAAAACAAAGGGGCCTGTTGTTATCGTTACACTGCAGCCTCCCTCCTTACCAGACCTCCCCTGGCCGGAGGTTTTTAGCAGCTACCTCATGCAGCTGTCTATCTCAAACTGGAGATGCTTTTAATATTGGAAACTGCCCGAACACGCATTCCCATGAAGGGACTGCTCAGTTAGAGCTAACGTCAGCGGTAATTTGTAATCAGTCAACAGAGAAGAACCATATTAGCTCTGGTGGTGGGCAATGGAATCATGCTGGGAGAGGTGTTGACAATAGGAGGGCGTGGTCACGATAATATAGCAGCCATTCTCAGAGGAATAGGAACTAAGCACGACGTCAGCTCCTCAGCGATATAATCAGTCACGACATGTGGCAGTTATTCCTCATAATTAACTGACATAAAGGGAGAAACAACTGTAAAGCATCCCCGCGAGAGACGAATAAACGCTATCGTCCCTTGATATCCGTCCTTATTTATATATATATATATATATATTTATATATATATATATATATATATATATATATATATATATATATATACATATATATATATATATATGATGTTTATATATGTTATACAACCTTATGAAGCCAATAAAGAATGAAGCGGCGATATGTGTTATAGGGTATACTTTTAACCAAAGTAGCATCCATAAAACCGCAATATTTTCTCTGATCCTCTTCCTCTGAATTACCCCCAACTCCCCTATTACTGTGTACTACCAGGAGCTATCCGCACACATGTAGTAACGAGTGGGCCCCATACGGCTGGAGGCCATTTGTTTCTGGTGTGACGGCGGTGATTATGTTAAAAGGAGGGCGGAATCAATCGACGAATACAAACCAATAGTTTCTCGTCGGTCCAATCGCGGGGCTCGCGGTGTAGGGTGAGGGGGAGTGCCGAGAATGCATGAGGCAGGGAGCGGGGCAGGGAAAGGGGATATGGGGGAGAATTTGGGGCACAAAGTTGGTAAACCAGAGATTCCAGAGTTGGTAAACCAGAATTTCAAGCAAATATGGGGTACGGGGATTAGCAGGGAGTTGTAGGCCGGGTTTCAAGCATTGAACATACAAGATGAAAGCGGAAGATCAGAGATGAGATATAATGACACGTAACGGACAGTACTCTGACGATGCTTTCGGTATAATTGGGAAGCACGCCACACCTGCGTTGTAATCCCCAGAAGCCAAGGCGAGGGAGATCACGTAGCACCTTCAACTGGTGGCATACCTCCTAATTATACCAGTGTAAGCGTGGCTCGGGATTTATCACGTCCCTTTAAATGTTCCCAAAGGCTTTTCCAAGAGTGAAATATTTAAAATTCCACTCATGACTGCCATTCACGGGTTTGTCGATTTGACGTTTACTTTTGTTGTTGACAAGTGCGCTCGTTGATGATGCAACCTGATTGAAAATCATTCTTAAATAATTCAACTCCTCTATCGAAGAACGCCTATTTACTATGGCGATTATTGTATATCGTAATATTCACCTGATAAAAAACAAATTTCTAAATTAACCTTTCTCAGAATTATTACAGGATGTTATTTGATATAACAAAACTGCCGCCATCTGGTATTGATGTTATTTCTATATGATACCTTTAGTTCAGTTCGGTTTTTACTTTATGTGCAACACCCTCGAATCCCCAGGGCAGTCATGGTAGCATTAAAAGGTTGTAGTGTGCGGGAGGAAGTTTGGGACTTTTTAGGACTCGAGAGTCGTGCCAGGAGGCGGCCTGATGGGGAGGTTGGCAGACCATGCTGTGTGCTGCAGCTACAGAGGCTCGTGGTACAGTCCATGCTACAAGGCATGACAGACGTGATAGCATGCAGGGCCTACTTTACTGTACTACTTAGAAAGGAGTTTGTAGAAACTTGAAATACGCCCAGTCGAGATCGTGTTGTGCCATGGCTTCAGCCAAATCAATTTCAGCGCGGTAAAAAAGTGGATAGTTTGAATAATAGCAACACGTTATTTTGACCTATAGAATATCACCACATCTTCTATAACAGTTCTGACTTGTGCTGTGATGATCTGCACAAGATGGGATCTCCACTAGAAGCCCCTCAGGCGTCATTCAGCCCCACAAAGGCCCCGGCCAGCCCCACAAAGGCCCCGACTAGCCCCTCAAAGGCCCCGCCCAGGCCCTCCCAAGCTCAGCTCTACTTAGGCAAATCCTAACTCTCGTAAAATATAATGAGAACAGCTCAAATATACTCATTCCAGAATAAAGATTCCCCACAACATCACAAGACTTCAAATACCTGTCATGCCTTATTCCATCCGCTGACATGCTCCATTCCCCTCTTTCCGACCCCATACAGCTTAATTGCCATACCTTCTGCCCACCCAGAACCCCCAGCACCACGCGAACCCCAGACAATGTTCTAACTTCCCTCCACTACCGATCTTGTCTAAATATATACACCACACCTGACGCATTTGGTTCTGTGATACCATAATGCATTCTAATATGTTACCCTATATATATATATATATATATATATATATATATATATATATATATATATATATATATATATATATATACCCTGCCCTGACATAGCACCCTCACCCTCCTTTATAACAGGCGCCGACATACTTCTGTCCGACCACAGAGGATATTCAAAAGGTGCAGACGATAAAAGGCAAGGATTCCTCATATATCGCCTTCTAATATTACCTCGGCTTAGATGTGGATAACATAATGTCGGAACATCAAGGCAAGCGGGTCATACCAGGACAGGTATAGACATAAGTGTTGTGTGTGTACGGGACCATACTTCTCAACGTCAATCACAATCACATGAATGTCAATAATATCCAATCACATCTGAATTCAGAAATCTGACACACATATCAGTGTGCAAACTAAGTCTCGGAATGGCGGGCAAATTCTCGAGACTCATTTTCGGTGCTGGGTCCAGGTCATATAAGTATAACTAGAAACATGCGTGGCATGTACATGTTTACCTGCTAACCTCCCCGTCTGATCTGTCTCCCCTCTGTCTCCTTCAGTGGAAAGATTAAAGGTAATCCCCTTTACACTTGGGGATGGGTCAATAGGATAAACTAGTTATTTTACTACTTTAGTGTTGGCCTCATAATCATGGATTAGTGCCTTCATTTGGGTGATAGAGGCAAGGTAGAAGTGGAAGAAACTTGACAATCATTCTCCAACAAAATAAAAGAAATACCAACAGGAGACGCGTGGTTAGATTTTCTATCAAGTTATAATCAAAGAAATATTTTCCCCAACGATCTCCTTTATCTACTCACTAAATTCAACTCGAAACTAATAATTGATGTGAGTGATAACTGTTTTATCAACGTGAATGGTAACATCTACAGGACTCCCAGTCTCCCTCCCGTAGTGCCCAAATCGTTCCTGGTCCCATCCCTACCACCACAGCATAATTCCATTCCACCTTTCTTTATGTGGCCTGAGTACAAAATGGTGGACAGGTTTATTTAATTTTCTCTGAGTCCAGGGTCCCTCCGGTACCCCGCCCACCCAGGCCTTTCCACGTCGTCAGGTCTACTTACTGTAGAAGACTATAGGGACGCCTCTGCCTCCCCCTCCTTTCACTCCTAATGCGCGTTATCACCTCAGCTCTACGGATAAACGCCCTCTACTAGGCATACTTATGCATCCACTTGTACGTTGGCTATAAATATGACCAACACTCGACGCTTAACTTCCTAATAAAGTCTGACAGACTCCCTCTGTGTTCTCCCTGTTTCTATATCTGTCTATCTGTAACTTAATTTTATCTATTCCTTAGCTGTATGTTACTTTTTTTGATTTTCGTCAAAATCTAGTGCTATATGTCAACAGTTTGAATGCAGTCTCACGTTATGTCAACATTGGAGCAATATGCAGAGAAAGTTATCAGCAGTATTAGATCAAAATTGATATAATCAATGGTAACCGCTTTTTTTATCCACTGGTCGTACTTACTTCCATAATAGAAACAAAACCTTTGTATCATTTCAAGACGTTGAATTTGTAGAATTTTATGTATCTACTATTATTTTACAATATCACGAAAGTGACAGACAGTTGCTTTACTTGGAATGTTGGCGATTAGGCGAGTTTGGTATGAAAGGAAGATCAGAGGATCACTTCATGGCCCTCTAGTAGGATTAGTTAAGATTGTAGTTTCTCTATTGTTATTTTCATTATTATGATTAGTAATTGTTCATCATTTGTTTGTGTTGTACTGTATACCATGATATAACCTTTCTTGACATTGGAATGACACATGCATATTAAGTGATGATTCCTTTTGTCTGTGGTGAGCACTTTCTGCGTGTTATTACTACTTCATAAATGAATTTGTTGTGTTTATTTTGTTTGGTGAAGGACCTGTAGGGTATTTCAAAAATCTGAGGTAATCCAAAGAATTGTACCTGTAGTCTATAATGTCTCGGAATCTATGCACTAAGAATCGGGTTGGTGTTAGACGGCGACGCTTGTATGCGAACTAGCCTGAATTTAAAAAAAGTATTGGAGACGTCACACATGAAGTGGGATTCACATGATGGGATTCATGTACCTTACTAGGTGTGAGACAAATCCTGGTGAGATTTGGTACTGGAACACAATCCCAACATCAGAATTGTATAATTCCATTTCCCTGAGACATGTTTCCCCCCTGTATTTGTTTAAGACATTTAACCCTAAAAAGGAACAAAATCTCATGAGATTTTGAACCCTGTGAGGTACATGAATCTCATCGTGTACATGTGAATCCCACTTTAGGCGGTGGTGGTCACAGTCGTGGTGGTGGTGGGACCACACATACACACGTGCGCACACCCTTCAGTGATTGTGAGGTTGTGAGGCCGATCCATAGGTGATTCACGGCGGGTTTAGCAATGAGATCAGACCAAGGTGGCAGGTTAGCGCCGCCACACGCGGGTTACTCGCAACTACCCGCTCGTTAGTCTCCAGCTGCTGCGGGCCACAGATGAGCAGCTCGGGCCATTCACCGCCGACTCAGGAGTCGCTGGCCCGATCCGATGAGCGGCCACGCTTATCAGATCAGTTACCCGCCCGCCCCTGTCCCGGCCCCCGCCCGCCACTCTCCCGCTCCCCGCCGGTCACTCTCCCGCCCCCCGCCCGGCCATCTCCCGCCCCCCGCCCGCCCTTCTCCCGGGTCCCCGTCCACCCCTCTCCCGGCCCCCCGCCCGGCCACTCTCCCGGCCCCCGCCGGCCCCTCTCCCGCCACCCGCCGGCCCCTCTCCCGCCCCCGCCCGCCCCTCTCCCGCCCTCGCCCGCCCCTCTCCCGGCCCCCGCCGGCCCCTCTTCCGGCCCCCCGGTCGCCCCCTCTCCCGACCCCCCCGCCGGCCCCTCTCCCGACCCCCGCCCGCCCCTCTCCCTCCCTCCGCCGGCCCCTCTCCCGGCCCCCCGCCGGCCCCTCTCCCGCCCCCCATCGGCCCCTCTCCCGGCCCCCCGCCGTCCGGAAAACGTCTCAACCGGCCACCAGGTGGCATTAGAAGTCCACACGTGACCCAGCCCTACCTAGATACGATTTAGCGTCCTCCCTAGGCTCCCACCGCCTGCTGCCTTATCGGTACCCAGGCCCCACATAACACTGATAATACATCCACGGCCGAATATCAATACCAGGGCCAAGGCCCCCTATGATCACTTACCGCGAGAATAAATCTCCCCCGGATCGGAGACAATCTGATTTGAAGTGAGGGTGGTTATTCAAGTACTTGTCACGACTGTCTACGCCCCTAATCAGTATTTTAGCCAGGCTTTAAAGCAACTCCCCCGCCCGGGCCTCCCGGGGTGGTGGGCACAGACGCGTGGCCCATAGAGGGGTAAATCAACCTTCTTATTCGCAACACGAGGGGCCCCCACCTGACCCGTATTTCCGCCGACGGATTAGAGCTCTCCGCCTGTGGAGGTAAGGATCTGGAACCAGACGAAAGTACGGCGTGCATGAGGAGGGTGGGGGGGGGGGGTGAAGGTGGGATGGAAGTTCTACAATCTCCGTTTGCACCTCCCCGTACTGAACAGACATTATAGGCCTTCAATACTACTATCTCTGAGAGGAAGGATTGTTTCACTAGATTCATTTCAATCCCTATCCTAATCAGCTTCTATGGGGACAGTGAATCATTTACTTCAGACATATAGGTCACCTCATAATGGGAAAGTCTTGTAGGTGTTCAGAATACACTCCAACTTGTGTATACCAAAAGCGAGATATTTATTTGGTCTAACAACAGAAGTCCTACCCACTGAGTACTACATTATCATGTACTTTTTCAATACATATACTGCTTCTTTCTGCGGGCAGAATTAAATGTTTATTTGTTCTTTATTCTTACCTATTGTTAACTATGTACACAATGATCGCATAGCAATTCGCCTGACAATATCTTTATATCGGTTTACATGGATTATTTGGGAGCCATGCTTAAGTACAGAATAGGCCAAACAGACCAGTTTAGATGAAGTCGTCGTAGAAACTCATTCAATCAGGTTAACATAATGTCACGTCTCGCTCTTGATAACAACACAAGGCAAGGACCAGAACCCACAACTGATTTCATCCAGTTCATGGTCAGTATATATCCCATCTATGCCCTATCATTTACCCGCCTCAGATGGAAATGATTCGACTTGACTTGGACCTGTAGGATGTCTTTGAAGGGGTCAAGGACGGAGCGAGCTTGTTTACTCTGCGCATGCGCAAGGATTAAGTGGGATCCATTGTCATTATTGTCACACACACCATGCATGATCCCACTAGCTACCTTTAGGTGGCCGGAGTAAAGCAATTGCTATCGACGAATCCCATTATTCAAAGTCGATAAAGGCTATAAATGGATCAGACCCCCACCCCCACCCCGACAATTACCCCTAATGGGGTCACTTGCCCCAATAACGTCGGTATGTAAGGCTTAAGTACCTTTATGAATGCATTTTCTTATAGAAAATACGGGAATCCTTTTCATCTTTCCCCTTCTTCTACAGTATTGTACCCAGCCTGCAGATCAAACAGATCGACCTGGATGACAATATAAACCAACCAAAGAATCGTGAATATAATTCATATTTCCGGGCGTATCAATTCCAACTGGCCGGTGCGTGATGAGTGCACAGCGCCCGGGACCATGGATAGTCGACTGACGATTGACGTGTTTTCTCCGGGCAGCAGGATGGATGGGAATGTGCGTGTGTGTGTGTGTGGGGGGGGGGGGGGGGGTTGCCTCGAAAAACGCTGGAGGAGAGGGCGGGAGGGGGTGTGAAGGGGAAGAAATGCGTTTCCATGGAGACTCTTGGCTACTGTCCAAATGTATTGACGACCGGGAGGCATTTTGCTGGGTTGTGTCGTCCGCGCTCTAGGCCGACTCCCCGAGGCCCCGCACCGCCCTTTTAACGGTCACTCAATCCTAAAGGAGCTTCCCTTATAAGAGCGATTTCCTTGTCAGTAACATGCCTTTTGTTTACTTAAAGAGTTCTACATACACTCTTGAAATGGGGTAGAATACATATCTGTTGTGCCGATGTTATTCCCATTCATTATGATATCGATTTGTATTGGCCATGCTTTCACGACGCTTTCAAAAATTGTGCTAACGTATGAATCTCACAGGTTCAATAGAATTCCATTGGTTTTCAATATTCCTTAATTTTCATAAAGCAGTAAAGTCCATTGTAGCTGTCTCATGGGGTAGCAAGATAATGCCAAATAAGTCTGGGTATTTCTGAGTTACTCTACATTGGAATCAAACACCTCAATTCAGACAATAATTGATTCACCGTATATTTACTCTCTCGTATTAATACAATAATTACCCCTGCACTTTACCCTTCAAACGGTTAAAACCTACACGATACCGCAATGTTATTCTTGTCATATTTTTGTGAAGCGAGTTCAGCATAGGAATTCCTTGTGTCCCCATATAGGTATATCTGTTCCCTATTTGCGTACCTTCTAGGGTTCATTCCCTTCCTTCCTCGCGCTATATTGCTCGCCCCTTCCCTCCATTGTGCACCAAGGCCGACTCTCGCCCAAGTCTCGCGTCGGCACGTGAGGGTGCGAGGTGCTGACGTAGCACGCTCGAGCCATCGTTACTGCTCGTCCGACATCGGCGACTCCCAAAGAACATATTCCCCACCATCCCCTCCTTTACTCTACCATCTACCATCTCTCTCTCCACCCTAGAACCCCCCTCCTATATCCCATCTCTTCATATGCTGCTCCTGCATTGCTTTATACCCTGCACCACAGGAGGCTGTTGTATGACCAGATTAATCCGAACATGTCCCTGATCACACTGCAGTGCTTACTCTTTACAGCCATTATTTACATCTCCTCACTTCCATCGACGAAGCAGCGGGTGCCCTGGCTGTGTGGTCCAACATGCCAACATACCGCTCCCTCTCATATCATTTGCCACCAGGGTTGATATTGGCGCTGCTGTTGAGGTGCCTTATATGAGGCGGGTTATTTTTGGCTGCCTGTCGGATTTATATTTCATAAATGGGTTGTTGAGCCGGCGACAGGGGCCATGTAGTTGCTGAGGTGATCTGTGGTCTGTGGGCCGCTGGTCGCCCCCCACCTCTTTGAGTGCCACCCTGGGGACCAGCATTTTTATTTTATGTTCTCCATGAAGCCTGAAATCACGCCTGACTCTAGGCCTGTGTTAGGCCTATTCCTGCCTACAGACAACATATCCTCTTGATTCCAGCCACTACAGCCAGTCTATAACCCATGTACCCGGTGAATAGAAAACCTGTACATAATACGCTTAAACTCCAGAAAAAACTCCATTAACACCAGCAATGAATTTACCTAAAATTAACACAGGCAGGGAATTGTTTTTATCAAGGTCTTACTATAATTACTCATTGATAATGTCATATATAACTCAAAGATTCAATGAGACGATTAAAAGCTGAAATCACTTTCTATGAGCTTCAATAAAGATTTACTTGAGCAATCCGGAGTATTCAATGATATCACCGTTGAGGTTTAGCATGCTTTTCAGTGTGATATTTTGTTGGAAAAGATCCTTTGCTGTCAAAGTATAATACGAAAGCCCTTAATAATACTCATATTCCACGTGCTGCATGGTCGCTTTCAGCCGTTATTGCAGGCTTCCGGTGCATTTGGGGTGTAATACAAGGCCAGTGTATTACATGCTTCATGTCCCGTCCAATATCCAGATTACGGGGCCACACTTCAGGCAGGCCGGCCGGGCCCGGAACCAGGATAAGCGGGTTATATTTAGATCAATGCCTGACGTATTATATTTGGGAGGGAATTCGATATCACCTTTGTCCACATCCCGGTCATCATCAGGGGCCGCAGCGGACGGCCTTCCAGTCGCAGAGATCGGGTGGGACAGGTTGGTGGTGGGACAGGTTTGTGGTGAGATGGGTTGGTGGTGGGACAAGTTCATAGAGGGACAGGTTGGTGATGGGACAGGTTTCTGATGGGGTGAGTCTGTGGTGGGGCAGGTTTGTGGTGGTCTGGGTTTGTGGGGGGACGGGTTAGTGGTGAAACAGGCTTGTGGTTGGACAGGTTTGTGGTGGGACGGGTTTGTGGTGGGACGGGTTGGTGGTGAGACAAGTTGGTGGTGGGACGGGTTTGTGGTGGGACAGGTTTGTGGTGGGACAGGTTTGTAGTGGGACGGGTTGGTGGTGGGATGGGTTTGTAGTGGGAAGGGTTCATAGTGGGGCGGATTGTGGTGGGATGGTTTGTGATGAGACAGATTTATGGCGGGATAGGTTTGTGGTAGGATGGGTTTGTGGTGGGACGGGTTTGTGGTGGGACGGTTTGTAGTGTGATGGGCTTGTAGTGGAACGGGTTTGTAGTGGGACGGGTTCATACTGGGGGGGGGGGGGGATTGTGGTGGGATGGTTTGTGATGAGACAGATTTATGGTGGGATAGGTTTATGGTAGGATGGGTTGGTGGTTGATGGGTCGGTGGTGGGACAGGTTCATAGTGAGACAGGTTCATAGTGAGACAGGTTCATAGTGAGACAGGTTCATTGTGGGATGGGTTCGTAGAGGGACGAGTTTGTGGTGGGACAGTTTGTAGTGTGATGGGCTTGTAGTGGAATGGCTTTGTAGTGGGACGGGTTGGCGGGTGTAGAGAAGGGGGGGAGACAAGCCTCGTTGTCATAACTACGGCATGAATAGGACCAAATAGTTTGTAAGGGCAAATCGAATAGGATAACACTTACATAATCTAATAGAATGTCCACTTTCACTGCCTCTAACAATCTACCTTTATGAAATATATTTGTCCACAATCAACAGGCAGATTAGCTTAACATATTCATAAATGTGAGAATTTCAGAACCAACGCCTTCGGCGAAAAGAGTGCCATGTTTGCGGCAAAATAAATTCCCCTTGCAAGTATTCAAGTTGGATGCCAACAATGTTTAATGAACGTCAGACAAAATGTATGGGAACGGAAAAGGCACGTCCTTGGCGTAAAAGTGTTATGTATTACAAGAATACATCCTTGTAAGGGCGGGCCATACCTCGGCCACTTGGCACTACATCAATGGAAAGGAGCAACAATAATGCATAAGGGTAGAAGGGGGTATCCATTTGTCTGCAGTAACAAATGGCAGCGGTAGACAGCAGTATGATACGCCTATAGGTGATTATTAACACCCACTTCAGCACGGACACTGTGCGCCTGTGTAGTTCGTGCAGGAACCATCGACGAAAAATACTACAATTACCTCCAAATCAAAAGGAGAAGAAATGGCGACATGATAATTTTACTTTGATCAAAATCTTCAATTAATTATTTTCCTTGACCCAGGCTACCCCATAAAACGAGGATCAATTGAAATCGTAAAGACAGAGGGAGCCAATACTGTAAAAACAGTTTAGCCTGCCGCCATCGTCGGAATGACTTGGTTTTAAACCAAGCGAAACTGCCGATTAATTTGATTGTAGTTGTAGAGACTGGGGCCCTGAGCGAAATAACATTGATTTGGTCTCGGCCATGGGAATGCAAAGCTTTATGGCCCCACGCCCTGCTTCTTCCGGGAGTACTATGCGCCATCCTTCTGTCAGGAATAGTCAGTGCATCATCAAATATGGCGCGACCTTTACCTAGAATTACGCATTGTGTACTTGTCTTAGATCGGATACTGTACATAATGCATTCGGCTCATCCATAGTGAAAAACGTTAAACCCTAAACGCATCAACACTGGAGTTCAATGGCGAATTCTAGCTACATGGAGTTGTCTCTCTACCTTCACTGCCATATAAGGAATATAGTTGGCCCAGCAGCCAATTACTGCATTCAGAGCAAACCACGACCTTCACACTGACCTCCTTACATAGTGTTGATAGCGCCTTGAGATGGTTCTACAGTCAATAATTGACCTGAATCTAGTGGGCCAAAACCTCCCTCACACCGACGTTCCTAGCCTAAACGTCTGTGTAAGATAAAGAGGTTCCCGGACGTCCATGATATTTGACGTTATGCTTCGTAGTGCATCGGGAGGTCTTATATTCCTTTCGTGGTAGGTGGGCACTGGGCCTTTTGGTAAAGTCAGTAATGAAGCTTGACACACATTATGTTTAATCCGATATTGTACAGGTCAATATCTATATGCTATATCGGGCATCTTGAACCGTAAAATAATTTGCTGCGAAATATTTTGTGTATCTCATTTGCCAATAAAGAAAAATCCTGATTTCAGAGATATCCTGACAGGTCGGAGGTTTATAGAAGAGGGGGATCGCTTGGATGAGGAACACAGACATTCAGTGAGAGAAAGAGGAGAGGCCTTTTTTCAGCAGACGACATTCACCTCTGGACCAAGTGCGCTGGTACCCGAGCCAAGCCCTTTGAAGAGCCGATGTTCAATCGTGCTAGCGGGAAGAACGGGCGTTGGTTTCCATGTGGCAGGACTGTGTGTCAGCAGGGTCAAGGTGTCCAACACGCAACCCCGTCCTCAGACCTGCGTCCGCATTACCTGGCCCATGAAACCAACCCGAGAAAACCCTCACCCTGTTTTACACCATTCATTCTGACTAACAACGTTCCAGTAACAACCACCATTTTGAACAGCCGAACGAACCTCCTTTAGGGGAGAGTTCCGCTGACATTTTCCTCATGAGAATTCTCGTTCCATGCTTAACGAACCGCCGAAGGAGGTAGGACGCCGGTAAGGTCGCCTTGGACGCCTAATGTGCTTCCTGAGAAATGGTCAGAGACAGATAGATGTGCCTTGTGGCTGGCACTGACTCATTGTGAATGGTTGACTGGTTCAGTAGAATACATATGTTGCGCTTGGCTTGTCCTTTACAATTTGTGGCTCTATGAGTAGAAGGAGGCTACTTTGTAAAGCTTACCTTCTTTTACGTTACCCTCATCTAACAACAGTGCAGAAAAAGCCCGTAGATAGTACGTAACCAAGATTTTATATAATTTAATCTAGTTTGTTTATTGACTTGCAAATTTGGGGGAGGCAATTCAATAGACCAAACACACATTACTTTCCTTAAATGTATTCATGTTTATCTATTGTATAATGAGTGTCACTCGTAACTTACACTGATTATTGCTAATCATGATCATGTATGGTGAATATATACCTTTTAATAACCAAACCCATGGTGTCTACAGAGAACCTGCTGTGTAAATAAAACACGCGACATGCAACAACAAAAACGGATACACCTGCGCCTCGTGTCATATCAGAATAACCCTATGAATGTTTTATAAAGACATTCGAGCTTCTCATATTACAAACGACTGATCTGTGTCATTTGATACTTACTTTGTCATTTATTGGTGAATAAATACTTGAATTCCCAAGGTTCAAATGAAGAAGTATTTTTATGAAGTGGTTTGTTATGTACACACATTTTCATGTATGAATTTTATCCTAGCAATGTTAAAAAAAAGGTGTTTTAAGAATATCAAACTGGAGGTTTTTTAGCAGACATTCCAACTTTTAACTATCTTAACTCCATGTGATCTCAATAGAAATGCAATTCTGCACTTACCCTATCAGGTTATGTGCATATAGATTTTAAAAGGAAACAATGGAATTCAAAATCATGGTGAATATGAACCTGGACTCAATAGAATTTCTCAAGGAATGGAATCGACATTCTACACCGATGGGAGTTCCAACAGGTGTGTGGATCTCTTCTTGCACCCCCTCTCCCACCCCCTCTCCCACACCCTCTCCCACCCCTCTCCCACCCGTCCTGTGCCCCTCGTGCCCTCCGCCCACGTACCTGGGTGTCCCGTTCCACCTACTCACCCCTGATATCCCTCCCCATGTTACCAGTGCCATGTGTGCAAATAGTGGACATCTATTGTGACGTCACCACACACAATGCAGAGCGTCACGCAGGGGTCTGTCCTCGGTCCCACTCTTTTCATCAAATGCCATTTCATGAATTTATAAAAAAAAATATACATCCAAGTATTGTATCCTTTTATGAGATGGCTCGAAACACTCGGCAATCTCTTTTTTTTAAAGAAGACTGGGGCCGAGGGAGGTAGGTATAAAAATCAGTGGTGTTTGTAATGGTGGAGTGGGAAAGGGGTTATGGGATTAAGAAAGGGGATCACTTATATGAATGGTAGTAAGTTTCTCAAAACAGTATTAAGGATACCTATGAAATATCATCATAGGTGGTGCGAATATAATAATGTATCGTTTACTAATTAAATGATTAAGCAGTTTTATCTCTGAGGCGAACAAGAACACTTCCATATATGTAGACTTTTTCATAAGAATAGTAGAGAGGATTCCTAATTATATATCGTCCCTATATCAGAATTAAGAGAAGAGAGAAAATTTATTAGGAAATGGGCTGAATCAACAAGTTAAGTAAACAGATTGAAAGATTGACTTATTTCTTGCTCATATCGGTGGTATATCACTTTGATATTAAAGAGGGAAGCTGGGACAAGTCAGTCACAACAAGCTTCTCTTTTGGCGAGGCTGACCTTACGACGTTGCCCGTTGTCGCCGTCATACAGCAGACTCATTACAGTCGGGGTGACACTGCGGTGTTGTCGGGTCTCCCGCCCCGCGTTCCCCGGCCCCGTTACCACGCTCTGGCCGAGGAACGGTAAACAATTTTGCTTATTAGGCATCGGCTTCCGTCGCGTTATAGTTCCGGCGGCGTCGCCAGCTGCGCGCGCCGCTGTCGGAATCAGCCTCTGAGGATTTTCAGACCGGAAGTGGCCTTGCGCGTTCCTCATCTAGCCCGCTTCTACTTCCGCTTTTTGCCGAGGCGCCGATTTGGCCGCTGTCGAGCAAGAGCTCTTTTACTCTCCACAGCGATGTGAAGAAACTGGGTATAGATGGCGGATGATGAGGGGAAAAAATCTCCAGCGAAATAGTCCGGCCGACGCGTTTTGTCTTTACACGCGATGCAATAAAAGTTGGCGGTTATTGCGCCGACTTACATGCGCAATCGCAGCGAAGGACTTCTGCCAATATTTCGCCGACAGCGACGCGCCAGACAGACGCCTTTGATTCCCGCTGTAATTCCCGAAAAGGGACCAAATAAACCTCAGTAAGCTGATTCTGGATCCAATATTCTCCTCTCGGTAGTCCCTGCCTCTCCCCCCTCCCCCTCCCCATTCACGGATTCAGCGCGACAGAGTTTAGAGGAGGAAGACTCGGGGGGGGGGGGAGATTGGGAAAGGGAGGAGTCTGAACGATGTGACGTCATAGTATGAGTTCATCGATGACGTTTGCTTTCGGCTGTGATCTACTCACTTCTGACTCGTACTGACCGAATTGCTCCCAGCCCCTCCACCCTACCATCCCTCTCTGCAGCTCCAACGATTGTCACCCAAGCGTTGCCATAAGGCCCGTTTCCATTGGCCGACGAAGATTGCTTAGACTTTTTGAGTTACACAGAAAGTCTGTCGGTGGTGCCACTGACTGTGCAATGGTATAGAGAAATCGCTGAGGGTAGTAGATTTCACTTAGTGACCTAGCTTTCACTCAGTTGTGGGTGGTGCCACATTGCATAATCTAAGCAGAAAAAGTTGTGGGGCATTTCACGACCTTGGTTGTTTCCATTGACCGATATTAGGTCCAAACTGCTGTCAGTGGTTCCTGACTTTATCTCACCCCAGATATTTTTTCTCCATAGACTTAACATTAGGAACTCGTTTCTAACGCCCATTAGATATTTAGGAAAAATATCCAATGGGGAATAATGTCACAAATGTTAGCTCATTAGTCAATGTTAAGGGTGAGATAAATTCAGAAACCCATTCAAGTTTTTGGTCAGACCCTAAACTTTCATGGGTTTCCTCTATAGTAGATCGGTGACGGGAAATCGGCCAATGGAAACGGGCCTATATGAGTATATCTGGCGTCTCATTGACTACTACGCTTCAACTACCATCACCACACCACATAGAGTAATCTGACGTGGTAGGCTGGTGACGTCACAGCAACATCCGGTTAAAAAAGGAGGACCTCACTGGTCCTGTCCGGACAACAATATACAAACAACCCCCGCTGGTACCTCTTCTACGCAGTCCCACACACCCCTACCGTACCGCCCTGCCTCACCCCTCCCGTCCTCACTCCCACGATAGCGGGCCGACCAGGGAAGCGAAGATATCGATCGGCGCCGGCCATCGTCTCTTTGTTATCGGCCAGTAGAGCGCACCTGGCCGGGCAGATAACGGGGGTGCCGAGGGTGGGTGTTGACGGGGGTGGGGTAAGAGGGTGGTTAGAAGGAGTAGAGTGCAAGGAGGGGGGAGGGCTAGGTTATATAGTAGACTAACAGCTGAATTGATGCTTGGAATTAAAGAAGTGGGTCAGGGTGATTGGATGTGGGCGGTATATAGAGTGGGGTAGTAGTATAGGGGTGAGTGTACGTTCAGGAGTGTGACGTGTTGGAGGTGATGAGGCTAGGACAAAAGAGGGATGGGAAGATGGTGTGTGTGGTCGTGTGTCGGGGTGTCTGCGTACTGAGGTGTGGAGACAGGGTGAAGGATTAGGTGTACATGGTAGAGGTCACTGTAGAAGCAGGATGGATAGTCGAAAGCTGGTTGGAGGAACAAAACACCGCTTTATCTCACCCCGGGTATTTTTGTCCCATAGGGTTACCATTGGGAATTCATTCTCCATGCCCCTACGAGTATTGCAGTCAGTTCTCCATTGTCTATATCCTGTGTGTTCTCCATTCTTTTAAGGTGTACAGGGATGAGCAACTCGTTTTGGTCAAGTTGCTGTTCTCCAACTAGTTTGAATGCTACATGATATATTCAATCGGCTGTCACCTCGTTCATACCTCCGCAACAAACTCGTGAGAATGACATTTTTGACCGAAACTTGTTGGTTTCTTCTTTATTAGACCCATGACAAAGGTGTGAACTGCTCGCTAACAAAATTAATATACTAGAGTGGCTCCCTCAAAGATCAGCTAGAAAAGATTGTAATGTTATTCGCAAATCTTTAGGAAAACTTACTGAAATGGTAACCATAAACAAAGAGATTGGATATAGTGTTCTAATAATAGTAGTCTAATCTTTTTCCGGTTTGCTGATCAGTAAATTGTTCTTGATTTCGATTCAAGTAAAAACCGCCCAATGGGATGAATGTGCGTCTTCATACTGAATTAAAAAAAAAAATTAAAAAAAGAGCTGCTCATGAGCAGAGAGGAGCAGCTGGGAGGTGGGGTCAGGGCCTCAGGCGGTGCGTGATGAGAGAGAGGGTAATGACGGAGTAGGCTCACGTGATGGACGACAACAAAGATCCATGACCCGCCCTACCTTAACTTCATTAACCCCACTCAACAGGATTCCTAATTACTGTAGGAAGCAAGTAGAGTCAACACAGGGTGAGGGGGGAGGAGGAGAGATGGAAACGGGCGGGCGTAACAGGTAAGAGAGGGGATGTGGTGGATATGTCTTGTCCAGATATAAATGTCACTCAGAGGGTGGTGTTTTTTAATCTGCAGTCCTATAACAATAACTCAGCATTTGAATGTTTTCTATGTTCCAGGATCTTTGACTGGTCTGGAGGCAGTTCTGCCCGCATGAATCCCTCATAGGTGTTTATGAAACATTTTACTAAAGTGGCTTCGGCAAAAGGATTTCTTTTTATATTTATTATTGATCTTATATAAAACATGGAAAAGCCGTTCGTCGGCCATTCAAATGCAATTCAAGGAGGGAAAACAATCTTCTAAATTCTCTTCTTCTGAACCTGGTTGGAACGTAGTGAAATAACTAAAGACATCAGCAGGGGAATTACGGTAAAATCTCTGTGTTTTATTGGATTATATGGGTTGCGCAATTATTTTCGCTTTTATATTTTTTACTCTTAAAATGTTCATTCCATGCCATAACAATCGCACAGTAGTCAAACTAGAGCTTAAAAATCCCGACCCTATTGTTATCTAATGCGAATAGGATGCAGACCTCCAAATCGACTGCTCATTTGAGTATCGTTAGATTTCCATTCTGCACAGTCTGCTCTAAGACCAATACCAATTAGAGGCGTCATTAATTTAGTTAATTAGTCAAAGGTTCTCTCTCGGGTTGGGAATAAAGTGCACAGTCAGCAAGATCCACCATTGGATTTCATTGTAGTCGAGCTTTTCCTCCGCCTGAGCCTTGAAGGTTTGAGTCATGGCCTGACCTTCACAGCTGTGGGAAAATAAGCGTGATCTGCGTTGAAATAATCTAAGCCTTCATCAACAAAATTCCTGTTGAAACGACACCAATTCATTACTTCAATGATAGAGGACTTTCTAAATATGACTCCCACCCACCGCCCATCCATTTCGCAATGGTAAAATTGTACTTGCAAATCGAACTAATAATGCACCACAATAAATCTAAAAATAAAATCTCAACGGAGATAAATAGATGACGAGTTATCAACCACATTAGAATGAAATTGCACGTTCGCCTTATCACTGTGACCTATTTACAGAACATCATTTTGAAATAATTAATCTTTAATGATAGCTGTTATTTGGGCTAGGCATACATCGAAACCAGTCCCAAGCCTAAGTATAACCTAGATAAAATAAATGTTTTAAAAAGAAATAATAATGCTTCACAAATGGAAGCGAATGGCATCTCCCAACGTTATTTAATTTTAAAGGTGGGCGACTCAAGAATTTATTCCTGTATCTTTGGAATGGGAAACTTTGCTACACGTATGAAACTCATCCACTGACGCTGACATCGCTTACATTCTTTTGCGTCATACTCATGACCTGATGAGGTTAACAAGGACACGCAGTCTCTGGACAGAGTCTTGACACACTATGACCACGTTTGACAAACGGCCAACAAGCCGCTCTCAGCCTCCAGGCCTCCCCACACTCTTTATCCTACCCCTAATAAAAAAAACGCCATAGGTTTAACATTGACTCAATGTATTTGACATAGCGTTGGATAAAGTGTTATTTATGCACCGAGGTGAATAAAAAATCGGACCAATCAGAGACGAGATAACGAAAGTAGATCCGGCAGCATTGATAACTACTAACATGGATAATTACAAATATTCTCTGTATATCGGTGAGATGGGGTAGGATAAATACGAAACTGAACTCAAGTTAGCCTTGTCAATGTTTATACCACTCTGGTCAGGTCTGCTACTCACTAAACTCGGCTAACGCCTCGTGTAGTAATACAGAACCTGCCCATCGCGGCATAAACATTGACAAGGCTAACTCTCGTTTGGTTTCTACTAAGTATTCAACAGCCGTGAATGTTTAAAGCACTCTGTGGCACAGACCTTCACCTGGGCAGGTCGACCGACAACACAGATCTGCATCTGGTTTAACGCATTCACCTTTTTTAACAAACCTCTAGCCGATAATTGGACAGACCGTCCGAAGTGAAAAACCCGGAAAAGTACCGTCAAAAAGGGGTTAAAACGGGGAAAGCTACCGCGTGTTGACAGGCGCTCAGGGGCCAGTGTTGTATAAACGGATTAGGTTGGTGGTTTTGTCGAGGGCTAGGGCTTGCTGTGGTTGGATAACTGTCGTATTAAATCGAATAACACGTCAAATTGTATTACTGTGGCTGCTGAATCGCTCGGCTTCATTCCACGTATAAGCCATTGTGTCTGGGTGTGTACGGGAACCACCTGAGCTGCACTACTGATGACTGTTTGGTATGATATGAAGTATCTACCTAAAGTTATGACAAGGAAAGAAGATACCCTGGGACGATATGGTTGCTTCGTTAAAGATAAACAATCAGTGCCAACTGGAATTATTCCCAGCATATGAGATAAATTTGTTGTTTTTGGTGTGCACAATTGGCCCTTCTGGACGGTTTTATGGATGGTTTTATGTTTTCATTCCTCAGACATGACAGTGGGGCGAGTCACCGTCTGCTTCACTGTTATAAATGACTATGACTATGTTTGTATCTATCTGACTTTTGAAAGGTTTCGGCTGATTTTCTTAAAGATGTACTTTGCCAATCAATCAGAAACATGTGGTAGGGTGTTGATTATTATTCATAATCTAAAACTACATCATGAAGGTGTTTGGAGACTTCATTTTGTTATATTAGTTATAGAGCAAAATCAGATATTACATTGGGAAAGCGTGAGAAGGCTGTAGAGTAAACCTACACTCTATCGGCACTGGTAGTATGATGCATACCGTCATTAGTGAAACAGTGTAAGTAGTTTATTGGCACCAGAAACTACACAGAGAGACGTTCAATAAAACAGCTTTTTTTAAAACTAGATCAATACAAGATGCTGGTGGTAAGGAAAGAGTTCCCGTTCGTGAGACACCCAGATTTCTGTTCACCAGAAATGCTTTACTGTCCATGATTTTATAAATATATATCTTCTTCTTGCCTCCATGCTGTTTTTCATTGTGTTTACTTATATTTAGCGGGGGAAAACAATCATCTATTAATCATAATCTTATATATACGTATTACACACCTCTATATATATATTTCTGAGAATAGTTTAAAACATTTTAGCAAGATACTTATTACATTCAGATCCACTGTCAAAGGCGCTTTCTCAATTTCTCCATGACGATAGATAAGTCTGTGGAGACAGATCTTAAACATGTCACGTGTTTAAGTAAGACCAGGTAGCGTCTTGTGCGGGTAGATTTTCCCGGGCGGAGCTAGATCCTTCAGGGAGGCTACCTTTTCACGGGTAAGGTCAGCGGGGGTGGGAGGCGGGGTGTTTCCCGGCCAGCGGGTGCGAAGATGTCGTGTTCAGAGGTCGCCGACACGTTCTCCTCTCCGGGGAAAACGCGTCTGGTATTCCGCTGACCGCCGAACCCTCCTGTGAGAGGGATAAGGTCGACCTCACACGTGACCGACACACATTATTTGCCGGCCTGGCCTCCTCCTCCCATCACCTGTACCGCCTGAAGTCACCCCGTTCTCCGCTGTCAAGTACTGCTGCCCCTTCTTTATCTCGCCCCTGGTATTCTAGTCTCATAGGCTTAGCATTGGGAGCTAGTTCTCAATGCTCCTATAAGTATTGTAACCCGTTCTCCATGGTCTATATCCTGTGTGCCATCCACTCTAATAGGGTATACAGGGGTGAGATGAATGCAGAAAGCGTCGTCTTGGTTAAAGTAACTTTTCTCCAACTCGTTTGAATGCTAGGTGATATTCACTTCGAATCAAATTCGTGAAGAACGAAAACTTTAACCAAAACTTGTTGGGTTCTTCTTTAATCCTAATACGCACAGCCTCAAAGTTATCTACAGAAAGTCTTGAATCCCTCCTAAAGCCGGAGACACACCAAACGAGAAACGCACCAATTTCCAGAATCGTCAATACAAAATGGCGTCTATGTGAGATATTATTCCATAGGAATATCTCCCACTGATAATCTAGCAGCTCAGAATGAATAATAAGTTAAAATATGAAACAATAGTTCACATACAGGCCATTTTGTGTTGGTGATTGCGGAAATCGCCGCATTTCTCACATGGTGTGTCTCCAGCATAAGGTAGCACCCAACTGACCCTGTCCTTAACCACTTCGCCCACCTTTACCAACCCACATCCTCCTGTCCGCCATGCCCCTGTCCACCCACACCTATCAAACTAGCCCTGCCCCTCCCCTCCCCGAGCCGCCCACCGGACGACAAACGAATGTTTCCCAGTCAATTACCGGTCAGGCGGTGTGCATAATACCAAGGCACACACGAGCAGTTCCCGCCCAATTTGCTCGTGACCAGCTCGCTATTGACTCGCTATGTGAGAAGAGCGGTGCAGTGTGCTAAGGGGTGCAGGGTTCATTCGCGGCCATTGTTGACAGGCACATGGCCGCGCATTCCTAAGCGTCGCCAACCCGACCAGGATGTTGACCGCCATGGACAAGGTCAGAGTCTACTGTTTTTAGCACACCGAGATAAACGCACAGGGGAAAGACAAGGTTAACGGCCTTTAACGGAATGTACGTCTATTTGGCCCAGTATAAACAACTAGGTTGAATAAGATATATGGTATCTTTTGTTCAAATATGAACTGTAATGGCGCATCTATAAGGCTATGGTGCTTTTCTGATTAAACCAGATATCGTAATTTGCTATGGAGATAATCTGAGAGTGAAGCTTCCTTGTCGCATTCAAATTTCTCGAAAATTCGGGAAATTACAGCATTCTTTCAATCGAAAATCGGGATTTTGCAGATTACAGGAAAATGAACACATTTTGATGCAATGACCAATACACAATTCAGGCCAATAGCACAGTTAATTGCATCGTCAAGTCTTTTGAAGTAAGACACAAATATAAAAAAATCAAATAAAGTCAATAGAAGTTATGTATTCTATTAAAAGTTGGACTCGGATATATATATATTATATATATATAACTATATAACCTCGTTTATATAAATATAAATTTAAGCCAATGAAATTCAACTACTTAATTCACCTCGGAGTTTACAGGTCCACCACTACCCACGTCATAGTTGTTTTCCAGGTAGTTATTGCGTATAAGATGCGGTAGCCAGGGGTACCATGGTAACCAGGTTCCCCTAAACGGTCACTCCGCTCGCTGTTGTCTTACCTGTAACACGTACATATATTCCTTTCTTATTTACGAAATGAAGACAGTGCAATCACCCTATACAGGGAAGACATGCCGCCATCACAAACAATCCCCGCTCACAGACTCGGATTGATCAGACATCTATTTACTAACTGTTCCTTTCAGCCCGGGGTTTGCTCGGAGCTGCTCCCACAGAGGCCTGCGGTAACAGACACACCACCTGAGCAGGTCGCGCCGAGCCTGCAGCATTCTGCGCGCCGTGTGGGGTCACCTCCTACAGGACCTAAATCATGGGTATGTAGGTCACGTATTAATCCACCATGAGCTGCTCCCGGACGGGGTTTATATCAGAGGGAGCTGCTCGTCACGCTATAATCCCGTCAGGACGGACCACCCCGTCATAACGCCCGCACGGGGTGTAAGGACTCCAGGCATAAAACACCCCCAACCAGCACTCCAACACTCAGCGGGTAATCGTCCCTCATAACCCACCTAGAACCGCATTAACTAACCCTAAAAGCAGGCGGTAACTCCTCCCAGGCCGCTCCCGTGCATGCATTAACTGGTACTACGACTATTAGGACCGTCCCAGTCGTGTAAGTAGTACATAAAACCAGGAGTTCGTGTACGGTAACACTATGAGTAGTTTAGCGCTTTGTCACATTGAAGCAGGATGAGCCTTCAGGCGCTCAATGACTCCACTGCCACCGCCATTCGTCGTTCATGAGTCCTATAAGTAAACGACTATATGGTTCTGGGACCTAGTCTGGTGTTGTATTCTTATTGATTACTGTTATAGGTGGTCTTGAGAACAGCTGTGGCTTTTCCCCCGCGTGGTTATATGTTAGGCCATGATTGATAGCCCCCATTGACCCTCTGACATCGCCACAATCCTTTACCTCTGACCTCTGTCCCCCACCCACCCCTACATTCACATAGACGCGTACACAGCTCTACCTCTAACAAGCTAGTTTGAACTTTTTACGGGCTGCTGTGAGAAATAACCGCAAATTCATCGGATAAGTGCGAGAGAATAATACGCCATGTAAAAGGGTGATATATCAAGTCCGTTAGTTGTGGCGTTTATGACGATTTAATAGACACTAAACCTGTCCGCATGGTACGTATAGATCATGCTGATGTTATCATGAATATCCCACAGGAATATGACATATTCTTTTACCACAGCCACGATTGTAGTTTTTATGCAGCCATATTACATATATACAGTCCCCACACCTAGTGTGTGGTGTGGTGCCTAGATGGCGCTGATGGTAAATGCATGTGGGTGGGAGGTCATGTCGTGAAGCGCCAGAGAGCGGCGAGCTAGTATATAAAACAGCATAAGATAGGTGTAAGACATAGACCATGTATCACACCCCACACACACACCCGGCCTCCCTTCCCCTACCAGCCAGCCCCGGCCACTCTCCATCTTCTTGCCCGCCTCTCCTTCATCAAACCCCGGGCTTAAACCACGCCGCCCCCGCCCCGTGGCCCGCATCCATCTCACACCTTAATTCTATTACTCTCCTTCATCTATCGTCCAACTTCTTTGTCTCGTGTTCCCCTTACAGCAGTCTTACTGTTCCCCGTTCTCCTAGAATGGAGCATTCTTACTGAATTCCCGTTTCTCTGAGATTCAGCCGTTACCCGTGACTAGATTGGAATACTCCCGAAAACCTTTTCACTTTTTTTTATCTTGGTTTGTGGCATCGAAAATAGTTATCACATGTGTAAAGTGTACCCCTTTAAAAACACAACTAATGTCATTTCGGTTAAATCATTACACTTTTCGTTACCTGTTTTAGATGATTATCTAAAATAACTAGTCACCTAAGACCATCTGCACATCCGTTTATTTTTACTCAGGTTCACCTGATAAAAGAATACGTAAAAACATAAGATTCTGGGTCCAACCAATCTAAAGACTATACCTTACTTTTTTGAGCAACAGTGTATTACCGATTTGGATTGATGGATATTGATGTCTGTCTTTTTCACTCAGTTATCAATTATGTCTCTTCATTTATCGACGTTCTTACTATATAATATATAAGTGGTATGTCTGCCTGTCTCTTTTTGCCATCTCTCAGTATATTTCCCCAGACCTCTTTCATTGTCTGACAGTGGAACACTCCTGCGTTTGAGAAAGAAATACCCTTCTCTATTCATCTTTCCAATTTATCGCACGCAAGCAACTTATTGTCGTTGGATTTTACAGGTGGATATATTTTCTCCATGTAAGAAATATCAGACAAGACTTTAAACAGACCGCTTGTCACGGTTAGAAATAGTGATGATGAAAACACGCCTCATTGTCTGGCACGTCAGTTGCACATCAAACATGATGTGTCCCTTCCATTCTGTGCCTGGCTCATGTCATTCAGATGTCTTTCCCCCGTTCTTATTCCAGTTAACCTCTCGTTTTGTGGGCCCCTCGTTTGCCCCGCGATGTTTACCCAAACTACCCCAGCCTCGAGGGCACAGTTTGTTAATCAAAGACGGCCTGCCAACAAAAAAACCCTTCTGGTCACCCTCTTTGACCATTCATTACAGGCCAACCTCCCTCCTTCAAGCACCCGGTCATCCAAACATCAATTCTCCACCCCATCACCCTGTCCCCATGAACAGTCACAACTCAGATCGAGCCCCGGGTGATATGCTTACAGCCATACACAATGTAAACCGTTCTTTTTTTATCTCCCAACATGGAAAGGATAGGGAAGGACTTGGGGTGGGGGACTATTTTCCCTGCCCGGTTCACTGCTCGAGCAATCAGGCCTGGTCGTTCACTGCTCGGGCAATCACGCCTGGTCAACAGCCTGGCTCTCAGCTTGTCAACACGCCGGTGCAGTACTGATATCCCCTCCAGTATCTGCTTACACACACTATTTTTATGCCCTCCCAGCCCTAAGAAGAATCGCTGCCACCGCCACCGCGACTACAACCACCATGCCTGCACGCCGCCCCTCTTCCTTTGCCCAATATCATCAAGATCTTACATGATTGTGAATGGGAGTGAAGCCATGCTGATTCAGATGAAGCGAGAATCTCTCGTGTTTAGTTAATTTATTGGGCTGTGCCGGAAGCGGATACTGGTGACCGGAAATGGAAGCAGAACATGGAGTCGCCGCGCGTGTCTGGATTATTCTAACAATCGTGCTCTTGTCGTCATGGTAACCGTAAGATGATAGAGGCTGTTGAGGTGGGAAGGCTGGGGTAGAAATGGTATGTCTGGGGTGTAGTGGTGTACATGCATGCACACATTATCCCTTTTTCTATCCATCGAGTCGACATTTCAAATAATTTCCATGCCACGGCAACGCAATAAACCTGTGGTACGGCTACATGATTATATTCCAAATGTAATACATACTAAAGTCAATAATTTTCATGAGATTTCCGGGTGCGCAACAATCCTTGTGGTATTAAATCAAGCTGATGAGATCAAGGGAATATGAGATCTTTTGCCTCTAAATTGGCGGTCCAATATTCTTAACACTACAACCATCGTAATCATCAATTCATAAATTAAACTGAGGTACTCGCCGACAACAAACATGGGTTTTATAGGATTATGATGTATTATTTTCGTTCCAATGGACTCGTCTAGCGGTTCCGTGGTAGGAAAGAAAATTAGAATGGTTTTATAGGATTGTTCCATAAGTGAAGACATTAAGGCAACGGCTGTGAGATACATTGAGAGTTAGTCTAAACACGTATAGTGCCATGCCGGTTCGGCACGTGTCGATTATTCATTACCAGGCACGGTGTCTCGGCAGACCTGTCACAACGGCAGGCTACTTGAGTTAGTTATAATTCATCTGAGTTATCCTCTGGCACGTCAGTATAACATGTCTGTAGGCACATTATACGTGTAGCAGACGACAGGCCAACTTCAAATTCAATTTAGCCCGGGAAACCGAACTGACCGCGCATGTGCAAGGCCGACCGTTCATAACTGACCAAAAAGGACCTTCGGCCTAGTCACGTGATGCCCCTGGGCATGCCGGGCCACCCTCAAATTCCCGGATGTAGTGTGTGTGTACACAGGGTTGTCGGTAGGCTTTTTGATAAAATAGGATTTTCCCGGCCTTTTTTTCACTCTTTTCACTGTTATTTTTCTTTGTTTTTTTTGTTAGAGGTAATTTTTTCCCGCTTTTCGATTGGCCGCCTTTGACAAGCCGCCGAGACTATTCGCGTCGCCATCCATCATGAAAGCCAATCGACATCAGTTTGGGCGGGAATGATATCCAACAGGTCACCTGAGTGGAGGGTCACGTGACGCGTGGGTTGTCGTCTGCTGCGACTGTTTTAATCATGATTCATAGGAATGTGGTGAAATCTGAATCACGCGTATGAATTAGAATGGAAAGTCCTGTCTAAAGGGTGATTTATAGAGGGGTGTTCAGGATTAGATTTGGACTGTCTAGACCTGCAGAGATACTGTACTGCGACATTGAAATACTGTCCATTCATTTTTATTTTGTTTTGAGGATTTTTATTAGGGTCTAGTCATACATTACAGATTTCCAGGCTCGGCCTTGGCTTTTCTGCCGCCTGGTCCCTCCTTGGGTTACAATGTTATTCCTACGAAGTTACTTAAAATACTTATGTTATGTAGATACAGAGTAACATATCGCAATAAAATTATTGAGTAACATATCGCAATATAGCTACAGAGTACCATATATTGACCAGACTAAATAAAAGATTTAAAAAAAATACATTAGTACAAGGTAATAAGCATGATACAATCATGCATGGTGAGTTGAGATGGGATGAGAGCATGGTGGAAATGATATCTAAAGGTACTAGTTCAAAGGGCTGATGAGTGTGATGCTTTACAGATGAGGATTTAGGGAAATGGATGAATTGATCAACACTGGGCTCGGTTTCGTGACCTAGATCCATCAATGCAAGAAGACGCCATTTCTACAGAAGCGTAGAAAACCAAGTATGACGTGGGCGATAATATGGGACTGGTCCCTTGCTAAAAGACCAGTAAAGGAGATTGGTAGGATGCCTGTGAAGGCTGCCATGTTAGAGTGGGCAGGCTGATAATGTGTGACATGACAGGGATAGGGGAGTTGCAGTGTGGCTAGGCAGGTTCCCCATGAGGTGCGACGGGGTAGTACTGACTCATATTATCACCGCGTACAAACACAATATTGACTAGTTTCAGATAACAGCGGTTGCATGCTCCGAGGAGTCGACGCGTAGTAATATCCGAGGGCATGCGAGGATATTGCGCAGAGTCAACTCCGAGGAATATACAACCGCTTCTTTCTGAAACCAGCCTATATTGTATTTATTATCTTCCTTTTCCAGAAAAGTGAGTTATTGATACTAGTTCATTTAGTTACGCGCTATTTTTTCATACGCACTATTTTTCCGTATGCGCCGGCTTTTGCTACCAGAAGCATATCTGTATGCTCCGGGCATGTGGATACACGCTGCCCATGTGTTTTCTATGGACACTATGTATTAGGTGGATAATAAAAGGGTATACTGACGTCTATCAAGGATATACCTTATAGGATGATTATTTGTTCCGTTGTTACCCCCTGTCCTTTGATTCCATAAAACGAAACCACAAATAATTAAAAAGAAATAAGAAGCGGACTGTATATGGACATCATGTGCTCATTTTCCGGTAATTGGGATGTCGTGTGACTGTGGTCTCTTTAAGGCAGAGCCCTCACTGGGGCCGTTGTTGGTGGTTATAATTGCGTCAGGCTATGTGTAAAACATGTCTCAGTAATCTGCCTGTCATGGCCGCGAGGCTTGTGGAGGTGACCGACTAACACGCCTCTTAATGTGTTTGGAGTGTGAAGGACCGATGGAGAGTGACAGTCTGGTTGTTATAACAACCACAATCATCTGTGATCTGCAACACAGACGTGATGTATGGAGCGATGGGTAAGCGTGCTCTGGGCGGTGTAAAGAGAGGAGAAGAAGGCTAGGAAGAAAATGGAAAGCACAGGAGGTAAGGGAGATGATTATGATGAGGCGCCGGGGTAAAGATGGGATAGGTTGGTTATATATTCCTATCAGGATTATGAGAAAATAGCTACAATACCAGAATAAACATCAAACTGTGGGATTGTATAGGGTGGTAGCCTACTAAAGGGGGATAGACAGATAGACAGAATGAATAGATGGGGTAAAATATATAAAAAGGTTATAAGACAGACTAGAATCTAGTCGCAGAGTTGAAAGAAAGGTCGTGAATGTAAAAAAAAAAGATATGGCTGTAAGGAAAAATTAAATTCTGGGTTTGAACCCAATAGGAAAAGCAATAATCGATTTTGAGGTCACGAATCGATGGAAGCCCGGTACTAGAATGTGAACTTCGAGAATGCCTTATGGGTACTAGTGGCACGAGTTGTTGATCATGTTCATATGCGTCTCTTGTATGTACATCTTTATTACTACACCAGGGCTTTATTTCATCAATTCATACTGGTAAGTCTTAGTCAAACCAACCATTACACAGGAAATGATTGCCATTAACGTGTTGAGTATAATTGCAACATAAAACCTAAATGCACTGATGGTGGTAATGGTGATCTTATTGCCTGCTATTGTCTCTACTGATTTTTCCTCCCTTCTCCACATTTATTATAAGGACAATGGCTTAGACTCCGCCGGTCCATATTCTTGATATGTCTATGGAAAGCGAACCTTCTGAGGTTGATATGATCCTTACCCAATTGCCTGCTGGTAACTGGTGCACAACGAGTGCACATCAGATATGTGCTGCAAACAGCCATAGATCTTTCACACTAAATATAAACATCAAAGTTGCACGCCGACACTATCGACTGTAGACGCTCGCTTTGACGATACAGAACCGTGCACACCCTTCCAACAGTGAGGAGGCGGATCTCAGAGTGCATCTCACTGACACACCTGAGGTTATACACCTGCTGGTAATACTAGTATAAAATATCTGGACATATTCTCGTATTGGGGCAGAAATTATGTATTTTCCGCCCGTGATGTATCTTCCTAAAAGAAATTAAAGCTTTATAACAAGAAAATAGTATATTTATTGCACAGTCAAACTTGATATCTTTATCGTAGAGTATAGCGACATATTTTATATTCTTTGTGGTCAACTCTTGCTGTAAATATGAATATATTACCTATATATATTTGTTGATATTCAGGGTTAAACTTTCTATTTCCATTAAGACAGGTGAAATTCTGAATATGTCATGTGGTAAACATAACCTAATAAACGAATTACTCTGTATGGAATGTTGAATATTCAGTTACGATCGACCAGTGCCTCTTGTAAAAATACTTTATATATACACAACCCCCCCTTCAGTGCCCCATTTCACCTTGAGAGACGAGACAAAAACATTTCAGAGAGAGCGGCGAAAAGACACCTGAATCTAAACAGAACAAGAATGAGCTGCACCCAGCTTTTACTTATTATCGTCCATCGACTGAAAGTGCGCTCTTGTGCCGCTGGATGGCAGCATGGGCGTTGGAAAGCTTGCTAATGGAAGTGGGTGTGAGCGGAGGAGGGATGTGTGGGTGCATGGTGGGGCAGTGTGGGACAGTGGGGCCTGTGTACGTTCTGAAGACGCCTTCATAAGACTATTGCCTGAGTTGTGGGTGTGAAATGATTTGACAGGAGGCTTCACCGTGAAAATGATGAATGCGTAGTGAGGGAATAAGACCAGGTGGATGTGCTAGTAGAGTGTGTGGGCGGGGGGCACTACACCTGTTATACGGATGACGGGAGAGGGGGTTGGCGGGAGTCGAAAAAGCTAATAAGCTTTACCTAAACCCCACCTGTACAACAACTATGAAGCAGGTGCGAAACACTTGAGAGCTACTCCGTGAGAGATATTATCAGCACACTATTTACTATATGTGCCACTCTTTTCCTCTGAAATCAAATCACTGGTGCTACCTTGAAAATGTTATCAGGAAGATGGACTGGTATATGTCTTCTGGTGGAAATGAAGGCAGAAGGAAGGATCAGTGCTTAAACCAAAACTAGCTATAATATATTTCAGGAAAGGATTAAACTAGCCCGTTAATGCCTGAAGCCGACAAGATTATATTTCTATTTCTATTCTATTTTTATTTATGTAACTGTAAGAAAATAATTCCTAGTGGAAGGTATCCTGTGTGTTAGCAATGTTATAACATTATAATTTTGTCAGAAAAGCAGCAATAAAAAGAATTAGCATCAGGCAAACATAAACAACACAATTATGATTCATGTATCTGCGTGATTATGCTTTATGACTTCTTTGTTTGAAAATTCTTTTCCAACCTGCCTACATATTTAATTTAAAATATCAATTTCATGATCAACATTTGCACCTGAGGAGAAAACCAACGCGAGCTATACAGGTATGGCTCAATATCTTTATACAGTGTGCTTTCTACTTCACCTCAACCCCCTCCCCCCCGCCCCCCACAGCAGATCTGTGGTACGGGTTCAAGGTGGGAAGGATTCTCTCTAAACCACTTTCCATTTTGCCTTCTAAAGTTTTTGTCTCTCTCCCAAAAGCCGAACTCAATTCGCTGGGCGGGTGAGCTTTCCATCTCTTTTCCATTTTCCTTTTTGGATTGTTCTTGCCTTCCGCCGCTTTGGACAAAAGGATGGCGGATCATGAAAGCGGCTGAGTCGGTCAATACCCGGCCGACTGCGGGGGAGAGGCAGGCGAGCAAAACCTGCCTGCTCCCCGCTGCATTTTAATCTTGTTTCTTGGCCAGCTGTGTTTGGTGCAGTTCTAGAAGCTCTCTGGGTCGAGTTATATTTTATGATTTCCAAGGACAAGTCATACCGGCAGTAATGCTGATGTCCTTGCAGGATAAATAAAGAAAATTAAAAAAAAACAAAAAAACAAAACAAACACGCTATGGCTAATAGAGGATATATTTGCTAATGTTCATATTAAGCGAGACACTTTCATGGTAACTCTAAATAATTTCCCTCTCTCTCTCTGTCTGTCTCTGTCTCTGTCTCTGTCCTCTCTCTCTCTCTCTCTCTCTCTCTCTCTCTCTCTCTCTCTCTCTCTCTCTCTCTCTCTCTCTCTCTCTCCCTCTCTCTCTCCCTCTCTCACGCACACGCACAGACACACACACACATAAATATTCTGAAGTTGGTACTCAGAATAATTCCTTCAACTGAGAAAAGAATTAAATAGATATGATCAATATGTGGTATCTTTTCTTTTTCATCATAATACAATTTATTTTCTGTGGGGATATAACTGCTTTTGGACTAAGGGGGGATGATGGTTCCGGGTAGAATTGTTTTTAAATACGAGCAATATATCTAATGATCCTTAGAACAACTGGAGAATAACAAATCAAATACCGGCGGAACTCCTACAGAGTTCTACATGGGCGCGGAATAACAGAATATCTAGCCGACCAGACTTAATGACAGCATTCATTCCGCCCACCAGTGTCCACCAAGTGTCTCCTCCTGCAGGAGGGCTATCCACTACAGGGGGCTGGAGTCTGGAGTACTCCATTTGCCCTGGAGAGGCAAGCTGCACAAAGTTTAGAGCGATCATGAAGGAGGCTGTCCACGAGTGAGATATAATCACCCTCTCCATCTTCATTGGACCTCTGAGGGGGCCCAGGCCCCTTTTTACCTCCGAGCACGTAGCTCTGCCTTAGGCTGTAATTAAGGTATCGCTTACCTGGGGAAGGGGGAAGGCGGCTGACTGTCAGGTGCACATGATAACTCACCTGTAAAGGTGTGTAGGGCATGAGGTGGGAAATAATGGGCTGGTGGGAAATGGGAGGTTGCAGAGATGCTGACTTATATATGAAGTATTATCCTTCGTATGGAGTGAGATATGGGATAATCCTAGAAGGAACTTTACTGCTGATGGGATTAGTGGATGGTAGGTATTGAGGTAATTTCTAAACTTAACTCCATCCATTCCTTTAAGAGTCCATAAAATCAGGGGAATAAGAAATAGATGATGCCTTGTATGGATGGATGATAAGGTGTGGGTTTGAAGGTGGATATTCTGTTTTATCTCATTAGTAATCAAGATGGACTCAGTGTGATATCTCATTTTAATTAGATCTTTTTTTTATGTCAATAAATGCTGCTATTAATAAAATGAGGAATAAAAGATGGACTCAGTATGTTGCTCCACACCTGTGTGGCACCATGGTCAGACGAGTCTAAATCAACACCTTCACTAAAAGCTATGTAGTAGAGAACTAATAATGTTGATTATTGCTATGATAGAACACTTAAATAGGTGTGCTAAACCATTGGTGGGGGATAATGCATACACAATACTATGCAATATCATCGCGTTCGCTTGGATATTACTAAGCGTCAACTACTCGAAGAATATGACCATGGAGACCAAAATCATGGTAATGTTGTCTCAATTATTATAACTATAAGTTATTCAAGAAAAACAACATAGACGCTGATCTTTTCCCGCACTATATTCCATTCCATTCCGTGTTCTCCTAGGAAAATACGGCTTTCCATAGTCTACTCAGTGTGAGTCTAGTATGGAGACGCCGTATTAGGTGGATAATAAAGTATGTAAATCACAGCGAGCTTTTATTATGTAACTGGGAAATTACATGTTTTCTACATCATAACATGTATATAAGAGCCCCGCCCTAGGCTAAAGGTTTGTATCTTGTGTCACCACGGCAGGGTAACTCCTATTGTAACTGAGCAGCCAAGAGCTTCATAGAACAAGTCAGAACTGCTCTGTTCAAAGCGCCGTAGACGTTAACCCTCCTTCTATAGACCCATACCCGGTGTGAGGCTTGGTGTCCACTGGATCTAGATCGTCTACGAGAAGCCTTACAATGTTCCTAAACCTTGACTATAATGCACGCCGATGTTCTTACTCTTAATATAAGTGATGATAGGAGGAAATCATTTCAATGTTAATTTCAATACGCCAAGATAACTTAAACTACGGAATATCCTTGATGTAATGACAGGAATCATGAGACTGAATTTAAACTCTCCATCAATTTATAGACAAGACAATTTATAAGCAAGTAGGGAGTACGTGACAAGTTCTACGTACGTATAAAGTGCTGGCATGGGGATTGCCTAAGGCGCTAGATGCCACTACACGTTATTAATTCATCCCAGCATAAGGTTTACACATCAGCGCTCAGTCCACTGTGAACAAAGACTGAGATTGGCAAGTCAGACTGGTCCAGCCTCCCCACCGGGCCAGGCGCCTCCCCAGCGCCACTCCCGCTGGATGGAGGGGGTGTAGTGTTACCTGTAGGGCTCTCAGATGTGTCTAAGCCGCCCGTCTCTACCTGTCCTCCAGTGTCAGGTGAGACGACGACCAACCCTGGGCGTGGCCCAATACCGGGGGGAAGGGTGCACGGTCGGGGGAGTCGGTCTTCACGGCGCCTGCTCCGGAGTAAATTACCTTGTCATTCAAAAAGACATGGAGGAAGCACACCACACCCGCACGTACTCCTCAAGCCTAGACCATCCCACTCCCGTTAGTGTGGTATTGAGCGGTATATATATATATATATATATATATATATATATATATATATATATATATATATATATATATATATATAACTGGTAATGACTTCCTTTCGTTATGGTAATTATGAAACTTGAGACGCAAGGTAATTAGTTTTCAGATGGGTTTTAACAAGACCAATAATCAGTGTTTGTCTCCATATTTACTCTTTGATGCACGTAACTGAAACCTAAGTGGCTATGTACCTGTTTCTTGAAATTCCATTTATACATCAAATTGTTACCTGCTCATAAAAATGATATAAATGATTTGGAATTTGACAATGGAGCAATTTGGGCAGGTTATCTCTTCCTTATTGACGCTGTGAATAACGCTCCAAGGCTGTTTTCCTCCTCATATTGATAATGTATCCTTATCTAACCCCAATACTTTGGCATGACAACCCTAACCTTACAGCGCTTCCATCGTGGCCACCACTTGCACACCTCTCCCTCAATCTACCTCGATTCCCCAACCATTTCCCGAATACAGGGTGTGAGAGAAAAACTCCTCACTTGAATACTCCCTTATTTTGAGAGTAGGCTTTAGGGCGCTCAGAGTAGAGAGAGAGAGTGTGTGTGTGTGGGGAGGGGGGCTAGGAATGGTGGGTTGGATGGAACATGCTGGAGTGTTTTTTTGGGGTGTTATATATAGGAGTATTGTGGCACTGAGATCAGGTCTCTGTGGGTATGTAGGAGGGGGGGGGGGGGTGGGGGTGTTAGAGCTAGCAGGGTAACAGCAGTAAGCTGGTAGGCCCTGGCCACCCCCTCCATGAGCCAATACCCCTCTACCCGGGCGTCGAGTAGTAGTCTATGAAATTGAACCTATCTATCAGGCAGGTCGCCGCCGGGCCGACCCACCATTCATTTAGCCCCGGCGCGGGCTGCGGCCGGCCCGGGGATTGATTCCCATGGAGGCGGCCCGCCCGGCGCGCTCCCGGATCACGGCCGGGCCCTGTACGGCCGACGGGGCGGGGATTTGGGGTAAGTAAGAGCGGATTTTTGTCGGGCTCGGCGTGCGAGGTGTCGGTGCCCGTGTCGGTGTCGGGGTCGGTGTCAGATGTCGGTGGCGGGGTGGTGTGTGATGGGCGCGGGATTACGATAATGGTTCGGGGACGAGGCGGGTTGATTTTAATGTCTGACGGATTTCGGAGCAGGGGGTATTCGGGGAAGATTAATAGTTGCTGGGTTAGTGGGAGAATGGGTGGGTGAGACTGAGTGAGGATACAGTGAGAAGTTAGACTGGGACGGAGTTGTCGTACACTGGGCGCACACAGGGCTGGGTGAGAACAGGACTAGTTGGTACGCTGATTTATATACACATATATTTCATCTTCTTTTTTCTTTTATTGGTTCGCAAAAGTTTACAATATTTCCATGGCGTGTTGATCACTGCTATAGTCATACCAATAAAAGAATTACCACAGATATCGTCTCAGCTACGGCTTGTATCCTGCACTGGTTTTCAGCGAATATCCAGTCAGAGAATCATATAATGATGCAAACTGGGTGAAACACGTCTGGACTTCAACTCACATTTATAATGTTAGGAAGTCTATATACAGGGAAAGTAGTTTTTCAAACAATATAAGCAGAATAAGGTATAAGTAAAATGTGAATAATAAACAGAGATATCTATTTTGGTATCGATTCATATAAGAGAGTTTTAGTGAGTTTTTTTAATTCAGGATACGTTTCATGCACCCAGGGCAGATTGTGAAAGTATATATATATTTTGCATTGCATTGGTCGATGCTACTCAATTATGTATTATCACTTGCCTTCATAATCTCACATGTCGTCACATTGTGTATGTGCGAACAAGGGTGGGTCTGAGATGATTTCTTCTATAATGGGCTGACTACGTGTAGACGATCGGTTATGAATATCCCTTTAAATGCCATTCACAATTTTACCTTTCATGTTCACTAGGTGAGTATTATCAAGAAACGTCGCGAAATTTCATATGATTGTTTATGTGGCATGAGTTATCTTTGCGGAATGATATCATGAAGTGGAGCTGAGTGATATCTGTATCAGAAGACAACGAATGCCATATAAAGAATCACATGAAATTGAGTGACGTTTAGATTTTATCCTACCCGTCACCCGTGGCATATAAATATTTTATGGCATAACCGTGACATACATTTACACCATGTTAAGTCTATGGAGATTTAGATGAGAGGTAGGATAAATATACGGTACAAACACTTGAAAGTCATGGATATGATTCAAACCATACCTCTATCATTTGTTATATCCACCAGGCACCCACAGCTGAGATATAAGATGTTTAATCATTCATATTTGCGGCCATGCAGTGATGCACTGATTATACACTACGCGTGTCATAGTTTCTGACGGGCTGACTGCTGTACCTATAAATAGCCCCAATGCCTCGTACGACACCTGGCGGGCGGGCGGTAGTTGAGGGCGGCGCAGCGTAAAAGCAATTTCTACCCGTGTTAAAAGGCTTGCCCGGCGCATGCGGTCAGTGTGGTCAGCGGTGGGTCGGGGGTGGCGGGTTATGGGCAAGTGCGATGCCCCGCGCTGCCCCCCTGTGAACCATTCCATCACCCACACCCGCCCATCCACACCCACCCGCCCACACCCGCCCACCCACACACCCCAAACCCACACCCCCCAAACCCACACCCGCCCACCCACACACATCCAGGCAACAGTCCACTTATCTAGACTACCCCTTCCGACCCCCTGCCACCCGATTCCCCTGGTTTTCATGCGCAACATCCTTTTCACTTCTACCAGAGTGCTAAATGGAAGAATTGGTAATGCTGGTCCGGCGGCAGGGGTGTGTGTGGTGGAGAGTGAGACAGCCGTTCAAACCGTGTATTTCAGTTGCGTATTTATGAAGGTTTCTTTGTTGAGGGAAGAAAAAAATCTATATGCCAACCTTTTCTATTTCTGTATACCCCAACGAGTTAAAGGAAATAAGATAACATTAAATCCGTAAAGTTTATAGGGTACGTTTTAACCTCTCAGCATGCATTCATATTTACCAAGTACTAAGTCACCCTAGGGATGGGCGCATAGGAATAGAATTCATGTTCTGAGGCGAGAGCGGGGCAGGTATAGTGTAGAGTCTTTCCCCCATCAACTAGATTAAGAGGCACATGTATATATATATATACATGGAACCTTAGCAATTGTCCGCTATTTCTCTGTTATTTCAGGGATTACTATTTGAATTCATGCTCCTATGTGTCTCCACCAGCCACAGGAAATTGTTATGTGCGCTTTTTATTTGATGAGAACGGACCCCAGGAAAAGCATCTCGCTGTCTGTCTTTAAATGTATTCTTGAATTCTTTTTAGTTGCTCCTTTCTTATCTCTGTCACCAGGACCACCTTAAGTGCAACCAGGACAAGTACCCCCTGTGTCCGTATCCATGTACACTCAGATCAGTCAGAGCTATAAACAAGACCCCTGTGAGTTGACCATATCTCCTTACCTACCTGAGACCCCCTCATCTTACCCTACCCGGGGTATGGGGCGCACAGGCAAAGATGTCCTACAAGGCCCCCTTTTTAGGGGTAAATGTTGCCAAAAGTTGCAGGAGAAAAACATGTCTCGGGGAAATAGAACCTACAATTTGGAAGAAGAGATTGTGTTCATGTCCAGAATCTGAGCGGGATTTGTCTCAGATAAACACCATGTGAGGTACATGAATTCTATCGTGTAAATCCCGCCATGCTTGCACAGCATGGTCAGGTCGTTCTATATAAATCTCAACGGGTGGACTTTAAAATTGCAAGTAGGGTTATAGTTCTTGATAAAACAGTACCACCATGACTGCAATATGATTTATTTTTCCTTTTTGTGCTTTTGTTTTGTTTACTTATCTGCGAATAATTTAATATCGCTTTATATTGAAAATCACCCAGCGGTGTGATATAGATACAAAACGTCCAATACAAAGTGGGTACATTTGTAATACGATTACTGGGCAGCTTTGAGTAAATCTCATCCAAGGTCCACTGTTTGTGTTGCTACGTCATATCATACATGTATTACTAATACAACATGTAAACGGGATATGTTACCTCACAATGGTAAACAAACATAAGACCTTCCGCTCCCAATTGTAACACGCACAGCTAAACCCACGTAAACCCTTTTCATATAGTAACCTAGAATGTTGCCATAAACATATATAACTACAACATAAAAGGCTTTCGTATTCCCATTAACCCTATCTTCAACGGAGGTCGAGGTAATCATTGCCTGAGGTAGTGGAAAAAGAAAATCAAAGAGTTGTGTTATTTCGCAACATGCGGATATTTTGTTGATACCTCGCAGTAATTATAGGTTTGTAATTATCATGACACTGAAGCATACAGTTCCAAATCCATTCATAAAAATCTTACTTCATATTGAACAGCAACTGTACTTTCCTGTTGAAGAAAATCACATAACTATTGAAGAATGTTTAAAGGAGAAATTAAGATTATACTGACTATATCTAAAATATAACTGAAGTAGACTATATTGGCAAGCGTATTTCCCGACTTCCTATGTTACACCTAAGAGACTCTTGAGGTATCGGGAGGGCAAAGTCGTCGGGGAGAGAGGTGTGGGGTGCGGGGTATGTTATTAGGGGTGCTTGGAAGTGTTACTCTACAGAGGATTAGGTTAATTGGTACAAGATCAAATCAGGATTAGTGGATTAACGATACCGCAAGGCTTTATACTAGATGAGTCTATACATAGTAAGCTCTGACAGGCAAAAATTGGCCTTACACAAGACCGCTACCGTCTGAGCCCAAACGAGTTTATCTAATGACACCCGGCTCAGGCCGCTAATACCGGGGAAGTTCTATGCAGGACAAAGGTGGCACTAGACTGGCCTCAGTCCCTGTATCCTACCCCTCCACCCCTTCTGAGTGACACAGGGACTGGTCTCATCCGTAATCGGCCGTGTAGACTGGCGCGATTTTGCGCCACAATCCCCAAGCAGAGGTCTGCTACTGGTCAGGATATCTGCTTGGAGATTGATACCCTCTCACTTTGATCTCAATCGAGACATAGTCAGGAGTAGGCGAAATATATTGCTATAACAACACAGGCAGGCAGGGAACTGGAGGAGGGGAGGGGGTAGGGGTGGAGGGAGGTATAGGGTTACAGAGAGTGGCTTGGGGTCATAAACAGGAGATTCTGGTCAGAGTGGACAAGTCTTTGATTCATGGGTCAGTCAGAGAAGGACACATGCTATAATGAATTGTATTCCGATTTTCTTTAATCATTTAATGAATGTGCATAATCAAAGACTTGAGCAAGTCTAAGGTGGCACTAACAACCTATGCATGGAAAGTAAATTGTACGTAAACCACCCTAGAGTCTACATCGGACATGCTTGGAGATTGACGACTAGGTTGTACGGGATGGCTGGATGCGGACTGTGCTTGGAGATCCTTTAAAGATAGCGGTAACGCGTGGCTGCTTCCCGCCTATATCTAGACTGCGGTGGAGAGTGTGGAGAGTGAAGTAGGGGCATGCACGGACGGGCGTTGGCGAGGTTCGTATGTGATTGATGCGTAAAACTACATCAGAGAGTAGGGACCCTTTGTATTCGCCACACTGATTGTAAACAGTTTGGTCAGGGAAGACCGGGGCACAGACTACCACTAGCTCCCCCTACATTGTAGCCAGAAGGTGAGCTACTAATGAAATGAGCACCACACTCTCCACACATGCACTTCCCATCGTCACCCTTACAGCGCAGAGCAGCTCTTTACACTCGCCTAGCACATTTTATGTGAGACTCTAAGTACCTACAGACCTGAATCGATACAAGGCCATCCCTGGAGAGTGGGTGGGCGGCATTGAGGTTGGGAGGTGGGGAAGGGAAATGCACGGGACAAAAAAAAGGTTGTTTTTGTTTCACCAGGCACAAGTGGTGATCCACTGGGATGAGGGTGGATCGGTTGAGCGGGTTGGAGAATGTCGGATTGGGAATCTCTGCTACGACCGTTGGGATGAAAGCGTCAAGTTTAAACCCGTCGGGTTTCAGGAAATACTTCACAGCAACACCTCGCGCCAGTCGGCTTTTAGCTAACCCTCGTCCTACAGCCTTCATATACACAGCCATACCCCCGCCCATACCACCTCCTGCCCCCACACCACGCACCCACTCCCCTTACAGAGAAACCCCACACCATTAGGCTTACGTTTTCCATCAGATGTGGAAGAAAAAATCCGGATAATTTATAGATATCAAGGATTTGCTTCCCTTAACAGCTACCCACACTTCCGCCTCCTCCACCCACTTCTACACTCCTAGCCCCGCCAGAATATGCCCCTTCACTAAAAGGCGACCGCCGCCTTTTCGCTTTATTTTCTACACTTCCAACTTGTAGTATGAAAGGCTCCGTCGATAGATCAACCCTGCTTCCTGCAGTCGCCTTCAGTCATCTACTCTAACTAATAACACTAATTTTATCCCTTCCTTAATGACGTCATATCTCGTTACCCGGATGTGTCATGGCAGCCCCCATAGGGACCTCTCTCGGGCGATGTCACGTGACGTATTTCAGGACGCCCCTCAGCTTTCATTGTTTACTTTTTTAAAGAAAGACATAATTCATGGGCGATAAAGAATATTCGTCCGCCTCATTAGAACCGACATGTTCACAGCAGGGGCCTGATTGCCAGGGAAAGTAGACATCGCTTAGCATGACTGCTTAGTCGATAACATGTTTCATGGGTGAGTGACTCATAACCACGGCCTAGATAAACCTCAACTGCTCACTCCACGTCTAGTGTAGGCTGCGACTGTCTAACGTCCACGGTTTTTTTATATATATATTTATATATGTATTATATGTAATGTATATAATGTACTTAATAAAGTCTAACCATACATATATACATATAGATAGTCAGATTTAAACATAAATCGTATTTATTTTTACTTCTTTTTTAAAAATATTTTATTTAAACTGGTAAAGCTCAGGTTTTTTTCCAAAACTGGTTTCCTTGCTCGGCCAGTGCATTATGAATTCATAATTATTTATTCTTACTAATATCGTACTAGATTACAAAGCCAAACATGAAGAATAGCTTATATTTACAATATAGTTTACTTTACACCAAAAGCGAATGTCGAACTCAGTCAACATGCTAACTACCATTTAGCGCTATCTCCATGGAAACCATTTGGTGTGATAGGGTCAATAAGAATCAAATTCACGCGGGTGGTTGTCTACCTCACGTGTGTTGTGTCGTAAAAAGGTGATAGGAATAACCCGTCAATGATCATTGTCGTCTACATTACCCACGAGGAATCGGCACTCTACTTTACAGCCAGTCGATGATGATGAGTCTTTATTTGTAGCCCTCTTTCAGAGCAGCTCAACGACCTAGATCCAGATGAAGAATGCGAGTGCCATCAGAATGAATGAAACAGCTCACAGGTCCTCTCTGTGTGCGTCTAGATGCGGCGCTAAAGGTTGACTCTGATCGGCATGTTGCATGCATGTTTCACGGACGTAATGCCTTGTTAATGCTACGTCCGCTGATGAAATATCACCGAAAATCGATGAAAAATAGTCCCAACTCTCTCTCCAAGAAGATGGGGGTTAACAGCCCTTGCGTGCTTATCTCCCCCGCTGCCGTAATGTCTCCCTATTTTTAGTTCCCACATCTGCTTGATTTCTGTTTCATTGTTCTTCGTGTTTCTTGTATAAGGAATTGAGAGCAGCACACGCTCAACGCTAGATCTAAAGTTAGCGGGGGTTGTACGCCTAGAGGAACTGTTTGGTGCCTCTTGATTAAAACCAATGGCACTAAGATAATGTACTTAACAATGTCTGACTATACATCTGTAATCCGTTACCATGTCTGCATGTTGTAATTATATAAAAAAAATAGATTAAAAAAACTCGATAAGATTCACATATCAGAACCGTACCAGTTTTGGTATCCTTATAAAGAATGTTATCTTGCACACAGGTTGTAGACACGCCAATAACACAAACAATTAGAAGCTACAAGTTGCTATCGCCTATATTTTCTATTCGTCTCTCTTATTTAATCAGGTAAACGGACGCCATAAGGATATCATGAAATTACCTACAACTTGTTCGGCTAGTTCCTCATGTTCAAATGAAGTCACTTCCATATAAATAGATTTGAAATAGTGTTTCAGAAAATATTGAATGAGATTTACGTTGAGTGGTGAAATATAACAACATTAAAAAGCCCGCGGTGGGAAAACTTCCCTGATTCCGCCTCTACCCTGGCCCCCTGTGCTATACTATCTAAACCAGTTTACGCTAGGATCGCGGAGCGCCGTTATGATAGAGAATTACAACGACAAAGAAGAGCGCCATCAAGCGGGCAGAAATCCAATTAGCATTGGGCTGAGTCGTAGGCGACTTGCACGGAATTACAACTGAGCAATTATGGCTGGAATCAATTATGTGAGCTGCTCTTGTGTCCACCGATCCCTCCCACCTGATTGGCGGGCCTTGTTTTCCTTTGGTTCCTAGTCGCGCCGCCACGTGTCGCCTTAAAGGAACAGACGCCCACGTCTAGAGAGCTCTCAATGTCACCTATTATCACCCACTGTGTTGGGAAGCGAAACCGTCCACAAATGTTCCGCTAGCAGGAGGGAAGCCGTATAGTGTGTCTGCGCTCCAATTTGAGAGATTTGAATTACAAATTGTTTTTTGAAGTGGATTTTGTTTTGATTATGGATAGGGAATTAAATGACAAGCTGTCGGAGTGAGCATTCTGCGAGGTGGAGTAAGGATGATAGTGGTCCCATTTCTAGCGGGTATCAATGAAACGTAGCAATTCACAACTACAGATACGGATTTTATTTCCAGGCTGTACCTCAGCTAATAAGTCACTGTAATTAGATCATGATCCGACATTTCCATACGATTCAATAGCGATTAAAGTGACATCTCTCACACGCGTAGGATTATCAGGGATTAGATTAATATATTTGAGCAATTTCAGTTCATTGCATCATCATCAAAATAATCCTAGCTAATGAAATGGCACTACCAGTACATCCATGTCTTATGTCCATTGGCTTCTGCTTGTCTTGCAATGGACACGGATGGGTTAGAGAGGCTCCAATAAGTAATATTGCTTTTTATGCTCAGCCGTTGCCGTCTAAACGCAGCCTAGACACCGTTGTGGCCCAGACATCACTGATAAGGTGAAGATATTAGTGCACTGGTCTCCCGCCAGGATACTGGTCCACGTGCGGGGGCGGGCATGCCACTTCCGGTACGAGAAGAGAATGGCTGATAAGGTGACTGAGTGGGGGCGGGCTGTTATAGGCCATTTCCGACAGCGGTCGCCTCCAGAGGGCACTACCGTTGAGAGACCTCAATGATTAGTAAAATCAGAGGTGGGACCGGCTTGTTACCTGATCGCTATGGTATGATGAAAACAATTTCATTGAAGCTATGGAAACATGCCTAGAATGTTTGGATAACCCGATTACAGAAAGGTTCTCAAACTCCGGGTTGGCGAGATAGTGCCTGTATCTCTGACATTGCCTCTTGATTTCTATTTTTAAAAGGAAGACCTTTCTTGTCGTTCGTATAAGAACTTTTACACAGATGGATGGTTCTAGGTTTTGTAATACCGGATAGGGCGTTAAACCCCTGGGACCGTATCTTAGCACTGACTATAAGTTCAATTTGACACCATTCTAGTTCCTCTGTTTGTGCCCGTACTACTGGCCATAGTTGAGGGTCTCTGTGGCTGGTGAACTCCCTGAATGGTAGCGTGGCGATGTATCGATAGAACAACAATGTGCTGTAGACTCACAAAGCACTACAGTCGAAGCACCATTAGTTTCGTGTTTGCTTTCATTACCACCTTTCCTGAGGCTCAACCCCACAGGGCTACGTCAGCAATTGACGGGAAACAGATGCCAGATGGTTCCCTCAAGTGATACACGTTAAAGTCCAATGCACATCTACCGATTTGGGGTTGAATGATTAGTTCCTAAACTGTATAGTTGTCTGGGAAATTATCCTAGGCCTAGGATTGGATTTATCAACATGTTTATGAACTTTTGGCAAGTGATTTAGGAACATCAGCCGACAACTCCTTGGTGACAAAAGAACACATCAAGGAGGGGGTTCACTCATCGTTGCCACCCTTGCCTAGCTGCCCCACATCTACCGACTAGGGCCGACTCCGTTAGAGGATGCCTCGCCTGAGACAAAGTACCGTTCCCTTGTCGCCAACAAAAAGTACATCAGTGCTCCGAAATCAGTTGATGTGCCTTGGACTTTACCAAAGAGATGAAATATGATAAGGAAATATGACAAGGAACTATCATGTTGTGGACGCTAAGGTCATTTTATCCTCAGAGGTAGTGAGGCCTCGACGCCTTGGGCGATGTTCGCTTGCTGAAGGCTAATATAATTCATTTGATTTATTTGATACTCATAAATTACAAACAAATTGAGAGAGATATGATCTGATACTGCATGATGCCGATCTAAGTGAAAATCTTTCTTCTTTTTTTTTTACTTTGCACATGGCAGGTATTCTGGCCAATCTAATAACAGGAACAGGTATGTCATATAACAATATTCGTCCAGTTACGATATACAATATGTACAAAGGATGAGAATAATGAGGTATAATTGAAGAGGAATAAATTCTACTTGTAATATTAAATCATGTATACCATAACCATAGCGCACAATCAATCGTTATTACCTATGAAGTTTTAATTATAACATTTTAGTCTGATAAATGTCTTAAAAGCAATCATCCTTATCTTCTAGGCCTTTTTAGCTATAACAGTCAAAGCTTACTAAGTCATCTCTAAAGCCCCATCATCCTTCCTCAACGTTCAACACTACCAACAGGAAAGATTGATACGGGAATATTGGACTGTGTTACGCCACCCTGTTGATGTAAGGCGTATATCGCCCCACCCCTCGGCAATGATATCGAATTCTTATCGCCTGTACTGTATAAGCACGTGACTCTATCGTCCTGTACGTAACACCAACAGTTCATACCTGATATCACCTCAGGGAACACCGAGTTGAATCTACATTCCGCTGCTTTTGAGCTCTAATGTAAATAGGATACAGATAATTATATCAGATATACATTGTTGTGTAATCTTAACCTCCATAGTGAATTATCGGTGGCTGTATAATGATGTTCAGATAAGGATGTACATATATCTATATGATGTACGGTACGGGATTATTAACTTACATGTGCTCAATACAAAGAGCAGCTCCGGCAGCCTACCCAGCAATAACACGGTGATTATGTAAGACCTGAGCCAGGGCTCTCCACTGCTGACAATGCAGCTACAAGACCTGGCTTCCCCTCCTCCGGAACAACAACACCGGCAGCGGCGGGAGCGGGAGCGGTGGGGGAGGGGCGCCAACGCTGCCCCCAGCGACGATAGATCACAGGTACTTGGCAGCCTGCCAGGTAGGGTCAGACCGGAAACCACTCCGAGTTGCTCGGATTAGCATTTTTCCAGACTGGATACATTACCATGGTGACCACACCGTAGCCATAGCAACGGGTTGATAGGAACCCCCATGAGGGATAGGGGTGGTTAGGGCGGGAGGGTGATGAGCAATGGAAACCGGTGACAAAGGTGAGAACGTGCCTCCGCCCGCCCCCAAAACATATTATCAAACATGGCGTTGTTTTAATCAGACTACGGTGGATGATCTATCATCAAAGATTAAACAGGTGCCCGTGATGGGGTGTGAACACCGGCCCAGGTATTAATAGGGATGGAGTGACTTATAGCCAAGGATTATCGACCATTTTGAGGTTACATACTATGAACTGTTATATTAAAATAAGGCGTTGCCATTGGGAGCAGGTAATGACTGCATTTATATCTATGATGAATATGATTTTATAATTGGAAAGATCGTTCATCCAGCAACGTAGTAAATGGTAACATAAGCTTAATAGATTCATATCTGTAGGTTGGCGATGCTTTACATCATTGGTTATTTGTATATTCATTACAGGTCTGTAAGCGTTGGGTATAGAAGAAGAACTGTCTATTGACCGAATTGGTTGTAATAGAACAACTATTGACGTTTATAATTACGTAAACAATAGGTCATGGCAACGTGTCTAACAACTAAGTAAATGGGGTGTTCCACTGGATTGACTGTCGCCAATTTGGTAGACAGACACTCGCTGATTCTATCGGATGCCTTCGAGTTTCTCAAGTCTTTGATAATGGACATTTATTAAACTATTATCATCAGTATGAAATACATTACGATATGTGATCTTCCTCTTAAAGGCCCTGGAACAATCGATCGGGTGAACTATTGGCCTGATGGAACACAACAGAGAGGACCTCTGGCAGAATATCGAGCCTACTTATAGCCGTATAATAGTTATACTTTTTTTCAATTTTTTTTAAACAGCTGGTTTTAATGCAAGACCAGTAGTAGTACAATTGATTAATTTCTCTTGGTATACAATTTGATGGTATTATACTATAAGTATAAAGTATATACAATCAACAGTTCTCCATTGTCAACCCGGCATGCTTTAATCAATTAGTATAAGATTAGTGAAGATATAAGCCCTGTAGTATAAACCAGAGACGCGTGAACTGATTTTACTGCATTCCAATAGCGCCTCAATTATTCCGGTTGAGAAGCACGGAAAGGTCGATAGAATACACTGAGCCATACAGAAGGGGGCGCTCCGTCCTTCACCTGTACATAACGTGATTGAGACACAAGGTGCCGAAAGCGCATTACGTAAGACCTGCTGCTGGGAGACTGGCACCAAACTGGGGCCGGGGGTCGGGCGTTGCTTGTATTGCGCTCGTGTATACGTGGAGAAAGGGCGGGTGTTGGAAAGTGGCACAGCCGTTACGTGGAAGCGATGCTTGTGCTATCGATCGGTAAATGTGACATGGGAGGTAGGAAAACGGCTGTGAATACCTGAGGATTGCTGCCCTACACGTAGCAGGCCTGGATTATGGGTGTGTGGAGATTTGCAGAGTTTTTAATGAGTTGCCATGACTGGCTTGATGATATGTATAGATATACATATATATGCAGATGGAATACCAGTCTAGAATCACATATATAGAGCTGTACACTAGCCCCGAGCACACGACCCGCTTGCTCTGCACCAAAGCTTGTCTAAGATGGATGTCTAGCCAGACGGGAGCGTGGGCGGTGGGGAGGCCGGGGGTAGGGGGCCCGGGGGCCGGGCTAGGTAGCCCCCAGGGGGACCACGGGTGAGCGAGATCAAGGGTGGGATTGGTGTAGAGGGCCTGGGAGTTGGATCTATTAGATAACACGAATATGATAAAGCGATGTTAACGTGGTCTTATTTCCAGAATGTTTGTATTTCATGGTTTACAAAGAGTATGCCTCGGATGATTCAAAATAATTTCAAAGTCGTACTCAAGGAAAGGCTCAGGAATAAATATAGAGGAGTGCACGGATTATGCATTACTGCATGTGGTGCCATGTCAGATATCAACTACATATTTGAATGTCATCTGACAGATGTCCGCTGTAGCATGGTGTGGTACAGAATATCCTAGAGTGTTTTGTCATTTCTGGACTGTAAGAAATCATATCGATGCCGTATCAGGTAGAAATACATCAACATAGACAATGATTATTCTATGGCATAGAATCACGTTATTTTGCTCTCTTTAGCCGTTGTTAAAGGATTTCATGTCACCATTTCGTTTCCTCTTTAAATATTACCCTTAAATTTCCCTTCCTTTATTCCTATTTTGATCATTTTGGTAACACCGATTCTCCCCAGCCTCATCAAATATTTCCCTGTCACTTCTACAGAATTCAATACTGTCTTTATACACGGTTCTACATTCAGCAACCGGCAGCCATGTTGCTGTCACTCTCCCGTCACCGCCCTGTCACTCGCCCAGCCGATGCCGTGTTTACAAAGTGTCTGTCTCATCTCAGCAGGTATTCTCAGGGCTGGGGCTGCAGCTATACTGGCAAACAAACCCCTGCCGGCCCTACGCCCTCCCTCACTAAGACATACCGCTATGGCGACTACCAGAACCGCCACCAGAACCGACAGCACAGCCACCAGCCAGCACTAGACACGCACCGATGCCAATAATTAGATAACATGCACTTTCTTCCCAACTCCGTACCTCCCTCCAACCTTCTTACAACTTCCTGCTGCCAAATTAGAGCTTGATATGCTGGTTAGAACGATCGTATCTCGTCTCCATGTTGAAATATTCTCTCCACATCTGTGGATATTACATATATGATTAGTATGTTTCTCTTTATTTTCCATCTCTCTCTGACCATCTCACTCTGTCTCTTTTTGTCTGCTCTGTCTCTAGGTGTCTCTGTCTATGTCTCTCTCTGGCTCTGTCTGTCTGTCTGTCTGTCTCCCTCTCTCCTTGTCTCTCTCTGTCTCTCTTTCTCTGTCCGTGTGTGTGGGTGTATCTCTCTCTGTCTCCTACCCCCAATATTGATCTTCATAGAATTAACATGGTGTGACTGTATTCCGCGGTCATGCTCTAAAATATTTATATTCCATACGTGTCATATAAAGTTAAAAACATGTGACGAGGTAGGATAAAATCTCTCAATCACTCAATTTTATAACTGCTAACATGGCGTTCATTGTCTTCTACTACATATATCACCTAGTTCTGCTTCATGATATCATTACGCAAAGACAACTCACGCCATCACGACAACCATATGAGATTTTGTGGAGTTTCTTGATAACACATAAATACATAAATACATACACGTATATATAGTTGGGAGTGTTCTTTTATCAGGAGTGACAGGATTAGGTGGTTTATACAAGATGCATGCACATTAATCCAGCGTATGTGAGCCCAATACATAGCCGAGATAAACTGCGTGAACTCCAATACTTAGAAAGGGCGTGGTTTCAATATAGATATTACAGCAATATTTCATAGTAAACAGCCTACAGGTGACTGCGATAAAACTCATTGCATGTTAATGTCAAGCAGAATGATGCCAGGCTGTTTATCGATATAGGTTTTATCTATTATCAACAAACAGTAATGCTCTATAGTGCCACTCTCATGCGATCCAAATAGTGGACATTGAATATTAGGATAATAAACAACAATAGGGGTAGGTGTGGTTGGTGTATGGACATCCCCACATAAAACAACTGTGCTCGCCAGACCGTGTTTCCACCCATTTAGAGGCGCTCGTGGGAACATTATATAGCCGATAGTTGACCAGACTCCCCACCCAGCACCCACAACGAATGTAAGCTTGTTTGGAGAGCAATATTGCCCGAGGAATTCTTTCGCGTTAATCATTCATACCCCACGGCGTTGATCAATAAAGGAATTCGATATTTATGCAGGGGTTGACAACAACGGTGAGAAAAATGAGATTCAAGTAAAATAGGAAATAGTGTGTACCTTTCCCGGTTCTGCGGCGTCGCTTATTTTTTTCGGATAAATAATTAATGCGCGAGGGGGTTAGGTGCCTGTATGCGGAGCAAACGCCAGGGTATTTACGCTATTTGTTGTAAAAATTACCACAGTGCAAGGTGCCTGCTAACTGTTCGTGACATTTACCGGTTGTAAGGAGCTGTTTATGATATAAGAATTGTTTTGTAAGCTGGTAATCAATAAAACTAAGCCATCTCGGAATCCGCTATTGCCGTCTAGAAGCACGCATTGCAGGACGCAAATAAACCTAGAAAATACTACGAGAAGCAGAGACAGACTGGCCCCAGTGGTTATTTCATTACGTCACGGGGGTGGGTAGCTGGAACGACGCTAGGGCGCGCTAGCGGTGCATGTGTCGGTGGGAGGGGGTAGGGGTGGGGCCGGTAGGGAGGGGTGCAGGGAGATCCAGCAGGGGGCGTAGCAGGGAGGTGAGGGCAGGAACACAGTCACGTGACATCCTGTTGCAAAGAGCCCGTTAATTACCCAACATGCAAGGCGGCACTGTGTAGTGCGCATGCCCAGAAAGATGCAGTTGGCTGGCCATAGGTTGGCTGGCTGGGGTCGGGTTGACTGGGGCGGGCTTGGCTGCTTGTTTGACTATATATAGTAGGGAGAGAGAGGGCCAAGGTGAGGGTTATTGGGTCGGCTAGCAGGATGGGAATATCCCATCAGTCCGATGGTTAGTGCTAGAGAAATGGGGACGCCAACATGAAATTACCGAATTTATGGGAGCATATTTGGCCTGGGCCGAAGTAATAGAAAATGTCTCTCTGGAAGGAGGTTTTTGATTCATGACCATGTTAACTATTTATATGCTGGTGTTTACCTAGTACACACTTTGGTTACATTATATTTGTTGTTATGTCATGTGTTGCCTTTTTGAAAAATATTGGGAATTAGATATGATTGTATAGACTTGATACCTCTATTCTTCTGGGAAATCCTTATCATACAGATTTATGTGACTGTGAGAGTGCCTATGTAAATAAGTACTCTTCTAATTAAGTATCTCCATTATACTGCTCGACACGAAGACAGGCCGATAAAATAGATTTTTTGTCTCTATGAACGGGCCTGGCTAAGGGTCGATGGTGAAATACCACAGGATAGATTTCAGTTTGTTAGCTTATCATTTCCGAACAAATCCTGAGTATCACAGAGGATTTAAGTTTCAATGAATTCCACCTATTTTCGCATTTCATCTTCCTTAATGTAAAGTTCCAGTTTGATTCATACATAGCACTGAATACAGCACTCAATATTTGAACTTATGTATACCCCAAAAACAATAGGAATAGTTATTATACTAATTGAATAGCTGGGAAATCTATCGAAATAGTCCCTGATGCTCTTGGTTCGATCCGTGCTGCACTACATGCTCTCCATATGCACACTCTATACGTATTGTCGTCTAGTTGAATGGCTGGGCTCTCGGTGCTACTTTTATAAGGGTACATACATCTTACTGTGTTGCTTGGTTGCACCCCGGGGAAATCCCCTCGCTATAAAACACCTTAGGGACCCATTTAAGGTCAGGCTGTAAAAAGGACGGTGCCGAGCGAGCCGGAGACAGGTGACTGTTGACCAATGAGCGGCTTCTATATGGTCTGGGGGCAGCTCAGTGGGCCAGACTCGGGATGAGTCAGTCCTTCTCGTGGACATGGAAACACTCAGCAAGCCGTTAAAAATCCGCTGAGGCTACTCGCTTCACCTGACCTCACATTTCATTCCTGATAAGTCCTCCTAAAAAAAGTCTCCCAGCCAGGACAGTGGACCTCCTGTACTCACCCAGTGTAATACCCAACGATCAATGGATGACATCCAGTGTAGGATAAAGTAGTTCCCGAAGACTGTGGAGCAATATGGTAGTTACGTGAAATTGCCATGCATCTACTTTATTGCGCTCCCGAAAATAGTACCCATTCAGTTTAGTCAATAGCGGAGGGATACCATCCAATGAGGTGATCAATCTCCGCGAAGGAGCTGCAGGCTGACGAGACATCTGATTGGCTGTCTGCTCGGGCATTATGGGTAATCAGGGGACAGGCCTGATCTGGAATTCCCGTTCTGGGTCAGTTGAGGTTTGGTGTTTACCGATACCGGGCTTCCATTTCATAAATCACAACTATGGTGGCGTGGGTGGAGAAGGGCTAGAAAGGGGTAGGAAGGGGTAGGCTGGGCAGCGCAGGCATGCGGGGAAAGCTGATACACCAGCCGATCTGCTGAGTGGCTCATCAGGAGAGGCAAGGACTTACTGAGCAGGGACCTGTTTCACTAGTTTCGTGACATGTCTAGATGGCGTCTGTGACACCATACAGACAGATTGGGGCTGACTAGTTTTGTGAAAACACAAGTAGCTGCCCCTAGGACAAGACAGACCCCAAACATGGTGTGTCTGGTTTCATAAGAATCATACATTAGACTTCGTTTTGTCCGTTCTTGCTTGCACTGTTGGTGCCGCTTTATTTGTCTGTCTAACACTTTTGTCACGAAACTAGTGAAACAGGTCCCTGGTCGAAGAAGGTCAAGAGTTGGGAAAGAAGGGAAAGGACGAGATGTGGACACCACGGAAGGGTTTAGTAGAGATTGGCTGAGTAGACAAAGACTGAGTGGAGGCAGGCTACTCGTAGAATGACTCGAAGGGGGTTGAGGGTGGGTCTCGGTTGGGCGAGCCGTAGTTTGGAGATCACTGAATAGTGAGTGAGCCGGGCAGGTCGAAAAATGCTGGGTGGGAGATAAGGCCATGGCAGTGCTAGGTGGAGCTGCTGAGAGGGAGGCAGTCGTTGACCAAGGATGTGGAGAGTACGGTTGTATATAGCATATAGCTATTGTGTTATGAATGCGGCCATCTTGCCCATGACGCTAAACAAAACACCAGGTCCAGTTATCAATGGATTTTATCCAAAATATTTTTTCATGTGTTGCCATAAAAGGGTTTCAGCCTCCTCTCATGATTATCTTAAGATTATGACAGCAGAAAAAAGTGATTGTCCCCCGATTATAGTGGCGCTATCTTACAATTTCCTGGCAGATGATGGCGGAATTAGTAATCTCTCTGTGCCTTATGATAACAACAGGCTGTCTGTATGGGAGTTGGAGGGGCGGAGGAGGTGGCCCGAGGTTGCCGGACAGGACCCCGTACCCTGCCCGGGGGCTGGCGGCGGGTGGGCGGCGAGGCAGTGCCGCAGCTCGGGTCATGGATCCCTGCACTGCAGCAGAAAGCAGAGTTTGCTCAGACTGCTCAGTGTTTGCTCGGAGCAGCTCAGCGTACAGCCGGCGGAACATGCGCAATCAATCAGACAGGGCGCTGGTCCTGGTGGGCGCGTGCACAATGTCACGACCTTGCCGCCGTTGTTCATGTCAGTCAGCTGTTTACGGCAGTGTCTGTGTCTGCTAAACATTAAACACGTCCCTGACCGTCCTTCACTGTGCCGCCCTGCAGCTGGTCCTCTCTTCCCTGTACCTCAATGCCACCTGCATCACCTGACCCTCCCTCCCTCCCCTCTCCAGGTTAACGTATGTTGGCCCAGGATGTTCTTACATACCTGTGTCCCTTCGCCTTCCATTGCCCAGAAGCCCACTGACAATGACATCAGGGAAAATGTGGAGGATCGGGTAGGACAATAGAAAACAGAAATGGGGTCTAAAGATTGCAAACTGAGGTAAGACTAATGGTCTCTTGGGTTGACTTCACCTGAAATCTGTACACTATTCATTCCAGTATCCCATTCTTTAAGCCATAGTGGTCTATTGTATTCCACCAATAACATTATTCATAACAAAAACTATATAAATGTTGGTTGAGATTCATTAGGAATGCATATGACACAGAATATTTGTTCGGATGAGCGGAAAATACTATTTTGATATATTCCTTGTTAGGTTATAATTTTGAAACAAATTAATGAAATAATATGTCATTATAATAACATATCTGAACAAACGAACATCGTATTACCATAACATCATGGCTGAATCCTCTGCGTAATGCGGTGGTATATGGAATGCCACAGTATAAATCTGTTGGTACAATGTGATTGAATCCTTGTTGTATCACCAGTGTACACACAGCCACAGAGCCTCCAGTCTGGCATGGGATTATAGACTATGGTTGGGGATTTAGCCGCGGGGGGCGGTCGGTGCGGGGTTTGATGCGTGGTGAGGGAAGGCGGGGACATCTTGGTGCCATGCCAATCAGGGAAGACCCATGTCTATTACCTGTGTTCTCTACAGTTTCTGTTTGCTTGCACGCAGCGCTTGCGGCAAGCCTTACAAGAGAAACCCTCTTTTGATCGTTACAAGTCAAAGGCAAACCTTGATCGCCGTGTGGAGAGGAGATGAAGTTATTATTATAGGAGATGGCATTGTAGAGTATTTCCAGTCAAACAAATATTGTCTTTTTACTGATGACACTACAGACGGTTTAATCCCACCTCGCTAGATACTGTGCGTTCAAAAGCCTCTTTTAATGCTTAAAATCCATGGATTTGGAGACTTAGATATCTGTGGTTCACGACGATTGGCTGCATTGTTGTGTGCATTGGTTATCATATTTAATTGCAAAGCCCCAGGCTGAAGTCATAGTAAGTAACAATACATAAAGCAACATCGATTAACGTAATGAAAGGTAAACCTAAGTTAACTTCATATAAGGTAAATCAGTGTGGTTAACAGAAATAAGTCGAATCTGAGACATTTAGGTGGTGCCGACCTATTCACATACGATGAAGATAACTCATGTTTGACGCCGGTATGAGTGTAGCATCACATGGGACTGTGTTGCTTGTCTGAAGTGTTTTCACTCTCTCAAACCTTAAGAGAATTAAAACGAATGTTATTTATTACCTATGTCCAAGATTAATCAGCCCAGGTCCTACTATCAGTGATTCCCTAGAGATCAATTAGAGATTCTAAATTGTGTGGCTCAAATCAGATTATTCCAAAATCTTTCAACCTGCGGCTTCAAAAAGATTTCCTTCTTCAAACTTAAAGCAAAGCAGATAATCTCAACTTCAGCTTTTTGAATTAAACTGGTTTTCATGAGCCCAGGGTTTGAGAGGAGAAAGGAACCTACCAGAGTCTAAGGAAATTTTGTATCTAAAAGGAACCGACAGATTTCACCCCAGTCTAACGGCGTCTCTTCAAATGTAGAGCTTAATACAATTTGACACATGATACAGCAAAACCAGAACCTTGGTCTAGTTAACCATTAGCAACTGCCACCTCCATCTCCACACCCAGCCACCCAAAACACATCTATGCGCCCTCCGACACCCACCACAATGTGCGGCGATATGTAATAAGTGATGCCAGTCATATGGCATATAACATTCTAATTTGACCACTCTCGCTAGTTGAAAGTTGAATTTCATAAATAGGGTTGCAATTTACTTGCAAGTACTATAGTAAATTTGCCTACTGGCAATATGATTGTTAATAAATTCAAGTGGATAACTCCAGACTAAATAAAAACTGAAACAACGACAAATGTTAACTGTCAAACTATAAGAAAGATACATGTGGATATTGGATATAAACAGCCTCGAATCTGAATACTGAATGTCATTTCACTTTTATCAGATCTGCTGTTAAGTTATATTTTGTTCAATCTGACTCATTTTGTGAGAACGCATCACATTTGCCTTCCACTCCCCACTCTTTTACCCGCTGCAGAACGAGCGTCTCCCTCTGGGCAGGAGGCGTTTGGATTCAATGAGGCGTGACGGCTGTAAACAAACGCGCGGCAAGCCCCAGGCAAAATGTCGTCTGCTGGCAGTCGACAAGGTCGGGTTTTATCATGGTGGCCCTGAAAAAGGGGCCAAGCAGGCAGCACCAGGGTTGCTTTTCCGGCCTGAATGCTCGGTTAAAGTTGGCATTGTTGCCATAATTACAACTGCTATAAATAGATCATCACGTGACACATGCAGTAGTACCTAAAAAGTGGGGGAGAGAGAGAGAGAGAGAGAAAGAGAGAGAAAGAAGGAGAGAAAGAGAGTGAGAGAGTGATGAGATTTTTATTTGAAGCTCTCAACTTTCGATTCGAATTCCTTGATATCGATGGCCAAAATGTATTTTCAATGGCAATATCGGCCCTATATATTTACCTTTGATCGAGTTGCTGGTGAAATAGCAAATTGAGTTCTGCGGCGTATTTCAGAACACAAAGGAGGAAAGTGGTAAAGGTCCGCAAGACAACTCACCCTGCCCCTGCACTAAACCCTGCATGAAATGCCACAATACGACCGCATTTGGAGAGTGCCAAAGTATGATATAAAACCTCCTCCATTCCAGGAAACCTTTTCGTTGTATTGAGCTTCCATCTCAGGACGATGATTAAGAAACTGGGAGAGAGTGGCTCCCGAGCATTTAATTAGCCATTAACACACCCTTGTTAATTACTGTTTTACCCACAAGGCTTGCGTCCTGGGCGCTGTAAGGGTCTTTTATGCGCCTCGTGCATCCGGCTGGTTCTCAGTTCTCCAGACGGCAGTATTGTGATAGGAAATGAAACTGGCTGGTCAGTGATGGAGCCCGTGCACATTAAGAGACGTGTGTATTGTCCTGAAGGGGAAGGATGGGTGTGATGGGGGGCTATGAGGAGGGATAGGGATGTACCACAATCACAAGAACTACAGTTTAATGTACGTGTTCCTTAAAGCTATATTGATCGCTGTAAAAGCCCAATTCTTTAACTCCTCGACAGTATAGTTATAGACTAGAAGAGCGCTAGTCACTATATTGAATTCTAGACTGGCAACAAGCAGTTGGTGTCATCGTAGCAAGTGTGAATGCCTAACTCATAATACCTGTATAATCCTTTATACTGATTATAGCCCTACTTGTCTAATGTCCCAGCATATGACCAAGCCATTAATGAAATGTAGTGAATGCAAAGTGAATACAGCTTCACAACCCACGGGCTTCAGTTGTTGCTGGTGGAGCCTTAGAATAGTCATTTGAATGAAACAGGTAAAGCATCGTCTTAGATAAGAGTATGGACTAATTTTCGTTATGAGAGGGACGCCATAGAATGCATCGTGCCTGGGAATCGGGGGTGGGCGTGGGGGAGGGGGGGTGGACGTATGCAGAGGCAGAATAAATCTAATTCGTGATGGTTCTATATTCAGGTTGTGTTCTCTTGTTTATAAAAGGATGGGCCGTGACAATAGGGAAAGTTATTTCAATGAGAGTATATTTCTTTATTACATTGCGGGAAGAGTGAAAAGGAAAATATAGGGGACAGAGCCATTGTTAGTTCACGAAGCAGTCACCAGGTGGTCGGGGGACAAACCTGTATTCTGGCTCTTTGTTCTTACAAAATTCAACTGCCTTTCAATATTTTACTATGGTTTCCTTGACTCTCTACACCCATCCCAAAGCAGGATGACATAATGATTAAACTCAAGACATGATATTTTCCATATGGAACACTTTATATAAATATGCGAGCAAGGCTAAAGTTGTGACATTTACCAATTATCACTCACTTCTTTTCCACCTCCTTTAGTGAAGAACACCTTCTTTTTCACCTCCAATAGTGAAGAACACCTACTCGGGGGCGTCATGGCAGCCCCCATGGATCATAGGCTATATGCCGTATAGGATAGAAGTGATTCAGTGCTAATTCGGCATAGGCAGTATTCGAGGGGTCATACGAGTACAGAATGGTGGTGAAAATGAATAGGGCTGTGGGTCAGTATATAACCCGATGGGGGATGATAGGAGGCCCGGTAGACGCCAAATCTGCCATGCCAGACACAGATGCCATCGAGACGCACTACCTTCCGACGCGGATGGATTTCCTTTCAACAGTATATACCGAGATAATCGCACAATCGATGTATTATCGCGCGACGGAAAGTAGGGCTAGCAGCCTGGGATTTCCTCCTACTTCTTCCCTTTGTGTGTCTTTGTTGGGTGCAGAAAGGCGGGCTTTTCCTGCGCGATATCCATCCCGGGGCCCGGCAGAATGCGAGGCACGGCCGGCTGACTTAAAACAGTCGGGTCTTCCGACAATATGATTGCCTTCATTCATCAGTGTCACTGGGCACACAGGATGCCAACTGGTAGCAGAGTGTGTGTGAGGGTCGGGGAGGAGAGTGAGATTGTGTAGGGAGGGGGGGGGAGAGTGTTGTGGTGTGTGCAGACAAGAAACGGTCTACACCGGGGTTATGGCTGGTGTAACAGATTACGTAATATCTAGGGGGTATCGTCTAGGCACAAGGTTAACAAGGTTATATGTTGGAATACGGCTAGAGGTCGATATATATACTTGCAGATGTATACCGGCCCATAATGCCGCCAATATAAGTTATATTCTTACATAGGCTCGGATTTGTGATTTATTCATTGTGGGTAATAATGTTCTGGACAATGTGTTTTACTTGAAACTGATAACTCCAGTCAGTCCTATCATTCAGTCAAATGAAATATGTGAGTATACCTGATACGTTTCTGTTTTTCTTGATTGTTTTATTAAGTTTATTGTCACTCTCATAGGCAGTTTTTCAGTCACAACATCTGTGCATATACATACAGTATAATTCACATTTAATGTCATCGTATCTACAGTAAGTAGTGTTGAAAGGAAAAGATTTATAGAATTATAAGGATTAATAGAGTAGTGAATTGGTTATGAGAATGAATGTTCAGTTCATTTTGGATCAATGTCAGCCTTCTCGATGTGTTTTTTGAATGTTTTCATTGTGTCGCACATATAGATTTCCTTGCTTGGATTGTTCGAAATACGGGCGCCTCTATAATATGGTCTATGCTGTTCTGATCATTGGTGTGTCGAGAATAATTTGTCCACTCCGTTTTGTTTGCTACTATTGCTACATTCTATAAATACCACATAAATGAGAATTGTTACATATGTGAAATATCGTCATTTAGTGATCGCTTTAAATCAATAAATACGAATTATAATAAATGTAATACCATACATGTAGTTCTATTCATAATTTCCGTCATATTTTGGGGGAATTTTCTACCACAGAGCACGCCATGAAACCGGACCAGACTTAGACTAAGAATCCACAGAACACTTTCGTGTCTTCCACTTCACCCCCTCACCTCCCCTCACCCCCCCCCCCCCCCCCACACACATACACACCCACACACACACCCACACTCTCTCCTCATGGTACATTTAAACCAAAAACGGAGTAGAAGATCCGCCGGACCCAACCAAATCAGACTCCCTTCTGTTTTAATTAATTATGCCTTAATCACTTTTAACCCGGCAAAACGCTAATGATTGGGGCTGCAAGACGTCGGTTGTTATTGATGTGTTCCGCTGCTGGCTTTTAAGTCCCTGCTTCTGACACTGATTCATCACTGTCAGTTCGCCACGTGTTATTCTATTCATTTATTAACTCCCAACCTGTGTTTTTTGTTACTAAGCCTGGGATTTTTCCTGCACTACACTGTATTGTTCATGTTGACGGTGCATGTTATGAAAGCTACGAATGGTCATATACAATTCATTTGAAATCCCTATTAGATGTTGCAGATTTAGTTAATATGATCAGCAGAATTTGATGCTGTCTGTGGAATGATGATGATGTAACACTGAGATAATGCATCCATAATTTAAACTTGCCGACCACTTCATTTCATCTCGTTACACGGAGGTTGCTGGTGATTAATAATACGGAGCGGAAAAGGCCATCTTGTTTGTCTATCGCATTAATTAGAAACTACTAAATGAAAATTGCTAAACAGGGCTATTCATTTCTTAATGAAAATAAGATGTGCGAAACTGTCGTTCATATCAAAAGAGAAGGGTCATTCTAACAAATGAGAACACTCTAGAATATGCATGGTGTACATGGTGAGAATATGTAATTGGCAGGAAATTTGGTTTAAAGAGCAAAATAAGATCAAATAAAGTAGATATTGAATAGATATTGCATATGCTATCGATACACATAGCATGTTATATCATCAATGAGTTACTAAATGATAACTTATTGCAATGCTTATATTAACAGGGTACATAGATACGACGATAATACGTATATATACAGCGGGAAACCTCGGGGGTACTCGGATATAGAGATATACAGCGTGGAGGGTGTGTATTAGACCCTCTGAGTGTTCAGAGACAGGACGAACTGCAGTCTCCCCACGTTACACGTCTGTCTCTGTGTGACGGGGTCGGTGGGGGGAGAGCAGACTGCGCATTAGATAAAGTGCCAAGCAGCACGCGAGAGTCGTTTGTACACGAGGGGCTGTCTGTGTGTCTCCACACAGCCCAGCGCCATGCACTCCCACACCCCAGACACCCCACACCTCACACACCCCAGACACCCCACACCTCCCACACCCCACACATCCCACACTTCACACACCCCAGACATCCCACACCCCACACCCCAGACACCCCACACCTCACACACCCCAGACACCCCACACCTCCCACACCCCACACATCCCACACTTCACACACCCCAGACATCCCACACCCCACACCCCACACATCCCACACTTCACACACCCCACACCTCCCACACCCCACACCCCACACCTCACACACCTCCCACATCCCACACTTCACACACCCCAGACACCCCACACCTCCCACACCCCACACCCCACACCTCACACACCTCCCACATCCCACACTTCACACACCCCAGACATCCCACACCCCACACCCCAGACATCCCACACCTCCCACACCCCAGACATCCCACACCTCCCACACCCCAGACACCCCACACCTCCCACACCCCAGACATCCCACACCTCCCACACCCCAGACATCCCACACCTCCCACACCCCAGACATCCCACACCTCCCACACCCCAGACATCCCACACCTCCCACACCCCACACATCCCACACTTCACACACCCCAGACATCCCACACCTCCCACACCCCAGACATCCCACACTTCACACACCCCAGACATCCCACACCTCCCACACCCCAGACATCCCACACCTCCCACACCCCAGACATCCCACACCTCCCACACCCCAGACATCCCACACCTCCCACACCCCAGACATCCCACACCTCCCACACCCCACACATCCCACACTTCACACACCCCAGACATCCCACACCTCCCACACCCCAGACATCCCACACCTCCCACACCCCAGACATCCCACACCTCCCACACCCCAGACACCCCACACCTCCCACACCCCAGACATCCCACACCTCCCACACCCCAGACATCCCACACCTCCCACACCCCAGACATCCCACACCTCCCACACCCCAGACATCCCACACCTCCCACACCCCAGACACCCCACACCTCCCACACCCCAGACATCCCACACCTCCCACACCCCAGACATCCCACACCTCCCACACCCCAGACATCCCACACCTCCCACACCCCAGACATCCCACACCTCCCACACCCCAGACCACCAACACACAACACCAGCCTGCTTCCCACACCTCCAACACCTCCCACACCCCAGACCACCCTGCATCTCACACCCCACACCTCACACCTCACACATCCCAGACCACCCTGTCCTGAGACCACCCTGCATATTCACACCCCACACCTCACACACCCCACACCTCACAAACCCCACACCTCCCACACCCCACACCTCACACACCCCACATCCCACACCTCACACCTTATATTAGCCATACCACATAACCCTGCTTCACAAATTCTATATCTACTAGACCACAAGCCATCATGCCTCTGCCACCCTACACCTCACCGACTCCCATATCCTTCCCATATTCTAAACCTCCTAGACTCCGTGTTTGCCTCTTCGGGGTGAGGAGATTTTTTTAGGATTTGAATAAGCCGTCCCCTATTTGGGAGTATAGGGAGATATAGATCTCTTTTGAGGGTGCTTCATTCGGGTCTTATTTCATATGGGTGTCAGGGTAAAGGGTTGGTAGGTTATGATGTGGTTATGTGACAAATGGACAGGCGTAGGGTAAGGGAAGGGATGGAATGATGGGATGAGTGGGGTTTGTGTGTAGAAGGAAAGGGGTACGTTTTGCTTGTTTTATTTTTTGAAGATTGTTATTATTCTGGAGTTATCGGTTTGGGGACTTGTACCCCTCTCTTCCACTGCCTCAAGTCGCCTTTCTTCCCCGAACCACATTTTGCCCAGATTTGGCTTGAAATGGTGGTAATCGATACATATTGTAACAATACAATCGTTATCCTGAACCAAAAGAAAAATGTTTAAGTTAGAAATTATTTCTTGCAAAGTTGTGTATAACTACACAATGAATCATATAACAGTTCAGAGTTCTTTCAAACATTGTAACTGTGAAGATTAGATGCCTGATCGGTAGGGGCTGTGTGTAGACAGCAACAGATAGGGTAACTGTAAAGATTAGATGATGGGTTAGGTAGGGGCTGTATGGAGATGGAAAGGGATACAGTAACAGTGGGGACGGATGGATGGGGCTGGTAGAGGAGGTGTGCAGACAGGTATCGACCTGCCCGCAGGAATCTACATAACAGGCGGCACATCGACTGTCACCAGGTTTTATCTTAACGCCGCGTTAAGCCAAAAGAGGGCGCTCAGTGCGTCGCCGTCCGTGCGCCGCCTAGCGACCAGCCCGGGGGTCAGCCTGCCCCCTCCTCACCACACGCCATCAGTGTTAAACCCCCTCTCACCCGCCTGCACCCGCTGTACCTGTGTCCCCGGGAAGAGGGCAGGTTAAAGGTCAATATTGGGCAGTTACTGAGTATTACAATATTAGTGATATTGTTTGTGTACATATATGATATCAAAAATGTTATGTATCCATCATATAATGTAAGAAATGTCATTCTACTATCGTAAGATGTAGGAAATGTCATATTTCATGGAATATTAAAATCGATCATTATTTTTTCACAAGTGTTATTATTAGACATAGTTTGTTCTGAGGTGGGATTGAGTATTGTGGCTCTATGGGTTGAGGAGTTGTTGCCAGTTAAAGATTAAATCCATGGAAAAATACCAGTTTGAAATGAAATACAAAACAGCAAGAAAACTATCTTCATCAAACAATAACTGAGGGAAACGGAAGATAGACGTTGTATTGGGACCTTGATTCATATACATGGACGGCCTGATTCAAATCCTACTTCCCATACACTACTCAGAGCTGGAAGCTCCTGACACTGGAGGACTGTCCTGGTAGTAGTATACGCAAACAGCCCCATGTCCCGGGCCAGCCTCCCCACAGACCCGGCCACCAATCACCGCCAACACGCGACAGGCGCTGACCTCTGTAGAACGTGTATTGTCTGCAGCAAAACATCATAAACTTTCACGTCAGGGGCCCGTTTAATAATCTAGGACCCTCCGTGAAGGCCGTATTCTCATACGAGGGTTATCGCTTGATAATAATATCCAAATCTGTTCGCTAAGACGGTATTAACCATCAATTCGTACATAGGTGTTGGACAAAGTTGATCCACATCGTCCCTGGGTTTCTATGACATACAGAATAGTGTCTACATTTACGATCCAATATTAATAAACGGGCCCCTGGCTATGATTAATACAACCCTCGTCAGAGGATGATAGGCTTACAGATGGGACATATATAAGGACGTATGGTATTTGTACATCGAGACCATTAATTAAAGTTTCTACGTGCATATCGAGACTATGAGGGAAACCGAATTAAGGTTGGGGTTGGATCATGACCCTATACATGACTAGGAGGTGTAAAGGGGCCGTTGGGGATACTGATAAACTTCCTTCAGCCATAATTATATGGCATCCATGGTGATGCGATGCCCTCATCACCCCATCGGTCATTCATCGATTTTGCATAATTCCTGATGCTACATAATTAAAAGCCGAAATCAATCTGTTCTATGCTAAGCATGGTCGGAGTATGAACTTTGTATCGTATTACGGCAAGCAGGGCCAGACGGGTAAATGTAGCATACAGTATACACTACACAGAAGACAGGTCAGGCATTTACTTCCTGGTTGGAAGCATGGTATAATGTTAACTGATGCATGTTGGCGCAATCCCCATGGAAAGTATTGCGAGATAAGTTTCTCGTTATTTATGAAAGATTTAATATATTATTATTAGAGATAACTATGAATTGATACTAAGTGTAGATATAATTCACCTCTCTTAGCCGATCCCCCTAAATGTAAATGCATACCCCCAGCGCCAAGATCAGTTCTAGTCATAATATATACATTTACATATCAATATCTTCAGAATTTATAAGCACTTCCCCTTTATATACTCCTTGTATTTGACGGTATACTGCTGAGGAAATATAATAATGTAAAAGCTCAACACATAAACATTATGTTTGTCTGACTTACTAATGGCAAACTGCAGGCTGGGCCAGCATACTATAGATTGATTTTAGGTATGGACGTTCTTGGACCAAACGCAGTCTATACACAGTTCAGAATTAAGCTGGTATAATCTTGACACTGACGTAATATGCAAGCATTTCACTCATAGACTGGACCAGCTTACATTAAACACAATAGGTCCACAATTCATGTGTATGTTGGACCAGACTACGACATATTTAAACACATTGCATCTTTGGGTCAAACCAACCTACAACACACTGAGCATGTCGAGTGGCGAGCCGCCTGTGATTGTCACGAGCAGCTCACATTCACTGAGGACGATGATTAGAGACGGACAGGTACTTACGCCGAATCCTTTCATTGCGTCGCCATACGGAAGCCGGGCCGGGAAGCAGCAGAGCAGCCAGCTTTTGAAGGACCAGTTCTCATCCATCGTCATGGTTCCTGGCTAACAGCAGGGCCGGCCCCTGACCACCACAGAGAGAATGAACGAGGGAGAACCCAACTGGCCACTGACCCCGCTGACCACCGCGGGCAGCACCCCGTGAACAGGTGGTGTGTATACCGGGGGGTGGAGTGTTTATGGGACCGCAGCGACCCCCGCTCCTCCACTCAATACAGCTTAAACAACTGTACCTCTGATTAAACACGTAACATCCACAGCTTAGCTGACAACAGCAGTAATGACAATGGAATCGAAGCAGCCAGCAATCTTCTGCATTGATCGCATATTCCTATATGTATGGCGTAGTAAAGCTATGTGGTAGATATTAGTTTGGTTTACTCAATTAGACGAGGTTCTAATTTCCTTTGTGGATATATTGGATGTATCTATATCATCCCTCCTCGCTCTTCTTTGATGGTTTTTTTTGGTCAGATAAGCACCATATCAGCGGTGGGTGTTTATTGCATGAACAACCAATCTGTGAGGATGATAAGCTTTGGGTGGATGAATGGATGATTTACATCCTGGATTAGGCCGGGACATCAGCGTTCCAGTCTTATTACTGTCGTCATAATAGCGTGCATATTTCAGCAGCAGGGGCTGGGGCGCTTTAAATTGTCTACACACTTTCCATTAGGTCCTCCTGAGCGATAGCATAGCACGGCACATCGCTATAATAGGATTTCTACACACCCTGAAATTACCTAGTTTCATTTCCTTAATCCAGTGTTGATTATGCTAATTAGGTTAATTAGCCATGGGCTTATCCACACCTAGGTAACGTCCCAGCTTATTAATCCGTCCCTGGCCTGGCTGAGAAGGCCCTGGTTGCCTCCAGGGAGTCAGCTCCTGTTGGTGTCTGTGTTGACGGGGATATAGATTAGCCTCCAGGCGCTTATCTATGCACTCCAGAAGCTCGGAGCTGCTCGGGGCTGCTCGGGGCTACTCGGGTCTGCTCCGCTGGGTTTCCCCCAGCCTGCACCTATGCACCCCCTCAGGGCACTGCTTCTATCTGTATTGAGGAGGCATACAGACACACACATATACCCAGGTGGGGGGATGCTACTACAGCACACCCCCTCCTCTTCTCCAGACTACTGCAACGGTTCTTTTATGGCAGTACAGGGTCTTATATTGCGTGCGTGTGTATTAAACACTCTAACCCCGGCTTCCAACGCTGGGTCGACATGATAGCAATCTAGACATATTCCATCCAATGTACATCCAATAATGCTGATGCACGACCTCATGCAACTACCATGCTCCCCACCCGCCCGCCTGCCACATACCCTTTATACCCGCCTCACGTGGGGAAAATAGAACCGGGGTTATAATCTCATCCCTGGGGTTATCCCGCTGGAATCCGGGCGGGGTGTTTGGGACCACCCAGTGGTATCCTCGACGATAAATAACAGTGTGTGAGGCGTGTCCTGACTTCCCCCGTATCCAACCCTGTCTTCTTGCGCTACCTCTTATCGATTAGTGTCTTTCGTTTTGTGTTTTTAAATTCCGCCTCGCCTTGCCATTGACATGGTGGCCACTTGTAATGGGTCCTGCTACTCTATACGCCTGGTAGATGATATTCTAATCTTAATCCAGCAGGCAGGTGGCCTCTCGTAGGCAACAGTTTACTTGGATTGTATACATAATGTTTATATTCTTTCGTATGTACATATGTCACAACTTATGTACAATAATAGTGACTTTATTCGCCGATCACAGCAGATAGACTAACATGTACATTAGAACAACAATAACACCAACCCTGGCAGCGAGAACAATCGAGATTCGAATCCTATTAACAGCAATAGCGGCAGCAGTAGTATTTTGTAATAGAAGGGAGTAAAGAGGAACTTGTATTCTCCAATAATCTTGGCACCAGCAACAACAACAACAGGAATATTAAGCAGCAACAGCAGCAGTTTCACTCAAGCGATGTAGGTAATAATCCTGGTTAAATGTTAGGTATTTGTGATCTACGTAGTGGTGGTTGTGGATATAGTGGTGTAGATAGATTATGTGATGTGGGCAGTTCACCGCATGGACCACCCCATGGAGGGCCACCTCCAGCCGGGTCGCACGGTCTCGGGCCGGCGAGCGCCTTGTTGTCGGGTCTCCCTGCGCCTCTCCAGGGCCGAGGCGTGACGGGCACGGCGGCTCTCCTCCTGGGTGTGACCGGCACGGTGAGTAGTGCAGGGGTACGGCAGCCTACACGCTCCCGGGCACTCCTCCACGGTCAACTGCTGAGCGGCCAGATAGGACTGTCTCCAGTATGGTCGAGCCATAGTGTCAGTACCCACGATATGTGGGGGTGGGAGGGGGTTAAGGGGGTTTTGGTGAAGCATGTGGGAATAAACATCACATACTCTTATCCCTCAGTAGTAAAACTTAAACTGCTCAGAGTGCTATCACTTATGAAAGAGCAACTCACAACGTCAACCTTATACACTGAGTGAGGTGACTGACTGGTGTGAGGTTAAAATCCCTACAACACCCGACCTCTTACACCAACAGTCCCAGGTGATTGGAACACAGGGGTGCGTACCGGGGATGGGGCCCTGGAAGGGTAGGCTCCGAGTCGCATGAATCAGTCCCCCGTACCTGGTTCTACCTCCTCCGCCGGCCCGGCAAAGTCTCCCAGCCTTCTTCACCGAGCAGATGGCGAGCAGCTCCCGAGGCGCTCTGATCTAAGGCCGGCCCGCCGATAGCCAGGTCGAGGCCGGGACTGAGGAGGAGGAGGAGGCCGGCGGGGGCTGAGGTGGTGTCCGAGCGGAGGCGGGGTCGAGCACGCTGGAAGAAGAAGACAGGGATGGTAGTGGTGGTGTTGGTGGTGGTCGACAATGACTGAGCTGATCCATACTGAGCTCCTGCCCGAGTCGCTCGCCGTGGCTTGGAGAGCGCGGGAGGAGCGTGTGTGTCGGCGTCTCCAGCGCGAGGCCAACTGTGGGAGAGGGGAGTGGCCTGCCCGCCGCCTTTACCTGCCCGCCGCCGCCGCCGCCACCGCCGCCACCGCACAGCGAGAGCTGCCTCCCTCTGCAGCGCTGACTGCGTACCTCCTGCTTCCCGCTGCTCCTGTTCCTGCACCTCCAGCGGCTGCTGCTACTTCCCCAGCTCCCTGCCCCTCCCCATCCTCCTGGTGAGGTGCGTGTGTCGTGGGTGTGTGGGTGGGTGTGTAGGAGGGTGCGTGCGCGCCTGCCTTCACCTGTCCATCAGTCTGTCTGTGCGTCCCTACGTCTGCCCGTCCGCCCGCCGCTCGTCTGGTCACCCGAGGACGCCGCGTCTTGTCGACTGTCAGCGCCACCATGCGGCAAGCAGACGCCGCACGGACGGAGGGAGGACGCCGTCGACGACGCTGGTGCACGGAGTGGCGCAGTGAACCCCCCCCCCCCCTCACCACCTCTCAGCACGTACGTACAGCGCTGCTGGCTTTAGTTCCTCTATCCCCCGCTACAGTAGTGATGGCAGCACTGTCTGTTCACATCAGAGCCTATGGCGCACAACGCACTGACAACATCCCCTCCTTCTCCATCCATCTACGATCTCTTGCATTGTCTGTTAGTGCATCTGCATCTGTCTTAAATATAAATAAATGCTACACGTGCAGTGCAGCCCACACAGCCTCACGGCATGACCAGCATAGAACAACCACCGTTTCCTCCAGTCCTCCACCCACCCCCACCATCCCACATCGTCTAATTGTTTGATTCCTTAGTGTCTGCGCTGGCCTTTGGCGGCGCTGTCGTCACTCTGCGACACAGAGTGGCGTTACTGACAGTGGCTCCACCGAGTGGCAGTGTTTAGCAGCAGGGGTCGCCCGGTGTGGTGTGTTTCATATAGAGTAGGTTTGAGGAGGAGGGATGAGGTGCAGGAGGGTGGGGGATTGGATCATAGGTGGGGCAGATGGAAGGCGGGCGGCTAGAGGGGGGTCAATAGAATAAGGGCTATTCTTACACTGCCAGAAAACCACCAGTTGTTATATTAATACACCCGGCGTATATAGGTATGACTTTGCGTATACAAGATAGTCCTATTTTCCGTTGTGTATACGCCTCATCTATAGATGTGTAAAATATATGCAACCTGCGTATACATGTCCCGCACACGATTTTTCTCTTCATATACGCTTTGCGGTAAATACAGCCACTACGCCGACGTATAGAAGAGGAAACGTATCAATAATAAGCCCATACATACACTTAAGCGATGGCGTATACATGAAAAAACTGTTGGCTTTCGTGCAGTATTATTGCGAGTTTTTAGAGTAACTTTGCGTTAACACTAGACGACTAAAATGTACGACTGGAGATCGTCTAGCAAGTGGTCGTTACGTGATGCTCGATCACGCAATATTGGCCGCAATAGTGATCGACTCAAGAGTTCGTCAAGCGTTTACACTTTTTATATGTACCAATGTCTAGCAATTCTAGCTGATCCATGAAGTTCATCAGGTGGTGCAAAATTCAAGAATCGTATCCTATAACCGTCTAATATAAACGCCGGGTTAGTCTCATGCCAAGCGAGAAATGCAGCGATTCCCGGAATCGTCAACACAAAATGGCTTGTATTTGAGCTTTTCATTTTACATTTCACCTGATTATTGCCTCTGAGACGCTAAATCATCAGTGGGAGATATAACTATGAAATAATAACTCATATACACGCCATTTTGATTGTGCCCCTGGCTTAAATAGCATGCGGTACTTGTGGTTATCATATTGATATGTGCATATGTATCCTATTGTTGGGGTTGTATTTTATATCTATTGAATGTCCTAGTAGATGCAATACCTTTATAATAAGCGATATCCAGTGCTGCCTTCTCGAAGCCAAGGCGTGTGTGTTACTTCAAGCACTTTTCGATGATGAGTAAGTGACATTTGGCTCTTGCCCTTTCAGCCATATGCAACCCATACCTTTCAGCTGGCATACTGTAACATCGATTTTTATACATCTAATAAGAAGTACTAGCTCATATCCTACCAACCTCCAATGATCTAGAGAATTGACTAAAGAAAGATCCACACGATGGGATTCATGTACCTCACAGGGTGTTTGTCTGAGACAAATCCTGCTGAGATTCCACACTCGAACACATACCTTCGTCTAACTTGTAGGATTACATTTCCCAGAGGCATGTTTTTCCCTGGCAATTGTTGGCGACATTTACCCTTAAAAGGAACAGAATAAGATTCGCACCGTGTGAATTGCACTTTAAATCATAGTCTACCAATTAAAAATCAACCTTTGTGCCTTCTGCTTCGTCTAAACGTGACGCTCATCTACAACTCCTTTCTTCGCTCACCTGCGACTAAATGATACTCTCATCGACCTCGCACGTTAGTAGGTAAATAGGACTGGCCTCCACCATACACCCACATCCATCGTCCATCCAACTTTCAACTCTTAGTACCCTCTGAAGCTCCTTTTGTACCTATCTGTGTCGGTAGCGTGATTACAAATCCTTCCTTCTTATTGCAAAATTCTGAGTGCAAATCAGGCCCTCGGGGCGGGGATTAGGGGCAGGCAGGCGGGTAGGCCTGGTGATTGGATTGGTCGACACGTGAGCGAGCTGCTCCTCGCCGTCCTGTCAGTCCGGCACAGCCCCTCTATGGCTGTCACACCCATGTCTGGTGTTGGCACCACGCTGTCACACTGACAGCGGGCTACAGCATTCCCTGAGCATAGTGGAGTCACTGGAGTACCTCTCTAAGAGCAGGTAAAATGAGAAGCAACTTAATAACAGCTTTGAAATTAAACTAACAAGATGAACCCCGGCCTGTTCCTAAAGGTCGAGACAGGACTCCTATTATGCAATGTGCATAAATGGACCATGTCTATAGTATCTGATAAATTGCTAACCTTTTCCAAATATATTGAAGTCTGATTGATTGTTGTAATCATAGGTGTAGCAGTTTTTATCTCCTGAGGTAATGTGAGCTGCACTATCGTCCCTATTCTATAGATTTTCATCTAGCATGAGACTCACATAGATGAACTAAACATAGATGAACTAGACCCACATCTGAACAGTGCAAATGACTTTATACCAATCTTTTAAAATCTAATTGCATTCAACATTATGCACAATTGTTTTCTTTTTTTAATGAATTTGATTAGGGTTGAATCTCGGAACTTAGAGTATACTTTCTATCTGTGTGTGGTTCAATCTTTTGCTGGTTTACATTTGAATAACCCTTATGGGTTTTTCATGGGTGCAAGATCTCAGTACTCGGCTTAGAGCCGGTCTTCCGTTCGAGTGATACAGTCAATCTGCATAATATAGTATACATATATGATAACTACAGGTAATACAATACGAGGTCCCTAGATATTACTGATGATATTAAGTGATGAGATGAGTTAATGGATATATTGTATAACCTTAAAAGTGAAACCTGTTGCTCAGTGAAGTGCATTAACAGTAGCCCTTGTGACATTATTTTATATCAGATGGGGCTATTTAACTTAGGCCTGATGGTGATGGTAATATTCTGAGAGGATAGAAGTTCGTCACTACATGTGATTAAGTATACACTTGTGAGTTCAAATATGCCATCTCCGTAAATGATTAATTCAATTTTGCCACAATGTTCTGGTATCTGAACCTATTGAAGAGTTAACTTCTCATCCTGTCTCAATTTACCATGGGTAGGTGATGGTGATGGTCAATACAGGGTGGCGATAATACAGCAGATGTCCATATAAACACGCAGTGAGATGCCCACTGAGAGACACGGACACCTGATCTACGCAACTCGCAAAGTGCAGAGTCACGACTGGGCTGGTACCCAGCATGACTGGGGCAGTTACAAGTAAGGCGTGGTCACAATCCGGACACCAGCATCACGAGCAGACGACATTTCGTCCGCCCAGCACTGTTTGTTAGGATATGGTATCTTAAGTGAGAGCTACTGAAACTATTTTGAGGTAAAGTAATATCAGGTTTGATGGAAGTGACTGTATACGATAATAGGAGGTAAATAATAAAGTGTAATTAGATATCATATTAGGTTCCCTGTATCCACGACCTAAGTGTAATCATGATCAATGTTAAACGTACTGCTCGTAATGTATATTTTGCTTTAAACTATCTGTATTTGTAATATCATCATGTACTCATTCATAAAATGTTTGCTCTTAATAGTATCAAAATTGCCTGCAGTCAATACCATATAATAAAGGTATTATAAATCTTTTCCGCCATTAGTCTGTAACTTACGTTGGAAAAAAATGTAAAAGCATTTAAGATGAACAACATATAATGCATAACCAGTAGTTTGTTATCATAGATGTTATTAGTTCAATATGTCATTATGAAATATTATCCTACCCCTAATATAAAATCCCATAGGCTTAACATTGAGTTTCCGTATGCCACGCTGACTGGCATACGAAGTTTTATATGCCACTAGTGGCATACAGAATTGTTATCACGTAATATTCCAAAATTGAGGAGACAGGGCAGGATAAAATCAAAACCTGATTCGTTTTAATCTTGGCCACTGCATGCCACTCCTGGAGTTTTGGCTCCTGACTTCACTCGGCTTCGCCTCATGAAGTCACTATGCCAAACTCCAGTTGTGGCATACGGTGGCCAAGATTAAAATTCATCCAGTTTTACGATAGTATACAGCATCGATACGATGTCCACCAAGGAGTATAAATAAAACCTCTGAATAGTATACGTGTAGTATACTACTCAGAGGCTAATCTGCTTGCATTGAGAATTGTACTTATGTAGAAAGTCCTGACCATGCTGTACAAGTCACAGAACGAGATGGTAATTTACAGTTTGTAGGGACCGAGGCATTTACGCCGAGTTCCGTATAAACGGTAAATTATCATCGAGTTCTGTGACTTGTCCAAGCATGGTTGGACGTTATATATTTACTATATATACCCGAAAATTAAAAAAAATCAATTTCATTTTGCTTGACAACCAATATTTTAATAAATGTGTATGGGTAGGTAGTCCGTATTGTCCTGTGCGGACCACTGGTCTGTACAGTATTTTTAGCTCATATGCCGAAACGGGGCGTATTTACAGTATATACGGCATGTGTATATAGTGATTTGTAGAATGATACGCCTATGTTCAGTGGATCCTCCGTCAACTGACTCTCAGCACATCTCTCTATTGCCTTGCACACAGTGTAGGAAGTATCGCGACACATCCACATAGTCTAGTGTTCACCTCGCGCTCAATAGGGGGAGGCATTCTTCCCCGTACTCTGCCCACCGCCCTCCACCTTCAGAGATACATTACATGCATAGATGGCCAGGTCTTCAGGTGACCACAGGATACCCGACCTGTCCAATAGGCTCAGCTAACAGCAGATTTGCTAAAGGTCATGGGTTTTCGGGTTTGAATGTTGGTCATATCATTACAACTGCGTTGCCTGTATTACTCATTTCAACTACTTCATTCTAACCTTGCTCTGGTATAAAAACAGTAAACCCAGTCCGGCTTTGTCTTTCTCTTGTGCAACCTCCTTCATATTTTATGTTCATTTTTAATATGGTCTTAAAATATGGCTTTCTACAATAAACCAGTGAATGACGTCAGCGAAAATTAGCGGTGGTTTCATCTGGTTCCCTTAGACTCGTTCATCTTTATTTTATTGATTTATGTTTACTTTGGACATAATTCACCCTACGGAAGATAGTATAACATAACGACAAATCATCTATTCAATCCATTTCGAGAGTGTTTACAACCCATTTAACTATACAATCATTCATTTCAAGTAATTATAATAATTTTACAGTGATGTCAGTCATCGTATCGTGCATGATAAACCTTATCATATACTTTAATTTTGTTCTATTAATCTCCCAGCTGGGAGAACCCCAATTTCAACCAAACAATGCAGTAAAGGCAACGATTTCTATCACCACTTGGGATTTGGTGAGGGATTTAGAACGTGACAAAGGTAATCGTTTAATGGGTTTGGAGCCAGTCAGTTATTTGCTTTTCATCCAAGTGTGTAGCCTGCAGCATTTGTCATCAGGTTTCCCAGTGAATATCTTCCATCCAGTGACAAACAAGAGTTGTGTCGTTAGATGCATATTTTGCTCTGTGAAATGTGGCTTTAAATCCTGTTGAAAGTGCCGATGACTGCGGATGTGTGAGGGTCTCGACATGCATAATACTGCGAGAGAAGGGAAGGAGGGTTGGAGGGGTGCCTTAATAGCACAGAACCTGTTACCACCACTGTTCAAGGCAGGTTTGAGCCTTTAACAAGAATCAATACATAGTGTTAAATGTAGAATATGAATGGGATTTATATTACGCTCTGCTAGCCATATAAGATGCTGCTACGATATACTACATCTACCCTATCTTTCGTAGATTTTGAATGGAAGTAATAACACTAACACGTTCATGGAAAAAACAAACGTGATAGGCTCATCCTATGTCCATGCCTTGTGATTTTTGCACTTTTTCCATATATGACCGACTTTCATGTGTTTCTCCGTCGGTAATGGAAGATATTACTTGGACTATGTATGGTCTGGAGCAGCGTAGAAATAGGCTCTTTTTAGCCTACCATCTACCTCAAGGTTGAATGAAAAGTAAAAAAAAAATGCAAAAGAAAACAAGGGAAACAGAGTAAGCGGTATGAGGATAGAGTGTGAACTTGGTACGATGGCGGAATTAGGTAAAGGCCTAGTGGCACAATGTTGTCTACCACGTAGGGGCTGGGTTTTAGTGCTTTATATGACCAGGGGTCAGGGAGGAGAGATTTGTATAAGGACATAAGGGTCTCTGATAAGACAGAAGTAGGTCGCGAGGGAACAGGTAAATGTAGACAAGGGGATGTAGGCAACATGGGGTCAGAAATGAGTGGAATACATTGACTAGGAAGGACGCGTTGTGTCGGTCTGCGGGGTGGAACAGTTTTCGTTCTGAGAACCGTAGACTAGCGGCAAATGTTACGGAGTGGCCATCGATGAATGAGGGTGAGGCTGCGGGAGGGGTGGGGATCGCGGAGGGGAGTGGTAGGTGTTGCTGGCAGCGAGCTGGCGTTACTGCGGTGAAGGCGGTGGTTCCATTTCAATTACACCGTAAACTTGTGTCTAACAAGGCCCGCCGGCGGGGCCCGACTGGTCCCCGTGTTCGCTCATTAGTGTGCACGGTCCGTGCCCGTTTTATTGGTGTGTGCCACAGCTGAGCTCCACGAGGGGGTGCTGGTGGCAACGTGGGCTATAGGGCCTTAGTAGACTTGCCCATGTCTTTGATTTGGGCATTCATTAAGATGAAACCTTGCTAAATGTTGCTACATGTTCCCTAATGTCTGTCACGCCAAGGAATCAAAGACTTGTCAGAAAGCTACAAAACCTTCTGTAAGTCTCAAGTTAAGATCCCGCGCATGCGGAGTGCAAAACTACACCGGAAGCAGATGGCGCTGTATTTACAAAATACCCATTTGACTGGTCCCTGAGTCCCTATATGAGGAGGAGTTGGGGTAGGTGTAGGTTTAGGCATAGATCTCAGAGACCGAAGCCAGTCTAGGGAGGGGAGGATATTAGAGGTGAGAGATGAGGGGTGGCACAGGTAAAGTCCCACAATCGACCAGTTGTACACAAGGACGATCTGGAGTGAAAGGGGTCGAGGTGGTGAGCAATGCAAAAGGTAGGGCGTACCCGCTACTACTGGTAGAGCGAAGCTAGTAGTATCAAATTGGGATTTGGAGGCATGTTTCTTTCGTGTATGTTTATTTCGTTGAAGCAGCGCCATATGTGGGGGGTTTATGACATTGAAATGGCGAGAATATTGTAGTTTAACAATCGGGATTCAAACACTGAACCTTACATGTCTGTCCTAACTTACCCTGTGCTATGCTATAAAGTGTTCTTATAACACGCCATAATCCGTCAAAACTGCCTTGCCATACAGAATAAATAAATTAGAAGGTAACAATTATATAAATATAAAGATCACGGTCATGGTTAAGAGCCTACTAAAGGTGTACATGAATATACATAGAAAACGTTCAACATCTGGAAATTCTCCGTCGTCCATTGCTTTCAACAGAGAGGCTCAGGGGAGGCAAGCGGAGCGAGCAGCAGAAAACAGCATAATATGCGATCATACACTAAGGAGACCCTTTTCGCAGCCTGCAATACCCGCCCTGAATACAAAGCTCTGAAATCACTTCAGACACGCCACCACAACTTTCCCCCGGTCTGGTCACTGTGCATTTCAACTCATACAGATTTAATACCAACCTCCAGCATGCCCAATAGAGTGCGTACATCTAGGATTCCTCTTCGGTAGAAGGCCAATTTGTTAAGATATTCTTTCCGCCACAGGTATGTTTTATTATACATGGTTCCATGCAGGGGCTAGGTTATATACCGAGAGTGTGGTGTATTATAACTTATTGCACATGTATAACGTGCAGATATTACTAAAGCGCCCATCTGTCTGTGTTATAATTTATTAAGGAACTTATGACTCGATGATGTACCTGTCACGTGACACCAACTGGCGAATATGATTCGTCGATGGACTTAATCACTCGACAGCAAATCGAAGCCGTACCCAAACTAAAAAAACATCACGCTATTTTATAATTTGTTATCAAGAAATAATCATATTCACTAGACCATATAGAAGATGATTCATTACTGAGTTAGGAATGCCCTCAGTCTGTATTCTCCAAAGACATATATAACCATTTTCCATTGGCCGATTATTCAGCACCGATCGGCAGGCGGGAAATACCGATCGTTTTCTTTGCTTCTTTCTATTATCATATCAAAATTCTGTTGTTCAGATCTTTCCTGATTTTTCGTGTACACCGACGCAGGATCGGTGAATGGAAAAAACCTGGCATTTCAAAGGTCACCGACCAATTTTGCTTAGATTATGTAATACGGCTACTGCCGACCGACTTGGTCAACGACCGACAGAATCAAAACGCTTTAACTTCACAGGTGATATTCAAGGTTTCTCCATGAACATTAAGTCGGAACGGACCTGTGAAATGCAGGAGAAACAAGGTGCAGCACCCTCACCGATTATTTGATACCGACGTGCAGTCGGAGGCACCACCGACGGACTTTTAGAGAAACTCAATTAATCGGTGCCGTCTTCATGGGCTAAGAAAAAATGACTTTGAGGCGCATATTGAGTGCGGAGATGTGCCTTTGTCGGGGCATTCTAGTACAACTATACTGAACTACAAACACATTCTCCTCTGAATCATAACTCCCGGTCCAAGTGTGCCAAATCATAGACAGTGAAGTACGCGAGCAACAAATGTAAACCGAAAATAGCATGAGGAGGAAAAGACTCTTCAGCGGTCAGTTTGTTTGTTCTTTGTTCGTGCCAGTTGCTCGGAGCTGCTCACGTAGACTGATCTTTGACCTTTCCGCTCCCCAATCTGCTCGCCCAGCCTAGAGATGCTCCTAAATACGAGTCTCCAAGCAGAGTCTACGGTTAACGCCAGACCTGGGGAAGTGGGTCGCAGTCTCGGAAGGATTGTCTTTTGTCTTAAATTAAGACTCGAAGGCTAGACGCGCATACTAAGTCCTGCCCTGTCTAAACGGTGGGTCGTGTCGCTTTGATCGGAAGGTGAGTGCTATTCAGAGAACGCCACACACACGGTAGTCCCTGAACAATGATAGTGTCTGCTGGGTCAATGGATGCCGCAGGAATTAACTAGGTTTAATTTAGATTCAGGTAGAAACCTAGAAGGAGGGTGTATAATTCAGTCTAATTTGAGACTTCAGAAACTTTAAGAAAAGTTGGCCTATCGTGAATATATATGGATACTTTATTTAGCACAGATCTATTTTAGTTAACGTATTTGTAAACACTAGATTAACTTAGGTCTTTCAGCTGTATTAGGACAGACCCACAGTGATATGTCCTCTAGACCGCCTTCCACCTAAGATATTCCCTATTCTCATTTAGGGTCATCCATAAAGCACGTACATACTGAGGGGAAGGGTGGGGGTTAAATATTTCGGGAATTTTGCGTATGCTCTTTCTTTATTCTATTCCTTATAGATCGGGAAGGGGGTTGGAGGTCAAAATCTACGGTTCCTAAAACTTGAATATATTTTTTTACAATACATTTTTATTCACCTTCGACGTCACATGGTCGTTCCTTCAAGATGATCTCTTGTAGAACATATAACCAACTTAAAAATCGTGGGCCACCGTGCTCATTTTTGATTTTGAGATCATTATTTGCAATTTAATGATAGAATATATAGAAATTCGATGGAGTTGCTTTTCACATAGTAGCACCCATATCATTTTTCTCAAACTTTCACAGAAAGTAGTTAAAGTATAGTACTACACATTTACATTTTCAGGTTCCTAGGTCTCCATCCTTCTTTTCGATATAATTAAAGATAACTGTATTTTCAAATACATTTCCTATGTAAATCAAGCAAATGTGTATTTGCCTATTCTACCAATTAGGATTGGATCAACTGGATAAAACATAGATTCAGTCAATTGATATTAGAATGAATCCCACGGAACGATATTTGATTGATAATTGACTATATCTAAAAATCACCAGGTGGTGCCACCGTGAATTGTAAAATATGCATTTAGGAAAACGAGGACAAAAATGCAGCACTGAAGTTCTATTTGTCATATCATATCTATATTCGCAAGAGGAATGGAATTTCACCTGCGAAATACCAATCACTGATACATCAGATTTATGCAACGTTATTGGAGAAATGCTGGGATCTTTCTTGTCTCAATGAATATATTGCCTAGGGTCAGTTAATAAAAGGTTATACAACACACCCCTGGTATACTTTGTCTTCCAACTGACCGATTCTAGGAACTCCATTCACCAAATACCTCACAAGCCGTAAAGATGATTCCCCACACATGACACATTCCCCACAACTGTACCATGGATCTCACCCTCCCTGTGAGTATTGAGGGAAGTTACCAGCACCCCACCTACTCATTTTCCCCGTCCTTCCCAGAGGTGGGTGATTTGTTATGTGAGGTTTAATATTTGACTGACATCATGTTGTGTCGCGCTGCAGATGTTGTGTCAACGACGCAGGCGGCGGCGGCGGCGGCGTCGGGCCTGTCGACTCGGGGCTCATTTGAGCGCCTGAGTCTATATATGGGTGGCTAACAAGAGGGGTCGGCAATACCCCCCACTCACCCCACAGTCCCTCATACTCCTCACATTACCAGCCTTATCAATGTCTCCCTCCCCTCCCCGTCACCTCCCCCCAACCCCCGACTCCCCGATCCCCACCTTGCAGTCTGACGTCGTTGGCTCACCGTTCTAAAGATGGAACCTACATAAGCATTCTATATTTAGCACATTCCGACTCATGCGCCCCCCAGCGGCGGGGAGTAGAGACCTCAGGGATCGACATATGGTACATAGACATGTTTTATACTAATGTCTGATATCGGTCAATGTACAGAGTCGTACAGTTAGCGTTATTGTGGTACTGAACATTGAGTTGCTCGCTGACTGCAGCAGAGAGTGAATGATCTGCTCTGGGTGTCCCTCAGGGGGCAGGGAAGTCCGATACACGACCACTGCTGCACGATGGCAGCTGATTGTGATTTCAGAGCACATTAATTATTTCATCCGAGCATACCTCGGCGAAATTTCAGTTGTACGCTTACCTCGGCCGCAAAGCGCGCGTATTTCTGGGTCATTAAACAGTAATCAATATTCTAATTAAAAGTTGGGATAACTCGTGAGTCATTTCGCACCTTTGGCGAAAACACCGCGGGTAAAAAATGAGGACATTAAGAAGCAAATGTCACCTTTAAACCTTTGGGAACCTATTTAATAAGAATAACGGTGTCGAAGCAACAAAAAAAATAATGATTTTCAGGAATAAGCAATGTGATCTGAAATCAACACTGATGTGAAAAAAAACTATGGCGGAGCGCTGAAAAAAAGTGTCTCTCAAGGATCATTTACTGCATATCGTATGAAAGAGAAAATATGGATATGAATAACAAAGGTACAGAATTATATATACCACATCGATATTACGAGGAAATATAGTGTCAATGAGAAGAGAGGCACAGACAGAGATCTGAAAGGACTGAAGGAGATTGGGTATGAAGTGAAAGGATGAAGGAGGTATTCAGTGAAGGAAAATATGGAGGCCAGCCAGATGTAGTACAAGTAAGAGGAGGATTAACGATTAGTGAGAGGGGTAGTGGAGGCTGCCCGGACACGGGAGATTACCTGCTGCTGTGATAGTAACTCGTCCTCCTCATCCGTAATCCATGATGGTAGACAATAGTTCATGTCCATGGCGGGGGTCAGGACGGGCGTGTACGACTCGTGCATGATGACTGCTGATGTCTATCCAACCAAGACCCGCAGAAAAACAGGGTTGACTGGCTTTACACCTCACAGACAAATGCCCGGGTCAATCTGGGCAGCAGGTTATGGGTTCGTTCAGCGGGGAATCTTAGGAGCAAGTTTTCAGCCCTTTTCTCCCCTTAATATTGACCGGTGCTGACGCCTTCAGCCGGAAGTTTGTTGAGATGACAACTGCGTACTTGGCGAAGTTGGTTCAGCCGCAGCGATAGTGTAGTTGGGTTGTGGTGTTGTGTTGGTGGTGGTGGAGGTGGTGAGATGTGTTGTGTTGTGTGCACAGCACAAGGAGCAATCGAAGGAGATGGCGGTAATGGTGGCCAGTGTCGCTCTGAGGGACACTGTGAGTCAGGTGGCTGGGATGGTCAGCTCGCTGAGCGGCTCAGAAGGACGTCTCTGATGCGAGTTGCTCGGGCCGCCCCCCAACACCTGGTCGTGGGCGAGCAGGTGACGTGCGGGGAGTGGCGGGCGGCGGCGGCGGGAGGGCGGGCGGGCGGGCCGGGGTGGCAGGAGTCGGGGGTAAATTCGGTCGGTGTCGACTCCTACACGGCTACCCCATATGGCGCTGAACAGCTCCAGGAAATCTCCAACAGCTTCAGCTCGGAAATCAGTACCCACAGATGAATGGCTCGTTGGTCAGTCAGAGCCAGTACGGGCACTGTGTCCAGTATACGGCGGGTCTCTCTCCAGCTCTGTCTCCTCTGCCTCTCTCCCTCCTCTCTCCGTCGGTCGTCGCCCCTCGACTCTCCGCCACCTCCGACTCCCGCTCTCTTGGCTGCACACACACACACACACACACCACACCGAGTTGGTGCTCGTCGTAGGAGCTGCTCACAGTTGCTCAGTCTCTCTCCCTCCTACTACTACTCGGCACGGGACTGCGATGGGGAATGCCGCGTCGAGGCAGGCGCTCATTGCTTTGGGGTCCAGCCGCCCGGAGTTCAGAGATGGAGTCGGAAAGGCCAGAGGTAGTAGTGGCAACGACCGTGAGCCGCCTCTGAGTGTGAGGGGGGGGGGGGAGTGGCAGGGCCCCGGAGAGAGAGAGGGAGAGAGAGCGCACGTGCAGGCCAGGAACAGCGGCAGCCACGGCCGCGTCGTCGGCGGCGGGGCCGGGGACGGGGCCGGGGAGAGAGGGAGGAGAGAGAGATTACGCTCTGTGCCTCACACAGGCTATGCCCATGTATGGGCAAAGAGTGATGACTAGGCGACAACATGAACGGGAGTCTGCCAGGAGGAGGTAGGAGGGGGAGGGAGGGAGTTTGGCAAAGCTCAGCTCAGTCGCTTGCAGACGTCGCCGACGACGTCGCCCGTCGCCGTTATCAGCTGAGGAGGAGCAGCACTAACTAACTCAACACCTGCTCAGGGCCGGCACCTGCCTCACTACCTGAGCTGCTCGGGCGACTTTGCGCGGCCTCCCTCCCCTCCGTCTCCCGGCTCCTCTTCCCCGAGTTGTTTGCGTGGACCGTGTGTCTACCGTCCTCCCTAGCTCTGTCACTGAGTCGCTCAATAGCCATCTATGTCCGTGTCATGTCGCAAATCTCACAGTAAAAATTATAAAGGATATGTTCATGTCCTTGTCTGTGTGTTTGTGAATTCGCCTCATTTTACAAATTCTAATCTGTAGTATATATCTTCGTTATTATTCTCTATAGACATATATGTGTGATAGATTGTATCTCTATATATCGTCACTGCTTTTGGTCCCACCATAGCGCTCGCCTGATATATGGATAATGACGAAGATATTAAGATACTCTATAGTTATACTACAACTATAAAACTGTGCTAGGCCATCCTTTCAGGCAAATGTGGTTTAGATAATTCCATCCCAATAAGCTTCTGTTTTATAGGTCAACTCTGAGCAAAGAGATTTGTGTATATGATTGCCATCAGGGACCAGTTTATGACCACTGTGTTTTTGTAATAAAGTCATAACCACCTCGAATAGTGGCAATAAAGGCAGAACTAAGTTAACCTGCCTCACTTGCTAAGATTCGCCAGGGGCCCGTTTAATAATCTAGGATCGTACATGTAGACCCTTTCCTGTATGCCATAGAAACCAAGGAATGATGTGGGTCAACTTTATTAGACACTTATGGAGGACCTTATGGACGGATAATACTGTCTTAGCAAAAAGGATAACCCTTGTACGAGGTACAGAAAAGGATTTTCATGTAAGATCCTAGACTATTAAACGGGCCCCTGGCAGATCTCCGAAATCACGATATCGATAAACAATATAAAGAGGATGGTCTTCTCTGTTCTCTATCAAAACTGTCAGCACGTTAATTCTGCCTGTATGCCACACAGTTCTACGTTCACTCCTCACACACACACATGCATAGCTGACTCTCGGCTCGTAATTAAGCTCGTTTTCTCTGCCCTAAACACATTTACCAAAAATCTCCGCTTCAAGAAGCTCATTACACATGAAAGCAATGCTGGTTCATCTTCATCCCCGCTGATGATACACAAAATACGACACCATCCAAATCAGCAAACCGGGCTGGTGGTGGGCTGAGAGCGGGGGGAGGCCGGGGAAGGGTGGTTAACTCCTGACGGCTTCCTGTGATGCTCCTCTCATGTTTTCTGCTGTTTCATGACCTAGTTTGTTTTATCATCAGGTGGACGTGTGGTGTGTTTAAAGGTTGGCCGCATGTCACGTGACTCGGGGAGGGGACAGGTAATTAGCCGCCATTAGGACAACATGTGACCACATCACGTGGACACTTGTAGGTCAGAATTAATTACCAATACCCCATCAAGGGTCACATGTGGAATTAACACTTCAGTCCCCATGTAAGATGTTGGATCATCTCTTCCCTGGTACAAGTTTAGCCATAGGAATAACAATCACCCCAGTAAAGTGACAATACTACGCCATAGTCGTGGTGAAGGCGATTGACCAATCAGTGGCCAGGATTTCAGAGAGAAGACAAGACATGAACGTGGAGATTTAAACGTCCCTAACTGGATTTGCGAAGTAATTTGAATTATGCTGATATTACAATGCTATTCTATTGTCAGTGAAAGGGGTGAGATTAATCCAGAACCCATAATTGTCACTCGGCTTGGCCTCGATGACTATTGCGGAGCATCCAAACTCGTGGAGTATTATCTATTTATGATTCTCATTGCAGTTCTATATAAATACTCATTCAAAAGGATGCTTTGTTAGTCAGTCTATTTTAATGTAGGTAAGAGCAGTTGGCCTCAAAATATGCCTGGCTCTCTTACCTTTTGCCACTGATACGTGGAAAAGTACAATTGACAAACTCCAGAGAGTCCAAGACTCCTCATAGCTTAGCTGTCATTGATCGGCATTGGTCAATAACGCTGAAACCCATTTGTCATTTGGACGCTCTATCATTGGATGAACATAATGTTGGGATATAAGAGAACCACTCTGATTGCTAAAAGCCGTGGTATTTGTGTCGCAATTAATGAATGCGGCAGTAGCTACTTTTGATCATGCTCTTCGTTTTGGCCTCCACTCAGAGAACATACCCCATATGAAAGTATAATCCATCTACTCTGAAGTCAGGTACTCATTGTGTAGTTCTCGCTTCTTCAAAGTGATTCTGATACTGTTGATATATATCTATATGGAGGCTATTATTCCGAATGGCTGCATAGGGACATCTGTATCTATAAATACATCTATTACTATAACCTTAAATATCACCTCACACAATAATAAGATATCCAATAGCTATTAGATCTATCCTCTGTGTGAGGTATACAATATAACCAGTATATATATATATATATATATATATATATATATATATACAAATATATATATATACAAATATATATATATATACATATATACATATATATATATATATATATATATATATATATATATATATATATATATATATAATTGTGATAATTACAAATGCATGCTTAGAAATCGTATCTTGCTGAGTGAGCATAAATCTTTGGATGTAGTCCTCAGGGCTATAGAGTATCAGAAATAATAACTCCTCGCAGCGCTCCCCCTCCGTCCCCGCCACCCTCCCCGGGCTATATTTACACCACATGACGGAGTCAGACGCTGTGAGACTGAGTGTCGGGCTGCCACAGACAGCTCGGAGCCGCTCGGAGCTGCTCGGAGCTGCTCGCTGCTCTGTGTGTGAGAAGGAAGCTGCAGGTGAGCAGCTCTTACGGCAGCAATCAGAGGAGCAGATGAGCGGCTCACTAGGCTACTTCTATAATAGGTCCAGGCGCCACGAGAGGAGGGTCGCCTCTGTTCTCTATTAAACCTGTCAGCAAATCTATATGGCTGTACTGGCTATTTTAACAGTTGATGAACTACATGGATGATTGGTATCAAACGTAACTTTAGGTGCTGGCATTTAGGAGATACTGACCGAATTTTTTATTATTCCCTGTGGAAATAATTGTCCCCGAAAAAATGTCAAGTCCATGTAGGCATACTTGATATGTATTGAAATCAGATATAACTTCAAATTGATATTCCGTATGAAATATAAATCAAATCAATGATGTGCTAATTCAGTGAAACTGACGGTATTGAGTTACGAAAGACGTTGCATTTGACCTACAGATGTTACATGGGTGATATTGCTCATCCTAAGGTACCTCTCTTCGGTATGAACCTTCAGAAAAACTCATCAATAAGATACTGCAAAGTACCCCGCTAATTTGCACAAACCCACCTCCTCCCATATACGCGGAATAGCGTTGTATGGCGAGAGTATACTTTTTATACATTAGTTTAATATATCTCGAAATAAATATTTTGAAGCCGACAGTTAATGCAAGCTATCACGGGATCGGGGTAAGCTAACCTTTCACAATGGCACGTAGCGTAGTGTAATAATGACTAGAACAGACAGCTCATTACATGAATCCGTCTAGGAAGGCATAGTATTCTGACACATGGTCCTCATTATGATTGAAATATCACCCCAATATCAAATTACCCACAAGACTCCACAAGAAAATAGTATAATCTTAGTTAAAAGATTCATTACATTATTGATGAAACCCCGTCAGAATTTCCGAAAAGGTAAAAATCTAAGTAGTATGCTATCATTAATCAAATCCTTGGTTACATTTTATGGGTCCAAACGAAAATAGGTTACTTCACAAAATTACTCATGGCTTAGATGTCCCTCCATTTTAAATTACATATTGATCAATTTCTCTTATGTCCGGAATTCAAGAGAAATATCAGGGATTTTACTATAAAAGAAATCTACAAGCAATTGCGAATATATTGGATTGAATGTTAGTTGTATTAAATCAGGATTCAACAGAAAATATCAAAACGGCTTTTCATAGTTTGAGCGTTACTGAGAACCTTTTGAAGGACATGGCCATATTGACATAGAGGAAATATGTAATTACACCATCGCCCACAGCTACCTTGCCCTCCTGACAGCAGTCCCCTTATGTACTGTAGGTAAGGGGCAGGGGGAGAGGATGCTAGGAGTCTGATGTTAAGATGGGGTAGGAGAGGGACATGGGGAGGCAGATAAGGAGGCTTAGATGCAGTAGGGGTGTAATGGGAGAGTGATGGTACATTGCTAGAGCTGCCATGTGTCCTACGTCAGAGGGAGTATTAAGGAAAGGTGAAGAACAAGTCTGCGTTCATATATCACATGTACTAGTGACATCATATGGTGAGTCTAGATTGAATTATGCATTGACTAAGTTTTTAAGTAATTTGTAATACGTAATATGTAAAATAAGTAATATGTAATGACAGTTAATATAATGATAATTAATAATGAAATAATAGATAATAATAATACAAAGTAATGTGCAATAATAAGTGATATGTACTAAAGACATAGACCAACTGATACAACTTAATGATTTAATAGAATACACCTTTAATCTGATAATATTTCAATATATTGGAGTGAACCATAGATAATCAAATACAATAAGGTGTAAAGTTGCCATCAGTTGATGGGCATATATGAAATATATGAGTGGATTAATTGGTTTCGGTAATGATGGTGGCTGGATGCTTTTGTCTTAATACTTTTATCAGACTGTGGTTTAAAGTTCAACATAAACTGCTCAACCTTTCATAGAAGAATCCTTACGGAATAAAATGCGCACTGAAATCACCAAGAACCAAGGCACCATCCAGCTCTCACTTGACTAACAACGACCCTTCTGGTGGTTTTTCCTTCCTTTCAGTTACTGATTTGAGGAATGATTCAATTACAATGAACAATAGTACACTCCCAGTCCTCGTCGCCCCACTTCAATTGGAATGTTAGGCTAGTATAGCATCTCCATCTATTTCTGCGACTGGAATGCGAGGTTTTTGTCTATTCCAGATATTGTGTCTATAATTATGTCATTAATTCCTCTTGTGTCTGTTACGTTCTGTTTGGTGGTAAGAATGTTCTTGCGGGATGCAGTTGCTCTCTATAGCACCTGGTATGTTATTCATTTATAATTATCATTCAAATAAAGCCAATCAGTATTGAGAATACCTTGGTAGATATGCTATTCTTTACCTTACAGTATTCATCTTCTTTTTTAACAAATGTATCAATGGAATATATATATACATTCATCCCGCAAGAATATTCTACAATATCACAGTCGCACGACTATTTACATCGTCATTATTACAATATTAAATAATAAATCCTAAGTTATGAGTATGTTGGTGTGACATTTCAGAGCCTATCTTGGGCCTTATGGAGAGAAAAGAAGATTTCGTATATGAAGATATTAGTTGGGATTGCCCTGAGTATCAAATACCATCGAAACGGCAACAATGACGCTCCCTTTCACTCTTCTATTGCTATTCACTACTAGATAGTCGTTCATAAGAAACGATGGAAGAAACCAATTGACATTTGCAGAAGCTTTCCGACGTATTCTTAGAATCTTACGACTTCAGCCATAGTTTTTACGGAATTCATATTAGCAGGCAGGACTTGTGATCCCTGCTTCCTTTGTTAGTTTGGCATTGAAAAACACCGGTGTAATAAGACAAAGTTGAAGGTGATTTCATTAATGTTAGATAGATCAGTCAAATATTTGAATTTAATAGTGCATCGCCGAAGTTAAGCATGTCGAAAAAAGAAAACAATGAGGGTTTCCCTCCCCTCTACAAATTTCAATGGCCATCGGACTACAGAAATCAATAGAAATCTAATTGCAAAAATTGAGCTAAAACTTACAGATGTACATAAACCTTTCGTTACTGGGTAAAAATCATTTGGATCTTCTTCTACATAGGTAGGCTTCTTAATCATGACTCCATCTATAGATTTTAGTCTATTTCGGTTGACAATTTATTTAATATTATAGATATAGCCATCACTAATTAGTTATGGGGCGAATAAGTGGTTTTCAAAGAGAAGATGGCTTCACAAGGTAGAATCTAAACTGGCACAGACACGGATTGTAATAATATATTGATTCCCAAAGTAGGGATTAATGTCGAGTTATATTCTTTTCATTGCGTTGTGTGCATTTACATTACAACCATCTATTCAATGTGTCATGAACATAAGTATAGATGGAGTTGATGTAAAAATCCTTTTCCATACACATCAACCGCCCCTTCCCCGTGGAGGTGTGTTGCGCGATGGTCTTTGTAAAGAAAAGACTCAGCTACTAACATTGACCAGTAACCAGCTATCACTCACCAAGGACACATAGAAGGGTGGTTCTGATTGGTTCTGAACCTTTCCCGCCTCTCTTTGTCTGTGGATCCGGCCAATAGGATGGGAGCATTGAACACATGTGACCACACACACCCAGACTTCAGACATTAACATAATTTCCTCAGTCACATGTAGACTGTGGAAAGAGTCTAGTCACATACCGACAGTCGCTACAGCAGATCGAACGTCTTACAAATTATATATGGAGTTGAATAATCTGTTTTAGGTAGGAAATGATGCTGACTCTGTGATTACTGGCATATGTGGAAATTGTAGTTGAACGGTGTAGTCTGTAAGCTTCTCTAATGGTTCTTGATCCGATACTGGGAAGCATAGACACGGATATTGAGGTATAACTGCCACCGTCATCAACAAAATTCAGTACCTGTTGCGGTGGGTCTACGCGACACTGTGTCTCAGGTGCATGGCCAGGTACTCCATAAAATACCCCAGGCACTCATTGTTGTAACTGAGAATAGTGCCTGCAGGACGTTTGTGGTTCGTGTACAGACGCACTCTGGACTTCCACAATCTTGAACAAACAGACGACATTCATCCACCTTCCCGCGCTTTCTCCGTAATACAGAACGGATCGGATTGCGATCATGTCAGGTCCGAACCGCTAATGTTAGATAAAGGGAAATGTACCCGGTCTGTAAACACATCTGAATTCATCCCGAAGCTAGTGGGACCCACAGCATTAGATTTCATTTGAGGACTGAATAACGCTTTTTCCACTAGATATGAAATTAGAACTGAGAATATCTAACTCCAACTTTCATTCAGAGCTCTTATCATATCAGCTGTTACAATATGGACATACCTATTAGTATTTCATTGTGACTTACTCCTCATAAATGGCATTGTCATCTTTTATAACTAATAGGACGACCGACATAATCGAATCTTTATCGGAGATAGCTTCTTGATAATAAATTTAACTGTTGTATCTTTATCATTCTTGATCTATTTCTTATTAAATTTCTTGTAAATGTTCCAAACAGTCCATCATCTAAACTGATATGACTATAAAGAAACGTCACGAAATGACATATGGTCATTTATATGGTGTGAGTTGTCTTCGCGGAATGATATCATGAAGCGGGGCTGAGTGATATCTGTAGCAGAAGACAACTAAAGCCATGTAAACAATCATATATAATTGTGTGACGCTTAGACGCTACCCCATCACATGTTTTTAACTTAATATGTCACCTGTGGCATATAAATATTTCACGTCATAACTGTGGCATAGAGTGACACCATGTTATATCTATGGAGATTGATATGAGGGGTAGGATAAAGAGTAATATAATCTGTCCTATAAACGTTGGGCCTTGGTCAACAAAAAGGACTACGATCGAACCGCTATCACGTCACTGTTATGACTTTGTGTTATATACAGTGCATATTGCTGTATTCGGACTTGTACCCGGAAGAACGCCATAGTGTCATGTCAAATGCCCTTTTCCCTTAGATTTCTACTTTAATGATGTATTCTTTTAAAGCCAACTAGAAATACATGAAAAAGGGTATTTTCTTGAAACCTAAGAGGGGTTTACAAGGATATTGTTTACATCGATATAGTATGTTGATCTACCAATCATAATTGAATCTCAATCATATGAAATAAAATATGATACAGAACCCGATATTAAAGTAAGAAAATTGTTTTAAATACCTCGTTCGACATACTTCAGGATTGGCTGTAATCTGTGAATTATATTTACCTGAAAGTAGAGAAAAACACAAACATATTAATGGCGTTATGTCGCAAAGAATATATAAAACATATAAGAAGTTCCCAATAAGAGAAGTGAATCACTGGTAACATTAAGCACCCCATCCAATTAGTGAAGGTACCATTAGAACCCGGAGGAGTTTTCATAAAAGGCACCTTGAGAAGGAGGTCCTATTAATTAATCAGATACAATATGAGGTTCCTCAATATCATAATTCGTTTCTAAATATTGGTTTGATAAGGAATCAGTTTAAAAATTCCATTAAGATACATATTTTACAGGTTGTATATAACAAAGAAGTAAAGTGATTTATTGGTTGTGATCTATAGCACTTGGGGTATGTTAAGTCCAATGCACATCTAACGATTTCGGAACATAGATGTTCTTTTATCGACGACAAATGAACAGTACTTTGTCTCAGGTGAGGCATCCCGACTGAGTCGGCCCTAGTAGGTAGATGTGAGGCAGCTAGGTAAGAGTCAGCCAACGATTAGTGAATGCCCCCCTTGAGATGTTCTTTTGTCACTGACAAGTTATCAACATGTTTATAAATCCAGTCGGTGACAACGGAACATTCGAAATACCCCCAATTTTGCTGGACTACAGGGGCCGACAGAGGCTGACAGAGTACCTACACTAATCGCCTGGAGAGGCTTGTTGGGGGTGCCATACACAGTTTGGGTGCTGGTTGCGCTCCCTCAGCGTCTAGTGGCCCTTAGTGGTTCCGTTATCGGTGACCATTTCTCGCTCAGAAATCGTATTTCAGGCATTTGGTGTACATAATCTTATTCCTGTCGGTTAATATAGACTTATTTGCTTAGGACTATTATCCTACCCCTAATATAAAATCCCATAGGCTTAACATTGAGTTTCCATATGAACGCTGACTGGCATACAGAGTTTTATATGCCACTAGTGGCATACAGAATTGTTATCACGTAATATTCCAAAATTGAGGAGATGGGGTGCGATAAAACTCCTGGGGTTTTGGATCCAGACTTCACTCGGCTTCGCCTCATGAAATCACTATGCCAAACTCCAGTCGTGGCATACGGTGGCCAAAATTAAAACTCATCCAGTTTTACGATAATACCCTCCACCCCCTCTGTAGTATCGACTGGGATGGCCGTCGGTCGAGCGATGGGTTACATAATTTGCCTGTGACAAGTTCCCAGACTCCTATACGATTCGGGAACTAATCGTTCAACCCAGAATCGGCAGATGAGCATTGGACTCAATAGATAAGATATCTTACGACTTTGCACACACCATCAACCTCCTGCCCTGGTAGTGGAAAACACACATACTTTCCCAGGGGCTGGTTTCATACCGTGTTGTCAGAAGTGTTTACAGAGAACTGAACAAGGCGCCTACACTTTTTGTACGAACTTGCTGGGATTTAAGAAAATTGTCCCAGGCCATTCTGCGGCCATTGGCCTATTAGCATTCCCTGTGACATTTACCTGGTCCCATCCTGTCTGACCCAGTTAAAATCTCCATATCCGCTTCATGTAAGATCCGACAGTTTTTAGAAATTCTTCCGGTAATTTAGTAAATACTAGTGGTGTCCTGTTAAGTCTGTGAGATATCCTTGTTACTGCCAATAACTCAAGTACAAAAATGTATTTCTATAAGTAGACAGATCACTCGTCCAAATATAACAGCGAAAGATCCTAAGAATTAACTATGGCTTTTATTACTATAAAGGACACAAAAAGATGGATACAGATGTTTATCATTCAGATCTGGCCTGGATCAGTCTCTCATTGGAAGGGTAACAAAATACTGGATTTATATTTTGTACATTGAAATCGATAGCATTGCAATAATGAATACTGATATATCCCGAACACCTCATGCATAATTCAAGTTAGACTATTTGTCTTTTCAATGTTGCACTCAAACTCTACTTAAAGGAGATGAACTGCAACTATTTCAACCCTGGAATTATCGCTATGATTTTCCAAGGGAATTTAGTCTTTATGTTAAGTAGACATACGGAATACTGGTGAAATCCAATCTCGACAAAGAAAGTACTATCAGAATACCAGGGACCCGTCTAATAATCTAAGATCTTACGCGTAGACCCTTTTCTGTATGCCATAGAGACCCCGGGACGATGTGGGTAAACTTAATTCAACACTGATAGATGACCTTATGGACGACTAATACTGTATTAGCGAACAGACTTAAAATATCATTAAACGATAACCCTTTTACTAGTTACAGAAAAGGGTCTTCATGTAAGATCCTAGATTATTCAACGGGCCCCAGGAACCTATGCTCAAGGAACTATTTTCCCCTGAACCTGTAGACTCAGCTGACCCACCGTGGCGACCTAGTACCTCGTCCATGACCTCCGACCCCAGACCCAGCTCACCCGTACCTTATCCCCCTCCCGTCCCATGCAACCCCGATCCTCCCGTAGATGCTGTACACCCTATCCTGCCAGTCTTACCAACACACCCCAACCCTCCTTGACTCAAGGTCGGGGTTTAAAGCTTGCCCCCTTTCATTAAGTCTTTCAAGTGTGGCCCCCACAGCCTCCCCAGCTGACCGCACAACTACCTCCTCCCCGACAGAGGGCAGTGCGTGTGAGTGATCGGCCCATCGCCTGACCACACCCATGTGGGGCAGTAACGAGCAACACACGGGTAGCTCACCACTAGTTGAAGCAGCGGGACTCAGAGAGGGGGGAATCAGTATTGCCACACCAACCGGCCATAACCGGCGGCCCCCACCCCCTCACCCTGCCTTTGTATCCCTCTCAGTGTTCCGTCATCTCCCCAATAAAACCCCCTGAGGGGTGGCGGCGTTATTATAGCGATACGTGATTAGCATGTGAGTCGGCGTCAGGTAGTTAGTAGCGATCACGTTCATCTCCACCGCGAGTCTCCCTCAATCAGCCCATGGGATTTGGGATGCTACCACAGTGCCTGCCTTTCATCGTGGGGCGGTGAGTTTGTCGGTGAGGTAGCTCCTCGTGGATGTGTGTGTATAGAATGTGTGTATGAATATGGGTATGTTCTTTTGAATGTGTACTTGAATGCATTTATGACTGTATACAAATAAGTGAGTCTCTTTACAAATATCATTTTGTCAACTTGTTTTTCTTCTTTCTTTTTTATTCAACGAAGCAACTTGCATTCACCAATCTGGGAGTTCTTACAATCGCGTTGTTAACATGTATATATTCGTGTTTTATATGTGCCTATTACAAATTGTCCATGGAAAACACACAGGGAGTGTGCTTCACCATAGTGCAAACAGATATTTCGTATGCCCATGGTTCCGATAAATCTGCTTTCGTGACATATTCGATCTCAGCTCGAAGTTCTGTTAGTAATGTGCCTATAGTCATACTGTGCCATCAGCAACCAACAGATTACAGCCTAACTACAAAGTCGGTTGAGTATCTTAGAATGTGTAAGCGAGTGAGTAGTATAGAATAGTGGCATTGAGTCAGGTGGCTTATTACCCACCTAATACAAAGTGTCCATAGAAAACACATAGGGAGTGTGTATCACCGCACCCGGAGCATGCAACATATCTGTATGCTCCGGGCAAAAACTGGCGCATACAGAAATATAATGTCCATGTATATGAAAAAGATAGTGCATATCTGAATGGACTAATATCAATATAGACTGTTTCAAATACAAGCGGTCGTATGCTCCGAGGTGTGGATGCGTAGTAATATCCGATCGTATGCGAGGATATTGCACAGAGTCCCCTCCGTGTAAATAGTTCGTATGCACATTTGGAAATATGTATAGGAGTAGGCATCTTAGAAGGTATACATGTAAACGTGTGTATGTATGGATATGGAAGGAGATGAAGCTTCATGCTTCAGGGACTACTATTGTGTGACCAGATATCAAATCAAATTCTCTGGGTCTCTTAGTTTTCCTGTTTTTGGTTGTGCAAACTTTTATTTCCATTTCCCCCTGGAATCTGTTTCCTAAATTGCTACGCTTTTGGTTCCTTAGTGGTAAGCTTATATATAGTCAGCATTTCAAAAAAAGAACGTTGCCATTCTTAGTTCTTGTTTGCGTGCATCAGTGCCGTTTTATATATTCAAGTCACATAGCTAGCTCATCCCTCATTGGCATTCATTGGCACCATCACCCTCAAGGAAAATAATGATAAAAAAGAAATCGCTCCCGTTTCCATAGCATATGTTTGTCTGCTTCTTTTATTCATGACTATGTATTTACCTAGAAGTACATTCGTCATGTGTGCAATAGAATCACGAGGGGGGAAGGTATCCAGAATTTGTTGGGATATTTGGAAATGTTAATGTGTATGTGTAGGCGTAGATGTGTACATCCTTGTTAGTGTGTAGGTTTTGGTGATTGGAGTAAAGACTGTTGGGTATAGCAGGATGCATGTTCCTTTACGTGTAGGGATCCGGTCACCTGCATGAGACCTTAATCTTCTGTACATGACAGATTTCTCCCACGAATATTTCCGCCCTTTATCACTGGTGGAAATCCTCTGACACGCTTCCATTAAGCAGGGGATAATATGTAAGTGATAACTGGAGAACCCACGTGATCGTCGCGACAATCTGCACATACTTCATGTCATTGGAGGCGGATGTCAGGTGGGCGATGGTTGAATTTTATGTTCCTGGACTTCTTTGATACTGCTTATTCTGCATGTGGCCGTGAGTGAAACACCACCCACTTCCCTATATCCAATTACCTCTACCCTTTAGGCCAACACCTACAGATATTAACAGATAGTTGGGGGTATAGATTCAAGTCCCTTTCCGATATGATAAAATGAACATTGCCTCAAGGCGGGGGCGTTACTTTATCCTGAATCCAGATTACAGACAGGGTTACTGTGACTGTATGTGATAGATACGTGGTAGAATTGACGATCAGATGAACGAAGCCAAGATTCATCAATTTCACCAAGTACCTATCACGAAGAGACAAAGTATCCCTGTTTTCATATTACCCTAAAACAGGCATTTTTTACATTCACTTTCAGATGATTTGTTTGAGTTCTCCACCGTACATACCATGTACGCCATGTAATACCTCGTACGGCATGCACATGTTGTAGGGCCATAGATAGGACATGGGTAGGAGCGAGACGAACGGAATTTGTCCTACTGGTCAGTAAAAGTAAGACATTCGCATATAGGCATATACTAATATGTTAACACCTATAAATGGTGATTTGATTGAACTCCTTTTTATATAAATTGGCGAAAGAACTCCTCCTAGCGAACACATTAGTTTCGTCAAAAGTTGTCTTTGTTTATAATTTTATCGTAAAGCTGGATGAGTTTTAATATGGGCCACCGACTGGAGTTTGGCATGGTGATTTCACGAATTGAAGCTGAGTGAAGTCTGGAGCCCAAACTCCAGGAGTGGAATCCGGTGGCCAAGATTAAAACGAATCAGGTTTTGATTTTATCTTACCCCGTCTCCTCGGTTTTGGAATATTACGTGATAACAATTCTTTAAGCCATTAGTGACATATAAGACTCCGTATGCCAGTCAGCGTGGCATACGGAAACTCAATGTTAAGCCTATGGGATTTTATATTAGGGGTTGGATAAATGGTACGAAGTCACGGTCCTCCCCGTATGTGTGTTTTAACAGTACCGAGTGCCGGGGGTTACAATGATCTGTCTGTGCTGGGCGCGGACATGACAGACATTGTTGACACCGGTCTGACCACCAGGAGTCGCTCTCTGACACAACACGAGCAACTCGAGGCGCCGGTGCTGCCCCTTGGCGTGAGGAGGTTGAACAAAGAGGTGCCTGGCACCGCGCCTCTCGCTGCCAGTGACACCCTCGACGTGTCCCCTGTCAGTGTATTTCACAGGATAGACAAGTGTCCTGGCAATTCTCCATTGTGACTCCGTCCTCAGAGCTGGGTCCTTCACTGTTACGAATAATCGTGAGCAGATTAAAGAACCGGGTGCCCATTGAATAAGCTAGGATCTTACATGAAGATCCTTTTCTGTACATCTTACTAGGGTTATCGTTTGATATTATTCAAGTATGTTTGCTAAGGCCCTGCACCCATCAACGCCGTTTCTGTTACCGATAGGCCTTACGATTGACTTCCCGATTGGAATAAAAAATGTGTTCCATTGACCATAGTGTAAGGGGCTTCTAGTCGTAGTGTATCGGGAGGTCTATCGTGGCGCATTGGCGTTGGTGGGTGCAGGCTCTAAAATAGTTGTAGCTGTCATCCATCAGTGCTGAATAAAGTTGACCCACATCGTCCCTGGGTCTCTATGGCATACAGAGAAGGGTCTACATGTACGAGCCTAGATTATGAAACGGGCCCCAGATCTGATCTAAGGAGATGCATACCATACGAAAAGAATCAAAGATGAGGAGGGTTTATGTTACCTCCAAGGGTAGTATTGGAATACATATTCAGATTATATGGTGTGACTTGATTTCCAAATTTTCTCGGAGTCAATTTAGAATTTAAGAATATTTGGAGACTCGTAACACACCCCGTCACTGATCTCCTGTGACTTGATTATCCAGATTTCTAGATTTGATAGATACAATGATTACGCACATGTGAGGTAAACACACAATATTACTATGATTTCGATCTGAGTGGCCGTATTCTCCGCGTAGCTGAGGCGTAGTATTACGTAGTGTCAACAACAAGGAGAATACGGCCACTCAGATCGAAATCATGGTAATGTTGTATTTATTACTCGCCTTTCGAGTTATTATTAGGAAAAAGTTTTTATATATAATTAGAAATTAGACCTTGGCGCCTTGCTTTGTTTGTATGAATTAGTTCTTATAATGCCTGTCAGGTGGCCGAAAAAGCCGTATTCTCCTAGGAGATTCCGGAGGTCCGTATTCTACTCAGTAGCGATCTGTAGGCTTCATAGGCTTAGTATGGAGACTCCGTATTCGGTGGGTAATAAAAACCAATAAAGGTCGTGTTGACATATTTACTTTCAGTAACATAAGACTATTGCTGGCAGGGCTGCCTTGGTACACTGTTGATTTGTAAAGATGTGTACGCCACCCCTCCCCCTGCTGTTGTATGTTTTCCACTTCCGCCCGCTATCCAGCCCACTCATATTGTAAATGAATTTGTTTTCAACACCTTCTCTGTTCAGTCCGCTTACCGTCCATGATAGAAGTGAAAGCACCCTTAAAGAAAAGACACCATCGAACCCAAGGTACAAACCACCCACGCAGCGCAAGCCACACACTCAAGCCACCCTCTCCACTTTCTCTCTCCGGGCCTTCCCAGAATGCATGCCGGCTGAGGCCCGCGCAAAGCAAGCCGGGAAGCGGAAACAACCTCTGACACCTGCGCCCTCTTCAGGGTCAAAGAGGAACGACGCAGAGCTTTTCACCAATTATCGCCCTCTGCGGAGTGACGTCAGTACACTTCCGGTATTATTCCGAAAGCGAGGCTGCGAAAGGCGGCTTTCCCTCTATTATACGCTGTGTGAATGGTATATATATATATGGGCTGGTACGTATGTGTGTTTACAGCTCTAGAAGGGTGGTGTTCGCAGATGTTTTCTGTTCAAACGTAGATCTATGCAGGCGGACGGTATATGCAGACTTGGACCTAAACGTGCGGTTCTGGAAAATATCATCAGCGGCCTTGTTGTATATTGATCAACTGGCGGGGAAGAAAGGGTGCGTAGGTCTATGTATAGAATGTGCCTCGGCTGTGGGCATATTGGGGTGTCCGCCGGGTACCCCCCCCCCCTGCCTAACATCTCACCGGGGCGATAAAGGTAGCATGTCTCGGGTATAACTACCCCATCCACCAGTCCGCGCACACCACATTGTGCCTTGCGTTGCACTCCACATGGCAGACGTATTGACGAAAATCCCCTCGATATTATTTACGACAAAGGAATACGAAATGGAAACGCACGCCTTCTTCGATTTCAGGCCAAATCACGTTACATAGGGGACTGATACTGCCTGTACAGGGGGCGCGTTTATCAATCATTATTTACCTCGAATGCCAGCAGGGATGCTCACAGCAGACGATATTTTTTACCCGCCATTTTTCCATCTAGTGCTCCTAATAAAAAGAGTGGCGGACTCTGGTGGCATTGACGTGAACTAGATCATTACATCATGGCGGATCGTTGGATGTCGCACCTAATATGTGGATCTGAGGGCGCATGCGTCGATTCCAGCGTCTTCTATAGAGACGCCAGACTCGGGCTGGAGTGTGTGAGTGGGAGTGGGTGTGCGCGTGTGTGGTAAAGGTATACAAGTATTGACAATAGTGGTTATACCGTCAGAGCCCCACGGAGCACCACCCAGGAGTAACACCCAGGAGCAGGCAGGAGGCACGATCCCCCTCGTTACGGTTACATCTCCTATATCTCCTACATCCATCCCCAACCCCTGATCTATGACCCAACCCCCGCCCTTCCCGCCACCACTGCCGCCGTCCGCCCGCCCTCCCACTGCCCCTGTCCCCGCAGTGCACTGACTGCACCGAGTGACCCCTCCACTTAGACCTGTAGCTGCAGTAGAGCTGGGCTCCCCCTGGAGGGACGTCGATGTACCTGTATGGCGCCGCTTCTGAGGCCGGATGGCTGCATTCACACATCTGAAGCGCTCTCAGCAAACGACGAACAGAACGCCTCGCCAATGGAGGACTTACATTCTACCGACTCGCCTTTGTGTCCTCCTGAAATGCCTCTGAAGTGTTTTATCTTTAGGTATTTCTCCAACCCCAGCCCCCCGCACACACGTTTAGATAGAGCGGGATGGTGACCTTCTTGCACTGGGTTGCGGAAGGACAATGCCATGTGTTGTCAGCTCACAATGTATAATCTCTAAATAATCCCTCTTAATGGAGTAACATCTTTCTGTGTAGTATCAAAAGATATATATATATATATATATATATATATATATATATATATATATATATATATATATTATAAGTTATAAGACATGTTTTTTGTCTCTCGATTGCATCTAGTACTAAGAATGCAAAGCAGCAATGGATATCTACAAATGTAGCTTTTAGGATCTGAATATAAGACTGATGGGATAGAAGTCTAAACCCGCATTAGTAGTGTAAGTGAATGCCAATTGTTAAACGTAACATCAGGAAGATGTGCTTGCATTGCACGTACGAGGGGGGGGGTTAATATAGGATTGATTTTGTGAATAAGGAAGGTATCATGAATACATTCCTTTGATGTATCGTATGGAGTCAGACTAGAGTGCATAAAGGTCACGGAGCTGCTTGAGAGCAGCGACCTCTTCCGTCATGAGGCATTACCAGACGATACATGATAATTAATCAGTCAAATCCTCTACCGCCAGATATGGAAGAAGGCAAATTATTAATCAAATATTGCTCTAGAATGAACGGTATTAGCAGGTAATTGCCCACCCCTTGCAGCTTAATTTACACGAATCACAATTAACCATGTCGACATGGGTAACATCATCTTCACTAATAAGAACTGTAATTAAAGATACAGACTCAGAGATTAGTCTGGCGAAACTCCCGAAAATAACCAACATGGGATGATACTTGGGTATTGCTGGTGATAATATCATTCATATGAGAACAGATGGTCGATATTACTTAATGAAATTGCAATATGAATATTTCCAGGGTGTTGTTATACACTTTATCCTACCCCTAATATAAAATTCCATAAGCTTAACATTGAGTTTCCGTATGCCACGCTGACTGGCATATGGAGTTTTATATGCCACTAGTGACATGCAGAATTGTTATCAAGTAATATTCCAAAATCGAGGAGACGGGGTAGGATAAAATCAAAACCTGATTCGTTTTAATCTTGGCCACCGCATGCCACTCCCGGAGTTTTGGCTCCAGACTTCACTCGGCTTCGCCTCATGATGTCACTATGCCAAACTCCAGACGTGGAATACGGTGGGCAAAATTAAAACTCATCCCGTTTTACGGTAGTATATTCAGATATGCTGTCTCAGGTACAAGTTATGATGACGGGAGTGTATCTATTCGGTTATAACTCTATTAATAAGACGAGTTCAGAATGCAATCTCCCTGTCCACTGGACCGTGACAAAGATGGCTGTATACTGAAAGCCTGCCCTCTACATCACGTGATCGGCCTCTGTGTAACTCAGTTTGTGAAGTTGTGAGCTGCCCCAAGACCATCACTTATTCTATGCATGGCAAGGAAACACATCGTGGGAAAATGCAATAAGAGAGGCGAGGGGCTGTGGTGCTAGCAAGGTGGGCTAGGAACCTCATCCACTTCTCTATATGTCCAGGGTCGTCATACAGAAACACAACAACAACTTTGATATTATAAGTTATTCTATTATATTTCCACCGTCCTCCATACCCCATCACTACGCTACAATCTCCACCCACAGTCTCCCTACACTTTCAGAACACCTTCAACAGGGTCCGACACGCATCATCAAGTGCACAAATCCAATGAACAAAACATACTCCACGGAATATTTCGTGGAGAGGATAGAGGTCCATCTTGTTTTTGTTGTTGTTTTTCGCGGTCTTTTTTTTGTTTTTGTTTCGCCACACTTCTCACTGCCCTCTCGGTGGCCTCTCTGTATGCACTGTGCGCTGGGGTGGAGGGGCCGGGGAGTAGGCCGGGGCCACGTCCACGCGGACGGAGGGCGGGTTAGGGCGAACGCGAGCTGATCAGGAAACATGCCGACTGGAATCTAGATTGCCAGTTGGAAGCACTCGCCCAGTTATTCTGTAAATTAGAAGGGAAAGCTAGGACGGGGCCAGGGTGGGCCACTGCCGTCTCTCTTACACGACTTTGCCTACCTATTATGTAAATGAAGGAAGAGGGCAGAGTTCTAGACTGGCGACCTTTCCATCTTCTTCGCTCTGGTGCCCTCAGCAGGGCTCTATTGCCCATCAACAGCGCCAGACTTTGACCTGACCTTGTCTATTTCAGCTCGATCCCCCATTCTCACTTCCCCACATTCTCCATGTGACTCTCCTCGGCACATCTTCTTTTACTTTGTGTCACGCGCTTCTGAGCTGCGATGCGAATGGAACCCGACCACTACCAATTCCTTTCAAGTGGACTACGACTCGACCATTGTCTGGTCCTAAGGCGAACATTCTGGTACAATCTGATACTTAAATGGTGATCAACCAACAATCTGACCCTGCTTTGGTATGGCTACAAGTAGAATGTCTGGCCTTTCACTCCAATGCCTCAGCAGGAAAGTGATTGCGGTAGAGTTACGAACAGGGAATCAGAAAGAGAGAGAGGGGTATTTATGGTTTAGTCTTGTGCTGCTAAGACAGAAGGTGTTACTAAGGTATATTAGGACACACGAATTATGCATATCATTGCACAAAAGAACAACCAAAAAGGTTACCAGATATAGCATAGTAATTTTATTTTGTTTCTTGAAGAAACGCCTTTATAGAAAATTCCAGGAAAATTACAAGATTATAAGAAAACTAATCACTATGAAACAAGCCCCACCCCAGGTGGGAACACACCTGATAGATTGAAAGTGGACATCAAATCAGAATCGATCTCACAGATGTATGGGGAAATAAACCGATGGGGAGCCTCCTACATAGGGTTAGGTAGTAATAATAAAGTCCTTCACGAATTTCTTCAGAAGTTTTCGTGTCGTGATTGGAACTGGTTCCACGTTCAACCGTTACCAGATAATTTTAATTACACAAATTACTGTCCATGGGTGGACATATCTAACTTGTTTATTGATATCCTAAGAAGTTAGGATGAAACAAAAGATGCAATAACTGACCACTACACTTCGAAACATCTTATTGCACAATATTCATGTGTATTCCAGGCAGAAAACCAGTAACGGAAGACTGTGTTGAGAATAGAGTCTTCCTAAAATGAGGATCATCAGGCAGCTATAATCCTGTTTAATTCGGAATTATTCAAAATTCTTTTGTTTGTGGTACAATGCGATCTATGTGCTACAATTAAAGAATTAAACGGAATGTAAATACCATTTAGTTGTCTTATTAAAAATCCCCAAAATGGAATAATAGATAATCATTCATCTATTACAGAGACAGGTGGATGAGGAACCGTAATGCAATTAAAACACACAGAGGGAGAAAAGTATCCAAATAGATGATTAAAATGAGCACAGGATAGATGGTATTAGCGTGGGGACAGACAGATGGGGGAGGCAGATAACGGGAGACAGGGCCGGCAACACTGTGGGAGCGAACCAATCCGCGTGGTACAAAAACAGCCCGCACGATTTGATTATGCACCGTCACTTTAGAAGGCAGCCTCGCCCGATTCGGAATAATACATGGCGATGTGTGTCTACACTGCGTCTGGTCTATTTCATACGGGCGTACAACATCCCGGTCCGTTCTGACTTCCAGCGTGCCGTGTGCACCAATAGCCGGAACGGAACATTTCGAAAGCGAATTTTCTAACAGGGAATGAGCATTCCCACGGTGAATAAAAATAAAATATTGTCCGCCGACTGGAGGATCGGGTAATGAAAGTTGTTCAATGCATTAACTTAGTCACTTGCGAATCAGAGGAAGTAATACCGTTTTAAAGGGATTACATCATTAATTACTTAATTATGATACCATAACTACTGCGGAAAGTGGAATTTTTGTCTAGAGACTGGAGGGAAATTTCCAAGGACGTTCCATTGTGTGCTATTACCCTAATTAAATTAGCCATTCTGCTTCAGTTAAGTATTAGAAATTACCACAAAATGGTCTGCAAGCTTAATTATCTTCATGCGAAATATCATGCTAATTATACTTTAAGCCCACATAAAATGAAACAGATGTAAATATAACATTAGTTTTCTCGGAATCATTTAAGAAGTGAAACAGCAGATGCGGTACTCGTAGTATTTACATGGACTGAGGCAACGTACACATGGTTTTCAAAACGCAATCAGATGTCTATTCAGACTCCATGTATTGCTATTGATAATATCATTTGAATGGGAAATTCTTCGATGTCTGAATACACCACGAGTCAAGGTTAGACCTGATAACTACCAAGGTTGAATCGTATCTGAATGGCTCAAAATGGGACATTTTGTGTGTCCGATACAACCTCTTATTATTAATGAAATTATTGAAATAAAAGATGTATTGCATTATATATCTTTTTTAGAATAATGACTCTTTACTTCAAGTTCTGCTTTGAAACTTCTTCTAATTTGAAGAATCAGTTAGTTATGTAATTGGCGGTAAGTAATAATGTGAACATGCAAATGAAAACAACAGTATAATATGTGTATGTATCATAGTGTTTTATATCGTAAACACGTTTTTACGCTGGGCATACCGAGTCACAGGAGTGAGGTAATCCCAGTAGGGTACGTACTGCCGATTTCAAATTTCCCAAATTGTGGAAGTTAAACAGAGCCTTCAAACGATGAAACTATGAAGTAAGCACTGGTTAGATTTAAAGAATATCTATAAATTCATTGTTTGTTGACACGTGAGACCCAACATACATATCAATTGTGTTTCATTATTTATCTTACTTATCGCTATCTTTTTTATTATCATTTTCTGATTCTACTCATAGTCTGCTATTGTAATCAATGTTTGGCAACCAGAGGTAGAGGCCTTCTAGCTGACAGATTTTCATCTCGCTATCGATACCTGCTGCTTGCTAGCAGACGACATTTAGTCCCACGTCTGCGCGGGAAACTATATTTAAGGGATTTACGTCTACGATGCCACGTCTTGAATATTGTCTGATGTAGACAGATCTAAGGCACACCTCATGTACTGTGTGTGGTGGAGGGTGGGTGGGCGGGCAGGTGGGCGGGCGGGCGGGCGGGCGGGCGGGCGGGCGGGTGGGGGTTGAAGGAGAGCACTGAGGGGCGGAGAGGGGTGGGGCTCCGGGCTGGGGTGTGAGGGGCGTGGCGGGGAGAGGCGCTCCTCATATGAAGGTGATTACGACCTCCTGATCCGGAGGACCCTGCAGCGTTCCACAGACAGTAAAGGAAAAATAAGAAAAGCACGCATTGATCTTTGCCTGCTAATGGCGCGGCCACGACGGCGACTTACGACGGCAGTGTAGTCTGCACCCACCCCTGACACACACTACCCACACACACCTGCATAAGACACTAACTATTCACCAGAGAGAACTTCAACCCTCACACAGATATAGTCTCACCCCACCCCGACACACCAACATGAGACACCTAAAACAGCTACCCTCACACATCCCACTGACTATTTACCACAGAGAGAACTTCAGACAGATAGTCACACCTACCCCTGACACACCCCACACACACACACCTACATGAGACACCTAAAACAGCTACCCTCACACACCTCTTCTGATTAGTTACCAGAGAGAACTTCAACCCTCACACACACATAGTCACACCCCCCCCCCCGACACACACCCCACACACACACCAACAGGAGAGATTACTAACTATTCACCAGAGAACTTATCAACCCCCAACACACACCATCCACACACACCTACACGAAAGACCTAAAACAGCAACCCTCACACACCTCTACTAAATATTCACCAGAAAACTTCAACCTTCACACACACAGTCACACCCACCCCTGACACACACTACCCACACACACCTATACGAGACACCTAAAACAGTTACCCTTAGACACCTGTACTAACAATTCACACTTCACACAGATATAGACACACCCATCCCTGATCTACAGTCGCACATATTTAGTCGTGTAGTGTAAACGGCGGGTTAAACATTTTAAGACGTGGCGACTGTAGATCGTCAGGTCAACAGTCGTCAGGTGGTGGCAATGTCCACCGCGAAAGTCGTCGACCTCAGATTGCACTCGAGCGTTTACACTGATGACTAGGTTTTCCAAGAATCGCCGTCTGTGTGGACGCCACACGTCTGGCGTTTACATCACATGATTTCAGTTTACTGCTGATCAGTTTACTGCTGACAGTCGTCAGGAGGTGTAAAATGCCAGAATCGCCAGACAGAATCGACTAGTGTAAACGCCAGGAGGGAAACGCTGTGATTTCCAGAATCACCAACACAAAATGGCGTGTATGCGAGCTATCATTTCATATTTTATTTGATAATTACCTCTGAGATGCTGAATTATCGGTGAGAAATACTTCAACGAAATAGTATCTCACATACACGCCATTTTGTGTTGGCGATTCTGGCGATCACTGGATTTCTCTTTGATGTGTCCCTGGCTTAATATAGTCGTAACGCTAGTTAAAATACAGACACACCCTCCACAGCTACTCTCATAAACACCCCAACACACTACTACTATAGCTGGCCAAATCATTGTAAATAATTGAAAATTGTGAGTAATTATATATCGGAACTGTCTCTCTCCTCTTAATTTATTGTCGGTTGCTTCACTATGAAACCCACCCCATATACAACTCTCCTCACCTCTAAGATCTCGTTACAGACTGTAAACGAGACTTGACACGTGACCTCTGACATCATACATCGGGCATCGACCTCACTTCGCCTCGGGGCTCCACTCAGAACTCACATTCTCTAAGTAGTATTCTGTACTCTCACTACGCTCTATGGGAGAGAAATTCCTAATTAACTAGGCTTAGAGTCTTGAGAATACACTGGCCTGCCTCCCGTGCTTAAGACGTACATCAATGCAACCCAGCGGGAATACTGTGTTCCAGTGGATTCTCAAGGCTCTAAGCCTAGTTCGTTAAGAGTTCTTCTCCCATAGAGCGTAGTGAGAATCTTGAACAGAATACCACTTAGAGAGTGTGAGATCTTATGAGAGGGGTGCGCCAGAAGCGGGGTGTCTACCAGAGTCAAAGAGCCCCACGCCTTTACTCGGCAATAAGCCTGTGTAAATAGATCCCGTTTAACAATGAGTTCCTGATGCCGCTTCACAAACCCGTGGCTATTATACAGGGGGCGCAGCCATATGGCTGGCTCCCGGGTCTGTGGCCTGCTTCTCCGTGACTTGGATATTACCTATGTCCAATGTAGAGGGTGGAATACCCCCTGTAGAGGTGTGTGTGTGGGGGGGGGGGGGGGGGGTGGCAGCGGCGGGGTTTACACTTCGTGAGATAAAGCAGTGTGGAAAAAAAGCCTCCAGGGTAAGGGAAAACCATCAGGGCTTATTTCTAAGATCCCCGCTTTTTTGGAATTGAGTAAGGGAGGTGGCTGTGAGGAGGGAGGTACAAGTAAGCGTGATTTTAGATGTTGTTTAATGAGGTTCTGCGGATGGTCGATGTCTCACCGTGTCCCCAGGCCCTATCAGAATGAGACTGTTTGTAAAGAACCATACACTGCATGTGAATCGATTAAAAACGGCATAGAAGGAGGGACTTTATATTTCTACACACTTCTTTTCGGTAAGTACTGAGATATCCAATATTGCCATTAGCTACTAGACCCATATGCATTATGCATTTATGTCATACATAATAACATCAAAGAGTTAAACTCATTAAGAATTAATTGATTTACTAACGAGAATCTGAAGGGCAGTGTTTCCATGTGGAGAGTCCCAGTTTAGTGCAGGAATTTTTGAGGTCGCGAAAAGGACAAAAGGTGAATCAAAAACCTCTCCTGTGGATCGAAATAGAAATGTCTTTCCCGGCCGCAGAAAACTGCAGCGGCAGGCGGGAAGGAGGACACGCCCGCAGGTGTCTGTCCCAGCCGAGGTCAGGTGTGCAACTACGGCAGTGAAGGAGACCACAGTTAGTCATTTTCCCATCCTAGCGTTTAGATAAACAATAAATGACCAAGGTCAGTCATTTTCCCTTCCTAGTGCTTAGATAAACAATAAATGACCAAGGTCAGTCATTTTCCCTTCCTAGTGCTTAGATAAACAATAAATGACCAAGGTCAGTCATTTTCCCTTCCTAGCGTTTAGATAAACAATAAATGACCAAGGTCAGTCATTTTCCCTTCCTAGCGTTTAGATAAACAATAAATGACCAAACTCAGTCATTTTCCCTTCCTAATGTTTAGATTAACAATAAACGACCAAAGTTAGTCATTTTCCCTCCCTAGCGTTTAGGTAAACAATAAATGACCAAAGTCAGTCATTTTCCCTTCCTAGTGTTTAGATAAACAATAAATGACCAAAGTCAGTCATTTTCCCTTCCTAGTGTTTAGATAAACAATAAATAACCAAAGTCAGTCATTTTCCCTTCCTAGCGTTTAGATAAACAATAAATGACCAAAGTCAGTCATTTTCCCTTCCTAGCGTTTAGATAAACAATAAATGACCAAAGTCAGTCATTTTCCCTTCCTAGCGTTTAGATAAACAATAAATGACCAAAGATAGTGATTTTCCCTTCCTAGCGTTTAGATAAACAATAAATGACCAAAGTCAGTCATTTCCCCTTCCTAGCGTTTAGATAAACAATAAATGACCAAAGTCAGTCATTTTCCCTTCCTAATGTTTAGATAAACAATAAACGACCAAAGTTAGTCATTTTCCCTTCCTAGTGTTTAGATAAACAATAAACGACCAAAGTCAGTCTTTTTCCCTTCCTAGCGTTTAGATAAACAATAAATGACCAAAGTCAGTCATTTTCCCTTCCTAGCGTTTAGATAAACAATAAATGACCAAAGTCAGTCATTTTCCCTTTCTAGCGTTTAGATAAACACCATCGCCTGATGAAGTCTTATCAAAGAAGACGAAACGTAGTAGCCATTCGCACACCAACGCCCCTCATCTCGATGTATTATTACCCCTAATAGATCACTTTTAATCATAATCAGCTTGCCTGGTTTTCTGTGGATTTCTGCAATAACTAGGTTTAAATAAACAATAAACGATGGCTGTACTGAATATCTACCAGTGGAGCAGACGACTCCACATTGTGTTGATGTATATTGTATCAATACAATCACCAGGTATGAATTTCTTTGTGTTTCAAGATACATGTATTTCTATCAATACTTCGCTTATGTAGCCTGTTGTCATAATGACTAAGACATCGAAGTCGGCGTATCCCTCGCTGGATAGCACCTTGGTGGTCTTCCTTTTGCGACTCACCGATTTCGCGCATGCCGTGAACTCAAAATCATGTTCATGGGATTCTTCATTGTTTTTGTCTGCCATGCTGCGTAGCGGCGAGTGAAGGTGTGTGCTGTGCGCGGGCTCTGCAGGCGAGTGTCTGGTCTCCCTGGTCAGTGTGCGTGAGGGGGCGGTGCTGACTGGGGGAGGCTGACCGTTAGACCCCGCACCCACCAACGCCGACGCGAGCCGACGCGAGCCGATACAAAATTACCATATCGTAGCACGTCGGGAGGCATATCGTAGAGAATCGGTTCGCGTCGGTGCGCGTCGTAACATATTGGGAGGGTGCATGAAAAAGGTGCCATGGTCCCGATACACCCCGATATAGCTCATGATGCAACCAGTGTAATCAACCATATTTCCTTTATAATTCCAGAAATAATGCATATTTAAGATTGATATTTAATCTCTAGATACAAAACAATATTATATGATACCTCATAAAAATATCTAATGAAAAAAACCAGTTCCAAGTTAAAGTATAAAATGATCGTTTTGAGACCCTTATCCACTATCAAATTTCACAATTTTTGCAGAGCCGCTTCAGCATTATATATTTTACAGATTCTGAAAATTTCATAATTCTCTATCGATTATTTCATATGATTTCCTGTTTAAAGAGTCATCTATACACTGCAACGCGCACTGACGCGGCCCGATGCGCTACGACAATCGATACATGTTCGATTGTCGTAGACCCTCTACGATACGGGTTTTGCGTTGGTTCGCGTCGGTGCGCGTCGGTGCGCGTCGGGCCGCGTCGGTAGCGTTATCGTAGAAAACTTACCAACTGCCCCGATAAGCTCTACGATTTTGCTACGATATGGATTTTGTATCGGGAGGGCAATATCGGTTCGCGTCGGTTCGAGTCAGGAGCTTGGTGGACACCACCTCTAACACTCTCTCCCATTTCCCATTTGAACTTTTTTATTATCCATCGTATACAAAAACTCCATTGAAAATGTATGGGGATTCAGTAACCCACGACCCATTGTATAAAACCTGTCAGATACCATAATTATGGTATACGGATTCAAACCTGTGGTATACGTCTTCAGAACCATGGTATACGGGGAAAATAGTCCCTTTTGCTATAGAACAAAGAAACAGTCCCTATTGTTATACCCATTAATATGGCAATTACTGTGTTTAATTTATTCAAAAAGACGTGATAATACATTCGCAAACGATCGTGTATTACTACGTGTCAACCTCTCGCGGTTTACGGCCGCCTGTCCACAAAACCATCGATTATTATCTCTTTAATACATGCCATATACCTCCATAGACGTCTCAAAAGGCACATTCGGAATAACTATGAACACGCTGAAGTGAAGAGAGTTTCCTATACAATCAAATTGTATACATGTCTTTTTTAGTTGGTAGCAGTTCTTATTTATCCTAACAGAGTTGCACGTTTCCTTGCACTTTGTGGAATGACTGTGTCTGGTACAGATTAACTGTTGGTATTCATCTGGTACCGTGGCCGCTGGGACTCCAAAGAAGCGCCTCTTTGAGTCGTGGCTCCTGCGGTATTCGCGAATCTCACGGCTGGAATTATATTTCACGGGGAATGCACTCTTAAATAATTAATGGGCCAAGAGGAATTCTACCTGACTGACTCCATGATGGTAATCCGCAAGTATCTGCAGTTTTCTCCCCGGGCGCAACCGCTTAAAACTTCAATCAATTAAAGCTTTATTTCCGTGATGCTGACGGAGTAGGTTCAGTACGTTCATGGTGGGAATTGGTGGCTTTATAAGGAACATGGTCACATTCCACGGAGGCTAAATCAGCGACTTCTTCACATGCGTTTCTTAAATAGATTAGGACATGCACTATGTGATCAACAAACTAACCCCGTATAGTGAATGTCGCATCAATGTATTTTTATCCAGCTAATACGGAGTCTCTATACAAATGGCGCCAACAGATCGCCACTGAGTAGAATACCAATACGGAAGAAAAATTGCTAGCATGCAAAGTAGTGCGTGAGAATATCAGCGGCAATTTCGTGTTCTCTTTGATAACTTATATTTTGAATGATGAATAATAGATACAACATTACCATGATTCTGATCTGCATGATCGTATTCTCCTTGTATTCTCCTCGTATTATCCTTGTAGTTGACACTATGCAATACATCGCATTCGCTCGGGTATTACTACGTGTCAACTACGCGGAGAACACGACCATGTAGATCAAAATCATAGTAATATTGTGTATTAAGTATTCACGGCGTTAAAAAAACATTTAATATCATTTGCCAAATGTACAACATCTTTATCATATCAATGATTGAGTATCATAAAGTGGTGAGAAAAACAATAAATCTATACACTAAGAAATAAGACAAAATAAAGAAGATCAATGTTTTTCGGACACAGATGAATATGGAGAAGTTCCTTTGCGGGTAAATTCCTCGAATTGCAATACTGTCTGGAAATGGTTGCTCTGACTACTAATGCTATAGGGGACAGAGCCATTGTTAGTTCATGAAGCAGTCACTAGGTGGTCTGGGGACAAATCTGTGTTCTGGCTCTTTGTTCTTACTAAATTCAGCTACCTTTCAATGTTTTACCAAGGTTCCTTTGACTCCCTACACCGATTCCAGAGCAGGAAGATATAATGCTAAAACCCAGGACATGATATTTTTCACATAGAACAATTTATTTACATATGTGAGCAAGGCAAGAAAAGTGACATTTCCCAATTATCACTCACTTCTTTTGCACCTCCATTAGTGAAGAACAGCTACTTTTTCACCTCCTTTAGTGAAGAACACCTACTCGGGGGGCGTCATGGCGGCGCCCATGGATCATAGGCTATGTGCCCTATAGGGTATGCGGTACAGTCCGACCCAGTGCATTTCGTGAACAGTCATCAAGGTTTATTCTCTGCCACGTTACGCATGCACCACTGGCTATGTAAACAAACCGCTGGTTCCTGGCGCATCCATGACATATGTAACCAACATACCGGCTACAGTTCCGCTGGTACCTAGCGTGCCGCCATCACTTCAGAGACGAGATAGATGGTCCTGCCAGGAATCAGCTAGCCCGTGTGGGCTTCAGAACGAGTCCCAGGAGAGTGGGTGGGTCAGACGGGGCTGGGATGGGTCTGAGAAGGTTTGGCAGGGTCAGTGTTTGGTCTGGATCGGAGGAGATGACTCGAGAGCAAAATCAGGTGTTTGGAGTGTGTTTCATCATACCCCTCATATAAATCTCCATAAACTTAACATGGTGTGGCTGTATGCCACTATTATGCCATATAATATTTATATGCCACAGATAGCAGATGAAGTACAAAACAGGTGACGGGGTAGGATAAAATCTAAACGTCACTCAATTTCATATGATTCTTTACATGGCATTCATTATCTTCTGCTACAGATATCCCTCAGCTCCGCTTCGTAATATCATTCCGCGAAGATAACCTATGACATATAAACAATCATATGAATCTTGTGGCGTTTCTTGATAATATTGAAGTGAATGCATAAGGACAAGTTGGACTAAAACGAGGCGGGCGACATAGAGGCCGAGGCGGTTGAGAAGTGTATATGAATCAAAGTGGGTCAACATTGATTGTTTATGGAGCAGGCGGTATTCGATGGGTCAGGACCCGATAGGTCAGTGGGAGTCAATTTAGAGTGGTTTGTGCCCTGCTAACATAGTTCCGGTTACATTTTGGTGATGGACTTACATATATGAGAATTTGTCTCTCATTTCAATACTGAGGAAGAAGCAACCGCTATTAACATATTATCAGGTAATACGCAAATCCTGGGCAATTAAACACGGGCAAGATAAATAGAATAGGATGAAAGGTGTTCTTGGTATAATGTGTTGTCGTGTAGTTCTTATTTCTTGTACTGTCGTCTTTGATCGTTAATATCTTTAGGTCCCTGTTTACTTAGGTTTCCCTACTCACACACACCCTGCATCCTGACAAGTGTAATAAACCTCCCTCAATGCACTGTAGTCGATTCAGTCTATATACTCGTGCATTCATAATATATTCCCTGCTCTCCTTTACTTTTAATGTCTATATATTCATTTTGCTTGGTTGCTACCATCGCCTCCTTCTCTCCTATTCATGAGCCGCCTCCGTCGTCCATGGACTGCATGCGTTTCTGCCTTTCACTTCAAGTAACCTCTCATCTGTGTCTGTCCCCACCCCGTCCTTCTTACCGTGCCGCCTGTCAATGTGTGTGTACCCCAATGCCTCATGTAGATCTAGGCCAAGAGGAAGCGCCCGGGAGACTATGGTCAATAGGAAGAATTTCCAATTCTGATATTTCAGCTGGGTGATGCCATCCTGGCGACCCCTAAGTGGAGTGCAGTCGGCATTGACTCCCATAATATCCCACAATCGTGCTTTTAATCAAAGGCGATCCAATAAAAGTGGCCAGCAGCCAGCCAATATGCTTCAGTGTCTATGTATGCCTGTGTGTGAAGGGGGAGGGGAGGGAAGCTGCAGTGCTGTGAGCAGTTCCCTTATGACTCCTAGCGGGTGTTGCTCAGTTCTGCTCAGAGGCACCTCTGAGTAGCTCGGCAGTGCTCAGCGACCGCAGACAGTATTAAACATTGTCTGATGAAGGGCAGACAGGAGACGGTGAAGGTGATGGGGACCTGCCAACAAGAAAGCCCCTTCCTCTGGTGTGGATTAAGTCGCAGGATCTTTTTGCCGCGCGCTGGGCCTGGCGTGGGGATGATTATCATGGCGTCCTGGGCATAATTCCGTGTAATTTGATTAGGGCCGACTGCGGCATGGCGGGAGCAGACGGGGTTGGCACGGGGAGCAACTCCGGAGCAGCTCAGGAGGAAGGAAGACGGTATGGGAGGAGTCTTAGTCTGCATCGCTGTACCTCAGTCAACACGACCCTGCCATGTGTCGTCGCCCCATACCCAAGACGCACATGTCTTTATCTTACCCCTGGTACAAGTTCAGCAAAAGGAATAACATTTTTTAAAAATATCTCAACGATCACCCAGGTAAAGTGAAAAAACTACGCCATGGTCGTGGTGTAGTATGACGTCATGGGCGATCGGCCAATCAGCCGCCAGGATTTCAGAGAGAAGACAAGAGAAGAGATTTTAACGTCACGCACAGTGAAAGGGGCGAGATAAATCCAGAACCGTACTCGAAACGTAAAGTAAACAATACTCCACGAGTTTGGATGCTCAGCAATCGTCAATTTTGGTGCATCCAAACTCGTGGAGTATGTCTATTTATATGATTGTGGATGCAGTTCTATATGAATAGCAAGGTATAGCTTTCAACGTTACTTTATTGGAAAAAAGCTGCGCTATCATGAGGTGACTATACATCTCAAATGTCAAATTTACAAACTGAGAATCAACAGTACGGAACTGACGCAGGATATCTGGATGTATTCAATGAAATGAATAATCTGCTTTTATCTATAAAGGAATAATACCACATGTATATGTGCCTACATTTTAATAGTCCCAGTTCCAACTTTGTATACCCTACTAACCCATCACTCAACATACAGGAGATAGTTGGTAAAAACGGCCCTAGGTGAGAGTCGATTTGGATTTATGCAATGAGGCCAATGTGAGTAGTGATCATCTTGAGGCGGTAGCTCAGTGAAGACGGAAATAGTACAGGCCGAGTTGCGGAATTCAAAATTGAATCACAACAAGCGTTATTTAATATTGATCTTACCCCATTTCCATGTTTTTAGATCAGATGAATATTTACATAGAATATTCATGCCACGCCCCATTGAATATAGTCACTCAGTCTTACACCTATGACCTTTTTTTAATACTAGGGATAGGATAATATGTGTATTACCTGTTTTATTGAAAGGTTTACGAAGAAAGACTTCCTATTATTATTATGATGAAGTATTCAAAAGAAATATACATAACGAGTCTAATATACCCTGGTAAAGGGTATATTTATGAACTAAACTAAAAAATACAAGCACATGCTAAATATCTAATTATGTGGCCCCTCTAGCGTGTTAGCACTTTTCACATGGAGAATACTGTACACTCTCCTTTTTGTTGGTAAACAAAGTTACCTGCCGGAGCTGGCATAGACTTGCTCAAATCTTTGATTATGAACATTCATTAAATGATTAATCACAATAAAAATAAAGTATGTATCCTTCTCTGACTGGCCCATGAACCTGTATCCCAGCGAGGAGGGTAGCTATAGGATGCAGCGACTGGAGCCAGTCTAGAGCTGGCACTAAAGTAGTCTGTTTTGGACAAGATACTAATAGTTGAAATATATGCCAACAACCACGCCGTCATAAACTGAATCATCGCTAACAAAGTGACATCATCCAGAAACACCAGGTATGGACCATCATGTGATTCATGTTCTCCATCCCTCCACTGCCACCACCCCGCTTCACAAAACACCCCAGCCTTGCCTGCCACCCGCAACCCACCCTCCTCATCCCACCCTCAACCCCCACCCTCCTCATCCCACCCTCAACCCCCACCCTCCTCATCCCACCCTCCACCCCCACCCTCCTCATCCCACCCTCAACCCCCACCCTCCTCATCCCACCCTCCACCCCCACCCTCCTCATCCCACCCTCAACCCCCACCCTCCTCATCCCACCCTCAACCCCCACCCTCCTCATCCCACCCTCCACCCCCACCCTCCTCATCCCACCCTCCACCCCCACCCTCCTCATCCCACCCTCCTCATCCCACCCTCCTCATCCCACCCTCCTCATCCCACCCTCCCAGCCCCTCAGACCGCTCAGTCTGTACTGTCTCGTGTGTCCTTTTACGTACCAGAGGGCGTAGCCAGCACCCGTTCTCGTTAAATCTCGCGCTGGCGTGAGATATGAAGTGCCTGATGGGTGCTGCCATCTGGTCCTCGGGGGAGGAGGTAGAGGGAGGGAGGGGTGTGGCGGGTTGGGCGCTGGGTCAGGGTGCTGAAGGGGAGGGGGTCAAGAAATAAGGCTGGATCCCAACAGACGTCCCCTCCCCTACCATCCTACCCTCACCTCCTCACCAACACCCACCCCCTCGCCCTGCTGCCCTGACATTAGGCTGGTGGCAAAACAGGATGGGTAAAAAGCGTGATAATTTTAGGAAGTCCAACACAGGACATACGATGGGGATATTAGACAGGGACAGGGGCGAGGGAGTAGATGGAGGACAGGCGGGTAGAGACAGGGCGGGAGTTGGAAGAACAAGAAGGCCAGACAATCTTAAAAACAAAAGTTGTAAAATTAATTGTGAAAGGACGATGAAATTAAGGATCGATCCTTGGCATATGCTTACACACCCGATATCTATAGAACATGTGTCTCTACCCTCTAAAACCTATATAACTAGGAGTTATAAAAATATCTAGAGCATGTGTTTCTTAATCATATCGGGATTAGGAACTCTATTACGGTATAATGATATCGTATGACACTAGTTCTGAAACTAAAGGTATATCAGACAATTTACCTTGAAAAGTAAGACCTATGTCAATTTCATGGAAATTGAATATGATATTGTCCAAGTGTCGTAGAACAAAAAGCTAATTGACAAAATGGGGTTCCCATGCTCGATTTTGATTTAGAGATCAATATTTTAAATGATGATGACATAATAGAACATATATAAATTCAAAAAAGTTCATATTGACACCGTGAAACCCATGTCAGATTCTTCAAACTTTCAAAGAATAGTATAATTGCATATTAGTAAAAAGTCGTAAAAATCATAGGTCACCGTCCTTGCCTTTGAAAAGAAATGACGAAAACTATATTCTCCAGTACATTTCCTGTACAAATCAGTCAGATGTAGATTTGCCTAACTTACCTATTTATAATATGTTATACCTTACACATTTGGTATTAGAATGAATCAGAAGACCTGATTTGAATAGATAATTGTCAGTATTTCAAAATCAAGTATTACCCCAAGTGTGTAGTGAATATAATGATGCCTCTAAGAATGTATTAAAAGTCCACGACTAATATAAAAGTAATGCTATTGTGTCCAGTGCAGATACATACAATGTACACCGCCTACAGCATGCGAGGAGAAAAAAGACAATGTTTATGACTTTCAGCACCAGTGAAATAAACCATGACCAACGGGCATTTCTTCAAAGGCTATATACCTATGGCATATTGCGTGTCACAAGCCAGAAGAATACAAGGGATGTACAGTTCATATACCAGAGTCTATACCAGAATAGGTATGTAAGAGTAAACTCCAAGTGCTGTTCTTAGTACCTACTTCAACCCAGTGTTTGTATCTGACACTTTCCCTCCCCTGTTCCCCTCTTATCCATGTTTATTTCCACCGTCGACACACCGGCCCTCCACTCAGAACAGCACTCGTGTGACACCTGGTGAGCAGATGGGGAACTACAGCGGAATGCCAAGCTGGAGACACCTACCGTCAAAACTGGAAAGCAGCTCGCGATAACGGACACGGACTGGGAGATCATGCTCTGGCTAGAAGTGGGAGTTGTTACATGCATATTCGTACTATATTCAGTAAGGGTGCACGTTAGCGCTTGTTATCTATATGTTTCACATAAAACCGATAATACCGCCTATGGGTACACATGGTTGTCTCAGAAGCAGATCTACACAACCTCTGAGGTCGGATGATTGGTGTCGCTACATTCCTTCACACACGGCAACCCCTGGCGCCACCTTGTGGCCAAATGTAGAACTAAATCATGTTTCCCTACCCTGACCAATTCCATGTTTCTCGCTGCAGTTTGGCTTTAAGCCGGAGACACACCAATCGAGAAACGCAGCGATTTCCGGAATCGCCAACAAAAACTGGCGTATATATATGTGGGCTATTATTTCATATTTCACCTGACTATTGCTTCTGATACGCTAAATTATCAGTGGGAGAAAAAATATTGTCACATACGTGCCATTTGTTTGTTGGTGATTCCGGAGTTCGCTGCCTTGACTCGCTTGGTGTGTCCCGGGCTTAATCTAATGCCGAGGAAACACCAAGCGAGACAAGGCGGCGATCTATGGAATCGCCAACACAAATTGGCACGTATGTGAGATATTATTTCATAGTATTATCACCTATAGATGATTTAGCGTCTCGGAAGCAATAATCAGGTGAAATATGCAATAATAGCTCAAATACCCGCCATTTTGTGTTGGCGATTCTGGAAATCGCTGCGTTTCTCGCTTGGTGTGTTTCCGGCTTATGCCCAGTAAGCGTGCACGGTCGGGACCCCAAGATCCACACCCACACACACACCTCAACAACACCCCCACCCCCACAAACAGACACAGTCACACTCGCCAAAACAAACACAACGTTGAAAAGAAAATTAAAAAGAAATGCACGTGAAGTACAGTAATCTCGTAGTGGTCGATCGTCTTGTTTCAATCAGTTTAATGCGCTGCTACATAATACATCGTGCCCGGCGTGCCCGCCCAGCGCCCGGCCAATAAACTCCCACCTCTCTCCCCAGGTGGCGCGCCGGTGCACGCTCCAACCTCGCCGCACACGACAGAGCGTCGATAGCCACCATTGACTTCCGGTACTTGTGGTAGCGCCGGCGCAAGACAGATGATGATGACAGTGCATAAAGAACACCAGCGCTCGATATATGGAATATATATATATATATATATATATATATATATATATATATATATATATATATATATATATATATACAGTGAGACCCCGATTAGGGGTTAACTCTCCTTTCCAAGCAAACTGTCCCCTAATCGGGGTGACCCCATAAGCGGGGTTAAAATAAACTAAATAAGAACTTTTGTTCCGAACCAACTGTCTCCTTAAGCGGGTGTCCCCTAAAGCGAGGTGTCCCAGAAGCGGGGTTTTACTGTATGTATAATATATTGTTTCTGTTGATATATTTTCCTGGCGATTATATAGACCACTTGAACACCGACGACTATATCAATCCAGCTTGAATGGGTCGTCTAGACAGCTGGGGATTCTGTAAAAACTCAGACTTTCACCACCTCTTGTTTTACCCAGAAATGGGTGTTCTGCGTTGACGACCACAACTCTTTCCTGAAACATTCTTCACCCGCAGTTTTTTCATAGGGAATAGATATATTCACCCCGTAGTTTAGACAGGGTTAACCTTCATGAATCACCGACTATAACCGTCTACGGTGAACGCTTGCTTAGGTGGATAGCAGGAAGGAATACGTTCCTCATCTATGAGATGAAAAAGTCGTCTATTGAAAAGACCTGATGTGCTTCTTGGGTCAACGACTATTGTAGCCGATATTGAATAATCGGGCACCACCTGACGATAATTGGCCAGGCGATCTACAGTCGTCATGTTTGTAGTGGCCTAGTGTAAAATCCGGTTAGGTGCATTGATATAAATAAAGGATACAGGGATTGAATAATAACTACTGAAAGAGATACGTGAACGAAAGAATTATTCCCTCAGACATCCAGATCGTCATTTAATATCATTTTTTTCAACGCCATTATTTGTATGACGCTGTATCATGGTCCATTTAATAAGGAAAATGCTCACCAGCATTTCCAAATACTAAACAGGTTTTTTTTTCGGGGTATGAGGACAATCCGGAAGTATATTTCTCGAGGAAAACATTTCTGCAAGTAATAATTTATATTTCACTGGGAATCTCTTTATAGATTTATGAACAGATTAACAAATAATCCTTAACTTTATGGGCCCATTTGTGGCCCATATATGAACCCTAGGAAGGAGGGCTTAGGCCTAGATTTCACTATGTGTGTGTGGGGGGGGGGGGGGGGGTAGATGCTGCGTTCATCCGGGCATCTACCTGTTGCCTAGACAGAGACGCACGATGCGCACGCTCACGGGAGTGGGATACCGCTTGTTTCCGGGTGTACCACGAAATAGAGTTTGGTGTGAGGCTGGAGACCAGCGAGAGGCGCCGGTAAACAGCGTGAGGTCACGCGAGATCTCGTGCGGAGGACGAGACCGAGGCCCGCGCGTCTCTCGGTGAAGACGCGGGGTTGACTGCGATGGACAACGGAGCCAGTCGTCTGGGGTCCACAAAAGAGATTGGCCGGAGCCCCGGGAGGTATGGGTGGGGTACCTAGTAAGGTGTGGCGGGTTCTATAGTCGAGAGGCTGGATGACTCCGAAGGGGAAAGGTGTGGATGGGGAGTGGGTGGAGTCGTTCGTAGTAGTGGTCGTAGTTAAAGGTATAGACAAAATATAACCTTTACCAAACGGCATGCAATATTACTCGCCTCCTTAAAAAGTCTATGGCACATCTTAGAACCACATCGGCAGGTACTAGAGCCCATGCAAACTCGCAAATTAGTCTCATTGAAAATGTTTCTTTCAAAGAGAAGTAAACTATATTTTATTATTTACCCGTGGGCGAATGTCTCACTTTTACTAACCAGGAGTATAGATCCCGTTCGTAACTAAGTGAAGAAAGAATGTTCATAATTTTCAAAGTTGTAAAATGGCATTTTTAATGATTTCTAGCCATATAATAATAACGCTTGAAATGACAAGGACATTATTCGAAATACCTCAAAAACTAGAAAGCTTAATATTTTGCATAAGGACTTTTAAAGGAAAGGAAACTACACCAAGAAAACCCACATTATGCTACATTATGGCTTACGTTTTCGTATACAGGTAATGGGAAAGTTACAGTTAATTGTGGACAAACACTTATCATTTTCATTACAGAGATCTAGGACTCGCTCTGCTTAGCTGCTACCTCGGAGAAACCGGACAGCTACTCTCTATGCAATTGGAATACTTTTTTGCGAGAACAATAATCGCATAAACAGAATAACTGCGTGATATCTATCCCTGCCCCTCTCAAAACATCGGCCGGGGTGCATTTTTATATATCTACATTAATGTAGCTGCGTGGTCCATGTTATGTATGCGTTATCAACAATCCACAGGTCACAGACCTCTACGCCCTCCATGAATGTATGATGCCCCACACTAGACAGAATATGTCATGACTTGGCCGTGTTCGCGGGGTTGGGTTCTATATTGTCTGACATCGAGCAGTGGTCAGGTAAGTACCCAGACAGAGAGGCGCGTCGTTGGCGGCAGCACCTTCTCTATTTAGACATGCCGAGGAACAAAGGAGATATTCCTGTCACTAATAAGGCAGTGTGGCCGGACGGGAAAAAACATGGCCGCCCGGGACGCCCGCTGCGTCGTCCGCGCGTCCAGTGTGAAGATCAGCCGAAGCCAGTCCGGGTTCAGCACAGCCTAGAGTGGGATTCACACGATGGAGTTTATGTGCCTCACAGGGGTCAAAATCTCATCAGATTTTGTTCCTTGTTTGGGTTTAATGTCGCCAACAACTGTAGGGAAAAAACATGTCTCATGGGAATGGAACCCTATAACTTAGACGTAGAGGTTGTGTTCCAGTCAAAGTCTCAGCAGGATGTGTATCAGACAAACACCCTGTGAGGTACATGAATCCCACCGCGTGAATCCCGCTTGAAACCCTCACAGAGTTTTTACATTCGTAAAGAGACATACCCGACCTAAAGCCACCACGGATGGTTTACACTTGAAACTAGCCCTGCACAACCTAAAGTCGGCATAGTTGGTTTACCCTTTGTGATGTAAGGTGGGTAGATGTCAGGTGGGTAGATGTCAGGTGGGTAGATGTCAGTTGGGTAGATGTCAGGTGGGTAGAGTTCAGGTGGGTAGATGTCAGAAGGGTAGATGTCAGGTGGGTAGATGTCAGGTGGGTAGAGGTCAGGTGGGTAGAGTCAGATGGGTAGATGTCAGGTGGGTAGAGGTCAGGTGGGTAGGTGTCAGGAGGGTAGATGTCTGGTGGGTAGAGGTCAGGGGGGTAGATGTCAGGTGGGTAGATGTCAGGTGGGTAGAGGTCAGGGGGGTAGATGTCAGGTGGGTAGATGTCAGGTGGGTAGATGTCAGGAGGGTAGATGTCAGGTGGATAGATGTCAGGTGGGTAGATGTCAGGAGGTCAGATGTCAGGAGGGTAGATGTCAGGTGGGTAGATGTCAGGAGGGTAGAAGTCAGGTGGGTAGATGTCAGGTGGGAATAAGGCCTATGGCTAGAAGTCTGACGTATATCTTTCCTATAACTGAGAATCCTGAGAAAAACATATACCTTTCGGGTTGCAGCTCATACACCCAGCAAACACATTATTCCTTCCCAAACCTTAGACCACGTAGCGTGACACAGCCTTCTATCTGTAAGGTTTAGCTCGAGTCTACCAAGGGCACTCGATGTATCCATGACACAGGTGCGCGAATGGTACCCCTGTACCTCCTCCGTCAGCTAACACACAGGGTGATGGGTCTACCCTCCTCTTCACAAGCCACCCCTCCCCAGTCCTACCGCCTCCTCTTTGCGGTCGTAGGCGGCGATATCATCAAAGACACATGGCCCTATGGAGGGAGGGCAGAATCCCCGCCTGAAGGCCGGGAGAGGCAGAGATTCACCTGCACACACCTGGCCCACTTCCACCACACCCCCGTCCCTCCACCTCATCCCTCTCACCACCCACTCCCATCACCACACCCTTAACAGACCCTCTCATCACAAACCCTGGTAGCAGTGATCCTCGATGGTTTTAAATAAACTGTGAGGGAAAGAAGGGAGACAGACAAGTGAGGGATGGAGGAAGGAGATCAAGTAGAAAGAAATGAAGCAATTTTAAGGGTAAATGATAAGCTCAGAAACCAAACCAACATGCATAGCACAGTTTTCTGACTCATATAGAGAAGATTATCACATATAGAAATATAAAGTTATATAGATAGATGGCATGTGTTAAATTGTCATCAGCATTTAAGCACTAATAAGGGAGTTAGTCTATTTGATTCTATTCGAATTCTAAAACATAGCTAATGACACTAGACACTAAATATATACTGAAAATCCATAGTGAACCTATTGAGATCCTTTGCTTTATCAATACGGAAGAAATCTCTGGACATATTTAGCCATACAGGACCATGGAATAATCACCTCAAATTGTCCTAGAGTGGAATTCACATGGTGGGATTCATGTACCTCACAGGATTCAAAATCTCATGGGATTCTGTTCCTTTTAGGGGTAAATGTCGCCAACAATTGCATGGGACAAAACATGTCTCAGGGAAATGTAACCCTGCAATTTAGAAGAAGAGATTGTGTTTGAATACAGAATCTCAGCAGGACTTGCCTCAGACAAACACCTGTGAGGTACATGAATCCGATCGTCTGAATCCCACTTAACCTACAAAGTCTCGTAGTTTAGATCATATGTCAATCGAACTAGAAAGTATATGAGTGATTAAGCCTTTGGCTAATGTCTACTTTTATGCAATAAGAATGACCCCTGCTTCTCCGCAGAATCGCTGATTTACAAATCTTAGGCTGGCCTTGTCCTCATTATTTCTCTTTAGTTATCAAGTGCTTCCCTAGACTATTATTCCCTCCTTAAACATTATCGAAAAAAGAGAATGACAAGAAGACTGCTGCTCTGAGGTCAGCACGCTGCTGCTCTGAGGTCAGCACGCGGCAGCACGCGGCAGCACGCGGCAGCACGCGGCAGCACGCGGCAGCACGCGGCAGCACGCGACAGCACGCGACAGCACGCGACAGCACGCGGCAACACGCGGCAACACGCGGCAACACGCGGCAGCACGCGGCAACACGCGGCAGCACGCGGCAACACGCGGCAACACGCGGCAACACGCGGCAGCACGCGGCAACACGCGGCAGCACGCGGCAACACGCGGCAACACGCGGCAACACGCGGCAACACGCGGCAACACGCGGCAACACGCGGCAACACGCGGCAACACGCGGCAACACCCGGCAACACGCGGCAACACGCGGCAACACGCGGCAACACGCGGCACCCACTGACCAGTCCACACCAACGCCCTCTCGTGTAAAATCTGTGAATTTTATCACTGGTACAGATCAGGAGAGATCTAACATGTAAATCAATCCCATACCTCTCTAGCTAGGTTTAGATTTCAGGATATGTTGTATTGCAATCATGTGCTTAGCGACAGAGTGCATTACACTGCTGCAGATAGGAATACCCCGTCTGAAACCTCCCCAATACATTGACCTTTACGTCGGCGATAGCCGTATTGCATAATCTTCACTAAATTAATCGGTGAGCATTTCTCTGTATCTTCTTTCTACATAAGGCCCCGTTTCCATTGGACATCACTGATATACAGTCAGGGACCACCGACGGACCATTAGCACTGCTGACGCAAAATAGAAATAGACTATTAGAAGAACTAAAAAAAACTACACCGTTTTCGTCGGCCAATGGAAACGGGCCTTCAGTTGTGTTTCCATTCACCAATCTAGCGTTGGTTTACGCTTAAATCGATCGGTTCTTGCCGACTACAGATCGTTGGTGAATCATCGGCCAATAGACTATGGCTTATAAGCTGGCTTGGACTAAAGAGGGCAGATGGGACCCATCGCCCCCTCCTTCCCTACCTGTTACCTCCTCTGTACATCGGATTTAACCACACAGGACTTCATCCTGCTGCAGATGCATCTCAGAGGATTCCTCTTTGATCTGTAAATAGCACGCGCGTGTCATATGTGTTCCTTACCACAATCACCCACCCCCACGTCTACTGAGACCTAGACTTGCTCAAGTCTTTGATTATGAACATTCATTAAATGATTAAAGAAAATCGGAATACAATTCATTATAGCATGTGTCCTTCTCTGACTGGCCCATGAATCAAAGACTTGTCCACTCTGACCAGAATCTCCTGTTTATGACCACAAGCCACTCCCTGTAACCCTATACCTCCCTCTACCCCTCCCCCTCCCCTCCTGCAGTTCCCTGGCCGCCTGTGTTGTCATAGCAATATATTTCGCCTACTCCTGACTATGTCTAGATTGAGATCAAAGTGAGAGGGTATCAATCTCCCAGCAGATATCCTGACCAGTAGCCAGACCTCTGCTTGGGGAGTGTGGTGCAAAATCGCGCCAGTCTACACGGCCGATTACGAATGAGACCAGTCCCTGTGTCACTCAGAAGGGGTGTAGTGGTAGGATACAGGGACTGAGGTCAGTCTAACTCAGACTCAATTTCCTAACAACCGGTGTGGCTGACACAGACTCTCACGTGTTCATTAGAGTCCCAACGCACCTATGTCGGCTATATATAAATATATCTTTTACATCCCACGCCCTGCTTAAAGCCCATAAGACAGCGACATTTTCCACAGATTCTCACCAATCCGGTCACCGATTATAATCGGGAACAAGAATGTTGCTGTCTTATACCCTCAAAGACGCTTGCCGATCACACCTCTCTACTTTATGGCCCTGTATAGCTTGTGAGATCAAAGTGAGCCGCCTGGAGACGAGCCGTGGTGAGCCACAGGCCGCTGGTGTGAATTCATGGGAAATAATTTAAAGTTTAATAACTTCGGATCCAATTAAGATATCGGATGTATCATCGCCTCTGTCTCCCCTACAAATCGATATAAGGCACTTGCAAATCGGACTGGAGGATAGGTAGCACCACTATTCAAACATCCTACTCAGAATCGGAAACAATCGGTGAAGTGCGTACCACGACCCGATTAAGGTCGGGCAGAGTCGGTCATTACCCCAAGGCAAGTAATGCCCGACCCAATTAAGATTGGGTCTGTGAAGTGCGTACAGCGACACGATTCTGACCGACCCGACGGATCCGTCGGGCAAAGGTGTGATCGGGCACAATGGTCGCGTCGCTGTCTTATAGGCTCAATATATGTTTTACTGACTAATAAGAATTGACGAGGGATTTGTATGTGGTATAGCTATTTTCATGTTTCTGTCATATAGTCTACTGAGATTGGATCTCCTGAAAGGGAATCCACCTGGTAGGATTCATGTATATCTTGTACCTTACACGGCTCAAAATTCGAGATTCTGTTCGTTGTTACATGTCTCAGGAAAATGGAACCCTACAATTTAGACGAAGATGTTGTGTTCGAGCACGGAATCTTAGCAGAGTTTTGTCTCAGACAAACACCCTGTGAGGAACATGAATCCCATCGTGTGAATCCCGATAAGTAGCAGGTTTGCCTGACATAGAATCTCACATAGGGTCTCAATGCACCTATTACTACTGTCGGCCATATCCAAATATATCTTTTACATCCCACGCCGTACTTAATATATGTTTTACGTGTTAGGAGAAACTACCTAAATAGAATTGACGAGGAATTTGTATATGGTATAGCTATTTTCATATTTTTCACATATGGTCAATTTAATCGGTGGTAGCTTATCACTAGATCGGATAGGTCCTATAAGAATCAGCCAACGACAGCATACTGCTCAGTGAATAGTTGTGATACATAGAACCTATCGGATAAGGTAATGTACCTAATTTACCACAAGGGAGGCAAAGACAATAATTGAGGGTTTAAATTGTGGACCGCCGGCCGTAAACCATGAGAGGATGGCGCATAAAAATACACGAGCCTTACCGAGTGTATAACAACGTCAACCTCGAGTGGTTTACAGAACCGCGGTCGCAAAACCATCGTTTGTTGTATTTATCATCTATCTTCTCAAATGAATTAAACCCCCAAATTGCCACACCAAAGGTCATGTAATAGGGACTATTCTTTGCTCTATAGTACAAAGGGACTATATTTCCATATACAATTGCTTCGGGCTATATACAGTGGATTAAAATCCGAATATAATGGGTATGGCCTGACAGTTTTTAGACAATTGGTAGTGGGTTACTGAGTCACCATGCATTTTCAATGTGGACTTTGTATACGATGGATAATGACAGGTGATTCAGCACAGGCATTGCATACAAAAGCGCTAGTACTGCACTTCTGTAGATAGAATGAATTGGCAGCTTATCTACTAAATTATCTACTGAGAAATAACTTTGAATAGGATACATTTTTGAATGGAGTCGTTGAGTTGTAGGCCATCGACCTCCTTTTAGCGGTTAGCATATTGTATCCTGACCATTCAGGTAGTAGCTATTAGACATACACATACCCACACGTCAAGCGGTGAAGTGGTTGCATTAAATTTCATTACGCCTCACTGCGCTCCTCCTTGTATTATCGCCCGCACTCCCATCGGTGCTGACATCTGACGGTAATCAGAGCTGAGGTAAATGGGCGATAATACAATTAAACGCCCATACAGTTAAGCCTCCTAATTCTCTAGGCTTTACAAGCTCACAGCTGCTCAGAACGTGTCGAGTCAACAGAGGAGTTTTCATTAAGCTCACTAGCTGTACCTACTACACTGTACACCCTTTGTCCATCACTGCCTCTTCACAGAAGATCATTTTCCACTCGTTATAAATGGAATTTTCTCCCTCCTAAATCAAGATATCATTCTAATTTACCATATCATCGAAATTTCCACAACCGGTTAGTAATATTTGCTTTAAATCTTTCAATATTCACCTTGCTTTATACATCACATCTGATTTAGCCATAAAGAATATCGTGGTGTGTTTTATAGGCAGTAGCTTCTAGATTTTACCTCCGAAGGTTATGTTGTTCATACAATATTCACCTCCAGAGGGTCCCCTGTGGCCGTGCCCACAGAATGGTGCGATATGTAAACCTCAGATGTTATCGCTCCCCTGTGGGCCTTTATGCAGCTGACTTAAGCTGAAGAAGCGCCCAGCAGACCTGCACTTTATAGGTAGCCCCTGGGAAGACGACCCTTGAAGCACAAAGCTCTTGTTGGAGACTAAGACAACGCAGATCTGTATCATGTGACCGATCACCTGACCACAAGCCCTATGGTATACAACATGCCCAGAGACCCGAATCTACATCCATGCCGCAATAGAAGGAGCGGCACTTACTTCTGATATGTTTCCATTGTGGACCATTCCAAATATGTAAATTCGATTGTTCAAATAAACACAAAAGTTAGGGACAAGGCATGAAAATCTATATATATAAGAAGTTGGCAGCAAACCTGTACTGTGGGATAATTGAAAATCGAATCGTGGATCATCAGAGCTGCATTTCTTTTCATTTTTTTCTATTGTAGAGTAAAATTTCGCTAAGAGGATCACCTGTCCTTCCGAAAAAGGTTGATCCTCTTTCCAGGTTTCCTTGCTTAACGGGTAAAATAAGCATGAAATGGGCGATTCTATTTTGGATAAAAGTACCGAAAGCTGCAGGTTTTACTCCCGTCATGGAATAACCTACAACCAGGTTCTATTGTGTCACTTGTCTCACCCGAGGTATTTTTGTCTCATAGGTTTAACTTTGAGAACTCATTTTCCATGCCCCTACGAGTATTGCAGTCTGTTCTCTACGTTCTATGTCCCCTGCATCGCCCATTCTTTAAGTGTGTACTGGGGTAAGATAAATACAAAAAACAACTTGTTTTGGTCAAAATCTTTGTTCTTGAATCCGTTTGAATGCTAAAGGATATTCACTTGGCTGTTGCCTTGTTCATATCACTCCACATCAAACTCGTGGGGAATAACGACTTGGACCATAAGTTATTGGTTTCTTCCTTAATATCCCACATCCTCCTGTACTACATTCAGTATATCAATCAAGGAACAGTGATTTATTGTACCAGCGTTCCTCATCCAGTACATGAGTCAATAAAAGATATATCAACAGCATGAAGAGTCCCAGCACGTAAACCAAATAGCACACCTATCATAGCTTTCCTGGATCATATATGGGAACATGAACCTGAAATAAAATGTGTATCTGGCATACAGACCAGAAATGGATTCCTTCAATTGAAAAAAAATTCTAATCTAGTTATGGATTTTCTTATTTGGCTTACCTTTCTGTAGAAGTCGACGGAGACCTGGTCGCAGGTATCCATGGAGACTCTGTCGACACGGCCCACCGACATGTCCTCCCCCGAACTCATGTGCGCCGTCAGCGTACTGTCCTTAGGCACCCGGTCTATACGCATGCTGTCCTGCTTGTCCATGTTTGACCTGAAAGCGCCAGGGTCAAAGCTCAAGGTCAGTACACCGAGGGAAAGCAAGGTCATGCGAGACAAGGCATTTAAGCATTGTTCGAGGAAATCAGAAATGAATTAAGAAAGGTTTTAATAACCACAGTCCAATCAGTATATCCTTAGAGTGAGGTCATAGAAAAGAAAAGGTTAATGTGTCCTTGGGTGACCTTGAAAGCCAATGTCACGTGTGAGGTCAGTAGGTCATGTAAGCTCGAGCAGGAGATGGGAAGGGATATGTAGATATATATGCTTGAAATGAAAGAACGTCGGGTGAGTCGTATTTAGGTCTGGTTTGTGTAGATTACGTAATGTCAGGTGTTATAGAGGTCATCAGAGGTCATCAGAGGTCATCAGAGGTCATCAGGTAGGCATGAAGATAATTAGATGAGGTCATCAAAGGTCAAGCAGTGCAGTAAGCCACTATTCACATTAGAGACACACTTATTCATGGATACCTTGTGCATGCAATACAAACTGGATATGGACAAGCCCTGTCGAGTTCGATCAGATATTCTCCACACTGAGTGATAGATTATACTCAGAGTAACCGGATACGCATGTAATTTGTCGGAGAAAATATTGTCTTGACAAAGATAGGTTGGTTGTCATATTTGTTTCCTCTACTTTGGGATTACTATACATCTATGGTCTGTCTTTCTTCCTGCTCACACATGCTTGACTTGCTCTGACTAAGCTTATCAATACAACATAGTTAATCACAAGATATAAACCAAGGAATCCTATAGGCACAAACACACCTTTAGAAACGTTCTTCTTTGTAGCCCTCTGTAGTCCATATTGACATAGTTATATTGGCTACCACAAAGCACATTCAGAACAGACTATTCCTCCTGCTAATTGTTGTCATCTGACGTTATTCTTCATTGGAAATAGATGTGTTGCTGATGTATGTAGGTCATCTGAATTATTATCTATTCAAACCTTGTTATATATCCTGAAATATATCATATCAGATATGATAGTATCTTATGTGCTCTGTCGAAATGTAAGTGGGCAATGTAAAACACTCCTACATACATAGTGAACTTGGCATGATTATTTCATTTAATACTTTTACCTGACAAACCTTTAAAAGGTATTCTTAGAGCCTTATTGAAAAAACACAGCGTTTTACCCCCATCATATCTTGAAGCACCCTTTAACATCCGGCCTAACAAAGCCCTATAGTAGTAAACGAGGCCCGTTCAGCCTGTGATAGGTGATGATAGCTTTTGTGAGAGATGGATTTTAAGTATCGTGTGTACAAAAGGGCTTTCCTTATTTACGAAGTCCTAATACAACGTCGAGCTTCATGTATTTCAGTATATTTTTAATATTCCAACTATAACAATGTAACCATTTTTGATGTGGATTAAAATGAAATTACATAGCCAATTGACGTCATTGTATATTTATCAATTTAGCTGTCCTGAAACACTATGCATCGATAAAAATACATAAAGTGATACTTTCCATGAGCCTATTTTCAGGATGGGACTATACTTTAATCGAAGTATGTATTTGCAAACATAGGTCTGATATAAGTAACACATCGCCTGTATTTATGTTAGCCTCGCCATGTTTGTTGGTAATTTTAGTAGCTACACGCAAAATCGACGGAGTACTGCTTGTTGCGGCTCAGATAATTGTAGATGTAATACATTTGGACAATGAAGGCATAGGCAATACTCAATAAACCAATAAAGTAATTCATGGTAAAGAAATATTCGAAAAAACTCAAAGCCTTGCCCTTTTATCGCCCCTATGTCGACCCCATAGTATTCTGCCTTGTTTTCATTTACTCCTCCCACAAAGGGAGACCCTTTGTTGGCCTCGTTGGAGACGTTGAACTCTATAGAGCGATGTATTTTTTTCACAAACATAGTAATATATGGACCATGTCACTTATTTTCAAAATAGAAAAAAAAACAGGCCCTATTCTTGGCCTATATATGGCCATTTATAAATGTACTAATACCATAAAAGAAATAGAATTGTGGGCGGTATGATTATTGGAACTAGACACAGTAATTTACCAAATATACTTACAAAGTAGCCATGCTTTTTTATAAATATAACTAACGCGTGCTAACTGACTGAGTCATTTTTATACCCTACCTTGCTACCATATAAATGGTATCCTGACTCTTGTGGGTACGACAGTTGACACAACACCCAAACATGATGTCACAGATCCGCACCCCTCCCGCCAGGTGTCACTACGACCGCGGTAATCCGAGGAGGGCAGTACAGAATCCGTACTCCTGTGTCCCCCATGGTATACAGCGCCCAGTGTATACGACAGGGCATGGTGTACTGCTGTACAGACACGGGCTTCTCTATACGTATTATGGTACGAGTTTGTATATAAAGTATGGGTCGCCCGCGCGAGCCGCCACTGTCTAATGGCCACGGCGGAGGGATCTAAAAATAGTGCCGGCAGGTGAGTCAGTAACGGTACTACACCCCCACACACATACACACCATGAGCGACACACGCCTGCTTCTACCCAGGCAGAGATACGGGTGATAAAACCAGCCTGTCATACATGCTCCAGCAAGTAGCGGTGCGAGTGGTGTCAGTGGTGTTCGGGGGGGGGGGGGGGAGTGGTGGCCAGGGCAGTTGTCAGTCAATATCCGCAATAAAAAGAAACGGCTTGCTGCATTCTGTGAGCGAACACAGTCCTAAACTACCGCTGAATCATTCACGTTTACACACGTTATTCGCGCAGGTGGCTTGGAGTTTTTGTGAATTTTTTTTAATCTATAGCCCACTCACGATTGAGTCATGAATCGTTAAAGGAAGATTTATTGATTATATTATATGAATGGAAATCCAATATTGCATCAGTAGTAAAAAATAATCTATGATCCATGAGAAAAGTATTTATTTATACCGGCTATTAGTACCTCGACTCAGTTCGACTATTAACAATAAATGGTAAATATTTATTTGATGAAACCGATTTAAGCCTTTAAAGAACATGTGATAAAGGAAAAGATTGCATTATCAATTTAGTGCATGGGCTAGTTATCGTAGAGCTGCACTTCACGTGTGGTCTTTTCAAGCTGGAGGGCTGGAGAGGATGTATGCTGAAGGGCTCGGTCCAGCCCACTGACTGTTATACACCCTCCACGGCCCCTCCAGGGTCAGCCACGACCGAGCATGTATCACTCTCCTAGCAGAGATCCTGCGCTCTACGTCCTGCGGCTACTTATATCTCTCCCTGTTTGAGGCAAAATCTGTCCCATCCGCCAGTTTTTCAAATATCTTAAACTCTGAGTGCTTTGGGAAGTATTTTGTGTTTTACTTGTAAATAGAGACTCACATATTGCATGGTAAATAATATACATATAATGCTATTTATTATGTTAAATCAGACATAGTCTCTGGGATTCCCTTCTTCAGTGGGAAGCACCTCATGTGTTGTAGGGTTTTGCTTGTCAACATGACACATGTGCTCACATGAAGTGGCAGTCTAATCAACTGTGGATTCACACATTATAAATTGGTTTGAAGCTGAAGAAGAAACAGCTGGATTGTTTATGAAGCTCATTTAACAATTCCCACATTTCCCAACTCACAATATATGAGTTGTTTGAGTTTCATAACTTTTTACATTTGCCCTGTTTTGAATCTGACATGATACCCGGGGAACCAGAGTTGGGTTTGAGGCAGAGATTAGTAAGCGCTAGCGCCACAAAAGACCTGCTGGGAGAGTGAGTAGTTATAGGTAGGTACACTGGGCCCCCGCTTACCTGCTTCCTGGTACCTCTTGTGTCGTATTAACGACAATGAGGTATCGCCAAGGAGTCTGCAGGGATTGACCCTCAACACCAGCAATAAACAAACAGAAAACAAACTGGCGCGGATATAATAGCCCTCTTACGTGCCCCGGTCCTGGAGTGGCGCGACACAAGGTAGCTAACCCTGGGGAGCAAGGATCCATAGCAATAACGTGCTACGAGGTACTGCTAACATGCTGGTCCGAGGATCCAACCCTGAGGCATTACCCAAGAAATACAATGACGGCCAGAGTGACGGCCTTGGTGGGTGCAGTGCGGAGGTGACTAGTGCCGATCACATTCACCAGGGGGCAGCGGTGTATCCTTCGTAAGGGACACAAACGAAGGAGTGCATCGCCATGCAATGGCTGTAATGAGTAGCGTACAAATCACAGTTACTGATATGTAAGCAGGGGCGTCAGAACGTTTTGAAAGTGGGGGGGCGAACTGAAAAATTGCTGACTTTTTTTGTTTGTTTTAAATCAGACATTGACCTGTTCCACTGGATTTACCATAGATCTGCAAAAAGTCTATGAAAAGTCAGGTCTTAATTATACGTGAAAAAGTCAGACTTTGACATTTTTACATGGTGAAAAGTCAGAGCTTAGCTGTCATTACATGGTAAAATATCAGACTTTGACACTTTTCCACGGTGAAAAGTCAGATCTTAGCCGTCATTGCACGGTAAAAGGTCAGAATTTGACACTTTTCCACAGTGAAAAGTCAGGGCTTAGCTGTCATTGCACAGTAAAAGGTCAGACTTTGACACTTTTCTATGGTGAAAAGTCAGGGCTAAGCAGTCATTGCACGGTAAAAGGTCAGACTTTGACACTTTTCCATGGTGAAAAGTCAGATCTTGGCTGTCATTGCATGGTAAAAGGTCAGAATTTGACACTTTTCCACGGTGAAACGTCAGGGCTTAGCTGTCATTGCACGGTAAAAGGTCAGGCTTTGACACTTTTCCATGGTGAAACGTCAGGGCTAAGCAGTCATTGCATGGTAAAAGGTCAGACTTTGACACTTTTCCACGGTGAAAAGTCAGGGCTAAGCAGTCATTGCACAGTAAAAGGTCAGGCTTTGACACTTTTCCATGGTGAAACGTCAGATCTTGGCGGTCATTGCATGGTAAAAGGTCAGAATTTGACACTTTTCCATGGTGAAACGTCAGGGCTTAGCTGTCATTGCATGGTAAAAGGTCAGACTTTGACACTTTTCCACGTGGAAAAGTCAGGGCTAAGCAGTCATTACACGGTGAAAGGTCAGACTTTGACACTTTTCCACGGTGAAAAGTCAGGGCTAAGCAGTCATTACACGGTGAAAGATCAGACTTTGACACTTTTCCATGGTGAAAAGTCAGGGCTTGGCCGTCATTGCATGGTAAAAGGTCAGACTTTGACACTTTTCCATGGTGAACAGTCAGATCTTAGCCGTCATTGCATGGTAAAAGGTCAGACTTTGACACTTTTCTACGGTGAAAAGTCAGGGCTTAGCTGTCATTGCATGGTATCAGGGTCAGACTTTGACACTTTTCCACGGTGAAAAGTCAGAGCTTAGCCATCATTGCACGGCAAAGGGTCAGACTTTGATATTTGTTTACAGTGAAAAGTCAGAGCTTAGCCGTCATTGCATGGTAAAAGGTCAGAATTTTACACTTTTCGACGGTGAAAGGTCAGAGCTTAGCCATCATTGCACAGTAAAAGGTCAGACATTGACGCTTTTCCATGCTGAAAAGTCAGAGCTTAGCCATCATTGTATGGTAAAAGGTCAGACTTTTCCACTTTTCCACGCTGAAAATGTTGAAAAATCAAGACAGTTTTTACACTTGATTGAATTAAATTCGAAGTTGCTGATTTTTTTGGGCTGGCAAAAAAGTGGGGGGGCAGCCGCCCCCCCTGCCCCCCCTATTCTGACGCCACTGGTAAGATATAAAAGAGACATATATTGGCAAGTATCTTCCAATGAAAAGTCTCTGTATAGAAACAATTTTGGCGGAGCTGTGTTTGACTGTTGCGGAAACCAGACGTTTCAAAATCGGTGATTTTCAATTGATTTAGATGATCTCTCTATTCCTATACAGTACCAATCATCCATTCTTGTATAAACTGCCTTTGGCGTTCAATCTCTGGCGGTATGTTACTGGATATCACCCGCTCTGCAATGCCTTGCCTGGACTCTTGCTATTCCCATGCGGACCATACCGCTTGAGCTTGACACGTCAGTGCTGGTTTATGTCCTCAATAAGGTTTATCATTACAATAAAAGTTTGATCAGCTAATATAAATGCGTCAGTACAGCAATTAACGTCAGGGCATAGTTGCTAGCGAACATACATAACCGAGAATGAGTACATGTATATATGTATAAAATGTATACATTATCAATAGGACCGTTTCTTGTCATTTACTGTCGCCATGAATTGCATACCAAATTGAAAGGTCCCCAAAAGCGCCTATCTATCTAATTAGATCAAAAAGCATCATCTTCGATTGATGAAAATGTCATAGCTCTGGCTGAGAGCCAAAAAGAGATCTGGGTGTATGCAGGTTACTAACTAAATATGTATGCAATAATCAAAGACATACGAGAATGAACGTTTCTTCTTTACGTAGCTTTCCCAACTCCCATATCTGGGTCACATGTACGAGAGTATATATATAAGTCAGATTAACAAACCATGTAACTTACACGGTGTAAACAGCAAGCTTGATACAGATATCGCATACGGGTGAGCTTCAGAAAAAAAACCAGTTGGAGTGATCAATTAATCTTTAACTTGCTGGGTGGTGGCCGTGGTTGTTGCGGTGGCCTCGTTAAGACAGCCCCGGCAGCCGACCGCCGACGCCGAGCCACTCCTCGCCGTTTAGAGTAACTCTGCTTAAGGCATAGCACCCGCTGCGCCGTTGTTTGGAGAGTGGGCGTCTCGGCTTGGAGAGGACACTCCACGCTGCTATAATGAAATAATTGCAGCTCGCGTTGTTGGTAACGGGTATTTTTTGTACATAGCAGAGAGGCGGCGGTAAAGTGTAGCCACCAGGGCTGCTTTCCTGATACACCATTACGGACACGCAGCGCCACATGCTGCTGTACTACACGAGGCGCCACCTTCTAAATGCTAACCCCTTTTTCACAGGCAACAGTCCCTTTAGTTATACAGCGCATTCGGCCAATCAAATACATGGCAACGAATTCTTTGAGGATATGACATTTTACATATATTATACCCGTTTAGATCATCTCCAGAGAAACTACAGCGATGGCATCGTCATCTATGGTTTTCCAGCTCCAGTTTGGTGGTTTAAACATGCATATTGGCTGAGTAAAGCGAGTATACCACCGGAATATCTAAAGAGTCTGTCAATGACGGAACATGTTGCTAAATTTCGGGGATTTCGGGGCGAAATCTTAAAATAAAATATTGCCATGTTTAATGCCTCCTCTACCATAAATGTCCAAAGATCGAACTCGATCTAACCCGTTCAGGCAAAGAAGGGTCAATACAAGGTCACTCATCATTAGTTGAATCTAGGCGTTTCACTTGGCACTAAAAGCCTCACAAAGATAGGTAAACTGATGTCGGCGATGTATCTTAAGTATCATACCATTAGCAAAACCTATTTGTAACCCATCTTGAAATCAGCCAATCACGTGCATTGTACTGAGAGGGTGGTCTATGATTATGTCTGTACATAGGTTTAATATACGTATAACCTTAGTATGTATGATTTGTTAAGACATTTATTTATACTTGGGGCACAGTCAGTTCAAGGGACAATTCTCTGTATGATAACATAATTTATCCCTCTGTGAAGTACATCGAGGCACGTGTATATAATCTAGGTGACTGCGTGAGATAAGAGTGAGCTGCTCGTCTGTCTTACACTAATGGGAGGAGTAGCTCATCAGTCACCCCATTGATAATCTTTGTAATTAGCTCCTCTTTTACTCTGCCTGATAACTCTTACATATAGAGCTCGCATATTCCTGATAACTCTTACATATAGAGCTGACATATTCCTGATAACTCTTACATATAGAGCTCACATATTCCTGATAACTCTTACATATAGAGCTGACATATTCCTGGTAACTCTTACATAAATTTGGCATTTTTCTTCTGAGCACTGGGGATGAGTTTTCATTATTTACAAAATATCATAAACAAATTCTAGAATTGAAAGGGGAGTTGGCATGATTAGATAACACGTTTCAGATAAGATAATCGTAACCATACGTCTTCATCGTATTTAAACAGTGATTATCCAAGGCTAAATCAATTAAAGGCAATTACCCCTATGATTGTTTCATTCTACTGTTGGGTCGAAATTCTAGAAACCATTCTGGACAGACTGACAGAACAGTAATAGTTCTAGTAATTTCCCAGCCTTTATATCAGGATTCATCATATATGTAAAAACGAGGTTGGCCAGTCAAAGGCCCGCATCACTACTGATATATCTGATTACTATTACGAGTAGCGCATTCTAGAATCCGTCTTCAAATACTGATATCTTATTGAAAGTCATTGTTTATTTGATGGTATCATTTTCATCTTCCATTTTCGCTCGCTTATAAAGGTGAGGGCTCCCTTTGTCCATTACCGCTTAATACTTGGTATTAATGGAGACTCAATGTCAGCTCTCAACATAGCCTCCAAAATGTGTCGAAATCTATCTTCGTTATATGTTTTGACATATTTGTAAACTTGGGTTACTTTCAGGCACGATTTGAACTAGTATTTAACATGTTTCTATCTGTTATTCCTTATCCATACATCACATCACTACTCTACTGCACAGTTCGATCTCACATCCGAACTATGGTTAACGCTTTTTTTTTCAAATAGAATCCTTTGTTTACTTTCTGCTACAGTGACTAGTAAAATTGAAACTACTGGTTTTCGACAACTCACTCAATATATGATTGACGTTTTTAGCAAGTTTACCCAAGCACGGAAGCTATGTCCACAAACATTGGCTCACGCGAAAGTAAACATAATGTACATGCCCGTCAACAGAGCGCAAATCACCTTCTAAACTGTGCCTGTCCAGTCAGTGTGTGTTCTTCTATAAGTGTATCTGATTTGTTTAGCGTTGGCTGCGTGCTCATATACACTGCCCAGGTAAGGTGGAGGTTATATAGACTTTCAGCGCACGGTACAACCGATCCCTTCAATATCTGTGTGGTAATTCTGTGACATTGAGAAAATTACAGAATACGAGTGTATCAGTGTCCTAGAAGCGTGCCCAGCTGACCATGATCAATCACTAGACACCGAAATACCTCATTAACACACTGGTGCTTGATACATTTGGATCCTAGAAAGGCAGTTGTAAAATATGCTAGTTGACTGGATGCAAGCAGAGATGGCTGTGACTTCTATTGCAATAATAACAGAAGGATCTTATACATTAAAGGTTAGGTGAGGTTTGAATATATACATCTACATACATATCCAACAAATATCTCTCATAAGGTATCCAACAAATACTTCTTATAAGGTCATGAATATAGAGCAGGTATCACTTTACCGATATTGCGTTTCAATGTGCGTAAGGGTAACATTACCTTTGACATTATCTTCTGTGCCATAATGCATATCACTGCTGTTTATCACCGCACATAGCCCGATGTTAGAGGTTGATGTTTGGTTCTATTGCTGAGAGTTATTACGGCCTGTGTTGTCTCCATTCTCCAGGTACATATATCCGCGAGTCTGTATACGCCAAGCCCATGAAGTATGTACACAATGAACCCTGCCCTCTCCTGCAGCCCCCTCACCTGTACTCCGACGTCAGCATCACCCCATCATTCAGGTTATTGGCATCATATCTTAAACCAGATTACTTCAAACAGTGTCACCTGCACCTGCCCCGTTAGGGTATCTGACATAACAACACCCACCACCCAGTAACTCCCCTTTATATACCTTGTAGCTAAATGGCATTGTTAAACAGACTTAATATTTTACATTAAAAATTTACCTTTATTTTGTTTTCAATTTTATGGCAACTGTGATACAGAGTGAGGTATAAGAGGCAGTTATGTGGTTTTAAGATTTAAAATCCAGTAATTAATATTTTTTCCACTTGGAAGACAAAGAACGACAATTCTTTGACAAATGTTTTTTTCACAATATCCGCGACATTGGAATTAACAATTACCAGGGGAAAAGAATAAGATCAGTAATGAATATTGGTCTAACAGGCTTTTCTTTTCTAAAAATTTTTAAAATGTATTTTGCTATGTATATCTATTTGGATAGGGTACAGATGCCCATTCTCCAGAATATATCAATTGCTGGAAAATAATCTTCTGGGTAGTGTATCAAGTTCACGAATATAACTTTATATTGTAGAACAGTCTAAATTTCTTCATAAAAATCAAGGTAATTCGTAATTATCTTTGTGTTCTACAACAAGGCATCAAATAGCCATCACCTTCAAAAGAGTCTCAGCCATAAGCAGCATCAGTGAGGCACATTACTTAGCTGGATCGAGATTATAGTGGCGTTGAAAAGATGCCACGCTATTCAATATGGATCACAAGTGGAGGGTATTTATAGATTATATTAAGTCAATCCTGTGTTCAGTGTACTGTGTAGTATGGCCCACTATGAGGTGCGGTTGTTGCTATTTACACAAGACTGGATGGAGCGGGCAACCACTAACTTGACTGCTTTTAAATCAATATGTTTTGGCGGTTAACAATTCTCCTCTGTTCCCCTCCGTTATTTACTTTTCTTTCCTTTTTTCTTAGTGGCACAAGATGGCTGAACAAGGTGCCTAGAACAGACGTTCAAAAGGGAATCTACTTTTACGTGATGACTCCACCACTTCCAGTGCCAGTGTTAGACTTTACTAGGAAAGGAACGGAATATCGCACAGAGGCGGAACGTAGAGGGGACCAAAGTGAACCCGCTGAAAACACAGATACCTGTTCGCAATACACTATTTCCGAAGATAGGTGCTCAGTACATTGATTATTCAGGTTCGAGATTACATTTGTCATTCTCCAATCTTTTAAACCCATATTTTGTTTATAAACTGTCATCATAGCTTCAAGAAAAACTCATTCAGAGACGATCATAGTAAACTATAATTCAATAGTAACAGACGAGACCAAAAACAAAATTCTAGCCTCAAATTCCCATAGCTTTAGCACTGAGCCTCGTTCTTACTGGGCTCCGGAAATGGTGTTCTGAGCACGGGTATCTGCCGTTTTAGTGGGTTCAATTTGGCTCCCTATATGAACTGGCATGGCAGAAGATATGGATTATGTACCGATATCATCCCTTAGAAATGCAAACTAGTAAAAGCCAATTGTACAAATTTTCAGCTAACCATCACAATTATTGCACTCAATTCATAGACTACATTCCGGAAGGCTACAGAAAGCACATTGAAGGCTTATTCATGAAACCCCAGTGATCAGCTGTGAAAATCATATAATTCTAGCCTTCAGGATTTTGGCTGTCAACCATTTCTCAATTTCTGGACTACAATCTACTTAAATGTGATCATTCCAATCCTACTCTGAAACAAAATTGAAAAGCAGCTGAAGGCCAATAATTGTAGGAGGAATTTACCCCTCGTCTCCATTTTCAGGCATTTTACTTTGAAGGTGTCCCCACCAGGGATTGAAGGTCGCGGATTTCTAGGAGGACACGGGTTGTTTGGGTACCGTGCAGAGTGTCGGGGTTTTAGGTGAAGCGGTCCGGCTTTACACCCTAATAGGATAACTAAACGGCAGGTGTCCTGCCTGTCCTTTAGACCGGATGCCCTAACCCGATCACCCATATTGACGTCATCAGGGAAAGCCAGGCTGCGGCAGAGGTCTGGCAGCTAACTGTGAAAGAGCGTTCAGGAAGGAAGGCAAGGAGTGGGCAAAATGGAAGCTGGAAATAGGAGCAAATATGCAGAGACCAGCCTTGGGTGTTTTTTTATGTACTTTGAATATATTCCGAGGGACATTTAGATGGCAGCGGTAGTGTGGGCTGGTCAGGAAAATAGAAGCACGACGGGGCATGCGAATTGAATGGTCGATTTACGCGGGAGTGTGCAGAGCATGAGTGAGAGAGAAGCAGTGTGTGGTCGTGTGTATGCTTAACCCGGCGTTTACACTAGACGATTATAGGCGGCGAGTCTTGAACCTGACAACTTTCAGCCATAAAAGTCTAAAATCGTCTAATACAAACGCCAAGAGCGTGGCGACTGCAGATCGTCTGATTACCTCCGATTACATAATAAAGCACCACCACACGACAATTGGAATCTCTGTGACACAAGCGACTATTTCAAGCCGCCTTGAATAAGTCGTCTATACGGGCAGCGATTCTGTGAAAACTCATAGTCGTCAGTGTAAACGCTCGGTTGTATTCTAAGGTCGGCGACTTTTGAGGTGGACATTGCCACTGCCTGACGACTATTGGCTGACGATCTACAGTCGCCAGGTATTTAGTCGTCTAGTGTAAACGCCGGGTAACTCTATGTATGTAGGCGGTAATGGCCCCGGAAGCGATGTGTAGGGGAGGCAGCTTGTATACGCGTGCATGTTGAGCGATATGGCCGAGATACGCTTGATGAATGTGTGCTATGTGTGGGCGTAAGTATTAAGGTTGGATGTGCTACTGGATTGGGTATGTTGGTTCCGTTTTCACCGATAAAGGATGTAGTGCTTCTAAAAGGCAAGCAGCTCAACATTTGGAAAGAAAAACTGAAAAAAAGACGAAGGCTCTCTTGGCTTTATGGCCGGTTACAATGCAAGCATTCTAGAGAGTCTGTTCAGAATGGAAGAAAAAAAAGTGATAAAATGAAAAGACAGAGGAAGAGAAGGAGGTGCCTATGGTTTATGTTGACGTTGGGGAAGCCACTCAGTGTGCCCATATGATCAATGTAGACCGTCAGCGTTGTGCTGAAAAGGAGCCGTGAGCGTATAAATACACCCGTTAATTGTGGGAAGGCAAGGCATGTCCCATGGAGGAAGCATGCAGCAGCAGACTGCAGTCTCATGTATAAATATTTGTCAAGGCCTTTGTGGCTGTTCCTGGTATAAGGGACCATAAGGTGTAGTCGGGCGCTCATGACTCTAAAGTTTCAGCAACCCAAAGATCCCTTGGAGTGAAGCCTAGGACCAACAAATTTGAAAGGATTCATTATACCTATGATTGGGGAGTATGTGTAAGCGAATATGGAAAGGGCATCTACGCTAGTGTGTATGTGTGGATGTGCAAGTAAGTTTATATTTGTGAAGAGATGCGAGTGTCTGACTGAGATTATAAGTAGAACTCAGTTATGCTATAGTGGCGGAATTGGGTGAAGTAACTCGGTGTTGGTCATAGTATACGGAAACAGGCTTACTGTGGCCGTACGTCATAAATACGCGGTAAAATTGACGATCAGATGAACCTCTGCCTTCGGCATCGGTTCATCTGATCATTTTACCGCGTAATTAGGACGTACGGACACAGTCAGTCTGTTTTGTATATAATGAACAAATGATCATATACCTTAAAATACCAAATTTTTAACTTTGTTTCTGGGCGAGTTTTTGGATTTCACTACATCCGTACCCCGTACGTCACCTAGGTGTCGTACGGATATAAATATGACATGGGTAGGAGCGGGCCGTATGTGAAGGATATACTAACACACGTATATAATAATCGAGTTACCCTTATGGCCTTGATGACATTCACTGAGTCTAGGAGTATTGCCGACAATGCCTGCTCTGAACATAAATAGGCATGGAAGATCTTGGGGAAGAATTTAGATGAGAGTCAGATGGTTTTCGGGTGGTCTTTCTGGCCCTCTCCATTATTGACCACTGAGGTGTCCGTTGGCATGATTGAATATCCAGTCCCCACACTTCACAGCACATCCCGTATAACACACCAGTCTCGGGGAAGGGGACCAACATGGGATTTAAACACAGGAGAAATCCTTGTTCGGTTAAGACGCCTCACCCTTTGTCATACAGTGTGTCGTATGTTAGAAACACACTTGTATTGAATTGTAATCTGTACAATCTAACGAGAGGTATATTATCTCTGGTATTTCCCCCTCATAGACTTAACAATGGAGACTCGTACTCAACGCTCATGGAGTATTGTAAAGAAATACTAAATGGATGAGGATATCACAAATGTTAGCTAATTAGTTCGTGATAGGGGTGAGATAAACTCTGAACCGCACTTCCTTTTTATAATGCATCAGGGTTAGAATATATTCTATAGTTGAAAGTTTTCCCCTTTTGTTTCTGCCACTGCTCAGTATTACATGACGATCACCTCTACAGACACTTCAATTAGTATGAAATAATTATTTATACATATACCGACCCTGCCTTGTAATCGCTAGACATCGACTAACTCTTCAAGAGTCCCAATAGTGTCACAAAGCACCACTGTCTGGTTCAAAGCAATTTCATCGACGTGGCTTGAAAGCGAGTGCAGTGTGGATACGCAGGATTCAGGGACCCTAATATTCACTGTATGCTGAATAAAAGTACCCACATTTAGGGAGGGACCTCTCTCTCTCTCTCTCTCTCTCTCTCTCTCTCTCTCTCTCTCTCTCTCTCTCTCTATCTATCTCTCTCTCTCCCCTCTCTATCTCTCTCTCCCTCTCTATCTCTCTCTGTCTTTCTTTCTTTGGACAGCCCCTTATTGTAGAGTTTCGGACGTTCCCTATACTCTTACTAAAGGATACGATCTATATTCTGAGCCAAAAATGTCTTTGTCTATCTCTCCATCAAAACTTATTTATCCTACCCTAAGACCTGGCGTCCACCTACTACGATAAAAATTTAAACCTCCCGATTGCGCTACGATGAAGAATGTCAAAATCGTAGGCTCATCGAGAAGGTCATTATTGAAGACAAATATCTTATTAAAGACAAACATATTCGGGGCAGTTGATCAGTTGGCGATTAGGCTCCGTTGCAAAATGGGCGTCTACAATTTCCCCTCGATGTAAAAGCAGTATCGTAGGGTCTCTATGACGTCTAATCATGATAAAAGTCGGTGGCCAATCGGGAGCGCCCCGATATTAGCTGACTTTCCGATGCGATTTAAATTTCTTTATCGGGAGGTGCATCGTAAGGCCTAACATAGACTCTCTTTAGGTCAGTGTACGCTGGGCTTCAGGCACCTTTCTAATCGCAAACCGCCATCGTTAAGACTCCAATTTGATAACCGTTGCAGACCTTGGGACACCCGAGGTACATCATCGAGGAAGCCCGATCCCACACGATCCCCCCCGGATCGGAGGGTGGTCTGTTCACCGGGGTTCTACTGTACATCTCAAATCATACACTGTAAGACTGAGGGAGCCGTATCTACGGCCAAAGGTCATGAACATTTCCTTGTGGACAAACAAACCATAACGCCAATTCCCCCAAGGACACAATATAGAGGAGAACCCCTCGCGCCTCTGTCTCCTCTGGTTGTAGGTGTGGTTCTGATCAATAGGCAGGGGCCTGCCGTCACCCGGGTGAGGGCGGCCGTGGAGGCGGCGGTGGGGGCGGTTACCTGGGTGTCGTCAATACCCCCTGCTGGCTCTCACGTCCTCGTATCGACCCCCGCGGTGACTGCATGAAGGGGTGAACACGGGGTGCATTAACAGGAGAGGGGAGAGGTTTTACCTGGCGTTACCCGCGACACTTGTAGTGTGTGGTGTGTAGTATGTACCCGGGAAGGTCTGGTGATAACATGATAGATATGGTTTATGGTGAGACCCAGCGATTAAGGCTGATATAGTTAGAAGCTTTTTGAAGAGCATCGCAAAGAAAATGGTGTAGGAGGATATTCAGGTGTGCCAATGATAGCTTTGGTACTATGTGATATGATATCACTAACAGCTACTTAGAAGGAAACCCACGAGATGAAAATAGCTTGGTCCGTACTCCACCGAGTTTGACTGCAGAGTAATTCACGAAGCGAAGCTGAGTGAATTACTCTGTGGTCAAACGAGGTGGAGTACAGACCAAGTTATTTTCATCGAGTGGGTTTCTGATTTTATCTCACCCCGTATAACATTAATTATTGATGAAAGGAATCACTCAATTAGCCATTGAGTATTGGGTACACGAACCTCACGGCCGTGGAGTACGAGATCCTAATGTTAAGCCTATGGACAAAAATACCAGGGTGAGATAAAACGCCATATATAGGATTGTAATTTTTTCCAGCCCTACTTTACTGTTTTGTCGTAAAGAATGGTAGTGAAAAATGTAATGGTCAGTACGGATTTTTGTATGTATTAGATTGGCTTCGGAATATATTCACCCGTATATCGCCACGTACATATTACTGCGCACTCCAAACTCGATGGCGAACAAGGACACAGACCAAACACTCATGAGTTTCTTTCTTAATACTTCATGAATTTCTTATTGCGCTCTGTTTACGTTCATTCACCCTTAGATGTTGTTATGATCTTACTCTAATGATGAAACTGCCAGGTGATAATATCCAAGTACCAGCTCATGGCATTTCCTCTGACCTCTGACCTCTAAGATGCTGATGACACGTGACAGCATACGTCACTTCCGCCCAGAGGTCAGTGACCTGCGTCTCCCAGTGTTGGTTTTCTCAATGACAGCTAGATGGCGCACCGTCAGAGAACCTTGACCTTTGTGAAGTTGCCGGAAGTTGATGGTCTATGGGGCTTTATCAAGTGTCAGACGCCATGCATAAGAGATATGGAGGCTGAACTATGAAATATCCCTTGCTATAAGAAGGAGGGTAATGTGATACGTATCTCTCGAGAGATAAATACTACCGCTGACAAATCTTTCCTATTCTGGCGTACTATATTGAGCAGCAATAGAAGTGTACATATATATCTATAAAGCATTATATATATATATACTATATGGTAATAAAATTGCTGCTGGACTAAATATCCTTGAATATAAGGTAATCAAATAAGAAAAAAGAATAATCAGATTAAGATGACCTAAACCCTTGTTCTTCAAGCGAAGTCCTTTATTTAGAGGTAAAGATATCTGGAAAAACCTTCCGAAGGACACACAGGATGGGCCACTTTATAGCTATGAAAAAATATATCAAATTGAAACTACTCCAGCAGGAGGCTATGAACGAAACTTTATAACCTGACCTCGACGATTTGTTTTTTTATCATTCTTCTCATTACTACATCATTGTACCTATTCCACTTGCATATCATTGGCAACCGTCAGAGTCTCTTATAATCTTACCTAAATGGCATCTATATTGACTGAGAAAGTATGTAAGATTGTGTTAAATGTTTTGGTAGTTGTACGACTGCTTTTCTGTTGGTTTGATGTGGATTAATGTTTATTGAGATTTTGAAGTGAGGTAACAACCAAATCTAAACCTTCTCTGCTAGCATAGCGCTTTGTATCATTCTTCTCTTTAGTAACTATTTATCACAATTCTCATCCCTATTATGCAACAGAAACAGTGAATATTAATAAACATTGCCGGCAATATTGTTAACACATAGCAATTATTTAAGGACTTCTCGACAGGACGAAAGCCCCCTTGTATTCTGATGACCTTTTCTGCAATCTCCAGTCAAATCAGTGGTCACATGCGTCAGGAAATAATCATCGTCCGACGGGATCTGTGTCGTTAATCAAGTGTCTTAATCAACACAAACATGGAACGCCTATGTGTCCTGTAGATTATAGGTCAGCTCTAGAATGGACTGTAGTACCAGATTTGGTGAACTGAACGACGAGAAGGGATCCTGTTGTATGATGTCCGCAAACTGTTAACATGTCTCAACATAAAGGACCAGGTCATCTTCAACATCATCTCTGGCCGTCTGGTCAAAATTGGAACAGAAGAGGTATTCTTAAGGTCCAGGTTCGGATATGTCCCGAGTCAAATCCAGTGTGTCGAGTCAGCAAGAACACAAGAGCGTCGGCGTTTGGGGATAAAATTCTCCTCCGTATGGATGAAACTCAAAGTCCGGAAATAATTAAATGTCCACTGGGTCCGGTCCGGAGTTTTGTTTTTGTCACATGAACAGTTGTGGGAGGCCTGGATAATAAAGTCGTTTTTTCATTTGTCTCTTCGTAATAGTTTGTCGTCGAAGTGGTGGTGCGGAAGAATGGAAGGCAGTTCTTCCCTTCCTAGTTTGTCCAGCCCGATTTTGCTTGTCAGTCAAAGTTTTGCTTACAAAATTAATGATTTCGAAATATGAAAATAGGTTGAAAAATCAAATCTACATGTATGACTTTGACAATTTTATAGTATAAGTAATATTATGTGATTTCTACTACTACTACACAGCAGAACTGCTGATATCTTAACGAAATTCGGTTTTAATTTCAAACACTACAAAAACTGATACGGCTGATTCTGATGGAAACTTCATACAGTTTGAGAAAAACGACAGTATGCCTAAACGGAGGAAACAATATTCATATATATCAAACTCGGGAAAAAGTAAAAGAATCGCTCTCTTTGTTCATTCAATATTGGTGATCCAAACAAAAGAATGGATGAACGTCCTCTACAAATGATCGTTCATTACTAAAATATATTTAGCAAAAGAGTCATCGTGAGAGGGTTCCATGAAGTACCAAGGATGTGAAACTTTCTCCTACTTTCTCGTGTTTTCTTTAAAACGAAGTTTTACACTAAGAGTGCGGAGGTTTTATCGGTCTTACACACCCCACGATGACACTTGTATGAACTAAAGGAAGTATGGTAGGTTGAAAATCAGGCTGGAATTTTGGTTGCAAGGCTCAAATAAAAGTAGACGCGTTCTAATCAAGTGGACTCACGTTTCCCTGCGTGTCCGACGCCTATGGCCAGTCCTTTCTCTTCGCTCTCTTCGTTCTCTCCTTTCTCTTTCTTTCTTTTCCTTTTCTTTCTTTTCACTCGGGGTTCTATGTCGACGCAAACAGAAGGATGAAGGGCTGTTGATGATTGGTTCCACCACTTTCATGTGTAAGGGTTATCATAGAACAGGCTCTTCACGAGTTCTTCTTTATAGAGAACTGATTCTGCATTTAATCGGGGCAGCAAGTTATGCCTCTTTAGGATAGATTACTCCCTGGGTTTAGAAAATGATAGAAATTGCCAGTAAATTGGAAACATTTCTCAGATCTCAAAATCAGATAAAAACATGATGAAAGATTTATGTCCTGAATTGATTCGGACATGCAAACAAATGGTGATTTTTCAAGAATTCTGCAGTCAGCTATTACACTATCCCCATACTATTCAAATAGCATATCCCTGATATCTATGGATAGACATACCCATAGATAACTGACTTCAAACTTCAAGTACCATCGTTTCTCTATAGGCTTGATAGATTCTTTAAATAAATTAGCAAGCTTAAGTTTACAATCAAACAAACAAAGTTATAAATGGACTGATTTACATCAAAAAGATTACTTTTTCTTGTGAGGTATGCCTATGAGGAAATGCTGAACAGTTCTCTATAGAATGGAAGAACTCGAAGGTGTTGATGAGTTGCTCACCAGTTGCTCATCCTAATAGTGCGATAACCTCAGGTCACTTTCCTGATGTGTTTTCTTTCTTCTATCTGTGACATGTGACAATGTTTTTCGTGAAGGTTTTTGGGGGAGTAAGTTGTTTCTGGTGCACTAGTAGGTGAGTCTATGGTGTCACAGACCTATTTACGGTCAAGTAGTTCTTCTACCCATGTCAGCATATTTATAGAATCTTAATCCGAAGACCACTAATACTATTTTCTACATAGATTTAAAATCTCAACATCTTGATGTTTCCGGCTTTCTTGGAGCTGCTTCGTCCTTGCTGTTATCTCAATTCCATGAATATGATATTAATCTGTTATTTAGATTCCATACATTTAAATCGGAACCTTTTTAGACTATATGGAGTGGTCCGATGTATGGAAGCCTTAGGGAGAGAAGAACTGACAGGGAGTCATTGAGCACGTCCCTCTACGGTGCTGCCATCTCTAATACAGACGGCTGTGTGAGGATACAGACGGTGTTAATGGACCTGCTGCGTACATGTACAGACAGAATGTGAATCAGCCACCTGAAAACGAGCCGCAATCTTACACCTACTGGATACTGTCCAGATTCAGTGGAGAAGATATTACATATGTATTGAATTCAGAACAGGGTCAGGTTCGGTAGTACTCGATGATAATATATGCTTTAATAATGCACACAGGGCATCATATATAGGGAACAGTAGCAAAATGGAAGACCGCCAACCTTGGCGAATTTTGTTTGTTTATAAACAAAAGCAAAAATAATTTCTTGATCCGACCATAATTACATTGAGCCTCGATTTCAGGTGACATAAGGAGGAGGTTATTTATTGTAAATTGGTATTCATGGTTGCATCTGATGCACTCTAGATCCCAGGCTAATATTCCCCACCAGAAACTGCAAATGTAGATCAAATTGAGAATTTCCATTTACACTGAAATATTATCATGTGAAAATATTATGAAAGCATATCTGGTTCTCATTAGGTCAGCTTTAGCCAACATAAAGAGTAATATTCTTTTTAGAAATCTTTTTTTTTCCTCAGCATAGTAAAGGCCGAGGGGAATATGGGGATAGAATGTCTAGATCCTTAGACAAATGCCACTCTGACTTCTTGGGCTTGAATAGCTGCTGTCTATGCGGCCTGATTAAAGGGGATTTACACACGACAGGCCAGAGAGTGAAAGCAGGCCGGGCGATAATAGAAGAAATGACAGAGTGCGAGGCGCCCTCTAGAGGATTAAAGCGGTGACAGCTTGTGTAGTAGAAAAAAGAAGCCAGGGAAAGGGTGAAGATAGTTTGATATCCAAATTTCTTAATCTTTTATCATTGAAGTATTTCATATCTAGAATAACCTAGTCAGGCTCTTAGTTTAATCAAAGCATTTTAATCAAGTATTGTGATTAACCTTTGTTGTTTACTTACAGTTGTCCGAGCAAGGCTTTGGTTCTGAAAAAGACAAAAAGAGAGAAGAGATTTAAAATTAGTACTAATTTGTGGATAACTTCGTTAAGAACGATTATGACAGGATATTAAAATTCCATCCCCGAGGTGAAATCCTGTAAAAAAGTTATCAATTTAAATTTTGTTTCAGGCATGATATTGTAATTATTCAAATCAATCCGATATTAATGGACTCAGTGCTGCACTTAACTTTTATAATCACACCATTATTGATTCGCTGCTGCCCACACCCTCCCTCCAGGGGAAAAACTGCTACCCCACCCCTCTCAGATTCTTTGTGTCTTTCATAGTCGCTAAATTCAGTAACTGTAAGGGGATAATTGCCGCTATTAATTGATCATTAAATCTAATTAACCCAGCGAGCTGCCCCGATAGCCCGTGGGGGAAACCGTAGGCTCGTTTGATTGTCGATCAGTCTCAGACAAAGGAGTATTGGTCGTTGTTTATGCTAATTAGGTTAACACCTTACTGGGGTGTCTTTATAGTTTTCTCCACCATCTTGTCTAAAAATAGCTATTTTGTCTAGTGCACTTCATGCCAGCTATCAAAATGAACGGCGCACGGCTTCTGCGAGTGGCAATTTGAGTGTTCTGCATTTCTTTGCCTTCACGATAGGGGGGTCTTCCATCAAACGGAATTCTCACCCGAACGACACCGTCTATATCTCTCTCCCGGTCTGACACGGTTCTGGTGTCGTCTGACATGGTCTTGATTATGTATGACTTACTTTTCTTGAAGGCTCTTTTGAAGGAAAATACAACGAGAACTGTAATCATGTCATATAACAATCTGCAATGTCAGAACTGTGGATTGTTATCTGAAGGAGTCGGGGATGGGGGGGGGGGGGGGGTGGCAGGTGCTTCAAGTTCAAGATGCTGCCAGTCTGGTAGTTTTATGCCCCTTTCCACCAAAGAGAGACCAGCCCGGACATGCCAGACTGTCATGAAAGTGTCCTCAGTTTGATGGGTCACCCATATAACTGGTTTGAACGAACATATATAGGATTGGTTTGCCGAAATCAAAATATTTGCGCGTCTTAACAACACACGTTCTACATTAATTTGTGTTCATTTAAATGTACTTTCTCTTATTTCAAAGATTTTTGTTAAAAACTATAGATATTTCATTTTCATTCAAAAGTATAATTTGCTGCTGAAAAGAAATCAGGAAAAAGAACGTTGATCATAACATAGAGTAATCTACCTCGACATTAGTAAAAGATCTAAAACAGTATGGCTGCCACCATGGTAGTGGTAATGCTAGAAGCAAATGGTAGGTTCTTTATTGGTAAATAAGTTGGGAATCATATAAGAACAATAATTAAAAGTTTTGGTTATATTTAGTCTACAGGTCTTTTCTGTCAAGCCACTTGCACCCAGTCAACTTGCCATTTCATGTAGGATCCAAATGTATCAAGCACCAGCTGGTCAATGAGGTATTTCGGTCTCTATTGATTGGTCATGGTAAGATGTGCACGTCTCTAAGATACTGAGACACCGGCCATCTGGTCCTTTCCCAATGTCACAGTGTTAGCGCGCAGATGGTGAAGGGATCATTTTTGCAGCTTGCTGACAGTGTAATTATGACCTTTCCAATGCTAGGCAGCGTATATATGTACGTGGGGCACTTTACCCTTAGCTTTCACCTGGGGGCCGTTTGATATCTGAAAGGATTTTCCTAGGACACTCATGTGATATTCCTGGGATTGTTATAGGACGGTCAACGTTAAATAGGTAGGGATTGTCCTTTCAATGCACAGGGAGAATTAGAAGAAAACCCACAAGATGAGAATGACTTGGTCCGTACTCCACAGAGTTTGACTGCGGAGTAATCCACGACGCGAAGCTGAGTGAATTACGCAGCGGTCAAACAAGGTGGAGTAAAGACCAAGATGTTCTCATCGAGTGGGTTTCTGATTTCATCTCACCCCGTATAACACTATTTATTGCTGGAATAACTCGCCAAATTAGCCATTGAGTATTAGGTATGATACTTTCACGGCCGTGGAGTACACGTGAGTTCCTAACGTTAAGCCTATGGAGAAAAATACTGGGGTGAGATATGAATGGAGACTTGAAATGTCTTTCCATTGAATGGTCATTTATTGAAACTGTAATTGTCCTGACCTGGATCCTGAAAACTAGCCTTTTGGAAGGACATCTCAATAGGTTCCTTTCCGAAGCTGAAAGCCTAACCAACCACAATATAATCAATGAGCACGCTTTAGTGGCATCCTTCAGAGTTTCTAACAATTATACTTGAATAATACATTTATTTGTCATTAAATGATAAAAATATACCTTTTTGAATAGAAAAAGAATCCCCTAAAGATTGGGCTTGCCTCCGTTCGATCCCAGAACCTTCTGATTACTCCTTTTAACTCGGCTACCCCACCAGCGCCCGGGACAGACATATAGAAGAACCATTCAGATGAAGGCTTGCATCATGAACTGTCCTTTCGAAGGATTTAGGTCAGGACAATAAAACATTTATTTAACGTGATCACTTTCCTGTCCCAAGAACTCACTTATCATTGTTCTTATCCTTCTCACTGTCCCCAAATATTTTCCGCACCCCAGGTCACGTTCCTAACCTTGAGCTGACACTTTGTTATTCCATCATTCATCCTTTATCTTCTGTACATATTTGACTTACTATAAGTACTGAATGTCCTACTACTGTTGTATGACTATGTCCAAACATATTATTTCATGGAAGGTCTGTATTAACAGAATGGAATAAAAACATTTAAAAAAATTTAAAATTTAAAAATTCAGGACTACACCAAACAGTCAGTATGGAATATTGTATGCCATGGGTTGATATCACCAGTCTACCATCAAGGCATACCATCAGCGAATAGCTCCATCGCGCCGCCACTATATTAAACTCTCGCTACTCTCAAAATGGCATTTTCCTACGATCGCCATTATCTATATTGCCGCCATTTAAACGATAGAGCAAGGGGCAGTTGACAACTTGTTTGGACAAATTGCTCTACTTATTGGGGCGGGGCGTTTTGGCATACAGTCTTTACGACACTGGCGACTCCCCCCCGGTGGATAGAGGAATAATTGTCCATAGAAACTGTCCCCATGGGCCTATTAGTAACAGCCCTACCCTCTCCACCCCACTCCACCCACCCCCAACGCGGGCCAGCATTTATATAAACCCCCTCCCCTCTACACACACAACGTTTGGCTGTATAAAACGGCGCTGAGAACTTGAGGGTTGCTTGCAGATTATTGCATTTTTTGAGAGAAAAACAGATAAGTAATGCTTCAGGTAGGTATGGGTTGGACAGTGTGTGGGTGAAGGCAGGGTGTGTGTGTGTAGGGCGGCATTAGCATGGACGGGTCGGGGCCGGAGGGGACCTCTTAAAGCTATGTAGGGACATAAAAGCACACCTCGGCCCTGGAAGGCCTGAAGGGGAGGAAAGGGGCGTTTTATTACATGGAAGGCCGTATTAATAACCTGCACCTTTATGCTCTCAGAGGGGGTTATGTGAGGAAGGGCTGGGGAAATGATAGAAACAGGGGCAAGATGCACTCTACCTTATACGTACAAACGGTATTGAAAAAAACACTAACTATCTGGAATATTGGTGGTTTATTCACTGAATATTGAGGCCAATGACTTCCCAATATTGCACTACTATGATGCAAGAATATAACTCAGCATATTTATCAGGCATTGATAAATTTGGAGACGAGAGATTATTTGAGGTTATTTTAACCAGGCTCACATAGATACTTGGTAATCATTGCAGGCAACGTTTCACTACATTTTATGACTGCTATAAAAATGTGTGTATCACACATCCAGTCATTTATGTTAATCATCTTATTAAACTTCATGGAATAAACCGATGAGATGGCTTCAATGATAATACAGAGCATGCGTCACATGACTTGCAAATACAAGTCAAATTCGCTTCCAAATTGCTCTCCTCCCGCATATTGGAAGGAAATGAATATCTAAGTCAGCAATTTATAGATGTGGCGTAAGCTTCTATTTTATTCGTTTATTTTTTTTTGTAGTTCATGCAAAGCACACAGCTGACCATACGGAGAGGATCTCACATGTCTGGATATCTATTATCATATTGTAGTGAGAAAAATGGGCAAAATCTTATATTTCTTTAATATATTGGCCTTTTAGACTAATCGCTGTCTCACGAAACCATTTTGGAAGACTTGGTTAGGAGATAGGTTGGAAACTCCCTTAAAAAAATCGGGCCTCCTATTCTCGTAAATCAGGCCCCGATTTCACAGAAGAAATTGGTTAGGAAATCGGGTGAGTACCTTCTACTAAGTATTGTCCGTATAAAATCCAAAGTTATGCCTCCATCATTATAAAAAAAAAAGTATATGATACCAACATGCTAATATGCCGCTCTCCGAACTAAATATCAACTACCTGCCATATGTTAAAAGGATGATCGTCGCATGGGTGTGTCGAAATATAGCCTCAAAGTAAGGAACATCGTATTAAATGGACAATAAAGCTAACTAATGGAAGAATTGAGAAAATGCTGCTGTTAGATTTTCGTCTGGTGATTCATAGACGCAAGCAATTCAAGCCGCCCCTGTTTTGTACCTATTATCGCTCAGTAATGAATCTGTCTCGTCGCTCGACGATCAATAATCAACCTTGCCAATGTATGTCGAATCGATCTGCCATTAACACCGCAGGAATCTATTGTACTAACGAAATTTAGCCAGTCAAGGCCTATTTCCAGCAACCACCGCTAAATACTGCTTTGCGAATATTTAGTCAACTGCCACTTGAATTCTGTAATAGCTTGATGGCTGTCAAATGGTGGGCGGCATTTCAAATGTTGACAGGGTTTGAAAGGATGGGACTGTTCTCAATGGTGACTCCATTGAATACTGGCACTAAATAGTCGCTCACTCCGCTGACAGCCGTAAGGGGGGGCGACGATCGGGCGCTGCTCGGAGCTGGTTTCCAGGTGACACATAAAGTATAATTAGCCGTCAATAGTTACTCGTCACCTTTAGCCATTTTAATGCAATGCTTTATTGCTCATTTAAAGGAGCATGGAATCAGGGGTATTTATATTTCAGATCTGTGTTGTCCATGGAAGGACCGTGTAGAGGCTTTATTATCATCAGGTAAGTCTACTGAAACATATTAACCCTATACAAAAATGCACCACGCTATTGACAAATAGTTTTATTCATGATACCTGTGCTCTTTGAAGTCATATTACAATCTATTTCTCTGTGAATAAAGATTTTTCGTTTAACACTTTAATATCCCCACCTATATTTCTTTGGTTTATGTTAATATTATTGATACATGGGAGTATGAGAATATTCCTCTAAATATGAACTATGTTTCAAAAACGAACAAAGTAAATTCAATCATTATACGTCTGCACTGCACTTAGATAGGTATACAAGATTCACTCCCTAATAGTTGATATTGTTTGCCATCGTACTAGCATAACTATTCCTATTCATTGGCTAATTTAGATCAATATCCTCCTGTATTTATTAACCTTGGTGAGCGTTCGCCAAGTAAACCTGTCGTTCATGTTAGTAGTACACAGAAAGCTCTGTTTGGAGCTGGCGACCGACGGACATGAGAGCTCAGACTGTACATGGACTGTGCTTGGAGTGTGTGGTCGAGGTTAGATGACCTACTGAGCGCTTCTGAGGTGGTTGGGTCCCTCTCAAGCTGGAGGAGCAGAACGGCGGGAAATAGGCCATGTTGTCTGTTTGTCTACGGGCGATCCATACCCTAATATAGCACGAGGGGCTAGCGGGCGATACGTCAATAATACTACACCATCCCCCGACCTCCGTCTAGAATCTCCAGCCCCTCTGAACCACCCACACTCACATACACACACACGCACATGTTTCCTTATACTCTCACCTCAAAACACCATCACCCATGCCTCTGCTTGGAGAGTGAGAGTCGAGCCACCCGCGGCGGAGTGCAATCTCCACTCACGGGTATTGCCGTTGCTGGCGCTGCCGCAGAGGTCAGGCAAATCTATTGACCTCCGGCGACTGAATGGGTTGGGGGCAGGAACTACTCCTGTGGCTATTGGGAGCAGCTCAGACGCTCCACACAGGGCGGGTATTCCGTCGCAGTCATACATTCAGCGCCACAGCGTCAACGGGCATTATATTCTGCTGGGGACGAGTAGAAGGCGGTATCCGCGGGTCCCTGTATGCACGCTTAAAACATGGCCGCGGAGGGCGTGTGTGTGCGGGCGGGGGGTGGGCGGGTCAGAGCCCCTACCGGAACGATAGACGAGCAACTCACAACCTGCTCGGCCTGGCGGATAGAAGGGTAGGAGGAAAGGAGCTGCTCTCTCAATAGAGGCTTAATCTGGCGTGGTTTATGTGAGACGATGGCGGGCGGCGTAAAGGCAGAGGTCAGGTGGTGGTGGTGGCGGTGGTGGCGGTGCAGAGAGGTAGGTATGGCGAGCCGGTGTCTGTACCTGTGAACAGTACCCGATTTACATGAGCTGCTCAAAGGCGGCTTGCCATACAGGTTATTACCATATACCCATGCCGTATATACTAGAAATACGCACCATTTCGCCATATAACGTTAAAAGACTGTACAGACCACTGGTCCATACAGGAAAATGCGGACTACCTTCCCATACACGTTTATTAAAATATTGGTTGTTAAGCAAAATGAAATTAATGATTTAAAATTTTTGGGGGGTATATAGTAAATATAGAACGTCCAACCATGCTTGTACAAGTCACATAAGTCGATGATAATTTACGGTTTGTAGGGAACTCGGCTCGTTCTGTACAAACAGTAAATTACCATCTCGTTTTGTGACTTGTACAGCATGGTCAGGACGTTCTATATAAGTATCTGCCGACAGTAACAACTACAGGGAATCTTTGCTACGGTTTGGAATATGGTTCAGACGTATGTGTTGACATATTGTTTGCATGAGGACTTTGGTGAAATGATACATTAACAAAAGCATTTTCAGGGATAGGTTATATTGATTGAACTGGTAATTTTCGTGTGAAAAACATAAGCTATCTAAACTATATACGTTGGTTCAATAAAAATGCCTACTACGAAACTAGTCCGTCTTAAAGTTCTACTGTACAACTCACTAACCTACATATGGTATAATAATAATTCCGATAAAACTATTAGTTTGAGACCAATTGTCTTGACCATATTTACAGTGCTTATATATCTATATGCGTTCCACCTTATTCTGGAATATCACAATTCTCTGACGAGTATTTCACATATGAGACCCAATTTCTGTCCAATAGACTCACGGTGCACGCCTGTATTTGACGTCTTTCAAACATGTTTAAATTTCGTAGAGAGCCAACAATGCACCATTTCATTTGAAGCCCGGTAGGTTCGTGGCTTCAAGATTTTCCCCGACGCGATATAACTTTTCATCGGGAGCCTCTAGAATGCGCTCACTATAGTCGTAGTAGGCGGAGATATCCCCCTTCATGGTAGTCCGATAAGACAGTAAAATAATATTCATCCGGATAGAATGCATCAATAGACTAACAATGCAAAACATATACTTCCAGGCATTCCATACCACCTTGCACAACTCCACGTCACCTCTGTACATTCTTTTAATATTTTGATTTTCTTTTTATTAGCATAAGGTTCGCATACATACCAATATCTCGATACTTATCCTAATAATAAAAGAGAAAAAAAACCATGCACACTGCGTAGCTTTCCCACCACACCAGCACCCCCCCCCCCCCCGCCCTCTCCACATCACGAGCAGCTCGCTCCATGCGCCGCGAGATCTCGCGAGACCTGCCAATAGCTCGGCAGCTGCTCCCACAGTTCTGCCCGTAGTGGCGTCGGAGCGTGAATAATTAAGGGGCCTCACAGGACCCGTATTATCAAAGACGCCGCCAGCGTACTATTAGAGAGCGCGCCTAATTCAGGCTATATTTAGGCCCGGCCTCTCGGCCTAATCAACTAGTTACAGGTCATTACTTATTTAGGAGACACACTGCGTAGCGGGGAGTGGGGAGGTGGGAGGGGAGAGTGGGTGTGAGCTGTATTGTAGCGCGGGAATTATTCATAAAGTTTTGTTACACGGCGGCTGTGCGGAGGGCGGCGGTGTGAGGGACGTGTGAGCGGTGCCCCCCGCGGCCTGAATACCGCAATGAGGACACGCGAGCACCTCAAACACACGCCCTGCACGTGTGTGCGACCGCCGCCTGGACGGCTATTGAGGCAGGAGAATGGGCGGGTGGGGGTCGGGTCGTCATAGGTTAACATTTCTCTGAGTGAGTCAAGTAAGCAAGAAAAGCGAGACGAATGGTATCTCAGTATCATATACAAAGATTATACAAGCTGTTACAGCGAGGAGAATGGTATCTCAGTATCGTATACAAACATTACGTTACAGCGAGAAGAATGGTATCTCAGTATCGTATATACAAACATTAGACCAGCTGTTACAGCGAGGAGAATGATATCTCAGTGTCATATACAAACATTAGACTGGCTCTTACATTAAGTTAATCAGATTAAGCAACAGGCCTTATCTTATACTCTGGTATATGCAGGAACTGCCGTTCCTTAATTTGAGGACACGCATATAAAAGAGTGTGTGTGCGGTGAATTGTACACACGTTAATATTTGTAATTAGGTCAATCTCCCCAGAAGTGAAGGTCTGATATATGAAATGTGTGGCTCGATCCCTTAATTGGATTTTATGCAGTAGAATATACAGTTAGTGTTTTCTCCCATTCACTGATCTAGTGAACCATAGTAAAGTATAACATAGTCTGACTGGATTCTGCCTTGTTATGACTCCATACTATCTAAGTCTTCATTCTAGCATCAGTTTTCATAACCTGACAAGGGGTACGTAGTTGTGAAAGAAAAAAAAACCAAGGTCTCACGAATAACCAATGTTTGGTTCTGTCATGACGAAAGACCTACATTTAGATTCTTATGATTTCACTCTTTCTAAAGTTGTTTTCCGAAAATCGAACGAAAAGGCTGTTAAAAATCTTTGTCCGTGAATAGGGAATAGAAAAGATAGTGATTTACCAAGTCGGAAATAGAATTGCCAACATTCAGTAGTAAATGAAGATATATTTCCAGTTTTTTGGGGTAGGGGCCAAATTATGGTGGGTTTTTTCTCTACCCTAAAAAATTAACGCCTCTTCTCAGTCACTCTAAAGTAAATCAAGATACACCGAGATTTTCTTGAAGTGGGTTTTACATTGGCTGACCGAGGATTTCTTCCCACATAAAGTAGGCATGTAAAAAATAATCATTTCAGCCCGGGTCGCTCACTCCAAGAAATAGTTAAAAAAGAGTTATATCCCCACAGCAACCAATTGTAGAATTGACCACCCCTCTCATAAGATCTCACACTCTCTAAGTGGTATTCTGTACAAGGTTCGCACTAAGCTCTATGGGAGAAGAATTCTTGACTAGGCTTATAGCCTTGAGAATCCACTGGCCTGCCTCCCCTGGTAAACACGTACATACCCAAAGATTCCTATAATCTTAATGATGCCACCTAGTTGGAATACTGTGTACTTAGCACCCTAGTGGCTGTATTTGGACTGGAATACAGAATACCACTTAGAGAGTGTGAGATCCTATGAGAGGGGTGCTATTGACTTAAAGAATAGATATCACATATAATGTAGGCATGTAGGCATCATGGGCACCTGCAGGTGTAAGAGGAGCATGTACACCTCAGGGTGAGCACATGGTGAGCAGGTTGTGAGCGACTCAGAGCAGCTCCTATCGATCTGTTGTCTCCACATACGAGTCTGCGCCCGTAAGACTGTGAGCATGATGAATGTGGGCAGCTGAGAGGGGTGAGGAGGGGAGGCGGGCAGCAGCTGGGTAACGTGTGACGGCGAGGTGGAGGCGTGAGGGGGAGGTGTAGCGGGGAGGCTTCCGACGGAAAGGCGAGGTGGGGAGAAGTCTGAGCTACTCGAGAGCTATATGATCAGACGTGAGCTATATATACCGTGACTTTAACTGACAACAGTATTTTTTTCTTATTTCTTTGTTTATACTAACCGCCGTTTTGAATTAGCCATGCAGTTTTACAGTCTGTATAGACGATTATATATGACATTGACGTGGGTGAACTCACACGCTTCATTCTACAGTACAGTGAAACAACAACAGTATAAAGGAATGAGTGGTGAAATAACAACAATTACGTTATCTATCAAGTCTAGGGATAGGGTGACTAAAGCCTTGTCTGCTTATTGTGTTCCTTGTTGTATGCTGGACAGTCCTAGGAATATCCTTTCAGATATTACACGGCTCTCAGGTATACATGTATATATGCGTATGTGTGTTCGTGTTCTAGTGTTTACGATTATTGTCCTGTGGCAGATATTTGAACATGATATAATGTAGATAATCAGTCAATTCATATACTACACTTTCATATATACATAAAAAAATGTGATAATAAAATAATACTCTCATAAGAATTTCTTTTCCAAATATCCTTTTATGGAATGCCTCCAGAGATCTCCTCGTCTTAAAGAGTTAAATCCCAAGCTTTGAAGAATACTAGGCCTATTATGAATGGAACTAAAATTGTGACTAAATTGACGTTTAGATCTGCAATGCTCCAAGTCAAGACACAAACAATTCCCAGTAAAAGCGAGTTGGTGTAACTAATTATAGCCATCAATGAGCAGATGGTGGCTTTGAGTCGCTCGCTACTGAGCAGGTGTCCAGTGTAATCACTGCCTCAATTAGATAACCAGCTCCTGCAACACTCTCAAAACCCCTGAAGGAAAATTAAACTGCTTTGATAACTAGCTGTCCTCGAGAACTCCCCTGAAAGAAGAAATGCTAATGCTTTGGTATCTAGATTGTTGAGGAGAAAAAAGTTTAATTTTCTCTTCTAAACGAGCGCTATTGATTACCCCTCTGTGCTACCACATCACCTGATTCTGGGCAGCTATTATTAAGAGCTACTCTTATAGATGTAATACTGGGGAGATGTCTACTGACAACACTGGCCTTTGAGATAGGCACAAGAAACTGGTTGTGACGGATGCCCTTAGCTAGGAAACCATTAGCGTTATGGGGCGTTTCCACCTGACGATTCTGACCGCCATTATGGCTTTTGGAACCGCCCGACGACTTTTTGTCACTTATAGAGAAGGAAACGGGGAAAGGTTTTCAGGTCAAGATGTTTTATCCTCACATTACGCAATTCGGCACCACCTGACGACTATTCGTCTCACCGATATATCCAAACCAGGTTCATACAATCAGTGGTGGGCAAACGATTCTTACTCTGGCCCGGTCGTCGACCTCCACTTTCTTACTGTAAAATAGAGCATTTCTCTTACCGGCGATGATTCTTACGTTAACCCTCTCTGCACCCGCTTGTATGTCTAGTGTAAGTATATAATAGGCCGTACAAATAGAGAAGGGTTAAAATAATCAAGCTACAGTCGAGGCTGGAGTTTTATTTCCTACATGGCTTATAATCGGTGCACGTATTCCAGTTGGAAACCATCCATAAAGTACATATGCACTTAGCGGGGATCGGGGGTAAATCTTTTTCGAAGTTTTCCATATGCCCCTTCTTTGTTCTTTGGGAGGGGGTCCAACATTTTGGAAACTATGCGTGCATACTTTATGGATGGTCCTTTGACCATATAATCAGTGGATATTTAGTCTTCATGTGGAAACGCCGCATGTTGTATACATAGATTATTGACCTTTTCTATTGGTCATCTCACTCATAGTGATACCCCTTTGAGGACATGGATCATACACTAAGATCCGCAATATCGGAAATTTGATTGATTCGAATATACAACGGAATAGATAAGCAGGTAATAATCATTCCACCCTTTCGTACTCCCTCAGTTTCTTAATTCCTCAACAACTTTGAAAAAGTCGTAATAACTCACTTACACATATGTTATTTTCACATTATACGTTTTTGATTTGGAATGCCTTCAGACCTCATCAGGTCAATCAATGGTCCTAAGAGACAGAAAAGCCCATTACTTGAATACAACCACATTTTCATGGTGAACCTGTTAACCTCAAACTCGGAATATCGTTAGCTAACTGGCACAAAGGGAGGCGTCCACCAACCACGACAGGGCTACGACAAGTGCAGACATGAAAGTTCCAATCGGCGCCTTGTCGCAGCCTTGTCGTAAGAAGGGGGGGGGGGGGGGGTCTGCGACAGCATTGTCCCGTAAAAAAATCGCCAGCTGTCTAGACGACTGATTCCATCCAGCCTGAAATGGTTGTCAGCCGTCAGGTCGCCTACACCATCTCCAGGTGGTGCCAAACTGCATAATCTGATGTAATCAAATATAATCAGACGATCTGTAGTTGCCACGCACTTTGCGTTTACACTAGACAATCTCTGGCCTTTCACAGCTGATGGTGGTGCTAAATTCAAGAATCGACGCCTACACTCGTCTTATGTAAACGCCGGGTATGTCGACTACTTACAACAGATTTCTGCTACACCCCTGAGTTCCAGCAATAAGAACGAGTTCAAAGAGGTGGAACCTATGAGGGCAATCTGGATGGGTTGTCTGAGTGAAGGAGCTTGAACCAGCACTCAGTGAGCAGTTCAAACAATGGGCGGGGCCACAGTCCTCTCCGAGCTGCTCTCAGAGGAGGAGTGAGTGGAGGAGAGACCGCCCTCTGAATACACACACTGAACACGCCATCGATAATAGCTTGATAAATGTTCCACAAATGATACGAGAACTGCTCCCGAATGCGGTATTTCCATCGGACGACTGAAATTTCCTTTTTTTTAATTTCAGCAAAAACATACATAAGGCAGTCTGCTTATGGCAGGTTTGGTGCACCCCTCTCATAAGATCTCACACTCTTTAAGTCGTATTCCGTACTCCCACTACGCTGTATGGGAGAAGAATTCTTAATGAACTAGGCTTAAAGCCTTAAGAATCCACTGGCCTGCCTCCCGTGCTAAAGACGTACATCAATGCAACCCAAAGATTCCTATAATGTCAATGATGCCACCTAGCGGGAATACTGTAGGCCAGTGGATTTTCAAGCCTCTAAGCCTAGCTCGCTAAGAATTCTTTTCCCATAGAGCGCAGTGAGAACCTTGTACGGAATACGACTTAGAGAGTGTGAGATCTTATGAGAGGGGTGCACCGTGTGCCTTCTTGAGAATCTATACATAAATCATCCACAGGCATAATTAGCAAATATGGAGGTCCTATTATGTATAAGTAAATAGACATGGATGAGTATGATGAGATAAGATGAGGGCAAAGATTAGTCACTGCCTATGCCTCCAGTTTTTCACAAGTTACTCTGCTTTTCATCTTTACATATTTTTTATATTGATATAACGTGTTTATCTATTGAACTTCATAAGGCTAGTTGTTTCAAAAAATCTCAATGTCCACCAATTATTTGGTCATTGTAAAATCGGTCATCGGGTGGTGGCACTTGAGATTTCACCTGCCGACTGATTTTCAAATCTGTGCATTGAAGGTAACTGAGCAAACACCGATGCTGCTACATGGGGTCCTAGCTTAAAAGTTCGTCGACAATTGGAGGAGAAAAACTGGTCTCAGGGAAATGGAACCTACATTTTCAGACGAGGAGATTGCGTTCCAGAACAGAATCTCAGCCGGATTTGTCTGAGACAAACACCCTGTGAGGTACGTGAATCCGACCATGTGAATTCCACATAAGCGAACACTAGCGATAGAGGTGCAAAGTGAGAACATTCAAAGCACAAACATTTCTTAAAGTAATTATCATAACTATTTCGACACCAAAGTGTCCTTTTTGCAATCACTATTCTATGTTTCCCATTCTCCTTTGCCTTATGGCCCTTTTGTCAAATATGGTGTAGGAAACGGTTGAAAAGCAACGACCGAATCAGGAGCTCGTTAAAAACGACAGGAATTAATTAGTTCTGTGTTTGTTAAGGCAAATTGACCGAAGCCTGATATCTGATGGAAAACAATTCATCAAGCCTAGTCTAATGATGCCCTGAGAGGCGCCCCGGAACAGTGGAATGGCAGGGAAAATCCATCTGCTGTCATTCAGAGTTAAACAATAGATATAACCTGATCAATGAATCCGTCTAGGAATCGTTGGAAAGATCCCAGTCTATTTGCACAATGCATTGCTCATTACACTAAAAGGAACGGTTCATCGGATGCGTTCACATCTGTTTGATGTAATGTTAGAACTGTATGCATATAAGGCCTGGCGTCCACCTACTATGATGGAAATTTAGACCTACCGATATGGCACCGATACAAAAAGAAAATATCGGAGACATATCGGGAAGGGGCAAAATCGTAGAGATATTTCTAGACATGCCAATTTACCATGCATCTCAATGGGTTTTTTTCGGTGCCTAATCGCAGAAATGGGTCAATTGCCCCGATATTAGGTGACCTTCCGACGCAATTTCGATTTTGTATCGGGAGGTGCATCGTAGACCATATCAGAGCCATATTGTAGTAGGTGGAGCCGGGCCTGATATAAGGAATTTATTATGATTTTTTGGTGAAGTCCGTGAATTTTCTGTCTTGTCAGATATGTAAGCTCTGTCTTATAAGTGTGAGCTGCTTTTTCTGTGAGCAGGGCCCGTGAATATATTGGAAATCTTGTGTAAAAACCGTCTTGAGCCACGGGCCAAATTCTTTCAGTAAGTCTGTGAAAAGACAAGATAAAATAGTGCGATATAATGAAATCGGATATAAGCGATTGTATTAATCTACAAAATTCAGTTTTCCCAAAGAACATAAGACCAAATCCTTGGTGTTACATGAACATTGTTAACAGGGAATCTACGATCTATGGAGTCCGGACATGTATGTATCTCGTGTCGAGACTGGCGTGGCTAGACAGAGAAGAACAGGATTACAACCAGTTCAGTCGAGATGGGAATAGATAAGTAGCTTACTTGTTCGCGCCAATGCTGTTCAGGTAAGAGGCCTTGCTTGATTGCATTCACAATAGACAATGCAGATTACCGACAAGTGTAGACCCCGCTAACAGATATTTTATCCCCAGACATCCGTATTAATTATACATTATCTAATCTCTCACTGCCGACACTGGCTCCCTGTGCCACAGAGGCCCGCGGGTGCGCCTCGACTCTGTATCCAATCCTAACGAGCTTTATGTAACGTAAGATCAGGCTCTGTTCGCTATTCCTTTACATGGGAGGCGCCAGGGGGGTAACTGGTTTACCCGGCGGGGTAATACGGAGACGGGCCAGAGACAACTTCATCCGTGACTCTGGCAGCTCCGTTCAGTGCATTAACTGCGAGGGGAGGTACCATTGTGACGATGTGTGCCCTAAAGCCGGGGACACACCAAGCGAGAATTGCAGCGATTTCCGGAATCGCCAACACAAAATGGACTATATATGAGCTATTATTTCATATTTCATCTGATTATTGCTTCTGATATGCTAAACTATCCGTGAGAGATATTCCTATGAAATAATATCTCACATTTTGTATTTGCGATTCTAGAGATCGCCGCCTTGACTTGCTTGGTGTGTTCCCGGTATAAACTACTGTAACCACTGGGGCCCGTTTAATAATCTTGAACCATTCATGCAGACCTATTTCTGTATGCCATAGAGATCCAGGGACGTTTGTCAACTTTATTCAACTCGTATGGACGACTAATATTATCTGAGCGAACAGATTTAAGATATTACTAATAAACGATAACCCTTGTACGAGTTACAGAGAAGGGTCTTCGTGTACGATCGTAGATTGTATTGGCTATAGCTGTAAAGGGATCAGTGAAGCAGTAGAATATCTGAGAAGGTTGCTTACATTCATTGTTGACAACATTAATTGTGTAGTCGTTAATGCTGTAGTGAACACCAGATTAAGGATCTAGGGCTTAGTTGCAAGTAATTGCTTGCTTACGAAAAGTGATTACCCTACCGGTATTATAAAAGAAGTCAAACTGAGGTTAATGAGAAGAACCTCTCAAACCTAGGATATTTTATTTACAAGATGTCTCCAGAAGGCCCATTATCCTGTACATAATTATAACCCCCATACATGTTATTTCATAGTGTTTCACCAGGTATCAAAACCCCGTACACCTTTTTACATTAAATCTCTACGGCCAAGGTAATCATAATATTGGGATTGAGAGAGCATCATGATAGATCCTTGATTGGAATAATTCACATTAAGTCCATAAGTCGTTGTTGATAACTAAATCCAATTAATGCAACTCTGTGGAGCAGTTGGTTAGGCATAACATTAAATCCAATTAAATCCTTCATAATGACGATGTGGTTGAGCAAACAAACAAACCCCATTAAAGTGACTAGAAACAGATTCTCCTGCAGAGAAGTTCATCCACTTTGAAGGAGAGTTGACTCTGCGTAGAAGAAAAGCTGTCTCGATCTAAGACCGCATCACGGTATGCAAAACCTTGACCCTAATAACCCCACTTACAAAATGTTGTTGACATAGTCCACTTGCATCTTGAGTTCGCCAAAGTGGCTCTCCTCGTTTATAAGAAAAGCAAATGTATTGATGGCACCCAAGGAGTGTGTGCTAAAGTAGGTTGACGTCCTTAGACTGTCTTTGCACAGATATTAGGCATACATTAACGAACCTGTAATAAGAAAGAGAATGGGGTTCTAGCGTTGTATGCTGTAGCTACGGCTAAGGTCATATCACAGCAAACCGCAATCCATGAGATGGGTATGGTTGTCGTAAAGTGAAGCACAGTGGGATAGCCGGGACTTGAACCGACGACCTTACGATCTACAGGGACTGTGAACGGCTCTTTGGAAAGCACTTGAAATTTATTGTTGCACACGATGTGTGATGACTGGTCAGTGTATCCAAGGAGAGTATACCTCAAGAATTGAATGCAATAAAAAAAAATTTTTTTTTTAAAGTGCCAGTCCTGAGTGTCGTTAAACTACGTGGTCATAGGAGGGTTATGCCTGTAGGAGAGGTCCTATGACGGTTCTTGTATAAAAGGATAATCTTCGCAGGGGCTGTCTTAGCGGAGGATCGTACCCCGAATGTCAATTTTAAGTGTTTAACAAAAGTGCCCTATATCCTGCATACACTCCCCCACCTCCAGAAGGATGTTCTAGAGGAAGGGCCCCCTGAGGTCTCCTAAATGATTCAAGTAAACAAAGAAGAGTCTTACTTATCGATTTATCTAGAGAAAATATTATAGTATGTAATGCAAAATGGCAGGGTTAGAGGGGAATATCTGAAATACTTAGTAAGATTCGTTGATAACTAAAAATGATAAAATTAGTAACCTAAACCCCATTTTATGGCACTACCGATCTTAGGATCTCTCCCACTGGGACCCCCAACCTGTCTTGCAGACTGTTTTGTCCTAGCCTAAGACCGAATTCACACGTAGGAAACTAATTATGCAGGATTTCCCTTCCTATTGGGGACACCATTTGTTAAACGGGAAAGGTGTTTTCCTCCAAAAATATGTCTTGGATGGCTAGCGTGGTCCTAGGGGGATTCATCCACTAGAACCAAAACCTATTAAACGTGGCCCTGGAGCAGGGGAACACTTGGCAGAGAATCTAGTCTATTGTTGTTATGAAGGGGCGAAAAACAGTCCCGACAAAGACTCATTTCCTCACAAAGGTCGAGTATAATTAACACGCAACATAGACGGGGAAAAATATAGTTTCAATTTCCAGCTAGACAGAAAATGTTTCCAAAACACGATGCCATTCAGATCGAGTGCGCCCCTACCCACTCACTCACCCCAGCGACCGTCGAACCACTTCCACGAATTCATCCATTGAGCTTCACATTTGGTCTGCATAAGCAAAAAGGTGAAACAATAAAATACAGGCTTCTTCTCCATACGCTCCCCGCGGCTATATTGGACGGGACCACGTGACTGGCGTCTAGGCGGGCCCCTGGCGGATCAATCAGACACTAAATATACACCACAGGTGGCGCTGGGGTCGCGCTTCGTTTGATCCCATCTAGAAAAGTAAACACTTGAAAGAAATGGTGGCCGTGGGCGTCTCCGCAACTCCAAAAAGGAGGCGATGGGGTGGGAGGGGGTGTTTGGCACGGGAGACGAGTGCGCATGCCCGAGGCACGGTCTATAGGGCACAGAGTGATTGCTAGTTCCGCCATCATCTGCTAGGAAATAGTAAGATGGCGCTAACAAATGCTATCAGTTGTTATAATTTGTAGATAATATTGAGAAGAGGCTAAATTGCCTCTATGGCAAGCCCCACGAATTATTTTTGATCAAATCCATTGATAATTGTTTCCGCCATCTGGTGTTTTGGATGGTGTTAGGGGCAAGATGGCATCTCCATAGCACAATAGCTATATAGCCGAAAAGTGCCCCTCTCCAAGGCACACAATTTCTTGCGATTTGTGAATCCAACATGTTGGATATTTATCGCTCAATTAGAACCTCGTGGACCATCCCTACTGGTGCTGAAAACGACCTTGACCATGTGGGACAAAATGGTATCGTCCACAATTCTATTTGGGAACATTTTGGAGAGCTGAACAATTTCAAAAACCTTTAACGTTTACATGAGTTTTCTATTCAAATAAATGTTAGTATATGTCTCGAAACCCATTTCCTGTAACTATTAGAGTTATTGTCACTCAGAGGATTATTCAAAATGTAATATTAGTAGTACTAGATTCTGTGGGTGCCGTCAATGATTTCTTATACATGTATATCATGTCACGCAGATATGAGTAGCCTGCGAACAGATATGTTCAAGCCTGTGAGCAGGTCTGTGAAGTACATTATCTGTGAACTGGTCTGAGATATATCTTGTCTGATGGCTCTGTGAGGTGGTCTGATAGTCACATTGTCTGACAAGGCAGTGAACAGGTCTAAAAGTTACACTATTTGATAAGCCTGTGAGCTCATTGCCTGACAGGCTCCTAGATGCTGGTTGTGTGCTGCACTATTTGACAGTTCTTTGAGCAGGTAGTTGGCTAGTATGTAAAAAGCTTATGGCCTGGCGTCCACCTACTACGATAGATATTTAGACCTACCGATATGGCACCGATACAAAAAGAAAATATCGGAGACATATCGGGAAGGTGCAAAATCGTAGACATATTTCTAGACATGCCAATCCACCATGCATCTTAATGGGGTTTTTCGGTGCCTAATCGTGGAAACGTGGTCAACTGCCCCGATATTAGGTGACCTTCCGACACATGTACATTTACCGTAAGGAAAACAACATTTCAATTGAAAAGGTAGTTTTAGAATAACAACAAATAGTAATACCACCATCACCAAGTAACTGAAGCAGTCCGGACCTTTTACCATGTATTACGTTAAGTCTGTCCTCGTGGTTAGGCGCTACCAGATAGGCAGTAATAGAATCGGCATTGTGAAGCCCACGGCAACAAAGGGGCTTATAAGGGGACTACAGAAGTTTGTCTGTAATTACCATTATCTCTAACCATATATTATCCCCTTCTGGATTGTAATCTCGATCATGTCACACTGGCGTATCACTGGCGCTGGAAAGGGGGAAGCAAATTGAGTCGACGGGGGAGTCGAGTTTAACTAAGTTATTGTATTCGATTGAAGCCCACTGCTTCTTATCTGCATTGCATTAGGATCAGATCTGCGACTCTTTATACGGTCGGGAGGCACTCGGTAGACGCTTGGAAGACACTTGCTGGACCCTCACTGTTGTTGTGATAGGAATGACACTAATTCTCACCCTACTTTTAGGGCAGGGTAAATTGTAACGCGCCGAAGGCAAAGGGGAACAGTGAATTCCGACCACAGAATGCAGATCCCTTGGTCTCAAAGGTCTACCTACTTTAGCTCAGCACCATCCGACTGGCCATGCTGTTTAAACATCTATTATTCATCCCAACCCTGACCTTTTAAGGTGCCAAGTAGGCTACTGAACTTGGCTGAGCCTGTTAGCAGGAGAATTTTAAATCAAATATTATCTATACAATGAAAATCTCAATCGGGAAATCCGGATCAGCGCCCGCCGGAGCCCATATAAACTGAGATTCTCCCAAAATTGTTAATTAAGAAATTTTCAAATATTATCTATACAAGAGTTTACAATCACATGATCAGCTCTAGGCCATTAAGGAGGGCGATGACAAGTGTTGGGGGTCACTGGGCTTCAGTGATCTGCCATTAAAGTGGGATTCAGACATAGAGACTAATGTACCTGGGACGGGTGTACTTCACACCTTTCTCCTAGTCTCAGACTTCTTAGACTTCTTTGGTACAAAACTCTCATGCCAGGATGTTTTTACCAGTCTCAAGGAAAAGCAGCAAATTTGATTCACATGGAAGGACACACCTGTACATAGTCACAGACACAGTCACAATGAACACTCACCCTGGGACTCGAGTACCCTGGAGGTGAATAGTGTAAAAACATGTCACCATTCTTGCTGGCCTCCTATTGGTTGGGCTAGGTACCAGCAGTGGGTCCATTTGTATAACCAAAATGCCCCTGTACATTTTAAAGGTGTTTAAAACCAGAATTTCATGGGATTCTGTACCTCGTTAGGGGTAATTGTCACCGGCAATTGCAGTGGATAAACTTGCCTTCGGGAAATGGAACCATACTGATGGAATGCTAACAGGTCATGTGATTTCACTGTGTCCATGCACATACTGGGAGGCACTTAGGTGGCGATACATTAACAATACGATCGTTGCTATAGATCGTATCGTATCACGACTTATTCACGATAACGCATCACCAACTCTGTGTAACACTTAAGTCAAAACTCTGGAGGGGTTGGACCACAAATGAGGCAGGGCACTCTGATGCAAAGAAACCCCCACCGTGATAGATGGGTATTAAATCCAAGACGGTTAATGGCTTTGATTAATCCTCCTGTGTTTGTTTTTGTAGCTGCGACAAGCAGAATAGCAATGTGTAAATACAGGAGTCGCCTCTTAACTGCGTGTGTTTTACTGCTAATAATTGATCACACGCGATTGTTATCGTCCGTTTGTCACTGATGGGCGTCGACGATTAGGAGAGTGAGCAGACATTGAATAGGCCACGTACAGGTTTGTTCTTAAAGCCCAAAGATGCGATCAGTGGACCGCATCGATCTACTTGTCATTGTGCTCAATCGTGTGCGACAGAAGGTCAACGACCTAGATTTCAGATGTGGAAGGTGTGTATGTATGCAGGTTTTTCTTACCTTTCTTATTTCTTTTCGATCAGTGGCTATTGTGTTTTGGAGCTGATATTGGCAATGTTCGTGAAGGTATGAATAATGCACACAGAGAGAATGCAATGTCATGTTGACATAGATCGATTATTTTCATTAGTGCCAAACAATCTTTTTTCCCTTTGAAGCAGTGTTTTTGTATAGAAGTGTTCCCTATTGTCTATTTCCCTGGTGAAATAATTAGACATTTATGACAGAAACTGTTAGCAATGCCATATTTAAAAGCTTTTCATTTAGTGATTATCCAATCAATACAGTCTCTTATATAATACGGAAATTTGGTGAATGAAGTCATAAAAGGCATCATACACGCATAGACACACATATATACCTTTATTGTTTAGATATGTACGTTACAACAATATGCTACTAAGTATATTCTCAGAATTAGTTTCATACAGTTTGATAGTAATAAAAAAGAATGGATCAGAAGAACTATTATTGGAGCACTAAAAATTAAATATTTCAATAAAATACAATTGTCAATATAGGTCATAGAAATAGTACTGATACTTCCAAATAGCCGATATACGTAGCAAAGATCGCATTTCATTCCAGCTTATATGAACGTAGTTTACATTTGTATCCGTATGGGATCTCTACTGCTGTGGGTCTGCCCTCCTCCTGCCCTCTCCCCGTGCCCTTTCTGCGAGCAGCTCTAAGCGGACCCCGGTGCCTTCAGCTGCTCCTGCGGCCGAGGGTCGAGCAGAGCCCGGGAAAGGTCACCCGCCACGAGCAGTCAATAACAAGGAGCAGCCCCCCTCTCACTCTCCATACACACACGCTGAGCAGCTCGACGCCGCCATCTTTAAAGCGTGCTTCTCTGAGAGCTGCTCGGGGGTGGGAGGGGGTTGTTTCTGCGGGTTGGGAACACGCTGAGGGTCTGCGGTCTAGACTAGACACTCGGTCGTTGTGACCTCGATCGGACAGACAGGGTCTTATGCTGACGTGTTTGATTTGACCGGAGACTGAGGTGTTTGCACTGAGCAGTGTGTTTACAGTGTGCCGCCCACAATGGTATACAATTTCTGTCAAAGATTTCTGAAATCCTTCTCTCATCTATAACATGTATAAGTTATATCATTTCATCGCAATTGTTAAATTCAAGTCCCTTCACATAATGAGAACATATATGAGGAAAATTCTCTACCTTTCCTTCGGTATCAAATTGATAATTCGCTAAGTAAAAGCGTACTGGTCAGTTAGTTATATTGTCTATGGTTCCGCATGCCTACGCAACGTAAGTACTGGAATAAATTAGGGGTTCCAGTCAACAAGGGGTTTGTTACAAGGGCCGGCCACCATATGTGACGGTGTCACTATTGCGGCTGACACACTTGTTTTTGTCTCAGTTCATTTATAGATAATTGCCGAGGTGGCATGGCGCAGTCATTAAAATAGAGTTTGAAGACCTTGCTGCTATGACAGAGACGGAAGGGGCAGGGGTAGGCGCATCAAGACATTGATGGTCTTAAATCATTTATATCCCACCTGTGTTATTGTTTCGCCATTTACTTGGCACAGAAACAAAATATCCAACCCTTATTGAAGAGAGAGTGAAATAGGTAGGGTATTGAGGTAGGGTGTTGAATTTTTGCCTATGGGACATTAGACATATCAAACCACCAGCTTCAACATTTAGTATATTCATTCATCATATTTTGTGAAGCTCTTTAAATGGAAGCTAATTAAGAACGGAGCTTAATATCCCTCAGTAAGATCCTGTAAACAGCATTAGTATACATGTACACCTATGGCCAAACGTCTATGAAATACTAACCGCTGCTAGGGGTGCAGTATAAATAATGTCCCGATTCACAGAGACATAGTTAGTGTTCAGGCGTACCTTGCCTGTAGTGTACTCTGCAAGTACATAAAATGGCATTTTTTCATGTTTCATCAGGTATGTAATAACAGCGATTCCGTCTTGGCCTTTTGTCCCATGATATCTCTCCCTCCGCATTTGGCATCTTATGGGACAATAGACCTCAAACAGCAATTGCAATCGGCTCAATAATTACAATGCTGCAATGCACCAAATCAACAAGGCTTATATTTCATCAAAACAAACTTCACATGATAGGAGCGATCCGATTCACAACAACGCCTCCGCCAATCCTGACTGTCAAAGGAGCTGGAATGTCGTCTGCCTTTAATCACGCGCAACTATACGCAAATTCCGCCTCTCAACTACACAAATAGTCCGCCTATTTTTACCTGAGTTATTCTCTGCTCTCAGCTGTCTTTTTTTAATAATCCACCGATAATAACAGTTTTTAAAATGAATGCCCTGAAATTTGCCCTGAGTAAGTGGGTGGTCAATGGAAGAAGTCTTTTCTTCGTACTTTCATCGGGGATGGGTCTGTAAACTACCGCTTTGTTCTTCTTTTCTTTTGCAAACATATGGTTTTGTTCGTGTTCATGTTGAAATAATTCACAATAGTCAATTGTTCCTTAGAGAAATAGGTTTTTTTGATCGTTGGAACAGTATTATGGACCCCCATGTCGAACAGACTATCATATTCCCTTGGCAATATTTCTGCACAAGACAGCAGGCTGTGATATGTTTATCGAGACAGTGAGTCAGCTTTAATTGCTAATTAACCTTGACGGTGAAGCTTGAGAAAGGTTCATGCAATTGTGAGGATTTTCCCTTGAACGCAACAACAGGATGGTCACGCGAACATAGCAGGCAGGCTCCTGCAGCAAGCGTCCGCGCGACAAACAAGGAGTTCTAGAAGTTTCACGATCCGTATACACTGAGGCAAGTAAAGCAATAACAGACTGAATAATAAATGTATCATCTATTATAGCTATGTCATTTTTATGATGACTCTAGGCTTTTGATGGAATAATTTGTCATCAGGATGCAGCAAGCAGCACTCTAGATCCCAAATGGATGTCAAATGGATGTGAATGCTTTACCCAAGTTTTCCCGACAAAACAAAATATCTTTAGAAATTTCTAGGATAAGCCTGTTTATAGTAAGTGATTTAGGCCAGATGATAGAAGACCCAATGACACTTGTGCGCCAGATTCTGGTGATGTCCATCTATCCTACCAACACTGTTTAGCCTTTTAGATGTACACACATATATAAACATACATATACTAACTGCCTTACTATGAGACACTATTCTGAAAGGTCCAGCTTTTGGGTACAGAAAGGTCTCCTATAATAGCAGAGCTCAGATCGACAAATCCAATCCGACTATAGCCTCCTAAGGCAGATCAATCAACCAAATGACTGTTTCCCTTTTATTGAGGGTGAGAGGTGGTGGTGGGCATGCGCAAAGTGGTCGGTTAGATGAGGTGAGGGCGTGTGGTGGGAGGAGCCACAACCCGCCATGTTGAGGTATTGCCTGCTGGGCACCGGCCATCTCCAAGCCCAGATGAGATGCACATGGTGGTCGTATCGGCTTAGAGGGGTTGGTCAGCGCACAAAGTGGACAGCCGTATTGTGTTTGGAGAGTGAGGGGAGTTAGAAATGAGAGTGGTGATCCGGGGCGGTGCAGGGTTTAGGCAGGGGGAGATTGGGTTTAGGGTTCGGGGTACGGCGGATACCCTGAAAAAGGCATATGAGGTCGTGGATTGCGTGACCATGAGTTATGGGGTGTGTGGAAAGGGGTGGAGAAAGGGGTGAGAGCGGGACACAAGGGGGCAATGAGGGGCTTATGTCCACAGGGTTGTTGTGATGGTAATCCGGTTTGTAGTTAGATCCCCGTTGATGGAGAGTGTTATATGTGGATATGGCGGCCGAAAAAAGGGGACGGGACGGAGGCAAAAGTACATGCACGTGGGAGGGTCAGACCTAGTGAGCTTGGGCAGGCAGAGAGATGTAGTAAGCAGAGGGAATCCGGGTATAGGCACGAAGATAGTACTGTTTACCTTACCCCTCATATAAATCTCCATAGACTTAAGATAGTGTGACTGTATGCCACGGTTATGCCATATAATATTTATATGCCACGGGTGACATATGCAAATAAACCCACATGATGGGGTAGAATAAATCGAAACATCACTCAATTTTATATAATTGTTTACATGGCTTTCATTGTCTTCTGCTACAAATATCACTCAGCTCCGCTTCGTGATATCATTCCGCGAAAACTACTCATGTCGTATTCATGAACGATTGTATGATATTTCGTGACGTTTCTTGAGAGTATTGACACAACATGAAGTACTTGGTGATTCAGTCTGAGTAGCATATCTAAATGGTGAATGACAAACATGTGCGTTATAAGAACAGGTTGATAATGCAAAGTTTTTAAAGACTTTTGTTTATATCCTTAGAGTAAACATTAATATTCTCGGCAGTGAGGTACATTTTGTTCGGATGTCATTAAATGAAGGAATAAATAACCAACTCTAAAAAAGTACCAGACGACGTTGGATGTGTTTTCTAACAACCTCATTGAGATAACAAAAAAGATCGTCGGCTACAAATCTATACATATATTTGATATCCTAATCTTACTACTTTTCTAATATATGTCCCCAAAGAAATGTGTCCATGTTGTGAAAACCATGCAGAAACATTGGGGACTAGGCCGAATGGCAAGCATCCCAAGGTGGCCGTCGGAAGACCGTCTCTCGCTTTGAATTTCTCAATGACATTGATGAACATGGGATAAAAATGCTACCAATCCATTTACTACTTCCGGATTATATTCCGCTCGTGTGTTCAATGTAAAAATAACTGACTATCTCTCGTTGGGTTTTTGTTATAATGGTGCGCACTCGTAGACTATAATCCGAAAAACGTATATTGGTTTCGTATTGTCCTATGGATACATATTGTCCTATGGATGCTAATACGTGGTCCCCACCAATACAAATACGTAGAAGAAACGCCGAAATTTACGCCAGTGTGACTGGGGCATTAGTAGTTTACTCCTTCGCGAAATACCGGGATAATGTGGCAATATTTGTATCCGTTCTGTTTATAATTCTACGTGATGGGATGTATGTGGAGGGAGTAGTATACGAGTGGAATATACAGGTAGATACAGGTGTAAGACCTCCGGGTAACACAGGTAAAATAGTTCAGTGCGGACGAACACGAGCCGTAGAAACGCTAACAGATTATCTGGCCATGGCATGTGAAGGGGGTGGCCCACGTACTCAATTTTTGCGATGAGATATTTTCACCCAACCTATCACCACTACCTCCATCTAATATTCACGGAGGGGAGTGAGAGGGGGGCTGGGGGTAGACAGAAGGTGGTCAGGAGATGAGCCTCTGGTGGCTCTGAGATAGAAGGGCTCGCTTTGATCCTATTTTCTCGGAAGGGGTGGAGATTACTGCTGTTGTGAGGGTGAGATTTTTACGAGGCGCCGCACGCCATAGGAGGTGTGTTTGCAGAGCCTTCACCAGCCTGCAGTTCCTCTTAAGGACATCACCCTTGGATCAACCGATCGTGCTGACCTTGGGGAATCCAAACATGCAAGGAATGGCGCCGCAGCCAACGCTGCCAACAACAATTATACAACTACCAGCGGAGGGCTTAGGGACCGAGGGGAGGTTTCAAGACGGTGTCCTCGGCATATACCCTGCTTGCCAATGCCGGTAAGAATTAGTGTCCTCTTAAGTGGTTCTAAATGAATCTGATTCGAAGCAGGCTGAGTGTCCTTGGATGAGTCTCAGGCAGTGACTGGGGTTTGCGTGAGAGACAGCAGCTGCTTCTGGTGGACGTGAGAGAGGTTGATACGTTAATGTGTCCCCAGTTATGAGTCGGGTACAATGCCTGACAGCAACATGCGAACCATAAAAAGGTGGTTTTTGTTAATTGCTCCATGGATGAAGTTTGGCCTTGGCGAATTAGAGCCAAGGCTGCTAACAGCTAAATGTAGATACGTTCACCATAGACAAGAATTTAGATACCTTCCACTGTTAACAGCTGTTTATGCGTAAAATCCATTCATTTTAGCTATTTCACATCAATTATAAGGTCATCTATTCACTTAGATAAAAGAAAATTTTCATGTTGATCATAATCAAGATGAAAGACGAAACGGTTAATTCTTTTTGAAGATGATTATACCTTTATATATTCACTAGACGGTAGAAACCCGCCAACCACCGTTAACCATCACCTCTGGTCCTCATACGATGATGGGTGTTAAATGTCAACCTTTTACACAAGAGATTCAAGCCACTCAAGTTTCTTTCTCATATTACTGTATTGCGACTATCGATCCAAAAGCAGGATTCACACGATAGGATTCATGTACCTGACAGGTTTTTTTATCTGAGACAAATCCTGCCGAGATTCTGTACTCGAACACATTCTCTTCGTCCACATTGTAGGGTTCCATTTCCCTGAGACATGTTTTTCCCCTGCAATGGTTGGCGATATTTACCCCTAAAAATACGCAGAATCTCATGAGATTTTAAACCCTGTGAAGCACATGAATCCCACCGTGTGAATTTCACGTCAAGGCGACATCTTACCCTTCACTAATTTCTGTTATAACCGTCATAGTAAAGGCGTGTAAACTACGACCTGAGACTCACGTGGTGGAGGGGAACGCTTGTGGTTTTCGGTAGAGGGGCTGGCTGGGGAGTAACAAGCGCCCCTTTCCTTCAGTCTGAGCACCTTGAATGGCGCATGGGGACTCCCCTCTTGTGATGTGTCGGAGATAAAACGGACGCCTGTCCCTACAGCGCGTTCCAGCCAGGCAAGCTCCCCCAAGCGGGCATCAAACGCCACGTTTTCTTTGACCCCGCCTCCCCAGTCCCCTGTGTGGGGTCGAGCCTTCCTTTAGGGCTGCAGATAGAGGGGGAGGATGCAGGGTGTGGGCTCTAAGGGCATCTTCCCACGCCTATCCAAGCGTGAAGGTCGCGTCCCCTTGTTCGTGGGAAACAGGATTGGGTAGCGTCTCAGAGGGCTACATGGCAAGCCCCTCCCTCACCCCGACCCCTGGTGTTGCGTTATCAGGCCGGGTTTAATCGGACGCCGCCAGGGGGCAACACAGGGGGCGGGTGACTTCCGCTGTGCTCGACCGGAAGCCCCCGTCCGCAGGAAGTAAATACGAGGCAGCACAAGGGTCGGCGGGGAAAATCTAATAGCCGCCGACGAGGTGGTGCAAGGACGACACTGCGGTCAAAAAGGCGGCCTGTGGTGGATGACGTCAGTGACGTCAGTGTCGCTCAATGAACGCCGGAAGTGACCCGAGAACGTCAGGCGCGGGAGGGGTCATCTGATGAAAGTAAATGTGTGCAGGGTTAGGCTCGAGGTGGCCTGTGTCGTGATCTAGGTCGGGTAAAAAGGCAGAGGTGAGAAAATACCTTATTTATCACGCGATTACAGGACTGCAGGTGCTTTTCTTAGAAAGATCCTGCCGACGAGACAGTCAAATGCAGTATTCGAAACAGTTCCTGTATATTTGCTTCTCTGAATAAACTGGATCTACAGGGCTAGAGTCCACGACACCGCTGACAAACCATACACTGCTGTGTGAGGAATTACATGGCCTACAGTCTCATTTATTGTCACGAAAACTAATAAATCATTTGACAATAGACTATCATAAGAAATCTCCTGAATTTGATATTCTGAAGAAGCAATAAGACCGTATCAGTGCTGTGTAGACCTCTGGTTCAGAGGCCGCCTCGTGATTTGAACACGAGTTGCCCAATAGCTAAAATAGGATGCTCCACACTATCATATGCACCCTTCTCATAAGATCTCATACTCCTATTCTGTACAAGGTTCTCACTACACTCCATGGGAGAAAAATTCTTAACGAACTGGGCTTAGAGCCCTGAGAATCCACTGGTACACTGTGTTCCCGCTGGATAGCATAATTGAGAAATCTATGGGTTGAATTGATGTACTTCTTTAGCGCGGAAGGCAGGCCAGTGGATTCTCAAGGCTGTAATCCTAGTTTGCTAAGAATTCTTCTCCATAGAGCGTAGTGAGTGCACAGAATACGACTTAGAGAGTGTGAGATCTTATGAGGGGCACTGATCAGAGACCCTCAGCAAGGAAAGCCACGGACATTTTTTGCTCCCACTGTACATGTATAGAATAATGTGATCTAATTATCATGGATGGTCTTACTAGAAGCACGCTCTGTGTATGAGGCTATGTTAATGCTGCTTTAGGGTTAACCTATAAGCCCATTTTCACTGGCCGATGAAAATGGCGACGATTGTCTGAGTTCCCCTTTTAAAAAGACTGTTTCCATTGGCTGATTTTGGTTGGCGGTGCTAAGGGTCCGCTGGTGGTTACTGACTGTAGATCGGTGATGGCCAATGGAAACAAGCTTTTATGGGAACTCAAAAAATCTCCGCCGTTTTCGTCGGCCAATGGAAACAGGTGTTATTCGCGGCAGGTGTCTGCCGCAGTCATACACAGAGTCGGGTACCAGTGGCAGTGTAGACCGGAATGGGTCTCCAGATGTCCATTCTGGTAATTTGATAATGCAATCACGTGATATGTCATGTGATACTAGAAATAATCAATTCCAATATAAACGATGAATGTAAAGTGATTCCTACATCATGTATCAGTTTCATGAATATTGATAAATCATTTTCCTGTTTTATGACAAAAAAGAAATGATTTTGTAAATCTTGGTAACTGTTTCCTCCAGGCATCACTCAATCTGGACTGGTGATGCATTGAGACATTACCTGATCCTGTGCAGTCATGGGTTTATATCATATTAGATTTTCAACATTTCCTGAGTGTTACTACAGTTGTCAGAATAAAAGTCTAGCTTCCTTGGATTTCAAGAATTTCTTTTTTAATATTATAATCAGTACTTGTCATAGAGATTTAACTACACTGAATGGACCTAGTCAAATGTCTATAAATTAAGTCGTGGCGGTTGCTTCATCATAGAACACCATCAAGCATCTAAACAACCCACATACCTTCACAGAGCCACGCCTATACACTTACAGACCTAGACACACCCACACACACCCACACACACCCACACACACACGTACGTGGTGAGAGCGCACAACCTGGCCGCCATCTGCCGGTAAAGCTGTGAGTGCGGTCCGGGAGGTGTTTTGGCGGCCGCGTCTCGGTGCAGATTCGATTACTCGGCGAGCAGCGAGAGACCAGAGTGAGAGAGACACCTTTGACAGCGCCTGGTGGATCCGGGGACGGGCGTGAGTGGGTGCGCGCTGAGTGGTCGTGGCGCGCCGGACTCATGTGGGTGCCTCCTGCATGCAGTTGTCCCTCTCCCTTCACGTCCATATAAGGAATATAGTGGGCCCAGCAGCCAATGAGGCCCTCAGAGCAGACCACGACCTTCACCCTGACCTACTTACATAGTGTTAATGCACAGAAACAGAGTTTGCCATATATGGTCATATGCAAAGTGGGTTGGCACTTGAAAAGGGAGCGTAAACAAACTTTGAAAGTATATCTCTTTAAAAATTGGAAAACCCACTGTATAGCAACTGCATAACATTTTATGCAGAGTAGTACAGACTTGAATATCCAAGTCCATGAGCTCAGCATTTGTATCCCATATAATGAATTACAAATGCTGCATTGTGGTGTGGCATTAGATGCGGCGCAGCCTTGGTGGATTATTTTGCATTGATATACTTCCATAATGAGTTTGTTTACGCTCCCTAAAATGGAACCCTGTTTCCGTGTATAGCACCTTGGGACGGTTCTACAGTCAATGGAAAATCCCAGTTTGATCATAGGAAACCCTATAGATCTAGTTTATATAAACCTTATGAAAGTCGTCGGAAAAGTACGTAAATATGGAGTATTGGTGCCCACCTACGGTTGGGTGTACAGCATGGAGTTATGAATAGGGGAATATATATAAGGTCTCAAGTATAAGGATGGGGATGGGATTAGACGACATAATTAGTTTAAGGAGGTTGCCAGCTATCCTTACATTGGCTAGACACCCGTATGTTAATTGTCATCTATAGCCACACACTGCAATCTAGCACCACTCATATACAGGATACTAACCTGAATATACATTAAGTGTAGTGCTCTGATGGGTTTGCTCTAAGCTTTTAAATTAATGTATAGTGGCATTTGACTCCAGCTAACGATCATTTAAGAATTGCACCACGTCAAACCAACATATGTTCACATTCCCATGTCGGACAGGAGGTAGGAACGTAGAAGGGGACTAGGAGGGGTAGTATGTTGGGGGGCTATTGGAAAATCCCTTTGGATCAGTGGGAGGCCAGGTAATGGACAACCCCTTCCTGACAGTTCGTGGTCGGAGCCACCCCTAATCCTAAGCCCAGTGAGTAGAGAAGTCAATATGACTCCCTAGTATATGCCAAGAGTCAATAGTAAGCGTACCTGAACTCACCCTTAATATCGCTCATTTTGCCACTCTATGGATGAACGTACGGTAGATATTCAATACCAGTATGTACACAATAGTCTGGTCCCCGTATGACATTACCAAGCACACTCAGGGCGTACTGGTGTCTTACAGAATACTAACTATTCATTGACGTATGTAATTTCACCATATTATTTGGAGAAACCCTTTTTGATAATTATGATTATTTTCTAAATATCGCAACATCGTATTGTAAATGTATTGCATAAGATGAGATCTATAACTATTTATTCATTTGGGATGTTTTCATATTCATGTATCATTGTGTGCTAAGAAAACCGTTATATATGTTGTTATATCCATTGTCATATCTCGGTCGCTTTCACATATATCCAGGATACACAGGCCAATAAAGCAATGTAGTTCTGCGTTCTAAGTAGTGGGTTCAGGCAATTTACTTTCCATTAAGGTAGTAGATGTGAAACTAAAATATTTCATCAATAGAGAAGGATGTCACACCCACTAGGGCAGCCCTCTCCCCATCTGGGGGAAATCCTAACCCATAAATTCCACAAAGGCTTAAGAGAAATTCACGTGCCTTAGAGATCACAATTACCAGGAGAAATAATGCAATATTCCGCTTTTGGGAGAGTCATTCTTAGCCTCGTGTGAACCTAAGGCTGGTTGACTCAAATCTATTTCTAATATTCTTCCTTCATCTATCCGCCTACTCCTTGTCAATAGGAGGAACTGTAAGTGGGGTCCATTGGCCCTTAGACCATTGCCTTGGTCCCATAAAAAATAGAACATAATGATTTCCTTCCTTGTAATTTATTTCAGTTATTGCTTATGGCCTCATTGGTGCTTTTCTTGTTTCCTGGCCCAAGATTGTTTAGGGGACTGCTCCCCATATGGATCAAACTTTTACGACCCTCTCTCCAATACCTCACCAATCCACCCACGTGGTGAAATTCTGGTGACATCTAGTCTTCTGTCATATTGAGTTGGAACGTGGTGCATACAGCTAGTACAAAAGTAACGTCCCCTTTGAGTCATTCTATATTCACTTATTGTACACCAGGAAATAAGGCATCCGTTTTAGATCTCTCTCCAGGGGTATGCATGTACAATCAACGCGCCCACGTAATGTTTCTTTTGAGACCATTAACAAATCATGGCCTCTCAGAATGAGGGGGGAGGGGGGACGTGATCCCCCGAGGGGGGCGAGTGATGGCTGAGAATTGCCATTTCCAGAATGATTGATCCCCAGGAGAAGAAACTAAAAGACATCACCGATTCGGATCCAATTGGGATCGTGGTCGCCCGATCTGGGTTAGAATAGATCGTTTTTGGTCAGTCCTCACGTTCATCTGGGGTTTCCGATCGGAAGTAATCAGATACAAAATCATCAGCCAATAAAACGGCCACCTCGTTGGCAACAGGTCATCAGTGGTAGTATTCATACTGCGTCCTCTCCTCTCCCAATGAATCTCCCTGTTTCCACGAGGAAAAATATACCCAGGACAAATAGATTATTTCGAGCCGCGATGGCTAAATAAATAGTATCTGGCTACTGATTGAATATCGGGGGGTGGGGTATTCTAATTCTAACCCGGGCGCCTTGGGCCGGCTTTGGGCTCTTGTGTTGAAGGCTGAGGTAATCGCGCTTTCAGAGGCAGAAGGCGTCGATTGAACGCGCATGCGTTATTAATGACCCGGTCGTCATCCGGGTCCTCGGCGTCTCACCCGGCACCAGCTCCGTCTCATTCCGTTGACTAGGAGCCTCGTTTTCGTGACCAGGGTCTTGTGTTTTTTTAACCGCGAATTATTGAGTTCGGGAAATGCGTCTCAAATCGTACCTCTCTCCTAATTCTCATGCTCTTGATCGTCCTTCTCCCTTCTATTGCCTTTGTGACAGGTTCCTGTCCTTCTTATTCTGTCTTTCTCCTCCAGGTCTGCCTTCCTCAATCGTTCTGTTTCGGTTAGCCCCTATGTCTCTTCTTTTTTTACCTTTTCCTTTATTTAGTCTGCCCTCGAGATCTCCTACAGCTGTTCACCAAACCCTCCCATATTCTCCCATGTTCATCCTTTCTTATCTCAACCTTTCCATCCTAGTAAATCTCCTTTTCTATTGGAAAAAAGGCAAATTCTTTAAAAATCATTCATCGAGCCTCCACAGGTTTTCATGAATAAATTCCTGAAATCAATCGATCATATGTGTATATTCTTTCGGATCAAATTCATGCTTAACCTAGAATTATGTCCCAGCAATTATCCTATAACTGGGTACTGCCAGATCTAATACGATACATTCACAGTCGTCCCTTGTTTGTACTACTGCTTGAGAGTACTAGTGCTATGTACATAGGTGAATTTAATTCATATAATTTCGAAGAATTGATGTTAATATTCAATTCTTGATTAGACTTTCTGTTTCTCTCCTTTTCCTTTGCTCTTCTCATTCTCCCTAGTCTTCCTTTATACTTTCCTCTCTCTGTTTCTTTTTCTCTTCACTTTCATTTCGCTCTCCGCCCTTTTCCCCTATCAACTCTGCACTTCCTCCTCTCCCTATCCTTGATCTCCACTCTCTTTCCTGTCTCCATGTTCCATATCTTCTCTCCATTGGCTCTATTCTATCTCTTTCCCTCCTCTATCCTCCTCTTCCCCTCTACTTCTCTTCTCCCTCTCCTCAAAGTACTCAAGTATCCTTGCGCGGCCCAGCGTCTCAAGAACCACATCACGACTGTGAGCGGCCGCTGCTAACACGGATATCCCTACGCCGGCGTGAAGTAGGACCCGCTCACCCAGGCCAGGACGCGGATGGATATCAAGTAGTCCGGCGGGGCGGCGGTCCGGTGATATACATACTCGCTGATACCTGCGCCTGCCGGGAGAGGGCGGGTTAGCGCCGGCCGAAGGGGCCTTTTAGCGAACTTTGATGAGGCATGGATTGGTGGTCCCGGCGAGGGCGGGGCGGTGAAGGCAGGTGGAAGGTCGCGAGGAGGCGTCCTGGTCAGAGGCATATAAGTTGCCTCGGGCATACAATGAGGAGACTAGAGTTGGCAGTTAGGAGATCATTAAATGGTGTGATAAAAAGTAAATAGGGACGTGGATGTGGGATGTTTACCATTTCCAGCAATAGATTCGGTATAGATCTAGATCTTGTTGTCTCTCCTTTGGTGCCTCCAAAGAAATGTAGACTTCGGAATGTTTGCAGCTGAGGTAATGATTATTAATTTCTGTAGAGCTGAACTATCCTATATTTTGATATCGGTCGCCTCACTTCCTTTAATAGAATCACATATGTTTCTGTGAGTTACTCCAAATTCTATTTCTGGCTGTTTTGAAGCAGTGGATACAGTAATCTTTTCTATACAGCGACTACCATTCCAAAGTATACTTGTAATGTTCTTTATAAAATAGTTTCTACTGAATTAGAGTCCAAATGGCAGTGTTCAAAACAACAGGCCTAGCCTGCCAATGGACAAATTAAACTCTATATGCAGCTTTATGGGAACACCACCAATTGTCGGTACAGTTGAACCATATGAGAATCTACAAAGAAAATGTAATCTTTCATAGGTGAGTTATAGGGCACAGAGTAATTGCTAGTTCTGACATCATCAGCTGGGAAGATATAAGATAGCAGTCGGGGGTCAACCATTGTTATCACTTGCAATCATCTATTGATAATAAAATTAAGACAAGACTAAAATTCCTCCATGGTAAGCCCCCAGAAATATTTTTGATATAATCCATCGATAATTGATCACGCCACATGGTGTTTTGGATGGCGTCGGGGGCAAGATGGCCGCCTCCAGGGCACAATAGCTATGTGCCCTATACAGGACACGAACACCGATGTATTAATTATATATAGATATAATTGTAAAAAACATTGCCTTGTAGGACAGGTCTAAAAAGTCTGTTATTCCTATGCCTAGACTTGTAAAGCTTTGAGCCTTTTTCCTAAACCCACCCCAACACTGGCAGTTTAATTCTTCTCCTCACACGCTTTTCAATACAATCAGTAATATCTATTTGCCTTTCCTCCTATGCCTTTGTGAACATATACTTTGCTCCTTAGTAAGGCTTATCTGGTCATCTATGATGCTAGATAATAATCTGTCTAATATCCACAATATACCCTCTCTATTCCCTTCTATCAAATCTCGCAAACCGACAGGCTAAAGATAAAAGAATAAAGTACAATAGGAAGATGGAATACTGAGAGATGCCATTAGGTAATGACTAAAAATAGAGGTGGGCGAAAAAGGGGTGAGTAGATAGACCACATACTAAAAACAACATGAAGGTGCCGAATAGTGTGAGAGAGGATGGAGAAAATAAGAGCGCTTAAAAACATGATAATATTCTTCTTCGGTTGTGTCTGGGTCTTTGTTGAGTTCCCTCGGCAACCCTTCGGTTCTTTATCACCCGGTCCCTTGCAGCTCTCGGCTCTAAGCCTTTGGTAAAGACGAACAGAAATATTTTACCATTACATCGACAAGCCCCTTGCCGAGCGCCCCGTGTTGCCCATCTATATATAGCCGCGCCGACGGTCCCATTTTATCCTCGTAGACACCGACAGATGGCGCTAGGTGCGGTCATGTGACCGGAAGTGACTCGGGGGCCCTGATGGGGGGATCTCGGAAATGGCAATTAGAGTGAGATATAGCGAGTGTTCATTTCGACGGGGCCTTTGTTAATATCGTGCGCCTGAATTGACATTTATAGCTGTCTTCTATGAGGGTGTTCTAGTCATGTTCACACTGCTACTAGAAATCACTGATGGCATTTTATGTTGATGGGAAACTCCATCCTGAATATTGTAATCTATAGCTGTCGTATACACAATATTGTCATCTTATAGCTGCCGTATATACAGTAATGCATCCAAGAAAGTGAACACGATAGAAGTCATGAGTAAGTACTCAAATTTTACTTGATCTTTGTCATGTAGGTTAAGCTGCTAGACCATTTGAATTGTTTATATGTATATAATCTGGTATGGCCGCTCTATCTGTATGTTGGGTCGAATCATAGTTGTCTTATCTTGAATGCTGTGGACCATAGAAATCCTCTAAATATGGAGGAAATACTTGGTACTTTCCATTGAATACTAACAAATATAAAGTTGATGAATTGGAATAATTATTTTCACTGGAACACTCCTTTTAGAACTATTGTCCTTACGATAGAAAATAACCAATAACCACCCCAACAGAGTAGTATCTAGAAATGTGTATTTTAATACGGCTACACTGCTCACAAGAACTGCCTCTTTTATTATTCCATCTAGCTCGGTCACTGGGGAGATTTTCCAAAGAATAACAATAAACAATAACACATTTTGACTGAAACAGATATTGGATCCTATATTGCAATGTTTAGAGTCAGCAGAGACAGGTGTGCCAGAGCCGTAGATGATAACCAAAATCTCCTTTATTACCCACCCTATACGGAGTCTGCATACTAAGCCTATGGAGCCTATTATCATGAAACATCACGAAATATCCTATGATTGTTTATATGGCGTGAGTTGTCTTCGCGAAATGATATCACGAAGCGGAGCTGAGTGATATCTGTAGCGGAAGCAGCGAATGCTATGTAAACAATCATATGAAATTGAGTGATGTTTAGATTTTATCTTTACCCCGTCATATGTTTTTAACTTCATATGTCACCAGTGGCATACAAATATTTTATGCCATAACCGTGGCAAACAGTCACACGATGTCAAGTCTATGGAGATTTATATGACGGGTAGGATAAATAATGACTATTCCATGGCATCACTGGGCATACAGTCACCCCAAGCTTAGTCTATGGAGATTCATATGAGGGGTAAAATAAAGATCGCGACTAAGTAGATTCCAGAAAGCCGGAATCTACTCAGTAGAATATGGGTTTTTCTGCCACCTGACGGGCACTATAGGAACTATTTTATATAAACAAAGCACGGCGTTTACATCAAATTCCCAATAATAAGTTCTTTCTAATAATGAGTCGGAAGGTGAGCAATAAACACATGATTTTTATCTGTGTGGCTGTATTCTCCTTGTTTTTGATACTACGCGACACTCCTCGCTATCGCTCGTAATTTTACTACGTGTCAACTACACGGAGAATACGGCAACTCAGATCAAAATCATGATAATATTGTGTATGTTCTCGTTAGCACTTTAATCCCCCTCCCAGACTCAAAGATATATACATCCCAGCTAGAGATGACACACGATCGGTCTAAGAAGCATCTCGATTTGTTTATGGTGTTTTTAATGATTTGAATTCCATTGGCTGGTGATGTGTGGCGGGTATGAGGAGGGGGGTATGTCCCCGGGGATTAGGGGCCGTGTCGGCCGGTGTCAGACGATCCGGGGAGTGAGGCTCGCTGGAGGGACGTCTCCAGACAGACCTGACGGGGCAGCGGGTAATTTAACGTTACACCAGTCATCCATTATCCCCGCCAGTTGACGTCATGGCTAGCACTGACCGGAATACTGCACCAACGGCCAACTAAGGGCCTCGGTCAGCCTGACGTCTAACTCAGGTCTGATGGAAGGCGAACTGAGGACTAATCAGGGCTAACTTAGGTTCAGTTTAGGTCTAATCTAGGTCTAACAGAGGCTGACTGAAGTTTGGGTGAGGGTTAACTTAAATACGCGTTATTTATAATTTTCTGCCACAAAACTCAGGGATCATACATACTTCGGTACTGATGTAGTTTTTTTGTTTGTTTTTTTTTTGGGGGGGGGGGGGGTAATTTTTATTAGGGAATATTGTGTGTACAATCACTGAATTCGGCTATTGAGCCGTTCTTCCATTCGGGCCCTTGCCTCTCCTCCTCATTCTAATGGCGGGTGTTAAACCCAAATGGGCAGTAGGTACCATTTTTGTGTAAGTCTTTGGTATGAGCTGACCGAGGTTTGAACCCACAACCTCCCATGCTCGAGGCGAACACCCCTACCACTTAGCCACCGAGCTATGTATCAGAACTATCTACAAATAAATGAGTATTTACAGAAATTATTATCTAAAATATTCAGACACCATTGTTAGCCGATCTGATATAAAGGCCAGTTTGTGATATAAGGAGCGCCACGATAATGGCAGTTATCCACACCAGATGTCTCTCGGATTCACCTGGCAGTTGGACTTTGATGAGTGAGAGGGGTGAGAGCGATCACCACACTACATCTAACCACCGATGTATGTATATCTACATATATCTATATCTGTACTGTGATTCTTTAATAATCAACCTACAGATGACACATGTTGCGTTAAGAAAATCAACCATATTGCTCATTTGACCCAATAAAGGTATTACCTGTTTTGTTTCTTGTTGAACGTTATTATTCATATTCAATACGTTCCCATGTTGGAAAGTGAATAGATACGCTACCTACTCGTTCTGAAACAATGGATAATATTTACGTACTGTCCTAATTTCGTGTTCCTCTACAGGGTAAATAAACCCACTTTGTATGTTGTATCAAATGCCTTTTTATATAATTTTTCTAGCGTATTTTACAGCACAATACCCGGATTCAGTGTCATAGTAGGCTAGGCTAATAATTGATCTTTGAGCCTAATTCTGATTGTCGTATCTTACTACCACGACCAGCCTTCACTATGAATGGGCTTTTTATTACTGCTCGCAGGTACTCACGTGACCGGAATTTAGGAAACAATTCTTACCTGAAAGAGAAAAAAAGTTCTGGTTAGTAGAGAATACATATGCGGGCAACAACGATAAACAATGACTGCTTCATGACATGCAAACAGAACTCCATAAAAGCTCCATATATACATGTATGTGGGCAGAATATCAAAATGACGAATTCCAAACACTGTCAGATTATAAGGTTCTTTAATTGATTTTGACAACCATCTATTCATTGTTTTATCCGTAATGATAACATGAGACTCCACGGAGCCACACTTATATAAGGAAAGTGTGCACTAGATATAATTAAATGTCTTTACTATAATCAATTAAAATGAATATCAGAGTTTTGTAAATTGCTTTATCGATTTTGGTAACCATATTCCCAACTATACATTCTATCTTGCGTGGGAGAAAACCAATAGCCTTATATCCTTAATATATTGATGGGTCCATTGAATACACCCTCAACAAATGGCTATTATACTCACTCACAATATCATCAGCTAAATATGGATATTATTTGAATAACTATAAGATCATAAACTATGGCAATCACTGACGATCAGTTTTTCTTCTTTAACCTCTCAAGTCATTGATTATAAAATTAATATTTTCAAAGTACATATATACACATATAATTCCCCTCACTATGAAGCCAAGTTTTTATCATGCACTTAATACACAGTGTCCATAGAAAACATAAGGGGAGTGTCTATCTCCATACCCGGAACATACAGATATGTTGTATGCCCCGGGTTTCGATCAAGCGCGCATACAAAAAAGTAAAATACCTAAAAATGAAAGAAAATATCGGTACAGCAGGACAATATCGGTTAGGATAAGGTGGATAATAAATACAATATAGACTGGTTTCAGATAAAAGCGGTTGTATGCTCATCTGAGTTGACTCTGCGCAATATCCTCTCATGCACTCGGATATTACTACACGTCAACTCCTCGAAGCATACGACCGCCTGTATATGAAACCAATCAATATTCTGTATATATCCCCTAGTTTCGTCCACTCGGTTGTAACTGTTTCTCTGGAGCTTTCACCAGACTAAGGTTTTATCGGAAAGTTTCTAGTCTCTCTGGAATATATTGAAGGATATCTTTATGTCTGAATGTGCGCGCACGATAAACTGTATTAGTGCCCGAATTTACCAGAAAAAAAACCAACGCCAGCCATGTTGATACGATTTTTCCCGATTTTCGACAGGATTCGGTGGCTCGGTGAAATCTGCGCTGTAGGGTGAGTAGTACATGAAATTGCACATTTCAAGGTGGCTCACGCATCCCCGGCTAAGTAGGATACAGAAAGGGGCAATATAATAGGGAACCAGAATTACAGTTAAACTAACGGAATCAATGTCAACATTTCTTGATTCTTAATCCGTCAAAATGACAAGCCCTGCAGGGGTATTAGATGATCGATTTTCCCTAGTTCTGTCACTGTGTCCTTATAGGTCTGAATCCCTTATGGATAATACGGCTTACCGTATCCACCAATATAACGGGATCAGGGGAATCCTTCATTCAAGTGCTGCTGATACCAGAGAAGAGCAAAAATCTCCACATCAGCTTTCTCCAGGCTAACCCCCTAACCTGCATCACCTCCTTGAGATCAATCATAGATCCCCTTAACCCTTTAAAGGCGGAGGTCTGTGGCAGAGCCCTGTTGATCGGGGCGGGTACTTGGACCGGTATTGAGGCTTTATTATCCACCGATTCCATAGGAACTGTACAGAGCTCCTGGAGACAACTACCTGGAGGTCCCTGCCAAAATGATCTCATCGTAGTTGACGACGTAATATCCTCGCTAATCGCTCGGATATTACTACGCGTCAACTACTCGGAGATTACGGCCACTCGTAATCAAAACCAGTTATTATTGTGCAGTATACCATGGCTTTAAATCCATATACCACAGTTATGCCATCTGACAGGTTTTATATAATGGGTCGTGGTTTACTGAGTCCCCATACATTCTCAATGGGGACATTGTGTACCATCACACACGTACAAGGGGTTGGCTACACCAACATAGCTCACATCTTCCATAATAGTGGCCTGGATATGTTTACTGCCCTCGGCTCTGATCCTTCCCCTCACACTCCTCTGACCACTCTCCCCCATTACCCTCCACACACAACCCTACCCTCCCTCTCTCCCACCACCCTCCACACACACAACCCTACCCTCCCTCTCTCCCACCACCCTCCACACACACAACCCTACCCTCCCTCTCTCCCACTACCCTCCACACACACCACCCTACCCTCCCTCTCTCCCACCACCCTCCACACACACCACCCTACCCTCCCTCTCTCCCACCACCCTCCACACACACCACCCTACCCTCCCTCTCTCCCACCACCCACCACAAACACCACCCTACCCTCCCTCTCTCCCACCACCCACCACACACACCACCCTACCCTCCCTCTCTCCCACCACCCTCCACACACACCACCCCCACCCTCCCTCTCTCCCACCACCCTCTACACACACCACCCTACCCTCCCTCTCTCCCACCACCCACCACACACACCACCCTACCCTCCCTCTCTCCCACCACCCTCCACACACACCACCCCACCCTCCCTCTCCACCACCACCCACCACACACACCACCCTCCACACACACCACCCTACCGTCCCTCTCTCCCACCACCCTCCACACACACCACCCTACTCTCCCTCTCCCCCATCACCCTCCACACACACCACCCCACCCTCCCTCTCTCCCACCACCCTCTACACACACCACCCTACCCTCCCTCTCTCCCACCACCCTCTACACACACCACCCTACCCTCCCTCTCTCCCACCACCCACCACACACACCACCCTACCCTCCCTCTCTCCCACCACCCTCCACACACACCACCCCACCCTCCCTCTCCCCCACCACCCAACACACACCACCCTACCCTCACTCTCTCCCACCACCCTCCACACACACCACCCTACCCTCCCTCTCCCCCACCACCCAACACACACCACCCCACCCTCCCTCTCTCCCACCACCCTCCACACTCACCACACTACCCTCCCACACCTACACCCGGACCCCGACTGACCTTGGTGCACTCCTCCTGGGTTACCAGGCACATCTGGTACAGAGGGCTTACATACTGTACTATTGTTATCTACGGAGGAGCACAGGGCTTTTACAAGAGATGAGGGCAGTACTCTTGTGAGGAGGGAGTAGGGGTTATTCTTTGATGTGTTACTGGATCCTACCCCTCCACGTGGGTGTAACACGTTACGTGGTGGATCCACGCCTCCTCTACGACCGGCCCGCTCCATTTAATCTGCACACGTTATCGCAGATCACAACATGTCAGCGGGCCAATCAACGTTAGCCCAGATCGTTACGGCAGCCGCTAAGCCATACCTCCTCAAAGAAGGAGGCATTATCAGAGCAGATTATCAGGGAAGCTGATCTCAACCGGGAAACACTCTAGAAAGGATTACGAGAAAGAGATTCCTGAAGTGAAGACGTGTACTGTTCACAGAATGCAAGGGTGAAGAGACAGCTTACACATCATTAGCAGCACGAAATTTACCATCAAAACAACCCATCTTTGTTAAATGAATAAAGTCATTCCTTTTAGGGACATTAACATATTCTAAAGAAAAAAGATCATTTGTATTGGGTCAAAAGGAGAGACAGCAAACTAACCCAACAACTTCTTATTCTCTAATTTAATGGTAGCAAACAACCCATCTTTGTTAAATGAATAAAGTCATTCCTTTTAGGGACATTAACATATTCTAAAGAAATGCATAAAATACATATTTAGGGCATATACTGAATGTCAATTATTCAAATCCCATACCTTATGCAAATTTCGTTGAATCCCAAACCTACCAAAAATATCTTATTTGTGGTTTCCTTTTCCCACATTCTTCTATATATAGACAATCAGAAACAAATCCTACTGAGATTCTGTGCTCGAACACAACTTCTTCGTCTAAATCATAGGGTTCCATTTCCCTGAGACATTTCCCCCTGCAGTTGTTGGCGACATTTACCCCTAAAAAGGAACAGAATCTCATGGGATTTTGAACCCTGTGAGGAACATGGGTCCCACCATGTTAATTCCACTCATAGCCAGGCACCCACTGCTTCTGTGGCTACGGCATGGCTATGAATCAAAATTCCAACATCATAGCCTCTTAGAAATGTTGAATAATTTGCTCTATTATAGTGTTAGAGTGAGAAACTAAATGACTGCATCGTGACTGTGTCAGTAGGTTGAAAGATGCTGTGTCGTAGTGTGTCGGAAGACTTGTCGTAGTGTGTCGGGGGCTCGGTGGGTTCCTGGCCTAACTATGGCGGGTGTTACTGCAGCTGGTGGAGTGCCCTTTAACGTCCGGGGTGTTTTTCTTGCTTGGTCTCGAGCTTCTAATAGTCTAGACAGATATTGTGATGAACACCAGAACCTAGCCTGGTCATTTTCTCATATGACAACCATGTGGGTCAATGTCCTGATGTCATGAATCATATCTGACTCACAGCCTGTGGCCATCAATCGTCCTTGGCCAGTTGTTTTTTTTCCTTTTTAATCGAACGATTTTACCGACGTCGATAACCTTTTACTGTGAATAGCCTGGTCTCATTGGTGGTATATGTTTGAATGACTGATGCCTTTAACCATATTCGGTCAATAGGCTGCTAAAATCATTTGTATTAGTATAACCATGTATCTCCCAGAAGGGGAGAAAAAAAGAGCACCATCTTTTTATTGTTCTTGGAAGAATGTACACTGTTGTGAAATGCGTCTGACGCTTCAATTAGTACGAAACATGATAGGAAATCAGTATAAGTGTGCTATATTGTTCATGCAAATAGTAAGATAAGCTTTTCAGAGTTTCCTATGTACAATCTTTGATTTCAGACATTGTTCTACGTTGGAGTGATCACTTGTAGCCCTTTGGATAGTCCATTATGTGCCGATGGAAAGTTTACATGTATTTTCTACCCAAACTTACTGTAACATTTTCGGTTCAATAAATAGAGCGAAGCTCGATATTAAAAAAAAAATCATTTGTATTGGGTCAAAAGGAGAGACAGCAAGATCAAAATAACCCAACAACTTCTTATTCTCTAATTTAATGGCAGCAAACAGAAACCACTTTTCCCTGTTATTGTTTATATGCCTTCTTATGTAGCTACAAAATCCATCCTACAGAAAATACTTGGATAATTATTTATAAATACAGTTCATCAGTTTCAAAAATGATATTCTTTTAGGGATCTATATTTCAAAAGATAATACGTAACATTACTGCCGCTACCTCAGGTATACATCTTTCCCTGAAACATTTGAATTTTATTCATAGAATTTTCAAAAGCAATCAAGGACTATCATTGTGTCCAGAAATATCGTTAGAGTGGAAGTTGAGGGGAGGGAATTGCCATTGCAAATTCATGTTCTGGGCCCACTTTCTGCGTTCGGCGGGAAATCCTATCTGAATATCGTCTGCCGTCGTTACATCAACCATCAGACACGTGGAGCTCAACAAGGCTGACTGCCGCATCAAATAGTGATGCCCATGGCGATCTCAATCAATGACGTGCACTGACCCGTACCGGTTACCTGATTAATTCATTCGTATTACGTTGGCCTTATGAAGAAATGTCTGTAATATGGATGTCATCTATCGCCTGTTGTGAATGGAGTGGATGGAACGAGGCCACAGGACGGGATCAAAATGCATGAAAAATGCATTTTATTCATCTATACACCTGCACGTAAACACGTGTATACAATATGTACCTATATGTTTATATATGTGTACGCCCTTATTGTGCGCCTGCGTAAGCAGCGTATACAGTATAGTTTACATGTGTATTTGCCGCAAAACGTATATAGATAAAAACATACATATATCTGTATATAGATAAAAACAGACTTAGATATTATAAAATAATAACCCTTGTACAAAGTACACATATTATTTATCGGTCACAGTTCAGTGATTTATGTTGAGCCTTATCTCACCCCTGTTACAATTCTAGTAATAGGAATAACATTAAAACGAAATTATACGCAATGATCACCCCGGTAAAGTGACAATACTACGCCATGGTCGTGGCAGAGTGATGGGAGATGACGCAACAAGGAACGGGCCAATCAGCAGCCAGGATTTCCGAGAGGAGACAAGACATCATCAACATGGAGATTTATTCACTAGTAACTGGATTTGTGAAGTAATTTGAATTATTCTGATATCATTATGCTATTTAATGTCATTGAAAGGGTAAGATAAATCCAGAACTGCACTTGAATCGTAAAATACGCAATACTCGATGACGATTACGGCCCATCCAAACTTGTGGTACATTGAGTTTCTTTTACGATTCTTGATGCATTTCTATATAGGTGTTTATATCATAGTCCACAGGAAGATGCATACATCTGCTTGGTGATGCCCCTGCGTGCTGGCTGACCATCGGAGTATCGGGGTGGAGACTGGAGCTGATTGGCCCGGGGCAGAGACCGCAGGGGGCAGTAATAAACGAGCAGCACCCTGCGCCCGTACACGCGGCCGTGTAGGGTCCCCTCGGGCGAGCTGCTCACCCTTTGACGGGCTCAGGGCTCGGGGACCCCGGGGAGAACACAGGGGGAGGCTGGAGGTAGGTTCGTCGGAGGCCAGGTGTGAGGCCGGCAATGTGGAGGCCATGGAGGAATGTTAGTGGGGAATTTCAGAATCACTTCTCGATAGGTCTCGGTTATGTCAAAATTAAGACATTACTCCAAAGGATCCACTATTGTGTTGGTTCGTTGATTTTAATTGTGTGAGAAAAACTTCCATGGGAACAGAGGCTGCTTCATTTTGCTACAAGCAAACCATGTAGACATAATGCCTTTTTATTACTCCCTTTGTATCATTCGGAATTGCAAGAATAATATTAGTATTTCAGTAGATAGAATGGAGACATATTCCCATTAGTCTATACTTCAGCCTGTGATTTCATATATCAGAAGTAGCAAGTAGAAGCAGCAATTTTTTCATACATTTTGATCTCGTACTGTGGAAAGAAGTAGCAGGAAAGGAAATAATCTTCCTGGTTCGATGCATGCACATGAACTTCTACTTTAAACCAAAATGTGAGCACAAAAAAAAGCCCCCTTCTCCTTTAAAAGGTTGCAATGTACTTGGGAGACCATCAGTCCTGAATCTAGGTCAATTATCTGAAATCTACTTACCATCGTGCCATTTAGAACATCTTCGACCTAAAATCCCACCCATTCTCCTGGACTTTTAAATTCCTCTCTTTTTCTTGGTCCTGCTAAATTCTGGGTAAGGAGCTCGTGATAACGGTTAGAGATAAGAGCCTGAAGCGTTCGACAAATAACACCCCTCTCATAAAATCTCACACTCTCTCAGTGGTATTCTGTACAAGGTTCTCACTAAGCTCTATGAGAAAAAATTCTTAACGTACTAGGCTTAGAGCCTTGAGAATCCACTGGCCTGCCTCCCGTGCTAAAGACGTACATCAATTCAACCCAAAGATTCGTATAATCTCAATGATGCCACCTAGCAGGAATACTGTGTACTTGGCGCCCTAGTGGCTTTATATGGACTGGAATACATAATAAAACTTAGCGGGTGTGAGATCTTATGTCCTGATTTACACAAGGACATTCGTTAAAAAGAAGTGTCATCGTTTAGAAGCCTTAAGGTTCTGTGAATGGTCTTGTTATGTTTGATTCTGTTCGAGCATCTTTCTGTAAATTCCGGGACACCTAGGAAGTATCTGGCATAATACTCAGTAAATAATGATATTATGCCAATGTTGCAGATATCCGAAGATATCAGCCCCGTCTGTCACGAAATCACGGAATGTAATTGTATATGTAGAATTAATTCATTATATAGAAGAATACCAGTGGACTCACTACAGTGGCAGACTAGATCCTTGGGTGAACTAGAAACCGCTGCCAACTTGCTACCGCTAAAAGGGTGAATCCGGTACCGCCCACAGACCTGCGAGCCCTCACCCTACCCTACTTCTATCCGAACCCTATCCAAATTCTAGCCCTAACTCTAACCCTACTCTAACAGCAGCTTCACCGGTGTGCAGGCCGGGGACGCCCGCACACACTGCCGACCCGGGAGCCACACAGGCGGCGGAGTAAAACAACAGCGGTATCGAGTTCATCGGTACCGAATTTGCCCAGAATCGAGTTCACTGTATACCATATAGAAGACGCTTGAAACGGTTCATACTTTCCCCGACAACCGACGGGAAATCCATGTGCATGAAAATATCAGTTAGGTGTCGTCTTAAAAACTGTATCCTTCAAAAGACCTCACACGCTGAATTTTCTTTATATGTCTAATTGTCTTGTTTGAGAGAAAGAAGTACTAGTATGAACATATTATTTTGATACAATATGGCTAGTATAATCAGGAAAGGGGCTGAACGTATTGTGCCGTATGATTATGGGATACCAATTAGTGTAGGTCCTTTACTTGATCACAAATTACAAATACAGTGAGTCGGAACAGCCTTTATCGGTCTTTTGCGGCCCAAAAGTGATACTGTTAACCAATATGTTAATGGTGGACTGTGACAGAATTAGGTGTACAATGCATTGGTCAGTTGTACCCATGTTTAATGGAGCCTGTGCACCCCAGAATGAGCAGCTGGAGTAGGCTCGCATGTCCTCACAGATTTGTATTATATGCCTTAATGAAGCTTTACATATTTACAACTTGCTAACTATTCATCTGTTTGTTGCGTGGTAACTACCTATTAGTTGTGTGGTCGAATGTTCCCTTCATCCGTGTGTAAATTGAGTTTATTACAATATAACAAATGCTGGTATTACTTTTAATGATATTATTTCAAAATTAAGATAAAGCTTTGTATGTATGAAGTTCTATAGACAGAGACGACAAAGTTATGATTTAGATATACTTGGTATATTAGTAGTTTTTATATGACATCAAACAGCAAGAACTAATGCAAGGATTGTCTTTTGTATGTTGTCTTTAGATATGAATTTACCTGGCATTGACAGACGTAAGACATAGGATTCCAGGACAGCGGCACAAATACATGCACTATAGATGTACTTTTAACTCCTGATAACTAAAACCTCATGTATACACTCTATTTTATTTTCACACAATTACCCACCCTGCTCACTCACTAACAAATTTCCTGTTTACTTGAGACCATAGCCCCATTATTAGCGTTGAAAATTGCAATTGTTGGCAACATTTACCCCTAGAACGGCACAGAATATTTGTGAGGTACATGAATCCCACCGAGTGATTTCCACTTATGAAATTGTCACCGACAATTGGAGGGGCAAAAACTCATGGAAATGGAACCCTACAATTCAGACGAGGAGATTGTGTTTCAGTACAGATTCTCACCAGGATTCGTCTCAAACAAACACCCTGTGAGGTACATGAATCCCATCGTGTGAATCCCACTTAACCCCCTCTTTTGATATACCTTATGCCTCCCACCACCTACTCGTCCCCACCCTCTCTCAGTATAACACTCCCGCCCCAGCTCGCACCCTTTGCATCATCACGTCCTCTTCCACTTTTGAAGGTGCTACCAAAATATTTTTCATACTGCCTGAAGAAGTCTCATTAATTGAGACGAAACGTTGCAACCAAGAATTAAATTTGCCCCCCCCCCCCTACTTCGATGTTCAACAATCCCAAATAAACTCCCAAATAAACTGTTCTATATTTAAGATCAACTCGTCGGGTTTTTTGTGGATTTACCTTCAACCAAAATATCTATCGGAGCTCCCGCTAGGTGGCGTCGGTGGGCGTTCGGAGCGCCATCCCACGGGACTTCCGGTGTATTGAGCCAGCTTGGCCCATGGAGCTTACGAATTACAGGTATCTAGCGTGAGATGGTCCGACATAAATCCGCCCTCCCTCCCGATCCCCTGTACCAGACACGGTCCTTCTTGTATGTGATAGGATTCAGCAAAGCCGGCCACACGTATAGTAAAGTATAGAGCGGTATGAGCTATCATGAGTACATGTATTGTTAAACCTTTAGCTACGCTGCGATGCCTGAAGGCATTCCCGGGTATAGTACGCTGTGATGCCTTGAGGCATCATTTCCGAAATTTAAGTAATTGCTATTTTTTAATGAAATAATGCGAATATTTTGATGATTTTTTTCTGACATATTTACAACTATATCATAGTTAATATCATTATTTTTATATAACATCCTAATTATTTTGGATTACCATGGTAGTGTGATATGATGAAGTACCAGGGGATATTGTGAAAAGTACGACGTACTACAGGGGTGAAAATGGAACTGCAGCGGTGTATTTCAGGGTGCGTATTTGGTTGTATGCATTATAGTGAAAGGGTTAATAAGTGAAACCTGTCTATTCATTTCCTCCCTTCATTGCCTCCCCATGTCTTTATGTATTTAGATCATTAGAAAAGCGTTTGTGTGCTTTTAATGAAGACTTCGATATTGGTGTTATCCAACGCTAATATAGATATTGAATTCAAAATTATTTTTCATTTTCAATGTTTTCTCCCAGAAGGGCACTCAAGTTCGTCATTTTGTTTCATTGCGCGTAAGTACTCGCAGAAAAACCGAAATAACTCGTTTTATATTTCGAAACTCTCTTCATTCTTAATGGATTTTCATTGGTATGATTATTTAATTCAAAAACGGTTCTACCACGAGAGACGGTTCTTCAACTTGAATTCTGTGGGAATTTCAAGATTACTTTACATCCATTAATCCATCACTGTATAATTTCAGTCTGCAGGGGACCCTAAAGTGAGGGAATGATTACACTACCACAGTAACCATACCCAACGATTATGATCAGATACATTAAGACTACCTTGGTGAATGATGATGCGGATGACCTGGTAGGATGATTCATTTTTAGCAAACTCTTTTATTTTTCCTTATGTTACTTAGGTTTCACTGCATGAACACCACCGTTTTACATATGAATACGCCCGGCGTATATAGGTATGCTTTTGCGTATACAAGCTCGTCCTATTCTCTGTGTTGGTGCAACCTCTACCAACACCCACGAGTGCGGCGGCAGGTTGTGACGGTGGCTGTGACGGGTGGCTGTGACGGTGGCTCTGAGGGAGGCGGGGGTGGCGGAATAGGGAGGAGGACTTCATGCCACAGAGAGCACCCGCAACCCATGGGGGAGGGGGGACAGGGCTGCACTGAAAGCGAACCTTTTTTATTTTCTATTGGTACACATATATACGCCCGGCGTAATATATATCGCGCAGAGAATATTTCCTCTCATATATGCCTGGTGTGAAATACAGCTAAGACGCATCCATATTTAAGAGGAAACAGTCTTGTATACGCCTCATACGCTGGCGTGAAATATGGACGTATATATATGAAAACATGTCAATATACGGCCGATACATGCATTTACGCGATGGCGTATATAGGAATAAAGTGGTTGGTTTCATGCAGTGTTTATGATACTTCGTAGTACTTAAACATAGTCAGTTTAGTTAATTCCCATTACATTGACAATCAACTTCATTGACTTGGATGGTGGCAGATGACGAATAGTGCCCTTATGACAGATTTGGAGCCCTTTTTTTAGTAGGTATTTGCAGCCATTTTGTCATTTTGTGTCAAATTCTGCACGTTCTACGAAATCACTTATCGAGGTTCTTAGGGTTCCATGCAGGTTCGTGTATAACAGGTCCCTGTTTCATTAGTTTCGCGACATGTCTAGATGGCGTCTAGATGGTGTGTCCAGTTTCATAAGAACTAGACATTAGACTTCGTTTTGTCTGTTCTTGCTGGCACTGTTGGTGCCGCTTTTCATGTCTGTCTAACACTTTTGTCACGAAACTAGTGAAAAAGGTCCATGATGTGTCTAGATTTGTCTAATTCTTATGTTTGGGGTCTGTCTTTTCCCAAGGGCAGCTACTTGTGTTGTCACAAAACTAGACAACCCCAATGTCTGTATGGTGTCACAGACATGTCACGGAACTAGTGAAACAGGTCCCTGATGTTTGTAGGTTTTCTCTGCTGTCCGGATAGTTTATATACATCGTGTATACGTCTATGTAAATCCTCAGTGAGGTTTCCTAATCTCTACAGCAGCAACTCCTCCAACAAACAAAAGGAGCACTTCCACTTCAATATTCAAACTTTGCCTTATCTTATAACAAAATACTCTATTGCTTTGTTAAAGCTCGGTTCCTATGTATAATCCCAGGCATTTATACTTCCTTATACCACTTTATTTGCGACCACCAAAATCAATTACTAAATCTGGGAAAACATTGCCTTCTCCGGCTGGAGGCATACCACAGTCTTTGTTATCGCTGAGTTGACCATCATGCCATTGATTGTACACCAGGACATTAACTTTTGTGATGTCTTCTCTAGGTTTTGCGAGCTTTGACTGGGCCTCCGTCTATTGTATAGAGAACCAGATCGTTCTCCTATTGTATATACTCACACAATGTAATCTTTGACGTTGTATCGTTCATGAAAGCAATAAATAGCAGCGGTCCGATGACCGACCCTTGAGGGACACTGAAATATATCTCTTGGATATTGAACACCTCAGTTTCAATAAGGACCCTAAGCCGCCTTACTGTTAGTTAGTAGTAACCTAGTTCGTTAGGACTGCTGGCAGTTTTAGCAGTTTATCTAGCTTTGCTACCAGTAATTGATGAGGCAGCCACTAGTTGTTATTTATTGTATCACTTAAATGTTTGAGTTGAATCAAAGGCTTTGAGCTATTGCTTGGCATAGAAGCAACATCGTAAACAGAAGCTTAGTGAAGGGGCTGTGCTGTCTTAGCTCAGTGATGATTAATTGGAGAAGCCTCCTAACTAAGACAGCAAGAGCCAGCGTCTTGACAGCATAGGAAGATTAGTGCAGCTAGATGTCATGACATCTGTCGTCATGTCAAGACATAACGAAAGATAAACCGAAGTTGGCTTCCCATAAATCCCCAGCACGTGTATATCATATTAACTGTCTTGATGTTTTTACTAGATTGAATTACTTTCTTTTTATTAGAAATGATTCGATGGTACAAAACCTCGCTCTTCCATCATCCCTGTACAACCAAATTGAGCACATGATAAATTCTGAGAAACAACTGGTTTTAATACCGGGTTGTGTTATATAGGCAGTAAACAGTAACCTCTGAAAAACATGTATACAAAACAATCGCACAAACACACACACACACACAGACACACACACACACACACAGACACACACATATATATATATATATATATATATATATATATATATATATATATATATATATATATATATGGGTGATAATGATAATGAACAAGTAATGAGTGGCAGATAGCCATGCTCTGACCACAGTTAGACAACAACTGTGGTCTTCAGTAATATTCTACTTGGCGTCTTCTCTTAACCCTTTCCCTACCGCGCCTAGCGTAGCGCGAAGTGCGTTAACCACCGCGCCCCCTATGGCGAGTATATATACTATGTCCGACGTCGCACGTTCTGCAGGTGACCCACATCCGGCGTTTTTCTCATAGGCTAGAACACGGCCCAAACTGCAGAGGGGTGTTTCACTAATTAGCAAAATAAATTAACTTAGAAAAATAATTAGATAATTTAAATGATACCCAAAAAACGAAGAGACTTTAGGCTTCATTTACATACCATTTATTATTAATTAGATCGATATTTAATAATTATATTAATATTTCCAAAAGCAGGAACATTTGAAGACATCTTTTTTTATCGCCATTGACACAAGCCTGTGGCTAGGCCCAATATAGCACTGCGCCTATGGAGGTTTGAATCTTTTTTTTCATCGCGATGACATTATGTTTTTTTTACATAAATAATAATAAAAAAATATGGAGAACACGTTTCTGTATTTGTTTTTTGTGTAAAATCAATATATTATGGAGAAATCATGAAAATGCGAAAAGCCTCATAGGTGGCGCCTACCGCGCTCTGTCTTATACTTAGTTATAGCAGGCGTAAGGCTTCACATCATCTCTATGCTAACCCGCATGGTGCGGAGAGTGTGTGACTATTAATATTAATCATATATATTCAACATCGCCATTACTACCAGAAAATAGAGGAGACATCAGGCTTTTTCATGGTGCCATTCGTTACATATTGGATTTACGTTAGATGACGGCAAAATTCATCGGAAGTTGTGACAGTGTTCGCCATGTTATATGAATGGGCGTCTGAGGCAACTTCAACGACGACAGTGTGCTGGTTTGGTCTATTATGAACTATTCTACCTGATGACATCAACAATGCTAGATTGGATTAATATAAAAAAAGCCTGAGGAATCTGTTTGTGGCAGTGGTTTATACGGGGGAATGATCTTTATAGCAGAAATATTACATTTGCTTCACGCTTATCGGGGGTCGGCCGAGTGAGCTGTCACTGTCACTGTCATTGTCATTGACTCCAGTCTAAAGTTAATCTAGGGAACACTTGCCGAAATAGATCATTACACAAATGGCCCTGTAGCATTAATACGTTGGTTTAAATGAAATTAAACCCAGATATGAATGATCTATGGACTTGTAGGAATATTCACGTATATATTCTGTTAACTTTTATCGGCCATAAGTGGTTAAAATTGGGATTTAGACTGAACATATTCACTACAACGTTCCAATGACAGTGACACCTATATTTTGCTTCGCACCCCAGAGAGGCCCAGCAGAAAATCATTAATTAATAATATAAATACTACGACTTCGGACCATTCATTCAATAAACCAGCTTCAATTCCTTTTGTGTGTTGGTATACGCTTAGAGGCACGTTGTCGTCCCAGTCAGAATCAGATCCGCTCATTTTCAAATAAATATCGGCGCCCTATGCTCTATAGGTGTTGGCATCGCTGTCACTCGAACAAGTGTGGGTCCGATGGGGCGTTTTCCCGATATTTATAGGGGTGTATCAACGTATCCATGGCTACCAGAAATTTATTTCCCATTTCTTTATTTTTGTAATATATATTTACATAATCCCCGAAAATATCATTTAAATCCATACAGTATTAACTGAGATATAATCAGTTTTGTAACATATCGGAGAAAAAAATGCCATTTGGCATTACCGGCTGTACATACGGGAATGCCATTTGGCATCACCGGACGTCCACACGGGAGTGCCAAATGGCATCACCGGTCGTACTCACGGGAGTGCCAAATGGCATCGGCGGTAGGGAAAGGGTTAACCCATTCATCAACCGGGGCTGGCCGGGTGATGCCTTGAGGCATCATTTACATTGGAAAAATTGGAAATAATCGTTCAATAAACATGAAACTTTCAGAGAATGTAGATATAACATCATATTTGATATTCCCGGCGAAATAGAAAATAGTATTAAATTTCACGTATCATGTCACGTGATACAGAGATCAAAATGTGCACAATATGCCTATATGCCCGGCCTCTAGCGGTAGTCACTGGCACTAGTACCCGGCTCCATGACTGTACCCTGCCGTGGGTACCCGGCGCGATAGGGCTAAGCCTATCGTTTACTTGTACATGTTATCTTTTTGGCAAATCACGACATTCACACACGTATCTTACAAACCAACAAATTCAAAGTATCCGTTTGCTTTGTCTGGACATCTCTATGTGGAATTGTATACATATATGCGTGGTCCTAGTCCGTGCTACTACCCCTCTTGCATGACAAATGATAGTATTTAAGATGGCAATGGGAGAGACTGAGAGTTTGAGAACCTCAATAGATGCCATATTTAAGAGGTGGTATGTTTTATTCTGGCTAGAAATATCCACGTCTAAATGTAGAGGTGATAGTGAATAATAGCCCTGACTCTTCACGTCAAGTAGAACTGAGGCCACTCGATCGTTAAGTAATTATAAGCCATTTTCCATTGCAAACGGCACCGAATAATTGAGTTCCCTTTAAAGTCTGTCGGTGGCGCCAGCGACTGCACGTCGGTATCAAATAATCAGTGAGGGCACTGTCAATGTCTTGTTTATAATAATTTTATATGCCCATACCGATTTGAATTTCCCACTGAAACTTTCAGCCTCACCAATGCAATAAGCGTTTTGATTCAATAGGGTCTTGACCAAGTCGGTCTGTCGTGGTCTTATTGCATAATCTATGCACAATTAATCGGTGAGCGTTTCTCTAGATGTCTTGATTCCATTCACTGAAGTGGCGTCGGAATACCAAGGAAATCGATCGGTAGTTCTCGACTGCAGATCGGTGCTGAATAATCGGCCAATGGAAAACGGCTTTATGCTTCCCACTGCACCACAACGACTGGTGGTTGCTCTGCAGGGTTAGTCCAGTAACGTCCACCCTATATACGTTATGTAACACAGACTTAAATAGCTTCTTGTCCTACAGCTCATTATGTACCTATTAAAGGTGGCTACGGATTCCACAAGGAAGGTATATTTGCTGTAGTGTGGATCTTTAATTTTTTATTACCCACCTAATACCGAGTCTCAATATTAAGCTTATGGAGCATACGGATCGCTGCTGAGCAGAATACGGAAAGCCGAATTATCCTAGGAGAATACAGTTTTTTCGGCCACCTGACGGGCATTATAGAAACTATTGTATATAAACAATGCACGGCGCTTGCGTCGAATTTCTAATTATTAATGGGATTTTTTCCCTAATAATCGATAGGTGAGTAATAAGTGAAACTTTACCATGATTTCGATCTGTGTGGCGGTTTCTCCTTATAGTTAACACTAAAGAAGAAACCAACAAGTTTTGGTCAAAGTCGTCGTTCTCCACGAGTTTGATGCGGAGTGATATTAACGAGGCGACAGCCGAGTAAATATCACATAACATTCAAACGAATTGGAGACCGACTTCTTTGACCATAACGAGTTGCTTTCTGTATTTATCTAACCCCTGTACACATTAAAAGTATGGACAACATACAGGATATAATAGACCATGGAGAACAGACTGCAATACTCATAGGGGCATGGGGAACGAGTTCCCAATGTTAAGCCTATGGGGAAAAAATCCAGGGGTGAGATAATACACAATACAACGCGTGAACTACGTGGAGCATACTGTCCCTCATATCACAATCATGGTAATATTGTGTATATATCTACATCATGGTCTAGATCTATAGAATTGCTTAGATACATATCAACATGATCTGCATTGTAGGTCATACAATCTTCTCACCTACTATCCCATTCCCCATCTTGCCTACATCGGCCTCCCTCGACCCCAATTATACTGAATTCCTATATTCATTTCCTATCAGGTATGTTTTGGCGATAATCTTCCCCGGGGAGCATGGTGGGTTGTCAGATGCGCCATGTCAACATTCTAAGTGATGGAGTTGTTGATACGTCCCGGGGTTTTATTGATCCGTCGACTCACGTGTCGGCAATGCTCCATGCCGGTTATATTTTATTCAAAGAGCAGCTCGAGTTGGTTTGTAATGGTGTTTCCTATCGCCGCTGTATTGAAATCATCGTAGATCGTGTTGCAGTTAGTCCCCGTGTATTCAATCACCCTTTCATTACACCACCCGGTATCATTATTAGCTGTATGATAACACTTATTGTTCCTTAACCCTCTCCGTACGCTATGATGCCTTGAGGCATTCCCGGGCATATTATCTCACCCCTGGTATTTTTGTCACATAGGCTTAAAATTGGTCACTCACCATCCATGCCCCTACAAGTATTGCAGTCCGTTCTCCATAGTCTATATCCTGAGCAACATCCATTCTTTTAGTGTATACACGGGTGAGATGAATACAGAGAGAAAATCAATTCGTTTTGGTAAAGTTGTTGTTCTCCAACTCGTTTGACTGCTATGTGATATTCACTCGGCTGTCGACTCGTTCACATCACTCTGGATTAAGCTCACGTAGAACGACGACTTTGGCTAAAACTTGTTGGTTTCATCTTTAGTATTTTGAGGTGCCTGAATGCGTTCCTGGGCGTAGAGCACTCTGATGGATTGATGCATCATTTCCGGAATCTGAGTAATTGTATTTATTAGTGAAATAATGCAAATATTTCTATATTATTCTAAACCATAAAACTATAGTTCTCACTATTTGAATGGGGTTACACACTATGGGTGGATCATTAGTGGTTCTCCCATTGCCTTTCAATATGTACCCCTTATAACAATGCTCCAACAGAACCAGTTTAGGCACCGCTATATTAGCAATGCGTGCCCTTCGCCAGTGCTTTAACAGTTATAAGCAACATGTTCCAACACTAGAAGGTCAGCGGTTAGTATGCCAATAACAGGTAAAGTGAAACTAATAATACATGAGGTAGATAATGATGATGCACTGATTTCTAGGTCTGCATAGTCATAATCTGAGACTCAGTGATTGATCTCTAAACAAAATATTATAATAAGACGGATTATCTGTCCTCAGATTTGACATTTGAAGCCGAGTGACTTTTAAAGAAAAAGTGAAAGTAGTACAATGTAATACCGGATTACCCTGTGATGTCACTGGAATCCCATTTCATCCATTATCGTTCATTTATTCCTACGCACGAGTCCCTTGTGAAACTGCAGATCAAACAAACACAGGGTTTTCTGTGTGGCGATAGGGGGAGGGGTCAAAAACGGAAATTAAAAAAACAAATACCAACAAAAAAAAGAGTAGGTGGAGCGTGAGCTGAACAGGGAATGAGGCAGGCTGCAATTAACACCGCTAGTTTCCATTCAGAAGAAAGGTGAACCTCCACCGTGTGCAGCACGAGTATGGGTGTCTGATCTAAAAACTTACCCAGGACACCAGGGGCTGCTTCTGGAAAGCACACTCAACCATTCCCTAAAGCCGGATGCCCATCTACCGATTTAGGGTTGAACGATTAGTTCCTAAATCGTATAGGAATCGGTCACCTTGTCGTAGGCAAATTACGTAACCCCTCGCTCGACCCGCGGCCCTCGAGGAGAGGGGGTGGAGGGTATTAATCCTAAGGAAATCAGTCTACACCTACCGACATATATATACCCACACTGATAAAATCGGTGTATGGTCCACTGATCGCTGGGGGAGGGCAAAAACCACAACTTGTCGGCGAGAAAAGGACATCTGAAGGACCTGGTTCACTAATCGCTGGGTAGCCTTGCCTAACTGTCCTACATCTACCGACTCCGTAAGGATACCTCACCTGAGACAAATTACCCTCCGTTTGTCGCCGACAAACGTACATAAATGTTCCGAAATCGGTAGATGGGCATTGGCCTTTAGTAGCTTCACACAGACTTAGGGCCGGTGTCCGCTGAGCTCCTGATACGCTCCGATATACCCGACGATGCACCTCCCAATGCAAAATCTAAATCTTGTCGGCAGGTCACCTCTCACCTGTCACCTTGCTCAACTCTCTGCGATGAAAATTGCGTGGTGAAGTGGCTTGTCTCGACATTTATCTATTATATATGGACCTTCCCGATTAGTCTACTTTTTTGTATCGGAGCCATATCGGTAGGCTTAAATTTCTATCGTAGTAGGTGGACGCCAGGTCTTATAGTTCTATTACTAAAGCCAAGTCCGATTTAGCGGTTTGTATGGACTAGATGTCGGAAGCGTACTATAGTCTCTGTAGACGACAGTGGAGTAAGGTTTGTGATAAAGGTTTTGTGCCTCGGCCAGAAAGTCGCCTCGCTGACGATTGCGGCCCATCCAAACTCATGGAATATTTTGTATTTATACGATTCTCAGTTTAGTTCTAGTATTATCTACATTATATGTCTCAGTATACCTTAGACCAGATGACCTAGATTGTACCTAAGACTGGCCGCATAGACCTAGCAAAATGATCATCAGTGTATCCTAGATGATTCAGGACTGGGGAGGTTAATCTAAAATTGTACTAAGGCATTTTCACATGTAGCTGATCTGCGAAGGAGCAATATGATCGGGAAGTGTACACCATATGTGTGTGCTCGTGGGAAGAAGACAACAGCTGTCAGTGCAGAGATAGCGGAGGCCACTGAGAATATTCATAACCCAAAATACCGCCTCCCGGCCCCACTAACATACAGGCCCGCGCCTACCCATCCATTCTCCTCCTGTGTGCCCTGTTGCCTGGAGGCAATTGGAATTCCTTATGGCATGTCACAACACGCCGGGAAACACAGGAACAAGTCACCCTCCTACCGTCAACCCAGCCCTGGGTCCACCCTCCAAGCCTGAGGCGCCGACCACCCACCGCGCTGCCCACTACCACCGCAAGCCCTTCAATAGGCTGATAATTTATGTATGTTTGCAAATGAGCAAGGCCAGGGATGGAGGAGGAGAGGAGCGGGGAGGGGGTAAGGTAAGGCAGGGTGTGGACAGGGGCCGTGTGGCTTAAGGAGCAGAGAAATAAAGGATGTGGGTGTATGAAGAGCAACGGGTGTGGACGTATATATGTAGAGATGACTAAAGGGTGTGGGTGTGTATAGATGAAAATAAACGGTGTGGGCGATTGAAAGAGGAGTAACAATTAGGAGTATGCAGACAGGTGTAATGTCAAGATCCTACCCTGTCATGTATTTTTAACTTCATATGTCAAACGTGGCATAAAAATATGTTATGGCATAACTGTGGAATTACAGTCACACAATGTTAAGTTTGTGGAGAATTATATGAGGGGTAGGATAAAGGGAAGGGGTATGTCCTTATTGAATAGCTGAACGTGGAAGGAAGAGACACAAAAGGAAGAGAGAGGGGCTCAATGAATGGGGGAGAAAGAGGAGCAATACAGATAGAGAAAGAAGAACAGTGAGGGGAGATGGTAAAACCAGTAGAGAAAGACAACAAAAGCGGGTATATATGGAAAATGAAGGAATATTTTTAATTCATTTATTTTATTTCATTCCGTTAAAACAGATCCATGAAATGTGATTGTAGAACAAAATAAACAGAAGGTCAAGGTTGTAATTGTAACATGTAACAAAGGATCAGGTGTGTAAGCTAAACAGTTCCGTGGGTATGAGGGCAATGCCTATTGGAGTAGGAATGGCATAGCTTGTTATTAGATCATATGCCATTGTTCAGTATGGCAGGTAGCTCGTGTTTGATCTTGGTCTTGAAGGCTTTCTTCGTGAATGTTTTTTGGGTTTCCGCACTGGGTTTGTCCCAAATCTATGTGCCTCTGTGGGAGGATACAGAGAGAAATAGAGACCGGGAGAACCCATTAAGCAATGAGTCAAACTGGTGAGAGAGGTGGAGAGAGGCAGGGAGAACGCAAGAGGTTTAGGTACAATGACAAGGGAGGAACAAAAAAGAGGTAGAGAGAATAAACGAGGTAGAGATAATGGCAGGCAAAGATAAATACGGCCTACAGAGATCGTGAGAGGGAGGAGAAAGAGAGGAAGGAGTGTAAGATTTGTTGTACCCTTAGGACGGGTTGGCGTCGGACTGTGTAATTTATATGCAGGCACAGCTGCGATAATTTATGTGCGTGCGAGCGACTGCATGCCTTAAAGGAGATGCTCACGATACTTCATCGTCCGATCAGCTTACACGGAACTTAACTTGTGATGCCTCTGTGGATTTTAATTGATTTAATATCTCCAAGGACACCATCATTCATTAGTCCTATGTTGAACTTAAAGCGAACTCATTTATAAACGATGTCACCCGAGGGACCCTCTGTCAGACAGAAGGGCCAAGATGTTTTACTAGAAAGGATTTAATTGCCACTGAAGTCTCCTTTTTGAGTCATGTAAAGTGCGTGGGTTAAGCCTGACGATTAAGGGAAGAGGGGATTTGGGCGATATGCAGAGTGGGAATATAGGGTACGAAGCATAAAGGTAGGCTCGGGTGAGTAAACATGAAGGGAGTGTGGTAGTGCAAAACAGGACACATGCACAGGAGTGGAATATATGAACAATATTGACTGGTTTTAGATACAAGCGACCGAATGCTCCAAGGTGTTGACGCGTAGTAATATCCGAGCGCACGCGAGGATAATGCGCAGAGTCAATTCTGATAAGCATACAACCACTTTTATCTGAAACCAGTCCATGTTGTGTTTAGTATCCACCGTTATCAAACTTTGGCGTGCTGATTTTAGTTCACTTTAGTTGTGAACTATTTTTTCATATGCTCTGGTTTTTGCAGCCCGGAGCATCAAACATATCCCTCTGAAATGGGTATGTCCATACAGAGGTCCTGTAGGGCTACTATGAACAATCTGTATTAGGTGGATAATAAAAGGTAAGTACATAGGGGTAGCACTTAGGATAGGGTATAGGAGGGGATACGAAATTGGTACTCAACTGATTGGCTGAGTATAGCTGGCTGACAATATTGAGCAAATTGCGCAAATTATACATACAGGGAGAAAGTATTGCCATACCACACAGAGAAAGATAGCATTGTAACACAGGCACCAACGTCCAGCCTGTCTGTTATATGAAAAGCAAATGGCGAAGGTTTGAGAGACTGTCTATAGCGTATGCATGTGGGATCAAGAATGACATAGGCATTTTGGACATGGAATGACATAGGCAACTGGGACAGGGAATGACAAAAGCATTTGGGACAGGGAATGACTTAGGCAATTAGAAAAGAGAATGACATAAGCACTTGGGAGAGAGTATGACCAAGACACTTGGGACAAGGAATGACATGGCATTTCCAACATAGGTATTTGAAAAGAGAATGACATAGGCATTAGGCAGAGAGAATGACATAGGCAATTGAGACAGAGAATGAAATGGGCATTTGGGAGAGGGAATGACATAGGCAATTGGGACAGAGAAGGACATAGGCAATTGGACAAGAGAATGACATAGGCATTTGGGAGAGGGAATGACAAAGGCATTTGGGGTAGAGAATGTCATAGGTGCCTGTGGTAGGTAACTGTACAGGTGTGTGGGACAGGGTATGATGTAGTGGTATATGGCAGGGTAGATGGTCAGAATATCCTAAGCAGCAGAATGCTTGTATCTAATATTGATGAGTTGCTTCTCATCATTATTGTGTCGGATGAAGTGTGGCTCAGAGGCCAGAGGCCAGGGGAGGGGTGTTCGTAGAACGGCGTGGCTCGACAGAATTACGGACGCACTTAATGTATGTAATCCCGCCCCCACCACCATCCCAATAACCCAAACACATACGTCAATAGACCACTTTGTCCCCGGGCCCAGCCCTACGCCAACGTGCTGTTTTCACTATAAACATCAAACTGGAGACAATATTTACAACAACCTACATTCTCAGAGAAAACTAATATTTGCATTCCGGCTTTCCGTCTATTTTACTTTGGATATTTTGATAAGGGTGTCACGAATAAAAGAGGAGTTTGTGTAAGTTGGCGCGATGTGGGGGAAGGAGAGAGGGACTGGAAGGTTTAACACGCGTTAAGACTTGCTTTTAGGCTGCATACAAATCACACAACAGGCTTCCTTTGTAGCGCGGCTTGAAGTTACTCAGCAGTGTGTTCAGGGTGAAGGCGAGGGTAAAGCCCTTGTGATCCTGGTTCTGCTTGACTTTTGACCCCATTTCTAGTATTGCTCCACTATGATAATCAATACACCATTGACGGTAGTGAGGCTTAATATACGACAGGTCGTCAGAAAACATCTATTGCAGGGTACTATTTAGCCACCAACTAGATCTCCCCTCTAATTTCTAGAAATGGCTCTTTATCCTTGTGAAATGATAAACTGTTACTTATGAACGTCGATCGGAAATCATAATGAATGTGTATAATTGACAAAGATGACGTCATATGAATATTTTTATTGAAGGATTCTGGAATGCTAAGCGATTCTTTTGGGTCATTTTTCAAGTCTGCAGCTGTTAGAATTGGAAAGATTCAAATCTTTTTTAAGGTCAGCTAGAGACCATTCTACTGATTACATTAAAATTTCATAATAAGGCGATACCTCTATATATCACCATTTTGACCGATCACTTCTGACTCCAAGGTCGGGGATGGTATTTTTAATTTTCTAGGTAGTGGATAAAAGCGAATGTATTTTTGTGAAATTGTAGGATCTCTGTACTGCTTTTTTTAAACCTCTTCATATAAACCATTTACAAAACGGGATGAAGACTTCCAGGAAAGTCGGCTCATCTAATCAACAAGGCATACTAATTGAGATGACTGAAAACTCTTGAGCTGGTGCCAGTTTGGCGGGCTATCCCTCCCCTGGCAAAGATTCGTAGATAGCAAGCATGGCATCCTCGGCCGGCAGCATCTATCATCACGGCTTCTTTAATCATAACTGCGACACGCCCACAGAGGCACCAGCCCTTCGACGGGCGCATCAATGATAAGAGCATAAAAACGTCGCCAGCTAAATATTTATGAAACAAACCCCGTCTCCTCTGCAGGACTTTATGAGGCTGTTGGGATCGACATGGGACTTTGGATCTTTGCCACGTAAAGAAGACGAAGTGCTATCATGCGTAGAACGGCCAGGGTGGATCAACATCATACTATTTGCTAGCTATGAGAAGGGTAGTGTATCCAGTTAACACAAAGTGGTAATAGGAATGGTAATGATATTTGCTATATTCAGGATAGGGAATGAGTCTCTATATTTTCCCCACTGAATCGCCGTTATGTTTGTAGTAATATACACTTTGTGATATATGTTGTCAGGAATTAACTTTAATCTGACCACAATATAAATGTCTATAGGCTTAACATTAGGAACTCATATTCAACAGTCTTGCAAGCACAGTAAGTCCGAGCGTCCACTCAGTTCCACTGTTCCCTACGATATACCTTACGATGCATGCATCGGGGTGCATCTATGGATTAAAGTTGACTTTCCAACGCGATATCGATTTTGTGTCTGGAGATGCATCATAAGGCCTATCGTAGTATGTTGGACGCTCATTGAATGCCAGGCCTTAGTCATACTCAATAGGTTAAAACATATGAATATTTCCAGGCCAAGATAAAATCGATACATATTCGTGGTTAGTCTGAGCCCTGTTTGTCATCTCGTTTGGAGTGCCCCGGAATATTCACTCGGCTATCACCTAGTTTATATTACTGCGCACTCCAAACGTGATGGCGAACAGGACACAGACCAAACACTCATCTTAATACCTTACTGCTTGTTTGACCATGTTTTGAGTACATCAAAACATCATTTACTGCTAAATTGTAGTGAACATGTCCCTCACCTGTATTGGACACGCCCACAACCCTGTTTAACAATAATTCGCATATTGAATATTCATTTAAGTAAAAGAAATCTCCACACGTCTGGAAATATCACTTTGAATATGTTTAGAAACACATGTATCTAGAATGCAAATCTTTACCTTTAACTGACTGCAAGCCTTTGTAAAATGAATATAACAAATAATCAAAGTGATGTTTGTGAACTACTGATATAACCAAGTGCTATTCAAAGCTGACATCACCTTTTCTGTACAATGTTCAGGACGTGTCCCTGAAATCCCACCGGTGAGTCAACTTGAAATGATACCCTTTGTACGCACTTGCGAAAAAAGACAGGGGTGGTTTTTGATGTTTTCGGTGTGTTTCCCTGAGTACTATAAAAAACTGGGCATGAGTGGCTCTTTTTTCAAACACACCTGTTAGAGGCATAATCAATAACTCACCAGGAGCAGTCTCAAGCACCTGCCGGAAGACGGAGCAGCTCAGCGAGCGATGTCAGCAGCGAACGGCCGCTAATAGGAGGTAAAGACCACCTGTACATGAAATATCAACGATTATCTCACCCCTGGTATTTCCCCCCATAGACTTAACATTGGGAACCCGTATCCAACGCGCATGGAGTATTTAGAAAAAAATACTTAATGGGGCATTATGTCAGAATATATTAGCCCATTAGTTTATGTGAGGGGTGAGATAAATTCAGAAGCCTATTCAAGTTTCCGGTCAGACCTCGATCCCATTTCATTTGATGGGTGATTTTCTATTAGGTTTAAGTGTCTCAAATCAATACTTTCTTGGTTTGACTTGAAACAGAGCACTTAGTGCCATAAAACAATACATTGTTTTTCTTTGTGTGCTGGTAAACATTATCGATACAATATTTCCTTAATTATAGCGTATCGTATATATAAAAGGGAAAATAACACCTCAAGATATGCACTTGTGCCCTGGTTGTATCATGCATCTCCTGATACAATTTTTACTGTTTATACCGGAGCCATATCGGTAGATCTAAATTTCTATCGTAGTAGGTAGACGCTAGGCCTAGGCAAGACGAAATATTCAAGACACCCGCGTAAATGGTCACTAAATAAAATAATAAAACAATTAAGATGATAAGTATTCCCTTTGTATTTTTCTGAGGACCCTGGTTTCCTACTATATATGACTCAAAGATCTCAATATACCTATTTACTCTGATCTAATTTCCACTGAATAAAAATCTATTGACCTAAATTTGCCAGCCTTAAGTAAGCTCTGGTGAACATAAATGAGCATGTGTATGGTATCTGTTTAACGATCTGGTTTTTCATCCTTTTTTCCTGTTGTCGTTATCACATTGTCATTTTAAGCCGGTTTATAAAAAGGTACATAGACGTCTGGAACGTGGCATGCAACCAGGAACACCCTCTCCTTTACTCGTGCTATTAATGATTGCCAACGGTGGGCAAACTTTTAATTGGATACAATTATGACGTTGTCTTTTTGTGTCCTTACGGCGGTCCAAACTCATTTACTTCAATTTGCTTTCATTAGGGCGAGCTCTCCGCGGATCTACGTGGCGAGCAGATTGTAATGAAACATAGTGCTTGATCCAAGGCATAAATTGTTGCTTCATGGCTGGAGACATTATCAGGCACGAGCCCAGCATGATGTGAAATACTGCGATTTGAATGCAAATTGATTGGGCCAACTATAGCCTGCACGCACCACACACCATCAAAGCTTTCACGATGCACCTGAGCTTCTATTATAAATTCCCTGATCGCCATTTTTTGTCTAAGATTTTGGGTGTGCAAATTAGCTTCCCCCCCCGGGTCTGGCCTTTGTATATTCATTTTTACCAAGGGACGGAGTTTCTTTTCTGATGAATTGTGGTGGCCAGCTGTTGGACAGGACCACTCAATATAGTCCCTACTTCGAGTACCACTCACCCGCTCAGGTTTCTGTCAAGTTTATCGATTGCTTGGAGTAATATATATGTGCCTGAGAGCATGTTGCTGTAGGTTAGAATGTATCATTATGAATCACGTTGCAAAGACAAATTGCGATAATATAACGTACGCCAGGGTTCTAGACGGAATCAAAGAAGCATATATAGGCATCATACTGATACTCCGGCAAAGTAGTATTGAAACTTTATGTTATTATGTCAACTGAACCATGGAAAATAATTTCTTGTGCATTGAATGGCTAAAACACTCATTATAAGGATTAACGTGGTGCTTCGAAGAATAACACATACAAGTCTAAGAAATAATAGCAATTATGATAGACAATACTAAAAAAAGATCATGAATACCAATGGGTGTCAAGGTGGCCGGCTCCCACTACCAAGAGGTGTGCCGCTCACACATGCGGGAATATTGGTAGAGGGACATTCAGTCCCTAAGATGTCTGCCACCTCCTGGAGAGTAGTGTTTTGATAGGTTTTGAAAATGTGATTTATAGATTGGGAATTTCATTTATGGACTGGGTGGGAAAATTCCAAAACCCAGAGATAATGTTGATCTGTACATCTTATCCTGAAGCAGATATGCGACACGATCTCAATTAAGGGTTGGCATCGATGTATGTTACGCTGTGACCACTTGTAAGTATATGGTACAGCCTGTATAATGTTGTGCCGTGTATACGGTTGTAGCAGACGATATTAGTGTTGCTCCATACAGGGATCTCATTCACCGCTTTGTGCCAAAAGGGAATGTTGTATATCCTATGCGAGTAAGCTATGTGACCTCAACAGTGACTATTCCGCTTGGAGATGGTTGCAGAGAGGTGTTAAATATTATGAAGTGCAATATGTATACGCACCATACGGGGATTCTGGAGTTATCTGCATAGCTGCAATATAACTATAAGCCATTGCCACAGATATATTGTTAAACTGACCTAAACTGACCATGATTATGGTTACAATTGTCTGGCAGCACTATACAGCATAACCTATCTTATCAAATCCTTTTCAGTTGAGACCCTTTGAAATGAATGAACTGAAGAAAGAATGTGTGTATTTCTAGACTCAGTGTACTACCTGTTAAATGCACGCTGTATTAAAATAGTCGAGAGGTGATACTTTTGTACTCACGCACAGCAAGTCAATAACGCAAAGACTCTTACCTGGAAAGACAAAAAAGAAACATTCGTTAGAAGTGTGTACAGTATCGGATGATGAATACAAGAATTTATGATGAATGCAATGTTAACACGGTATAAGATCCAAGGGCAAATTATAGAACTACGATAGAATCAAATAAGGTATTTGCACTATATACATGATGAGCAGAATGTTAAAATCAATAGCAACCCTTGAGCTATGGCGTTCTTCCCCTCTATCTTACTGAAAATGGGCGACTTGCAATGCATGCTATGTCGTCATCATATCGGGAAAAAGTTTTCAAATCGAAATGTATATCATCAGCTAGATTCGCTATCAATCCAAAATATAATCTGCAGGTAGTTGGGCAAGGTCCGTCATCTCTGACAAGCGAGTAATGACTGATTGTCATGGTGCGGACATAAAAGCGGGTTCTCAAGGTGCGTACACGGATATGAATGAGACCGATATTATCAAATATTTTTTGAAAAATCAGATTGGTGACAACGAGTGACGCCGATGTCGTGATGCTGAGTATTTGCTCCGGACTCCGATTCCTGTCTGAAGCTCAAACAAACAGTCGCTCCAGAGTTAAATGTGGGGGTTGAGGGCGTCTGCATACGGCATTAGCCCTTTGACGGATAGGCCTGGCAGGGTGTCATTGCCGACGTTCAATTGCCATGAGGAAGCAATGAGACACGCCCCCCGCCCACCCCACCGCCACCCCCACCCCACCCCCACCCCCACCCCCCGACGGAACCCCCACCCCGCCGGCGCAAATCCCCCTCCCACCCCACAACACTCCCACATATCTCTACCATCACCATCACCATCTACAAGGCTTTTCCATTCTGATCCAGCATCCGTGTGATTATGCAAATGAGAGTGATTATGCAAATGAGGCCTGGCTATATATGGGAATTACGGTGTTTACACATTCATTGCAGTGGTTTGAGGGTTCAGAAACGGTGTTAGTGCATGGGAGCAGGAAAGGGAGGGAGTGTTGGGGGGTAAGGGTTATTATTATTCGTATGAGCTTTTCTGGAGTGATAGGGTAAGTGGAACACCCTGAACCCTGAATCTACACTATTAGCATCCTTTGGATTAGGGTGAAGGTGTAAATGAGAACATGAGTGGAGGGAGTGCCGTCAAAAGAGACCACACTTAGAATGGATCGGCAATGAAGGCGATAGGAATCCCCTCGATCTGGGAGAGGTGGGATAAGTGGGTGTATGCGAAGTATGGGGTGAGGGACAGTGTTTTCGATCGTAAAAATGGATGTGGGAAAGTGGGCGAGTTGAAAGGCAGGAAGGGCGGGAGGATAGATAGGATCAAACGATAAGCCTTGCCTCGTCAAATGTGCCCAGCCGTGGGAAGCCCGCCGATCCGAGGGGCGCTATGGTAAACAAGGGTTGATGGAAAGGGGTCTTAACCCTTTCAGGGCGGGGTAATTATAGGCTCATCATGTCCTATGCTACACATGTGTCCCCTCCTTCCTCCCGGCGAGCTATGTTATAATGTCACCGTCCATGATAGTGAATTGGGATAGATATTCCAAAATATTCATAAAATGTTCTGTGTTTTAAGTGGAAAACACACTGTATGATTTCATTTCGAACGATTGGGTACCAGTATGGTAAGCTAGTCTTAATGAGTCTCCGGCGAATATGTACAGGGCGTCAACCATCACATCGTGATATCAGAAAGGGGATGGTAGGAATCAGTCCTAAGCGACTCTGTCCATACTGTGCGATATTATTACGATTTTCTACCCCACTGACTGTGTTACGGGTCTGGTCGTTGGGTCAACTTGGAGGAACTAATCGGCAATAGAAGTCTCTAACCACTAATAATCTAACGATTAATCGACCAGATCCGATTTCGGAACATGGGACTGCAATTCATCGGCGACAAAGGTACATACCCACGGTGGGATTTTCTAATCTTTGGCAAATTTCTAGAGGGGGTTGCCACGCTGAACGACTCTGTTTCGAGGCCTCGCCTGAGCTTACGATTGTCATTTTATCACCGATAATAGAACATTCACGTTCTGAAATCGTACACTGTGTTATGGCCTTTAGATTGCAGTCAACACAAATTTAGACTTTCTTTGTTCCGATCAAGGAAAATAATTGATATCACTTTTTCCACAAAAGTAACATTATCCTTCATATACGTTATTCCGTACAAAAGTACACCTATCCCAGCGTGTAAAGACTGTTGTTAGTTGATACAAAGACGAATAATTAGTACAGAACCACATTTAGAGCTTTGTATTAACCATTGGCTTTGTCTTCACTCTCCAACCCGATATCATAATCACCGCCCAGCGTCACGTGCACTCTCCAAGCACCGCCTGGTCGATCGATAAAAGGTGACAAAACGTTAACAGTAACAGTACCTTCAACTGTGCACATAATTATCCCATCAGTACCTTTGATGACCTTGAAGTGACCTTGGAAAGAGTCATTTTTGTCGCTCGCAATCTGCTACCACTGTCATTGCAATTGATCCCTTGGGTGGGTTGTTGTTAGGCTGATAGGAGGGTGGGAGTGGGTGGACCAGTGGGTTGAGGAGACGGTTGGGGACCAGTTTACATTACTATGGTATGCTATGGAGGTCATTATACAGTCTATACCATGGGTTGGACCCCGTATAGTACTGGGGAGAAAATAGTGAGCACAAACAAATACAAGCCTAATGCCAGTAAATCGAAACACATTAGAAACCGAGATCCCCAAATTCAAGACATATCATATCTGAAACGTATTATGACATTCAAATCTTTCCGAATTATTTTGAGTATAACCCAGTAAATACAATTGTGTATGTGTGCATTCAGACAGAAAAAAGGTAATGGCTATACAGTCTGAAATAGTTTATATACAAATGCAAGTCTGTCTATAAAAGGGTTTCCTACCGAAAGTTGAATATGCAGTTTTTCATAATATAGTCATAGGTCTAACACTATCTTCATGAAATTGATGCTGATTCTAAGTCTCGTCTTGAATAGACATCTAAGTCTGGTACTGAGTACATACAGGTGTGTAGCTGAATCTGTAGGTCTGTTGCACTGTCATTGAATAGACAGATTATCATGAAACATCACGAAATTTGATTATTTTATATGGCGTAGGTTGTCTTCACGGAATGATACCACAAACAGAGATCAGTGTTATCTGTAGCAGATGACAATGAACCCCATGTAAGCAATTATATTAAATTGAGTGAGGTTTAGAGTTTAGAGTTTAGAGTTTATCCTACCCCGTCACATGTTTTTAATTGCAAATGTCACGCGTGGCATATGAAAATCTTATCGCATAACCATGGCATAGTCACACCATGCTAAGTCTATGGAGATTTATATGAGGGGTAGGATAAAAGTCTGATACTGAATACACAAGTCCGTCACATACGTTATCTCACCCCTGGTATAAGTTTAGCCATAGGAATGACATTAGAAAAAAACCTCAACAATCACCCCCGTAAAGTGATGATACTACGCCATGGCCGTGGCGTAGTGAATGTGACATGGCATCATATGGATTCGCTAAGTATATTCTAATTATTCTGATATTGTGATACTATTTAATGTTATGGAAAGAGGTGAGATAAATCCGGAACCGCACTCGAATCGTAAAATACAAAATACTCAACTCGTTTGGATATGTCATAATCGTCACTCGGCTTCACCTCGATGACGATTGTGGCACACTCCAGTCAGATCTGCTACTCACTACACTCAGCTAACGCCTCGTGTAGTAATACACGACCTGCCCATCGTGGCGCAAACATTGACAAGGCTAACTCTTATTTGGTTTCTACTAAGTCTTGGGACTTTACAGTCACCTCCCGGCCCTACACCAGACTGACGCGCGCGCATACAAGTACTGCGTGCTTCTCTCCACGTTGATGGAAGCTCGAGGCTGGCCGAGGGGACGGTGGGAGGTAAGAAGGCACCAACAACTGATTTCCTGATAATCACAGTCCGCGCATGCTCATAACGACGGTCGCGCGTGCGCACGAACGAGACGCTGTGCCGTGCGCGTGCGGCACGCGTTGCGGGAGCCGCGCAGGCGGGGCGGGGGGAGGGGGATGAGGGCGGGGGGAGGGGGTGAGGGCGGGGCACCATTCATCTTACCGTGGAGACAGGGAAGGCTGACTCGCCCCTGTCTAACTAATTGGACGCTGGCGGCGCCACTCTAGAATACATCCTTCAGGGAACGCCGACCGCGGATCTTCACACGTGACGTCACAAATGAGCACGTCGTCTCTCGACTAAAAGCGCTGCCTGTTGAAACACGCGAGCGTCGCAGTGACCGGCTCGAGGCGATCGATCTGAGCTCCCTCTATGAGCGATGTCTAGACTTATTTAGAATGCTAGATATCAAGGTGATATCAAGGACGCGGTGATAGGGTGACGAATGAAGGGAGGGAGGGGGGAGGCGGCGAGGTAGACGAGTTTAATAAGAGAGGCTGAAGGATGGTCAGAGGTCAAGTGAGAGGGAGGACAAAATTGAAACGTTCACGATGGAGGAAGGGTATGCCAACCGACAAGAGAGGGAATCAACAACAAAGGATTACTAATATCTATAATATTTGTATCAGTAAAGTTTGCATCATAATGGCGATCTATTTTCTATAGTGGAAGATCTGACCTTCTGTTTGAACTGGATGTGTTTTAAAAGGAAAATAAAATATCAACGCGGACTAAGATGTGAAAAGAAAAAGCCGTGGATAAAAACTTTGCGGTTTTAAATATAATGTTTACATTCACCATACGCCAAGTCAATATATACGATCGAAAATGTCATTTTAGGGGAGGAGATATCTCCCCAGCCACAAGGTACGACCTCCTTATCCATCTGACCCGTTCCATTAGAAGCGAATCCGCAAGGTAATCTTTTCTTCGTCGATTAAACGTTGCGAGCGCGCAGACCTCATTGCATTCCTAAAATTCAGTTTGCTGTAAGAATTGGGAGCATTTAGGGCGGGTGGATGTTTGATAATTGATGTTGTGGAAGCGTCTCCCCTTACGGACTACGCTCGGATTCAGAGTCCTGTGTTTGATCGCTGCATTCCCTTCCAATGAGCGACGCCCTGAAAGAAATTGTCGTCTGCCTACGCCTTTTTTCCCGCCCTTTATTTAGTCGGATTGATCTTTGAGCGAATTCCCATGATCGAATTTCATTTTTCTCGCGATTCCGTTTGAATTCAAAATGTCCTGGTAATTAATCGAATTCCACCGTCGATAGCTGATGGAGGTAAACGAGTTATATTTGTTGCTGCATGGTAAATTTGATTAAGGCTTCTGCGAGATGTGGGGATTCCCGTGCCGTTCTATTAACTGACAACTTGTAACTACGTGCGTTAGGAATTAACAGCACTCTAACATTTCTGATGTCCCATCGTTGATTTTCCACTTGTATGCAATTGTGTATAATCTTTGTTAGAAGGAATAATGCACCCCAGATAGTTACATCTACTGTAGTCTAAACGATCCAATGTACACGGTTTTTGAAGTGCACCCTTCTTTCCAGGGACAAGATCAATATCACAAACACAATACCGCAGAGAGTTCAGAGGAAAAGATGATCGAACTCGACAGAGTTCACAACGAACTCTGCCTCTGACTCAGCAACTTTTCCTTTCGCAATTCCGTGATGTACATATGCAGGATATATCCTACAGAGAATCCTATCTGCACGCTGGGATATATCAATACTGTCTCGTCCTATTGTCGGGAACCAGCTAGCGGGCAGACGCCGGAGTGACAGGTTCATATTTTAAACCCCAGCCTCGTTCTGACTCGGCTATGACCACCGTGGCCTTCCATCTCTGGTGTAATGCTCCCTTCGGGCGGACTCGGTGACTTTTATTTGCCTTACATCCTGAACCCATTACAAGCTCGGTGATTTTGATGCTAATGGAGAGGCTGTTGTGAACGCCCACAGCCCCGTCTGGCTACCTATTGCAGGGAAGAGGGGCATTGTATACATGTGCGTGGGAACGTAGGTGAGAGCAGGAAAGTGACTAATACCAGAATACAGTTTCAACATGATTGACGCAGAAACCATACTTTGTATTAGGTGGATAACAAAAAAAAATAATAATACCGACCATGATTGCGATAGAGGAGTATAAGGTCTAGAAGCCCCTACTAGAAAATATCTGTGGTCATAGGGAATAAATATCAACTCTACATTGACTTTACTCTCGGAACACAAGTAAAGCCATTTTCCACTGACGGCAGTGTATTGGCTCGTTTCCATTGGCCGATTTTCCGTCACCGATCTGCAGTCAGGAACCACCGCCGGACGTTTAGCACTGCCGACCCAAAATCGGTCAATGGAAAAATGACACAGACCCAGCTCGTGAAATGACCCACGACTTTTTCTGCTTATATTATGCCATGTGGCACAACCTACCACTGGGTGAAAGCTTGATCACCGAGTGATCATTTAGCCTTGTTTTTGCCACATTTGGCAGGTTATGCAATAGTCCACCAAAACTCAATGACCATCCCCGGTGGTGGCTTATTGTATAATCTATGCACACTTAATTGGTGAGCACTGCCCTGCATGTCTGTTTCCATTCACTGATCTGGCGTCGGTGGTTTCCGACTGCAGATCGTTGGCGAACAATCGGGCATTGGAAGATGGGCTTATACACAACACAGAGATCCAAAACAGAGTACTAGGTGGCGGTCCATTCTTGTCCGTGTCAGGATTTCACTTTATCTGCTGACCCCGGGACGCTACGCCGTATGCTATATCAAAGCCGCTAGTTCCTGGCGCGTACCTGATACAGTGTATCAGCAAGAGATAGTGTGGGGTGGCACGCACACGGGTAACCAGCGCCCTCGGCAGGGCTGGGCGCAGCCATTTTGTTTTGTACAGAGGGAAGGGGATTTCACTTTGGTTTATTGATAGTCCACTTACGGTTTGTTGGTACGAGGGGTGCGGAATAAAGGCGATGCAGTCCACAGGTGAGGAGGGGACCCAAGTTATTCGGTCGGGGGATTGTTGTGTCAAAGCTCGTATGTGAAACATATCGAAACTATTTATTCTTTTTGTCAATACAACCGCTAGTTTTAAAACATTCATACATAGGTTGTTCCTTATTCCGTACATTCCATCGAGGTTTGCCTCGAGCATGGGAGGTCGTGGGTTCAAACCCCGGTTGGGTCATACCAAAGATTTACACAAAAATGATATCCACTGCCCATTCGGCTTAACACCCGCCATTAGAATGAGGAGTAGGCGTCTAGGGCCCCATTGGAAGAACGGTTATATGGCCGAATTCGGTGATTGTGTTGTAACATGATAACCCCTTAAAAATTCCTTTAGAAAAAGGGCCTGTATTATTTTCATCAACATCGTGTTATCTACATCACGGACCCACTGATTGTGATATGGCTCCGACATGGCTACGACATGACTATTAATCCAAATTCTTGCATCATATCCTTGTTCGAATGCTTAAAATTGTCATGGTACGAAACTAAATGACCCCATCGTCGCTTTGTCTGAACGTTGGAAATTTCTGTGTCGTACTGTGTCGGAACCGGTAGTCGTAGTGTGTCAGGAGCTCAGTGGGTTCCCGGCCTTAAGTTAACATTATTCAAATATTACGATGAATAAATCACTTGTAAAACTAATCTAGACCGTATTATGATAAACCAATAAAAATGCTCTATACTTCCTTGCATTGTCTATTCTTTACAACAGAGTAATACAGTCACTATATATACACATCACGGATATGCATAAGCCTGCACAATAACATGGGCTTACCTCCTCCTACATGATCCGACCCCCTACAGCACAATGAATGGGCATTCCTCCGACACTCACTATAGAGTTGTTATTACACTGGTTTCTGTTCTACCCCCGGGGCATTGTACTAGCACCAGACACCCCTCCGTGTGACCCTACATCGCCGGCAACCCACCCCCACACCCCTCAAACCTGTACCACCCACTCCCCTACATCCCCTGGTGCTAGTGTCCCTCCTGCCAACCTAAATGCGCCGTTTTGATTTGCGATTACAAGTTAGGGTTGTACTTGAGCGGGGGTCAGTGGCTGTTGGGAAAGTGCACTCTAGTTTGTTGAGTATTTTATTCCGGTGTTTTATGGGCTTCACTTAAGGCATTGGCCCCTGCATGTTGTACGGTAATACCCAGAGCTTCACATTATGACCAACAACACGGCAGGCAATGTTTAGAAAGGCATTGAAAGCTCCAGTTCTGTTATTCCTCATATAGAATCCAAGTGGTACAATTTATAGGCAGGTATGAAGAGCCAATGACTAAACTTCCATGCAACACAATCGTGGGGGGCTTCACAGGTATACAGATTGAAAAGGCAGATAAAAACAGACTTAATTAATGTAGGATATAAGTCATAACGCATTTGTGATCCCACTGATCTCTACTAAGTTTGCTGAGCGCGGAGCTTTCCTTACTGTGATTGGTTAAAGGACATTATGACAAAAGAGACACAGTATGAAAGCCTTACAAGGCAGCATATAGCATCCTACATCAGTATATCACGATTAAATGTCTGATTTCCTAAGGAGGCACAGAATAAAAAATATCGTTAAAGTCTGGTTAATTGTCAAATGTTTCTGAAGTTGCTGGGATTAAGTGACAATTTAAAATTATAGCTACCAGGTACCTTGAGCTGTCTTTCAATGGTTTACATATTGGGTGCTTCCTCTGTGGCCACACGTCTTCAAAAATTGGCATATTGAGCGCATTTTGATCCTGGCTTAATAAATCAAGGCCAAAACGCCATCCACATTTAAGGTTGTCTCATCGACTTATTCACCACGGAAGCTCAATCCAATCTTGTCCAATATAGGCTCTTTTCCATTGGCCGACGAAAACTGAAGATTTTTTAGCTCTCCTAAAAGCCCATTTCCATTGGCCATCACCGATCTACAGTCAGGAACCACCGACGACATTTAGCATTGCTGACGCAAAATGGAAATGGGCTTTTAGGAGAACTCAAAAAATCTACACAATTTTTGTCGGCCAATGGAGACGGGCCTTATGCACTCTTCGAAACCTATTTAGATACAAATACTGCAGAATTGTTTCTTCCAAGCAGTATGCATGCAATAACCTTGATTTTGGAGGGATATTCGCAGGGTATCATGGGCGAGTAAATCAGGTCTACACAAGTCTGTGGTGGCCCTGTGTTGTCTGGTGCGCAGAAACCCAGCCCGTCTATCAGAGGCCCTAGTGATAGCCCCGTGGTCGGTGATTGGCTGGTTGGTTTATATGGACGCCGCCCGTCACGCGTCAGTGATCACACACGAGTCCCGACACGGTAATGAGGTCAGAGCTGATACACTGCGAACCAGGTAGATTAGATTAACGCCGAGCTGCTCGTCAAGGGCAATGAACTGACACGGGGGAGGCGGGGCAATAGGGCCGTGCCCCATCTGAGGGCGCGCGATTACACGATATGAGACTGGGTGAACGTGGGCTTCTGGTGCACCCCTCTCATATGATCTCACATTCTCTCAGTGGTATTCTGTACTCTCACTACGCTTTATGGGAGAAGAATTCTTCACTAACTAGGCTTAGAGCCTTGAGAATCCACTGGCCTGCCTCCCGTGCTAAAGACTACATCAATGCAACTCAAAGATTCCTATAATCTCAATGATGCCAGCTAGCGGGAATACTGTGTGCTGGTGGAATCTCAAGGCCCTAAGCCTAGTTCGTTAAGAATTCTTCTCCCATAGAGCATAGTGAGAACCTTGTACTGAATTACACTTAGAGAGTGTGAGATCTTGTGAGGGGGGTGTTTCTGAAATGGTGGTGGTAAAGTGAGATTCACAGACAGCATCCGAATAATTCAAATTACTTCGCAAATCCAGTTAGGAATGTATTAATCTCCAAGTTGATGTATTGTCTGCTCTCTGAAATCCTGATTGGCCAGTCAATTATGATGTCATCTCACATCACTCTGCCACCAACATGGCGTAGCATTGACACTTTACACAGGTGATCGTTGCGTGTAATTTTTTAATGTTATTTCTATGGCTTAACTTGTACCAGGGGGAGATAGATATTGGATTCCGATAAGAGTAGAGTTGGTCTGCTAAAGCAGGATTCACACAATGGGATTGATGTACCTCATAGGGTGTTTGTCTGAAACGAATCCTGCTGAGATTCTGTACTCGAACACAATATCGTCTAAATTCTAGGGTTCCATTTTCCTGAGACCTGTTTTTCTCCAACAGTTGTTAGCAACATTTACCCGTAAAAAGGAACTAATTCTCATGAGATTTTGAGGTACAAGAATCCCATTATAGTCTCTGGGAAATGCCAGCCGCACAATGGGTGGGACAGCATAGTCGGCAACTAGCGGCCAGAAAATGTCAAACATGTTTGAAATCAAATCACAAGAGACTTCTGCCTTTTTGGGATGGACTCAAGTTGGCAACTCATGCATGAACCATGGGGTGTGGGGCAACAGTCACCAACGATTTCGCACTTTTGCGTTTGCACTTGGCAACATGGCAGATTCCTAAAATTTTGTGCTCATAGTCGCTGACTAAAGTATCGCACTTGCCCCAAAGTAGATTGGTGGGCATCGGGTCTTAGTGATATATTCTATCATCGCTCTTGTTTACCCTGAGACTAATGGTTAACAGTCTCATTATTTTGTTTTAAGAGACTGCAAATAGTACCTGGACACATACGTGATTATTGTATGCCCATTAGGACCTGACCTTAGGTTACCCAGTGTTGTCCCGACACAGCCCTCTCAAATTTAATAAGCTTTCCCTCAAGAGTGGTCCCTTACACGGGGTTGAGAGGCATTCCGTACTAAAGTAACTCCCTTAACATGGGATGTCCGCTTACCCGCGGTCTCCCTTTGCATCGGGTTTAAAAAAGACCTTTAATACAGGAGACAATTTCCGTTAGGAGATAACTGTCCGTATCAGGATGGCCAGAAAAAGGTACCAGGATGGCCAGAAAAACTGCAATGCAGAGGTCATATATGTACCACTATGTTTTTGTGCATAAAAAAAGAAAAAAAGGGGGTTGGGCCATTAAGCGTGGTTCCCCTTAAGCTGGGTTTTACTGTAGATGATAAATAATTATCAATACCAGGTTTTCACATCTCTGACTCAGTTTTACACTGGTATACAATCTCCACAGTCTACTACTAGGAATACTATCAATCTCGCCATGTTGTGGTTCTGTGACGGTTTCTGCTGTTTCTCAATAGCATACCAGTATCTGGCTGATTGTTTCAATCCGTCGGGGCTAGCGACTGCAGATGACATTGCCTATTTCAGCAACTGATCTACACCATATCTATAATTAAATCACCTTCCTGTATACAGCAACCCACTCGAAGTATAGCGATTGCAAACCATTTGTCTACATTCGATTTATGCGTCTGTCCTCCATTTCCGTATCCACATTTACACTATCTAAACCCCTGCTACCTCTATCTAGTATGTTTGCCGTTATTTGGAATATCATATCATATTCCATATATTTGGACTCCTTTGTGTTGTCTCAGAGCAGCTCATTGCTTAGATAGAATGATCAGTAACTGTAACCATGGATTTGAGAGGACATAATCATTGTAAATATTAGTTACTCTTCTATGGAACATTTGCATGGATCTAAATTAAGTTCATTGGCTTGAAATAAGACCAACCTTGGATAGGCCCTTATAATGATGTTCTAAGGCATTATATCTTTAGTGTTCTTCCCCTGCAGAATGCATGGCATTTACAAGTACTGCTCAGAGATGCTCTATGGTAGAAGGCAATAACACATACCTTAATTATAATAAAATAACATGCATACGTTACAGTGCTTCATAGTGGAAAGCAATCTGCATCTGAAATATTATCAAAGACCTTGGAGTGTAGGAAAAAGAGCTGGAGAATTCTACCGGTAAATCGTTGACGAGTGACATTTGTGAGAGCTCGTATCTTTGCTTCCGCTTTTTGCGGAGAGCTACTTTTTAGGTCCACCAGGAAGCTGGAGGAAGAACACAAAGGACGGCTGCTTCTCTGTTGAGGTGGCGGGAGGCAGAGAGCTCCCCTTGAAGTGGTTTATTCCTGGTGGCTCGAAGTTACCTGGTGGTCAAGCTGGATTTACACCAGCAGGTTCTGTCGGGTCAGTACATTTGCAATGCGGGCCAGTGGTAGGTAAAATATGCGAGCCAGGGGCTCGTTGAATAAGTTAATGTCGTCTGCACAGAGAGCGGTGACGACACATTGAAGGAGAGACGACGATATGGACGACCTTTGGCACGTCTCGTTGTATAACTGGTGTCGTCCATTAGGTAAAGAAATCCTCGTCCACGTTTTGTCCAAGTGTCGTCCAAGTCACTCAGGTCGTTTGTGAGGACAAAATTGATCTTTAGACAGCTTGAAGTAGACTGTATGCAAGAGTTCCTATTCACTGCAGTTGGTACATCATAGTGTTGTTGTTTTTTAAAACCAATTTCATCATTTTTAATAATAGATAAATCTAACAAATTATTTCCTATATTGTCCTTCTGATACTTCCATTTTGTATTTGAGTCCCTCTAGTTTATTTAATGCATAAGGTTCGGGGATGACCCTAAGCAGTATCCTCGCGTGCGCTCGGATATTACCACACGTCAACTTCTCGAAGATACGGCCGCCTGTATCTGGAACCAGGCAATATTGTGTTTGTCTTCTCACAGTGTTGAGAAGGCGAAAGATGTCTCTAGTCATTCCTATTGAGGGGACTAATGATGCCCCTCGGCAATGTTAGAAAGAAAAAGAGTTGTCATTTCTTAAATGGGTATAATATATTGAAACTCATTTTTGAAAGAAAGGTACTCCGATATTAGACAAAATATTATTTAAGATTATGATGAGTGGCTTATGTCTCTTGAAGCATCTTCTGATCTTTCAGATAATAGTGTCTTCCTGACGTGGACACTGTCAGTAGTCCAAAAGTCTGTGTTAGACATTGGAAGTAAGGGCTAAGTTTCTATTTTAACCAAAAGTTCAGAACTGCACTCGATAGATCTTCCTATGTCTTGTGTGCTACATCGAGATCACTTTGTAGTTGTTCACTATACCTAGATATACTTTGCTACCAATTAAATGACACTATTCTCTTCTATCATTTTCTTCCCATTAAAAATACTTCAGGGTTACTTTTTCTAAAGACAGACAGCCATAAAATCAGAGCCACTCTGACATTCCCTACGGAAGCCATTTCCGAGATGTCTTTGCATTTCCTTACTACTGAATGTCTCTTCCGCCTTTTCCTACCCTTGCACAGTTGTTTTATTGCCTTTAGCTGAATGGTGACTACGACTCTCAGCCTCCTAATTGATGGTAATGTATTTCCCTGTGTCCTTCGTACGCTGTGCCAGCCTTGGCACACAGATGGTTTTTTGTGTCTCTGCCCTGTGAATCTTGCCTGCATAGTTCATTTCCGCCGCCGTTCGTTGGGAACGGTTGTGAGACCTAAACCATCGACCATCTGACATTCAGCCGTCGTATTCGTCTCATTAAGATCACGTGAAACAGAAAACTCGTTAGTGAGAGGGATTAATTAGACAAAGTCTCTGCTTCAACGATAAATCAATAGAACTACCCCCACCTTCAGACATTCAGAGGTCACCTAGTGCGGCTAAACGGGTACTGGCATCACTTCCATTAAGACTGTAATTGTTTAAATAGATTTGAAATGATTCCTTGTGTCAATAGAGGCACCGAGGTTTATTTCAGCTCATTTAAATTATTTTTTTAGACATCGTCTTACAAGTCTCTTCTGGGTGTTCTTTTGAAAGCACAACCCATTTGACAGCTTCATTATTTCTGACTTTTTATTAATTTGTCTGAGATAGTTCATTACATTAGGGTTGTTAGAGGGGTGAGAAGAGTAAGGATGCAGATAAAGATGAGTTTTTCTCTATTTGTTGTATTGTGCCTCAGTCTGGAATCCGAATCCTTACAGAAAATCCAAATGTGTCACTGTTTAAAGTCAAGTCAAATACCAAACAGTTCTAACGTGCATTTACGAATGGGTGTTAAACTTCTGGGAATATTACTTTTCAAAGTATGGCTTCATAGTACAAATGGAGTATTCTACGGGACTGAGGGAAGAAAATCATCTATACTGATTTTGAACCACCATATGGTAGAGTCAAGAGCAGTCTATCCCCTATAAACATAGAAAGTCATCGAAAATCTCCACAGAGTCACTTGTTTATGATAATTTACAGATTTTGCCTGAATCCAATTGCAATAAATGATAGCCGTATCATCTCTGCACAGAGAGCATCATATTAGCCCAGACACCCTCCGGTTAAGATAAATATTGATTCCTTGAAGGCATTGACATACGCTGCCACGCCCCATACGTGTATTAAATTATGCACGATTCATTCATCAATCAAGATTAAATATGCCATGTCCCTTTCCTCCTTAGATGATAGGCCATTTTGTGCGCCTGGCTTGATCTGCGCAGTAAGGTACAGAGAGAGGTCAGCAACAGAGAGGGATTTGAAGGATAGGTGGAGCCGTATTGCAGGAGGCAGACTGCGGGTGGAGGGGGGATGGGAGGGGGAAATGGTTCTGGAAGTTGGCGCTGCATTACTGAGGTCACGTGTTCAACTGCAGAGATATTACTCGCCTCTCGGTCGCCGATTACTCACGTCCGACTCACAAATTGCTCGGAGCGTATTCCCGTGTTACGGCCGAGTCGCTGCCCCCGGAAGTTACTCATTTGTACGTTATGGATGGCGCCCGCGTGCCTTGTTTGCAGCCAGCTGTAGTCTGCGTTGTCTTTCCGGGAACCAATGTTCAGATATAAATAACTATGGCTTACGCATGAACTGGCTTTACTTTCAAGGTCAAGGTATAGATCTCATGATACATGGACACCTATGTGGCGTTTCCACCTACCGATAATGACAACCGATTACGGCATTTCGCACTGCCGACCGATCATGTGACACATTTAGTGCAATAATCATCAGGTGGAAACAGAAATGGTTTTCCTCTCCTGCCTTATGCAATATGGTACCACCGATCGACGGCTGCACCCACCCACCAACAAAGCACCTTAATCAATCGGTGGTGCTCTGCATTTTACTACCAAAAGTCAATGGGAGTCAACCGCATTGTTTTGCAGTGAAGGTCACCAATAATGAACCACCGACCTTTCACAAGGAGAAACACTGACTGACTTTTGTTCAGCGTGAAAATTATTGTTGGGTTTTAGTCGGCAGGTGGAAACGCCGCATATGGCTTCCAAACAAACTGGCTTGATTTAAAAGATCTGCGGGGTACCCCCAGGCAGTAATCGCTAACTCCTTAAAAACGAGGCAAACATTTATTTCTGAAGATAATCATCTGTCTATTCTAGTTCTACCATAACTGCCTTTAGTAATTCTAACAACCGCTTTAATTCAAGGTTAAGGTGTCGAACCCATGATACACGCACACCTATGTTGCGTTTCCATCCACCGATTTTGACCACCGATTGGCACCGCCGTGACAATTCTGGTGCAATAATCATCAGGTGCAAAAAAAAGTGTGACCGATGTTCTTCTCCAAAATTGAGCAATATAGTACCACCGACGGACTTTTGACCGTTAAACATAAGTGATGAAAGTATGGAGCTGTCTCGCCTCGTCTCAAATGATCATGTAAGGCCTGGCGTCCACCTACTACGATAGAAATTTAGACCTACCGATATGGCACCGATACAAAGAGCAAATATCGGAGACATATCAGGAAGGTGCAAAATCGTAGACATACGTCTAGACATGCCAATCCACCACGCATTGTATGGGGATTTTATCGGTGTCTAATCGCAGAAACGTGGTCAACTGTCCCGATATCAGGACACTTTCCGAAGCGATTTTATTTTTTTATCGGGAGGTGCATCGTAGACCATATCGGAGCCATATCGTAGTAGGTGGACGCCGGGCCTTATATGGGCTTAACGGAATAAGCGCTGGTTAGGACCATACACGCTACCAGTGCCTTATATGTTTAGATAACAATACAAAGTGTTTCCATCCCATTTAATTCCAAGGAGCCTCAGTCATTAAAATCAGAAAGTTCAACTCTGAATGAGGTGGGGAAATAGAAACCTGACCTAAATGCCTACGACCTCCCGTACTGAGGAGGAACTGACGACGGGGATCAGTGTACTCAGGTTGCAGGTTCTACGGGCCGGGCTTTGTTTCCAAACCTCTCGTATTAATGAGAATATCCATTTCCAGATGTTAATTGATTGTGGAGGCACCAGGGTCGCGCTGCGAGGAACCTCCGACTTAATTGGGAATGGATCCGAGGCTGGCATCCAGAAGCTGTGGGGAAATTGGCAGATGTCACTGAAGAGACTAAGGACCTGGCAAAGTCTAATTAGTGCGCATTTTAAAATAAAATAGAAAGAAAAACTCTAAGTCTTATATGTCGGGGGTCTTTGGTAATATTAAGAGCAAGCTAAACATATGTCTATATATCTGAGCCTTCCATTTAGTTTATCTTTAAGGAAATGCATATTGAATGGCAAATCGTAATAATACTTTTTTTTTCGATACTAATGCCTAGAAGTCTAAAGCCCAATGCCCATTGATCGATTTTGGAACATTGATGTACCTTTGTCAGCGACAAACGGACGGTAACTTGGCCGTCGTCGGTAGATGTAGGACAGCTAGGCAAGGTTGAGCCACCGATTAGTGAACCACCTCCTTCAGATGTCGAAATACTAATACCCACGACCCCCTCTCCTCGATGTCCGCCGCTCAAGCGAAGGGTTACCTAATTTGCCTGTGACAAGTTCACCGACTCCTATACGATTTGCAAACTAATCGTTCAAACCTTAATCGGTAGATGGGCATTGGGCTCAACCAGTTATAAACACATTGTTTACCGATATAAATAAAGCCATGGCTATCGGAATTCTAACATCATAATCATGGTACCTCTTGACAGAACATCTATCACGTTACACCATGTGGCTTTGCGCTTATATCTCATCGAAGAAGACGATGGCATGCAATAAGAACAAACGAGGAGGCCGTGTATTTGAGTGGTGCTTGTCACTCATCAGGACACCCCTGTCACCACGTTCAACTCCCGGTGCCTGACGCTGGTCGCTAGACTTGATTTTCTCATCAGGACCAGCCTCATTTAATTTGGCTAATAGACGGTAACTACCGCCTGTCATGGAGACTGGGTGCGCCGGGTGCCCTCACTTAATGACAAGTCCCCATCGAGTGCGGTCAGCAGGGCCCTGAACGCCGGGTAAGTACTCTAATCAGGCCGGGAGAGGGCGCCCCGCACTGCGCCACACACAGCGCCAGAATCACCCTGGCGGTATGGTCGCAGACTGAAGCCACTCCGATAACAAACTGTATTATAGTCCAACTTAAACTGCCAGGCCTCAAAACCGAAGCCCATTGAGGGACGGAATGCCTGTCGAGGATTGTACTGGACATTGGGTAAAATCCGGGGGTTAGAAATGGACGTTTATGAAGAGGCAGGTACGGAAAAGTCTGCACAACCCGGTAAGGTGGAATTCACACGGTGGGATTCATGTACCTCACAGGGTTCAAAATCTCATGAGATTCTGTTCCTTGTTAGGAGGGGTAAATGTCCCCAACAATTGCAGGGAAAAATCATGTCTCATGGAAATGGAACCCTGCAATTCATACAAAGAGATTGTATTCGATTACAGGATCCCAGCAGGATTTGTCTCAGACAAGCACCCTGTGAGGTATATTAACCCCATCGTGTGAATCCTGCTTTAGTGGACCAGCTTTACTCTAATTGGAATCCGATATTGATCTCACCCCTGGTACAAACTATATGCAATGATCACCCATGTAAATTGCCAATACTATGCCATGGTGATAGCAGAGTAATGCGAGATGATGTCATAATTGACTGGCCAATTAGCTGCCACGATTACAGCAAGTAGACAAGGTATGAACATGGAGATTTATACATTCCTAACTGGATTTGCGAAGTAATTTGAATTATTCAGATGCTATTCTGATGTCAGTGAAAGGGGTGAGATAAATCCTGAAACACACTTGAATTGTAAAATAGACAATACTCCACTCCACTCATAATCATCACTCGGTATTGCCTCAGTGGTAATTGCAGCACATCCAAACTCATGGAGTACTAGCTATTCATACGACTCTCGATCCAGTTCTATATAATTCCTTCTTGTTTCATCCCATGCAGCATCCCACTTCAGAATTCAGACCATTTACGTCCAAAACGCATGGTGGTCCCCTTAGCGAGGTGCTACCAAACACGAGTTGATGAGTGAAACCCCTTTTAACACTCACCATTCAGGGACCATATTGGATTGTGAAGAGGATCCGAAGACATAAGTCTCAATTGATAGCCATCTGAACAGAACCATGCATAGCGGATTAAAATTTGCAGTCTAAGCAGTGGATTTCTGTGAACTCTACTCGGGAATTTCTGGGAAGTGCTTCTAGGAACATGGTCCGGGTGTCTTCAGCTATGGTTGCGTGCTCTGGGTGGGGCTGAGTCAGGTTTTTCCATCTACAGAAGGAATGACGCAGTAACTTAAGGCATCTTCCTCTACAGACTTCGTGTAGAAGGTAGTCTTCAAATCGCCTCTCGTCCCTAAATAGACACCAGTCTGGCGTTATACAATATTCCTATATACCTCTGAGCGAAGAACCTATGATTACTTGACTCTGCTGGGGGTGGAATGACTTTTGTTTACTGCCCAGTTGAAGTTACTGCCCAGGTTGACGTTTACTGCCCAGTTGACGTTACTGTTCAAATTGACGTTTACTGCCCAGGTTGACGTTCAGAGACATTCGGTTTTTATCGATATTAGCCGACAATTGAAGGTATATATAGGAATATGGAAACCACGTATCAGTGGAAATAAGTCAAAGTTACGAGGTAAGGCTTGGAAAAATTGGATTTTTCCAAGCCTTACCTCGTAACTTTGACTTTTTCCCACCGGAATATAGTTTCCCTCTAATCCACCTAGTGTTTCAATCAATCTAATAACTTATTATATTCCCGTGCACGGACATCTTACAGTTACTAACCTCTGCTAACCAAATAGTGACTGTAAACTATTTACAGTGTGTGAAAGAATTCCCTGTACTGCAAAGTGTGCAATAAAGTGCACACATTATTACATGCTTTGACGTAAATATCTATCTTTACAAGGTTCCGTATAAGATCTCTACGAACTACCAGGTCTTTAAAGATATAGTTTTAACCAGACATGTCTTTACGGTGAGTGAATGTCATGCTACACGCCAATCTCTTCCTCAAACTCTGCATGAGTTGAGCTAGTCGATATATCCCATGCTCGTATGCGGAGTCCTATATAATAAGTTTTAGCATAGTCTTCTGGATCAGCCCGTTACTAGAAAGAACAATAACTGACTATAACATATTGCAAAATACGTTGATCTCGAGACACGACATTGCCTAAGAGTTTTCAAATAACTTCTTGTCCTCATGTTTCATCTCATATGAAATACGATACTTGGATATATGACCAGTTATCAACGTTGAATAATCAGATAACTGCCTGAATGCATGGTTATATACTGCACTTTAATGTTATAGTGATTAACTCGAACATGACCAATATTCCAATAGTATCAAACTCTGGGGCAGATATCATCATTTTTATATCTATTCGCCTTGTGTAGTTAAAGTCTAAATAGCAATTTTCCCAAATCGATGCAGCCTCGCGCCTCTACCTTACTGCCAGTGTTGAGGACCAGCCGTCGACATACGCTTACACTTGAGCTGCTCCTGCAGGGTAGCAGGTGTCCAGTGTTCTATGCGCGAGGGGCCCCATTGGTAAGTCTTCACCTGTGTGTACTTTTTTTCTCCCTAAGGCTTTGATTAAAACATGAAAGCGCCGGTCTTCTTATCCACTAGACAGAGCTGGTCGGGGAAGACGGGGGTTAAGGCTGGGGCACCATCGACTGAATATCAGTCTAGTTGTATGGTGTGTCTATGATGTCAGACACATGGTTTTCACGTGATTCGCATCCTGTACATGGTTGTATCGTGGAGTAAGCCTGTCACATTGTATTGAGGATATGGCTTTGATACGCTCAAATATTTACTCTATAAATATACCACCTCGTGTTTTTGCTTGAAATGGGATTCACACGATGGGATTCATGTACCTCACAGGGATCAAAATCTCATGCGATTTTGTTACTTTTTAGGGGAAAATGTTTTTAACAATAATAGGGAGGAAAACATGTCTCATGGAAATGAATCCCTATAATTTAGACGAAGAAATTGTATTCAAGTACATAATCTAAGCAGCATTTGTCTCAGAAAACGCCCTGTGAGGTACATGATTCCCACTTAGACAAGTACTTGTATAGAATGTCCTGACCATGCTGTACAAGCTACAAAACGAGATGACAATTTACGGTTTATACGGAATGAGGCATTTGTTTTGTGGCTTGTACAAGCATGGTAGGTCGTTCTATATTTACTATGTACCTGAAATTTTTAAAAACCATTAATTTCATTTGGCTTAACAACCAATATTTTAATAAACGTGTATGGGAAAGTAGTCCGTATTTTCCTGTACGGACCAGTGGTCCGTACAGTATTTTTACGTTATATGGCGAAACGGTGCGTATCTACAGTATATATGGCATCGGTATATAGTAACATATGTTCATTCTACTCAAAAGACAAATGTGAAGGATACGAAATGAGACCCCTCATCACTGTCTTCATACATAAATGTAGAATGAGTTAGTTTAAATGTAGAATGAAATGTCACAGACATCCAAACATTACCTTCCAGGGGTCGATCATAAACAGACATTTTTTCAGAGTAAATATATTGATCTTTACAAATGTGGCAGTCCAGAAGTGAAATTCCAGGCCACATGATGAATAATACATGTACATTGCACTAGATATTGGACGCGTGTACTACTTCAGACTGGGATGTCTTCTGCATCGTTAAATGTTCTTAGAAAGTGTGGCTGAAAATAGATTCCATATTGAATTCAATTATTGATATCAGATTTAGTTCAGTAGATCAATCAAGTCATATATGTTTAATGATGTTAAATCTGCCTTTCCTGTTCGAGGTCTTGGCTTATGATTCCCATCGGCGGCGAGAATTCAAGGGCATGGGAGGACTGCAGACCAAACCGAGCACATTACAGGTGCCTGTGGTCATAGTTCTTAAGGGGTCAAAAATGAATCTAAATGTGTGATAGCTGGCTATAGAATGGTCTCTGGAGTCTATGATTTGGCCATCAGTTGCTCACTAACTGCTCATAGATTGCCATATACGACCTGCATTTAGTCACTAAATGCATCGTACCTGCGTTATACACTACACGTTAATAATACCTGGTCCATCGACTGGCCCAATTTAGTATCCGGTCACCTCTGGTTTGCCCCACTACCTGACGCCTGCCTACCTGCCAGCCCAGTACCCTGACACGCAATAACGGATATGCATTAGCGCAATCAATAGACGTAGCAGGCCAGGCGGCCCTTGACAAAGTCTCGCATTAACCCTCCATGTCACCACAACGCCTCTCAGTGTCTTATTCTCTAATGGTTCATCTGTGCGCCGCTAGTAGCAGCACTGTCGCCATAGCATCCTACCAGCTGCCCACTTTGATAGGCCGGCTAGTGGGCGACCGACACGAGACAGTGGTGAATAAGCCTAATTGCGGCCTAATGTTGACGGTAACCAGGTTTAGTTGGTCACGGTGGAGATGCACTGCAAGTCACGCGAACTCTGCCTGAACTCTGGCGAGAATTCGCGTGGTGTTGGGTTGATAGATGTGGATGTTAGGTTTATTAGCGACATGTCGTTATACATGCAGTATCGCGCTAATAAAGTCAAACTTTATAATACCCTCAGTGTATCCAGGCCCGGTGGTAATTGTGCCTATATTTCCATCCATTCATGTCATGTTCTTTTGTTACATTGCCTGGTAGGGTGCTACGTAAACATGAATAGTTTATGAATTTACTATGGAAAGCTACAATGTACTCTGAAAAAAAAGGTACGTCAACGATCGGAATCTGTGATTGGAGACATAAATCGTCAACCCTGATGTGGCCTGTGCTTGGTTATTTACCAGTGAGTGTTACATGGTGAAATAATCTCCCTCGTCTCCAGGAAGGCAACATTTAATATTTCTTCCTTCAAGGGAAACTTAATCAACCCTTTATAACCTCCTCCAGGCATGGTGTAGAAAGAACTCCAAGCAGATTCTAGGTTAAGACGATATTAACCAAAGACGGTACAAAATAATACCAATATATGTGACTGTATACCTTTTGCCCTATATCAGAAACGGCTTGAAATCTTTTGATACTAAATTATACATTCTGCAATATATATATATATGATCTTTTAAAGAACCAATGATGCCTCCATGAAAAACTGAGGTCCACAGGAAGAGATTTACGAGTGTTTCATACAGACACCTCCTATATCGATAAGAGATCCTAGGGCTTCCCAGCTACACTGTATGGTATATAATGACGGATGGTGGCAGGAGTTAGCAGGAATCTGTCAAAATAACGCATAGAGAGTGGGTAGATCTGCACCCCTCAACATAGACACTCAGAGTTGAATGGCTTGAGGTGAATAAAATGAATTTGGTTGAGATTCTAATGGAGATGGGTTTAAGGTGGCCTTTGACGTCATCAGGTGATGCCACATGAAATTGTGTGACAAGATTTATTTTGAAAAAGTGGACAGCAGTTGACATCTCTGCTTCTCTATAGAAGCGTTGCAGTTCTTATAATGGTCGACTAAACACCTTTCAACGAAGCCCAGCTGAAAGTCATCAGCAACCATGTGTCCATAATGTACCCTATATGGACTCAATTGATTTCCGATTAGTTGTTTACCTGTCGGAAATTGCCCATTACTGCATGATGACAGTGCATGGGGCCCCGCAAATCCGGTGTTCATTGAAACTATTTCTTTTAAAATCAGAATGTGCAACCTGATGAGAAATATGTTAGGGAATGACTGCTGGAAGCAGCAGTCTATCATTTTATAATAGGATGTGCTTGGAAACTAAGTTTCCAGGGGTCACCTTATGGACAAATTCGTGGATTGGCCAAGGACATATATCGTGACTATTGCGACGTCTGGACGTAGAGAAGTATTCTCCATACGTCACCTCTGCCTTTATTATATACATGTATGTTATTGGGATTTTAACAATATTCACAAACTCCTAGTTATTCATACTGTTTTTTCCGATGTGGACTTGGGTTGTGGTCGGTCCATCGAGCATATATACGAAAGCTTGTATTAACGAAATCTTAACGCAGATTCTTTTCAATGGGAAGGTATACTTCATACGTGTTCTGTAGGCAGGTAAGATGCCTAGCATTGTATACAAGAGGTTAAGATGTTTGTTAACAAATCTGAGTTAGTATGAATTGTCGGAACATAATCTACTGTCATTAGGTTTTAAGTCGTCTAGTGTAAATGCTGCCTTGTTTGTTCATCTGACACCGCGTCTATTTCGAAAGGCGACCTACACTTATCTGTGCAATTCTGCAGTTAGGACAGAATGGGAAAGGCAAGATTTAGTGAAAGAGTAAAACAATAATAGAAATATCAACAATCAAGTCCTGGAAAGGGGGAAATCAACGAGATATATAAGGACGAAAAAGTACAGGTAATGACTAGGAAAAAGTACCACAGACATAAAAAGGTCGAGGCCAAAGATAAGGAATGGAGATACTTGGATAGATATACTACTCCGACTAAGGAGAGCCCATAGGAGAGACCATAACATAAGAGACGTCGAAAGTAGACATGAAAACACCAGCAATGAACGGCTGGACACACAGACACAAAGAGGCCACGGGGCACTGGATTTACAACGAGCGCAGCCTCCGCAACAGGAATAAAGGAGAGGAATAAGAAAGGCATGAAGAAATCCGTGAGAGGGAGAGGCGGGCGGACGGAGACGGATGGGGGGCTCGGGGGTTGAGCAAGGGAGGGGGGAGACAGGGGACGGGGCACTAAGACTAAGGCGACTTAGGCAAGGGATGGGAACAATCCTTCTTACCCCTGGCGGGGCATGTTTCTGCTCCCTAAGCCGTGGTCGGTGCCAGCGGCCGGGGAGGTGGACGGGGAGGGGCGGCGGAGGGGCGGCGGCCGGGGAGGGGAGGTGGACGGGGCCCGGAGGAAGGAGCGGCGGCTAACCGTCATTTATTCACCTCCAGCTCGCCTTGCCGTGTCTCCGGGCTGTCCTTTAGATGTCTGCTAATTAATAACCAGCCGCCGCGCCATTCTCCCCTAACACCCTCACACGTCTGACATGATGTCTGGGCCGCTGCGGGCTTACCCATGTACCCCCCCCCCCCCCCGCCCCATCACCCCTAGCTCACATACACCCACCCACCCTCACCCCCAGCATACACCCGCCCACCCTCACCCACGGCTCACATACACCCACCCTCACCCACGGCTCACATACACCCACCCTCACCCACGGCTCACATACACCCACCCTCACCCCCAGCTCACATACACCCACCCTCACCCCCAGCTCACACCCACCCACCCTCACCCCCAGCTCACATACCCCCACCCTCACCCCCAGCTCACATACCCCCACCCTCACCCCCAGCTCACATACCCCCACCCTCACCCCCAGCTCACAAACACCCACCCTCACCCCCAGCTCACATACACCCACCCTCACCCCCAGCTCACATACACCCACCCTCACCCCCAGCTCACATACACCCACCCTCACCCCCAGCTCACATACACCCACCCTCACACCCAGCTCACATACCCCCACCCTCACCCCCAGCTCACATACACCCACCCTCACCCCCAGCTCACATACACCCACCCTCACCCCCAGCTCACATACACCCACCCTCACCCCCAGCTCACATACCCCCACCCTCACCCACAGCTCACATACACCCACCCTCACCCACAGCTCACATACACCCACCCTCACCCCCAGCTCACATACACCCATCCTCAACCCCAGCTCACATACACCCACCCTCACCCCCAGCTCACATACACCCACCCTCACCCCCAGCTCACATACACCCGCCCTCACCCCCAGCTTACATACACCCACCCTCACCCCCAGCATCACATACCCCCACCCTCACCCCCAGCTTACATACACCCACCCTCACCCCCAGCATCACATACCCCCACCCTCACCCCCAGCTTACATACACCCACCCTCACCCCCAGCTCACACCCGCCCACCCTTACCCCCGGCTTACACCCGCCCACACACCCACACACACGCTCAGCCCTCCACCTCCCTTGCAAGGGGAGAACTGACCTTTACTGAGGCAACCAGCATTGTCCTCAGGGCCAAGTCTCACGAGAGTTGCCAACTCACGCGAGAGTACGGGTGGGAGTGAGAGTGTGTGTGTGTGGGTGGGAGGGGGGGGGGAGGGTCCTCTCTCGCTGGAGATAATTGTAAGACTTGCGGTTATGACAGGGACCCCGGCTTGGTACGCTGGTACAGGGGAATCTTACAGTGATTAGTGCACGGGGAATACTGGACTCGCGGTCCACAGTGTAAACGCACGCCACCCTTAAGTGTGTGAATCTAAACTTAAACGCTTCATTCGGGCAGAAGATTCCAGGTTCTTGATGGGGACAATTCGATACGAGACTGCAAAGCGAATGTAATAACAACGTTTTTATTCACTGTGGAAGGAACATCAGGAGGGACTGAAATCTGAAATTCAGATTCTAAAGCGCCCGCCACCTTTTCATTTGGATCCCGCGGGGGCTTTGAATCACGTGACCCTGCTTTCCCATAATCCTCTGCGGCAAAGCCCATTTCGGGGTCTCGTGTGTCAAGAGAAGTAGCCTGATGGGGACCGCTTAATTGAAAAGCACAGTTTTGTGGAGGGGCGAGGTGGTAGGAGGAGGGGGGGGGGTTACTCCCGGGAAAGGGGGCTGCTGGGAGAAGGCTGGAGCTGCAGGGTGGGGGGGGGGGGGGGGGGCACTGGTGAGGCAGAGTAGAGAAGTCGCCCGGGGACCAGCAACCTCCTGCGTCTCTTTAATAAATCTCCGCGAGGTGGCGTCCCTCCTGGTCCCTCGGGTTAGGGGTTTATATGAAGAAAGAGGAAAAAATCTGTAATGAGTTTTCAGGAAACTAACAAATTCTATTACCCGAGGCTCGTGCAATGTCTCAATACTGGGTCGTGGTTGTCCCGTGGGACGAATGAAAGCATGAACGGTATGTATTCGTAAATTCTTGTCTCTTATCTTTTTAACCTTTCATTAAGCTTTTAGTTTTGCACACTTACTATTTTTTAGATTGTATTTGCATTTCCTTTTCATCGAAATGAACAGGGTAAATTTAAAGGGATAAATTCTAACGCAAATACTAGGGAATAGAGACCATTTATTAATATCATGCCAATTGATTTTCAAAATGAGATTTATGTTTTCTCAACTAATCAATATAAATATAATAATGAAATTTTGCCTTTAATATCTTCCCTTTTTTTAATCCAATTTCACGATATTTGAAACCTGCCACTTTCAATCCATATTAATATTTAAGTCTCCCCAGAGCCCGAATTAAGTATGTTAAAGCATAATAAATAGACCAATAAATTACAAATATGAATGAGTTATTTCTCAAGTCCTATGCACATGTGAGAGAAACAGAGACTCGCGACCCTCTCTTCTTCTTATCCTCCAGTTCTGCCACCTTTCACATTCGTACTTTTTATATACTTTTTTTTATAAATCATCATTATCAGAATCATTATCATTTCATATTTGACATAATGCTCGAAACATTGCAGCAGTTTATCAGTTTATTGCGTTGTTCTGATTTAGGGGCTTGGTGACGTTTCAGGGACTTTTTTCTGTAAACGCCTACTTTCACGAGCAGGAGATTATTATTAATTTTGTAAAAGAAATTTATTCATTGACTATCTCTTTCGCATACAAGGTGTTTTTCAATATAATAGTCGTGCGACTATAATACAGCTTGTAAATGATATATACAGTCACGGTTAGGTTTCCGTTATATCAGGGACAGCCTATGACTATATAATCATATATTCTTACCAATTATTAGTTATTTTTAACGGTGAACATATGGGCATCAGTAATCTCCTTCTTGCAAATGTCACACACCCGACACCGTAATCGGCGGTTGATAATACGCCAGTCTCATCGCTCCTGTCGGCGTCGTGTTTACTATGTTTTCAGCTCCGGCTGCTGTCACTGTCACTCTTACAGAACTACGTAATCATAATCTTAAGTTAAAATTCCAATCAGGATTCATTGAGTTTGTTTGATTAATTAACAGAGGAAGACTGACGTGTCCGTGACGTACAAGGCGCCGGTCTTACGTCATCATTACGTCACAGCACACACGACGTCACAGAGTGAGGTTCAGACTGAATATTCTCACAGCACAAATGCTAGACTGGCTTCAGTCCCTGTATAGGCCAGTTTCCATTGGTCGACGAAAACGGCGGAGTTTTTTTCAGTTACCCAGTAAGTTTGTTGTTGGTGCCACCGACTGTGTGTCAGTATCGAAAAATCGGTGAGGGTAATAGTTTTCTCACGCAGTGGCAAAGCTTTCACTCAGTGACCTTCTGACATAGATAACTGAAATATATCAGTCGATGGTGCCACATTGTATATTCTAAGCAGAAAGAGTTGTGGGTCATTTCATGATTTTGGTCATTTCCATTGACTGATTTTGGATCAGGAGTGCCAAAAACCTGTTAGTGGTTCCTGACTGTAGATCGGTGACGGGAAATCGGCCAATGGAAACGGGCCTTATATGTGTTATTCCTACCGCTCCACCTACACCACCCCTCTTTGCCCTGATACTTTGATTCCTAGGCCCGTCAGGGAAAGGGTGCATATTGTAATGGATTTCATCCTGATTTGGTGTTATCATTTATTGAATGTTCATAATCAAAGACTTGAGCAAGTCTACACAAATGCCTGGGGTACTATTGTTAAAATCAATTGGTGGAAGAGCAGTGGTTAGATTTTTAGTTAATCTGCCAATCGTTTTCATCCCATACAGACAGGCAATTCACAAATTGCGATTGCAGCCGTACAGTTTGGAAATGCATCTATTTTGGAAGCATATTACCGGCCTTCGCCGATTTTACTGTTTTACCTGCTAGCTGATGGCTGCAATCTGCATTCCATCTACACCAAATACCTATTGGGACAAATTTCAATAACAATCTGGTTTCAAAACCAGTGTACCTGATATTTTAGATGGATTGTGGATTACCTTATTTCCATGCGGTTTCAAAGCGTATGACGACAATATGGCATTTAAAGATGTTTTATCACTTGCCTTGCAATTGCTTGCTTTAGCTAAAGATTGCTAATTACAGAAAGTTTGAAATCTAAAGAGAAGAATGATGTATCGGTGTAATAGTGTTTTAGATTCCACCGGCACCATAATTCAGATCTAGCATGCATATCCATTATAAATGATAATTTATACATGCAGGACCGATTAGCTACGAAGAACAAATTTGTGATGTTTCTATAATGATATGTAATGATTGTTAATATTACGTACTTGCTGCTAATTTATAAGCTTCATATTTGCTGACTAAATGGTGCAATTGATGATGATATCTGAAATTACCACTAAGTAGATATACCAGAGATGATAACTATTCTCTAGAATTGTATGATACTGGAGGACTGCTCCAAACGGGATAGTTCACGACGGCTGAACGAGGCAATGTGGTTTTACTCCCGTGAAAACCGAGACCCACAGTCTACAGTTATAATCTGATTCCCGTGACAGCTGAATGATGAAGCATGCACCCATTGTGAAAAAGGTCAGCGCCGCCGTCTGGTTTTACCTCAGACAGGAGTCTAATAGCGCAGCATGGCTCTGATCCATGGACACCGGAGCAGCTCCATTCCTTATAATCTCGACAACAGTTGGCCAGCCTGGTTTATTTAAGAGGGTCTTAGTCAGATATTCTCCTTGATAGAGAATGTTGTTATTCTTAGAGTAGTACAGAGGCTGTTTCGATGAACTACGAATTTGTTCCATTCGCACGTGATCAGACTTGATATTAATTTTCCCAATTCAGATTTGATCAGAACTGATTTATATCTACTCAGACTCATAGATCAAAATAATTATACATGAAGAGGAAAATTCATACATATTAAAAATCCGTGCCTATTTATTGTATTTTATAATATAAACTCCCTGCTAATAGAAATGAAAGATTGCGTATATATATATGATCTCAGGATGTCGTCTCATATATCGGTAGTATCATTATTTCCTCCACCGCTCTACTTAGATGAGGGAGGGATCCTGCATGAGCTACTCTGAGCTGCTCCAATCTAAATTAGTTCAGCAAATCTTCGATCATTAGTTCAGCAAATCTTCGATGAGGGGCCCTCGCAGTGGTACTATAGAGGAAAACTATGAATCTTTAGGGTCAGAGCTCGAATCTCATCGAGTTTGAATCGCGTAGTAATTCACAAGGGGAAGCTGCGTGAATTGCTTGGCGATTCAAACGAGGTGGGATCGAGCTCTGGCCCAAAAATTGAATGGATTTCTGAATTTATCTCACCTTTCACATTGACCAATGGGATAATATTGTGACATAATCCCCCATTGGATATTTTTCCTAAATATCTCATGGGTGTTGGAAATGAGTTCCCAATGTTAAGTCTATGAAGAAAAAATACCAGGGGTGAGAATATGAAGAGTAGCTCATTGGAAAGAATAGGCCCAAAATGCATTGCATCGTTCTTGTCAAAATGTATCGCTACAAAATAATCTAGATTTTTAAAAAAAGATTTAGATGTTCAAAATATCAAAAGCTATCCTATTGAATAAGGCATCAACGAGAAATATAAAAATCTTGACGATGCCTATTCATTGAATCAGTCGTAAAATAATCCAAAAAAGTTAGATACAAATCACAATCACAGATACATACTACAGAGAAAACGTATATGACAACTCACATACATGTCGTTGCCCCTACATTTAGTCACCCCACCCGACTGACACATAAACATAGAAACACCCAGGAGTAAACTGTCCATGCTTAGTCACCGTTAGTCACAATAAGTAGTCAGCACACCTTGACAATAAACAGACACGGCACAGGCTGACAGAGGGCCACAACGACCAGTCGCACTTACTGTATATTTAGTCAAACTATCCCAAGGTAGTCAGACGAGGTCACAAGTAGTCACATGGGTCATACTAATAATCGGGGGTTCTGCAAGTAGTCAGAGGCATAAGGGAGGTAAGTCATGTGTAGACGGCAATGGGAGAGTGTAGGATATGAGACGAAAACATCAACGTCAATCAACCTTTTTTCAGGTTGGGAATAGTAAATAGTATTAAAACAAATACATAATCTTAGATTATTCTTTGGGCAAAAAGTGTATCACTCTGAACCTGTTTCTATTTATTAAGGGTTTTTATTTTTATTTTCTTGCCTTCTGTGAAGGTTGGGACTTATCAATAGGAGTTTTCCTCTCTGAATTATATCGGAGAAAAAACGGGGGAAACGTAGGACAAAATACAAAATGTTCAAAAGAATGAATGAATATATAAGAACATTCAACGCTTTTCTATATTAGATCTACTCAAAAGTCATACCTTGTGATACAAAGCATGAGCAAAATCTCTCAAAATATCAATTCTTTGGGGCAAGGTTCCATCAAAAGTGACCACGTTTAAAAAAAAAGATTTTGGTTCTTAAATATCAACGCCATGAGGCATTATTTCACAAGGATATAGTTCTGTTTGCAGAGTCTTTCTATATACGAGTATAATGTCTCAAAACACTATGAAGATTGTTCCCGAACTCAATTTACATTACGTTAATTTCTGACTGCCTACACATTGTCGACAACTAAATGAAGATTTTTTACATGATTTTCAAAATGTTAAAGTTTGAAAAATACAAGTCGATGAGGATGGTTCCGAAACTCTATACATGTATCCAGCTTTCGATCTCATAACCACCCGCTAGATGGGAGCTACTTATGACGTCACATCTGGTCTGGTCGGTCTGGGTCCGTGCAAAATTGATGACGGTCCAGCCCTGGTATGACGCCCAACAGAATGCGTAATGTGGGTCATATTGCGGCAGCCATGTTTGATAACACGGCGTCCGACGCGCTGGGCGCCGGTTACCAGCGCGTCACCAGTCAACGCAAGCCCAGCAAGCCGGTAACAAGCAGAGGCGCCTCTAACAATAGTAGAAACTATGAAATATTGAAAGAAGGAAGGCGCTTTCTTTATGCTATGAGAAATGGTGATTCCTTTGGCGGGATGATAAGTTTGCTTATTTATTGATGTTTCTGTATGCCTATAACAAGGGAATAACGCTACGTCGGCAATATTGCTGATGTTTGTAGGGATAGTGCCAACATTTCAAGCACTGGTAATATTAGTATCCAATATCATTGCTTCCTGTTAAACGTTATGATGAGTTAATTTGAGGGGTATTTACTGTGCATATCGTTCTCGTCGATATATCTGCAAAAGCAGTTTGACAAATTGCGAGACATCTGAGATTGTTTTTTTGAGATGAGGTGCGAAATATCTTGCAGATTCTGCGATGAAGACCCATAATACACATCCGCTTCGTGATATGAAAATCAGCTTTTTCTGAATATGGAAACGAAATGTTGAGTAATTTTAGAAACGTTTTGTTACATCAAAGTCTTGACGCTGTAAAACATGTAGACTTATCGTGGCAGAATACACCAGTACAGGAACAGACAGAAAATGGGTTTCCTGTGTCGATCTTTCTATTCAGAGACTGCAATTCACAGTCACAGTTAGAGGTAGTATAAATACTTAGTCTTTGTATACTTTCATTATACATAATGTTTAGCCAGTTACAAATCACTTTGTCGATGCTTACTGTGCAGAAAGGAGCTCCTCTGAAACACAATCAATTTTATGTGGTGGATTAACCTACTGAAATTCTCTAATTAAGGCAGTATAATAATGTGTGTAAGCTCGTTTAAATTGATCATCCAAGTGGTATTATGATATTTCTGCTTGATTACCTGACCATACAAGTACCGCCATAGCAATGTGGCGTGTTAGTGTATGGGTCTATGAGTGATCATATGGGTTAGTGAATGAGTGAGTCAATAGAAAGTTGAGTTAGTATAAGAATGAGTGAGTAGGTACATGTGTTTCTGAGTGAGTGAGAATGTTTTTGAATGGTTACTTGTCTGAAGCTATATATCATACAAGTGACTCATTTTATGAGTCAGTGAGTGGACTAAGTAATCAATGATCAGCTGTGTGAGTGAGAATAAAACTATAGTAAATATTTGACACACAAGTGTCTCATCCCATTCCCAATCAAGGTCTACTTCCATCCTCCGATCCTGATTCTATAATTACCCTAGCCTCTCATCTTTACTCTTAACGACCGCCCCAAGGGTCCCATCCCCAGCACCACACTCACCACAACAACTGCCCCCTGACACTATAATCGAACGGCGGAACCTTTTCTCTTAATGAAAAGATGAGAGGTAAGAGTAATCTATCACCTTCTTTCCGCCTACCTGTCACCAAGGTGTGCTAGTGATAACACCCCAGCCTTGATCACCCCGTTCTCTAACCCCACCTGAGGGATTGAGGGCTGGGGTTAGCGTGCACCCTGCCATCAGAATCACCCCTTCCCCAGGCCTGAAGGTGCCAGAGTTCCGAGCGTGCCCACGATCAGTGCAGCAATTATTCTGCCAATGTCTGAATCGCGTGAGGGCCTCCAACTAGCGAACACCAGTGAGGAACGAGGGACGGGAGACGGAGGGCGAGGTGGTGTTGTTATAGAGGGTGGTGTGGAGAAGAGGGGTGAGAAAGGAGGGAGTGGGCGGGGAGGAGGAAGTGTGTGGTGTGAGAAGGTGTGACCAGCTGGTGAGAGGTGTGCTATTGAAAGGACGGGTGTGGTATAGAATGACATGCATGTGTAGGCGATGCAGGTAAGCTGTCAAAGCAGATTCAACTGTGATGGAAGTTAATTAGGAAAGGTGGTATTTTAACAACAGACACATAAAAGAATAGAAATTGATAGAGGATCCATATGTAGTCGGTGAACCTGGCTCTCAAAGACAAATCAAGGTAAAGGTTACATACGAAATTAGCCTTAAAAATACAGACAGTATAATAGATAAAGCTATAGTTATAACCAAAAAGAAACGGCTTTAAGTATGGAGACAGAAAAAAAATGCAAACAGTATGAAGCAATTGATAACAATTCAGACCGCTTATGAAAATCAATAGTATTTGCCATGTCTGTGATATTGGGTATAAACAACAGGCACGTCAACCAAGATAGTTATCCATTCGTGTCAAACATGAACATGAAATTGTATACAAAACAGAGGAATGGGTGTTAACTATGGATATTACACACAATAGAATCAGAAAAAAAGAGAATATTATCGGGCTGCGGACAGTACAAGAGGACTTAACACCACTCAGACGGGAAAGATGATCTACACAGCGCAGATTAACGTCCACAATGTAAACAAGACAGAGGAGGCAATAAGAAATGCACAACCCAGTCGTCATAACATCATCATTTCCTGCAGCTTTAAGTAGTCACCTTACCTTCTGACAACGCACAATAAATGCCCACCGTCATCAAAAACGCATTCATTAGTGCGTAAAACAGCAATATTTCATTAAGACCCGTAATCCCGTGATTAGATGAGTTTTATGCAGGGGTAATGGCTGTAATTTACATTTCCAATTGCCAGCCGGCGGCCAGGGTAAGGCACTATTCATGAGTTAAATGAGAGATAGGTGCAGGTATAATAACCGAGCGTGATTGGCGCCCAGACGGACAGAGCTTGCCCATTTAGATCGGTGGTTGATGTTTAACTTTAATATACTATCGGCCAGAGGCCACTTTCAGCTGCCAATTGCAGTATCAACAAATGCCCATACATTTAGCTGGCATTAATAAGTTATTCTCATCGCCACAGTCTGCATCTGATTATTCCACTATAAGCCCACAGTCATGCTTAATCTAGCACCGTTGGTTTATCGCTTTCGCAATAAATCTGCTTTGAGTTCTCAACTAGAAGTTATGTTAACCATTTAGAGGGCTAATTGTATTGTACGATATGTAGGGGGGAATATATAATATAGAAGTCAAACAAATATAATGCAATATAGATGTTGTATTAGGGAATACATGTGCTGGTTTAAGTAGACCTAAGGTGTTCATGAATTTACTACTTAGGCCTCGTCAACTTCAATTGTGGATGTTGATTTTCATCGTGGGATCAATGAAATAGCAGAACTTCGTGCTGTACCCGCAGAGAAAGAATATTCATTTGTTTGTAAAAAAAAATAACAGCTTCCTAGATTGAGTATATGTCTTTATCTCACCCTTGGTATTTTTGTCCCATTGGTTTAACATAGGGAAGTCGTTCTCCATGTCCCTACGAGTATTGCAGTCTGTTCTCCAATGTCTATATCCTGTGTGTCGTCCTTTTATTTTTACTGTATACAATGGTCAGATGAATACAGAAAGCAACTATGTTTTGTTCAAAGTCATCATTCTCAAACTCGTTTGAATGCTATGCGAAATTCACTCAGATTCACCTCGTTCGTATCGCTCCACATCAAACTCTTGGAGAACAACAATTTTAACCAAAACTTATTGGTTTGTGATTCTTTTTTCTTCTTTAGTGTCCATCTAATTTCAAGAGCATACAGTAATTTGTATCAACCAGCCTCGATGGAGACCGCCATGGCCATCCTGGAACCACCATAAACTATTTTATCTTGTCTTGTTTTGCTCACCAAGATTTTGCAGGGGCTTCAGACTCTGGAGAACAGTTCGACTTTCCCAACTCCTTGTCTCCAAAATGTCCCTCCAAAAAAAGGGCTTGCTCTCAGCCCTGTCACTCATACGAGCTCCTCCACCAATCAGCGATCGATTTTCTGTCACGTGACCTCTTCTTCATTTAGCGATCGGCTTTCATTATAAAGATTAGGGATGCTAGTCCATAGTATAAAACTCTGAATGTCGGGGGTAAGATGAAGGGTGGGTATTAGTCTCGCTAGAAAATTCAAACTTGTCTGAGAAATCGGTAGCTCCCCCTCGAGACACTAATCAGACTAGGGATAAATGACCAGTCAAAAAGACAAGTTGTTGCGCCCATTTTCCACTCGGGGAACGAGCCAAATGATAGGTGCGAGATGGGCGGGGCTTCTCCTCCGTCGGGCCAATCAATCAGAAATGATTGACAAGTGGGCCGGGTTCAACGAGGGTCAACGGTGGCCATTGGCTCCTCCAGGGGAGACCCAGGACTGGGTGGATGGTGGAGGTGGACGGCGGCGAGTGACAGAAGACCAGTAACAAGCACTTACTGTTCCCTCCAGTCCCCAAGATCCATCACTTCTCTGAGACTATCTGCCACAGTGAGGCCGATGATGGCATGACTGAACATGTTTGAAATGATCGGCAATTTCAGGGGTTAACAGCTCGAAATGAAATCCCGAGCAAAGTTTGCATGGACATGTCAGGCAGCAAATAGTCGCCTAACGACCTTGAGATTGGATAAAGTATGGGTCGCTGAGCAGACGATAACTAGATTTTTTTGGCGGGGAACTGGGATGAGACCACGAGGGCTTCTAAGATTACATGCTCTGTGTTGTTTGTTTTTCGCTGTAGCTCTTATATATGTCACCATATATTCCCACCATATATTCCCTCCATGAAAAGTATCTCCCTCGTCAAATGACGAGTGAAAGCTTACTTCATTTGCGAGTGAGCTTGCATCAATATTTCATTTTCTTCTTTTTAAGTAGCAGTGTAAATTCATTTCTTATAGTAATACACTTTATGATTTTGTAGAGAAGGAGGCGAACCGTTTGGGGGATATAAGTGCATAGAAATGTAAGCATTATACGTATCCGCTTACACCCAAGCTTTACAAAGAAAAAAATGAATATACAGTACTGGAACTGTGAAAATGGCGATCTAGTAAATGTTCCTCGTTATTTTGTCAGCAAATAGAAATCGCGAAAGTGTGAGATAAATCAAAACTCCTTTTCCTAAACCCATGATATATGAAACCCGAATCTCATAAGGGAAAGAGAGGGCAATAACAATTTATTAGACGTTCCTATTATGAGATAGTGTCAGTTACACGCAGCACAAATACCCAGTGAGCTGGTTTTCCCCATCTATAACAACTTAAAGAGATATCAATTCCGTCATATTTGTTCCAGGCAGGTAACAATGAATGCAGTTCACGTCTCAATGCACCGACATTGTAGTTACTATTCCAATTGTCTTTTTTTCCCTTGCTGTTTAAAATAAATCTAAATTATCTGTTGGATTGTCGGACAAAGTTCAGTTTTGTCTTGTCGTTGCGTTTCTGCTTGCGGCGCCGACATGTCTGCCAAACCACACGAATCGGAAGGCTGCCAAGCGTGAACAATTCCCCAGTGTTTAGATGTGACAAGACACTCACTGACATTCTATAAATAGACCAGGGAGCAGCTCACCGCTCCCTGTTTCACACTCCACTCTCAATGACACTCCCCTGACTGCTCGCACGTTTCCGCAATTGTGAGGCAATTGCTTACCTTTTTGTATTATTCTCTCAGTGACTTTTAACGTTTTTTTTCTCCGGTTTGTTTAATTTTTAACCTTTTTTCTTTTTTCTCCGTTTGTTTCAGTTTTTAACATTATTTCTTCTTTTCTCCGTTTTGTTTATTGGTATGTTGTCTTGGTAGTGTTTTATCTAGGAGTAACTGGAAAGTTTGTATTTGAACGGGGCCTAGCGTCGAGCTCCTTCCCCACCAGGTAAATTATTTTTTCCAACCACGGATTCCGTACGGAAGTCCAACGGAACGAAGAAATTATATACAGTAACTGGAAGGTTTAACTGACGTCGTGATGCGTTGTGAAATACCACACCGCCAACGCAGCATTAACCAAGTGGCCAGTGTTTGTTTTGTTAAATAATCTTCACATCCCAGGCAGTAGATGATTACAGATAAGGATTAAGGTTATCCCCAATTGACTAATCCACCTCTGACAAACTCTATACAGAATATTTCCAGAACTGTGCTGCTCTCACCTTCATATGCCAACCTATCGGCCTTTTATACAATATGAATGATTTGTGACAATATTGCAATAACGATTAGAAAATCAAGTATTTTTCGACATTAACTAGACTGGCAATACAATATGATACATATTTCATATGAATATCACTTACTGCATAGGATATTGGATATCGCTCTCGAAACGAGAGAACGTCTGGACTGTCGCTAAATGTACTTGAATAAAAAAAGAAAAATAGGATGCTCTAACATTACAGAATTGCAAGCTATGTTAACTGCACTCCTTGCACTTCTGGACCTCTGACTACAAGGTTAACTAGCAGCGGGCTGGGAGACGGTATTCGAGCCGAAATTTCAATGACCATCAATTCTTCTGTGGGTAAACCAGAGAAATGCAAATACGTACCAGTAGGTACTCCCCTGTTCTATCTGGAAATGGTAGCTAGAACTGAATCGCCACGAGTCACAATGATATATTGCTGCATCTAGAACTGAGTCACACTCCCTGACACGAGCTTATCAAAGGTCAATCTCTGTTTGTCGCCGACCATGCCAGCTTCTCGGTAAATGCCTCCATTCTCAGATAAGAACACTACTTATTCCGCCACTCTCTAACTGAGGTCTGTCAGCTACACAAGTAAAAAACTCATGTCACTGGGTCTATACAAACACAAGACCCAGACCAGTGACACTGTACTGAGAAGAAATGAATGAGTCGTAATACTAACCAATGTTGAAAGCGCCTAACGTGAAATTGTATAATCAACTGTTGGTTTTGTATTAACGATTTGCCTCGTCATGCGATGCCCCTTTTTACTAACGGACCTGGGGCCTGTTGAATAATCTAGGGTCCCTTTTCTGTAGGCCAACGGGACCCAGGGACAATGTGGATCAACTTGATTCAACACCTTTAGTACGACTGTCCATCAGCTAAGACTCCAAGTCCAATATTGTACGTTAAACTACCCTAACAAACAAAACAGGTCACGACTGCATAACAAGCTTGAATATTATCAAACGATAACCCTTGTATAAGGTCTCCTTGTGCCCTGTAATTTCTTACAGGTGGCTGGTCTTGAGAAATTCAGCCCATTCTCCGAGCTGCACATTACTCACTATCAGCTTATCACCTTATTCTCTCTATAGATAACCTTCGACTATTAATTCCTGCTGTCAAGCTTCAAGAGACACCAAACGTTAATGCTTTTTCTTGATACATTTTCCTTAATATAAAAGAAAACACGTACCACTAGGTAAGTAGTACATTGATACTATATGACCAATAAGGTTTCCTGGTCATATATTTTATCATGGGATGCCCGGTAGTTTTGGTCCCTATCTTAATGGCAATTGACATATGTAAGAGAAATAATATCGTATGAGTATCTTGAACCATAACGATGATCTAGTTAAGCAACATTCTAAGGCCCAGCATCCACTGAGCTCCAAATGTTCTACGATAGGCTTTACGATGTACCTAGAAACCGATTACAATGCACTCTGATGTTCCTAGTCTAGACGTTTGTGTAAGATAAAGAGGTTCCCGCTCATCTATGATTTTTGTCATTATGCATCGGGAAATCAAATTTCTGTCATAGTTGGTGGACGCTTGGCCTTAGCGTTATAAATGATATACTAGAGTCAGCTCAGACCAGCTTAGAGCACCTCAAGTATCTAATACAGGGCTGTCCAATTACATGCACCAGTAGAATTCTAACGGAGCTGGACGTTAGATGCAATTTGTAACTAGGCATTTGATTGGTTGGGAATCGCAAAGCCGATATCAAGTCCAACGAGTGGTCGTAATACCTATGTACACTGAATGGTAATACTTTCTCGAGTGGGAAACTATAATAAAAAGTTCCTTTCATGGATTTCTGGTCCTGAATGAAGTAGATGGGGTGAGTGTATGAAATAGAAAACTGCAAAGAGGATAAACTGTTTTATGTGGAATTGTATGAAATGTGACTAATATCGCCCTTCGATGTTACTGATACTGAGGTAGTTTGAATATTCATTGTAACTGTGTTTTGATTGCCAATCTAATAACATAGAGAATGGATCTGATCCACTATGATTGCCTCTGTTGAGGTTCGTTACGCAAATGTAATACCCTGTAGGCATTCACTGAGGAGGGGCTGAATAGTTATCGATTTTGAAAACCAAGGATTCTGTGATATCCATGGAACTCCCGATTTGATTTAACTTAATCAAACTGGTCAGCGTACACCACTCGTCATGATTAGTGGATTAAATAGAGCAGTCCACATTCACGATGCTTTCTGTTTGGAAATACACGTATAAAAGGGAAGATATCTAAATGTGTGTTTGTTTTCAATATTAACTGGTGGGGTGACCTACTTGTAAAACAATAGATAGGTGATACCATTGATCCAGTTTTTGTGCTGATTGGACCACATAATATGGCTTGAGTTTAAAGTATGGGGGTATATATTGGTATAAAGATATCCTACGTCTCAAAGTTCAATTCTGTCTGGATAGAACCTATATCGGCAGAGTTGATCATTACTTATCCAAATTAACATTCTTACAAAGGCACCTTTTCCTAGCATAAAGTAGTAAATATCATATTACCTTGGAATTCATTAATATAACAGAACCGTGCTAGTTCCCTGAGATATTCTGACCCCATTAACTGATTGTTTTGATGTACGTGTTCTTAAATTCTTTTAATTCACTAAAACAGACGACACACTGGATATATGACATCATAGACCATGGAGAACGGACTGGAATATTCATAGAGACATGGAGAACGAACTACCAATGCTAAGCCTATTGGACAAAGATACCAGGGTTGAGATAAGCTACCTTCCTGCTATATTCATAGAATATCAGTGCTCTACGACCCTGGCAATTGCTACTACCTAAAAAATCACCCCCCAACAAATCAAATTCCACACAGTCATCCTATATTTTCCATACTGTATTTTCAAGATATGGAAATTCAGCAACCTGTATTGCTGTGGTCGACATATCACAGAAACCATGGATACGTGCGAAAGCCCGAAATGTGGATGCAGATTAGGGCATAGACTTGCTCAAGTCTTTGATTATGGACATTCATGATTAAACAAAATTACGATAAAGTATGTTGTAGTCTGACTGGTCCAGGAATCTAGACTTGCTCAAGATTATGGACATTCATGATTAAGTAAAATCACGATAAAGTATGTTATAGTGTGACTGGTCCAGGAATCAAGGTATCGAGGAGTGGAGGGATATGGGGACTGGGGCCAGTCTAATTAGGGTACAGAAGGGTGAAGGGGTGGGCCTAGGCGGGTTGGTTGGCGACTGCGTGGGGTGGTGTGAGTTCTGATCAAGGCGTTATCAAATAAGGTCACTGGTCAATAGTCCCACCCCACCGAGGGCTGGCCAGTGGTTAGACTTGCTCAGGTCTTTGGTTATGAACATTCATTAAATTATTAAACACAATCAGAATCAAGTTCATTATTGTATCTTTCCTTCTCTGATTGGCCCATGAATCAAAGACTTGTCCACTATGTACAGAATCTCCTGTTTATGACCCCAAGCCACTCTCTGTAACCCTATACCACCTCCTAACCCTAACCCTCCCCTCCTTCAGTTCCCTGGCTGCCTGTGTTGTCATAGCAATACATTTTGCCTGCTCCTGACTATGACCACATTAAGATCAAAGTGATCAATCTCCCAGCAGATATCCTGACCAGTTGCAGGATATCTGTTTAGAGAGTATTTGGAATACTGGAGCTAAACAGCGCTAGAAATCCAACACCATTTCCAATTGTACCAGTCCCTGTATCCCAGCGATGAGGGTAGCCATAGGATTCAGGGACTGGAGCCAGTCTAGCCAGTGGTCAGCTCAGCAGTCCCGGCATGCACCTCGCCCCTGTGTATGCTGCTCAGTCCAGGGGCCAGATGATGGCGGTTCGGGCTTTTGGGAAGTTTGCATAATAAGAAAATCACCACTTCAGCCCGCCATCCATAAGCAAGTGTCCCTCCCTTGGTGAAAAGCAGTTATTTATAGGAACCTCAAGTCTCAAAATGAATAATTATACAAGAAATCACACAGCTCATTGGATCAGAAAAAGACCGGATTACCATTCTGGAGGCTGGCTTCATTATTGCTGACTTTGCATTTTGGATATTTAAGAAATCTTTCTGACTTAATGAAATAACAAGATTATTGTCCCCCCTGCATACCAACCTTTCTTCAAAAGAACTTTTAACTAATCCTGGCACAAAGACGCATCTTGTGGGCATTTAAGAAAGCATGGAATTTTACACCTTACCACTCTGTTGTTTACCCTTCCTCTCAATCATCTACATCGTACATTAGCCATTTCTATATTATCTCTGAATTACCTCTCGTCTTATTTTGCAAAATTTTTGTTTCATTCGGGGAGTGCGTAAGGACGTGTTCCCCCTGTGAACATTTCTGTACCTCTCGCCTTAACCAGTAGCCTCTCTATTTAATTGAGATCTGCGCTTCACGCATGCACTCATCTTGATGCAAAATACCACATATTTAATTAGCATTCTATTCATCACTCATCCAAAATATAGATTACTTCGTTTCATCTTACATACCTCTCATATACGTTACGAGTTCCTTGCAAACCCCCTGAGCTACACATATAAAGTTTACTTGCCCGTACTTCCAATCAATTACCTAGTCACATCTACCTTTCTCGTTATCCACATTAACAGTCGCCTACCCTGTCCCTCCCCTCTTGCATGGAGTTGTTCCACTCCCTTCACTGCCATATAAGGAATATAGTAAGCGTGGATTAACCCAGCAGCCAATGACTGCATTCAGAGCAAACCACAACCTTCACATAGTGTTAATAGTGCCTCGGGACCGTCCTACAGTCTATGATTTACCTGAATCTAGAGGGCCCAAACCATCCTCCTTCTAATTTTTTCCATTGACTTATTCTTCGAATCCTCTTCGTTACTACTCATCTCTCTCTATTCATCCCCACCTTTAAATGTACTTCTTAAATCAACCATCATACAGGCCATCTAACTATGCCACTCACACACGTTTCTATTCACATTTACTTTCACTGGTCCTCATATCATCAACCTCCCGGTCAGGGGCAATCCATAAAGTACGTACGCAGAATTTCTGAAATTTTTGACCCCCCACCCCTTCCCCCAATCTTGTACGCAATAGAACAAAGAGGGAGCATACGCAGATTTTCCTAAATTTCTGAACCCCCCATCCCACCTCCCTTCGGTGCGTACGTACTTTATGGATGGCCCCTCACCTAGCCTGCCATTGTGTGACTAACATGTCCCGGGCTCCTGTCCATTAACCTACCTTGCCATTCACCTACCCATCCACCTATCCACTCATCCACTCGCTCGTTGACTGGGGTTGAGGGGTGGGTCGTGGGGTCCATCCATATGTCCACACACCCTACCACCATCACCCCACCCCTCTTGTCATTCCCTGTCTGTGCCAAGTCAAATGCAATCAGCACACCCCCACTCTATCCCGACCCTACAACCTACTACTGAGACGGCGGCTGTGATTGGCTGATTCTGTAGTCACCAATCAGGAGCTGGCTCTTTACCGTCCCCTGCCAAAGGTCTTAATGAGTGGAGTGGCCTGAGGGTGGGCTTGGCTTGTTCTCAATGTCTGCCTTCCCTGGTCGGGTGAGTGGTGGCCTTGGGAGTCCGCCTAATGATTTCCTGAACGTCCAACACATGTTTCTGCGGGGTATTTTCATTTGTGCAGATTAGTCTGATTTAGATGTGTTTTTCTATTCGTTTTTTTTGCATGCATTTATCTTCCTTGATTACATTCGGTATTCTCGGGAGAAGTAAAAGGTTAGTTTTCTATGATTTATATGTTTAGAATCACCGCATTTGTTGGGATTCGGTGTAAGAGCAGTCTGTATGACTGATGTCGTGACTGTCCTACGACTTTTCTGTCGCGTCTTAGGATAAAACGGGATTCACACGATGGGATTCATGTACCTCATAGGGTGTTTGTCTGAGACATATCCTGTACTCGAGCACAATCTCTTCGTCTGAATTGTAGGGTTCCATTTCCCTGAGACGTGTTTTTCTCCTGTAATAGTTTGCGAAACTTTCCTCTAAAAAGAAAACAGAATCTCATATCATTTTGAACTCTGTGAGGTACATGAATTCCACTGTGTTAATTCCACTTTAGAATTTGAATACTTTGATTCTCTTATAACCTGCAATAATCGTGACAGAACAGATATAAGTCACATGATAGTGTGTATGGAATATTTGGTGTTCTTATATGTATCTGTGTAAAGCGCGTGAGAATAGAAACCAATTAGGATTGTTTTTTTTCTGTAATACAATAAAGCACTGCACTTATTTGCACGACATGATTGATAAACAAATTACTACGGTTGTCTTATTTACTTTTTCATTGGTAGCGTGTAATCAAAACTGCCTTTTTTCAGTGGGTGTCAGTCTGTGGCTATGTTCTTTGAAATGCTATGGCTATTTTGGAATACTATCCACTCATTCCAGAATTCATCATTGTATGTAATATCCGTTGACATTGTCTTATATACATGTGAGTGTTGGTGTATCAAAGTCCTACATTTTCAATAATTTATTTCTATAAAAGAAACGTAGAAATCTAAGATGATGGAAAGACGAAAAATATAATTTTGAACCATTTTATATATTGAAAGACGAGAAGAATACTCATCAAAGTCATGCCGGAAGATGTAGGAATAAGAGATTTAAACCGGTGATGCCATGCAATGATCGCATACTATACTTAAAGGACATACTCCAAATATCGATAATCATTGTTCGTTAAAGATAGTAAATGAGCGTTAAAGATGGATTTACCAAATATAAAGTGTTAACATGTGAAATATTGTCATAAAAGATGGATTGCTGCCTCAAAATATATAGACAATGAATCATCTATGGATCTATAAACCCGTGTTAAATGACCTTTTAGCATGGAACTGGAATCAAATTTAATAGTGTAAGTATTACATACACACACTCATCAGGTAGCAATATCTGTATCCTGGATATGGTGTGTTATCAGCCCTGTATCTATAGTGGTCTTTGGTGATCATGCTTATAAAGACCTTATTTGTTCTACTAAGAGAGCTTGGATGGTACTGTTTATGCCACAATATGTTTACATCCCTGTCAAACATCACCCCCTTGTTTTGTTGCACATCAGTGATACATATCCGTCAACAAGTAGCAACGACCCAAGCAATATTAGGACAATTGATGTTAAGACTTACCAATCTATATAAACTTTCCAAAGGAGAATTTACTTTCCGTTTGGTTCTGTATACAATTTTCAGAATTATAATACACAGTGATCCATATGAACAACAACAGTATGAATACATTTGTATCATTTTACTTTCAGAAACTATCTATTGTCATATTCATTTACTAAGTTGTCTTTCGAAACAATCAATAATATCCTTAAAACAATAATTCTATACAGCAATCTAGATACGATATAATATACATTTTAGATACAATATCATTCAGTGCAATGTCAGTGCTGAAACCTGCAGATCTGTAGTATCACTTCTATCTCTAGTGCCACACAGCCTGCGATTGGAGATCTACCTCTAGTGCTACACAGCCTGTGATAGGCGAGTAGTACGCTCTAGGTAACCTTTGTGCAGGTGCTTCAGAGTCTTCCCTCCTGAACAAACCGTGCAATTCTCACCAAGGTCCTGGTGGTTATGACCTTTATCATTGACCTCCTCCCAGAGCTTGGTCAGGACAAACCTACGTCAAACATCGTGCACCATGCTACGTACCCATCTACTGGTTGTTAATATACTACGGGCTGGGCTCCCGCTCAGTGGTTTGTTAGTACTAGCTATATAAGGTATCATTCTTTTGCTCATCTATTCATGTTTTGTTCTTCAACTATTGACACACACAGGTGTGGATTTGGGTTTGACATATAGACATAGATGTAATCATGAGGAAACAAAACTCAAACTCAGTGATAAAGGACAAACCGGGTGAGTATAGTGGTTGGTATATATATGTATATAGGAGTGGTGGGGGTTAGTATCGAGGTAATGTTCTACAGACTGGAAAAGGAAGTTGGTAACAAACGGTATATATATAATAAATCTGGAGCATAGACGAAACAGTAAATAAGCGTTTCATGAAACCGTTCCAGCCAAAAGGGAGAGCTTACTTGTGGAGCAGTTTTCTGGAGACATCCATATCATGTAGCCTCCGCCGGCACGCTATGAGGCTCTGAGGAAGAAAAAGCAGGTGTGTTTGTTACCTTGTGTGTGAAGGTGCAAGTCCCCCTTAGTGGCCTTAGATTAGTACTTGGTAAACAGACCTCTTGGTGAAACTGGAGTGAAATGTATAGGAACTATATGTTCATGTTGCGTATATATTTCGTATACTATTGTTGAAATCTGATGGCATTTGGGGCGGTGTTAGATGAAGCAGCGAGATGTTATCACAAGTCCAGTTTTATAGATCCTTTGACCACTGGCTCTCTGGACTATTACACCGTCCAACAAATTATCATATTACGGTAGAATAACCGTAAACTTTGGTGAATATCCATCATATCTCGTATGGAAAACTGCGTTCAACATCACATCACCCTGCCACTTTCAACATCAATGCAAAGCACCAACTCACCAAATCCATATGATTTTTTGGTTTCAGGTGTGCCACCTGCTTAGTTGTGCTTGTGTTGATGAAAGTAGCATCCTATATATAAGCCTCTAAGTGTGGTGGAGAGGTTAGAAAATCCTGATATGTTCTTCACTTTCAGAGAGTCTGTTTGCCACGTAATAAAGGAAGGCCAAGTTACCGTGATAGAAGTACACCTGTTTGTTGCTGCTTAAGAATCATGTTGTTAAGGATGTTATTGTTAAGGATAGATATGAGGATGTGGGAAAGTTATCATAGTCAAAGATTAGGATGTTAGGTTTAGGCATTATTTTCCTTACTACCCTTTCTTTAGTCCTTTGTGTTTGTAGCTCCAACCGTTAAACTAAGACATATATCATGATATATGAACCACCAACTAGCAGCGTCATTATCAACTTCCACACATTCAAATCTAGTTCCCTTCCGTTCTCGACCATAGTGATACTTATACATGCTTGTATACCTAACCATTCTTGTCATCCGCTCTTGTTACATACAAGGAAATATTAATTCCAAACCGATTCTGGATAACCGAGTTCTTTCATCCTTTTTCATTGTAGGCATCGTGTTATTTTGAATCACCTGTTTTATTACTGGTGTTTTAATGCCACAACCCTTAGAGTGCAAGGAAATAATTATGAGAAAATGTCATTGAGATGTCTGTTGGGAGGAGGAGTGACTGTGGCTCGCATTAGACTTGTTCACTTCCTATAGCCGTGCTATTTATTACAGTCACGTCTCTGGATTGCTGTGACACCGTCCAATGTGTGTTCTTCTGTCAATTTCTAGCTTTGACATTATAAATAAAAGGCGGAACACAAGGTTTAAATGCTTGTTAAAATTCGCCGATGCCACCACAGATTAACCTCATAATTACGCAGGATTATACACGTCTAATATCAGTAAAAACACGCCATCATACTGAGTGTTATATTTAACTTGAACGCGTGCCTGTATCCTAGTATAGTCTTGACTATTTACATCAGTATCTTGTTAGATTTCAATAGCTTCCCCCATATATGTCCTATAATTGATCAGATCAGATACGATATTGTTTAGATGAGAATATTACTGAAAGTCTCCAAAGTCTTTGCATCTCTATTTAACATAGGAATGATGATGAACCAGTCGATAACATATTTCGGAATTTGAGATTCCTCCTCAGATATAAGAATAGACGATCTAAAGAGAAGTATAATATACCGTCTGCGTCTTTCTATTATATTACAGCGGACATGGTTTTATACGATTTGAATGAACATAATGAATACGTCGCTTTATCAGAAGCAACATAAGGCATGGAACATCTCAGAGGCAGCGGCCACGGCTGGCCAATTAGATAGAGACATTGTTGTATACTATCACTACAGATCTCCATACAAACCCACACGGCTGCAGCTTGATAATACCCACATATCCGCTTTACGGGCACACTAACCCTATCCCACCCCAGCCTTTCAACCTCAAACGCCCGTGATACCTCTCCTCTCTGTCGTCTGCTCGCAGTGCGCTACCTCTATAGTCCTGATCCCGTGTTTGTTTTCCCTATTATCGCTCGGCGCGCGTTCCGATCGATGCGTTCCTTGCCTCCCGCGACCAGATGCCCGGATGTGTTTTATTCCACTTGCCTCGCCACCAGATGCTGGCTTATATCACTGGTTGACAGTAGCGCCCCCAAGCGCCACTTTCCCCTCTCTCTCTGACTACTACATTCCCCCTCCTCTCCTCCCCCTCCCTCCCTGCCTCCCCCCTTGCCTCCACCCACCCCTCCTGCCTGCACGCTCCTCGCTTAGCTCTTGCCTCGATCAATACTTCAACGGCGTCAGAATCTGGTACGATCTTTTTTTTTGGTATGTCCAACCATCCTTCTATTTCTTCCGGTCGCCATCCTTAAATTTCAATTACTCGGCCGGGGGCGTGCTCGGGCCTAGACGAGGCGTTGGTGGGACTGAGGGGAGAGTGGGGAGCGCAGAGAAGATGGTGGGGCTGGTTACAAACAAGGGTCGGTCAGCACAGTAATTCCACATCTTGGCTTCGATGTTGTACATGTTTTAACGGCCATGTCTGGAGGGGAAGTATATACACGATATTACCATGTAATATATGTGTGGCCGTATTCTCCGCGTAGTTGCCACATGGTAAAATTCCAAGCGATAGCAAGGAGTATTCCGTCGTGTCAACTACAAGGAGAATATGGCCACACAGATTGGAATCATGGTAATGATGTTTTCATTAATCAAATTTCGACTAATTATTAGAAAAAAATTCCTGTAAATGATTCGAAACTCGACAAAGCGCAGTGTGTTATTTATATATAATAGTTCCTATAGTGCTCGTCAGGTGGCAGAAAAAGCCGTATTCTACTGTGTAGATTCTGGCTTTCCGTATTCTACTCTGTAGCGATCTGTAGGCTCCACAGGATTAGCATGGAGACTCCCTGTTAGGTGTGTACTAATTCAAAATAGTATGCGCAAATACCTCCGTTCTTTCACACCCTAAACTCACTGCTTGACACCAAACTGTATCAGGATACCCTTGTGTCAGCAGGATTAATAGGGGTTACGCACGCAATTGACATATTGAATTGATATACATGAAGAAGCTTATTTACATCTTATATGTATACGATTCTTTCAAGATTACCCTCACTAGCTAGAATACAGTAGAACCCCGCTTGAGGGACGACCCGTGTAAGGAGGCACCCCGTGTAAGAGGACACCTTTGCTCGGACCATGTCCATCATGCTATCTCAAATCGTCAAGCGTGGCGTCGTTTCTAAAATGGCAAATCAGCTTTCGAGCAATAATGGCAATAAAAACGAGCAATAATGGCAAGAGACAGCCATGTCAGTACTTGTAACCTTGTTGCAACGGTTATGTAGTCCATGAAGTAAACGGGCGCACTTTAGTGACCGGTTAGGTGGTATGGATCCTCAACTAGGATGCAATTAACTAAGTAATAGGCGGGGAGCGTTTACCGGGCCCTGGCCAGGTCTTATGTAGTTGACCAGCGCCCCCTCTAACGGCCTCTTCAGACACTATCATTAGCTCCTTGTTTCAGGCGTGTTATGTGGTGGTCGCTGGTCGCTGGTGGGCAGGTTTATTAAAGGTTTTGTCCTTAATGCGGGAGTACATGACCATGGGTGGTGTGTAAACGGTGATAGCTCGTTCCTCGTAGAAATGTAATAAGTGGGGCCAGCGAAGAATGCCTTAAGTGCTGATTCCACCTGACTATGATTTCATCGTAAGGTTTCTGCTCTCCAAGAAATACATTGAAGAATATCGTATGATATATTTACATGGTGGGTGGACCAGCTCAATGAATAACATTTGCTCCCAGAACTATCAGGAAAGAAATTGGGCACTTCCACTAGCAGCTATGCTTATAGGATTTTTTCGACGCCCGATCTCCATTTCGACAGGTTTCGGCATAGATCAGTCATTCAGTGGAATCCACGCTTTAAACAGAAGTAATGGCAAGATGATATTATCTGGGATAAGTACTCAAAGCAAGCGGATATTCAACATTCTATGGATACAACATATATATCCCGGGTAATGATATCCGATACGTATGTTCAAATAACTTGGTCATCATTTACTAATATGAGGACCATTCGTCGTTATTACCGCTTAGTCAGCAAATTATACACCGATTACTAACTAATGGACCCAATTCTATGGCTTACTTAGGTTGCATTCCCAAAGTACCAATGGTTGGCCCTCCATGTATGGGTAATGCAGGTCGAAACGAATTCTATTTTCTGAAACATCTGCTAGCTTTCTAAAGAGTAAACCATACGTGACCCTCAGATGCCCCTAGGTATTTCGAAAGAGTCAATAATGCTCTAAAGACTAATCCACATTCAAAATTCATCAATTAAACACTCCGGTAGAATAAATGCCTACCAATATTGAATTGCCTTTTGTTAACTGTAGATACTGTACACACGTAGTTGTAATTTTGCCCTTCTACAATGTATCAATATGCCACAGGAATACCTGCCTGCCTAGTCAGGTATGTACTTCACTAAACAAAATAAGTGTATACTTGGATGTATTGGTATTCCATTCAATACTACTATGTCCTATAACAGCTCCTTTCTGCTGACATTAAATGGAAAAAGCATCTTTGGTCGTTCATAACTCAGCCTCCACTGTTGATATATAGCTTTGGGGGCTTCGAGGAGCGGGGCCGTTGAATAATCTAGGGTCTTACATAAAGACACTTATCCGTACCTTTGTACAAGGGTTATCGTTTGATAATATTTAAGTTTGTTTGATAAGACAGTATCAGACATCCATAATGTCATCCATAAGTGTTAAATAAAGTTGACCCACATCGTCTCTGGCTGTCTATAGCATACCGAAAAAGGGTCTTTATGTAAGATCTTAGATTATTAAACGGGGCCCTGGCAGGCTCAGATTAGTTTTGTCCATTTAACGATACGTCAAGCATAGAAGACTGCTACACTTGGAAAGCAGCAGGAAACGTCAGAAACATTAGTCACAGTCGGGTGTTAAGACTGTGTTAGAGACAACAATGTGAAGCGCATCGCTCATCCCTGACAGTCGTGTCGACGTGTGTATACAGGGCTTAAATAGTCCACTCTCCAAACAGATACTCGGTCTTACGTCAGATACTTGCGTGGGTGGAGATTGAGTTTAATTACACGCTGTCTCAGTTAAACAAGTCAAAGTGTGAGTTATCGGAGCGCTAGATGAATATGGAAATGTGATAACTTGCTTTGATGCACCAATTACAACGGTTTCAATAAATAACACTCAAACGATGATAAGACTCCTGTGCAATAAGTTTCCATTTGCTGGTTATATACGGGGTGGGTTCAGGTTGTTTAAACCCGAGAGGAAAATTAATATAGATGATACACTATGAATTGCGCGTACTGCAGTAGCACTACATCAACTAAAAGATAAAGACCGTAGTTCCAATGAGAAATCTTGACACTGTACTCTTCGAATTTTAAATCGGAGATTTGCACGGACTCTCGGATTTCGCCACAGCCTTACACAACAGAGGAGGAATGTGTATGTCCAAAACCTTTGATGGACCTTTAATCATGTGGAAGAAAATTCACCTCATTCTCCGTATTTTTATATTTCGTAATGATCTCCTCACTTTCTTTGGGAGCAGCCCAAGATATGTTTCACAGACTATGCCTCTGTAAGTAGTATATCGGGAGTTGCAATGTTACCAGGCAAAAGTATAAAACAATATTTCGCAACATTATACTTTTTGATCCATGACACACGAAGACCTTTTGCCCAAACCCAACGCGACTGGATTAGTCGGGTCTCGACCGTGCATCCATTGGTAAGTCTTCACAAAAAGTCTTTCATTTTTTAATACTATAAGGCTCGGCGTCCACTGAGCTGAAATCGTCTACGATAGGCCTTACGATGTACCTAAAACCCAATAAGATGCATGTCCCTAGTCTAGACGTGGAATATAAAGAGATTCCTGATTGTCTGTGATTTTTTACATTATACATCCTAGTGCATCCGGAGGTTTTAAACTTCTATCGTAGAAAGTGTACTCCAGTCCTTCTAGACCCATGTGGCACATTTACGTGAGTTAAACCCCTCAAGATTACCGAAGGTAATAATGAGCAGGCTGACTTAGGTTCACATAACATCGCTCCATTTATCTCACCCATGGTATTTCTTACCCATAGACTTAACATTGGGAACTCGTATCCAACGCCCGTTGAGTATTCAAGAAAATACTTAATGGGGGATTATGTCACAAAGGTTAGCCCATTAGTCAATGTAAAGGGTGAGATAAATTCAGAAACCTATTCAAGTTTACGGTCAGAGCTCGATCCCATCTCGTTTGAATCACTACGTAATTCAAATAACTTCGCCATTGTGAAGTATTACACAATTCAAAACTTTCCTAAACTTTCATAGGTTTCCTCTATAATATCTTCGTCTTAATATGTAGCGCAAGCCATTTGAGTTTCTAGTAAACTCACAGCACAACACCACTGATGAAATGCAGGTAAACCGTTACGAAACTATAAAAGAAAATAAGACTAAAAAGTCTAGGCTCGTGTTCCAGGGCCACGCCTCGTGCTATTCTGAAGTGGCCTGAAGCTGTTGACGGGGAAACATTCCCGCCAAATGTTAGTAAATCTTGTAAAGGTCGCTGCGTGATGTCAGTGAGCCCGGCCAGCAGAAGACATTTAATTCTCAGAGTTATAAATATCCCGCCGCTGTCTTCACTGAGGGCAAGGACCGCAGTGAAAGAATAAAAAAGAAAATAGTCCTCCCCCCCAACACCCAACCGCCCACCCACGCCCCAAATCAATTTTTAGCGTTCTTAGAGAACTGATCGATTCCGTTGAGGTGGTGTTTTCTTTTGGCATTCTCCCTTTCCCGTTCATTTGGCCTTTTATTATATTCTTGTCTTTTTTTTTTTTCTTTTTTTTTTCAAGTCGGCAGACTTCGCTCTGGCCTTGACTGCTCTAACAGCCCCCTGGTTGTGACCCAATTCTTTATTTACCTCCATACTAGGAGAGCTACGTGAGAATGTCGGCGTGTCTAACAGATGGCACCGATCAAAGATGGTTAATCGATCGATCGAGGGGAATCCTCGACAGCCAGACAGGCAATATCGGAACGGGTTCGAGAAGAAAATGTAACTATATATACACGCATCTGTATGACATATGAATGATGATACCTGCTGCCTTCAACTAGAATGTGACATAAAGATCCACATACTGAATAATATCTATAGATATAGAAGCCAGATACCAGAAGCTGCTTGCGATAGAGCATAAGATGTGAAATATAAGATATGAACTAATATGTGAAGGATGATATGAAATTTCTTTTAAGTGAATAGAATTGGTCTTAGAAAAGAAAAAAACTGATAAACCAGGAGTATTTGTCCCAAAGCGTGGATTGAAATCTTATCACATAATTCAAGTGAATAGAATTGGTTTCAAGAGAAAAAAAAACCCACAAAAAAGCATTAAACCAGGAGTATTTGTCCCAAAGCGTGGATTGACATCTTTTTCGATACAAATCGTTTTTTCTTATTCTGGATGTCGGTTGATGGTTTTCAGGATAGCAATAGAGGGGGCAGCACTGGTCAATTCCGTGGGCCGATAGGGGGCGCGGGTATCGTGGCCAGCTGTTTACGGGTCGACGTCATCGTCCGCCGATGGACGCTCCGCGGACCGAGCAAGACTTCGACCACGAACAAGTGAAATCAATACCCCGCCAGCACCCGCCCTCCTTCTGCCTGCCGCTAGCCCTGCTCTCACATACACACCCCTGTACCCGGCCACCGCGGCTATCCGGGCGCGCCTGGAGGCGGAGGAGGGGGGGGGGCTATGTCCCGATCCACCATGATAAGAATCCAATTTCCATTGTAATAAAAGGCACGAGCGCGGGGCAATTCTCCGGCCACTTGCCGGGCCTCACGCGGAACGTGTATATATTGGGGCCCTCCTCCCGCCCCCGACACCCCCACGGTATGTGCACCAGACCTCGGGGGGGAGAGGGAGGGAAGACCTCACACCGGTCCCCCGTCTGTATACGAGCCGGAGGATGACCACCACATGGCTCTAGCCTGGTTCCCGCCCCATTCCTGCCTCCATCTCTCCCGGCCATGGCTCGTTTCCGCCCTGACCCCGCCAACCCCCCCGCCCACTGACACCCGCCCGCCGACACCCGCCCGCCGACACCCCTCCGCCGACACCCGCCCGCCGACACCCTTCTCCACCCCCCGCCGCCCGCCGCCCGGCCCCGGTTCCACCACCGTTCGGCCACGGACCGTCGGCCGCAACTCTCTTTTATTAGGCCACATTCTCGGCAGTAGCCGCGCGACTGGAATGTCAGAGCCTTGTTCATCAATTTGTAGCTGGCCGCGTCCACGGCGAATTCAGGAGTTGGCAACATCCACCCGCTCGCCACTGACTACACGCCACCCACCGCCCGCCAACCGCCACTGTTAGACACTGTCTACCCGCCGACCACTGACTACACGCCACCCGCCGCCCGCCGCCCGCCAACCGCCACGGTTAGACACTGTCTACCCGCCGACCACCGACCCACCACCTGCCACCCGCCGACCACTGACTACACGCCACCCACCACCTGCCAACCGCCACTGTTAGACACTGTCTACCCGCTCGCCACTAACTACATGCCACCCGCTGCCCGCCAACCGCCACCGTTAGACACTGTCTACCCGCTCGCCACTGACTACACGCCACCCGCCGCCCGCCAACCGCCACCGTTAGACACTGTCTACCCGCCGACCACTGACTACATGCCACCCGCCGCCCGCCAACCGCCACCCTTAGACACTGTCTACCCACTCACCACTGACTACACGCCACCCGCCACCCGCCACCCGCCACTGTTAGACACCGTCTACCCATTCGCCACTGACTACACGCCACCCGCCACCGTTAGACACTGTCTACCCGCTTGCCACTGAATACACGCCACCCACCTCCCGCCAACCGCCACTGTTAGACATCATCTACCCGCTCGCCACTGACTTCACGCCACCCGCCTCCTGCCACCCACTCGCCACTGACTACACACCACCCACCCTCTAGTCACCCACCACTGACTACCCACTACCCGCCACCCGCCTCCAGCCACCCACTCGCCAATGACTACACACCACCCACCTGCCAACCGCCACTGTTAGACACTGTCTACCCATCAGCCACCCGCCACTAACTACCAACTACCCGCCACCGACCCACTACCTACTACCCCGAACCCGCTATTTACTACCGACAACCTGCCACATTCTCACCACTAACTACACATCACCTACCTGTCAGCCGCCCCCCACTGACTATGTACTACCTTCAACCTGCCATTTACTATCCGCCACCTGCCAAACAATGAATACCCCATGTCACCCACTGCCTGCCAACTGCCACCGATTAGACACTGTCGACTCAACACTGACTACCCACTATCTGCCACCTGCCATTTACTACCTTTTCACCACTGACTGCCTGCTATCCACACCACAGGCCCCCACTGCTCTCCCTCACCTGTTATCCGTCAACCTCTGACAACCTGCTAACCACCCACCACTTCCCACTATCTGCCACTCGCCACCCAATTTGATCTCAAGTTGCCTACACCCGCTTACCACTGGCCATAACCTACCACCCAGGACACCAACCTCCGTAACCCACAACCCAAGACACCAGCCTCCCATCCAGCAACCGGAGATCTGGAAGGTCACGGCCTTCCACCTGTCAGCGCGTCCTCATTGTCTGGTACCTGTCACTGACACCGCACCTCAGTGCATATACGTGTACTTTATACCACACCTCAGCCACCATTTCACGTGCACCACCTGTCACACACCACACACCACTCATCGCATGCCGCCCATTACTTGCCACTGACCACATGTCGCCCGTTACAGGCGCCACTCCACATTTCATTAACGGTGCGTGTACGGCGCTCCTTTAACACGGTCTGCTCAATTTGACCGGGACGGGGGTTACGTCACCATCGCGGGTCTGCGGGTTCGCGGACAATGAACCCAGAGGCCATTGATGGTAAGTTTCATGTGGAGCTTCTAATTGCTGCAACCCGCCGTCGACTGCCGGCCACTCACCCCACCATGCCGGGAACACCTCCCTGACAGGCGTGGGCCTTTGGGCTGGTTGTCGCTACGTGATCTGAGTTATATAGTGCCAGAAGTGCCAGAAGTACCCTGCTTTTTGGACATACATATATATATTGGACACAAACACACATACATCTATTCATGTATATATATATATATATATATATATATATATATATATATATATATATATATATATATATATATATATATATAGCCAGAAGTGACCTGTCTTTTGGACATCGTGCCTTGTTTAATGACATGGGTTAATTTCCTTTTTAGGGCGTGCTTGTACGCTCTGAATACATTGCCTGGGGTGGTCACAAGTAGACTTTCAGCGTGCTTCCAGAAAACTACCACTTCACTATCTGCGTGCTATTCACTGTGATAGTGAGAAAAAAGCAGTGTCTCAGGGTTTTAAGAGGCATGCTCAGCTGACCATGACCAATCACTTGAGACTGAAATACCTCATTGACCCACTGTTGCTTGTTATATGGATCCTCAACTTATGCAGTTACAGAAATGCCAAGATGACTATCCATAGACTGAATGCAACCCAAACCATTTAATTGTTATTCATTTATAATTGCATGGGCTCATTCATCAATGATGAACATTACATTTGCTCCAAGTTTGTTACCTATAATTGGTGGTAGTCTTGTGGCTATTCGCGAGGAACGAAAATATCGTACTTATTTGAGAGGACAATGTGTGATGATGTGATCTGCATATATTTGTACACGTACGATCTTAAATGTGAATCGCACTATAGATCGCCAAATAGTGAAATTAATAATTGTTATTCTGTCTGGGTTTTTCACCAACCACTGCCATATCGATGGTCAACAGCTGGTAAATACTTGACATGCGTTCTGTTACAGAATCACACACAGGAATATGATCAATAAACTGCCTAACAAAAAAAAGGGGAAAAAAGAATCACATATATGGACTTGTCGTATAATATATACAGTGTTCGTGTTTTGTCATCGTAGGGTTTGTAGAATATTATTCCGCCTTACATAAATGTAGGCTCCAAGCAGCCATCATGCATCCCGTGAGGATATAGGTGGGTAAGAATGGCGCAATGTAACTCCATATGAGCAGTACATCAATACAGCCAACCCTGGATGTTGTGTCACCGAAACGTTCTCCTGGCTGCTTCCCTTCCAGGGGGTTAGTATTAAAAAAAAGACCGATTTTAAATCAACGACGACGATTACGATTTACATGAACGATACTGGAAACGATGTCCTTGTAGTTGCGTTATTTATATGTGATCTTATTGTTGAAGCCTGTCCATTTATGATGGAGGACAAATCTTTATCGAGAACAATCCGGAATTGGTATGAGTAGATGATAAAAGCTATATGTATATTCTCAAATACTTACTGATTATATATACTAAATAATATGAGTATATATATAACCATGATCGTCTTGTGATACTGTCTTTTCTAAAGACAACACAACAAAGACTACGATAAGATTTTTTTTTTAATTGTCATTTTTTTGAAAACTCACCCCAACTAGTCATATGCTGGGAGTGTTGATTGGTGGCTTCAGTGGCCATACGACTACTCCTTTTATGGATATTCTAATTGAGGAAGATCTGGGATACTGCTCTACGACATATGCAAGGGACGAATGGTCTACCAAGCGATCGGGTGAACCGTGGTTCCCATATGTCTAGAAGGCTAGGAACCAACTGAGCTCCCAACACACTACGACAAGCATTACGACACACTGCGGCACAAACTTCTTCAACCGTCCGACACAGCGACGATGCGGTAATTTAGTTTCAATACTCTGACATTCTATGAAACTGAATTTTCCAACAATCTGACATTGTATGATGTGGGGATTTTGATTTATAGCCATGTCGGAGCCAAAAAAAGAGAGAAAAAATGTTGGGGCAATGTCGAAGCCATGTTGCAAGCAGTGCCCAACTTAACGATGTCGTCAGAGTCAATAGCCTACATGCATACAGCTGTATACATTGAGCTACCCTGATGAGTGTTTATCTTACCACTGGTACAAGTTTAGCCATAGGCATAACATTAGAAAAAATACTCAACGATAACCCTCTAAAGTGTCAATACTACACCACGGCCGTGGCGTAGAGAATTTAGGATGACGTCATATGGATTTCTGAAGTCTATTCTAAATATTGTGAAGGTTTGATGATATTTAATTTGATAAAAGGGGGTGAGATAAATCTAGAACTGCACTCGAATCGTAAAATAGACAAAACTCCACTAGTTTTAATGGGCCGTAATCGTCACTCGATGAAGATTGCGACCCATCCAAACTCGTGGAGTATTGTCTATTTATACGATTCTCGATGCAGTTCTATATAAATATAGTGATTCATGAGTGGGTAGGAGTGGTACGCTGTAACTGCCCATGAGAGCAGTACACCGACTCCCCTCCCTGCTCGCCGTGGGGGCCGGGTCACTAACCCGCCTCCCGGCCGCTCCCCGCCCCCCAGGCCCGATCACAGACCGGGCGGGGTGCAGGTGGCCCCGGCCAGCGTCGAAGGGCGGAAGACGGGCTTTAACATTCACCCACGCCACGCGTTGCCCCGACGCCGCCCGGGAATGGCGAGGGTTAACCCTTCTGAAGGAAGACAGATGACGGAGTGTGCAGGAGCCGGGGTGGTGTGGGCTGTGCAGGGTTAAAGTAGACCGCCGCCGCCCATATCTGTGTGGGTATGAGCGCGCGAGGCCCTCTAGCATGTATTCTGCTCCATGGTCTGTCCATGACCATTTCTCAGTCATATTAAAAATTCTTCATATATTTAAGTATGAATACCGTTAAGTTGAGACCTCTACTTGTCTTTTAACGGTCCCTAGCTGTAGATGTACCTGGTTTAGCAATGTGTGAGATCACCTTTATGTAAACCTACACTACTTAGTCCTGTTACTCTGTGTATTCCCATGGATGACGGTATCATGTATATCATATATATATATATATATATATATATATATATATATATATATATATATATATATCACGTACAATCTAATTACATATATGCAACATAAATGATATAAAAGCATAGCTATTATAGAATGCATGGATATAACCATATACAGTTATATTCATGCATTCTATGTTATTTACTTGCAGTTCTATCAATATCATTTGTCTGACATCAGAATTCATGGAAACAAACTGCATAGAGATTTGTAAGATTAAAAATAACAGAAGATTAAAAATAACAAAAATATAGCGAAGATGTTCGTAAGATTAAAAATAATAGCAATATAACATACAAAAACGGATTATTTTTAGGCGGGGCAATCTGAAGTACTTTCCAATTATATCAACGCCTTTCTAATCTATACGTTGCACTCTATACCGTACTGCTCTTTATCGGTGTGCCTCATGTCTGCCTACGCCTCCCGCTCTTCTCCTCGCTCTCTCCACATTCCCCACTCCCAGTACTTGAGCCGGGATTCCCATGTCGCTGCACGAAGGCAGACAAATTGAACTGCGGCTTGAGTTACCGCAATCATAGAAATACCCATGCATCTTTCATAAATGAGCCCGCCCAGCCTAGACTCGTAATCACGGTCCCACGTCGGCGGATTAATTTCCATCCCGGTGTTGCGGTTTCCCGCCCTCAGCCAGAAATTGTCGTCTGCCACTAGAAAAAGTAACATAATCAACCCACTCTACCTCGATCCGTCTTAAAGCAGAATGCTCAAACCTGCTGTCATGACAGTGACTGGATATGAGAGGTCCAATGATGTCAATAAGGAAGCCCTCGTCATATGTTTGTTATATTTAAGTCAGATTCTTTGTGATTTTGACAAAGCATGTTCATGTATATCATGAACAAGCATGAACTCTATCTCAAAACTGAAATATGACATTCTGCTCTAGATTTGAAATACTTTGTGAATACGTTCGGACAACAGCAGACGAGATTAAAGAGGAAACATATGAAAGTTTAGGGTCAGAGCTCGTATCTCATCGAGTTGGAATCACGTAGTAATTCACAAGGCGAATCGAGCTCTGACCCTGAACTTCAATAGGTTTAATTTCTGAATTTATCACACCCTTCACATTAACTACTAGGCTAACCTTTGTAACATAATCCCCCATTGAGTTGGGGTTTTTTTTCTAAATACTCAATGGGCGTTGGATATGAGTTCCCAATGTTAAGTCTATGTGGAAAAAAATACCAGGGTGAGATAAATTACTTGAACTCTATATCAGAACTGAAATATACACATGCAGTGTGAACATCCATTAGCCACGTTGTATTAATGTTGTTCAGTGTGCACATTAGGTATATATATCCCGTCTAAATCCAATGATAGACTGACATTCTGCTCTATATTCAAATACTGAATGAGCACGTAAGGACACCAGCAGACGCGATAGATCAAGAACAATGTATAATAAAGAGACGCTATATATAGAGACATTTCCCGTCTCCTTTCTACTCCAACAGCGATCTACTGTGATTGCCAAAAACATCTTTCTATCTGTTATAATGTTTTGTCTTTTTCCTTTACAAAGATTTATACCCCATTAGGAGTTATATATATAAGTGTATATTGTAGCGGGCAGGCGCGCTGTGTGTTCTCTCTGTTACACTTTGTGTAATTCTGAATTACGCTATTTTGACGCTTGTACACTATATTATATATTCATGTGTGTATACGTATGTGTTGGTCGTCCCTTAATATACGATCGTTATTACCGGCTCAGTCTACGATATGCCTTACGATGTACCTAAAATCCCATTACGATGCACACCAATGTTCCTAGTCTAGACGTTTGTGTAATTTAAGATAAAGATGTTCCCGATTGTCTATGATTTTTCTCATTATACATTGTAGTGCATCGGGAGGTCTTAAATTGCTCTCGCACTAAGTGGACGGCGGGCCTTACTGTAGGGTCTCGTTATTTTAGCTCTCACCACCCCCCACACACACAGAGCATCCACGTGGGGTTACACGTCGCCAGGCCTGCTCTATGCCGGTTAATGTAGGTAATAACGTCACACCCACACGTGAGAATATACCACCTCACACACGTAATTGAGCTAGTCAGTGGAGTTGCTCAGTACTTCTCACAGACACGTTCCTCCTGTGTAGAGAGCCGCAGCACCGCATCAAAGTAAGTCTCTCCGCCGAACTACTTTATTTGGAACCTCACAGACCGATCCACGGACCACAGTGTCTTCTTTTACATAGCTTTGCCTTCATCCACTTCTATATATATCCTACAATCGATGGTAGTTCCCAGCTGAGTTCCAACACCGTCTTATAACATCGAAGTCATATATGATTTATTATAATGATATATATTATCATAATATAGAGGTGGTATACAGCTAATTTTCAATATATTCGAAGACTATTCATTTATTTCCGGTTCCATGTACCTTTTGATAAGAAGGTGTTGATCTCATATGTTCCTAACATCTATAAATAGTAGTAGATCTAGATTCTTAAGCAATAGGTCAAAACCATCAGCTCAACCGAGATATCGTTTATCAGCAACAGCTATCCTTTGCTCCAAATTGACCCCAAGTACAATTTTAGGCATAGGAATAACATAAATATATGCAACAATGAACCACGTAAAGTGCAAATACTACGCCATGGTCATGGCGGAGTGACGGGAGATGATGTCATAATCAACTGGCAAATCAGGGGGCGGGATTTGAGAAGGTAGAAAGACATGGATATGGAGATTTGTCTAGTCCTACCTAACTGGATAAACTGAAGCAATTTGAATTATTCTGACATTGTGATGCTATTTAATGTAAATGAAAGGAGGAGATAGATCCAGAACTGCACTCGAATCGTAAAATACTTACTCCACTCATTTGGATGTGCAGTAATCGTCACTCAAATTCACTTCGATGACGAATGTGGTGCATCCAAACTCGTGAAGTATTGTGTGTTTATACGATTTTCGATCAAGTTCTATATAATTATTCCAAGTGTCCAACTGAACCCTCCATTACAAACCCTTGATACCCTCCAAATCCCCGTCAGTCTGCACTAGTATCAAACTAGGAATCACTTGAACCACTATCTATTCAGCAATTCAAACGTAGATGTGACACATTCAACAGAAATTGTAAAAAAAAGTATGCAAACAGATTTTGTAGCGCAGTTGTGAACAGTACACTCCCGCTTCAACGAGCTATTTTCCCATTGTAAATATATGCCACCTTTTTGCCAGGCTACTGTTTTGACTGGTTTTTACCCAGTTTATTCAGTTAACAGCTGGGTATTGATGTGGGGACAAAACAATACATCGCCATATGCTATCATTCCATCACACACCACACGATATGGCCCGTCTTCACACAACAACAGTGACCCAGTGTTTTCTTTGAATATCGCTCGTGAGCTATTTGTTATTATATCAAGGGCACCATAGCTGATAGTGCTTGAGAGCAAAAACATGAATATCTAAGTATACATAGCCTCTCGGTTTATAGCGGAAAGTGCTTTTTAGTATGAGTTTTATTGTTGGGATTTTAAACTAGATTCAGGTCTCATTCATTGTAATGATTAAATATTCTTATTCCCACTAGGTTTGGCCATATAAATCTCACAGAAAAAGTTCTTCCGTTTATTCTGTATCAGTCCTTGCGTGTACACACGGTATTCACTGCTTTGGGCCATGAAATATTTAAAGTAATAAATACCTCGCGTTCCTATTAATTGAGACATATCGCACCAGAGCAAGCCGTATGTCGTATTTAAGGCAAGAGATACAGGCAACTCACATTGATTACATAATTAAATGCATATTTCCAGGCAAAACAGTGGCTGAACCTCACATATTTTGCATTAATCACTATTAAAAAAACACGGATGACTTTGTAAGTCTTTGGTAAAGAATAAGGGGCGGTAACTAGAAATCACTGGTGTGTCTTCTCTACAACCAGTGTATATGACTACACATAAAGACCTCACAATTGAACACCCACGTGCCTGAAAGCCTAGCAGTAAGACTAGTCTTACCAGTGTACACACACAACACAAGACGGTCCTGTGCGGTGTGTACGATACCAACACAGGTCTTAGTCATGTAAACCCGGCTGTGACACACGGATGCCGTGTTGGTGGGGCCGCCTGACGTCGTCTCAGTCGATGGATGTTTGGACTGGGCTCTGCCTTCTACACACAGGAGGCTTCTCCAGGGCTAACACTATACATAAACCAGATCTATAGGGGTATTATGCCGCACCCCGCCGTCCTCCATCGTTAGCTCTGTCTCTGTGGGCAAAGCATGTGGCCACAATGACACACATACGTAAGAGCCCGCCCCTGCACCCCGGCTACAACCCCCGGATCACGGCCAGATGGGGCACTGAGGCCAACCTAGAAATAGCATCAATTCCACAGTCAATAACCCGGGGATGATTTGACGAGGTCCTCTTATTTCTGTTATTACATGCGCCTTGTAGACTGAGACTAGTGTTTTATCTTAGCCTGCAAATATGTATCTGTTTGTTACACATTGGGTATGAGTTACCGTACTCGCAAGCCTGTTGAGTATGGGTTCCCAATGTTAAGCCTATGGACGTTTATACCAGAAATATATTAGTGTTTGGTCTGAGTCCCCGTTCATTATCTCGTTTGGAGTGCTTCAGAATATTCACTCTGCTATCACCTCGTTCATATTACTGCACCAACCATACTCGATGGCGAACGGGGACTCAGACCAAATACTCATCAATTTCTTTCTTAATCCCAGTCTATTTCAGAGCCTCTGCTCAAACGTTGGAGAAAATAAATGGGCCTTTCTTAGGAAGAAGGGAATACATTGTCGGGACGTAAATGTCTGGTATTACTTCACGTAGAGAACGTCAACGATCACCTGGATGACCCCAGAAACGGGAACTACAAAAATGCTCTGAAGAAAGTAAAACATTTCATGACATGAAGCTAGAAAGTTATGATTATTTCATATGAGTATGGAATTACTTGGTGGAACCAGATATTGTATTTCAGATTTCGTCAAACGATCTACCTTCTATTGACTACTGAGGGAGATATGCTATTTCCATTGATATAGAACATATGGTATTAATCCTTATTCAATAGAATGAAGCTAATAAGTATCTTCTGTTTCTGTAATCTATACAGGCCTATCCATGGTCTACTACATGTCTAAAGTAGTCTCTAGTAATAAGAGATTACAGTAGACTCTGGTAGCAAGAGGTTAGTGCTTAGGGAATACCAGCCTCCAAATTTTTAATTCCTACTTTCTAGAATAACAAATGTATCTGTCTGCAACTGACCGGTTGAGTTCCATCGGTTCCATTGTAGGTCTAGATCTATATCCCATGGTCACTGCATTTATAGCCATAGAATTGATAAATCGACACCCATAACTCATGCAATACGGCATCTAGTCGCTCGAGGGTTGTCATAGTGAGGTTGTTGGGGGTGGTAGTAGGGCGATGGGTGGGGTGTGGGGCTGCGTGTTCTATAGCTGACTGTATGCCGGTCAGCACACCCGAACTCATCACCACGCATGCGCGCCCAGCACCGAGTCAACATGGCGTGTTGATTCTTCATCAAAGTGTCAACACTGCCCTCTGTGCGGTGTCTGTGTGTGGGAGAGAGTGGGTCCACTGGAGGGGGTGTGTCATTGTAGGGTAGTTGTGAATGACACTGGCCACCAGAGCACACTCGCGTCAGCTCTGCTGAAGTTCGATCCACGGCCACCTTGACTATAGCCTGGAAGCCTAGCCTCCTTAACATAATAGGCCATGTAGTGCCCATAATATTTCTAGTGTATTTGGGGAATCTCATGAGGGAGAGAGGCTGTGCTGGTTCTCCTTGCCACTGTGAAAAACCGGAGGAACCATCGTAAGTTCAAAGTCGCTCACTCGTTGCTCAAGCTCTGTGTTACCTGTCCAATAATTCATTGAGTCAGGAACCAGTCTACTCTGACTGGCACTCTCCAGTCTGATGTTCTTACTACCAGAATCAGGAATCTCTGCTAGAAGAGTGAATTATATAGCTCATGAATTATCTCAGCAGATCTTCTATCATGCTTGGAGAGTGCAGTACTCTTGAAGCCCCATGTTATCATTTGTGTATTTTGATAAAAAAAAGACCATTAATTTATACTTTGCAATCAATTAGCTAAGCTAATAAGGTTTGGTTTTGAGTACTTATAGCTTATAACCCACGATGTGCGAAATCATACTTTGCTTCTACATATATTTGTATAGGACCCTTTGGCCTAGAAAACATCATACCTCACCAATCTTTAAGTCTGAGACAGAGGTAGTGCCTGCATGGAGGTGTCCCTATGCCTTCACTGCCATATAAGGGATATAGATGGCATGGATTGGTCCAGCAGCATTCAGAGCAAACCATAGCCTTCACCCTGACCTCCTTACATAGTGCTAAAAGCGCCTATAGTTGACCTGAATTTCTTGGGCCAAAACCCCCCTCAGTGGCCCACCTGGTTGTGAATGTGATCTCAGGCCGACCAGAGAGCCCTGTGCTGGGGTTGTATGGGCAAAGTGTGGTGATGTGGGACTTGGCCTGGCCATTTTATATTGATGTGTGCTATCGTTGTGGGCGGTATGGTTAGAATAAGGTGCGTCTCTAAGGATGGATGCTGTAATATAGGTGGCATTGAGGCCATAATGATGGCTTTGGAGCCATCAAGAAAGTATATACGCATAATAATTGAAAATTCTTACCCCCCAACCTCATCGCCCCTCACAATCTTGTACACAATAGGACATAGAAGGAGAATACGCAAAATGTCTAAAATTGTTGACACACCCCCACCCCTACCCCACCATCAGTGCGTACGTACTTTATGGATGGCCCCTTTGCGTTTTTGTACTAGGGTTACATTCAAGGGCTACACATCGCAGCAACAGTGATAATCAAATCACGACCAGATTTGATCTGTAAGATAAGAATAATAGGCAAATATGTGCATAAGGCCCGGCGTCCACTGAGCTCCCGGTAGCTCCAATATTTAGTAGAAACCGAACGAGAGTTAGACTTGACAATGTTTATGCCACGATGGGCAGGTTGTGTATTACTACACGAGGCGTAGCCGAGTGTAGTGAAGAGCAGACCTGACTAGCGTGGATAGACACTGACAAGTCTAACTCGAGTTCGGTTTCGTATTTATCCTACCCCGTCTATGCTTTTGTATTACTAAAAGATGAAAATTGAGTCAACGACCAACAGAACTTTTTTCATAGTAGCTGACATCCTGCTCTCTGATTGGTCAATATTGTTATTACTCTAGTGGCATAAAAAACACATTATGTCACGGCCTGCCACATAAAATTTGCCTATACTAAGTCTATGGCGGTTTTTTATTAGGGGTAGGATATGCCCTACGATGCACCTCCCGATAAAAGATAAAAATCGCATCGGAAGGACACCTTTATCGGGGCAGTTGATCACTTGTCTGTGATTAGACTCCGATACAAAAGGCGTGTCTATGATTTGCTCCCGATGAAAAGCCTGTATCCCAGGGTGTCTACAACATTTAATCATGTTTAAATATCGGTGGCTAATCGGGAGCATCGTAGAGTATTCTGCCAGGAAAATCACTTTCGCGTGTGTGATACCGAACAGAAAAGTATGGCTCGACTAGACATCTTGACATCTACGATATAATCCTTCCCAATAAGTCTACGATTCTGACTTTTTGTATCGAAGCCCGATCGGGAGGTCTAAATCTCTATCGTAGTAGGTGGACGTCAGGCCTTAAGTGACAAGAAGGAGACTCGAACTCTTTGCCCTGCAATACACATGTACCCAGTCGTCGGTATGTGATGTGGCATACGTTAGCCTATACAGAGCTATGTAATATGTCTTCTACAGTGGGGTACTGGAATAATATGCTCTACCGTGCGACATGGGCAATATAGAGGTGGTTGTGTGCAGTTTCGTCCTAGTGGCGTGTCTACTAATATAGAGAGCTATGCCTTCTATGTGGTTGTACAACGTAGTATGTATGGTGAGCGGTGGCTGATGGGTGGAGGGGTGACTGCATGGCTCCAGTGTCGTGTTATAAGTGTAGCTGAATAGACAGACAGTGGCCGCACAGTTGCACATATTGCGTGATCAGATGTAGTGTTTTCTCAGTGTGCCACACACTCTTATCACTCAGCTCTCATGCCAGATTTCAATAACCATCCGAATCTGTGCCGTACTCCCTCTCGCCGTGTGAATGGTTTCCCTCCCACCCTCACCAGTCCACATACACGCCATGGCATTAGGATGGATCTGCTGTTTACAAAATGGAACTGAGCGTTAAGCCCAATGCCCATCTACCGATGAAGGGTTGAACGATTAGTTCACAAATCGTATAGGAGTCGGCGAACTTGGCGCAGGCAAATTACGTAACCCGATCAAGCCCCATTTACCAACGATACATTGTCGGTGACTGGATTTATCAACATGTTGATAAACTTTTAGCCGCCAATTTTGGAACATAAAACCATAACTTGTCGTGACAAAAGGACATCTGAAGGAGGTGGTTTACTAATCGGTGGCTCACCCTTGCCTAGCCGTCCTACATCTACCGACTACGGCCGACTCCGTTAGGATGCCTCGCCTGAGAAAAATTACTGTCTGTTTGTCGCCGACAAAGGTACATAAATGTTCCGAAATAGGTAGATGTGTTTTGGGCTTAAAACATGCAGCTTCAGGACCATGGGCGACAAGGTTACTACAGATCAAAATCTAGATCATAATTATCACTCGTAACGTCTTCATTTTGACAGAGCTATAATTTCCGTTAATCATGGCTAGTTATATATGTGTGTAGAATAGTGAAGATGCACTAAACAGGATATAAAAATGATATCGAGTAGACTATATCGCAGGATGTTGATAGGGAACATATTGTAAGATTACACAGGCATAACACAAACGTTGTATTTAATACTCAAAAAGGTTAGAGCTTGTAGACAAAACTATAAACCTAGTATTTAAAGTTTTGCCGAACATAACTTTCTCCATCATCATATACTATATGAGAAGAATCAAGCTGAACTCTATATAGCTGTAATAATGATCCAACTTCTTGCGAAATGACTGGAACCATACCAATGTTTTTTTAACATATGTAATTGTCTCTTGCAAATCCTAATATATCCATGTTTGTGAATTGTTTACTAGTTACTTTCATGTTTAGAATGTATATCTATATTTAGTGTCCTGCTAATGCTTTATACGCCTACTGATTATGCCCAATCACAAAAGCGGAACTATACAACACTGGAGCAGATGGAAGATCTCACCTCCAGTATAAATAAAAACCTTAGAAAAATAATTCAAAACATAGGGCGGTCGCCCATGAAGCCAGGCTGTGAGCAGAACCCTGGAAAGCTGCTCTAAAGGCCTCTGAGCAGTTCATGTATAGTTCCTGCAAGTCCTCATCAGAGGGCAGGACTGTAGGGTTAAGGAGCAGCTCTGTGGAGTTAGTAGAATCACTGCATGGCTATACCAGATGTGCGCGCATAGAACATTAACCCTTTAGGTCGGGGCGAGTACTTGGGACTGGTATAATGCCTAGGGACGGGTCGATTTTCATTCAAACCGATATTCAATTGTTTGGTCACGAGATAAAACAGTTCATCCTTATTTCTATTTCATGTAATACAAACAGTGTTCAATACTACACCATAGGTACATTCTCCGAAAGTTTCATATTCTTTGATCAATTATTTCTTCATAAAACAATGAAATTGTGAATATTACTAAATTTCATAGCCGGTCTATGCTGGGGGTGCCTCAAGGCATTATCCACCCTGAAGGGGTTAAGGCATCTAGTTGGTAGAATCATAATCTTTAAGTGACATAATCCTGACATAATCGTGATCCTACAATTGACACATTATATGTTCCCTTTTCCCAAAATTTAGTCTGAGTGCCTTTCTCTGTATCCATTCAGCTGCATTTTAATGCGCAATACCATTAATACCATTCAGGCTCAATCCCAGGGAGGGGAGCATTGGACATGCATTTACATGATAGGAAAGGTCGTCAGAAGAGATGGAGGGTGACCTTCTCAACACTGGACCTATAGCAATACTTCTCAGTGAGCATGTCCCAAACGCCCATCCCGAAAGGGACCTGTGGAAAAGTATCATAGATCTTGGGCATAGCTGTTATAGGAAGGGAAGGTGCAGGGAGCAGGTGGGAGGAGTGTGGCCAGTCTCAGGTGCTGTTAACGGGGTCCAATTTCTCAGAGTAGCACCGGGAGAAGCTCTTTGAGCAGCTCGCAGTGTGAGGTCTGCTCTGGCGCACCCCTCTCCACCAGCCGCAGGCTTTCTTACCTCTCCATTAGTCATCAGCGCATGTAGGTAAAGCACAGAGTCTCACTGCCTCCTACCACCTATACATGCTCAGGGGAACACAGCAGACTTATGTTGTATAGGCTTTGAGCGAAATGCTTTGATATAGATATATGTTTATCTGAATAATTAGATTTTATTGTGCAAGGGTTGTGACAATGATTTAGTAAATTACCACTTTATTCTACTTTATTCATACATGTACTTACATTTCAATCTAAAATGTATCGTTGTTGTAACTAGCCTGGTGCTGAATCAACAGGAATGTATATCTAAACATTATGTGCATAAGCCTACGTATCTTATCTACATGTACCAGTAGTATCATTATTATATTGTACGAAATGATTTCCCCACATTGTTTTAATCTCGATGAAGGATATGTGATCATCTTCTCATCATGTCTACCGAATCAATGTATCTGAAAACCCATACCCTTATGAGAGATGCTATGACTAAATAACAAATAACAAATATATATATATGGGCATTTGGTACTTTGCCTTATGGGTTATTGGTAGTTTGTACTGCTCGGACACGAGAAAGGCTTCTGTTTTCTCTCGAGCTGCTTCGTTCCCTACTGTCACGACTAACCTAGATTAGCGCGATGATTTTAATCAAGTATGACAAAGCAATTCTTCCACTCTCACTTTCAATTTGGTACAGCGGGATGACAACGGTGCTGGAAAAAAAAACAATGGATACAGATCTCAGAGAATTCAGTTGATTTCTACTCGCTGTCACGCATAAGGCCTCGGGCAATACGACACCGTCTTATTTACTGTGTGTAGCCCGGAGTTTGTTAAAGGTATGGCATGACTGTCTGTCCACAAATAAAGACAGGACCGACAAATTACATGGTGTACGTTCTGTAAATACGGACATGCCATGTGCGACACTGGTCCGGGTGTCTACAATTAGCTCATGTCGCTGATCTCCAAGCGAGGCCCGCGCCTCCCTCGTCCTATCTGCGCATGCGTGTGGGCACGCACGGTGGTGTATCACTCTCCCAGCAGAGATTTTGCGCTCCACTTCCTGTGGCCGCTTATGTATCTGCCCCAACCTACCTGTTAGGGCTCAAATCTGGCTCAGACGCCAGTTTCTAAAATATCCTAAATTCTTAGCGCCTTGGGGAGTATTTTGTTGTTGTATTTTGTGGTTTTGTTATGTCAAATTAGACACAGTCATAGGGATTACTTTCTTCAGTGGAAAGAACCTCATGTGTTGCAGGCTTTTGTTTGTCAACATAACACATGTGCTCACTCGAAGGGGCAGTCTAATCAACTGTAGATTCACATCAATAAAGTGGTTTAGAGATGAAAAAGCAACAGCTGGATTGTCTGTTAAACCCATTTAACAATTCCTATATTTCCTTACTCATGATATGTGAGTTGTTTGACTTGTATAACTTTTGACAGCATCCTTATTTTGAATCTAAAATGTTCGCCGGTCTCCCCTGTCTTTAGTGGATACCCAGGGAACTAGCTTTGGGTTGGGGCAGAGACTAAGCCAGCGTTAGCACCACGAAAGATCTGGGGGGAGAGTGGGTGGTGTATGTGTTTGTACGAGCATGTGCGTGTTGTGTGTAAGCACGTGCGTTATCCCGGGCTCTGGGACATTCTGCAGGCTAGGAGCTGCTCCCACTGTCTGCGGATGACAAGCGTGTGAGTTGCTCGTACGCTCTGTCACGCTAAACGGATTTCTTGTTTCCCTTTTTTAGCATGGGAGCAGCTCATCTTGACAACAACACAAAATCACTGGTCACCAATTATAACATACAATTTTTATATATGAGCGAACATCCTATGATTACCTAACGCTGCTGGGGGTGGAATAACTTTCGTTTACTGCCCAGGTTGACGTTTCCTGCCCTGGTTGGCGTTCAGAGACGTTCGCTTTTTATCGATATTAGCTGACAATTGAAGGTATATAGGAATAGGGAAACCACGTACCGGTGGAAATAAGCCAAAGCCTTACCGAGTAACTCTGACATATTTCCACCGGAACATAGTTTCCCTCTAATACTCCCATAAAAATACCTATGACTCATATCCCGGAGTCTCATGAATATTCATATTCTAGCATTCAGTCTTAGACTTTCTGCAAATAGGTCAGAAACAATAGTTTGAAATCACCAATTCTCTTATGATTTCTCTTCTTCTGTCTACACCTGTATTTTGTCCGATCGCATTGTTAGGACTTGCTCATAGAAGAACGCTAATTCATTTGAGCGAATGTATGAGTGTCCTTTATAAATCTTTATTGAATAAAATAAAATCTTTCATTCGTGCCCAGTATCAATTGAAGGAAATACAGGAAAGCAACATCAATTAAATCGATATATTGGATGTCGCAGCGTAGGATGCATCTCCATTTGTGATAGTCCTTTGTAAAGTTGTGTGAGTCCATAATATTAACAGTCATTAAAGGTGGGTCGGTGGTAGTTAGAAACTTTGTTTTATCTTTTGGGGGGGTTGGTTTTCTTGCTCTATCTCCATACAGGAGTTCTTCTGAACAATAAGCCAATCCCATAATATCAAACAGTGGCATTACTGCTAACATACGCTGCTAACTGGCGTATATATATTATACAGACAACACATAACTCCCGTGATAACTGACTTCATACTTACTACGCAGCAGATCCCTCCGACTATAACGGCGTAAAATACGTCCCAGTTAAGCATTTTCTCTGTCAGCGATATTGGTGGGTGATATGAATATGCAAAAATCCATGAGGAGATGCTCAACTGACTCCACATGTATTTTGTATGTCCATTGACGGTGTCTGTCCTATCTGCTCCAGCCTCCACTCGGATATTAGCGCCTACTGACATGTGTTTGTATGGAGAAGGCCGGCACTATTATCGTTTTCCGAGTACCGCCGCACTTCCTCCCCATCTAATCTACTATTATCCGGTAAATTTACTCTGCCACCGCGTCATGCGGGGAATCGAGTGAGCAATCATCTTGTGGATTTACTCTAACAACACATGTGGTGGCTCTATACTAAACTAATATCTAAAAATATCCTACTTTCCTTTTACATTTCCCCTCGTTTATGTATATATACGTAAATACACGAAGCATCTGAGTCATCTTTTTCGCATCCTATCATCCTGTGTAATAATGTAGATAACTGACACTTATTATTGTCTATTATCCACCTGATACTAAGTGTCCATAGAAAACACACAGGGAGTGGGTATGGACATATTCGGCGCATACGGATATATGTTGTATGTGCCGGGGCGCGCATACGGAAAAATAGTACGTATGGAAAAATTGTGAATAATGTAAATAAACTAATATTGCATACCATCTGAACGGCAAAAAATGTGGATGATAAATGCATTATTTACAAGTTTCACATAAAAGCGGACATATGCTCCTCAGAGTTGACTCGACGCAAAATCCTCGTTTACGCTCGGATATTGCTACCCGTCAACAACTCGGAGCATACGACCGCTTGTATCTGAGACATATTCTGTAATTTTTTGTGTATATCCTACTATGGTCTAAGTAGCATTCTGCCATTAAAGTGCCACCTCTCACAAATAAACCCCATGGAGTAGCTGATTGATTGATCCATAGTGGAAACAGGGAATCCACTCCAATCACCTCTCACTATGATAAATCTTATTCCTAATGGTCTACACATTCTCGTAGTACTTACATTTACCTCTACCTGGATCTATCACGGAATTATTATGATTATGATTATATATATTGATATTCATTTATTTATCTCACCGCTGGTATTTCCCTCATAGGCTTAACATCGGAAACTCGTATTCAACGCCCATGGAGTATTGTAAAAAAACAACACTTCAATGGGTAAAATTGTCACAAATGTTAGCAATTTAGTCAGTGATAGGGGCGAGATAAAGTCAGAAATCAATCCAAGTTTACAGTCGGAGCTAGATCCTATTTCCTTTGAATGGCTAGCTGATTCACGCGGCTTCGCCTTGTGAATTACTGTGCTATTCAAACTCGATGTGATGCGAGCTCTGACCATAAACCTTCTACAATAGATATATGTCTGTGTAAGTGTGTGTCTGTGTGTCTTTGTAAGTGTGTACATGTATGTGTATGTGTGCAGATCAACCTAGTTGGAATACATAGTAGGAGCCATTAGCAATGGAGTGTCATTTGTACTTATTTCAAATATTTATCCATGAACACACAGTTCGAATAGGAATCCAGAGAAGAGTAAGAAACATGTGTTTCTCCATCCTTACTACCTCGTGTACCAGTGTAGTGCCGTATTGTAACCGTGTATATAACAGACTAAAACTGGCCCAGGCAGGCTTGTGTTGCCTGTACTGAAGACTGATTAAGATCCATTTCTATTAGCCAACGAAAACGGTGGAGATTTTTGAGTTATCCAGAAAGTCTGTCGGTGGTGCCACCGACTGTGCATCGGTATCGAAAAATCGGTGAGGGTAGTATATTTCACTCAGTGACCTAGCTTTCACTCAGTGGTGGGCGGTGCCACATTGCATAATCTAAGCAGAAAAGGTCGTGGGTCATTTCACAAGATTGGTCGTTTCCATTGACCGATTTTGGGTCAGCAGTGCCAAAAGTCCGACAGTTGTTCCTGACTGTAGCTCGGTGACGGGAAATCAGCCAATGGAAATGGGCCTTCAGGGACATTCCACGTGAAATCTGCGCTTCACTCCGCGTGGTGAGAGCTGGCTCGCCGACCCCGGGTCGCCCGCCCCACTTCCACCACCCCTCTTTGATGGAGTAGGAAAAAAGCTACTTTCTGCGCAATAACAACTCCAAATCCAATAACGTGCGACTACGTTAACATCCGCAGAGCATTAGCGTAGACCCGGCCAGCTATATGTTACCGTAGGGGTCCGGGAAATATGAGTAGTTGGACGTTGATGTGGAGCCATTGCATATCGACGGTGGTATCAACGACCTCCCCGACCCAGCGCACACACGCAGACACACCATTTCCTCCACTCAATGCGTGCTCTATCAGATTATTGATATACGAGTAATGGCGTCCAGTTGGGGACGGAAGCAAATGGGAACTAGGCCATTATATTGAAATGGGAATCATTGCTATTTTCATGGAATTTCCTGTGTGTTTCCTGCTTGCCGCCCAAATGTCATTCAGGATAAATAAAGTTTTTGTAATATATATATATGTATTTATTCATATACACACACATATATATATATATATATATATATATATATATATATATATATATATATATATATATATATATATATATATATATCGCATCATACAAAGATGTTTCGTATGTTTTTTTTGTTTCAGTTACGTGGCAGGCTTATTGAAATATAAAAAATAACAGGTGTGGTTTATTTTCTCATCTCAAGGTCGTGGAGAAATAACCTCAGCCTGATAATGTAGATAATGATCTAACATAAAAATAAAATGCTTCTGACGAACTAGTTGTATAATTGTTCTAAAAAAAGAAAACTTATCAAGATACGACAGAAATATGAGAGGAATTTTATTACTGAACCCCGGCTGATGACCATGCACTTACATCCATGATGCAGGCCCCTCAGCTAATAAAGTGTTATGTCAATTCCAGTGCTAGGAAAACAGGTACGGTCAGGTGTTAATTTGGTTATTTCTGTAACAGCTAATTGAATTTTTCAAAAATAGAAACGACCCAATACCTGTGTGACAGCCGGTGTGCTAAAATCGTCACGCCAAACTGCTCGCCTTCCTGTTGCCATTCAGATTTAATTTTGACGTCACCTCACACCCAATCTAAAATAATCCATCTATAACTGGCATAGAATGCAAAACTTCCTGCATTCTCGATATTGAGAAAGAGGTTCCAAAACATTCCCAGGAGGAAATAGTTAGAAGTTGCAAGTAGGAGACTGACCACAGCTCTGGCTACCTTGAACAACAATGATTAAATGCCGCAATATACAGAACATTCCATCCCATGATCAAATAAAACCTCACGGTGTCCGAGAGGTGCTCCAACATTTAGATGTACATGTATAAGACCACTCATATCTTCAATAAGAATCAGCGTCCAGTTTTCAAAACAATTGGAAAGTAAATTGAAGGGCGTGAAGTAAAAAAATCAGGTCACAGATATGAAATCACAAATGTACTACGACATTGATATCACGGTGTCAGTCTCTAATTCAAAAGTATAACATATAAAAGCCAAGCTAAGCATACGATGATATGCGATGCTCTTGTCATTCCTACTCCTCCCGCCATCAGTATGTCCCAGTTATAAATCCACAATGTTATTCCTGCGGGGTAAGCCCTTCTCCAAGCAGAGTTTTAGTGTTTGGCTATACTTGTGTGTTGATACTGGTACAGGTATTACCGTCCCTGCAATGCATGCTGGGTGACCTGTTACAGGTGGTCAGTACACGAGCCTCACTCTCCAAGCGGCGGCGTGTGGTGTGTGTGTGTGTGTGTGTGTGTGTGTGTGTGTGTGTGTGTGTGTGTGTGTGTGTGTGTGTGTGTGTGTGTGTGTGTGTGTGTGTGTGTGTGTGTGTGTGTGTGTGTGTGTGTGTGTGTGTGTGTGTGAGGGTCGGTAGGGGCGGGCTTTTCACGCCTTGGTGTGCGGACTAACAGGTCATGTATTGGTACTTTGATCTGTGGCCGTATTTACCCGCCTGTACAAACAGCAGAAACAAAGCCCACCAACCACCAACGTGGACACACCCAGCCACACAGAAAGCAGGCAGAACAGGTGCCTCGAGGTTTACCTACCACTACAACTCCCGCTGGCAACTGAGAGTGAGAATGGGTTCTGTGGGCTGAAACTCCATACCTTAATGTGGAGGTTCGCTTTAACACTAGAGCTAGCCCGACATCTATAATATTACAAATTTACTGTTGATTTTCATTTATGTAATCACACGAGCCCAAATTGAACTGAATTTAATCCTGTATTTTTGATTTCTCATGTTTTATAAAGGCTGGGATTCCCTGAAGAATCACTTTGGGTCAAGTGATTCCGAAGTATTGTTTTGTGTGTGGAATCCGAACTGCCTGGTCATATAAACGAGGGTTCCAACAGAAAATAGATGATTTCTTAGCTGTACATAGTCCCACGATACCAGGGTTTACGTGTTGGATATGCAGTCTAAAAACCATTGTTTCCATTGTTTCTAATCTAATTTGTCAAACAGTGTTCATGATTGGGTAACTTTCTTGTATACATAGGCATTTTGAAAATGGTATTTTTTGTAGACTCAAACAAAAACACACCTGCACATGAAAGTGCCTAGCGGAGTCTTAGTGACTTAATAGTATACACCTGGGACGAGAAATCTGATTGGAGAACGAGCCCAGGGGCTACATGAGAAAACAGCGAGCAGCTCGGGTTGGAGAGGTGTTTATTGGGTCCGGAGACCTGATCCTAAATGTTGTTTTCTGGTGGTAATAGCCATGTTTAAATACAAATTAGGAAACCAAGTCCAATGACGTCCTCCCGGCACACGTCGTGGTGTTTACAATGGGGAATGGCAACGAGAATTCAGTTCTGGTTCATGCCTTATTTACACATTGTTTGCATCCAGGCCGAGGCACGCCTTGGCTCTGTATATAGACAGTTGCAAGGGAACAAAGGTCGAATTGCATCTTTTTATCGTAGCTGGGGCCTTTTATTTGGTCCAGTCGTTCATGGTAAACCCCATAATAACATTAAGTTCGGCTTTGAACTTTCACGTTAAAATACCAACAGTCACGTGATATGTTTTTTATCAAAGGAATTCCAATCGGAAAGCAATTCCGCTTCTCATTTGACTTATGCTATTTTCAATCGGTGGCAGTACCAACCATGATCGATAGCCTGCTTACCTATAATTAGTCACTTTTGCTCTTTATTAATGAAAGATTATGTTACATATTACATTTTATGAATTCAACCATTAGACATTTTTTTGTTATTCAGTAGAACAATGCTGACAAAAGTATATTCGCCTTTGTTATAAGGCGTTCTTCCATATATAGTTTTATTCTATTGATACTTGCAAGTAATATGCGAAAATTCATGTACGATGTATTAAACAGCATAGTTCATACTATTGAGAATGTTATACTTCAGAGTATATGCTAAATCATCTATGTTTTCTGAATGCAAACTCTATGCATTGAATTATTCTAGGCAGAGTCCCAACCCTATGCCATGAAGTTAATTCTTTTTGGCCACGTTCCTTCCCAGTCTCCTTTACAGCCAGATATAGTGCGTTTAGGAATAGACACACATATAACTCTCCCGTCGTAAGTATTTTATCACTGTGTCTCACTTCCCCAACCGGAGAAAAATAATCCTATTGGCTGGGGTTTTTGTTTTTGCAACGGCAGCGAAAATCGCGGTGCAGTATCTAAATATATGTTCCTGCGTGGCTACACTATGACCCAGTATCATTTAGGTGTATGGCCGCCATGTTGGACGCCCTATTGCCCGTCTGTATGCCGATATGTGGTGCTGACACATAAATGTCACATATTGCTGGTATTCACGGTATGGAGAACAGATTTAGGAAGCACGGGGCTCGGCCTTGGCGCTCAGTGTTTGGTGGGAATAATATTGACATACCCTGGCGATATAGTGTATGGCGCGGGGGAGCTAGAAATGTAAGTTTGTTTTATAAATCGATTCCATATGCCGAGAGACGGCAAGAAACGTGTTGGTGCAACAGCAGCTTGAGACAACTACAACAGCAGCTTGAATCAACTACATTAGCATCTTGAGACAACTACAATAGTAGTTTGAGAGAATTACAATCGCAGCTTGAAATAACTACAGCAGCTGAGATAGCTACATTTAGTAGTTTTAGACAAATGCAATAGCAGAGCTATATATATATATATATATATATATATCGTAAAAATGAGAAATTATTCAATTTAAAGGGAACAAACGTTAAACTGCTAACGATATGTTATCTTACTATGTACCCATGCCGTATACTGTAAATACGCACCGTTTCATCATATAACATAAAAATACTGTACCGACCACTGGACCGTACAGGAAAATACAGACTACCTTCCCATACATGTTTATTGAAATATTGGTTATTAAGCCAAATGAAATTAATGATTCTTTTGAATAACGGGTATATAGTAAATATATAATGTCTAACCATGCTTGTACAAGTCACAGATCTCAATGATAATTTACGGTTTAAACAGAACTCGGCGTAAACGCCTCGTTCCGTGCAAACCATAAATTATCATCTCGTTCCGTGACTTGTACAGCATGGTCAGGACCTTCTATATAAGTATTGCTATGTATCAGACCAAGCTATATGAGGTTATGAATAATTAGTATTAGCCTAACTTAGACCAACCAGCCTGTAAGCCCCCTATAACTGAGAAGTCTCACTACTTGGTTCCTAGTAGACTGGAAGGTATTTCTAACGATGCATATCTGTGACTACAATATTGATAACAGCTGGGAGCATAACCGCGATAGTCTACTCAAGGTCACTACTTAGTCTAAAACTGAATGATATGAGACTAGACTGAGGCCTATTCTGCGCATCAAGAGATATAGAAAAAAAATGAATAAAAGAATGAATGAGTACACACGGGCACGATAACGTAGATTAAATTACATAATATTGTATCCCAAAGTTGTTTTTCAGGTCGTAAATAAAAGTGCGCTTATGTAAACACGTGTGCACGACTTGCTCGTCTGTGGGGAAAAACACACTGATGAATAAGTATTTAATCACTTTTATAGATGATGTCCGTGGAGTGGATGAGACATCCACAATGGACACACGAGCTGACTTCCATTATGAGGTGCTGGGAGAGTGGTGGATGAAATACCCATCACTCGTTATGGTCTCACCATAAAATACCCTTTATCATACAAAACCCCATCGTGACACAGTGAACACGCCTCTATCAATTTACAAAGTTACATTTGCGTGTACACACTCCAACCCACCCCTAGCCTCCTCCCACCCAGCCCTCCACATGTACACACACAAAAACCTCACCCAATTGGAATTCCCCCATTCAACTCACGTTGACAGCTAAGTAGAAAAAGGGTATCGCGATGCAAATTGAAACTCTCCAGTGATATTATAATAGATATCACCCAACCCTCTTCTCCAGTGCTGAAGCTTGTTTTTTTTATGTTAATTATTTTATCGGTCACTCACGTTAGAGGTGGGGGTGCGGCGGGACAGTGAAGATATTGGAGCTCTGAGCGAGCGGCTTCCGTAACCCATAACGCTTTAATTGGATTTACAGAGCGACCGACACTCGCAGCATGCAATATTTATTGCCCCCACGTGTAACCCTAGCCCCTAGGCCGGCGCCAGCGCCCCTACCGGACATGCCACTGGTATCCAAAGGCCTCCATGTTAAACTTGCCCCGGTGCCATTCGTAAAAACATAAACATGCAGTTTACTGGGCAGGGCGTGGTGGGATGGGTGCCATTCGTAAAAACAACCATATACATGCAAAAAAATCGTTTTCATGGAATGGAGACTCAAGTCTCTAATTTTACTCGGAGGGATCCGCGATACCAAAGTGTACTTGTACCATAGAAAAAATACAAACATATATATATATATATATATACATGCAATTCTCTGGACAGCGATGGAGGTATAGGTGCCGTTCATAAAACTAGAACCAAATGATATGTTCATCATTGATGAATGAGCGTGCAATTATAAATGAATAAGAATAAAAGGTTCGGGTTACATTCAGTCTATGGATAGTTTTTCTGTAACCTAATGGAACCCAGTCAACCTGTTATTTCTGCAACCGCCTGAGTCTAGGATCCAAACATATCAAACACCTGACGGTCAATGAGGTATTTCGGTCTCTCGTGATTTGGTCATGGCCAGCAGAGCATGCTTCTAAGACCCTGAGACACTGGCACCCTGCTCTTTTCACACTATCACAGTGAATAGCATGCAGATAGTGAAGGGACAGTTTTCTTGCAGCATGCTGGGAGTGTATATATGTGACCACTCTAGCCTCTAGTTTATGTATATAGCGCATGCAAACACGCTCTAAAACATAACATTGTATACCAGCGCAGTGTGTGGATATGTGAGAGGTTTTGAGGTTTTAGACCACGATTGTGACGTTGTGTTTCCCTGTCTGCCTACAATCTACAGCTCATAGCTACCAGATGGCAGTGGTATATTTTTCTCAGTTGCTACAGGATTAACCCCCAAGGACCAACCCCCTCCGTATATGTACACAACTGTTTGGTATATGTATATATCATATATATATATGCACCGATAGCTTTGTATTTCTAATCAATCTATGCATGAACACACTAAATTCCATGTATCAAGTACATCTCATCGAATTATAATATATTACCAACTTGTTGTAGATGTATGCTCTTTTATCTCACCCCTGGTAATTTTCCCTATAAATTTACCATTGGGAACTTGAATCTAACTCCTAGAAAAATACTCAATGGGGGATTATGGCACAAAGGTAAGCCCATTAGTCAATATGAAGGGTGAGATAAATTCTGAAACCTATTCAAGTTTACAGGCAGAGCACGATCCCATCTCATTTGAATCGCTGTGTTATTAATGCGGCTCCACCTTGTGTATTACTACGCGATTTAAACTAGATGAGATACGAGCTCTGATCCTAAACTTCCACATGTTTCCTCTATAATTCCCTCTAATGTTCATTTGTACACGTGAACTATAATCGTCTTCTAATAAACGCTTCTAAAAGGAAAAATATATGTCTGCGTTGCTACTCTGTCTGTAAAGCTGTGCTGAACAGAGGCGTGAAACCTGAGAGAGGTTTCCCTGTGGCAGACATGTTTACATCTCAAGTAAATGGCAGGTAAGACCGGCCCAGCCCCCCGTTCCATACTGACCTACCCGCTGAGGGAATCAATGTATAACAAGTTTACCTTTCGTAGAAAGAGTGTGCATAGTAAACCTTACTGTAAAGTGCAAACATATTTACCATATTCACACGGCAGGGCCCCCCTCTATAGGTGCCATTACAAGGAGGCGAAGGATGTATGATGTATACATGTGTTCTGTATTGTAACTGTATAATGAAACTCAAAAATGTCCAGTATCAGTAACCTGGTGGTCATACTTAGAATATTGAATGATTAAATTGTACTGAATCATAATAATCCGAATCTTCATGTTCACTAAAGATTCTTCCGTCCTATCTTTTTGTGCCCTCATTTCCCTCTAGAGTTTAATTTCAAAATTGAAGTTGGAGCTAAATAGAGAACTCCCCGACCTAGATATACTTTAATTTAGCAATATCGTATATTCAATTTCCTTTTTATATCTTCTTTCATCAGACAGTCAATCAATAACAATATTTGGGGACTATAGAGAAAAAGAGTTTTCCCAAGCATTTACATACGTGTGTGTGAGTGTGTATGGACACAGTCACTGAGTGAATTCTCGCCTGACATTAACACCTATATCCAGTGTATGTGTACACGTCATTGGGCTCAATATAAGTACTAATCGTATGACAGATAAAAAAGCTCCAAACACAGAGAGGTGTCAAGGTCAGCCCGTTGAGTATACTACTGGCTGTACGGTGGTGAGTGAGTAACACGGCGGGGGGAGAGTGATTACACTATAGGAGGGAGCATCACGGCTGACCGGCGGCTAAGCCATTGAGCAGCTCAACTCTAAAGCGACTGGCACACTGAGCCGCTCTGAGACTACGCCCTGAATGTGGAAATACGCCCAACTTACTGCTGTCTGTGTGCCTGGAACACGTTCTCATCGTACCAGAACGAGCGCAGGGCACAAGGGGCCCGGCTTTCTAAATAGACCGATTCTTATCTAGTTTCCAAATCACACTCTCGCCCGACCGAGACGAGTGAATTGCGTGGCAAATAATTTAGTGACTCAAGAGATATCACGATGTTGTTGGATACATTGAACCCGTGTTACGGGACTCAGACATATATTTTAAAAAGTTGTGGAGATTTGCCTCTAGGAATTCCGAATGCCAATTGCAGTTAATGGTTCTGAAATTTATTTTGGAGGGTTTGCTGACTATTTTAAGACACACACGAGGCCATTTGATGGACTTGAAAAAGATTCTAACCTAAGATATCATTATGCACCTATGATACATATAAATACACACCGTTTCGCCATACAATGTAAAAATACTGTATAGAATAGTGTTCCATACATCAAAATATTGAACAATGTTCCGTACGCGTCGGAGACATCATTTGTTGTAAGTCCAAATTATTTTTACTTTTTGTATTGATCAGGGTCAGGTCGGTATAAATAAATACATCATTTAAGCCGATATCAAGAGAAAGGGAGAGAAAGCGAAGGATATAGGCAGAGATGAGTTAACGAGGGCGTCAGTATTGACAGCTACAGTACTGAATGTAAGGTTGAGTACTAACCGTAGGTAGGCGACTGAGAGAAATTATACTCGTACTGGCATTTTAACTGGTATTCGCTAAATGGGCCAGAGTACAGAACTAAAATAAGTCATATTGGCACTCATTGAACTTTAGGCATAAGGGAAGTCTTACTGTATTGACGATATGATCAGCTCTCTGTTAATCTACTTCGTAAAACCATTATACAGAAGGCCAAGAGGTTTAATAAATTCTCCATTTCTGCTCCATTGAACACTTCTTGGATTTGTATAGTGGACCAATCGGCTCAATTACTCGGGACATATCACATCAGCTGATGAGTAGATAGTCTCATCTATGGCTGATTCAGTTCATTACTTCATTAGGTAACAATTGTACAAGATGAGGTATTGTAATATGAACAAACTACTTATCTAACTTGGTATGCCTAAGCCGTTACACGGGGTCAAATAGAGGTTCTACACCCAGGCAGGCTTCGCGTGAGGCCAGACACAGACCTCCACCAACATGAAGTTATAAATAGCTGGGCTTCTGAGGAAACAGACATTCAGCAAGTATTGTAATTCAAGTATAGACGACAAAAAGGGGTGCTGCCAGGTAAAAGCCGCCATTTCATATACTACTTGCACGGGCAGGCGAGACAAGACAAGATCGGAAGTTGAATATCGAGAATATTCTTGATTCAGACTTGGACAACATGCCATATTTATATGTGGACTGTTTAATCCGAAGGTAATTTTGTCAAGGATTATTATATTCCCGAGATGGAAATGGGATTCCATGTTATCGATCTCCATTTTAAGCAACTTAAAATGTGAATTCAGGTGTAGCTGAGATAGCGACATGTACTTAGCCCAGAACCGTCTGTAGTCTGAGTCTAGGATCAAACCCCTCGACGTACGTGACTCATGGGGATTAAACGTCGGGTAATTAGGTAACGATTAATTAAACACGGATTGGATTAGGCCATGAACCCCCATCGGGGTGAGGAGATTGTCTCCTTCCCTGCTTGGGTCAGACAGAGGTCAAAGGTCAAGATGCTATATTTGGACATTGATTAGGGACGGGTTGCCAGGTTACCAGCTGGTGGTAGATAAATAGAGGGCCGTGCGGCTGGACTAGAGCTAGAGTTGCTCGTGAGGTTTACTTCAGTCACCTTGTGCTTGGTTCTCCCTGGACACCAGGGGCCCGTTGAATAATCTAGGCTCGTACGTGAAGCGCCTTCTCCGTACGCCATAGAGACCAAGGGACGATGCGGGTCAACTTAATTCAACAGTTATGGACGGCATTATGGACGGCTAAGACTATTTTAGCGAACGAATTTAAAAAACAATTGAAGTTAAATACATCTGTAAGGTGAATATAATGTTATGTTCACTACACTGGTTTATGTCTTCCTGCACTGTTGTGGTTGGACAGGTTCATGGAAGAACGTCCTCCTATGGATGAATGTACTGAATCCTCAGTTTTTCAACTGAATAAAAAAAGGAAGAAATCATTGAACGATAACCCTTGTACGAGGTAAAGGGAAGGGCCATCATGTAGGATCTAGATTATTCAACGGGCCCCATTGCGTCAGAGAATGACGTCTGAGCCTGACGTCTGTCTTTGAGAAGGCATTCGCAGCTATTATAGACAGCCACAAGCTAGAAGCCAGTTTATCTCACTCTTGATATTTTTGTTTCTATAGGATTAACATTTAGGACTCGTTCTCCATGCCCCTATGAGTATTGCAGTCCGTTCTCCATGATCTATATCCTGTGTGACGTCCATTCCGTTAGTGTGTACAGGGGTGCGATAAACACAGAGGGCAACCCATTTTGGTTAAAAAAAGTCATTCTCCAACTCGTTTGAAGGCTATGTGATATTCACTCGGCTCTTGCCTCGTTCATATCATGCCGCATTAAACTCGTGGCGAACGACGAAAAAAGTGCTTATAGAAAATAGGGCATAAATAAAGCAAACTTGTATCTGCGTGCAACATGTCAGGAAAAGGTCGATCATAAATACCAACAATACAGGCTGGTTTCAGATAGGGAGCGATTGTATCCATATACTTTTCTGAGTTGACCCTACCCAATATCCTCACATGTGTTTGGATATTACTAACTCCCCATAGAACTATTTATACTTGAAACCGGACAATATTGTATATTTATACATTTTTAGCCTATTCTAGTTTGGCAGCTTGCTCTTTCATATTATACTCCTATATGTTTGTTATAAATCTTCTCAACAGCTTTTGGCTGTGACTAATGTTGATTATACATTCATTTCGTAAATCCAACGTGACAGATGTGTACATGTTGAAGCTACTTTCAATAATAATCCAACAAGAAATCAAGATCCTGGGTTTTAAATGAAACCAGTATCAGTAAAAATATAAAAGGGACAAAAATATGACGTATGATTTTGTGTTGTGCATACTTTCACTTTATTTCTACAAAAGTGAATAAACACAATGGTTTGAGTGCTGCATGGCCCCAACCGCATATATCAGAAACTAAAACGGAACAGCCAGGCTATTGTATAAAGCGGCAGTTGTATGGTAGGAAGCCTGACCAAAGGCAAAGCAATAAATCCCCTATAGAGCTTCAGCCTCCAAAGCCAAATGCTAGCTACGTGGCCACTTATGTTATGCTGCTTGATAAATATGCCGTCATGTCTGCATTTAAGTGCTTAGGAACATAGTAATACGCTGCATATGCAATAAATGCACCTCTTTAAAAGAGTTTTGCTATGTAAATTCCATAAGGACCATTTTGCTATGGAAATTTAATAGAGACTATTTCCTTCCTCCACACTATAGTCAGCAGATATCAATAGAGTCTCCCTGTCTGGCGTTATGAACAATGCAAAGGAGACCTTTGCATGGTTGTGCTTGGTGCTGGACGTGGCTACGCTTGGTGATGGTAGGAGAAGCTGGGAGGGCGCCATTAATGGTGAGCTAACACTATCAGAGATCGTTGGCCACTGACTTTTCCCAGCGTATGGTATGCCTGTCAAAGCCGTCATCACTCTATAGGCCTGTTTTCATTTGCCGACGAAAACAGTGTATATTTTTTTGAGTTCTCATAATAGCCCATTTACATTTTGCGTCGGTGGTTCCTGACTGTATATCAGTGATGGCCAATGAAAATAGGCTATTAGGAGAACTCCAAAAATCTACACCATTTTTGTCGGCGAATGGAAACAGGCCTTAAAACACGTATAGACCTTACCAGAAGCAGACCTGGGGAAGTTGCAATATCGAATCCACTATCATGCACATAAATGATTCGAATAATAGATTACAGATATTGGTGTGAATTACTATCTCGAAATTACCGTAGTATTTCTATTATCACCAACCTCCGGAATCGTGCCGTGTTTATTGACTGAATGTGGTATGAGCTGATTTAAGGAAATTCTTTTTCATTCCCAACAATCTTGCCGTATTTCTAACATCAAGAACTATAGCCTATAACCATTCTTGAGAGCGGCGTTATTTCATTTTGTCTATTTATGACAATACAGTATAATTATGATGAGAAATGCAAGAATAATGACAAAATACCTAAGGGAATACAGAATTATAATGAGAGGTGTATTAAATGACTGCACAACAGCTTCAACTTTAATATTCATGGTAAAATATCTTTATTGCGATCTTGTCTAGCCGTATGCAGGACCCTTTCGACCCAGGCATCCTACGTAACACTAGCGACATCTGTCTGCTGGTGGCGGTACTAATTAATTTCGCCCGGATATGGCCTGCCCCCACCCGCCGACCGGCCCGCCCTCTGTCGGCGGCGCCCTCAGCAGCACAGCCGCCAGAGGCCGCTGCGGGGTGGCGGGGTGAATTCTGATGAAGGTCCACCGGGACCTGTAGTGGTCAGCTCATTCATAAATCATACCTGCTGTATTGTTGGTGCTGAGGGTTGGCGAGTGGCCACTGGTCACTCAATGCCCGTCGTCTCCCCGGCGCCAGTCTCCACCAACACCACAGCCGTCACCCTCACCCACCGTGTGACGCCCAGAGAATGGCGAGGAGCGGTGTCTCATGCCACCCATGATTTGCCCATTGATAGGTAGACAAAGTGAGTTCGTTAAAGGATAGACATATCGTATATTGGTTTTCATTGATGGTGCCGCCTCACAGGGAGGCATCACTGGAGGAAACGTCTCTTGTGTTCTAAAATGGTCTTATGGTGACGTTATTTGAGTGGTTTTAATAATGGTTACTAGTTAGCACCATCATATAATGATATGAGGGATGGAATCGTTCTCGACCACTTGGAATGACAGTATCACTGAGAAGAAGCTAATATGCATATCTGTGAGGCCATCTAGTCATGACGTCACAGGGTAAATGTCGTCTGATTTCTGGTTAGTTTTCTATTTCGTCCTTATTTGGGACTCTCTATTGTGAACTATAGAATTTATTCAGGAGCATCTTTCTTCGTTTATCGGGGACCAAAGTCTATATTTGACAACGGATTACAACATGATAAAGCATGTTCTTACACAATATCACCATGCATTTGATCTGCCTTGTCGTATTTTCCGCGTAGTTGACGCGCAGTAATATCAGAGCGAATGTGAGGATATTGCGTAGCGTCAACTACACGTATTAGCTGGATAATGAATAGCGCTGCTGTAATCGCAACATCTTAGCATCATCACGCACAGGATATGAGACCTCTTACTATAGGCCTGGAGGCGGAATCGGCGCCGACTGAAGCCAGGTGCTAAGCTGAACAACTCCGCTCTTCATAGCACCTCCATTCAACAGTCAGGGTTCACGGGTTGGGCGATATGAGGAGAAATGGAGTATGAGTGAGAAGGAAGGAGAGGAGGGCAGGGTCTACCTCTGCAGGCAAAATGTGGATTTTCTTCTCTTTTTTTTTTTTTTTTTTGGGGGGTGGGGGTGGGTTGGGGGGTGAAGGAGAGGAGGGATGACTGGAGGGTGCTTTCTACCCACCGAGCTACCATATTCACAGACTGAGTCGTGCTTTATGGGCTTACCCACTGGCCCGACGACAGATCTGCCAGTCCGGCTTCCCCACCATGGCGCCTCGCACCTCCCTCTCCAGTCTCGACAGTTCTGCCTGCTTCGCTCCCCCCTCACACACTGGAGGCGCGGGAGGGAGGTAGCCACCCGGCTGCCACCGCTGTAACGCAATAGGAACGCCATGAGGCGCACACCAGCGCAGATTTCTTCTTTTTTTCTGTGCCTTTTATTATAGTCCTCCTCCACCCCAGCTCACTCACAACGCCTCTCCCTCGCCCCACCCTTCATTCCTATCCAACTTGTGTTGTCGCTATTTCCTGGTGCTTCTCAGAGTGCTGGAAGGCTGTACGTAGTGGTGAGGGCTCAAGACTGGATGCTGGGAAATAAGGACAGACTGTAGACTGAGGCATGGAGACTCGGCTGATCGCTATACACCGGAGTGATGAGAAAGATTCACCCATAGAAGTCCGACCATACAGATCCTTGTAAAGAAACCCAACAATATAGGTCTATCCATATAGCTCTCTCTCTCTCTCTCTCTCTCTCTCTCTCTCTCTCTCTCTGCTCTCCCTCTATACAGAGGTCACTCCAGGAGTCTCTCCATAAAGATCTACCCATAGAGCTCCAAACATCTTGGAGATATGGTATATCGTGGTTAGCTATAGTTCACCTGTAGAGATCTTTCCATAAGGAGCTCTTCTATGAGATCTGGCCATTAACCTCTGCATATAGAGGTCCCCTAATACCAGTCTTTCCTTATGATGATGGGAGATCAGTATGATTGAAATGTATGGTCAACTTATATATATACGTCTATATATTCATAGAATTCCGAAACTAGATATCCAGATATAGAGGTATACACGGGAGGTCCACCAATAGAAGTCCGCTTATTTATCTCACCCCGGTATTTTTCTCGATAGGCTTAACATTAGGAAGGTTCGTGTACCCAATACTCAATGGCTAATTTGGTGATTCTTTTCATCAATAAACAATGTTATACGGGGTGAGATAAAATCAGAAACCCACCCTCATTTGACCGCTACGTAATTCACGAAGCGAAGCTTCATGAATTACTCCGCAGTCAAACTCGGTGGAGTACGGACCAAGTTATTCTCATCTCGTGGGTTTCCTTCTAAATACGTGTACCGTTAATAGGAAGCAAAGTTAAGGATAAAATAGACAATCAAAACCCCATATATATAGAGGCTTGTTCAAAGAAGTCCAGAATGGAGGTATATCAACGAGAGCGCACCCATAAAGGTCCATCCATGGGAGTCTACCGATAGAGGGCCTGCACGAAGCACCACCAGCAGGGAGCCTTATAGGGTTCTATGGCACAAAGCCTGGAAGAGTGCCAGAAAATGGACGCAGTGCTTGGGGCTTATGACTTGGAGATGAGGCATGAGCCCTGGGGGAAGCAGGGTGGCTGGATGCATTCAGGTGAGGGGTTTGAGCAGGGGTCTGGGACCCCCGGTGAGTGGGGAGGGGTGGGAGACAGAGGAGGGGGCGGCGGAGGTGGGGTGCAGGGCCTACCCGCTCAGAAGCAGCGCCAGCAACCCTTGGGCCTCTCCTGGGCATAACAACATTCATCACACCTGGTTTTCTGGCTGTGCGCAGCTTGCCCCAACGTGGGCAGCTCCGAGCGCGCTCCTACTGCCGTCATTCTGCTACGAGATGCTCAGAGCTGCTCCAAAAAGGCGCGAGCCTATTCACTTCCAGCTCCTACTGGCTCCAACCGGATAAGACCTGTTCCGATCGGTTTCGTCAGGTTCCGATCTCCTCCATTTAGAAGCAAACTGACAGCGCTTTGAGTTCGTCTTGCTCTGATGAACTCAGGCCTTAGGGGAGCAGCTCAAAATGTGCCCATCAGCTCAAACCGCCACAAAACACACTTTAACAAGCTTCATTGACCCCATTCCTGTCCAAATCAGATCGAAAATGCCGGAGTCCCTGCCAATCACTGCAAATCAGTTCCTTCCTGCATTTCACAAGTGTCAGTGACACGTGAAGGTTGTTCATTGTTTGGTTGAGCACTATAACCCTCAATGTATGAAGATTTAGGACAGCAGTATGAGTACAGTGAAGACACTGTGCAACACGTTCTCTATACAAAAGAGTTGATTGCTGGTACGTGCAGATGCTTTCTATTAACAATTCTAAAATTCCTAACAACGAGTACGTCTTAAAGGGGCATTTCACAGGGTAGATATCATTGGTGATAGTCAGAAGGCATTGGAATACCGCACTGGATTTCTTAAGGGCGGAAAAAATTTGACGAGGTTTCTCGATTATTTGGTGGTGGAGTGTGTCTGCTACAGTTCGTGAGGAGAGGTTATAATAACTTTGTTGCAAATACGGGAAATCATTTCGAGCGTGGAAACCAATAAGGCAGAGCGGAAGGGGGATTTCCCTAGCTCTCCGGGAGGTTGGTTTCTCGAGTGCAAAAAACGAGTAAGATGTTGGATCATGATGGGGCATTGAGAGAGCTGCATGGAGGTGAAACAAGCAATACCATCAAATTATAACAACCTGGTTTATAACACAACGATGGCCTTCTAGATTTGTTGGAAAAGGTGGAAACATTTAAACCTTTTAACGGAGAAACTAAGCATTGATATTTGTCAATTGCTGGACTTATCTTGTCACTCACCTTCTGTATATTTTTATCTGGTCATAATGAATCAAGTATGCCAACACGGAGGGATTGTATACGAAACTAGATGATATAAGGACAAACTTTGGGGACCTTACATTAACCTAAGATGAAGAATCGAGTGCCTTAGATGTTGAAATCTGTAAAGAAAATGTGACTAGAATAATTTGAATTTCTTAACTTTACCAAAGAATAAGATCCTAGCAAAGCTGGCCTCAGCTATCTCTGTCAATACAAAGTCAGTTACATTGGCCTTGTGTATAACCATTGATGCCTTCCCTATGGAATACTACCAGAACTACTACCACCGCTACTCCCACTCCTACCACCGACACCACTAAATCTACCATCACCATCACCAATACTCGCTACTTTATCTCACCACTGGTATTTTCCCCATAGACATTGGTAATTCATACCCAACGCCAGTATTTAAGAAAAAAAATCCAATGGGGGGGGGGGGGGGGGATGGGGGGTCATGTCACAAATGTTAGCCCATTAGTCAGTGTGAAGGGTGAAATGGATTCAGAAACTTGATTAAGTTTTGGGTCAGAGTTAGATCTCACCTCGCTTGAATCGCTATGTAATTCACGCTGCTTCACCTTGTGAATTACTACCCAATTGAAACTCGATGTGATACGAGCTCAGACCCTAAGCTTTCATAGGTTTCCTCTAGAGTAACCACCATTACTATATATACCCATGCCGTATATACTGTAAATACACACCATTGCGCCATATAACGTAAAAATATTGTATGGACCACTGGTCCGTACAGGAAAATACGGACTACCTTGCCATACACGTTTATTAAAATATTGGTTGTTAAGCCAAATGAAATTGATGATTTTTTTTAAATTTTGGGTATAAATTAAATATATAACGTCCAACCATGCTTGTACAAGTCACAGAACTCGATGATAATTTACGGTTTGTACGGAACTCGGCATAAACGCGTCGTTTTGTACAAACCATAAAGTACCATCTCATTCTGTGACTTGTACAGCATGGTCAGGACGTTTTATATAATCACCAGATCATCAACCACCAGTACACCACTAACATCACGACCACAACACCGACCGCTCGTACTTCCACCATCAGTATACCACCACCACCATCCCCGCCTTCACAAGAACCAACATCGCTCCCTCCTGCCTGCAGAGCCCCCACAACCGGTGGAGGTTGTACTTCCTTTCCCTTCCAAACTTCACCCAGCTACCACCACCATTAACATCAGCCTCACCACCACCACCACCACCACTACGTCTACCACCACACGCTCCTGGTTCCTCCCCTTCGTTACGGGCGGGCTCGGCATGCCACCATCAAGCCGGGCGCCGGCGGAGGGGAGGCGGCGGCGGGTGGCACGCCCGCGCCAAACCCCCGCCCCGTACACTACTCACCAAGCAGGCAAATCGATACCAAGGCGAGAAACAAGCCAGGCCGCTGTGGGCAGGGGGTGGTGGTGGGTGGTGGTGGGTGGTGGTAGACTGAGCAGGTGACGAAGTGAGGAGGAGGTTGGTGATAGGGTTGGGTTTAGAAGAGGGTTGGGTATACGTGAAAGGTCTCGGTATACAAGGAATGTACCTCAGGGGTTCGGATCCGCTGAAGATTGTCGTGAAGAACCCAGCAGACCGGGGGATAATCATATGAAAGGTATGGGAGCTCGGACGTGAACGGAGTTTCAAATAGATGTAGGTGGGGGATGATTGATTGAATATACAAAGTGTAGGGAGGGTGTGAGTGAAGGAGACTGGTCGTAAGCTGGTGTGCTTAGGTATGAGCTGCTCAGAGATATGGTAGAGGTTGACAGGGGGTACGGCAGTCAGCATAAAGATATTCGGGGAGATTAGAAGGAGATGTTGGAGTGAGTGGAGAAGTATGTAAGTGGATCCCCAGCCTGTATGTAGGATCAAGTTGAGAACTATATTCTGTATGGAAAGGCGGCGGCTGTGAATGCAAATATATCGCTGGGCATAGGTTGAAAGCAATGGGCAGGATTAGGAGGTAGAGGTCATTTAATGTGGCAGACGACATTTCGGAGAGGGAAGACCACATGGTACTTGAACGGAGATTTCGCGCTTTAGAGTCACTCACTTTACCGAATGGCCTACAGAGTGCATGCTCAATGATACCAGGATGTCAAATGACCGGTAGTCCTGGGGTGATACCAGGTTATGACCCTAGTATCAATGAAGGACGACCCCAAAGAATATTAATATACCAGATAGGAGACTCCTGTCTGACAGGCTGGGGTTCAGGACGGCCTTATATCTTATTGATATCAATATGTGTCGTATGTCTTCTCTACACTACCACTCGCCTTCCTAACACTATTCTTGAGAGCTTCCCATACGCGTTGTACAGGTTTGGTTTTATATGACAGGATCTAGCAGCAGCAGGGGAGTGTATTTCAAAATACAGAGCCTCCACCATATCTATACACATGTGCATATACATGCATGTTCTCTTTTTCTTTCCCTCTTCTATATCATGTATATACAATATTATACACTGTATAATGATATAATTTCGACTTTGTACATATTTTGCCCAGGTATGAGCGCAAGTAACTTAGATATCTATGTCTGCCATGGTTTCTATTCTAACAATGATTGCCATGTTGATGATGTAACTGTATTCAGGACCGTTAGACCAGTCGCCAACTCAGCCCCAACTGCACCTGATGTGCTGATACTGACACAAGTAAACATTATTTACTTTAACTATTAGATAACGGTTGGTTGTCTCCATTTATTCCGCCAAAACAATTTTCGTGTGTGTTAATTATCACACTATATCTACAGTCTATATCATAATATTGTTATTCCCAAGTAACCAACGTAACCATCATAGTGTATGTCCGTTAGGTGGCGTTCACTGAGCTCCCAAAGCGCGTCCATAAAGGTTACAACGCGGTTGCCGAGACAAAGGAGCGTTTTACGTAGTGACGCAAGGTTACGACGCCGTCACGACGCAACCACAATGCAGCCACGACGCGCGCCTTGTGTCGGAGGACTTCTGACGAGGTCGAAATGTTTGATGTTTTTCCACAATACAAATTGCGTCCGCACTTATCGGGAGGGTGCTGAGGAGTTCCACAAACCACAGTTATAGTAGATCGTGCGTGATGATAATGGTACCGATGCAGTGGCAACGCCTGGCGTATTATCTCGGGTACTGGGACTGTCTCGGTACTGTAGCTGTATCGTACTGTGCGTCGCTACCGTGGCCACTTTTTCATTTTCCCGCACAAATCGCACGAACAACAACGCAAACATAAATCTCCCCTCCGATGCACCTACGATGCAGGACATTTTGCGTTGGCTGCGCGTCGGTAGGTCTCAGTTGCGCCTCAACCTGAGTGGACTCTCGGCTATGGTTACCGTTACGGGTACCAACAGACTGTGGAAAGATCTGATGGCATAACTAGGAAAAACAACCCTTGGTAAATACGGATTATTCATTGATATAGTTGTGTTATATTCGTGACAGGTGCGTTTTCTGACACCATAGACCTGAAGACTAAAGTAGGCCATTTGATATAACTCTTGTTTGATCTTGTCCCTACCTGTTACATCCCTGCCTCAAGAACATCAATACGGTATTATTGAATTTATTTGCACAAACCAAGGTAATTACGCAAATTGCTGATAAGACCACTGGTAAATTGTGTCACTTCCGCACTTCTCAGCTGAGACCATAGAATAGTCTGGATTGGGTATTGCCTGTGATGGATATTTGAAATGTATGCGTTTCAGAATGCACAATGGGGAAGGACTGGGATAGATTCCGGGAAAGGATCCTAGATATGTTTCATCATTGAGATGGTGGAGGACTATTGTACTAAATAAACTTTGGTCAATATAGAATAAGCCAACCATCTATATCTAACATTTTACTATTGTTCCATGTATACGTGAATATAAAGCGCTTCTCAATTCAACTAATTTCTATGATGTTTCCTAGAAATTGGCAACTCCTATCAAAACTGCTCTCCCCATGTGATGTATGACTTCTAAAAGGTTGGATTAGAATCAATAGCGAGTCACACATAGGAATGACATGCAGTCATTTAATGTGTCCCAGATACTGTAGCATTATGTCAATGGGTAATTAACATAGAGTTGTACAGATAAGCAGCATATCATTATTCATATATGCGAGATTAAATCTGCAATAGATTCGTAACACCTCCCTGAATTACACATGTATGGGATCATGCTATGTCTCTAGGGCGAAAAGTGAGAGAAAAATATCCACGAGATTGAGATGGTATTAAGATAGGAAGACGGGGAAATTGATGGAGTTATGGATTAGGACGTGTCACTGCGTTCAAAGCGCTCCTGGGGCTCGAGAGCTTTCTTGATGTTGTGCCGGGGAAACTCTCAGTTCAGTTCATGCGTTGCATGCTCGATATATTGGACGCCTTTAAATGAGAAGAGTTCATCGATTTTCTCTTTAACGGCTCGCCATATTCATAAGTCAAAGTCAGAGCTAAAAGCAGCTGGTGGCTTCTGGGCAGGAAGTGCACCTGAAATTGTCCTCTTTGTAGTGGAGATTTAAAAAATAAGTAAAATATTCACCAGAGCCATATATATCGGGCTCAGTCGTCACCTTGACAGACGATGGGGGATCTTGCTTTATGGATTGGGGCCAACTCGCAATGTCTCTCCCCATGACTTAGAGGATGTGTGTATATGAAGATAATATTCACTCCGCGTGGGTTTATTCTTATTGATTTTCCACGCCATGCGGTGAATGGCAACCGTCATGTTGAATGTCCCCGGGTGATACGCATGGCTGAACCTGTCGCTGACCGGTGACACGGTTGGCTGGTTGAGGTCATGGCGGTCTGGTTGTAAACACAGAGAGGGGGAGGGGTTGTTAGGTCCCTCCCGTTATCAAGTATGGTAATCATTTTCTGGGTGCATGCAGCTCCCTGTGGCTATACATACTGCCTGTAAATACCCCTTTACCCAAACCAATAAAGCCCTACCCAGTTCAGCATTCACATATCCCACCACCCGTAGGTCTTCCCGTTAAGCTAGGGCTTGAAGCCCAAACAAATATATCCAGCCAGGGCCAAGTTCTTATAGTCATTCCACAATATACATGTACAATAATAGCCTCCTCTCCCTTATATCTCAGATGTAAGAAAATATATCAGGGAAAAGATCCCATAATTTATATCGAGATTTGTATCAGTTGAAATCTGTTTCAATCTGCATATATGTAAGTGCATTTGTAATGAAGTACCAAACACGCTTAATTTTCTCTTGGGGATGTCTAAAGCCTATAAGACACCGAAATTTGTTCCTGATTCATCCCGACCATCGGCTCGGTGAGAGTCGGGAATAAAATTTCGGTGTCTTATACCTATAAGACACCGACATGCAAACTATACCAGATGACACCCCCTTCTTTTATAACCTCGTAAATAGACCCGAATGAGATCAAAGAGATCAAAGAGAGCGACCAGGTAATAAGTATATATAGGCAATAATGTAAAGTTTAATAACTTCTGTTCTATTCAAGATATAAAAAAACAGTTTTCAAATCTATAACCGCTTCTGTCTCCCCTACAAATAGATATAAAGCACTTGTGAATCGGACTGAGGGATAGATAGCAACGCTTTTCAAATGGCATGCTCAGAATCGGTAACAATCGGTGAAAGTGCGTACACCGGAATCTTAAGGTCGGGCAGAGTCGGTCATATCTGAGATGGTAGTAATGCCCGACGCGTCGGGAAAAGCAATAAAATCGGGTCGGTGAAGTGCGTACACCGACCCGATTGATGCAGATTGTCACAGACCCGACGGATCTGTCGGCCAAAGGTAGAATCGGGCACAGCCATCGGTCGGTGTCTTATAGGCTTAATGTACGTCCTGTCATGTACCTGTACTAATTGTACTTGTCCACTGGGACCATTCCAGCTCTTTTGATATGTTTATTAAAGGGGAATAGATTAAAGATTAAAAATTAGGGGAAAAAGCAGGGAAACTTATCGATTGATACCGGAATATATTAATTCCTGTTAATCTAAGTTGAATTCAAACACGAAAGTGTATGTATATGTAGTATGCAAACTAACAAAACCGTGTACTATTAGACTGCATAAAGAGTGCTTTATATTTACGAAAATAATAAGAATCATAGGCTCCACCCGCTATTGATTAATATCCGCATTATTTCAAGTTCTGATGATATTCTCATATTTTGCAAGGACGGCGCCTGCCATAATCAGAACAAAATCTGCAGTGATGCGCAGATAATACAGCAGGTCTGGTGATGGTGTGTGTTCAGCACAGCTAAGACAAACAACTCATAATAACGCACTCCACAGACGGCCTACGTTAATGATGTACATTAAGGGAAATAAGTGACGGTGATATAACAGTTTATAACAATGGTTGTGTTGGGTGTGGTAACAGTACACTTTACCATTGTAACAGTACACTTTACCCGTCGTAATATAATACGTTTATTCTACCATAACAACATCCCCAACCGCACCCACTATTCTTCTGATTACTAGAAACAGGACATTCGAGTACGACGCCACTACTGTGTAAACTTTATCAATTGGGCTTTTTACCCTGGAAAATCCAGGGGTCTGTTTAATAATCTAGGTTCGTACATAGAAACCCTTTTCTGTGTGTCATAGGGACGATGTGGCTCAACTTTATTCGACAATTTTGAACGTCCTAATTAACACCTAAGATTGTCTTAGGGAATAAACTAAACTAGTATTAAGCGATAACCCCCTGTATGAGGTATAGAGAATGATCTTCATGTACGAGCCTAGATTATTAAACTGGCCCCAGGTCCCTTTACGGGTCAAATTAAGTTTATTTTCTGTGAACTCTGCGCACTATTAAGAGACCTGCCAGCTGCTCGGTGTTGTGGAATTAGCCGTCGTTATCATAACACTACCAGCTGTGTGGATATTATTGTAATGTGCGAAACTCTCTCCACGGTCCACACGCTCCACATGCAAGCGTTGACCTACCGCCATGCTTCATTGCGTTCACAGACGACCCCCCGCGACGTCACACAAGGGGGTCGGAGCGATAAAAGGGCACTGGCTAAGAGAATGGCCGCCAGCCGCAAAGAAAAGTCACAACAAAGTGGGCGATATTAGGTTAAACCTGATCAAAGTCCCACCTGCTAGAACCCACCAGGGGGCGACACTGGGGCGACACTGGAGAGATTTAAACCAAGATGGTGCCTGAGGGAGCCATGCCGTAGTCGTGCTAATGCTCCTGAATGTGTGTCCTTGACGCCGGATTCCATGCTGTGGTGATATTTAGGTACACGGGATCATGCGCCGCCCGGAGTTGTGTAAGTCGCCCTCTTGGTGGCAGCCCAGTCGAGCCCCGGTCACAATGGTGGCGCCTTCAGTGTGTGCGCATGTGTGGTATTTGTGTAGCCTCGGGAAGCTTTGTGGCGAGCCTCGGCGGGGTGGGCGGGTCGGGGATTAAGGATTACGGGTACTCCAGGAGGCATCAGAACCTGGAGGCCCAGCCCTGGCTAGACTACCACTGCCTGGCTCTGTTGGGTTTGTGACCGAGCGGCCAATACGTTGTTAAACATATATACACTGCTGCACTGGGCCAGCTCGACACACGGCTAGACCCCTTGTTACTTGGGTGCAACACGTGAGGCCAAAAGACTACGTTCAAACAACACGGGCTGGAACTAATGTAAACCAGCCATTGTGGTGATTTTACAAACTGTCAGCGCTAAGGGTATTATGACGGCTGTTTAGTGGTCGGGCCATGCTTCGTGTTCGCTTCTAATCTCGCCTCGTTTTTGAACACACACGGGAACTGATTGCGTGACAGGAAATTTTGATCCTCTCTTGGTCATGGAAATCAACGACAGTCGTTCAGAAAGTAGCACTGCAGTATGACTCATGTAACGAAGCAATCAAGTGAATAATAACACAACATACACAGACGGTGCGTGTGTGTGTGTGTGGGGGGGGGGGGGGGGGTGGCGCCTATTGAAATGCTAAGATGGTTTGGGGAATGTGTGTATGGGTCGTACAAAGGTCAATTCTTAATACACATGTATATAGGTCAGTTATAGAACCAGAAATATTCATCTTATAAACGGTCGAAATATCCACTTCAGTGACATAGACAAGTATAAATACACAGCATGTTTATGCAGGTTGATGGTTACAGGTACTACAACAGGTTTTGAAACCTAATATTAGAGAAGTGACTGTGAATTCTAGCTAATGGATACTGTCACCATTTTAACACTTATGTCATTGGCAGATGAACAGTACTATAGTATTATACCATTATATATAACGAGCAACAGAACAAAGGCGGAAACCCTACCTTTGCTTGTAACCTGAGATTGAATCTGTCTCCTTTACCATACGGCTTGTCACTCAGTCCAGTTGCAATAGGCATACTTTGTGTAACACACTGACTGTCAATACGGCGGGCACACCCTCACGACATGTACAAGACTATGGTTATAGTGTTACTAGTCGATCACATCACCCAATTAAGTATGGCTTTACAGACTGACTTTCAAACAAGTCCTATCAACAGTACCTACCTACCTGTCACCCATACTCACTGTCACCGCCACTCACTGTCACCCTAACTACTGTCACCCCCACACACTGTCACCACCACTCACTGTCACCCTAACTACTGTCACCCCCACACACTGTCACCACCACTCACTGTCACCCTAACTACTGTCACCCCCACACACTGTCACCACCACTCACTGTCACCCTACCTACTGTCACCCACACACACTGTCACCACCACTCACTGTCACCCTACATACTGTCACCCACACACACTGTCACCACCACTCACTGTCACCCTACTTACTGTCACCCACACACACTGTCACCACCACTCACTGTCACCCTACCTACTGTCACCCACACTTACTATTACTCATCACTGTCACCATTCCTTTAGTTGTCACCCTGTCACTGCTCAGTTGACTCTATGTCACAATATCGTTATTATTCACAAAGTAACCCCATCTTAACCTTGAGTCGACGTTGTTCGTTATCACCAATCTATAAAAACGTTAATCTATCTCGATATATCTTCCTCAACGTTGTCCCTGCTTCAATCCCTATGCCCCATGTGCACACAGTTTTATATAGACTGGCTCCAGTCCCAGTATCCTATGACTACCCTCCATTTGCTAGTCAGAGAAGGATACATACTATCATGAACCTTATTCTGATTGTGTTTAATGATTTAATGAATGTCCATAATCAAAGACTTGAGCAAGTCTAAGTTTTATAGTGAAATCTCTGGTGGGTAACAGACGTGGCTGTGTGACATGGAACACACTATCCTTGTGTTTGTTTAATTTTGCGCGAGGTCTTTTTTTTTTATGTATCATGTTCCTGTCTATTGATCTATCTACTAGTGTTAAACATACAAGGACTGTATTATGTATTATGATATACCAACACATGTATATTCCATATATGTAAGTCATGTCCATCATATTTTATAGTCTGCATGGTTTGGTTCCCCAAATCAGTCTCGGTGAATCATTGAGGAGAGTAGATATTTCAGCTATATCTCTAAAATGAAACTACAAATGCCAAGAGCGACAGTAAATGAAGATAGATCACAAACCTTTCTTTAAAGATTATTCACAACAGCGGTTCCTTTACCCCAGGGGGAACATATACATATAGTTTAAAGAGACTGGGTATATATATTTCCGCAGACTGATTGTGGGAGCCGGCCCGAGTGTAAATGGCCTGTGTTGGAGTCTGCTTCGTGTACCCAGTGAGTGTGAATATTTCAGACGTTTTCTATCTATAATGTGGGTGAATCCCCCGTCACAATCGCCACGCATGAATGACCGAAGCTGGACTAGTTTTGGCTGACCTGTGATCAGACATGCATCATTGACACACATCGCATGTATACGCGTCGCGTGCACTACACAGGTGTGTCCTGCCCAATGCCATTTATACCTTAAACATCTCATTTATTCGAAATCATAAAAGGAGTAAGGTTATGATATCATACATAGGTCTAAACTGAACAATCTAAGGCTTGTTGCCTGTAATCTCTATTACATCCGACATCATGCTTAGAAAAAACAACACCACCATTGTTACACATCACATAGAGTTAGAGAGAATACTAATATAATTTAAATAAGATTAGATAAAAAAAATCCTTGATGTTAATTCACAGGTTAGTGATCTTACCGTCTCAGTCGCTGCTACTTCCAAATGAGAATTCCTCTGGGTCGAAGAGGAGCTGGAGAAGGCTGAACTAGGGTTGTTATTATTCTATGTGTGTATCTGTGGTATATCTCTCTATACGGTGTGCTGTACGTGCATTCCCGATCACGCCGGACACGCGCCCTGAAATGCCTGATACGGCTCTTCCTGGAGGCGCTGTAGGTCAAAGGTCATAGCTACATGTCGGAGGTCATGTGGGGTCACGAGGGGCTGGGCCCCGCCCGACGGGGTAGGGCCGCTAGGGGGCGGTGTGACGGGGGCAGGAGAGGTGTAGCCCGGTAGAGCCGTCCGCATGGTGGCAGCAGGTGACGATTGTAATTAGGCAGTGCTTGTAGAGAGATGAGAGCATTATGTAAATATATACACACCTGCAATACACAGGATGTTACTCTACATGTTGGAGGTAATATAGATAGGATAATCCACCCCTATGTGGTAATCACCACCCCGTACACTCCGTGATACCCCAAGCTGGGTGGGGTGGAGATCTAGCACACGGTCACGGCTCAGTGCGTCTGTGAAACACCAATCGCATGGTCTTCTTGCAATCTGGACCGAAGTGTTAATTAACTACTGTTAACGACTGTTAACTACTGTTAATTAACAACTGCTAATCAGGCTCCACATGCGCATCTGCTTATGTATACACACAGGCCTTGTGAAAGGTAAAAGTCGTTTTTCTTTCCTCTCTTGGGACTGGCGAATGGGGTATTCGTGTAAGTAGATAAGATCCAATTGGTGCAGACTAAAACTCTTACTAGTGTATGTATATAGATGTAGAAATCACAAGTAGTTTGACATCTGATTGATTGTGTATATGTAGGGATCCCTGGCACTGCCCCCTCCAGTGGAGTCTAAACTAGTCTAGACTATCTCCACGTGGTCAACAGGAGGAGTGGGTATATGTACATAGATCTCGCGACTGTTTCCTCCAGGTGCGGGATACACAGATACCCCTGTACAGTTTGTCAGTGAATCCTCCAGGAATACTGTAACTGGAGGAGCCGTGTATGTGTGTGTACAGCCGAGGTATACGTTAGTATGAGCGTATGGATGAAGGAACACCCCCTCACCCTGGAGGATCCAGGAGGGAAGGTGTGTGGATGGATGTATGGCTCCCTGAGCACACTGACGATGCAGGACGATAGGGAGGTAGATTGTGGGGGATCAAAAAGTACGCAGATGGATGGACTTGAGGAAGCGGTAGTGTATCACCACTAGTCCTTCCTCCACGGTTTTATACTGACGCCAGTACAGCCCCCTGGAGCAGGAGTGATGCCTGTCTGCTGGTAGTACTGACGCCTATGCTGCATCCGCTGTACGGCGTGGGCAAATGCCTCCACTCCTCCTTTTCCTCCTGGGCGCAATGTGTACACAGATCCCCTCCCCGTGGGTGCTGCTGGTTGTACTGGAGGAGGCAAACCGGTGTGGTTGACCCCAGAGGACTCGTCAGTCCTCTATGCGTGCGTCTCTGACACTGGAGGAACGGAAGGGGGTGGTGGTAGCTACGGTGTCCGGGGTTAAGCCGTGTCTCCCTGTTATCGTCGGTCCCCTCGGGATTTCAGTCATGTGACGTCACAACGTCACACTCGTCGTCGTAGATAACAGCGTTTCCTTGACCTACTTCGCGAATAGCCCACTCCAAGTGGTGTATGTTGGTGCTGGCGGTGCTGCCCGTGGTGTGGTGGTGGTGGTGTAAGGGCGTGTGCCCTCCCTGCGGTCACCACACTGTGAGAGTGGATCCCTGGTAGTATCACTGACGCCTACCAAGCGTCGCTTACAGGCGTCCGTACTCCAAATCCCACACCGTACACCAAGAACTCCAAATAACGATTAAAGGTACAGAGAGGCTCTATAGGATGGGTGTGCTGGAACGCTCACTGGTACTGGAGACTCCTTCTGATCGAGCTGAATCCAATCCAGCACCGCGATCCCGGCGGCTGTTTCGCCGGGCGACGCTGTGCGCGTTCCCCGGTAAGCTTTGTGGCGTCGGCCGGGCTCTCCCCCCGCTTACCGCCCGTCACAGGCTCCTGACGGCTCCGCCCCGCCCCCGTAGTGACACCGACTTCCTCCCGCACGCTACGGATCCAATACGGGTGCTGGTGGTGGCGGGTCGTGGTGGGTGCCGGTTGTAGACTATCCTCTCGCTTGCTAAACTCTAGAGACGAGGGTTAAAGAGGCAGGAGCTGAGGAGAGACAGAGAGTGGCGACTGTCAGTGTTAACGGTGAGCCTGCCACCTACCTCTGAGTCCTGCCTGCTGACAAGGCTAGCAGTCTGTCGGCTTAAGCTTGCTCCTGGCGGCTGGCGGCGGCGGTGGTGGTGGTGGGGGTGGTGCTGGTGGTGGTGGTGGTACTTCGAGTAGTGGTGGCGGTGGTGGTGGCTGGTGTCGAACAAGCCTCCGCTGGTACTCAGGTCTCTGGTTGGGATTGAGAGACGGCGGCCGGCTACTAGCTAGGAGAACCGCCACAGTGCTCCTGGCGTGGATGCCGGCGGCCTCCCTGGTCCTGCTCCTCCACGGCTGGTCGGGCTGGCGCTGGTGGTAGAGGAGGGTCGGCTGACAGCATAGCGCTGGTCTCCTCGTCTGGCAGTGCGTCCGTCTGTGCGGTGGTCCACCTCGCTGTCAGTGCTGGTCGCAGTGCCTGCCTTGCCCGCCCGCCCGCCTGCCTGCCTCCTGTAGCTACACACAGCCAGTCTATGGCCGCTGCCTGGCGTCTGCTGCACTGCTGCTGCTGCTGCTGCCGATCCTGACCTGGCTGCTCCGGTGTCTGTGCCAGCTGCCGATACTCCTCCAGCTGACGGCGGGCCTGCCTCCTACACCACCCGTCGCTGGTCCGCCAATCGATCGATGGCGTTTTCCCCAAAGCGCGTCCTCGCTGCTGCTGCTGCTGCTGCTGCTGCTGCTGCTGCTGCTGCTGCTGCTGCCTAGGATGCCGCTAATGGTATCTGCCAACTTCTGCCACAGGGAAAGCCTGCATACAGAAGCAGCAGCAGCTATTGGAGGCCAATACACTCCCCCTCCCAAACTCCCCTACTTCCCATCTCCACGCTCTCTACCCAGCATGCCGTGCGTGCACAGCGAACGCGGGCCGCCATCTTTGTTGTGACGTAATCGGCGGCGTGGCTGTTTGCCATGACGACGACCGTGTTTGGGCAGGTTACCCAGATACCATAACGACCGGGGGTGTGGTGATGTCTGAGCGTACATGTGTGAAAGGTGAAGACAGACGAATGGTGGGGGTGGGTCGGAGGGGGGAGGGAGGGGGTATTGTCTCGACTTGGACATGCACACACGTGCACTCGTACTATAGCCACACGAGTAAGGAGGGAAGGGTGGGTGTTTTCTGGTCAACTGACGTTCTCCTTGGATCCCTGACAACGTAGGTTTAGGATCATCACGGAGCAAGGTGAAGGTCACCCTGCCACGGCGCCATGACAGGGGCGGGAAAGGAGCGAATTGTCGTCTGCTTCCAGTGATCGAGAGACGGGTGTGAACGTGCGGGTATAGGGGTCTGTAGGGAAGGTGGTAACAAGAAGGAGGGACGGGGGAATAGCGAGATTTCTAACAGTTATTGAAAATAGGGTAAATCCGGAAATGTATATGTGAGAATTTGGGCAAAGATGAGTGAACATGGGAGGAATAATTGGCCGAAGTGAGTCTGCTTAAACCACAGATACCCGTGCTCAAAACAAATTTCCGGAGGCCAGTAAGAACGAGGCTTAGTGGTTTCTAGTTATGGGGGTTTAAGACTATAATTTTGGTTCATATCTCATTTGATACTATTGAAGTATACTTTACTACAATCGCCTCTAAAGAAGTTTGCCACTAAGTTACTATGACAGTTGTTAAGTGTATGAAAGATATGCATTTAAAAGATTGCAGAATGACACATATCTCGAACCACATGTAGTCAAAGTACTTAGCGCCACTGTCAGGAAATGGTGTTTTGAGCAGGTATCTGTCGTTTCAGTGGGCTCACTTTGGCTCAATATAACTTGTTGACGAGTGACTGAACAGTTGAATAATAGACTATGTAAGTGATGATGAAGGACCGAGTGAGGGAGGGGCAGATGATGGTGGAGAGTGAGGCAGTTACTCAGTTATAAAATATGGCTTTCGCAGTGCGAATTCAATCCCTGAGGACTGTGTGTAAGCTGACAGGTGGTTGATAGCTTGTACTGTTGTAGACGGTGAATAGTCGGGTGAGTCAATATCTATCCATGTTAGTGCATGAGCAGGTTTGTATACATGTGGAGAAAACAGAAGTTGATTTGTGTCAGGGTGTCTGGGTGTAGGTAGGTGAAAGGGTGTCAGCACGTTTATGTCTGTTTTAATCTAGGATTAGTATGTAGTATTTTTATGACTTCATGCAATCCATGTGTGTGGGACCTGGAAAATAAACATATTGAGCACTACTAATGATTGAGAAGGTATCTTTATCTCACCCCTGATATTGCCCCCATAGACTTAACATAAGAAACTCGTACCCAACCCTTTTTCGCGTAATACCCCAAATACCAAATTGGCGTTGAATACAGTGATATTATTCACTCACCAAGTGTGGTTCTAGTAACCATGTATACTAAAGTGTACTGGAGAATGTTAGGGAGAGGAATCTGGGGGACTTGGTTTTAACAATGGAGTAAAACCCTCTCCCAACGTCTGTGGCAATATCAATATTGAATGGATTTATGTCAGACATCACCTTCATGTAAATTTTAAACAATTCATTAATGATTTTAGACATGTAATGAAAGGAAGACTGATATAATGTTGACATAACAAACTCTGCCTTGTTTTATTACGAGGTTTTTACTCGTTTTTACTCGTTTAAAAAAAATGCATTAATTCGGATATCACCTAAGTAACATAAAACCTAAGGTAGCTGGGTACTATTTGCTCTGAAATATATCAAATATCAACGAATGTCTATCACTACATCGTTATTTAAAGTATGGAGGTATGGCCAGGAGGAAGAGAATTGTTTAAGTGTCTGAACCAACAAGCATACATGAGGATAGGTGGGGAATACTCATGTGCCAAATAACAATACATGAATACTGGAGGATAAACAAGGCGAATAGACGAGATTCACTATGGTAAATTGTCTTATTGCATATTTCAGAAATATAGAGATGCTGAACTCAAGTTTACTATTTATAGATAATCAAAAATAGCTAAAATTGATTTAACATATCTATGGATATTGAAGACAAGATGAAATAGATCTGTGCTCCATACTGTAGTATCTGCTTTTATACCGACAAACCACAATATAGGGGTTTCATAGGGCACAGAGTGATTACTAGTTCTAGTTCTGGTGGCCGAGGCTAAAATTCTTCCATAGCAAACCATTGGTAATTGGTCCCACCAGCGGGTCTTTTGGATGGCGTTAGGGGGCAAGATGGCCGCCTCCATAGCACAATAGCTATGTCAGGCACGACCCGTCAGGGAATGCGTGTTGTTACATCTAATTACCCTGGTGGTGTGGCCTGGAACTACCCGGGAACCCCAGCGAGGCTCGCAGCCCGCACACCGTCGCTCTATTGGTTCAGCCCTGTTAAACTTTGATTTGAGACTTGACCCCACAACGCGCAGACCCAACAAACCTCGCATCACGTGACCTCAAGCGTTCTATCAGGAAAAGATCAGTGAGCATGCGCGGCACCGGACGCATGCGTATAGCATGTCAGATCACGTGCAAACTGGGTTTGTTTGCAGACGACCGATCAGGACCGGGAACGCGTGTATTTAGATTATTCACTGTGTTTAAAAAAACACAGTAATTGCGCACGCGCAACGATGCTGCGCACAGAGATGCTACACGCATGCGCGATAGACTTCTTTAATCTTCGATCATTTGTACTTGAGCTAAATATGTCAGATTTAGGTGTATTCCTACTCAGTGGTGTTATCCATAGCCACATTTAGTAAATAACACATGTAAATTTGAGCTAATGATATATGCTGATGGTGATATGGTTTGAATGTAAATTCGACAATGTTTCGAGAAGTGGTTCTCACATGTATACACGCCGAACTAACTGCAGGGATATTGTCATGAATTTTCGCAATCCAATATTTTACTACCCATCGGGAATGAAACCAGGATATAGTGGTTTAAATATGTAGAATACCCTGACCTGAAAAGTCAAAATACTGACAGCTTTCTCCTGCCGATTTGTCTACTTTCATACTACCACATGACACATTTTCCCGTATGCGCCGGCTTTTGCAGCCCGGAGCATACAGCATATCTATATGCCCTGGGTATGGTGATACATACTCCCTATGTGATTTCTATGGACACTTTGTATTAGGTGGATAATACATAACGGATCGGTACGGTATCTCTAATCAAATTAAATTTAGATACTTTCTAAACAGAGATGTCGTTGAGGTTCCGGTCCTTCGACAGGTTGGCAATCATTGTTACCCACTTGGTTTCTGTAAACCTTTATTAAGTGTTTGTAGATTACTGAACCCTTAATATCAACACAAAGCGCACGTCATATAACATGAATCAACGCACTTAAAACACTTGCCATTATAACAATCCTAATCCTCATGTGTTTAACCTACATTCTTTATCTCTGAGGATTTTCAGGCCGCTCTTTATATTCATGCAGCCAAGCAGTAAGGACATCGGGAGTGTCCTTGCCAAGAGAGTTCAATGCATTCAGCTGAGAGTTAATTTCCAGTTGACAGGGTTTGATTCCAGGCCTTGAGTGTACGTAGTCACAGGCTATAGCAGCAAGCATGTTTTCCTCGTCACTGCATCGATAGGCATCCCAAGCCTATGTCTAATACTTGAGTAATTATTCAGTAAATCTTAGCTAATTGCAAAGGCATTACATCGGCGACGCATTACGGTGATTTTGTAAAAGCATTTTACTTAACCCTTTAACCGCCGCACTCCAAAACGAGGCAGGAAATGTACTGCCGCACCCCCTACGCTATTCCTATATACTACCGCTGCAGGCTTCTACTAGAAGCACCCCTGAGACGCCGGCCCAACTTGTCCATAGGCCAGACTTGATCTGTGCTTTATTTTGGTTTTCTCCGAGTTCTACTCGCAAATCAACATCTCCTTGGCACTATATAGACTCAAAAAAACATATACATTGTTTTAAAACTGTTTTATTCAAGTATGGAAAATTTCTAATCCTTTCGTGCTTAAATCGACTGAGAAAATGAATTTGAAAAAAATCCAAGTTTATGATGCCTCAAGGTATCATGCAACGGTTCGCACGGGAATGCCTGGAGGCATCATGTGGCGGTAGCCATGGGAATGCCTCCAGGCATCATGTGGCGGTTCACCCGGGAATGCCTGGAGGCATCATGTGGCAGTGAAAGGGTTAAGAAGCTAAGTATTAAGGTATTTAGACCCAGACTGTATATTTCTCACAAGAAAAGTACGATAAGCAGCTAGACGGCATGTCATTTTTGCAATAAACTGAACAGGAGTGTTCCTCAAATCTAAATGAATCTCTCCCATTTCTACGGTCAGAAACAATATGATGTTTTGAAGGTTTCGGTGATTTCACGATATTCTACATCAAATTTCGTGTTCGCCTTGAAGAGAGTGATTCCAATTTATTCATCGTTCGAGGAGTCTGCCATTAAGAATAAGAGGGGAATGGTATTCCCGACTATAAGTATGAACAAAGGCATGCTTTCCCTATCTAATGACATTGTTGATTATTGGTATTAGATCTACCATGTTTATTTCTTTTGATAACTTTGAGGTCTTACTCCTAGAGGGAGAGGAGAAGTAACTTGCCACATCAGTGTCTTCCGTATCAGCCAATCAAAACCATTGATATTTAAGCGACATTTCAGGCAAGACGGTATCCAAGGGACATGCTTCTCTGCATATGGCTTGTTGGGCTAGCGTATAGAATACCCATGGTAATAAAATACTATGAGCATATGGTACGTTCATCATTGGCAAATGAGCGTTGAATTATAAAAAATGACAATTAAACGGTTTGGGTTATATTCAATCTATGGGTCTTTTTTTAAACCCATTTGCACTGAATCAACTTGCCATTTCTGCAACTGCCGTAAGTCCACATATATCAATAATCAGTGAGTCAATGAGGTATTTCGATCTATTGTGACTGGTCATGGTCAATTGGACTGGTCATGGAAAATTATCCCTTCACTATCTGTGTGCTATTCACTGTACTATTGAGAACAGAGCAGGGTGGCAGTGTCTGAGGGTCTTAGGGGCATGCTCAGCTGACCATGACCAATCACTCCCAAGACCGAAATACCTCTTTGACCCACCTAGTCAGGCAGTTAGAGAAATGGCCAGTTGACTGGGTGCAAGTAGGTTACAGAAAACGACCCATAGACTGAATGTAACCCAAAACCTTTTAGTAATTTATTCAAAATTGCACGCTCATTCATCAATGATGAATATTCTATTTGCTCCTAGTTTGCCTATGCAGTATCGACCAGATTTTCTGTAGGTGAAACACTGAGACACTGGCCCTCTACACCTTTCCCAATGTCACAGTGTTGGCACGCAGATAATTAAGGGATAGCCTTTTTGCAGCACACTCAAAGTCTATAACCTCTCCCTAACCTAAGCAGCGTATATGAACTTGTGGCCCACGCTCAAAAACCTACACCAAATCTGGTCAATACTGCATGGGCGAATTAGAAGTATTTCATAACTGTAAGGCACTTCACCATCATTATAACATAGCCAACCAAATCCCGGAACTAATTTTGTCAATATGGCTAGCCATGAATTGATAGATATGACCTTTTCTGGTAGAGACACGTACTTAGCTGAGTCTATTATGCTTAATTCAAACTTTTCCTCGTCACCAAGTGGCTGCAGTCAGCAGTTTAGAAAGGCATGGAATACGATTAAACGCTTTGGCGGTTTGTAGTGGGCCCTGGTCAGGTGTCTCAAGCATAAATCATCTCAATGGCACAAAGAGGAAAGGCCGATTAAATCATCAATTAAAAACCGACTGACTGACTTAGTGCCCAAATTACAAGTCCGATCTGATCGATTAGATATGAAAGCCTTAGATTGCATCAGATGCGAACACCTGCGATTTCTTATCATGAAAGTGCAAAGGGAATAAAAGGCTTTTGCCTAAGCCAGCACTGTTAGCTTTGTATTCATTGGTACAATATGTGTTGGGTTTGGGTTCGACCGTGTATCCAGAACGATATGCATGGTTGATTTTTTTCTATATCAATCATCAACGATATTATCAACCATCACTACATTTCATATGTTTTGGACAGTGAAAATATGAATAACTGACACAACTTGATGGGATGGGTAAGGAAGATACACAGAATTTTCCTAATAAAAAACCCTGGTTTAAAAACCCACAAAAACAAAGGGTTCACCAAACCTACCAAGTCATGTAATCTCGGGCGTTCAGGAGAGAAATTTGGGGTTCTAATAATCCCCCACCCCTTCTTTTGAATCTATAGTATTATCTCATCCCGGTATTTTTCTCCATAGGCTTCACATTTGGAACTCGTACTCCACGACTGTGAAGGTCGTGTGCCCAAAAACTCAATGGCTAATTGGGTAATTCATTTTATCAATAAATAATGTTTTACGGGGTGAGATAAAATCTGAAACCCACTAGATGAAAATAACTTGGTCCGCACTCCACCGAGTTTGACCGAATAGTAATTCACTCAGCTTCGCTTTGTGAATTACTCTGCAGTCAAACTCGGTGGAGTATGGACCAAGCTGTTTTCATCTCGTGGGTTTCCTTCTATTATCCTACCCCTAATATAAAATTCCATAGGCTTAACATTGAGTTTCCGTATGCCACGCTGACTGGCATACAGAGTTTTATATGCCACTAGTGGCATACAGAATTGTTATCACATAATATTCCAAAATCGATGAGACAGGGTAGGATAAAATCAAAACCTGATTCGTTTAAATCTTGGCCGCTGCATTCCACTCCTGGAGTTTGGGCTCCGGACTTCACTTGGCTTCGCCTCATGAAGTCACTATGCCAAACTCCAGCCGTGGCGTATGGTGGCCAAGATTTAAACTCATCCAGTTTTACGATAATACCTCCATCCTGTGCGGTATCCGACAGGGCATTAGAGTGATCGTAACAGGCGGCCTACGATGGGAGGTATTATAGATTCAATCCTCCTTTGTGCCCTCCATCAGTTGACAGCATTAGAGGAGAGTTATGCAGGGGACTGCGGTCTCTTACAGAGTTTATCTCACCCCTGGTATTCTTTCCCCATACACTTAACATTGGGAGCTCATTCTAAATGCCCACAGAGTATTCAGAAAAAGTACTCAATAGGGGATCACGTAACACATGTTACCCAATTAGTCCATGTGAAGGGTGAGATAAATTCAGAAACCTATTCAAGTTTACAGTCAGAGCTCGACCCCATCTCGTTCAAATTGCTACGCAATTCACCCGGATTTGCCTTGGGAATCACTACTCTATTCAAACTCTGACAGTAATTATATAGAACGTCCTGACCATGCTGTACAAGTCACAGAATGAGATGGTAATTTACAGTGTGTATGGAATGGGGCGTTTACGCCGAGTTCCATACAAACCGTAAATTATCATCGAGTTCTGTGATTTGTACAGCATGGTCAGGACGTTTTTAAAAACATCATTAATTTCATTTGGCTTAACAAACAATATTTTAATAAACGTGTGTGGCAAGGTAGTCCGTATTTTCCTGTATGGACCAGTGGTCCTGACACTATTCTTACGTTATATGGCGAAATGGTATAAAGTAAACTGAATATGATCCCTCTAAAATACAGTGTCGCTGTACCTGAAGCTCCTCACCTGCTCCTTGAGAAAAGAGCAAAGCTGATGCAGCCCCTTTAGTCGGCCTTAACTACCTCTAGTTTCAAGTAACTTCTCCTCAGCTTAAGAAGAAATGCTGCTACCTGCTCATCAGACTAAAATTTCTCACCTACTCCCGCCAACTCGATGGTCAGTAATGGATCCCGCCGGACCTGAGATTAGATTGTAATGACCAGAGTGGAGAGCTACATGTTCCCAAAAGTTACAGATCCTCTTATTGAATAAATCTCCCATTATATATAACCAGACGTGGAATGGTCCTTGTGAGAAAATCACTCGTAACTTTTGCTGCAATCACCGTCCACCAGCATCAATTGCCAAGCATCGTATATTATATTTTTAAAGTGAATACATGTATATGTATATTCCTCTAAGACTGAATTTGATAAAGTTAAGGTATATATTTTACAATATATAAATGGTGCAATACCTGCTGTGCAAGCAAGTATGAATATATCTAATCTCTATAACTGGAAAGGCCAGTTCCAGGGATCTGGTAGCTGTTGTTTCACATATTATGAATATACGAAAACAGGGTTTCTTTTTAAGGAGCATAAATAACCTGATACTCTAAGTATATCTTTGAAAAAATAAGAATACACCAAGGCTGCGTTGCATCTAATGCCACACCAGAGCCTGAAGCACCCGTAACTCATCCAATGATGCTAAACTCATGGACTTATGTATATGCAAGTCCGTACTGCTCTGCATAAAACGTTAAGCACTGGTTTCACAGCCGGTTTGTCAAGTATTAATCACATATACTTTAAAAGTTTGTTTACGCTCCTGTTTCAAGTACCAAACCACTTTGTATATGACTATATGGAAAACTCCTTTTCCGTGTATGTAAATCCAAGCTACTAACCCACACCTAAAGCCGAATTGGCCAGTCGTTGATTTACTTACTTAATAAAATTGGTAAGAAAAAAAGAAAAGAAGAGTTAAGAAAAATGAATATTTTCTTCGCTTTTGCAAATGGAAATACATTCGAGATGAAATTTAGTGGGTGTTACATGGAGACTTAGGAAAGAAGATTAGAAGTGAGGTTGAGGGAGGGAGGGAGTGAAAATTGATTGTTTCTCGTGACCCACACTTCACTTCCAATGCAGAGCGGGTTGCGATCCCTGCCTCTCTGCCTGCCAGTGCCCGAGGCCTCGACCACTCCAGGCCTTGGTTAGCTCTTTACGGCATCAATCAGCGTCTCAAGCCCAGACTCAGCGCGTCTTAGCAGCGTCCCCGCCGCAGCGCCGCCTAGTGTCATCAGTCGAACTCATTGACCTTTGACCTGGGAAGTCGGAGTGGGCGTTGAGACGGGGTAAGGTTTAATTGTAGCCGGTGCTTGGCCGAGCACGAGCCAAGGCGCGACGGTGGCGCCATCACTTGGCAGGTTGACGAGCTAGGGCTTGGGCAGCAGAACAGTAAATCCCGTTGGAGGAGAATTTAGGTGCCTCGTGGAGATTTCTTTCTGTGGTCATGCTCTTAGAACTTTTGTTGAAGGAGACCAGCTATTCCTCGCGACATGATTTCAATCAGTTAAGATATGATCAAATTGAAAATATGGTATTAAGTTTTATGCTACATCAACACAGACTTTATATTATGTTTCAAAAACTAAGACTTTGTAATTAATGGACAATATAATTGTATGATTCTCGCATTGTGCTTGCAAAAAAAAGAATATACGGAAGCAATGACATACATATATTCCTCCTATTAGTTCAAAGTAGAATTGTTTCTTTCCTTTCATGGGATGTCTTATAAACGGATCACATGTTTGATTGTAGAACTAAATGGTTAAACGATCGACTTTAGATTTTCGATCCGATAATTGTTGGCTTCGACGCATATGCTTTTAACCCAAGCATGCGGTAAGACTCTCGTGCCCTGAATAAGACGTGACTTGTGAGCTCGTTCTGCGATCATTCGTCAGAAAAATACTCCAGCCTAAGGACATTCCGTTATATCTTTCCCCAAAACACCACATGATTGTGAAAGTCTGATGTCATAGTTGTTACAAGGTAATTGCTAAATAATATGCCAGCAGAAATTGAAGACCACACCTGACAAGTCCTCTTTCTGTAGGACATTTGAGGTAATCCCGGGGAGGGGGCTGAAAGAGCATCGATTATTGTTGGGAATACAATGTGAACTTTTATCTCACCCCTGGTGTTTTTATCCATAGACTTAACATCGGGAATTCGTACCCAATGCCCATGGAGTATTGTAAGGCCTGGCGTCCACCTACTACGATAGAACTTTAGACCTACCGATATGGCACCAATACAAAAAGCAAATATTGGAGACATATCGGGAAAGTGCAAAATCGTAGACATATGTCTAAACATGACAATCCACGATGCGCCGTAAGGGGTTTTTATCGGTTTGTAATCGTAGAAACGTGGCCCGATATTAGGGGACCTTCCGACGCGATTTTCATTTTTTATCGGGAGGTGCATCGTAGACCAAATTGGAGCCATATCGTAGTCGGTGGACGCCGGGCCTAAAAGAAAGACTCAATGGGTGATGATGTGGCAAATGTTAGCCAATTAGGCAGTGATAAGAGTCAGATCAAATCAGAGCTACACTCAATCCATGGCCACTGAAAGCATACGGTTTATTTTGGTTTACTGCGCAATCTTCCTCAGCTTTGCCTCTTGAGACCGCTCTGCAATCAAAAGTCATGGCATATTTTTAGTGGCTATGGATCTTGATACCAGGGGTGAGATAAACTCTGTGTACAGACGATTACTGACTTAAAACCGATTCCCGATAACAGTCTTATCAATACCATTCCAATCTCTCTTTAATGATGATATATCTAAGCCTTTATTGAACATTCATAGAGGCGATTGCTCACTTGGAGAGCACATGAAACATGACTTTCCGTATCCCTCCAAAGGCAGACGCCTGCGGTAGAGCCACGTGCAGGATACAAGTATTAGTCATATGGCCCCCTTCCATTGCCTAACGGAAACGGTGTAAATCTTTTGAGTTCTCCTAAAAGCCCATTTCCATTCTGCCTCAGCAGTGCTAAAGGTCCGTCTGTGGTTCCTGACAGTATATCAGTGACGGCCAATTGAAATGGGCTGTTAGGAGAACTAAAGAAACACACACCGTTTTCGTCGGCCAATGGAAACAGTCCTATAGGGGCCACGGCCTGACCGGTAGATTGTCTTCTAAATTCGCAATTTGCGCGTTTTATGATATCATTTGACACAACATGCCCAATATCATTATTTGTTCCATCACGAAATATAAGGCCCGGCGTCCACCTACTACGATAGAAGTTTAGACCTACCGATATGGCTCCGATACAAAAAGTCAATATCGGAGGCAAATCGGAAAGGTGCAAAATTGTAGACATATATCTAGACATGCCAATCCACCACGCATTGTATGGAGGTTTTATCGGTGTCTAATCGCAGAAACGTGGTCAACTGCCCCGATATTAGGTGACCTTCTGAAGCGATTTTGATTTCGTATTAGGAGGTGCATCGTAGACCATATCGCAGCCATATCGTAGTAGGTGGACGCCGGGCCTTAGAGATCATATCATAACTACACCAGCCCATAAAGGGCTAAGAGTCTCGAAGAATTATTCTGGGCGAATATTCTTTCGATCTCTACCAATGATAATCATATTTTTTTCTTCTCATAGGAGACTTTATTTTAACACCATTCTCAACACACTGCTTTATTTCAACAAAATAATGATATTTTTCCCTGTTGTAACACAGGTTTCCTGATATTTCAAGGATTATTATCATTTTACTTTTGTTAACAATTCTTTATAGATCCTTCTCATTTTACAGATACATATCAAAATTCCAGTTTATTTGTGCAGACAAATACAGCAGGTCACCTGTCATTTCACATCCCCTATTTGATAACGTCTGCCCTCCTCCAGTGAATCCTGCATCATCCGCACCTCTCTTCGCTGACAGAGATTATTTTCTTTGGCTGCACGAGTTTCTTTGTTGGCAGTGTCAGCAAAGAAAACAAGCCCTCCTTTCATCTTTCGCCTTAAATAATTCAAATGCAATCGAAAATATTGGCGGGTCCATGAGTAACAAAATAAGAATTTTCCTCGCTGTTTAATCTCTTAACGTAGTCAATCTGCCCTACACTATTCTCCTGGGGTCGTTTTGAAAAAGTGTGATTCTTAAATCCATACAGCTTGAAGATAAGTCCTTTAATTTGGAAAAGAAATGTGATAGTGGTAGTTCAGGATATCACTGACCAGTTGTGCTTTAAACCTCTGACTCCTCCATAAAGGGGCTACTTCCTGGATCTATAGTTCCTTAAGGCATCGTGTAAAATGCTCGCAAAACACGTTAATGATATATTGCATTGATAACGAATTTCATCAAATTTCAATTTGATACTACGCCAAGCTTTTCCGGCATATGGAACACGTAGTTGTTCGAGTACTTATCTAAAGAGATAAAGGATTTGAAATTAATGTCAAATATATAATTCTTTACAATGAAAGATGTTTCGTCATACAAAAAGGAAAAAAAATTGTTCTTTGGTGAACCAATATGTATTGAGGTTGACGTGGTTGCAAGTTGTCCATTAAATGCAGCTTACGGCTGGATCGGCAATCAAACCTGAAATTGGCGATCCAGTCACTGGAGGAAACGTGGAGAGGCGTTCCCTCCAGGGCAGATTGACCACGTCTCGCCCTCCATCCTTGAGGGTATCCCAGGAGGATCAAAGATGGTCCCGCCCAACCTCCACTAACAATACTCCAGGGGCTTTTAGGTCGTGGCTCGCGGGTATGCGGGTTTGGGGAGGTGCCTAGGGACGTTGGGAGTGGCTGTGGAGGTGGGAGGTAGGAGGAATGCCCAGGGTGCATGGGGATTCAGAGGTTGATGTGTGGGCATTCAACATGAACATAGAGGTTCAAGAGTTATTCCCGGCTGGCAAAGATGAAACACTACTCTATGTAACATTACACGGACGCCCGACAGCTTTTAACCATATATGGCATGGTTATTGGTATTCAAAATGGAGGCGCAAAACAGCCACGTTATAGGCTAATTTAATTTCTAAATATATGCAAGTTTCCACGGTATGGTGTGGCCTTTTGCGCTACGAAACCCTTGGTGTTTCATTGATGCAATTCCTTATGAAGATCCTTGAATATATTCTGCAATTGCCTATAATATTGCTACGCTCACCCATGAGGATGGTAAGGTGGGAGATAGGGGTCTGTAATAGACCGATGATTATAGAAAAGAGACCGTGTATTGTCTCGAGTTATGAGGTTAGTGAAAGGGTACAGTGAGTCATTTATAGAACATAATGGGTAAGGGTAGACAGGCAGCAGATGGTTGAGTGAGGTAGGTGCGATGTTATATATTATAGAGGAAACCTATTAAAGTTTACGGCCAGAGCTCGTATCCCATCGAGGTTGAATAGCGTAGTAATTCACAATCTGTGTGAATCATGTAGCGATTCCATAGAGATCAAGCGTTGACCGTAAACTCAAATAAGTTTCTGAATTTATCCAGCGATTCCATAGAGATCAAGCGTTGACCGTAAACTCAAATAAGTTTCTGAATTTATCTCACCTCTCACATTGACTAATTGGTTAACATTTGTGACATACCTCCCCATTGAGATTCCTTTTCTAAATACTCCATGGGCATTGTGTATGAGTTCTCAATGTTAAGTTTATGTGGGAAAATACCAGGGGTGAGATAAAAGAGATAGACAGATGAGGCCAGCATCGAGGAGTAGTGAGATAAGTGTGAGGGGGAGGGGTAGCATGAAGGAAAGGTAAGTTTAGATATAACTTTGTTTTGTGCTGTAGTTTAGTTTGGGGTATGGGATTTGCCCGTACAAGAGGATTGCCACAACACCGTGTTTCACGCCTGAGATGGCATAGTCATAATCCACAAGCCTCCATTGTTGCTGTTATAGGCTTAGGGGCGGGGTTCTTGGGCGATGAAAAAGCACTTAAGTTAATACTAGAGGATCAGCAAAATTCTACTAATGTTGACCATCCATATATAAAAGGATCATACGGAAAAGCCAATTGCCTACCCTTTTACCTCAACAAAGATCTACTGCTCACGCGCAAACTATACCAATAAACTTGCGTTAGCTTTGTTGAGTAGTTTATTCTAGACTGATTCTATTCAAAGTTATATTTTCCACTAATTCCCAGAATTAGATAACAAGCGAAACTGCCAGTTAGTTGATGTAAACATGATTAAGAAGAAAAAGCCAATTATTCAATGACTCGCTTCGTGACAATATCTTGAAGAGTTTTTCTTAATTGAAACAACTTCTCTTCGCTGAAGTCTCCTAATAAAATACCTTCTTCCTACTCGAAACACGCGAAACATGTCGGGTTATTTTAATTTCCTCAGTCTACTCCTTCAGTGTTTCCTGAAATCCTCCTTTTACATAACGCGGCATTTAAGATGGCTAAGATGTCTTTAGATTGCTAACCCCATCAAAGGACAAACTTTTGAACCACAGGATTGATGGTAACATAGACCATCATAATTTCCTTACATTTGTTAGTCCTCGAAAGCGTCTGTCTTTGTTAATAAGCAACCGGATTTCTATGTCTTCATTGATAAACAGCCTGCATCTCCTTTTAGAGAGACTTTCCTTCATCTTTGCGAGGGATTTCTTTTATCTTACTCCCGTGTGATCTTCCTACGCCGAGTACATCTTGTAAATGTTCTATTATTCCACCCCTGTGTTTTCCTACAGTCCGCTGAGTCTTGGTAGCCCTCCGTCACCTCGGCTTGGAGATCCCATCTCGTTGTGATATGACCCCAGCGGTGATCGGGCCTTCCTGCTTTAAAGACGATAATCAATGTTGTTTTATCCCACTCCGGTGACGGGAGTGACGGGATCTAGACTGACCAGTGGTGAACTTATTTTTCATCTATTCACTAATGATTATTGACAAAAGTAATCCTTTCAGGTCTTCATTACAATTGTCGCAAACAGAATAAATGACAGGACAATATATAGACAGGACATCAGAAAGATCGTGTATGATATTATCATGAAGCATCACGAAATTTCATATGATTGTTTATATGGCATGAGTTGTCTTCGCTGAATGATATCACGAAGTGGAACTGAGTGATATCTGTAGCGGAAGACAATGAATGGCATATAAACAATTATATGGAATTGAGTGTTGTTTAGAATTTAGCCTACCCTGTCATATGTTTTGAACTTCATATGTCACCAGTGGCATATAAATATTTTATGCCATACATATAACCGTGGCATACATTCACACCATGACAAGTCTATGGAGTTTTATACGAGGGGTAGGATAAAATCAAGTTCTTTTCCGAACTTTTCCTCCCCATGAGGCAGCGTGGTTAGTTAGCCTGTAGCAATTGCGAGGTCTTTTGTCCCGTCAATATGGATAAAGGACCAGGAACGGCATCATTACCGGTCCACTCTCTACGTTTCATTATTATCATATACCTCAAATCAAATCCATTAACGAAGCTGTCGATTCATAACCTTGTTGACTCTCCGTGATGGTGGTCATTCGCTACCGCTGCTGTCGCAGTCCTTGTCACTCCGATTGTAAGACGTGAAACGTGACGTGAAAGACGTCAAGCCCATCTTTATTTTAACGCGCTCTATGTCGTCATCACTAAACTAGTTTGCCAGTTCAAGTCCCCTTTGTGGCTACCCTACTCATTCGGCAGACGAGAATGAAAACACTAGGTGATTTTTCCATTTTGTATACGAAATGAGGTATATAATGACCATATTTCCATTTCGTAGATGAAATGAAGATAGGTACTGAGAAAATGTTCAATCTGTAGAGGAAAAGAAGACTCTTAGTTATATTGTATACGAAATGAGATATGATTTTTATTTCATATTGTTCCAGTACAAAATCTCAGCAGGATTTGTCTAATACAAGCACACTGTGAGGTACATAAATCCAACATGATGAAATCATCAATCTCATTGTAGTTTATGATCATATATTTGCTATAGATATTTACTTCTAATGACAAGTCTATTTCAAGGAGAACATTACATTAGAGTATTTTCAGAGTCATGACATAGTTTCTGCCAAATGTATCAAATTTCCAAAGAGTATCTATCTCATTCAGTAAATGAACACATTTACATAAGGTAACTATTCATAAGTGGCACCATGGTGTAGTGGTTAGCACATTGGACTTTGAATCCAGGAGCCCGAGTTCGAACCTCGGTGGTGCCTCTCAAGTTTTGATCTCTAGGATGTGGGAGAGTCAGTAAAGTGGGATTCACATGAAAGGACAATGGTGAATTGGATTCAGATGGAAGGACACAGATATCACATAGTCTGAGACATAGTTCCAGTGAACACTGAACCTGGGACTGAAGTGCCCTTGAGCTTAGGGGTGTGAAAAACATGTGATCCTGCTTGCTTGCCTCCTATTCATTACATTAGGCTGCAACTCATTAGGAGTACTTGCTGCTGACAATTACAGGGGAAAATACTTGTCTGAAGGAAATGGAACCCTACCATTCAGATGAGGAGATTATGTTCTAGTACAGAATCTCAGAAGGATTTGTCTGATACAAACAACCTTTGAGGTACATGACTCCCACCTTTGAATTTCACTTTATGAACAGGTATGTACTATATTGCTCAGTCATATAAATATGCTTGATGAAATCCTTCATCTCTTAGTAGTTTGTAATCATATGTTTGTTATAGAAATTTACTTCTAATGACCAGTCTATTTCAAGGGAACGTTATATCAGAGTATTTTCAGAGTCATGACATAGTTTCTAAATTATATCCTGAATCAAATTTCCAAAGTGTATCTATATCATTCAGTACATGTTGGTATTTTATGAAGTCATGAAATGATTTTACATTAGGTAACTATTCAAAAGTGGCGCCATGGTGTAGTGGTTAGCACATTGGACTTTGAATCCAGGAGCCCGAGTTCGAACCTCGGTGGTGCCTCTCAAGTTTTGATCTCTAGCATGTGGGAGAGTCAATAAAGCAGCATTCACATGAAGGGATGAATGTACCTGAGACAAGTGTAACTTGAACCTTGCCCATAGTCTCAAACAATTCTCTTCTGGTACAAAAATCTCATGCCAAGGTGCTTTTGTCAGTCTCAAGGAAAAATGGTGAATTGGATTCACATGGAAGGATACACCTGGTACATATCCTCAGACTTAGTTCCAGTGAACACTCAACCTTGGACTCAAGTGCCCTTATGGTGATGGGTATGGAAAACATGTGATCATGCTTGCTGGCCTCCTATTCGCTAGGTTAGTCAGCGACTCAGCAGTGGGTGCATTTGTCTCACCAAAATGTCCCTATAAATTTCAAATGTGTTTGAATTAACAATCTCTTGAGATTTTGTTCCTTGCTAGGGGTACTAATCCTTGAAGATTGCAGGGGAAAATACTTGTCTTAGAGAACTGGAATCCTGCCATTCAGACGAGAAGCTTGTGTTCAAGCTCAGAATCTCAGCAGTATTTGTCTAATACAAACACCCTGTGAGATACATGAATTGCACTGTGTGAATTTCACTTAATAAACAGGTATCTACTATATTGCTCAGTCAAATAAATATGTATGATGAAATCATTCATCCCATTGTAGTTTGTTATCATATATTTGTTACAGATATTTACTTCTAATGACAAGTCTATTTCAAGGAGAACGTTATATCAGAGTATTTTCAGAGTCATGACATAGTTTCTAAATTATATCCTGAATCAAATTTCCAAAGTGTATCTATATCATTCAGTACAACATGCTAGCATTCAATGAACACATTGACATCAGGAAACTATCCATAAGTGGCACCATGGTGTAGTGGTTAGCACATTGGACTTTGAATCCAGGAGCCCGAGTTCGAACCTCGGTGGTACCTCTCAAGTTTTGATCTCAAGGGCATGGGAGAGTCAGCAAAGCAGGATTCACATGAAGGGACAATGGTGAATTGTATTCAGATGGAAGGACATAGCTGTCACATAGTCTGAGACATAGTTCCAGTGAACACTCAACCTGGGGCTCAAGTGCCCTTGAGTTTAGGGGTGTGAAAAACCTGTGATCCTGCTTGCTTGCCTTCTTTTCATTAGGTTATGCTGCAAGTCAGCAGTGGGTGCATTTCTTTCACTAAAATATCACTATAGATTTGAAATTTGTTTGAAATAAAAATCTCTTGATATACCCTACCTAGTTAGGGGTACTCATTGCTGACAATTACAGGGGAAAATACTTTTCTGGGGAAAATGGAACCCTAACATTCAGACAAGGAGAATGTGTTCCAGTACAAAATCTCAGAAGGATTTGTCTGTACAAACACCCTTTGGGGTACATGACTCCCACCTTTGAATTTCACGCTATATACAGGTATGTACGATATTGCTCAGTCATATAAATATGCTTGATGAAGTCATTCATCTCTTAGTAGTTTGTAATGATATATTTGCTATAGATACTTACTTTTAATGACAAGTCTATTTCAAGGAGAACATTATATCAGAGTATTTTCAGAGTCATAACATGGTTTCTGCAAATCATATCCTGAATCAAATTTCCAAAGTGTATCTATCTCATTCATCAAGCATGTTAGCATTCAATAAACATTTACATAAGGTAACTATTCATAAGTGGCGCCATGGTGTAGTGGTTAGCACATTGGACTTTGAATCCAGGAGCCCGAGTTCGAACCTCGGTGGTGCCTCTCAAGTTTTGATCTCTAGGATGTGGGAGAGTCAGTAAAGCGGGATTCACATAAAGGGACAATGGTGAATTGGATTCAGATGGAAGGACACAGATATCACATAGTCTGAGACATAGTTCCAGTGAACACTGAACCTGGGACTGAAGTGCCCTTGAGCTTAGGGGTGTGAAAAACATGTGATCCTGCTTGCTTGCCTCCTATTCCTTACATTAGGCTGCAAGTCAGCAGTGGGTGCATTTGTCTCACTAAAATATCCCTATAGATTTGAAATATTTCTAAAATAAAAATCTCTTGATATACCCTACCTAGTTAGGGGAACTCATTGCTGACAATTACAGGGGAAAATACTTGTCTGGGGCAAATGGAACCCTAACATTCAGACAAGGAGAATGTGTTCCAGTACAAAATCTCAGAAGGATTTGTCTGATACAAACACCCTTTGGGGTACATGACTCCCACCTTTGAATTTCACGCTATATACAGGTATGTACGATATTGCTCAGTCATATAAATATGCTTGATGAAGTCATTCATCTCTTAGTAGTTTGTAATGATATATTTGCTATAGATACTTACTTTTAATGACAAGTCTATTTCAAGGAGAACATTATATCAGAGTATTTTCAGAGTCATAACATGGTTTCTGCAAATCATATCCTGAATCAAATTTCCAAAGTGTATCTATCTCATTCATCAAGCATGTTAGCATTCAATAAACATTTACATAAGGTAACTATTCATAAGTGGCGCCATGGTGTAGTGGTTAGCACATTGGACTTTGAATCCAGGAGCCCGAGTTCGAACCTCGGTGGTGCCTCTCAAGTTTTGATCTCTAGGATGTGGGAGAGTCAGTAAAGCGGGATTCACATAAAGGGACAATGATGAATTGGATTCAGATGGAAGGACACAGATATCACATAGTCTGAGACATAGTTCCAGTGAACACTGAACCTGGGACTGAAGTGCCCTTGAGCTTAGGGGTGTGAAAAACATGTGATCCTGCTTGCTTGCCTCCTATTCCTTACATTAGGCTGCAAGTCAGCAGTGGGTGCATTTGTCTCACTAAAATATCCCTATATATTTGAAATATTTCTAAAATATAAATCTCTTGATATACTGTATCTCATCAGGGGAACTCGTTGCTGATAATTACAGGAGAAAATACTTGTCTGAAGGAAATTGAACCCTACCATTCAGACCAGGAGATTGTGTTCCAGTACAGAATCTCAGAAGGATTTGTCTGATACAAACACCCTTTGGGATACATGACTCCCACCTTTGAATTTCACGCTATATACAGGTATGTATAATATTGCTCAGTCATATAAATATGTTTGATGCAATGATTCATCCCATTTTAGATTATGATCATATGTTTGCTATAGAAATTTACTTCTAATGACAAGTCTATTTCAAGGAGAACATTATATAAGAGTATTTTCAGAGTCATGACATAGTTTCTGCAAAATATATTCTGAATCAAATTTCCAAAGTGTATCTATCTCATTCAGTAGCATTCAATAAACACTTACATAAGGTAACTATTCATAAGTGGCGCCATGGTGTAGTGGTTAGCACATTGGACTTTGAATCCAGGAGCCCGAGTTCGAACCTCGGTGGTGCCTCTCAAGTTTTGATCTCTAGGACGTGGAAGAGTCAATAAAGCAGGATGTGAGGAGGCTACCAATGAAGTAAATCTGAACACTTCCTCATGCTTGTCATTATCCCTGTGGAAAATGGAGTTCTCGATTCATCCGCGACAGAGAGAAAATGGTAAGTTCACCTGAATGCCGATAGTGCTCCTTTAAGACAAAGCTGGTTTTATTGCCCTTTATTGTATGTATGCGAAGGGACCCGGCACTGCCCTCTTCTCCACCAGGGGCGGCATACAAACCTCATTATGCAGCAGGCGCTTCTCAAAACGAGACATCCGCCCACGCATCGCACAGGGGCCGTGCCAGTTTGACCACACCATAGGAGTACAGGTCGGGACCGTCCCCTGGGGAGTGGTCTACGAATACACCGTTCTCTTACAGCTGTCAGCCGTGATATAAATATCCCAATCAAATAACAAACAATGTGCGAGAGACAAGGCTACCCAGAGTCAGTCAGCCTGTCTGACAACAGATCGCCTCCTCCACCTTTTGAATAACTTATAATTACCATGGAGGCTTACATCGTACCATTCCACTTGTCTGTCATTGGATGCTCCTCGTGTGAGGCTGGAGCCATATCCAAATATATTATATTAGGACAGGTAAAGGGATATTCTGAGCGACATTGAACCGACCTTGTAAATCAAGCAAAAAATACACACAAAGAGAAATCCGAATATGTATAACTGGCTTTAAGAGTAAGAAATATCACTCTCTCCAAGCATAGGTCCAGGTCACTTGAAACATATGCTGGCAGAATAACAGACACTTGCAGCGACTGGCTCAAGCAGCTCACAGACCTCAGTTTACACCACAAGCAGCTCACATACCTCCGTTTACACCACAAGCGGCTCACATACCTCCGTTTACACCACAAACTGCTCACATACCTCCTTAAACACCACAAGTGGCTCACATACCTCCGTTAATACCACAAGCGACTCACATACCTCCATTTACACCACAAGCGGCTCACATACCTCTGTATACACCACAAGCAGCTCACATACCTACTTTAACATCACAAGCGGCTCACATACCTTCGTTTACACCACAAGCGGCTCACATACCTCCATTTACACCACAAGTGGCTCACATACCTCCGTTAACACCACAAGCTGTTCACATTCCTCCGGTAACACCACAAGCGGCTCACATACCTCCGTTTACACCACAATCGGCTCACTGACCTCAGTTTACACCAAAAGCGGCTCACATACTTCACAAGCTGGCCACAGACCTCAGTTTACACCGCAACCTTCTGGCAGACCACAATTTACACCACAAGCTGCTTACAGACCTCGTCCTAAACCCGTGACTGGCCCAGTCTATAAAGCCGCAACCTATTTGTCCGAGTCTCTAGTCCCGTGTTCTGTTTTGTGTCTGTTGTGTAGAGAATAACGGCGAGAACGGGGGGAGAGCGGACCTGATTACGCCCGGAGAGTGGATATTGAGAAGACGCTGGTGGCCGTGTATATACAGGAAACCAGCGGAACCGGAAACGTGCCTTCGACTTCTTCCTGGCGGTTGATCCTGTAAAAAGGCCTCATTGTTTATCGGAGTAAGGGATGTTGGGTTGGGAACGAGCTGATTGGTTAATCCGATTTCCGCCAATAAGCGGGTAGGAACGGAGAGGATATATGTGCGTCGGACGGATGTGATACAAGCCAGGCCGGCTGCTGAGGGAATAAGCGGGGAGGTAGGGAACCAGGCCGGGACTGACCCCGGCGTTCTTAACAGTGGACAATTGACGGGCACAGGGACCAGCAGAATGAGCAACGCCCCCACTGTAAGACACCATATAGGAGCGAATGGTATTTAACTCAACCCCGGAATAAATGTCCATAGGCTTAACATTGGGAACTCGTTCTTCATGCCCCTACAAGTATTGCAGTCCGTTCTCCATGGTCTATATCCTGAGGGTGGTCCATTACTTTAGTGTGTACAGGGATGAGATAAATACAGAAAGCAATTCGTTTTGGTCAAAGAAGTCATTTGACCAAAACTTGTTGGTTTCTTCTTTAGTTCATTATTGATGAATGAGCGTGGAATTATAAACTAAGAACAAATGTGTTTTGTTTTTTATTCAGGAAAATTAAGACAGTGTATATATAGGCAATAATCGATGGTTTTGTGGACAGGCGGCTGTAAACCACGAGAGGTTGACGCGTAGTAATACACGAGCGCTAGCGAGTGTATTACGACGTCAACCTCGAGTGGTTTACAGAGCCGCCTGTCCACATAACCATCGTTTGTTGTATTTATTATCCATCTTTTCGTATGAATTAAACCCATTAATTACCATATAAGGGGGTATAACAACAGGGACTATTTCTTTGCTCTACAGCACAGAGGGGCTATTTTCCCCGTATACCATGGTTTTCAGGCCGTATACCACAGGTTTGAATCCGTATACCGCAGTTATGGTATCTGACAGGTGTTATACAATGGGTCGTTGTTTACTGAATCCACATACATTTTCAATGGAGTCTTTGTATACGATGGATAATAAATTCGCATTACATTAAAGGGGCTCTTCCATATAAGTATTGATGTATGAGCGTGCAATTAAAAATTACAATTAAAATGTTTGGGTTACATTTAGTCTATGGATAGTTTTCTGTAACCCACTTACACCCAGTCAACTTACCATTTCTGCAGTCTGGGCTCCAAACATATTAAGCACCAGTGAGTCTTGAGGTATTTCTCTCTTGCATGATTGTTCATGGTCAGCTGGGCATGGCTTTAGGACCCTGAGACACTGGCACCCTGCTCCTTTCTCAATAGCGTGAAGATAGTGAAGGTATAGTCTTTTGCAACAGGCTTGGAGTATATAAGTAACCACTCTAATCTTTAGGCAACATATATAGGACATGCGAGCACGCTCTGATAAATAGCAATTAAAAGTTCTTGGTTATATTCAGTCTGTGGGTCCTTCTCTCAAACCCACCTGCGCCCAGTCAACTTGTATCTACAACAGCCAGTCTGGGATCCAAATGTATCATGCGCCAGTAGGTTAATCGGGCTTTAGTGATTGGTCATTGTCAGTTGGACACGCATCTAAGACTTTATACACTGACCTTCTGCTCCGTTCCCAATGCCACAGTATTAGTACACAGATAGTGAAGGGTTTTTTTCTGCAGTAAGCGTAAAGTCTATGTGACTACAAGGGATCTACAAGGATGAAGACAATGATCTCAAGATTGGCGACTTTACAAAAATCCGCCTTGACACAAAGGTTACTCATGTTCGTAGATGAGGTTGGTTAATCCTGTGTTAACCGATTATGATAATCTTATGTTTGATGTAGGAAATGGCCATTCCTGCTTAGGGATGAACGGCGAGGAGAATTTTTGGAGTGTAATGATGTTGCATGTTTTCCCCGGATAAAATCTTTATCAACACTTCAGATTTAAGCTCTCAGATAAATAATTATTGAGGTATCGCGATTCCATAGAACACCAAAGTCAGTAATTTTAACACCGGCGGTATAACCTACTATAAATGCATTCTATAGTATACGATAAAACCTCATGATCAATATCGAACTATACCTGAGCTATTCATTTCTCTTGATAGTATCTGTGGAGGATGCATGTTGGTGTCGATGATAACAAAGATCTTTAAAAGTTTAAATAGTCACTACAGAACTCACAGAAATGGTTCATTGGCAACACGTAAGACAGGGTTATAGACTCTTTATACAATCAACCAATACACTAATGGATGAACTATTAATAATTGACGCATGATCACTGATAAGGGAAACTTTATAGAAGAGTGGCAAGGAATGTAGAGAACGGGTGGTTCATTGAGTGGTTTATTGAGCGGTATATGAGCTAAGCTAACCCTTGAAAGTCTCAATAAGGGAGCATGGGGGAATAATATAACTTTACAACCAGCATACTATCGGGATAATCAAGATACCATTCGCGGAAATGCCTGATATGACACCATCATATATGCATAAAGTAAAGAGGTTTGATTTTCAGTGAGTGTTTAATTCCAGAATATCTGTTCATGATGTACATTCGGGGGGTGATACCTTCAGAAGAACTATACGCGTACATCTCCATGTATCTTATGCTGGGGATACACCAAGCGAGAAAGGCAGCGATTTCCGGAATCGCCAAGACAAATTGGCGTATATATGTGAGATATCATTTCATATTTCACCTAATAATTGCTTCTGAGATTCTCAATCATCGCTAGAAGAAATTATGAAATAACATCTCACATATATACGCCATTTTGTTTTGGCAATTCCAATGATCGCTGCTGTTTCTCGCTTGATGTGTCCCCGAATTTATGCCGGCTTCTCTATTATTACATACCTATAGCCGAACGTCAGTCAAATACTAACCTCTCACGGGGGTGTAGTATATCGCAACTCCGGCCCACTATGGTGCGCTTCGTCTCACTGTAAGATTCTAACGTGTTTGTAACTAACTCGCCGCAACGCGCTAGGCGTGCGTATTCGACGGCATCGCAACCAAAAACAACATGGCGAACGACGTCAAATCGCGACTTTAAACTTGCGATACACGCCCCCTGTAACAACTACAAGTGCGTGTTGACCAAATATCGAGGTAGCCAACGATTGGCTCTCACCTAACACAGTTTAAATAGCTCAAATATGCGAACTTCATCGATAATAACAACACGCCGTTTGACTTGGAGCGCAACGGGCGACGCACAGACAAGTTTACGCTGATTCCCGGGCGGTTCTCCTACCCCTCTCCAATCGCATTCTCTGTTAACTGCATGCTTACCGAATAGCAACTAAACATCCGTTCGGCGAGTGACGGTATTATCGCCTACTCGCTGCTACTCCGCGTTGTCAACGTCATAATTACGTTGGCTACCAGGGCTTAGGTTCTATCAAACTTTGTGTCAGAACGGAACGCGCAACGGGGTTTCCCGGAGGAATTAAGCGATGAAATTTTAACACGAGTAAGGGATACAAACAAACTATAATCGTTCCAAATATGAAGAAGATCGGACGTAGCGTTCCAAAGATAACAGCGTTTCAATTTCGTCATAGCAAATGTCTGCTCTGGTGGCCATTGCACCCTCCCACCTCCCTTGCACAGTGAAGGTCGAGGTCACTGCATAAATTAGGGTCACGTGAGCATAGGGCTACACTGGCCACCAGAGCAGAGATTGCTATGACGAAATTCAAACTCCGATAACTTCATAACGGTGCGGCCGTTTTTCTTCATATTTGGTACGATTATAGATTATATGTATACCTTACTCGTGTTAGAATTTCATCGCTTAATTCCAACGGGAAGTGAAGTTGCGCATTCGGTACGACATGTCCAGAGTGGTCTTAGAGATACAACACTTATTGCCCCTGTTTCCGCTCCATTGGCCACCGACTGTCATGACTATAGCACACCTTTTAGCTCCCTAAGTGTCATATCTTCACTAAGTGAATGATCAAATTAAGGTATGTAATAATAAGAAAACGCCCTGACTGTGGCCAGAACTACATCTTAGTTCTCGGTCACCTATCGCCGACGTTCGCCCCTCCGCCTGCGGCGTCGGGGCGAACGTCGGCGATAGGTGACCTCGAACTAAGACGTAGTTCGGCCACAGTAAGGGCGTTTTCTCTTATTATTCCGATCCCACATTTATGCATGGATGTAGGAGCTCCATAATCGCAGCAGGCCTCATATGTACCTCTGCTCGTATCAACTGTGTACATACAGCCCGCTCCTGCCATGTCGTACTAAGGCCCGATGCCCATCTACCGATTAAGGGTTGAACGATTAGTTCGCAAAAGGTATAGGAGTCGGTGAACTTGTCGCAGGCAAATTACGTAACTGAATCAAGCCCCATTTGCCAAAGTTCCGTTGTCAGTGACTAGATTTATCAACATGTTGATAAACTTTTCGCCACCGATTTCGGAACATAGAAACCACAACTTGTCAGTGACAAAAGGATATCTGAAGGAGGTTGTTCACTAATCGGTGGCTCACCCTTACCTAGCTGTCCTACATCTACCAACTAAGGCCAATTCCATTAGGACGCCTTGGCTGAGACAAATTACCACCCGTTTGTCGCCGATAAAGGTACATAAATGTTCCGAAATCGGTAGATGGGCACTGCGCTTTACACCCATACCACTGCACAAATACCACCATTTCGTTCATAAATGCGCCATGGCGGAAGTGCATATATTGGCTGAATTTTAACTTGTTTTCATATGTATACGCCAAGGGTTTATATACGGACGCGTCTTGGCTGTATTTCACACCCGGCTTATATGATAGGAAATATTCTCTCCCCCCGCCGCCTCCCGCCCGTTTGTGTTGGTAGAAGTATAGGTGTCCTCAGTGGGAAACCCTCCCCCCGTTAATAGTCCAAACACTTAGGAAGGTATAACAGGGTTCTAACTTGTGGTCATATCAAGTAAAGTTGCTCCTTTTTTGTTAGATTTTTCTGTTTTGATGTGCTTCCCTGACTACATCGGTCAGTCTACCAGATGGTGACCAGTTGTTGCCAATCTAGATATCACATCTGTACGTTTCCAAATGTTCAGCTCTAACATAAACCGATAAGGTGCTAACAAAATAAGAGTGTCATTATTAATGAATACCCCAAGTAGAATAGCTATGGAGGAAAAACTATAAAAGAAAATATGATTCATTATGTTCTGATAATCTTTCAGCATGATTATTAGACATAATTAAAAAGTTGTGAATAATTAAAATAACAGCGTCACACCTACTTGGTAGTTGATTAACGAGCTAAACCTACATGCAAGTATCAGCTTCAACCAATGATATGCTGGCAAACTGGTGTTTTATTTATATTCAAATATTGACAATGTAATGCAATATTCACAGGACTTTTCACATTTGTTAAAGTAGGATTGCACATATTCATGATGCATTCATCATCTTGTTGATAACAAATGATATATCATTGTAGTCATTCGGCAGATTAATTAATTAATTAATCAATATATAATCATATACATTACAAAACACATCGAGGTGATGATATCTATTGACATTAAAGGTGAGGGTAGGTGGCTAAAATTTGTGATTAAACGGTATGTGTGTTGTGTAATGTGGGGTGAGAGACAGGGAGGTATTTGGCAGCACTGGGAGCATCAATAACTCGCATGCTGCCATAACTACTACACATGTTCTATTTCCCCTCCCAATGCATGCACACATGTGGTTGGCACCGATTAGCTGTACGGAGACCCGCGCAACCCTTTGCAACCGAGAAAAGTCGTCTGCAACCTTATCTCACCCCTGGTACAAGTTTAGCCATAAGAATAACATTAGAAGAAAATACTCAACGATCACCCCCGTAAAGTGACAATACTACGCCACAGCCGAGGCGTACTGAATTTGGGATGACGTCATATGGATTTGCTAAGTCTATTCTAATTATTGTAAAAGATTGATGATATTTAATGTGATAAAAAAAGGGGTGAGATAAATCTAGAACTGCACTCGAATCGTAAAATACACAAAACTCGACTCGTTTGAATGGGCCATAATCGTCAAGGCCCGTTTCCATTGGCCGAGAAACTTTGTGTAGATTTTTTGTGTTGCCCAAAAAGTCTGTCGGTGGTGCCACTGACTGTGCGTCTATATATAAGGGTAATAGAATTCACTCAATGACCATGCTTTCACTCACTGGTGGGTGGTGCCACATTGCATAATCTAAGCAGAAAAGGTTGTGGGGCATTTCATGAGCTGGGGCATTTCCATTGACCGATATTGGGTCCACAGTGCCAAAAGTCTATCGGTGGTTCCTGACTGTAGATCTTTGATGGGAAATCGGCCAATGGAAACGGTCCTTTACTCGGCTTCGCCTCGATGACGATTGTGACCCATCCAACCTCGTGGAGTATTGTCTATTTATGCGATTCTTGATGCAGTTCTATATAATTATCAACTGCATTCCAAGAATGATCAGGTGTGTTGTTGATTGATGGCAGAGAAAGTGACCATATAATATTTCTAGCCGCCATGAGGGTGCAATGAGAATTATGAAGGTAATCATGACAATTAATCAGGTCTTCTTGCCTGCTCTGACTTCATCTTGTCCTTTCAGGTCGGCACACTCGCGAAACGGAAATATCCGGACCTACTTAGGATTTATTAGCTAAAGCTAACTATTACTTCGTTTACGGCATCAGTGGCGAATATAACATGTCTGTTTCGCAGTAAGAGCTGCCCACATGGAATTACACATTACTCTCTAATGAATATATACTCATATTATGTTTTGATAAATCTTTGAAAACAGTCCATAAAACCCATTTCCCCAGACACACATGCGGTGTTTCTGAGATACCTCAATACAATAATGTATTTCATATCATAACGGCGAATGGTGTTCACTGATCTGTAATGAGCATAGACAAAATAAACAGAAACACAAATCTGTTATCCGCCAGATCAAATACTGTTGTGGTTTCTCGTAGAGTACTTGACCATTTGAGCCAAACGACAAGAATAGAAACATAAATCAGTCTCAGTTTGTGTACGTCCATTCGAGATCCTTCGTAATGCATAAATAATAAACTTCAAGGCAGTCCCTCCAGAAGGTGATCAAGTATCCCGTGCCTTTGTGCCATAACAATTATCCAGTTAATAGCAACACGAACTAATGTTACCCATGATATCAGGTTTTATTGAGTTAGTGAAAGCGATTAGCACGCAGACCATGAAGGGGTTAAGCCTTGTTAGAGATGATCTCTTGCTTCACTGGTGCCATGAGGCAAAGGTTACGGAGGTGACTAAAGAGCAGGGACCAGAGGTACTATACCGCCGTCTGGTGTGTAATTGTAGAAGCGTAGAACTCCCGTTTATCTGCACAGTGAGACTGGTGGACGGAACACGGAGCTTAGACATGGCACGAAAGTCATAGACTATATAGCACAGGGTTCAATTGAAGTAGCAAATGAATTGTTAAGTTAGGAAATAGTATTCCAGAATAAAAATCAATATTCTTATTTTTGCATTGTGGCCTCTCGCCTCTTTACCCGTTTGGGGCAGTTATGTGGCGTTTCTACTTTCCGATTATGACCACTTATTATGGTATTTAGCACCGCCGACCGATCAGGTCTGAATTTTGGTGCGATAATCTTCAGGTGGAAACAAGAGTCAACGATAAACTGTCTCTCCATTGAATTCATCGGTGGCAGAATAAACTTGAGTGTCAGAAATGGGTCGGCGACCACCTCTGTTTTAATCGAAAAATAGCATGTTTGCTGACAACCTCCCGTTATGCACCCCAATAATTTCTCAAATAGAACCACAGACCGACTTTTAGACAGGTTGCATATAATCGGTGGCGGTTTCGTCGGCAGGTGGAAACGCCACATAAGGCTCAACCCTGTCTGTCCTCTGCCCACGACAAACCCACAATTCCCAATTCCTCTGTCTACATCTGTAGCTGCCCCACCCACCACACACCTGTATATCCTGTCTACCCTATCTATCCCTGCTCTTTCCAATCCCGCCCGCAACATACTTGTCCTATGTCTTTATATCCTGCCTATTCCCTTCCCATCCTCTACCTACTCCTCATGCTACTTATTCCTTATGCCCACTCCACCTATGTTATACGTGCACCCTACTCACACCCCATTTGTATACACATCGTGCCTTCCCTGCCAGTCTCCAATCAACAGCATACATGTGTACCCTGCTCTGGCAGTCCTTTTCCTGTAACCTTACCTTCTCCAGCCCACCCTCTTTCTATATTCTGTCTGTTTGGTTCCTGTCCCCTGCCTGTATCCTGTCTGTCTGATTCCCGTCCCCTGCCTGTATCCTATTTGTGTGATACCTGTCCCATGCCTGTATCCTGTCTGTTTAATCCCTTCCCCTGCCTGTATACTGTCTGTTTAACTGTCCCCTGCCTGTATCCTGTCTGTTTACTTCCTGTCCCCTGCCTGTATCCTGTCTGTTTAACTCCTGTCCCCTGCCTGTATCCTGTCTGTTTAACTCCTGTCCCCTGCCTGTATCCTGTTTGTGTGATTCCCGTCCCCTGCCTGTATCCTGTCTGTTTAATTCCTGTCCCCTGCCTGTATCCTGTCTATTTAACTCCTGTCCCCTGCCTGTATCCTGGCGGTTTGCTTCCAGTCCGATGCCTATTGCCTGCTGCCTGTTAATGACAGAGCTCTGTTTTGGCCGGCCCCGGGGTGGAACACAGTCATTACCGTTCTGTGTAGAAGCCGGCTAAAACAATCATTCCGTTAATTACAGAAGATAATCAGTCTCTTCCAGTCCTCTCCTCCCTGACCGCATCGGGATGACCCCAGCCTACGTGACCTAATTAAGAGCGACCTGATTAGAACGTGACCTACATGCGGTGCTGTTCAATAGGCAAATGTGATTATGTTTGTGACCAGACTGTTTAGAATCTAAAAGGGAAATCACACAAGTTGGAGATCACTGGGGGAAATTGTATTATATCTGTATTCAAGCAGCCAATATAATGAACCACCAGACTTCGTGGCATAATCAATAGAGTCTTTCGCGAACTTGCAACTAACTGATTCTCTCGTTGAATCATTGTGATATGATGATAGGGAGTCATATATTTAGCGACTTCTTCATGTTCTTTGATATATTCCACACAATTACAGTTCCAAACAGGGCATTCATACAGATGTCCTACTTTAGGTCGGTTCTGTCGCCCTCGTGCGTTCTCCCGAATAGAAGATGTTGATTTGTCTATCGAGGGTCACATCTGATGTCAGAAGCGCTTTGATTGGTCGATGCCTTGACACGTGACTGGCGGGAACGAGACTGGAGAACGTGCACCGGCACGTGCCCTGTCATACTATGCGCGTGCGCAGTCTCCTCTCAGGGAGATGTGATTTACATAGGGCACGGTGCTAACGTCGGGCGTTGTCATGGTCGGGTCGCGGTCGTACACTTCTGCGACACCATGTTCGTGATTTGAATTGAAATCGCTCTCGTACTTCAGTGTATTCCATTTTTTTTTTTTTTACCCATATTTCGGCTCTGTGGTTACACATCTCTTACACTATATCATGTCATATCTATATGCCGTATCAGAAGATCGAGATGTATAGTAGATAAAAAAAGAAAGGATGTTTTTTTATGCTTATAAGAATTGATGCATCGGGAGCTACTGAAATTAGTTAGGTCGTATATAAGTGTTCTAGACGTGATAAATGGAGGCTTAAGTGCTATATATGATTGCAATATAATAAGTAAACCTACATTAATAGTGTCTTATGTATATTACACATTTTTTATCTAATCGAGTCCGGTATGAAACATAAAGACATGATATAACTGGAAACCCTCAAGGTTCCCTTTTAGAGAGAGTATAGGCACTTAAATCACAATCTGATTTACTGAGGATACAGTAACACCCGAAAGGCTAAGACTATATCCTTTTGTTTGGAAAGAAATAAATTATGCAAAGTTCAGCTTGGTACCCATTGGTCCATACCAACACATGTTTAATATTTATTTACTTAAGACACGTCTTCTCCGAAAATAGAATCCACAATCCATACACTCACATGTAAGTGAGAGAGGACATCATAGAGATAGGAATGTAAAGATAGAATACCTTGAAACCATCTCATTCAATTCGAAAATATACCCGTCATCTGGGGCTTGAGAAAGATGAAGATACCTTGCTTTAATCAATGAGTCGTGTTAGCTCAAAAAACGGAAGGATATCTTAATCATGACACTCTGGTGTGTTCCCCGATAGAATTAAGCAAATTATATATAATCTAGCAGGGAAATGTGACTATCAATTAAAGCATTAAATCAATAAGACGCTAGCAGTACTTCATGTTGCCAGATTACCATCTACATCACATCTTAGTCTTATATCCTTCCGTCTGGTCTAAAGGAGGCGCCCCAACCATAACCATTCAAGAAATGATCATTAACTGTTATGTTTCTAATATAGATTCAAAATAGGGTCAATGACTTTAAACCATTTCCTATTCAGATCAAATTTCGCATTCCTGCTATTATTTTGTTATTTCTTTCGATGTGACGTCATTTTACGTTGTGTAGTGACATCACAAGAAATAGTGTATTCTCACTGGGGAATCTGATATGCATTATCAGTAATATCTATTTTTACGACTCATTTTTAATTTGAAACTTGAGAAATGATCAGTTGGTTCTAAACTGGGCATGTTATTTGGGAGGCGTCAGAGGGAAAACCAAGGAACGGCCGAGTAGCTTTTCTTGTTCCTTTTGTTGAAGGTTTCATTTTAGTATTAAATAAGAAAGAACCCTCATTTGAAATGTTCACAGCTTAATATTTTTTCCAGGCTCATGGACACTAAAGCGTTTGACGCCAGCACGCCACGTTTCTTCACGCTCATACAGAACATGTTTCAGCTGAGGGGCCTCCGCGATGACAGAGAGAATGCAAGAAGGTCATTGTTAAATGAGGGGCACAGGAGGGCTGAGGAGTGAAGGGGCACAGGAGAAGAGAGTGAGGCTCGAAGCAAAACAATTAGGGGACTATACAGGAAACCTATGAAAGTTTAGGGTCTGAGCTTGTATCAGTTAAGTAAAATGGGTTTCTGAATTCATCTCACCCTTCACATTGCGGATGGGCTAACATTTGTGACATAATCCCCCATTGGATATTTTTCCTAAATATCTCATAGGCGTTAGATATGAGATCCCAATGTCTATGGAGAAAAAATACCAGGGGTGAGATAAAGTTAATTAGAGGGATGGGCAGTGGTATTCAGTAAGTCTGAGCAAGTAGTATGATGTTGATAAAGTGCTCGGTAAGTATTTGGTGAGCCTGAAAAGGGAAGCAGCAGACAGGAACTGAGGGGGGCAGACACAGGTAAATGAAGATACAACTCAGTTCAAGGAGAGAATAGAAGGATGGGTGATAAAATAGAGTAGAGTAGAGTAAGGGAAAGTGTGGGGATAGAATGAGGGACGAAACTAAGCGGCTGGAAATAGATAATGAAGACATTACAAAGAAGACTGGTGTTTGAGATAAGTGAGAAGGGTGAAGGACAAAAAGAAGACAGGAAGAAGTAATACCAACACAAGGGGAGGACTAAAACAGAAGGAAGTGTAAAAATATAGAAACTTTAACAGAACCGTGGATTAAAACAGGAACAGATGTAAGTATTGACTAAATGGAAACTGATTCTCTCGGAACATAGGAGAAAAAGGAGGCAGATCTTATAAACATCTAATAAAGATTGACAGCTCAAAGACAGGTCAATGAAGCTAGCAGAGATAGACTTTTGAGCATGATGTGCCGGGAAGACGGTGGTGGCGGGCGGTGGTGGGCGGTGGTGGTGGCTGGTGGCTGAGGGGTGGTGAGGATAGCAGGTGGGGCCCGAACCCCTTCCGTCAGTGCCTGTCACGTGGTTACCCACTTATCGACCGAAGCTCCGCCCGCCGGGCAACGACCGAACTAAGCATAGACGCTGACACCGGAAGTACGGCGCACCAGTTACCAGCGCTGCCACGAGGGGGCTCTGCTCGATACTGAGTTGCTATGGTAACGAGATCGTAACGGGATCATTGTTATTGGTGGATACTGTGATTAAGGGCATAATACCATAAAACGAAGCTGTTCTTTATTTTCCTTCATCTTCTCCGGTTAATTCAGATCTGATAACCAAAATAGCACAATATTTTTGATAGGGATTATGGGTGGTCCGATTCTTTAATTTGAAAGCGGATTCTAACCATGTTATTATGTATGTGATGCAACCTAACATTAAGCTTTTCACTTTATGATTCTTTTGATCTCATAGTTATGATTTTAAATGTTTAGAAGAATCCAGTAATATTAAAGGGGACATGAATTCTATAGTTTCTTCTATAACCTATTTTATTCATGTGTGAAAGAGGTTCACTATATACCATTTTCTTTGAATGAATATCATGTACATTTGTAAAATCCCCAATCACAGTGCAAAACGTTGGTATCATCTTAAATAGATGCGAACATCTAGAATATTTCATCGCCCCTTCCCAATATACCAAAATGTATGAGCTATGGTTGCATTAACCTATCTCCATCCTTGATAATAAAAAGAGTACCGAGAGGGCGATTATAGCCTTAGCGTTTGAGGTTGAATTAATCTATGACTCGAAAGGCTTTTAACGAGAAAAATGATGCACGAAAACAGGAAACCCAGGAGACACATGCCAGGTTTTCCTTTGGCTTTCCAGTTATTTAGGAACTCTCCATTGATTGAATCACGGTTATTGCCTTACCATACACTCTTCACGCGAGGCCGTTGCTACCTATAAACCTCGCAGCAAAGTCAACAACAGCCTTCTGGTGGAGATGTATGACAAGTGGCGGCCTCTGTGGTCACAGGATGTGAACCTTCATGATCCAAATAAGACATGGTCGAGTGTACGCTACTCAGAGGCATCTTGTGGACTTATTTATGCTGTCCCTGTCCTACAATCGGGATTTAAGGCGGATTCATGTGAGAGCTTCCTGGAGGGCCGCAGCGGGGATAATCCATAAGTCAGTTTATCGCTGTCCCCGGTAGCCATCACTCCTCCCGCGCAGCACGTGCGGGCAGCCATTGGTCAACCCGTGGTTTGCTTTCTTCAGCACGCCCTTTAGCGCTATTGCCCAACGTCATGTCATTGAGTGAATATGCCCTAAATCAGGCCTTTTGCTGCTGACGCACTTCATCACCCTTTAGTACCAATACCATAAACCAGTCAGGTCCCTTAGTCCTAACTCTGACCCTTTGGCACTAATGCCCTGGATAAGGTCCCTCAGTATTAATGTCCTAAACCCGGACCCCTAAGAAGTAACATCCTATAGAGCAGCGTTTGAATACTAATGCCATTAACTGACCTTTCGTTCTAGAACCCAGAACTGACCCTTTACTACGGACACCATGGCGCCATCATCTCAAATGGAATAAATACTTTTGTGACCGTCGGGCTGGTCTGAGCTGGTCCGGGTACGATCATTTACCGATTCTTGGTCAATTCTGGTTAAAACAGCCATCAAATTAGAGATGCTTAGAAATACTATGGTAATTCAGACAATGTTATCCATCAGTCCCCCTATCGGGGCATCTGAGAACTACCTAGTAAGTGCTACGTCATCCACACCAAATGATAAAGACTCTCAAAGACGATACTACTATCACCTTGTATCTTTTCACATTTATTACCCACCTGATTCGGAGTCTCCATACTAAGCCTATGGAGATTACAGATCGCTACTGAGGAGGATACGGAGCTCCGTACCCTCCTAGGAGGATACGGATTTTGAAATGAGAGTAATCCCAAACATAACTTCTTAATTACGTTGAAAAGTTTTCTAACGATCATATTTATTGCTTAAATCTAAAAATAAGTGAGTAATAAATACAATATTACCATAATTTCGATCTGTGTGGCCGTATTCTCCTTGTAGATGACACTACGCAATACTCGTCAACTACGCGGAGAATACGGCCACTCAAATCGAAATAATGGTAATATTGTGTATGTATTCATTTATTCCTTGCCTAACCATGTTAATCACCATTGATGATTACCATATATGTCAACCAAGAAACGAAAATGTTATTTTCTTTCCAATACATTGTGTATCGGATGGCCACCAAGACAGCAGTTGGTGTCATGTGTTCCGAATTTGATACACTACCGATTGTGTCCTAAAGATTAGAATTTTCTGAATTATCGCAATCCCGCCCAAGTAAAGGCCGAACCTCCGGGCTTCCGATGCTCACCGACGCGCCTTCCTACGCGCTTCGAGGTGCATTGGAATGTTTCCCAGCATAATACACTACGATGCACGCCGATAGTCAGGTTTAAGTGTCGTAGACACCATACCAAGGTGATCCAGGTAGGGTGTCTATCTAAGCTCGTACATGAAGACTCTTTTCGGTATCTCATACAAGGGTTATCGCTTAATAACTTTAAAATGTATTCGCTGAGACAGTCTTAACCGTCCATAAGGTTGTCCATAATTGTTGAATTAAGTTGACCCACATCGTCCCTGGGTCTCCTTGGCGTACAGAAAAGGGTCTTCATTTACGGTCCTAGATTATTCAATGGGCCCCAGCTTTTTCGTTAGGAACAAATCTTAGCTCGGTGGTGTTCATTGTCATCGTAGATGAATTGCAACGATTTCAGCTCGCAGTCCGACGCGATTTTCATTTTGCGTTGGGAAGTGCATCGGATTGCCTATCGTAGACAATTTGAAGCTCAGTGGATGCTGGGCTGATGCTTTTTACTACAAGTGCCCTAATTTCAGGTAATTTAGTATTGATACCCCTCGTTATGCCCTTTTGATCTATTAACCCGCATTGTTAGTTATCTCTAATCACTATCTCACTGCGATCCTCAAGAACATAGGGATTTAATTGGCGCGCCATTTACATAACTACATATTGACTGCAACATTCAGCACAATACGTCATCGTACAGCGTTCTCCTCTTAACCCTTTAAGGACGAATGATGCCTTGAGGCATCAACCAGCCCAGGCCGAATGATGCCTTGAGGCATCAACCAGCCCAGGCCGAATGATGCCTTGAGGCATCAACCAGCCCAGGCCGAATGATGCCTTGACACTTAAACCTATAAAATCGTTTTTGACAAGGAAATGATTTATCAATTTACATAAAATCTTCAGAAAATGTAGGTATAATATCAAGAGTAATATTAGTAAGCTAAAATAAGTGAGATATTATTGATTACCAATAATATCACGTGATGGAACATCAAATTAGGACTTTATGCAAAATGTGTTCGTCCTTTAGGGATACACACAACCACTAGGACCCGTCCTTATGGTGACAGCTCTGCCACAGGTGGCCGTCCTTAAAGGGTTAAAGAGGAATCTGCTTTTGACCATTTACTTGTCGGCCTAGATTATGCTACAGAAAAGTGGCTGCATTATTATATAGAACAATGCAGTTATCCCTGTCCTAGAATACCAATAGTGGTGCAAGGGGAGAACTCTTGAAGTTACATGTTTCAGGTTTTATAAAAGAAATTACCACAAATAGTACAATAAATTCTAACAATTTCTTGGGGAAGCTGGGTACCTTTTTCCTGATGAAATTCATTATGAAATATCAACCAATGTGAATCTATAAGGATCATTTCTGCACAGGGAAACCAAATTCAATGAACTCTCATTCATAGAACTGGGACCTGTTTCAGTAGTTTCGTGACATGTCTAGATGGCGTCTGTGACACCATGCGGACAGATCACAAGAATGCAATCGATGACACTTTTTTCCACTGTTGCTTGCACTGTCGGTGCCACTGTTGATGTCTGTCTAGGCCTAATGTCATGAAACTACTGAAACAGGTCCCAGATGAATATGCCTAAACTTATAGTTGAATAGAAAGTCTAAAGTCATTGATGTACCCACGTGCGCATTGCAGTCGTTGCTCCTAGAAATGTGGAAGAAGCGTTGCTCCAGTAATATCAGATTGTGTCGTGTAGTATCGTTATTTTCATGCTATATCACTATTTTACACCACCACACTTTCAGTGACATAGGTGAAAGGTTCATTAGATGTTCAATTGGATATAGATGACAACATAGTTACGATGGGATCCGCAATAAATCTGTTCAGCGATTTCGACCTGGGGTCGCTATTCTGCGACCCGCAGGCGATTATTCAGTCTGGCTATTGATAGGTCTTCCATAGATAATTACATCAAGCAAGTCAGTAGAAACATATAAGGTTGGTATAAGAAAAAAGATGAAGATGAGTAAAATAACAATAGTATAACTATATCAATGTATGATCAATTAAACACGATAGGCTAGCAGGCAATAGTGTGGTGTAGTGTCACAGTTGCATGAGATTTAGTTCTAGTTTGACCATATGTTTAAAGGTCTCCTTGGAGGGTGCCATCTGGGCCTCCATGCTTAACTGATTCCAGAAGACTGTGCCCCTGTAGGCAGGGTTCCGCTTATAGCCACATGTCCCAATGCTGGCTGTGGTGCCCATTGCTTGGTAAGATAGTCCGGTGTAGAGCATTGTCGCTGGTCAGCAGCCGGAGAGGCGAGTCCCTAGAGTGTCACAATGTACTTCAATTAGATCTCGCAGATTCAGTTCTTTTGCTCATGAACACCTGCAGGAAGATTCATCCATTGTTAACGCATTCCACAGGCAGGTGCGGACCCGTTCCTCGAGCAACTCCCTCCCATCTGGAGGAGCAGTCACGGTTATCATTCATATACCCATGTGTGATTTTCTTTTGTTTGAAAAGGCGATTATTACATCCAGCAAGTCAGTAGAAACACATGATTGGTGTATGAAGAAAGATGAAAATGAGTACAATAACAATAGTATAAGTATATAAATGTATGTTCAATTAAATACGATAGGCAAGCATACCATAGGAGAGGTGTACAGTCAGGGTTGCATATGATTCAGTTCTCCCTTGGCCATATGTTTAAAGGTCTCCTTGGAGGGTGCCATCTGGGCCTCCGTGCTTAAGTGCTTCCAGAAGACTGTGCCCTTGTAGGCAGGGCTCCGCTTATAGCCACATGTCTTGAATCTGCGCTCCACGAAACGTAGATTCTCATCACTGCGAGTTCCTCGGGTCTCATGCACAATGTTCGAGGGTAACTTTGACGTCTTATGAAAATGCTCATTAATTGTCTCTGCCTTCTTACGTACAGTTTCCAAGATCAGATAATGTGATCATATGATCGTGAGGGTGCTTTCCCGAACCTTCCACAGTATTCTAGAACCCCCCATCACATCCTAAATCTAGGCCAAAAGCAGTATTCCCTGGGCTACTGTTTAGGGAGTTCCACCCAATGACGTCACAGTCAGCTGGGGACCTGGCGCGCATGGGTAACCCCCTGTAGATCCTGGCAACTATATCAAATGGTGGAATACATTAGTACAGGACCTGTATTTGTAGAGAATTATACATTTGGGATTACCATTAACCTAACAATAGGTACTCTTCTTTACCAAAGGCTAATTTCATAGAATTGAATATTCCTTATATAATGATTTATATTGGTCATAATTATAACAGAATACCTTTTATTTCCTAGGTTCTTACAACTCCCTGTCTTCTTTCTCCAGCCGTTGCCACCCATAATCAACTCCTCCAGAAATCATGTTGGCTGGACATTATCAGTAATTTACATCTACAAGTGTTAACATGGCTGCAGTGATGTATCGCTAAGGTGTCATGCAGGTCAAGGGTCAGCCCACAGAATATTCAGGTAGGTTCATCCACCCATTGCAGTTGGCGTCTTTGTTTTAACCGGGTACCACATGTTTATACAGACTGAGCAAGCAAAGATATCTTTCAGATTGTATGGGCAAGAAATCCTTAACGATCGTATTTGTAATATGAGGTTTGATTTGGTTAGGTAAATGTGCTTGTTGATCTGTGTCTCTTGAATATGGAAGCAAGTATTCCAGTCCCTGCACCCAGTGTTCTATTTGCTTCACCCGAATATATATACGACTCTTGGGGGCCCGTTGAATAATCTAGAAGGCTAGTAAATGAAGACCCTTTTCTGTACCTCATACAAGGGTTGTCGTTTAATTATATTCAGGTTCGTTCGCTAAGACAGTATTAGCTGTCCATGAGGTCGTCCTTAAGAATAAGGTTAACCCATATCGTCACTGGGTCTCCTTGGTGTAGAGAGAAGGGTCTCCTTGTACGATCCTAGATTATTCAACGGGCCCTGGCAGCTCTGTCCCACCCAATGTCTTCCTTTATCCCCAAAAATCCCGGTCCCCACCAGAGTCCCCATCCTTCTAGTTTCTCTAATTCTCTTTATTGGCTTACTAAAATTTCACAAGAGAAATATTATGTTGATCTTATGTGGCAGGTAACGAGGCGGAGGCAGAGTGTGGCTTTTAGATGTGCATGCGTAAATATAAAAGAGCATTGAGTCTCTTGAAGCATATTGGTAATAGTCGTATCTTAAGCCAACAGTCTAAAGGTAATCGAAGAGAGAAAAGGGTGGCACGTGCAAGAGCTCATGCCTCAACCTCTCAATACCAGGATCCTTTAAAGCCATTTTCCACTGGCCGACTATCTGCCACCGATCAGCAGTCGGGGACCACGGACGCCAGATTGGTGAATGGAAACAGACATGCAGAGAAAACTCAACGATTAATTGGGACTAGATCATACAAGAGTGGCCACCGTCGAACGACTTCAGTTGGTATGGACATGTCATATGCAGCAGAAACAAAAAATACACTGCACCCTCACCGATCCTTCGACACCGACGTGCAGTCACCACCGACCGACTATGGGGAGAACTCAATAAATCGGCGCCGTTTTCGTCAGCAAATGGCTTATAGTGATATCAGACTGCGATCTTGGTTGGACCTCTATTATACTATACCTTCTTTATAGCCTTTATAGCCGTCTTTATGTCCTCATTTCTACGTTCACTATTCTCTACCCCTGCCATTAGTATTCCCCATTCCCTATTGCACCTGAAGTGGGATTCATATGTACAGATTCACGTACCTGAGACACCTTTCCCCTCGTCTCAGACAATTCTCCGGTGAAACACAATTCTCATGGCAAAGTGCTTTTATCAGTCTCAAAGGAAAATGGTGAATTTGTTTCACATGGGAGGACACACCTGGTACATAATCTCAGACATAGTCACAGTGAGCACTCACCCTTGGACTCAAGTACCCTTGAGATGAGGGGTGTGACAAACATGTAATCATGCTTGCTGGCCTCCCATTGGCTAGGGCAGGTACATAGTAGCAGCAGGTCCATTTGTCTCACAAAAATCCCCCTATAGATTTTAAGCCTGTTTAAAGTCACAATCTCATGAGATTCTCTTTTTGTCAGAGGTGATTCTCTCTGACAATTGCAAGGAAAAAAACGTGTCTCAGCAAAATGGAACCCTTTCATTCACACGAGAAAATTCTGTTCCAGTACCGAATCTCAACAGGATTTGGCTCAGATAAACCCTCTGTGAGGTATTTGAATCCCACCGTGTGAATCCCACTTTACATTTCTCTTTCCTTTACTCTATGAACTGCCATTGCAGGTCTCCAGGTGTGACTTGGACCATCGGCGTCACCGATAACGCAATAACCCGACGACCTCAGAGTTGCATGAGCTGGCCGGTTGGCAGCGCCACCTGTAGGGCTCCCCGTGAACAACTCCATCTGGCGTCCGGAAGCTGGCACTACACACGGAACTCCTTCAAATATCGCTCACCTCTCCATCTCCCTATGACTGATAATGTCGGCATAGCTGATAAGTTTCTCTCGTGTCGTCTGTAAGTCAGGCTGTTGATGTATGCTGACTGCCAGCCATTGATGGATTATTTACAAGTTAGAACTACTCGCACCTAGAGCTGATTCAATGTCAAATGCTTTTTGAATCTCTGGATTTGAGGAATCTTAATCTTTTCCCGGTGTTTACACTCGACTACTATAAACGTGATGACTGTAGATCGTCTCGCCAATAGTCGTCAGGTGGTGCTCAATTACCCAATATGGGCGGCAATAGTCGTCGACCAAAGAGGAACATTCAGCATTTACTCTGGACGATTATTCATGTCACGAATAAGGAATATTTACTCCCTGCTATCTATCTATCTCTTTATAGGTGACAATTCTTAATGGTTAACCATTTTTGAATTACAGGTAAATATATCAATTCCCTATTAGAAAACTGCAGATGAAAAAGGTTAAAGTAAAACGTTTTGGACATCGACACAGATCTCCTGTTTTAGGACAAAATAACAGGTGGTGGACAACTGATATTTCGCCGAATCGCCAGCTGTCTAGACGAAAAACTCAAGCCTGATTGAACTAGTCGTAGACTGACATGTGGTCTACATAATCTCCAGGTGGTGTCAGATTGCATAATCTGGTGTAATCAGACGTAATCAGATGATCTGCAGCTTGGCGTTCTAGACGAGTTCTAGCGTTTTATTGCTGGAAGTCGTCAGTTGGTATTTTTTTTTTTTTTTTTAATATTTGTTTATTGACGTAGGGTTTCACATACAGGTATTAAATTAAAGAATCGATGCCAGTGTAAATACCAGGTTTGTTCATATCTGTGTTCCTGTTTCTAATATACTTCTGTTCGCAGAGTCCACGTTGACTGATTATGGTAAGGTGTCAGTTGAATATTAGGAAACAAGAACTTTAAATGATTCTTCACGAAGTGACCTCATAAAGCTCATTCGACTATTCTTGTTCATTGCAAACTAATTAACGATTAATCTGAATGAACTATCACTCCTTATGTCATCTTATTATAAACAAAATAGTCACATTGTTAGAAAACAATATCTCTTCATCTCAAATGAGATGAACCTCTCCTTCACTTCAATTCATTGTGTTTGGGTTTGTCAACATTTTAATTTTGGTCGGTGATTAAAATCCGTCTTTGTTATAAGGTCAGGACTGAGACGGGAGTAATTAGCGTAGAATTAGTTACATTGTCACAGGTGGTGTCACAATTATCTTTTCCACTATGTAACTGTCGACGCCGCTTTTCTCTCACGCTAACTTCGGGGGCTTCCAGCCGTCACAGCAACAATCGTCAACGCATGCGCAACAGCTGGTCCCCGTTTCCGGGAAATTAAGTTCGCAGTCGGCACAGAGCATGCGCTGAATGTATTTCCTGTCTGGCTGTAATCTCGATTTCTGCGAGACTAATTCATCAGAATCGTCATGCAGAGAGTTCTCCCTCAACCCCTCCCTTTTTCCCGCGGCTGAGCGATAATTGGGGAACATTACAGTCTGTGTAATGACACGCGCCGAGCCCTCAGGCGGTGTGAAGTGTTACCAGTATCTTTGACAGGGTAGAAATGGAATGGGTGCCAGTCTGATGTTGCCTACTTCCCGTCTCTCTCTGTAGCCTTTTCTCTTTGGTGTTCACGGGGTAATCAAAGATCACGATAAATCTCGTCTAATCTCGGCGTGGCCGATGCCCAGCCACACTCAGCTTGCTAATGGTATACAGAAGCTACCTGAGGGTATCCGTGGTCATAATACAAATGCTGACATGTTAGAAATGATAACGTTACTTAGATTACAGGCAAACTACGAATTTGTTTTATACGTAAATACATCCTCACTTCGTTCTAATCATTATCCAAAAGGAAAACCATAACAGAAATATAACCAAATTCAATATATCAGCGTGTGAGAATGAAAGACCCACTTGAACAAAACTGCATGGAGGAACAGTGTTTAAAACACCTACCTGTTCAGGCTGGTTACTATATGTTTGAGAATATTACTAAATGTTTTTAACCAAGGCAATCTGGCTTCATCTTGTATCCCCTGATACGAACCATAACATGTACGTCTACTCTTACAACATTGAAACCATGGACATATTCATCCATCAATTTTATGTAGAATGTCATACAGGAGGGATATTATGTAGAATGCTCACAGCAATTCGTGGGTACTCGTTCGCTATCTTCTATTAGGGGTTTCTCTTGTTTCATTATTCACCAATGATCTAAATCCACAAAAATGGGTTCCCGCTCTTGATGAAGCAGATCCTCTCGTCAGTTTCTGTATCAAGATGCGCACGCTAAACAAGTTATCAGGTGTTTGCTAGGCAATGTCAAATTACTACCAATTAGACAGAAAAATGCGTATAGAAGCGACGTCGAACATAAAGGTAAATGGATAAACCAAAACGGAATGAAATGAAACGAAATACAAAGATCATGTAAAGGAAGAAATTGGTTATAGCACCCGGTGCAAGCATTTAGATCAACAACTTTCTGTGTCAGAACTATTGAGATGGAGAGATGGAAACGTTCTCTGTAAAAGGGAGGGTGTGATTTGTACCCGCACGGAGGGCGTCGGCTGTGAGACAGTTACAGGGTAGAGCAAAGCATCGACTCCTCGCTGCTTCACGAGGGAACCCCCTGAGAGCAGCCACCGTGAAGAGAAAGTGTTATTTTCGCGGACTTGGTCAATTGTGCATTGTTCACAGACGTTAGAATACATACAGAAATCTGAATCAATTATACATATAACAATCCATACCTTCTCTCTATTATATATCAATCATTTGGAGGGGAATCAAAGGAATTTGAATTCACTCCTAGTAAAGTATCGTAGATATTTCTTGTCATATGCTCTTTGATTTGTATTTTGAATATTGGGACGCTTGGGTACAGCCCTGAGGAACATCAAGCCAGCAGAAAACAGAGACCCTCCACGATATTTATTCCTCCGTTCTTCGAGCTATCAGCATTTTTTCATACTGATGTCGCCAAAATGACTCATCCACAAGACTAACTATGCATTTATCCACCTTGGCCACTGCCTGAGTCATTCGTTAGGATGTTCGTCAAGAACTCATATCTATTCACTAATTCACACAGGACAAAGCTTTGAGTGTCCTCATATCTAATTTCAGGTCAAACACAGTACCATGGGCGTATATATAGACAATATTGACTGGTTTTAGGAACAAGCGGTCGTATGTTGACGCGTAGTAATATCCAAGGGTATACGAGGATATTGCGCAGTCAACTCCGAGGAGGACTTATCATAATAGTTTGGAAATTCGGGGAATTTGAATATAGGAGCTAAGTGTCCCATATGTATAATTGTTCCTCGTTTTCTCTTTTTTTCTTTCCACATAGAAAGTTGTGCATACATGGCCTCTGCAGAGCAGGTATTATGACCAATAATTTTCACGGAATGGTAATTGTCGAGGACAGGAATAAGCCATTGTCATTAGGTAACATAGAGGTAACTATATATACATACAATGAAATGAGGGTGTAAGGTGAGTGACGACTAGATGATATACCGCGTCGGGGTCTACTCGCCAAAATCATTTCCTAACAAACAGTCTGGTTTCGGTAAACACGTTTATTTATATCACCGAGCAGTGCATGAAATTCAGATTAGTTACTTCTATTCCAATCGGTTTTGATGCCGCTATTGGCAAATATGTGGACATTATTTACATAAGAAACTCCATTAATCATGAGAATAATATAGGCTGGTCCAGTGTCATCCATTTGGGTCGGTGGCACTGACCAGTCGGAGTCGTTGCTCCATGTATACGACAAGCTTGCGGATCGCACAATATCGACCCGATGGCCTTAAAATTGCTCCAGGAAATTAGCGGATCGCGTCGTAATCGCATAGCGGCATCGCCACCTAAAATGCGGCATTTAGCGATACTTTTTACGCTGACCATCACACCACGGCGGATTGTACGCGGATCGTATTGCTGCAGGTTGAATGGTTAAAGATGGCCTAGTCTAAGATTATCAATAACGATGGGTGGTGACACTACGATCCCCCGTCCCTTAATTCTTCTACCTGTAGCAAATTGCAATCCACACCACCAGGTGTTACACCAGCGTTAATTCTGGTGCCATCTGTATTTAATTCAATGAATCTTCCCCTGTTTCATTCAATATGTGCCACTGGATTTTTATATCGCTATCACATCGTAGAAATTAGCGATACCGCGTGAATATGGTGATACGATCCGATACTACAGGAGCAACGCTTTTTCAGTCGGTTCGTTAAAGTAATCGTAAAAACCAAATTGCGATCCGATTATAGCCAACGATACCACAAAAACAGGAGCAACGCCCCAAAGGCCCGGGTCCGGACTCGGAGGTCCGGGGCCGTTCCCTGGGGTCCGGGGACAGTGATCGGACATTATCCACGGTCTCTTCACTGCTCGCCGCAGCGTCCACTGAAATGTACGTCAAGTTAGAGCCACGCTTTGCACCCAGGTCTCCGCCATGATAAAAACCCTGCGTGGTCAGGTTCCTCACGATGAATTAGGCCTGGTTTTACAGTAGTTACACTGGAGTGTCCACGCCAACTACTTACAGTTAGATCTTTTCACGTACACGGATAGTATGCATAGTTCTGTGGTTTTTGGTCGCGTAATGTCCGTATTTCCCGCCTGGCATTAACCTTTTATCAATATTATATAGACGTCAGCGTAAAATATCAGCTGTAGAGTAAGGCCTGGCGTCCACCTACTACGATAAAAATTTAGACCTACCGATATGGCACCGATACAAAAAGCAAATATCGGAGACATATCGGGAAGGTGCAAAATCGTAGACATATGTCTAGACACGCCAATTCACCATGCATAGCAAGGGGCTGTCTGGTAAAAAAGGGTGATCATGGTCCTGATATGCCCCACGATATTGTTGAAATGTCGTAGAGACCCTACGATACAGCTTTTACATTGGTACCAAATCGTAGGCGCCTGTTTTGCATCGGTGCCTAATCGCAGAGACGTGGTCAACTGCCCCAATATTAGGTGACCTTTGACAGTGAAATAGTGAAATTTGATAGGGTATTATAGATTAACAAAAAGATATGAATCTCTACCCCTTCCAAGCCTTCACTCGCCCCTCCACTAGGACACTACAAGTGCGCCAACCTCTCTCCCTGTAGGCCGATGATTCTCCCACCGAGATTGGCCACCAACCCCTGTCTGCGCTGAGCTGAGACTTCAGGGTTGGCACAGTCCGGTCGCCAGTGTCAAAGAGTGTATTTTGAACTGTTGATGTATAAACCACAGCAACTTACTACAGAAGAACCCTGCCTAACGGACACCCTGCTTAAGCAGATATGCCGCGTTAACGGACACTTTTGCTCGGAACGGTTCTCTCTATTAGATGTTTATTCAAACCTTGCGTAAGCAGACACCCTGCGTATGCGGCCGGTTTGGCCTGGAACGGAGGGTGCGCGCTTATGCGGGGTTTTATTGTATATAGCATTATAGGTGTAAGAAATTGATTATATTTTCTATTCCCTGGAATCTTATTCCATTTGTTGAAGCGGTTGAAAATGCAAACATGAACAGTTGGTTTGAGACCGTTTGTGATAGCTGGAACATAAAAATGGCGCAAGTATCGTTCTACTTATACATCCCTACGACGTTAGTTACCTGTTAATACTTCGGCTCAAGGTGGGTAGCAAACGTCTGAACAGGATCTCCCATCCACCCTCCCGAAACTGTACACTGGTCACCTTCCACACCCGCAGGTAAAGCAGAACCTGAAACCCCTCTGGTGCGGCTGGGAAGCGAACCCAGGCCGCTCACACCTAGGACTAATACTTCGACCATTGCGCCACATTCTCGTCCGGTCTTAGAAAGAAAGAGCAATTTAAAAATATCGATTTTATCGTGATCCTTGTTGCGTTCTCGTGATCAGTCTTTATGAGAGACAGTCTTACAAGACGATCACGTATAGATCATCATATGTATGCTCATATCATCAATGGGTGTAAGTAATAAGTATCTGGGAATAAAATACATTTATGTACCATATTCACGAGAAAATTTGAGATTGTCCTGCACAAAGGATTATCGTCGATTATACAATCAGAAGGTTAGGCAGTTGATTACAACACCGATGAATTTGACCTGGTTTGATTTCTTCGGTGGTAAAAAAAGGTCGGTCGGTGGTACCATATCATGTAAAGATGGGAAATAGAACCGTTTACCCTTTCCATTTCCACCTGACGATTATTGCACAAGATAATCAGTCGGCGTTGCTAAATGCGATAATCGGTGGTCATAATCGGTAGGTGGAAACGCCAAAACCTAGAATGAATGGAATAATTTATCAGCAGTTATAAGGACTTCCTTAATATGGAAAGTAGTTTGGTCTTAAACTGGACTATCCTCTCTGCACGATTACTCTAGGGTGGCAACCTCTCAATTTTTAGTCAGAAACTAGTCAGTTATATCGTATCAGGTATTCCCTATGTGAAGCATTCTCGCCTGGAACGCAACGGATGTGAACGGATTCCCCAGCAATAAACCCCGATCACCGCACGCCATCTACCGGCAGATACGAGTGGACGAGATTGCAGCACGGGGTCAGTTCCTAGAACGATGATCTAGTGCATGACACACGCCTATATAACGTCATCATGGCAATATGGCCGCCGGAAGTGAGGTACGTGATATGGTCTATGGTCGGGGTGTGTAGGAACGCTTGTGGTACCGCCAGCAATAAATGTATGTATGGTGGTTATTGGAATTGTGTTAGGTTTTGCGCTTTTTCTCTCTCGCCTCTTGGCGTGGGCGACCGGAAGTGGTACGCGGTGTTATCTGCGCATCTCGCGAGATCTCGCGAGAGCCATGGGTCGTAAAGGAGCGCAAGGAGTACACGGTGGTGCTTTACCAGGGCTTTAAAATGAATGAAAGGATACAGCACCCAAATGGATGTAGAATTATTGTCAGACTTGTGGGAGAGATAAAGAGCTAAGTTTACATATATTAACAAATTGTGTTTGCGACTATACATATCTACGTTTATTAGATTTATCGCATTTCTTTCTAAAATTCTCTGGAAGCAATATAAAGTATTTCTATATTAGCAATTTCAAGACTGCATAAGAGCCAATATCACAGTTTATTATACTGAATTCCATTCATGGCTAGTTAACTGGCATTGAGTTTATCTCATACATCATCCGTTGTTTTATCAGTCCGCCATCCTATGCCATCGCACCGTCAGGAGAGGCAGCCAATGAATGTCAATTAGAAGGGCCGTCCCATAAAAGGTTAACCGCAGAGGTAATTAAGATCTTTATCTCCTTTACTTTGAAGGGATCAAGGCCAGGCTCTTTGGCCAAAAAAGTCTCTCCCTCCTTCCCTCTATTCCTAGATGCCGCTGTATTCTAACCACATGAGACGTGCATGTTTTCAACCAAGTGACACGTTTAGACCTACCTCGCTCTTCTAACTCGATACGTTTAAATACATCTAAATAACTCGGAATACAATCTATTCAGCTACCTTCACCCTGTCTTCATATAAACTGGTGGAATGTACTGCCGTTAAGCCAAGCAATTCGATACTTGAAAACATTCTGATTGTCTTTCTGAATACCTTTCTTGGGAAATGAGTCTATGTGTAAGGTTTGTTTCTCCATTCCTTCGACCTCCGCTGCAGGCTAGCCGTATGCATACATACACACACATACATAATACATGTACATACGTTCGTCATCCTCTCTATTTCTAAATCTTTTTATTTAAAAACATTTCTCTATTGAGCATAGGATTACAATATGGTAATGTATCATACGAATCAGCCCCAGTATGAAAGTCTTCCATAGTAACTGGCCGTCATACTAGAGAAACTCTCCTTTTATTTCTTCACTCCACAGACCCAGTATCTTCCAACTCCTCGCACTCCCTCCAACTCTTTAGCACATATCTCAGCCACCCTCGACTGCTTTCCCGTTCATTAGTGTGTCCCCTCTTACCACGTCCTCGATAGAGTCCCACGCACCTCTGAATGCACACTCTGCCTCCTCTGCTGTACCATAACCTGCTTTATATTTGTCTGGATGATCGGAACAAAGAGACTGTATTCAAGGTTCTTTATGAGCCTCACTGGCTGTGTAGATCTGTATTTGTACAAGTCTAACTATTCAATGAAATGTACCTGAACACGATGTTTATAGACAATATGCTGAATGCCAGATACACACAAACATTAATAAAGGCATGGTAGTAAAGTCTTGAGGATCAACATAGGAATTAGATATTTGGCTCACTTAGTATAAATAAAGAAACATTTTTGGGTTGTAAATTATAAGGAGAGTTGTCAAGTTAGATAGAACGCTCGTATTTTGATGGTCTCGTTGTTCAACGATTGAGAGAACACATATATATGTAAGGATAGCAACATGTTCCGGTAAAAACTGTTTTGGTAAAAACATACTATAAAAAACAGAAGAACAGTAAAATTTTCGTTTTCTTTCAAACATTGTCAGAATGGTCTAATTGTATCAAATTCTAATAGAGTTAAACATTTATACTACAATCAGGTTACTCAGATATACTATAAAGACCATCTTTCCTCGTTCTTTTCTATAGTCTTCCCTGTGTGCTCCTCAAAACTGTCAATGTTTGTTTACTCAACACATCTAATATAGAATTGGCGAATTTCTCACTGCTATACTAATCGGAGTCATGGCGACCCACCCGCCCCTCAACTCAGCTACTTGTCGGCCATTTTGTCCCCCCCCCCCCCCCCCCCTCCCCTGTCGCCCCGCGCGCCGCCGCTGGTTCGCGGCAGGACTGTGTATATCCGTTGGTCCACGCCCGGTTTTGCCGCGCCGCGTCGCGTGGTGTTTGCATGCGGCGCGACGCGTGTTTGCCGCGCGCGGGACCGGCGCGGCGCGTTAGCGAGCTCTCCAGTGCGACTGTTTCTACTTTCCCAGTACCCTGCAGCGTTTAGGATACGGCCCATACGACTGTTTCAACTTCTGCCTGCCCTGCAGCGTTGCCAACAAGCGAGTTTCCCGCGCGGAGAGCCTGGCGGGCAGCAGACGATATTTACACTGTGCGCCACGTATTGTGAAATACAACAGGCGCCACTGGACCTACTGCTGGGCCCTGTAAAGTTCTATTTCCACTTAGCGACAATGTAGCCTTACGATTAGTTGTACAGGAGGGTACAAACCAGAGAGTGGTGGGGGATTGTGCAAAAGGACGTCTTGTACGTAGTAAGACATATGGGTAACATTGGCCGATATAATGAAACCCCACCATCAGCACAACATTAAGGCCCTTATCCATTGGCCGACAAAAACGATGAAGGTTTTTTTTGTGTTCTACTAAAACCCTATTTCCATTTTGCGTCATCAGTGCTGAAGGTCCGTCGGTGGTTCCTGACTGTATATCGGTGAAAGCCAATGGAAATGGGCTATTAGGAGAACACCAAAAATCCACGCTGTTTTCGTCGGCCTATGGAAACGGGCCTTGACACGGATTACTCGTTGTATGGAAGCTAGCTGGACATTTCTACTACGCAGCAATTATGCAGTGCCAGATCAGGGCCAATAATTACCATTATTGAAGAGAGGTATGAATTGAGTCCATTTATTGCATATTCGAGAAATGGGTTCAATATCACCCTACTACTGCAAAGCTTGACATATACACAATTTTACCATATTTTGATCTGCATGGTCGTATTCCCCGCGTAGTTGACGATTAGTAATATCCGAGTGAATGCGAGGATATGGCGCTGTTTCAACTACAATTATCATCCATTAAATACAATAATTATTCATCATTCCAAATATAAGGAATCAAAAATCGCTTCCAATATTCTGACGCACTACATTGCACGTGAGAGACCGTTTTCCGTATTCTACTGAGAGAATACGGCTTTCTCGTATTCTACCCAGTAGCCATCTGTAGGCTCCGGTTGTTAAGTATAGAGACTTTGTATTGGGTGGATATTAAAGATCCGTCGTCAAGCAGCCCCAGTTGTACCTCACTCTTCCCGCCATCAGCCCCTGCCCCATCCTCTCTTGTCGATCGCCATCCTCACAATGAGCTTCTCTTATTGTCGGACTTGTACACGTCACTCCCGTCCTCTACCCACTCCCTGCATGCCTACACCCTGCATTCCAATGACCACTGTCTGTAGATGGCTGCTTCATGTCTACTGCCCCTCTGCCAGTTTCCCACATTATCCGTTTATATAAATCTCCATAGGCTTAACATGGTGTAACTGTATGCCACGGTTATGGCATAAAATATCTATTTGCCACAGGTGACATATGAAGTTAAAAACTTGTAACAGGGTAGGTTAAAACTAAACATCACTCAATTTCATATGATTGTTTACATGGCATTCGTTGTCTTCCGCTACAGATATCACTCAGCTCCGCTTTGAGATATCATGGCGAGAAGACAACTCATGCCATATAAATCATATGAAATTTCCTGATAGTATCTCACTGCCTCTGCCTGCTGCCCTTTGGTCGCTGCCTTCTGCCTGCTGCCTACTCGATGGTGCTCATTACCTGCTCTCCATTGCTTTTCATCCACTATTTAATTTCAGCTTCCTACTGCCAAGTCTTTCATACCCACTCGTGACTAAAAAGGAAACTAACAAGTTTTGGTCAAAGTCTTCTTTCTCCACAAGTTCCATGCGGAGTGAATATCACATAGTCTTCAAACGACTTGTAGAACAATGACTGACCAAAATTAATTGCTTTCTGTATTTTCTCACCCCTGTATACACTAAAGGAATGGACGATGCACAAGATATAAACCATGGATAGCGGACTGCAATGCTCATAGGGACATGGAGAATGAGTTCCCAATGTTAAGCCTATGGGACAAAAATACCAGGGGTGAGATGATAATTACTTCCTACTGTCCATCACCTGCTACCCACCATCTGAGCTACGTACTGCTTATAGACCACTGCCTGCAGCCAACTGTCTTCTGTTCAGGGCATGCAACCACTACCTACTTCCTACTGCTCGAGGTTTGCTGACTGCTGCTTGTTACATATGTCCTGCTACAAATTGCCCAGTGCCTACTTCTTGCTGTCCACTGAATGTTGCCTTTCACCTTTTGCATACAGTCTACTGTTTCCTGCCCATTGCCTGTTACCCACACCCTGGTGTCGCCAGCTGCATACTTTCCGCTGCCTCTTGCCCATTGCCTATTTGTCACAGAGCTGCAGAGTATATGCTTCTTTATGTTCATTAGCTATTGTCCATGGCATCAGACTACCTGCTGCCTCATACCCATTGCCTATTACTAAGAGCATGTTGCCTGTCTACGCTGCCCATTGCATATTGCTCACAGCTGCATTCTAACTGCTGCCTCATATCCATTGCCTATTGCTCAGACCCTACTGCCCACCTTTGCTGCCCATTGCCTATTAGTCAGAGCTTGCTGCCTGCCTTCGCTGCCCATTGCCTATTGCTCAAATCCTGCTGCTTACCTTCGCTGCCCATTGCCTATTAGTCAGAGCTTGCTGCCCACCTTTGCTGCCCATTGCCTATTACTCAGAGCCTGCTGCTTACCTTCGCTGCCCAATGCCTATTGCTAAGAGCCTGCTGCCAGCTTTTGTAGCCCATTGCCTAATGCTCAGAGCCTGCTGCCCGTCTTTGCTGCCCATTGCCTGATGCTCAGAGCCTGCTGCCCGTCTTCGCTGCCCATTGCCTGATGCTTAAAGCCTGCTGCTTACCTTCGCTGCCCAATGCCTATTTCTCAGAGCCTGCTGCCTACCTTTGCTCTCCATTGCCTATTGCTCAAAGGCTGCTGCCTGCCTTCGCTGTTCATTGCTTACTGCTCAAAGCCTGCTGCCCACCTTCGCTGCCCATTGCCTATTTCTCAGATCCTACTGCCCGCCTTCGCTGCCCATTGCCTACAGCCAGCCCCCTGCAGGCGGCTCGCCCGTGATCGGGTATTTGTCCGTCCCCGGGCGTCGACACCTTTCCCGTGGCGCGGCCATTTCCAGACAAGCACAGGCCTTATTGATCGGCATTGATCGCTCCGCCAACACGAGTTGCGCGAGTCGGCCGTGCAGGAATGCGCATTTACAAAGTGTGCCCTGCGCCAGGGACGCCCTTTTTCAAGTCAGTTTTTAAACTTCATGGAATACCACGTTTTTGTTGAGAATAACAATTAGAGAGCATATCGTTCATTTTTCTGTCCTGAAGACTACTACAAAGCCACTGTGTGAGTGGCAAATATGAAAGATACTGTTTTTTCTTTCATGCGATTTTTAATTTTCATGAAATAAAGATTAATTTGCAAAAAACGATGGCTGAATTGACTATATATTCGATCAATAGCGTACTTCGATGTATTTTCATTAACTATGTCATAACTAAATCTACAAGGAATACCTTTCTCCATTGTTTTACTTAACGACATTTTATATGTGAAAGCATTTTCAAGATCCGCTTTTATGATAATAACTCACAAAAGATTCCTTCGACTGTCTCGCCGGTAACTCCACGCTCATGCCTCTTGAATTCCTTTGCCTTTTCTCTGATGATCAGGCACTCTCCCTTATTGACGGGTTTTTTGGGGTTTCCGGCTCTTTCCTCGATTAATCTCTCAAGCATTCATAAAATTGTACTTCTTTGAGCAATCCTTTTCTCTAAAAAAATGAAACTGGCCCTCCTTGCCCCAATAAGTGGAACACAAAAATATTATTTCCTCGTGGCACTGTTTTTTAGACGCCATTATTCCCTCCAGTTACCTTTTCGCCGACATTGACGATATATTCCTTCATATCCTAGCTGTTTGAACAATTTATTTTCTCATGTCCATGTACTTGGTATGGTTTCTTCATCTTATCTCAGGTTCTGGATTATTGATGCCCATCTCCACGCCTCTTTTGTCTCGACTACACACTGCTGTACTTTACACATCCTTTCTATGCTATTCTCATGCATGATATTCCCTCGCTTTCTCTCCTTACCCACTCATGCCTGCCGATCCTCTCTCACACTTAAAGCTTGACTAATCATCTGGTTCATTTTCATATACCTCTCAACTTTAGCTGCTGTTCTTTATTCTGTTCCCTGTTTGGTCTGTCTATTGGTGTTCCCTATATGAGACTCCCCCGCTCTCTTTTATATGCTGTCAATACTATGACCTCCCTTATACCAGGCCTCTGCATACCTACCGCCTACTCTCGGGTAAGTACCACTTTCTGCTCTGTCAGTTTCCGCTCCTTATCTCACCCATAGACTTCTCTCATAGATTTAACAGAATCCGTACTCAATGCCCGTTGAGTATATAGTAAAAATATTCGATGGGGGATAATGTCATAAATGTTCAAGTTTACGGTCACAACTCGATCCCATGTCGTTTAAATCGCTTCGTCATTCACGCGGCTTCGCCTTGTGCATTACTATGCAATTCAGACTCGATGGGATGCAAGCTCTGACTGCAAACTTACATAGTACTTTTTCTATAATACCCTACTTATATTCTATCTACCAGTCTCTTGCACATTTCCACTCGCTACCTTGGCACTATTCGCCCTCTCTCTCTCTGTCTCTCTCTCTGTCTTTCTCTGTCTCTCCCACTCTCTATTTCTCTCCCTCTCCCTTTCCCTCTCTGTCTCTCTCCCTCTCTCTCCCACTCTCTATCTCTATCTCTCCCTCTCTGTCTCTCTCTCTGTCTTTCTGTCTCTGGCTCTCTGTCTTTCTCTGTCTCTGTCTTTCTCTGTCTCTCCCACTCCCTCTCTCTGTCTTTCTCTCTCTGGCTCTCTGTCTTTCTCTGTCTCTGTCTTTCTCTGTCTCTCCAACTCTCTATCTCTATCTCTCTCCCTCTAGTGTCACCTTCCCGTCCACCACGATCCTCTGATAATGTCCACCTATACCCTGCACATCCCCGTGCTTGTCCTCTACCAGTGTCTAGTCTATTCCCTGTCCTCCCCCTCCCCACTCCACGAGTGGTGGACGATCTAAACCGGGCCCCGGAGTTGGGCACCAGGGCTCACGTTTATATACCTCGCTAATTACATGCAATCTATGGACGCCACCCTATCAGCTAAACCATTTAATTAATTGGAAGGTCTTGATAACGCCTTCATTTAGTCTGGCGGACTATGAGCTGCGAGCTAACGCCGGGTATCTCAGCCACGCTGCCTAATGGCCTAATTTGATGGTGGTAATGGCGAGGCTAATAATGCGTATTTAATGCGCCTCTCTTCGACACAAGAATGGCTTTACAGCAATGGGCGCGCACCCGTCTATGGCATTCTCCACGGAGGAGGGAGTGGAGGCTGGGTTTGTATGCTGAGGAGTGGGGTTGGGGATGGGGATACGGGGTACAGATATATGCATATAGAACGGCGACTGGCAGGCCTCTGCCTCCAGGAGTGATAAACTCATTGGTATTGACTCGTTCATGGTTCGTGTCCTCTACACACCCAGCTTATTTCCTTCTCTCTCCTTCTCCCTCATACTCTCTTTCTCTCTTTTTCTCTTTCTCTCTCTCCCTTTTTCTCTCTTTCCCTTTATTGATCTCTCTCACTTTCTCTCCATTGCTCTCTTTCCCTCTCTGGCTCTATATTGTAATCTTTCACTCTCTCTCTTTCTTCCTCTCTCTACATCTCTCGCCATCTTTCTTTCTCGCCCTTACACCCTTCCTAGACCCAGTCAGGCTACATTGATTTGTAGAAGCATGGTCTTGTATGGATAGAATTATGTCAAAAACATTATATGGTCCCAGTATTAAGTGCAGCAATAAGGTAGAATGTCTTTGATTTCAGTTCAAGACGTCTAAAGTGTGAAAAGGATCAAAGCTCCCTCCTAACTGAGGTCCACAGCACAGCTATAAATATCAACATCTGGTATGAGGGGAAATAATCGTTGAGATTCTATCTGTTAGAACTATACCGAGATGGTTCTGCTCACTAATACTTGCCATGTTACCTGCTGTATACCGTCAAGGAAAGATAATCAAGGAATTCACGATGCATCTGAATTGTTCGCTGTATATCAAGGTCCAGGTGAGGAAATGGGTGCAAGAGATGAGGCGCATGTTCAGAACAATGGACACATCGATGTTTGACCTTCTTCAAGGGTACTACTAGTACCAAACATTGCATCTCACCTCTGAGTCAGGTTTAGCTATAGGAATATCATTAAGACACTATGTGTGACGATCACCCACGTGAAGTGCCAATACTATGCCATGGTCGTGGCGGAGTGATGATATGACGTCATAAGCAGCTGGCCAATCATTGGTCATGATCTGAGAAGGTAGGCAAGACATCAACATGGAGATTTATCCATTCCTAGCTGGATTTCCTTAAACCCTTAAGGACGGCTTACTATGGCTGAACTACATACTTGGGGACGGCAACTAGTGACTATGTATAGTTCTAGGTACGGGGCACTGTCCTTTGAACTCTAAAAAGGTTTTATCACGTGATATAATATGTTATTATTGATATTTTTCTTTCTATTATTTATAATTCAAAAATACTATGTTGCACCTACATTCTGTGAAAATTTCAAGTTAATTGTAAAAATTAACTTGAAATTATATAAATATCCAGCAAATGATCCCCTAAGGCATCATCCGCCCCAGGCCGGTTGCTGCCTTAAGGCATCATCCGCCCTTAAAGGGTTAAGCAATTTGAATTTATCTGATATTGTGATGCTATTTAATGATCTTGAAATGGGAGAGGGAAATTCGGAGTTGCCCTCAAATGATAGAATGAGCAATACTGCACAGGGTTGGATGCGTTGTCAGCATCACTTGGCTTTGCCCTGATGACGATGACTGCGCTTCCAAACTCGTGGAGTATTGTTTATTTATATGATTCGCGATCCAGTTCTATATAAAATTTCAATTATGAAAAGGAGGCATATAAAACTGTTATAACTACATTGTACATTGAAAGATAATAAAAAATATTCAATGAACCATTTACACTAACTCATTCAACTATTTCAGTACACATGCTTATTAACGACACACTGATAATAGCAATGGGCATACATAGTAGACTTGACATATGAAGGTTAATGAGGTGTGGTCCTACTACAAGTCATAGGGCAAAACCTTTGTTATTGCCACTATCCATAACATCCATCCTCTCTATTTCTAAAGTAAGCATTGGCTCGGTCACTTTTTCTTTGTGTACAACACTGTCTGAGATCTAGCTGATAATAATCTCTATCGATCTCCATGCGTCTACAGGGGGCTGCGGCATGGCGGGTCGGCCGGGGTGGGAGCCTTTCCCGATGGTAGTGGTGTCGAGCTCAGGGGTAATCGGCCGGCATGAATTTACTTAAAATGATTGGCAGATTAGCTGGATGTTTTACTTTTCCACCTCCGGTGCGTCTGTCAGCTGCTGTAGGGAGGTGCAGGAGGGTTAGCTTGGTGGCGTTTGGATGTCATGCTGTGTCTCTCACGATACCCGTTCTCCGATAACCAATGGCTTTATTTAAGGACGACCATATGTACCGAGATGTTGATGTGGGGTAATATATGGAGACATGTTTAGTGCGCCTGAATAAAATCGGTTCCGTGCTGTTTTGCTCGGAAATATTCACCGAGTTCGAATAACGAGGCGAATATTTCCGACCAAAAAGAAATAGGAAAAGATGTATTTCTGACATATACTCACGATGTATCCTTATCATCATATACCTGGAAATAACTAAAAACGCCATTTTAAAACAGGTCACGTGGTACGGAGGGACGTATGAATATTATTTCGTCACCCAGTGACGAACAGAATCCTTACTCCTGGACGGTAAAAGTGAGACATTTATTATTAGGGATAATGATATTACCATTTTCCGGATTATTGAATCTATGGTTGTAACAAACCCTAACAAGGGCTGTCATCTCTCGACTGTACGACCGCAGCTATCCTGGTCTTCTACCCAGAAAAGCCCGTTTCCATTGGCCGACGAAAACAGTGTACATATTTTGAGTTCTCCTAAAAGCCCATTTCCATTGGCAGTCACCGATATACAGTCAGGGACCACCAGGACGGGCCATTAGCACTGCTGATGCGAAATGGAAATGTGCTTTCAGGAGAACTAAAAAAAACTACACTGTTTTGGTCGGCCAATTGAAACGGGCCTCATCAGCGGTCTCCCCTCCTTTCCGCATGTCTTTCTTCTATGTCTGATGCCCGTCTCTGAGACCTTACATAAAACCTGAACTGTAATTTCAATTACAACAATACGTTAATTACCGTTTAATATTCATCGTATATTAAGTACCCACTGGGAATGTATGAGGTCTCAGTAAACCACTACCCATTGTTTAAAAACAGATACCTGAACCATGGTATACGGATTCAAAACCGTGGTATACGACCTCAAAGCCATTATATGCAGGAAAATAGTCCCTTTAGGCCTGAAAAATAGTCCCTACTGATATAACCTTTAATATGGCTATTCCCGACATTAATCTATTGGAGAAGATGGATAATGAATACAACTAAATATAGTTTTGTATTACTACACGCCAGCCTCTCGTGGAATACGGCGGCCTGTTTACAATGCCATCGATTATTGTCTGATGTAGCCCCATATGTGTCCCCAGACCCTCACGTCTTATCAATCCTATACCAACTGATATGACACCCCCTCCTATCGCCTCACTAACCTCTCCTTCATACCACCACCCTTCTTCTACCTTTCATGGGTTTCTCACTCTTCACGCAGGACTAAAGACGAAGGTCAAAGTCGTCATTCTCCACGAGTTTTATGCAGAGTGATGTGAACGAGGCGACAGCCGAATGAATATTCCGTAGCTTTCAAATTAGTTAGAGAATGATGACTTTAACCAAAACGAGTTGTTTTCTGTATTCATCTTACCCTGAGCACACTAAAAGAGTGGACGACACACAGGAATTAGACCATGAAGAACGGACTGCAATACTCGTAGGGGCATGGAGAACGAATTCCCAGTGTTGAGCCTATGAGACAAAGATACCAGGGGTGAGAAAAAGCCTTCTCTGCAATGTACTTTCCTTATCCAACCGTTCTCGCAGATCCACGTCCGTCAACTGCGTTATTCCATCACCACGCGATGCAATGGGGTCAGTTAAAGGTTCTTCATCCGACCTTTTTCAGATCACTCCCTGGAAGCTACATAAACAGGGGCATGGCGCACCGCCCAGCAAAGGGATGCTGGAGGGGTGTAGTGAGGGGAGAAGGTGGGTCGCCCCCAGGCCTCATCTACGCCCCCACCCACCCTACCCTTTGCCCCGCCCAACCAAGCACAATCAAATATTTAAGGGTGAGCAAATGAGCCGTTCCCTGAGCTGCTCTGAGCTGCTCTCTGAGCTGGTGCTCTCTGGCACACGGCCACGCCGCCGTATTGTAGGGCGGGGTCATTGTTTACCAACACAGTATCGGGGTGGGGTGCGGAGCTTCTATATCCGTAATGTTGTAAACATGTCATTCTGTCCTCAAGATGTCTATCGGAAGAGGAATCTAGGGTCGGGATATTTGTATGGATTATTCTAGAAAGGAACAATGCACGAGTAGCATACATTAAGGATTTGTATCCATATGGATAACGTCAATGATGCCTTATGATTCATCGATCAAGAATTCCAACCAGATTTGTATTTTAAAAATTGAGGTTTTCTCTGATTCATTCACCAGCTCCCATGAGAAAGGGCCCAGGCGACGTTTTATGTTAATAATGTGTTTCACACTCCCATCGATGTAGAGATTAGTCCTTCTACAGAGAAAATTATTTTGCGAACCCTTCTTCTACATACAGGTTAATACCAAACTTTCAACAAGACCTTTATATATGACGTGTATGACCATTGTCAAATATTGGTTTATCTTAACTTTCCGTCTCAACTCACTGTCCGCTTCTCTCTCTCTCTCTCTCTCTCTCTCTCTCTCTCTCTCTCTCTCTCTCTCTCTCTCTCTCTCTCTCTCTCTCTCTCTATATATATATATATATATATATATATATCTCCTTGCCTCTCTCACATCCTCTGTGCTACTCCCTCTGTCCCTCTCTCTCATACCTAATAGGATAGATTCAAATCTATGTTCTTTGCCCATACCCACTTCCTCGCTCACACCCTCGTGTTATATATGTGATATACATTTAATATAAATCAAGAGAGAGATAACATATACTCTATGTCATCTTCAGAAGCCTCCTCGTCATCAATAAATGGTGTGGCCCGTCAGTAAGCAGCTGACCTCTTTGTGGGACAAGGATCCCTGTCCACACTTAATGTCCGCGCCATCATGAAAAGTTGAGGACTATTACTGTCATCAGTGGCCGCCAGATGGCAGCAGCTCGGCGCCGGTGTCCGGCGTGTGCAAATGAGACATTTACGACACTCACCGGGAACAAGCGCTCCTGCTCTCTGCCGCGGATGTAATGAGGTCACGTGGCCGGGACCAGCATGCACTGCGCGTCGGCGCTAAGTGCATGCTGGGACGGGCTAGGATGCCACAGGCCATAATGGGTCGTGTGGATACCGTTTGGGGCGCAGTGGGATGTATGGGTGACGACATTGGAGAATGTATTGGACGTGGGGGTTAGGCCTATAAAGCCTAACGCCACGAGGAGGGGGTGAACGAGAAGTACAGACAGAGGAGAGAGAAAGATAGGGAAAGAGCAGTAGCGAAAGGGGGAGAGAGGAAGGAAAAACAAAGAAAGACACACACACTGACACAGATACACACAGAGTGAAGAAATATGAATGCATGGAGGGAGAGGGGAGATATATATATATATATATATATATATATCTACATATTTATATATAGAGAGAGCGAGAAAGCAAGAGAGAGAGAAAGAGAGAGAAAGAGAGAGAGAGAGAGAGAGAGAGAGAGAGAGAGAGAGAGAGAGAGAGAGAGAGAGAGAGAGGGAGGGAGAGAGAGAGAGGAGGAAGACAACTAACGCCATGTAAATAATTATTAGAAATTGAGTGACGTTTATATTTTATCCTACCGCGTCAAGTGTTTCTAATTGCATATGTCACATATGGAGATTTATATGAGGGGTAGGGTAATAGAGAGAGATGAAGACAAAGAAGAGATTCAGAGGCACAGAGATGTCAAAGAGGAGTATGTGAAGAACCTAAGTGGTAACGGAAATTATACTCAGCGACCAAGACAAGAGCAGGCAATCGTCAATAAGGACACAGATGTGAGTGGGATTGAGAGATGTTAATATGCAGTTACCGAGAAGACTCGATAAAGACAAGGCGAAATGACACTACAGAGAAATACAAAGGCACCCTAATGACATTTTCCTACTGCGGCAATCGGCAGCGCAGCACTGTGCTGGTATTGGTAACATTCAAGTCCAAGAAGCGGCGTTGGCGTTGGCCCTCTGTAATGCCAGTGTAAGAACGCCTCATCATTTATGTAAATTTACCTCTGTGAGACCACGGTAAGACCCATTGTCAGGCCCTAGTCCTACTGCACACAGCTTAATGAGCGATGGATCATCTCCCGAGACCGCCGCTCGTCCCGCTACCTCCGTGTGGGCCCGGACCCCGGGGAGGAGACAACAGCCACGTTTACTACCACCAACCCGCGTACACGCTGATGCGGGGTTTCCACCTGCCGACAAAAATACTCCGATCATGGACATCCTGTACAGAAATCGGTCGGTGATCCTCCTTTAGAATTTATCCGTATTATTAAGCGTTGACATCAAAGCACACACTCTGTTTCAACCCGATGACCGATTATGTGTTCCATGTGTACCGATTCTTTAATATGTATAGGGTCTGACAAGCCTAAAGATTATGTGTATATGTAGGGTTAACATAGAAATCGATGGCGGTCGGAAAATACTTTGTTTTTCTATAAAACTGGAGGTGGTCACAGCAGATTTTTGGTCGCCGCCACCGATTAATTCAACCTGGTTTCATTTCGTCGGCGGCTTCAAAAGTCAGTCGGCGGTACTATATAACGTAACATTGGAGAGAAAAATCGTTACCTCTTATTGTTTCCACCTGACGATTATTATACCAGAAGCGTCACATAATCGGTCGGTGGTGATAAATGCCATTATCGGTGGTCATAATCGGAAGGTGGAAACGCCACATAAGTGACAGAGACAGCACTAGCTATCTCCACTCAGTGCACTAAACCCTAATACATTGTGTCTGCAATGTCTTATTTTAGCAGGTCAGTCGTCATTGACGTGAAACAGGCGCACATTTTACGTCATCAGTGTCTGCGTCACATGTTGACGTCGTCGACGTCTTTGATGAGTCACCGACGAGACATGTCCAGTGTTGGTTGTCACAGAGGTGATGTATTACACGTTATACTGCAAGAGTATCAGGTACCACACTGTGTTTGATATATGATGTCATGTTGCTCAATGTCATGGCTGTCACCATGCTAGTGTTCTGTCTGTGACGTCACAACGTAATTATTCCTGTAATTACAGTACAATATTAGAGGACTGGTATAACCATCTGTGGATCGTATACTAGAGGGACCTCTAATAATAGTGACGTCATAAAGTGATTAGGGTGACTGACGGAATGGAATGGGACACTGACGCAAGTACGTAAGACACGTCATTAGTTCGGGTACGTGTACCATACAAGTGACGTCAGCAACACGTCACATGGACCAACCACGTGACCCAACTCCTCGCTAATTGTGCCACGGGCTCCCCCAAGCGGGGCCAATGGGAACCAAAGTGGCTGGTAACGGCGGGGTAACGGAGCAGCGTTCTTAACAAGACGGATACAGATGGGTACCAGTCGGCAGCTGGATGTTTTAAACCCGTCCACCGTGTGCCCCCCCCCCCCCCCCCCCCCCACAGTGCCCCAAGCAACGTCCCCCTCCCACACCCCAACACTGGTACTTCAGTCTCCTCTGTCATCACGGGGCGGAGGGTACCCTAACAACCCTATTCCTGACCAATTATTCTCACGGGGGTAGACAGGGACTGGCACCACCCCCTCCCCCAATCACCCACATCCCGCCCTTTAAACCCTTGGATCCCCGCCTGACAACCTAATCCCCCTTCCTACGTCTTCTGCCCTCCTCCAGTCCCGTACCGACCCCCACCTCCCTCCCCACCCTGCCTCACCTCACACCAGAAGCTGCCTGTCCTGGCCTTGTGACCCTCGCCCTCCACATCCTAAATTATGGGGCTGTAAACCAAAATTTAATCCTATCAGTCAGTTTCTTATCCGCTCCTTCCCACCTTAGTTTCTTCCTTTCATAAAGCTTTTTGAATTTATTTTTCGCATTACTGGCTTTCTTTCTTTGGGGATCTTTTTCTCGCCGCTGCGTCATACCAATCACAGCTTTCTTGGCACCAAGCAGTGGTTTTGGTTTCACTTTTTAGGTCCGCATTTAAGCCTCCTTTTTACCCCACACATCACTCGTTTATTAGCCTTTTTCATTGTAGACAGCTATTAATTTTCGTGTTCTTCCCTTTCCCTTTTCAGTTTTTCTTGGTAACTTGTCTCAAAGACCGTTGTCAACTTTAATCAATTTATCGATTTTCAATAACCAGGATTCATTTTCGATTTCAGATCCTCTAAGCGATGTTTTTATTCCATTTCAAACGGATTCAGCTAAATTTTGGACTAATTCCATCCAAAATAATTATTTTAAACCATTTTAACGGTGACCGAAGGTTCCGAAGACTGTGAAGGAGTCAGTGTTATCTTATTCCAACGGCCACATTTGAATGACAGAAGAATAGAATTCTGTTGGCTTCTTTGCAGGTTATGTTCTTGCTTTCAAAAGAAAGTCCTGATAGGCGGTGTCTAGGCAGGGATTCCTCGTGCCATTAAGTGGGATGCACACGACAGGATTCATGGTCCTAACGGGGTGTTTTTTGACAAATTCTGCTGAGATTCTGTACTGGAACACAATATCTTGGCCTATATTTTCATTTCCTTGAGACACTCTTTTTGCCCTATAATTGTTAGCGACAGTTACCCCTAAAAAGAAACAGAATCTCATGAGATTTCGAACCCTGGGAGGTGCTTAAGGGCATGATGACTGAAACGCCTTTGTCCTATCCACACCATTTTCACATTCTGCCTGAGTTATGAAGCCCATGTTTTTTTGTTTTTTTGTTGTTGTTTTGTTGTTGTTTTTTTATTTGGTATGAATCGGAGTGTTTTGTACTAGCGAATCATACCAAATGATAATAAAAAAAAAGTTCGGATGAACAGGTGGTCACCTTCCTGTCACTAGAGTAGAGCAAGATGTTGTTCATTATGACTGCCGTTATGATATAGAGTTCACATGGTTCAGCCGAAATGCAGGTGTGTGTTTGATAACTATGTACCCATATATTCACTTATAGCATAATCATATATATATTGTACAGATAATCACATTTTTTATATGGTCTCATGGATCAAAAACTACATTTGCGTTTTAAATTAGCTTACGTTGAAATAGTGTACAACAAATACATTTACCAACTCGACAATATAAGTGAGATGCTTAATTGAGTATTTTAAGCCTGAATGTGCAGAATACTAGGAGATTATAAATCTTGCTCTGGTATCCGTGACCATTTTACAAATACTATTCGTCGTCATCGTTAAGATATGGCTTACACATTCTGTTTTATTAAACGAATGACCTGAAGAAGTGTTATAACATAGCACGAAATATCGAGATCCTGTTGATATCCCACAAAAGCCACATAAAGTCTTCTTGGTTGTCGTTATAACACCTTTGAAAGAGTTGACTGTGTCTGTTTCTATTTGTGATTTCCTCTATCATAGATATAAGATAAATAGACATTACAAAACATATTGGTTTAATGTACTACCAAATATACGTCAGGTAGGTCTAAGACCAGGAAATGATGTTTCTGACAAATTTAATAGCCGACATTCCCAACCGCATTGTATTGCAGATGTCATCGCTGTATGACAAACTACTAATCAGAAATAAACAGTTCATAAATACTTTATTTCTAGTGTGCACCTGGGGCCTCATCGTTAAGGTAATTGTAGAATTAATGCGTTTGGAGAAGACAATGACGATCGCTTATCACTCAATTGAAGAAAGCTCGACTGCAAAAGTTTTTCTTTTTTGTAATGAGTGCTTTCCCCCATGAACATTTTGTCCGTCCAAAACAACGCTACTTTTCCAATCAACTACATTAATTCACAAGAGTCCATCTTTAGAAAATGTCCATAAATAAAAAAATATTTTGAGCCTATTTCTGACCATAAAGCTTCACCAAATATGCTTCAACTTAAAGTATGTTTGTCTGGGGGCGACATGGTATAGTGCTGAAATTCCTGTAGCTGTCCACAACGCTCTTAGAAGTGATTTAGTTACTTAGGCCCGGCGTCCACCTACTACGATAGAATCGTAGACCTCACGATATGGCACCGATACAAAATGTCAAAATCGGCACCATATCGGGAAGGTGCAAAATCGTAGACATATGTCTAGACAAGCCAATCCACCATGCGTTGTATGGGGTTTTTATCGGTGTCTAATCGCAGAAACGTGGTCAACTGCTCCGATATCAGGTAACCTTCCGACGCGATTTTTATTTTTTATCGGGAGGTGCATCGTAGACCATATCGGTGCCATATCGTAGTAGGTGGACGCCGGGCCTTAATTGCACGCTATTGCCCGGCGTCCACCTACTACGATATGGCTCCCGATAAAAAATCAAAATCGCGTCGGAAGGTCACCTAATATCGGGGCAGTTGACCACGTTTCTGCGATTAGACACTGATAGAAACCCCATACAATGCGTGGTGGATTGGCATGTCTAGATATATATCTACGACTTTGGACCTTCCCGATATGTCTCCGATATTGACTTTTTGTATCGGTGCCATATCGGGAGGTCTAAATTTCTATCATAGTAGATGGACGCCAGGCCTAAAGATGGTAATAGGTAAGTTTTATGGCACCAGCACATAATAAGATATTAAGAGAAAGAGCACAGCTGATGGGGCCAGCGAAGGCTTGTTTGTAAAAACTCCGAATGGAAGATCTGAATAACAGAATTTGGATTTGATATAAACAAAAAAATCTCGGTCTATGGATTAGAAAAATAACATACAGTCTCCATTAATCTTAATGTAGTAATCCTAATGCTGTCCTACGATTGTTCTCATACAAATGTGAATTGTATTTGTGGGATTGTGGGTTGCCACATGAATCCCGGAAGGACGGGTGATACCTGAAGAATATCGATGAAATAGACAGTTCTGTGAATGATCACCAAATGATGAGACCTCAAGCCCGATACAAACAAATGGGTCTGGGTTAATTAAGGTGAAGACGCGAACTTGTCCCGTTTCGCTCCACTGCTCACCGAGTCACGTGACCGTGTCGGCGTCCCCACGACCCATTTATCCCCTGGCTTCTCTCCCGCATGCGCAGTACCTGTTCGACGAGGCCCCGCTTCAACTCGTTTACACTCTGGTGAACAGGATGCTGAGCAAAAGAAAGTGTAGAGAATAGGTGTGGTAGGGGATGGCGGGTGGTGAAGTGTGGCGAGGGGTGAGGAGTGCTAGGGTTACAGGGGAGGGGAAAGGAAAAAGATAAAGATATATAGATGGTGGAGGAGAATGTACCAGAAGACTACAGTGTCAGGAGGAAAGTGGCCATAGACCGTCCGTTCTCGTAAGCCACCATTCTCAGTTACCTCCTGATTAGAGAGGACATATTTCTTCCGGCTATTGAGTTCAAGGTTTAGGTCAAATATTCATTGATGATTTCCTTCTTGGATTTTAATTGACAGGAGTTTGTTTTTGATACTCTCAGGTAATGCTAGTTACAAGCATTTCTATAGATAGCTACTTTAATAGTCCTGCCTAAGCAATGTAAAGCTATAGAGACAAAAAACTTATATCGTAATTTTACTACCTCAGTTTTCTTTGTGATAGATTTGAGCGGGTAGATATTATTTAATTGATCCTTAGCGAATTAAACCATTTACCGACTAGCTGACTGCATATTGGGTTGCCCCTAGAACATCATGAGGCTATAGTGTTGAGAAGCGGGATATGTCATGTAAATATTGCGTGGATACTGTTGCTCTATAGGTCACAAACCACCTGGCTAAAACAGGCGTTTTCATATACTACTTGTAGAAATCTTTGGTTTATTTGAGGCTAATCTGAAATTTGTCACCCACTGCACAGAATTTTGATGATGAAATCATGGTAGAATACTATCGCACATTCCAATGGAAAGCAGAGTGTCCAAAATCTTAAACCTAAAAGAATCCACTTTGAAGTAACTGGGATTCACTCTAACGTGTGATGAGTTGTTAATTCGAAGATATATTGCTTCGACCCCAATATACGGCTGGTAATCTTGTATAAGGGGTAAACCGGCTTGCCGTAGATTAACATATATACCCTCTGTGTGCCAACTGATCTGACCTTGCCACCGCTGAGACAAGTTAACTTGAAAGGCTTGGACATAAATCAAAGGCACCTGCCCTGCCTCCTGACCACAGGTGTAGACAGATTGATGTTGGGCTGGTCATGGCCACCACCAGGGCCTATGTGTGTCACTCCTCAATCGGCCAGGTGCACACAGTTGCGTGAAGATTTGTTTATTATCTACCTAATACAAAGTGTCCATAGAAAGCACATAGGGAGTGTGTAATACCATATCCGGACCATACAGATATATTGTATGCTCCGGGTTCCGATAAAGCATTCGGGGGAAAATGAGTACTGCCAGAAAATAATGCAAACCTAAATGAAGTAATATCGGTAAGCCACTTGACAGGAAAAGGTTGATGATAAATGCAATATAGACTTGGGGTTGACTCTGCGCATACACTCGGATATTACTAGATGTCAACTCCTCGAAATATGTGAAACTAGTCAATATTGGGCATGAATAATCTCATTGTGCAATCCAAAAGCAGCCTTAGGGCAAACAATGTAGGTCAGATTTCGATTGCATCGTTTTATGCAATCAGATTGCAGAGTTTTCATTTTCAATTTCATAATGGGTTCTTATTTCACTCGATGAAATTGTACATGGATTGCAAAACAAATACATAATATCTCTCATTCCATTATTCCAAATAGTAACGTCGGGTATCACTAATGCCTATAGTTAAGACCCTTGGTAGAGCCCCCTCTAAGTGCACCCCTCTCATAAGATCTCACACTCTCTAAGTCGTATTCTGTACTCTCACTACCCTCTATGGAGAAAAATTCTTAACGAACTAGGCTTAGAGCATTGAGAATTCAATGGCCTGCCTCCCGTGCTAAAGACGTACATCAATGCAACCAAAGATTCCCATAATCTCAATAATGCCACCTGGAGGGAATACTGTGTGCCAGTGGTTTCTCATGGCTCTAAGCCTAGTTCGTTAAGAATTCTCCTCCCATAGGGCGCAGTGAGAACCTTGTACAGATTACGACTTAGAGAGTGCGAGATCTTATGAGAGGGGTGCACCTAAAGGATGCCCTGGAACCATAAGCATCACACACCGATTTCTAGGTCATTGGGGCTACAACAGGAATGGGACACAATAGTAAACAGCTGAATGTGAATGTCATTGCGGTGTAACGTACCCGTTCCCGGCCTTCACCCGGGCAGAACGGCCACCGTGGAGGAGGGTCGAGGTCAGCCCTGGAGGCAGTGTGGTGTCGAGTATCACGGCTCAAAGGGCAGCTCACCTTACCAGTCATACCCATCTTCATCTGTGTATATCAATCTGGAGACACATCAGGTAGAAGATACTGTGTGTGACGGATTCCAGTAGAAGCCCAATTCTCTGAACCCCAGGGGCCCGTTTAATAAGCTAATATCCTACATGTAGGCCCCTTTCTGAATGCTGTAGAGACGCAGGCATGATGTGGACGGCTAATACTGTCCTAGCCAACAGACTTAAAGGTTTTTATATAAACAATTATTCAATAAATCTTGTACCAGGTACAGAAAAAGGTCTTCAAGTACGATTCTACATTATTAAAGGCGCCCTGCATTGTGCACCCTACGATATGCCACTGATTTCACCGATAGTCTATGACATACAAACATGTTTGATTGTCGTAGACCCCCTACAACTGAGCAAGCTTGGGGTCTGCATCGTAGGGTAATCATAGAAATGTGACCATCTGCAACAATTTCAGCTTCCTTTCCGATGCGATTTGAATTTTTCGTAGGCAGGTGCATCGTATTGCAGCTCTATAGTAAACGATTTTTAACTCAGTGAACGCTTGGTTGTAGTAATGTTGGCACCTTATTGACATTTCAGCGTTTAATGTAAATAATACCCTGAGGCACCCCCTTAAAAGACTCAAGTGGAATTCACACAGTGGGTATCATGTACCTCACAGGCTTAAAAAAAAGTCTTTGTTTTTTTAGGGGTAAATGTTGCTAACAATTGTGGGGGGGAAACATGTCTCAGGGAAAATTGAACCCCACAATTCAGATGAAGAGATTGTGTTTGAGTACAGAATCTCAGCAGGATTTGTCTCAGACAATCACCCTGTAAGTACATGAATCCTATCATGCGAATCCCACTTCAGAGGAAAGGTGAACTTAAACATACGAATATGTAAATATTGCGCTTTTCTAATAGAATACTGTTCAAAATGCTCATTACCAGCGCATGGCCTTACAGTGGTGGCTGGTTAACTGCAGTCACGACCCGAGGACAGGGCAGCTCACAAGTTCGTTATGAGCAGCTCAAAGCCTTAAATCACATCCCCTCAAAGAGGTCGGCGCGCGGAAGGCACGAGTCTCTGCCCGCTAATGGGGCATTTTTAAAACAGAAAGGGTTAATGGTATTAATCATGGCCCTCAACGGAAATAAACCAGTTATTAACCGAGAGGAAAGACTAGGACCTGTTGGCGGCACCTTCCCGACATCTCCTGCATCCTTCTGGGTGTGCGGGTTAGAGACACTGGTGTCATTGGTGGTTTTTTTAGATTTGATCTTGAGGTAATGTTGATTGAAGTGGTGCCTATTTCCATAGTGCTCAAACTCGAGATTTACATCCACTACTCTTACCTATACTTTGCGATATACAAAATATAGGGCAATAAATGACATTGAATTTAACACAAAAACAAGTTGGCAGCATACGTTTGTACCATCGGTTTACCATGGAAAAATATGTTACTGCAATCATAATTAATCATACCACAATTGAACATTTCTCTTATTCAACGGATGTATCAACGGTGGTTCTTAAAGGATGATTTCAGTACAATTATATTCAACGATATATTATGTCTTATGGTTATATAAACGTAAGTGAGTAAAAAGTCCCTGCTTTCCTAATCTTTGAAGAGAGCAAGTCATAAATGACCATATTCTGTCTGTAAGCAATCTTAATTATTTCGCCAATGTTTACTGAGGCCATGTCAAAGCCGTCTCTGGTACTGACAGACCACTTCCGATCTCTATCTTATATTGTTCTGTATTTAGAAGACTTGATGTGAAAATTCTGAAATATTGAGTGAGGAAGCTGAATTTGTCAGATAAAGTTCATGATAGCTTAACATGTCTGTGTACTTCAAGAGAACTTGCCAAATATGGAAAATAGCCTCCCATGGCTATGCATACAAGGGGACTTTGACAATTACGGTCATACAACGGAGAGGACATTTTGGACTGGGTGACATATCCTGATGCACCAACACGAGAATCATAAAGACTACGAACAAATTCATCTTTTCTGGGTGCTCAAAAATATCCGCCTTTCTCAGGTCGAGTTTGGACCAACCAACTATTCCCCTTTCATACCTCCACCAGGGACCTGTTTCAGTAGTTTCGTGACATGTCTAGCGTCTGTGACACCATATGGACAGATCACAAGACTGCAATCGATGACACGTGGAATTTCACTCACTTCCCGTAGGAATCAAGCGATGACACTTTAACACGAGTAGGGGATACATATAACCTCTAATGCTGGAGGGGCAGTGCTTTGCATGGTTTATCCCAAAGACAAAGTGAAAATACGACTTGGTATAACTACATCAGTCAATGATGTTCCTGCGACTTTGATGCAACCCAATTCATGCTGCCTTTTCAGGCTTCACCGAGTTCTGCAAAACCATATACAGTAGAATTCTGCCTTTTTGATAATCTGTAGACCCTTTTCTGTACCTCGTACAAGGGTTATCGTTTGATAATATTTAAGTACGTCCATGAGGCCGTCCATGAGTGTTGAATGAAGTTGACTCACACCATGCCCGGGTTTCTGTGGCATACAGAAGAGGGACTACATGTAGGATCCTAGATTATTAAACGGGTCCCTGATAGCGGGGTAAACCGTCAAATAGAACGCCTCACAATTTGAACCAATTTGCATGGGACACCGTTCTCTTTCGTGTTTATTTTACCCCGTTAAGCGGAGTACCCAACACCTCGGACCACTGTTGTCAGGAGCGGCCTGCACTGCTTAACGGCTTCTACTCTACCATTTTTCCTGGTGCAGAACTAGTTCTAGCATCAACACCCACGATGAATCATTCACAATCACCCACTATTTTTACCAACTTTTATCTACGACTTCGACTTCTCATTCTCAGAGAATGTTCATGAGAAGATGAAAACACGCGGTTATAACGGATTCATCACAGGCATTTCCGTAATATTCGTTATCCAACTCGGCATTGTGGCGAACGTCTTGGGTTTAAGTGGGATTCTCAAGCAGAAACTAATGTACCTGAGGAGGGTAGACTCTACACCTTTTCCCTAATCTCAGACAATTCTCCTTTGGTAGGAAATTCTCATGCCAAGGACATGTGACCATACTTATTGGCAAGGTTAGGAACTTAGTCAGCAGTTTGTCTCACCGAAATACCCATATACATTCTAAAGGTGTTTAAAATCAAAATGTTATGGGATTTTATACCTTGTGAGGGGTAATTGTCGCCGGCAATTTCAGGGGAAAATACTTTTCACAAGGGAATGGAATGCTAATTTTAGATTAGGTCTGTGATAGTCCTCTTCCTATCGAGTATAAGCTAATCAATAAATCCAAATTAGTTTTATTTCCATGCTTGAATGAATACTATATCATAATATCATAATGAATCCCTTGAATGAATACTAGTTTACACATTATTGAGTGTCTTTTGTGGTGTATTATGTATGGCTGTATTTGTTGTTATCTGTGAGCTGTGATTGAAATAGGAACGCCCAGAAATGTAGTGGTTATTTTATGTCGCTACATTTATCAAATGAGAAAAGGAAAAAAAGGATAGAACTGCTGGCAATATGGTTATGAGATGAGATTCAGAAAGTACATGTGTCTGTATCAGAGTACAGATGTGGGGAGACCAAGGCTCCTAGAAGTGCAGGTATATAATATGTTATTATTACATACCTATGCACTAACTCAGTGTAAATACGTACTGCTCCTGGGGGTACAGTTATCGTACACAGAATGCACTGTACGCCGTGAATCGTTGTACTGGTGCCTTTGGATAGTGACAGACTGCACGCTTTGGGTGACAGATTGCATCCTTTGGGCTTTACCTGCACGCTTTGGGTGACAGACTGCACCCTTTGACGAAATAACGCAATCTGATTGGCCGAGAGGCCGACAACAGAATTCTAGGTGCCAGATTCAAAAATGGCGGATCCCTTCACTTCGTTGTTTCGGAGAAATTCGTTCTGAACTCGCCGGGCCGGCTCGTTCAGAACGAATTTCTCCGAAACAACTCATAAATCTAACCCGTATTGTCACCATAACTATGGTTTCACATATTACTTAACATCCCCTGTGCGAGCATGAAGTGGAATTCACACGATGGGATTCATGTACCTCTCCGAGTACAAAATCTCATGAGATTCTGTTCCTTTTTAGGGGTAAATATCGTCAACAAATACAGAGGGAAAATACGACTCAGTGAAATGGAACTCAGTTTAGACGAAGAAATTGTGTTCGATTGGAAAATCTCAGCAGGATTTGTCTCAGACGAACGGCCTGCGAGGTTCATGAATCCCATCGTGGGACTCCCACTTAAAGTTCACTTGCAGGGACGCCTCACCTGTGTGTTAATCATGGAGCTTGTGAAGGATGTCACCAGATACCTGGCTTCACTAGTTTCGTGACATGTCTAGATGGTGTGACATGTCTAGATGGCGTCTAGATGGTGTGTCCGGTTTCATAAGAACTAGACATTAGACTTCATTTTGTGCGTTCTTGCTTGCACTGTTGGTGCCGCTTTTCATGTCTGTCTAACACTTTTGTCACGAAACTAGTGAAACAGGTCCATGACGTGTAGATTTGTCTAATTCCTATGTTTGGGGTCTGTCTTTTCCTAAGGGCAGCTACTTGTGTTGTCACGAAACCAGACAACCCAATCTGTCTGTATGGTGTCACAGACAATGTCACAAAACTAGTGAAACAGGTCCCAGATACCTGGCTTCACCCTTATTACGACACACCTGTCGCGAACCTGATCCTGAACTCTACATGTCTGTGACACAGTCTGCCTGCTGAACTTTTGTTCTACTGGAGTCGTTCTACCATTACCTACTATTATCTTCATGATGGAGGCCAGGTGATCCCCATAGACAAATACAAGTACAATGTATTCTCTTGCATACAACAACCTATAAATGGTATTAACCATAAGCAAATTTGGGTAATTAGCGATGATTTTGCTTTTGCATAGTCCCGAATCAAAACACAGTGTTAGGATTTCTGATGTACATGTGTACGATTCTCAAAAGGTATCACATTTACATACCACCGTACGGCCTATTGATAATATTAAAGTTAGCTGTGTGTTAAAGACATATCTGAATTAGAAATTAAAACCCATGATATTTTTCTGAATATGATGATCTTTAAGTGTCGTATGACATACAACTAACTTAATAATCGGGGGCCACCGTGCTCGTTTTTGATTCAGAGATCAATACTATGATAGTTTTAGAATAGAGTATGTGAAATTCTAATAAGTTGCGTTTCACATAGTAAAACCCAGGGAATCTTCCTCAAACTTTCATAAAGTATAGTAGATGTATAGTACTACATATATTCAAGTTTAAAAATTCATAGGTCACTGTCCTAGACTTTGAAAGAATTAGCGAAAACCGTATTTTCCAGTACATACCTTTGTGAATCAAGCAAATGTTAATGGGCTTTTTTCATTAGAATGAATCCCAGGGAACTAGTTTTGACTGATAATTGACAGCATTTAAAAATCACCAAGTGGCGCCCCCGTGAATTGTAGGATATGTCTTCAAGGCAACGTATGAGTATAAAAACAATATAGTCTCAGCTAGGAGCCTTTCACATTATTTCTCAACATTTGGTTTCACTGAGTAAAAACTGAGAGACACTGGAACAAACACTGAAAAGGGACAGAAGAACTTGATCATGAATTTTAATCATATCATATTTTCCATTCTCATTTCAATGGACCTAACCTGAAGTTTTCGCTGCATCCTGCTTTCGGAAATCTTGAGACCGATTTAGAATTGATCAAAGTGGTGGCTATCTTGGTTCTGGGAAGGAGGGAGCAGATGGCAGAGTAGTTCCCACGTCAATACGAGCCTGACCTACATAACAGGAGGTCGTGTGAAGCATGTGTACTTTCACTGCGGTCCCTCTACAAGCGCCTCCGTCCGTCCCGAGGCATGGATCCCGTTACAGTATACGTTACACGCCTAAGACAATGTATCCGCATGTTCCTACCACCTGATGTGGTGTATGTGTGTTACGGTCGTACGTTCTACCATTGTAAGACACTCTTAGCAAAATATTTGCATGAAAACCTCTTTACAAAGAGAATATTGTAACTTATCATATTTACTTATTTTGCTGGAAGAAAATATCTAAAGAAAGTGTATAGTCTATTTGTTCTCTATGACCATTCGAAATCGGGAAAATGGAAATTCAAGAGGCAAAAATTGAGATAACAACCATTAAGGTATTTTACTATATTCGGTTATAATCACCCTTTATTGATTACAATAATTATGAGTACTCATTCAGAGCGAAATGGGTTCTTTGAGAATTCTAAAATATTTTGAGGAGTTAGTACCCTTTGTTGTATTCGTCATACAACGTATGTAAGAAAGAAACTAATAGCCAAGTAAATGCTACGCTTATCTATTATGCTACATTTCGCTTTATATAGATAAACCAAGTACAAAAGTTCTAAATTTCAATGCAAACAACAGTTTGTATCTCTGACCACCAATTATGTCACTAAAGTCACCACTTAAATTATGTCCTAGGTTAGGAGGATAAGCTGTCTGACTGCTATTGAGAGTAGGTTTCACTCTCAAGAAGAAATAAGGAACACTTGCTAAAGTCACATTGTACATATAATAAGTATATCACATCCATGACATTCTTATGTTATAAAAGACGTCCCTATGGCACGACTTCGGGTTTTCTTTCAAAAAGACCGATAATGCATGTAAGACAGGCCTATTGACGATAAGGATCACGATTGAGATTTTTTTTAAACAAAAATATTTTCCTTATCGTCTTCCATGAAGACAAAACGGTAACGAGGACACAACAAAGATCACGATAAGATCGCTTTTCTTAATCACTCTTTCTTTTAAAAACACATCCCAGAAGACAAGTTTGATAGATCGGCTTATACGTACCACAGAGTTCTAAACTGATAGGGCTGACTACAAATAGAATCTGGGTTCGATACACTGACGAAGGACTACCGTTTATATTCAATACTCCAACCCGTAAAACAATCCTTTCTCCTTTGCGCTGTAGAGGCACGAAATCGATTCACCCTGCAACACATTACTCCTCGTTAAGTTCTGTGTATCGGTGATGAAACCTGTTCACAAAGACTGAACGGGAACTGTGTTAGGTGTTGTTTTCATTCTTTAATCTTTCTTCGCATCTCGGATAGAATAAGATACTTTAGGAAAAATCGAATCCTGTAGCAAAGGAGTGAACTTCTGAGTTGCAAGTAAATGACTGAATTTTTAGGGTGTATTTTATTTCATGTACTCTAACTGGTACCGTTTATATCTTATCAGTTCTAACACATTTGTTGTATGTGTTGTAAAAGTTGACGCTGTATGTATATCTATGATCCATCTAATACGGAGTCTCCATACTAAATGTATGCCGCCAACAGCTTGCAAAGTCGTGTGTGGAAAGATCGCGGCAATTTGTTATTGCTTTGGTAATTCATATTTGGAATGCACAATGGTAAATATAACATTACCATGTTTTGTATTTTCCTTTGTGTATACATGTACATACCCCCTCACTGGAAAAGTAAATCCCTACGTTTACACTAGAAGACTAAATACTTGGCGACTGCAGATCGTCACTTCAATAGACGCCAAGTGGGGCAATGTCCACCGCAAAAGTCGTTGGACTCAGAATGTACCCGAGCGTTTACACTGACGACTGTCGCCACCAGTGTAGACGACTAATTCAAGGCCGCTTGAAATAGTCGTGGGCGTCAGAGCATGTCCAAAAGTCGTCAGGTGTTGCCAAATTGAATAATCTTATGCAACCAGACGATCTGCAGTCGCTACACGCTTGGCGTTTACATGTGACGATTTCCATCATTTTACTGCTGAAAGTCGTCAGTAAGTGTAAAATGCAAGAATCGCCGGCCAGAATCGTCTAGTGTAAACGCCGGGTGAAAAGGGTGGTCAAGTGATGCCCTGCAGGATAAAGTCGACACCGTGAATCGTTGGGTATCTATGCAATTAATTCAAGCTGCTTTTAAATAGCACAATCGTCAGGTGGTGCCATATTGCATAATCTGACGATCTATGGTCGTTACATGTTTGGTAATTACAATCAGCGATGTCTAGTCATCGACGACAGCAAGTCGGCAGGTGGTCCCGAATTCAAGAATCGTCAGCCATAGTTGTCCAGTGTAAATGCCTGGTGTAAGTGTATGTCTCCTGCTAACTCTTTCTTCCCTTAAGTGGGATTCACACAGTGGGATTTACTAGCCAAAGGGGAACCAGCAAGCATGATCACATGTTTGTACCACCCCTCACCTCAAGGATACTTGAGTCCCAGGGTGAGTTTTCACTGTGACTATGTCTGAGATTACGTACCAAGTGTGTCCTTCCATGTGAATCAAATTTGCTATTTTTTCTTGAGACTGGTAAAAACACTTTGCCATAAGATTCAAGTACCACATGAGAATTATCTGAGACTAGGGGGAAGGTGTCTTCTAGTGATTTTTTGTTATCAACGACAGCAAGTCGGCAGGTGGTCCTAAATTCAAGAATCGTCAGCCATAGTCGTTCAGCGTAAATGCCTAGTGTAAGTGTATGTCTCCTGCTAACTCTTTCTTCCCTTAAGTGGGATTCACACAGTGAGATTCAAGTACCACGGGAGAATTATCTGAGACTAGGGGGAAGATGTGAAGTATACCCGTCTCAGGTACATCAGTCTCTAGGTGTGAATCCCACTTTACCTGAGGTCTGACCACTACTCGTCTCTCCACCTTTTAACGTGTCCTGCCCTTCTCTGTCTTACCCCCGCCCACCCGCCTTCCCGCCACACGCCAGGCGGCGCCCGTGTCGGCGCTGATCCGATTGTTCCCGGCGTCCGTCATAAATCGCCGCCTGCTTCCATTCTTACAAACCTTGTTACCGGCGCGCCGGGACTGGCGGCAGACCACCAGCGGAATACCAAAATACCGAGCCGACCCCTCAAAGTGTCCGTGTAGACGGTGGGGGGAGAGTGAGGAGGGGGCTGGGGAGAGTGAAGGGGAAGGAAAGATTCTGCGCCCCCCTTCTCTCACTCTCCCCCCCTAGCCACACAGCGAGGACGGATTCATCTCGTTAGAAGAGAGAAAAGGCCAGACTTTGGTCGAGGTGTGTTATTCAGCTGTAGCATGAACGTCTGTGTGGAAGCTAGCCCATATATACATGATAGATATGTGACATAGACACACATGTACTTATGGTCATAAGGCCCGTTTCCATTGGCCGACGAAAATGGTGTAGATTGTTTTAGCTCTATCAATGCTAAAGATCCGTCGGTGGTCCCTGACTGTATATATCGGTGATGGCCAATGGAAAGTGGCAATTAGGAGAACACAAAAAGTTACAGTCAGGAACCACCGATGCCAGATCGGTAAATGGAAACAGACTTGCAGAGAAGTATTTAGCGATTAATTGTGTATAGATTATGCAAGGCCAGCACCGACTGACTTGTCAACGACCAAAAGAATCAAAGGGGTTTGAAATCATTGGTACTTGTTATTGAGTGTGGAGGTCTATTCCGTCGGTATGGACTTGCCAAATGCGGCAGAAACAAGGCATCCACAGCCCCCTCACCGATTTTTAGAAATCGATGTGCAGTCGCCGGTCACCACCGTTTAGGAGAACTCAATTAACTGGTGCCACTTTCGTCGACCGGTGCTTATAGCCAGATTTATCGCCTTATTGTGTCCAAATTATTCAAACTGAACACGATATTCATTATTCTAGATACAATGATTGCAAAGAGCTAGTTACCATACTTCATTACAGTGTATCATAGTTTACATTTCAGAATAAGAAGAAGATGTGCCATTATAGAAGAAACCTACAAGTGTTGGTCATAGCCATAGTTCTCTATGAGTTTGATGCAAAGTGATATGAAAGAGGCGACAGCCAAGTGAATAACGAGTTGAAGAACAATACCTTTGACCAATACGAGTTGCTTTCTGTATCTATCTCACCGCTGTAAACACTAAAAGAATTGACAACACACAAGATATAGACCATGGAGAGCGGACTGCAATACTCGTAGGCGCATAGAGAACCAAATGTGTCTCAAGGAGGCAGAAGACTGGACGTCGTTATGGCAGAGAAAGCTCAGGAGAGCTGAGTATTCGTAACTCATGTTTTATTCAGAGGTTCTAGTACAACGTCCTGCTGTGTACCATTCGTCATGGGTGTCTTTATCTTTACTGTTCAGTCTTCTAAACACACCGAGCGGAGAAGGCAGAAGGGGTCTACTCAGCGGGCCCATGATGGTTGGACAAGATGACCTCGCTCTAATTATACATTCTCCTCCAGGGAAATAAGAAAATGGCTGTTTTTTGTTATTGTTTAAGTTTTTCGTATGTGTCTGTGGACGGGGGGAGACATATATAATATTATGCAGTCATCATCTATACAGTTAGGCCCGGCGTCCACCTACTACGATATGGCACCGATATAGTCTACGATGCACCTCCCGATAAAAAATCAAAATCGCGTCGGAACGTTACCTGATATCGGGGCAGTTGACAACGTTCCTGCGATTAGACACCGATAAAAAACCCATACAACGCATGGTGGATTGGCTTGTCTAGACATATGTCTACGATTTTGCACCTTCCCGATATGGCACCGATTTTGACATTTTGTATCGGTGCCATATCGGGAGGTCTACGATTCTATCGTAGTAGGTGGACACCGGGCCTTAGTCCCGGCGTCCACCTACTACGATATGGCTCCGATATGGTCTACGATGCACCTCCCGATATAAGATCAAAATCGCGTCGGAAGGTCACCTAATATCGGGGCAGTGGACCACGTTTCTGTGATCAGACACCAATAAGAACTCCATACAATGCGTGGTGGATTGGCATGTCTAGACATATGTCTACGATTTTGCACCTTCCCGATATGTCTCCAATATAGACTTTTTGTATCGGCACCATATCGGTAGGTCTAAATTTCTATCGTAGTACGTGGACGCCAGGCCTAAAAGATTTATTATGAGATGCAAAAAAAAGCCAGGTATGGTTATTCCACTTGCTTCTATTTCATGGGAGATCTACACTAATTCCATTTACAAATGAATCAATAGACACAATTCACCAAGGTGGCAATCAGATCGAATTTGAAGTATCAACAAAGGTCACAACATTTTGTGGGGTTTTAACACGCCCCATTGTGTGGTTAAACATATATGGACCAGGTCCTATTTTAGGATTCACATTTTTACTTTCTTTTTACACAGTGGGGATTAAGGTAAAGATCATTGAACTAATATATCATTATAAATATATCATATGGTTGCAAGCAACTGGTTGTTAGAAGGAGTGATGTATCTGATATGATTGTTAAGATAGATATAATGTTTTACTGTCTTACATACTATTACTATGATCATTGTTATCTTAATTAGAGTAGATTATTGTATTGATTCGAACAAATTGAATAGTAGCGTTTATTCACAAATAACATTTAACAATTCCATAGATTGATAATCAATTGGCAAATCATAGTTGATACACAGGTGGTAGCTCTTCAAATCTAATTAATTTTACCTAACTAACAAAACAATACATAAATACTGAACGAGATGACAGTTACCGGATATAGAATGCTTCAAATACACAATCACCTCTCTGTTTGTGTCATAAAGGTTCTCTCAATTGGATGTTAGTTTAATATACATGCATGCCTGATTTAATCAAATCCTGATGAATGATAAAGTGATTAAAAGTGAATTTAATGAATAGAGTACCCGCTGTTCAATCAGACCTGTTCATTACCATAGATGAAATCAATTATAGTGAAGTTATGTCAGGCTTTCTAACAATACATAATGATGTCAATAGTCATTGGTTCAATTGAATCTCTGTCTGTTTAACAGTCATACACCAATAATGTTATGCTTATTTCGTCAGACAATTTTACCTATAGGGAAATGATATAAGTTAAATATTAGGACTAGCTTTATATATTGCTACTGTTATAGTGTGGGTATCTATGGTAGCTATAGAGAATAGCGTTCATGACTATAACCCTGGACATGTTTTTTATGTAGATTATAGGATATTACCTCTTTATGATATACAAAACCTTGCAAGTTGCAAGAGTAAATGTAATATCCCCTTGTTATATGGATACTTGGTAATGTCCCAGTGTATAGTTTACAGTTTTATCTCAGCCCTAGTATTTTTCCCCATAGCCCTAACATTGGAACTCGTACTTAACGCCCATGGAGTATTAAAAGACACAATGAGGGATTATGTTATAAATGCTAGTCAATTAGGTAATGATAGGGGTGAGGTAAAAATCTGAACCGTAATCAAAACATAGCCAGTGATAATAGGCCATTCATTTTGGTTTGCTATGCAACCTCACTCGGCTTTGACTTGGTAAGATTACTCTGCAAGCAAAACACATCACATAAAATAGTATCTATGGATCTCGATGCAGTCCCTTCTTAATATCCGTCCATTTATTCACTAGGCACCACATTTCTCCATATTATAGACGGCATAGTTATTTTACCAGCCTAGTATGAATCTTAAAATCAAACCTCATGTGTACACATGAAGAAAACATCCAGATCTTTTCGGCAATACGGTGAATAGGATGACCAATTTTTGTTTTGACACCATCAACATACTATTTACATCATAAGTGGTACTCGATTAACCACATGTATGCATCTCCAGGTCGACCACATTTCTCATAATTCTTATAAGAAACATTCTTTATCTACAGAGGGAGAGTAGTTTGTATGCGAAATCTTTCAGAAATCAGGCACGCCCATCAACAATACGGTACGCCTGTTCAAGAAGTTACACAATAGGAAAACGTATCTATAGCACATTGAGCGAGAACATAGGTCGCGTATAACACACTGAGGGAAAACATAGGTCGAGTATAGCACATGTGCTATAATCGACCTATGTTTCTGCTCGATGGGCTATACTCGACCTATACAGTCTAGACCAGTGTGGATTTGCGAGGCAAATATATCCACGTATAAATACAGTGATGTGTTACGCACCGTTTAATTTTGCGGATTTGTGGGCAACAGTTGTCAGCCACGTATACGTTACCCATGCGTACTATTGTTTAAACTGGATCGATAGGCAGTGTGGGGCCACATGGTAATATTTTGCAACCAACATTCTCCATCTATTCAATTCTGTGATTGTGTCCATATATTTTCTATCCCACCCCTGGTATTTTTGTGCGGTAGGATGTGATGTCCATTCTTGTACTGTATACAGGGGTGAGATAAATACAGACAGCCACTGGCTTTGGTCAAAGAAGTCTTGTTTGAGTGCTAATTGATATTCACTCGGCTGTCGCCTTGTTCATATCACTCCACATCAAACTCATGAAGAACGACAACTTTGACTAAACTTGTTGGTTTCATCTTTAATACTTATTTACCGCCGAACACTACATTGTACCATTTTAAATGTTTACCCACACAAGTTTGTCGGTGGTTTGATAGTTAATCCAGTCAAAGGTTTGTTATCACCAACTCTTATGTAAACAGACAGCTTTCTTGTCGTACGTAATGAGATCACCTCAAAAGCGTTGTGGTTAGGCAACTACCAAATGCTATCTAATTAATCAGGATGAGGTTATCATAAAGCAAGGCCAACACTGAGTCTCTGATCCACTGCAGGAGATACACGCATCAAAGGCAAAGCCTGCGCTTCTTCAGCTAAAACCCGCCCGAGGTATTTTTCCACTCCTTATCTATATTCCATGGTAGCGAATTTTGGTTTTTCTTCTCGATAGCATTACCGCTAAATTGGAAGAGAAAAAGGGGCGGGACTCCCCCGTGAGCCAGTAATTAAGCGTGTCTCATTAGGGCGTCGCGGGGCCGCCTCTGTGTCGGGAGCTGCTCCGAGTGGCTCCGGTAAGTAGCTCAGACTACTGCTCCCTGCGGCCACCGGGCCCGGCTCACGGCCACAGGTAGGGCACATCAAAGAGACGTGGCCTCCCGCGCCCAGCCCACGCCGCCGGGCTGTCACCTTGTCTCCTGTACGTCCGCTCGGCACTGCCTTCTTAACGTACGCAGAGCTGCCCATTCGGTTGTGTATATGTATGATCGTAGCTGTGTCGGTTGGCGCTACACATAGTTGCCCTTCTGATTACTTATTATCTACATAATATGTGGTGTCTATAGAAAACAAATGGGCAGCATGTATCTTTTGTATGCACTGGTTTGCTCATCTTGTCTCCCATTCGTCCGCTCAGCTCTGCCTTCTTAACATATGCAGAGCTGCCCATCTGGTTGTGCACATGTATGATCGTAGCCGTGTTGGTTGGTGCTACTCGTAGCTACTCTTCTGATTACTTATTATCTACATAATATGTGGTGTCTATAGAAAATATATGGGCAGCATGTATCTGTTGTATGCACTGGGATGCTCACCTTGTTTCCCATTCATCCATTTGCCTCTGCCTTCTTGACGTACTCAGAGCTGCACATCTGGTTGTGTATACAATCGTTGCCTTGTCAGTTGGCGCAACGCATAGCTGACCTTCTGATTATTATCTACCAAATATACATGTATAGTGTCTATATAGAACATATGGGCAGCATGTACTTACATACCCAGAACATACGGATATTGTTGTATACTCTGGGTTGCTCATCTTGTCTTCCATTCGTCCGCTCGGCTCTGCCTTCTTTACGTATGCAGAGATGTCCATCTGGTTGTGTACATGTATGATCGTAACCGTGTTGGTTGCCACAACTCATAGCTGCTCTTCTGATTACTTATTATCTACATAATACATAGTGTCCATAGAAAACATATGGGCAGCATGTATCTGTCGTATGTACTGGGTTGCTCACCTTGTTTCCCGTTCGTCTGCTCCGCCTTGCCTTTTTAACGTATGCAGAGCTGCCTATCTGGTCGTGTATGTGATCGTAACGGTGTCGGTTGGCGCTACTCATAGCTGCCCTTCTGATTACTTATTATCTACCTAATACATAGTGTCCATAGAAAATATAGATAAATACAGAAAGCAACTCGTTTTGGTCAAAGTCGTTGTTCTCCAACTCGTCTGAATGCTATGTGATATTCACTTTTTTGCCCACCTGCCTGCGGATTGCCGTGTCTATGGTGGGTCTTATAGTTTTCCATTGCAGAGTCTACCCCAATACTAAAAACCCACATTCTGTCAATGCAGATACACGCTATACCTGCCTCATCATCGCCATATCAAGCTCAGAGACATGTTGAGTACCCGCCCATCTACCCATTTCCGCGTCACTTCACCACGCTCCGTGTTGTTCACCTGGGACCTGTTTCACTAGTTTTGTGACATTAGGCCTAGACAGACATCAACAGCGGCACCAACAGTGCAAGCAACAGCGGGAAAAAATTTGTCGGTTTCAAAACGCATGTCAGCGTTGATGTGAAATATCAGCGGATAGGAGTGGCCAATGTTCTTCATATTTGGAACGATTATAGGTTATATGTATCCCTTACTCGTGTTAAAGTGCTGCAACTTGTATAGATCTGTCCGTATGGTGTCACAGACGTCATCTAGACATGTCACGAAACTACTGAAACAGGTCCCTGGTTCTCTGTTTGCCCACTTATTTGAGTCCATATGCAGGAATTAGTGCTGCCCACCTGCCCACTGCTACAAAACCACAGATTTGTCAACCTGCATGCCCATTACTGCCCGGTGCTCGGAGACCCCCTAATGGAGTACATATTCCTTAATTATTAATCATGTTATTATTCTAAAGTATTCTCAGATTCCAAGGCAATTCTATGATTACTTGTTATATAGCGGACGTAGACATGTACTGTATAACCCGCCCTCCCCTCCCCACCTCCCCTCAGTATTATTAGCGGGGTTATACAAAACGAGGAAACATGAGAGGTTCCATGGGGAGGTAGTCATGATCGTGGGGTGGTAGTGGCAGGGAAATGATCGTGAAGCCTGAGTCCATACCGTATTTGGATGCGTGAGGTCGTGCGCTGGCATATCTGCATTCCATATGGCCTGCAGTGTAAGGTTCGTCAACACACCAATGTAAGGCCGGAACCGAGGCAAATTAGATCGGGTTAGACCGTATGGGGTGTGGAGCTGGCCTATTGGCAGATATAGCTGCAGTATCCTCATCTTATGTTTTATAAATATCTTGGCAGTCAGCAAGGGTCGGGATGCCAGAAATATAAACAGAATAATGTAAGGGGATTTAGAGGGAATGAAAATATAAGGCGACAGAGCTGCATACAGATGGCAGAGTTCCAAGGTGGATGAAGGGGATTATCAGTCATAAATAAATGTGAATGATAAGAACGCGCTAGATTAAACGTTACGGAAGGGACTCGTATTCTGTATGTATTGATAAAATCATTTCCAAATAAGCAACACTGAAAGCATGAGGTTATAATCATATAATTACCACTATTCATTATCCACCCATTATAAAGTCTCCCTACTAAAAATAGGGTCTTTAGATGTAATTCATCGGACAAGACTTTTGGTAATATCCGAGAGAACGCGAGGATATTACGTAGAGTCTAGTCCTGGAGATTACGGCTACTTGTATCTGATACCAGTTTATATTGTGAATTTGAGAATTAAAATACATGTTCGATGATGGATATACCTAATAGGAATGAATATTGATGTATAAAAAAGACCAAGCTAAGGAAATTTCTCCTTTTAAAAAACAGAATGAGGAAGGTAGAATGCAAAAGATCTAGTGGCGGAGAAAAATGACAGAGTGACAGAAAAAAACGAGTGAAGTAAATAGAGAAATAACAACGAAAGTATGGGAGAGACAAAGGAGAGGGTGAATGGGCGAGAGAGGCGGAGGCAGATTTAGATGAAGTGAAACAAAAAAAGGTATACTAGGAAGCAGAAGGGAGAGAATAGAGAACAGTGCGAGACTTAGATCAGAGACAGGCAACGAGAGAGACAGAAAGACAGAGCAACGTGGAGAAGTAGATCTATACGTAACTAGGACGTGGCGTTACGGATGGGAGCTGGCTCACCATTAAGCTCATCACTGTCATCTACCTACACAGGGCGTGAATAAGGTCCGATCAACACGTTTAAATTCTTAATCGCGGGTTTGTACCTACTTGACCCAGCCACGGCCGTGCATCGGCGTAGTGATGGCGGATAAACGACGCATGCGCACACCATCCAAGCCAGCCACCTACCGGCAAGGTATCTGCGCATGCGAGACCGGATGTTGCCATTGGTGTAACCATAGTAATTAGGCTCCTCCTGTGGCCAATGTAGGATCCTTGACACTACCTTTATAACCTATCAGTATGGTGGAGTTATGTATGATACAATGGTAGAATCATTTAGACACCTATAAGCAAATCACTGGCAACCAATAAATAAATCAGTCGCTGGGGGTGAATGTGTTTTTGTCACTCCCATTTCGCCATGCCTGAAAAACTCGTCTTTTGTTGAGGGGTCTGGTGAATAAAAAAAAAAAAAGAAATAAAAATAAATACCTGGGAGACTTTTAGGGCTGATATCGGCCCGCCCGATGTGGGTATTGGTATATTTCCGAAGAAACATTTCCCGCATCTGTCGTTTTTAACTAGAGATTATTGACATATATTTACCAGCCTCCAACTTATACTTATACCTTGCTCTGGAATATTGATGAACGACAGTTGACCTACAGACTACAGATTCATTTTTAAAAAGTGCTTTATCCCTGGCAAGGAGAGCAAAAAACAAGGCAAAGAGTTACCTTCTCTTTACTGGCTTAAACACCTCCTCTTATCCGGGTGCAATTTATTACCGTGGAAAGAGTACTGCATGTCTCTGCGATTCCAATCACAAGAATTGATTTTTATTGGTTTTACCTAAGTCCTTCACGCTGTGCATATCATATTGCCTCTTCAAAGAGAGCCAGCCGTCAGAAGATACAGACTATGTCAGCGTAGACTCAGCTTTTTCTGAACACCGGTCGATATACTGTTAAAGGGATACCATCACCTGAATATGGGCCCATGACTGTCGGTAGGATTGGTAACGACTAACTCAGAAAGTGCTAGGCTTAATGGGTCTTTGAAAATTTATGTTAATATTTTGTTTTCAACATGGTCCTTGTACTAAATAATCGGCTACAAACAATACAATACACAGCTAAACTAGAGCAGTTTGTTTTTATTCTAAAACTCCCTTTTCAATTTAAATGTTGTTTTCCTTATGGTAAATGTACATTAATTCTCACTGCTATGGGCTGTAACAATCTCACATAAGGCCTAGCGTCCACCTACTACGATATGGCTCCGATATTGTCTACGATGCACCTCACGATATAAAATCAAAATCGCGTCGGAAGGTCACCTAATATCGGGGCAGTTGACCACTTTTCTGCGATTAGACACCTATAAACACCCCATACAATGTGTGGTGGATTGGCATATCTAGACCTATGTCTACGATTTTGCACCTTTCAGATATATCTCCGATATTTGATATATCGGGAGGTCTAAATTTCTATCGTAGTAGGTGGACGCCAGGCCTTAGCCACAAAGGGAGTTTTCCGTAGGTGGTTGTTCTCAGCGAGTGTCCCTTTAAAATTAAATACGATCTCGCGCCTGAAAAGAGGAAGTTCAAGCTACCCTTTTAACGCCTTCACTTTCCACCAGGTGGAGGCAAGTTCATTACCTAAGTCACGTGAGCGGAGGCGGAAGTGGGTGACTGAACGGCTTCCGTTACCAGCTGAAACCGGGCTAGGGTACCCGATGCATCGTGACTGGCCGGTCATTCGTTTTTGAGGTAACCAAAGAAGTAAACATGGCTTCTTTATCGAGCTTACATTGGATGTTCATTGCTCCGACTCTCGATAAATACAGTCGCAAATAGGAGTGAAATACTCTTCATCTCACGGTTTCCTCTCGCCATAATATAGGTTTAACTTATCTTCAATTCACTTTTCAGAAATGATTGATGAGGGAATCCCGAATTGTATATTGATTCCGAAAGCGTGTTGTATTTGCTTCTGAAAGTGATTTAAACTTTAAAAGTGATTTAAAACCCCAATAGCATAAAACGGAAAATGGAGATAATGCAAACCCAAACGCATGGCCTTTCTCATACAATGCTGAGGCATTGAATTTCCAAACCAAATGGTAATACAAAAATTGAGGTGGATGTTTTTGAGAATTTCATTGAAATATGATGAGATTATCCGATACAACTAAACAAATCCCATTGTACTATTAATTAGATTTATCCTCCAGTAGATTTTATTCCTTCCTGCAAAGATTACACAAAGTATCGGCTTTCAAAACATAATCCTTTTTACAGGTTCTCAATCCGCTAGATTTCACTGGTGACAATGTGAGGGCCATTGAACCCTTTTAGGTCAAGCTGGAGGCCCTGAGAGTTTCAAAGGAAAACGATTGTTTTCTCTGTTTCAGAATCCCATATGATAAATAGCGTTTAAATTTTTTCTAACAAAGAAACTTGATATTGTCCTGTCACTAGTGAGGTCTGAGTAATTCCCTTGAGCTATGAGGCTCTTTTGTGAACACATTTCATACATAATAGATCCACTTTATTGATAAATAACTAGTTCTAATGTGAGAGAAACTAGAACTATTAGTTGAAAGCTATCACATGCAATAATCATTCACCATCTTCTATTTCACCATGGACAGTGTACAATGTCCATGATTTCACATTTTTTACTTCGTACTCAACGGAAAATATGGCATTATATTGCCTGATATATGGAATTTGAATATTCTCCCTCCATCTTAAAGATAATATGAACTCATCTCAAATGAAGGCTGATCTTGTATAGGTTTGTAAACAACTTGATCAAAAAGTACCTATGATGTAGCGCTTTGTATTAGCTAAGGTAAATATAAAATGCCCAATCCATTAAAACCAATTGTTCAGTGCAGACTGCGGCTCAGGTAACCATAGCATGTCGTTATAGTTTTGGTGACGCGTTAACACGTGTCACATCCCTTCTCTTTCAAGTAACCGACCAGCTTCCCCTGTAAATGTTAATGTATAGGTCATTAAGTTTCATATCCACTGTGTTTATTTATTGAATAAAAGACCTGTTATGGTAATTCTTTAGGTAACCCCTTGCCTCCATTGCCATTAGTTGTTATCATAAAAGGCCAACCATATATATATATATATATATATATATATATATATATATATATATATATATATATATATAAATATTAACCACGTTATATGTATATAAATTATTATCCAAATGTATTATCGCAATTTTCGATGTATAGGTTGGGGTAAGTCCCATTGTTAATTACTGAATAAAGCCTGGTTTTTCTGAATATTTCCGCCAAACCCGTTTTTCTAGTCATTCTTTATCGTATTATCCACTTTATCAACATATTAGATAATTAATATTATACATATATATACTTTTATATACGCTCATATATGTGTGTGTGTGTATTGCTCACAACAGAAAAGATACAGAAGTGATATTCCTCAAGTGAACGGCCATATCTCATAGAATGGCACTTCACCTACGGGCATTAATGCATCAAGCATCTCGCTCAGCACGTTCTTTTGATCTGGCGAGATATTAACATTGTCGGACATGAAAAAGCTTTCTTCCCATCTCTCCTTTGTCATTTTATACAAGTACCCAGATAGCAGCAGTTTTCATATCTCTCTGCACGGTTTTTGTCCACTACCCACACGCCCACCCTCTTCCTGAAGACAAAAGTCACCTTTTTTTAATCTCCTTGCTGGTCCAGTATAGAGCTTTATACATCAAAGAGCCAGGCGAGCTGCTCTGGGAGCAACTAGGGACTCAGTGCCCTGACCTTGGAGGGTATTAGTACATTATCTGCTGCTACTGTTTGGTCTCCATACCCGCGAGCGTTCCTCGGGGGTTATAGTGTGGTCGTGGTGCGGGTGTGGGGGGTAGAGAGATGGGGTTAGGGGTAGGATGTGCCGTGGTAGGGGAGGGCGTGTGTGTTGGTGGGTGGGTGGGGGTAGGAGGTATCTGTGCCGTACAGCAACTCCCATGAGGGAAGCTATGAAGTAGTTCCTCCTCTGATATATCCCTACGCTCATTTATCATCCTGGCAGTGCCTGATCACCACCTCTGTGTATACCCACCTTAAGTCACCGTCCGCCCGTCTTAAGTTTTCTGTCCGCTTTCCTCTTTTTGGTTTTCTTTTTTTTATTCGGTAATCATTTAGTTCTACCATTGGTAGATCCTCCGCTGCAGTGTACAACAAAGTCAGCATACACTTCCAAACATATTTCACGAAATCACTATACAGAATATGTACATATATACAAACAGATGAAGGTGATGATGATGATTTTGGATAACAAGTAGCTGCACACTTCTAAGTTTACCTCCATTCATATCGCGTTAATTTAGTTTTAATTAGTCGCTTAAACTCTTTGACAGTCTCAGTATGTTGTTCTGAGGCACTGAGCTTATCCCAGAGAAGGGAACCACGGTACAAAGTTGATTTCTGGTAAAATGCAGATTTTGCTCGCTTCACCTTGAACTGTAACTTCAAACTCTTGGTGTCTGCCATACCAGAGACCATTTCCTTTACAGTTTCAGTCGCCCTAGCTTTAGTATAATTATGGAACCTTTCCCACATGGCTAGTGGCCAAAAGTCGGTTTCTTAAGCTCAGTTCATCAACTTATCATGTGCATATCACTAATATATTAATTTTAAAAAGGTGTCTACTAAAGCAAAAGAGGGCCATTTTTAGAATACTTAGATAATTACCACGTCTGATGGCCGAAACGTACTATCTTTGGTAATTTGTCTAATTCATACAGATTCATCCGTATTTTCATTTTACCCATGTCCGAATATTAGCTCCTAAGCATTTTGCACTTAAAAATGTACTTTATATCATGTGATTCAAATATGTTTCTTCGTTTTGACATTGTAATTACGCGATGGGTCTCAGCCAATGAGACCTGGCTATATGTATCAACCATCATTGATGAGTAGCCCTTTTGGAAATACCATGCTCCAGGATAGTGAATAACAAGTGTACGAAAGAGTATCAAATTAGGGTAAACAACCCGGTTATTGTTATGGCGGAAAGGATCACAAATGCCCAACCAATCATGCTGTGCAGGCAGTGTCTTCCCTCGGAAGATTATGTCGGCCTAATGTCCAACTTGTCCGACTATCTCGAAGTTGGTTAGCTCTCTTTTTTTATATTTCTCGAATTCAAATAAAGGATTCGCTCTTCTAATCAAGAAATGTCTAGTATATGTTCAAAATCAACAATTGGACACAGTGACAACAGTGACAGATAGGTAAACTTAGAAAAACAACACACCGCCCAAACACGTTCGTTTATCTCATTATCTCATCCCTGTTACAAGTTTAGCCATAGAAATAACGTTAAAGTATATGCAATGATCACCCATGCAAAGTTCAAGTACTGCACCATGGTCGTGGTGGAGTGATGGAAGATGACGTCACAAGGCAGGCAAATCAGCAGCCAGGATGTGAGAAAGTAGACATGACGTCAACATGGAGATTTATATGTTCCTAACTGAATTTGCAAAGTAATTTGAATTATTCTGATATTTTTTACCTATTCTAATGACATTATAAGGGTGAGACAAATCCAGAACCATACTCGAATTGTTAGATATAGATAACGCCATTTGTTAGATGTGCCTTAATTGTCACTCGGCTTCACCTCAATGATGATCGCAGTGCATCCAAACTTGTGGAGTTTTGTCTATTCATACGATCTTGATCCAGTTCTATATAAGTCTATTCGCATTCTTCCCTCGTATCCCCCCCCCCCCCCCCCGCATCTCTCTCTCTCTCTCTCTGTCTCTCTCTCTCAGTCTCTGTCTGTCTGTCTGTCTGACTCTCTCTCTCTCTCTCTTTCTGTAACTCTCTCTGTGTGTGTCTCTCTGTCTCTCTCTGTCTCTCTCTCTGTCTCTCAGTCTCTCTCTGTCTGGCTCTGTCTCTCTGTCTCTGTCTCTCTGTCTCTCTCAGTCTCTGTCTCTCTGTCTGTCTCTGTCTCTGTCTCTGTCTCTCTCTCATTCTCTCATTCTCTCATTCTCTCATTCTCTCGTTTCTCTCCCTCCTACCTGGCCACGCCCCAGTCTTGCTTTATTTACTTTTCCAGTCTCAGTCGGATGTTGATAGACGGCTGGGCGGCCGAGACCTGACACCTGCCATGTGGCCAGATAAAGGACCTGCTATTTCGGATGGAAGAACCGGGGCCGCGGTAAATAGGGTGCGGGGTGGGTGGGGGTGTAGGCGAACGGAGGTACGGGGTGGGGGAAGGATAAGGGTAAGGGTGGGTTAGAGTAAAGGGGATAAAAGATATGGGACTGGATTACCTAAGGATGATAATGGTGTAATGTAATGTGGTGAAGTCCGGCGGTTAAGATTTGAGAAAGATGTGGTGTATAAGCCCGTTTCCATTGGCCGACGAAAACAAGTTAAGTTAAGACCCTATAAAATAGGTATCCCCTTAGCACTGGTCATTTGCAGCATAGTATCAAAATGATATTTCCCATGTTGCATATGTTAAGACTTTAAATAAGAAAAATTGTAAAGAGAAAAGCATTTCACCTTTTAGGGTAAAGCATAATGGTGACACCATTAGCCAACAGTGGATGGGTAACCGGCGATAGTATAGGGCGAGGGGTTGGAGTACGAGAATGTACAAATGAGATGAGTAGGATGGGCCTGGGGTAGGACGGGAGGGTGCAGAAAGCATACGAGAGATGACAGATGGGTGCTGCTGGGATGCGGCTGTCGGTATGTGAGACTGGCAAGGAGAAGTGCTTAGATGTTAAAGCAGTGAAAAATCAATGAAGGGTAAGAGATAAGATATGGATTTGGTGGGTGGATGTGATACAAGAGTAAAAGGGGGGTGATGTGGGAGGGGAAGGGGTAACGGAGGCAGGGGTGGAAAGTAAAGAGGGAAGGGTTATAAAGCAGGACATTGTTGAAGGGGAGCAGGGGGCAGTTGGGTAAGACCTCTCAGGCGAGAACAGGTGGAGGGGGTATATTGAGGCAGTGGGCGAGAGGTGGTATGGAAATGAGCATGCTCCAACCATCTATCAATTCACCAGTATTTTCGTATAGATCTTCCAATCGAATATGTATGGTGCTCTGTGGTTGTGGGCGCTATCTGTCCGTACTTTCCTTCTCTCGTCCTCCCTACAACACATACCTCCTCCAACCTCCTCCACCCACCCACCCGTCATCATCCTGCCTCTCTTCTTCTGCACCAGCGTACATATAAGTCAAGTCAGTCGCAATGTATTTCTCAGGGGAACAACTATTCCTCGTTTACAAGCGCTACATCGGTCATGGGAATAGTCTGTGGCCGTATCCTGTGCAGATCGAGTCGCTGGGATATTAGATCACAGAGCTACTGCAGGCAGAGAGAGAGGGGGACAATTTCATACTTCCCTGCTCCTACAAATGGCATTAGATACACACAGCGGGTAAGAACAGAGACTTTGTGACTGGCCGTCGCCTATCGTGTGAGTGGCTTGGCGGTCGGTGAGTCACTCAGAGTCGGTGTATGGAATCCTGGAGGTGGTAGAGAACGACACACGTCCGTGTTGCTTTAAGCAGATCAAGTGTGACCAGGTCGCCATGACTTTTCCGACCTCCTCCGGGTTAAAAATGACGTTTCTAGGATGGACTTTCCGAGTCTACATTCTGAGTTATATCTATGTACGGTTATTGTCCTCCAAGGGCTGACATAGAGATGATCTATGTTTCAACTCGGTAAAGATGAGGGAAACTAACACTTGGAAATGTCATGCCTATATCTAATATTAAGAAAGGCTATATCTTCCATAGGTTATGAATGGTATCTCCCGGTATTCAACGATAGATTAAAAGAAAACATTTGCTAAGCCATGCAAGGTGTTCGCCCATAGCCACTGAAAATACACTTGTTTGCTATGTTACTCCGCAACCTAATTCATAGCATATTTCCAGTGGCTATGGATCTCGAGGCAGTTCCTTTTTAGTACTCAGTCGTCGCCATCAGAAGTGTCCCGCCTCAGAGTGTGACGCTGGTCATTGAGAGTGACACACATCACTGAAAGTGAGCGGATCACTAAGAAAGACACCCATCACTAAGAGTGACACTCCGGAAAGTGACACATCTCACTGAGAGTGATACCCAATAACTCTGGATGACACCTTTCACTAACAGCGAAACTACTCGCAGAGAGTGACACATATCACTGAGAGTGACGCTTATCATTGAGAGTGATGCCTATCACTGAGAATGACACCCATCACTACACCCAGTACTGGTGCCCAGGTGCCAAACTAATAGCAATGAGTGACACCTATTACAAATAGTTACACCTATCACTAAGACTGACACATATCACTGAGAGTGACGCCTATCGCTGAGAGTAACCTCTATCGCTGAGAGTAACGTCTATCACTGAGAGTAACGTCTATCGCTAAGAGTGACACACATCACTAAGAGTGACGCCTATCACTGAGAGTGACTCCCATCACTGAGCCCGGTCCTGTCCCCACGTTCAGGACGGCTGTGGGATTGCGGGGATTCAGCCGTGAAGAAGCGGCTCCGCTCGACTCACCGCCGACCGCTCCTCGTGGTGGCCACAATAGGAGCATCTCGAGAGGCACTCGTACACGGAGCCGTCGGCAGATCTGATAGCCGGTCGTCGTCCATTTAGCCGCGCACAGTAAACGCGCTATTGTTATCCTCCTTCCCGTCGTGCCCCGCGGGCCGCCCCTCTCCTCCTCCTCCACGCGACCTTGACCCCGGCCCTCACCACTGACCTCGTGCTGACCTTGGTAGCAGCTCAAGCGGCTCGGACCAGGAAAACAATTTGGTTCGTCTCGCTAGGTTCGGGTTGGTGGGGGTGGTGGCCTTCGATGGCAATAGGCTGGTATGGGGTGCCGTTCGGGATATTGCAGGCCGGTATGGGGTGCCGTTCGCGACACTACCATTTCGTCCCTATATTCTATCCATCTTTTGGGAAACACTTTCTAATGAAAGTGGTTTGGAAAAAAGTTCTTTCGTCCACGAAATTGGTCTTCTCGACGAAAGCGCATTACATAATTTAACATAGTCTCATTTCATAGACGAAATCAGTTGTGGTTTTGATTTTGTGGACGAAATCAGTTGTAGCACTGCTTTCGTCCACTAAAGAGCTTTTGTCAAAGATCTTTCCTGGACGCTCGAGCTTTTGTCAGAACTGATTTTGCTTTCATGGACGAAATCAGGGGTGACCCTTATTCCATGGACGAAATCAGGGGTGACCCTTATTCCATGGACGAAATCAGGGGTGACCCTTATTCCATGGTCGAAAGTAGTGACACCATTGCTTTCGTGGACGAAATCATACAAGCACTGGGTATTAGAGTATTTCATGGACGAAAGATAGAATATAGGGACGAAACGGCACCCCATAGTATGGCCGTTGGCCGGCACTGAGGCGTTGGGGGAAGGGGTAGGGAGTGAGAGTCCACTACCCCCACCCCACACACCCCACATACCACCGCCAACAATTCGGACCCCTCGAAGAGCGACTTGCGGGCAATTGGCTTCCTGTCCGAGCAGCTCAGCTCGCAGCGCCTCCTCACGGGAGAATATGATACTACGACAGACGGCCAGCGCCACCAACGGCCACAACGGGAACTGTGGGATATATATTTTTTTGTTCGGGAGCTGGAGGGGGTTGGGGGAGTAGGTAGGCTAGGCACGGTTGGGGGTGTATGGGGCAGGGCATAGAGAAAAGGAGTTGCGATGGAGAGTGTGTGGAACGCCCGGTAGTCATGGTGATAACGCCAAGGTTATGAATTTTGAAAGGTTTTTGATGGATAGGGCTGCGCAAGAAGCCGCTACCTTCTTTCCTTTATGGTATATTATGATGGAATAGGAAAGTGGCTTGAGAACTGTTTAAGTGTATGCCGAATCTCTCTGGACAAAGTCAATAAGCCTCTGTCAGGCTGGTACCCTTTCTGCCCACTGTGGACTATCAACCAGTCTTCTGTACGGTCAATCGCTATACAATCTTGTTTTTTAATGTCGTTGCATGAGCTACTAAACCTTTCTCGATTTGCTCTGTCCTAGAAATAATCTGATGCCTTTAGTCCTTGTGATTGTTCTTAAATTGTCATGTCTGCGAATACTTGTGACTTTCCACTCTTCTTATACTCAACGTGTCATATTCGTTCCATTGGCTAGTGTATTATGACAAGACGGTATCAGGTTGTGGATATTGATGAGTTATGTATTCTTGACTATCACGAAAAAAAATCCAAGTGTCAGTATGTACTCCCATAAGATATATTGTCTTTTATACACCCTATGCCATTTTACGACAAATATACTCAAAAGGCCGTTGACGCACTACCGTCTCCATTCTAAGATATGCAGTTCCCTGTGACACGCTTACCACTCATTTACATCTATTTCTGCCCATGCCAACAATACACTATAATTATCCTACCCCTCATATGAATCTCCAGAAACTTAACATGGTGTGACTGTATAAATATAAAATACAAGATTTAACCATCACTCAATTTCGTATAATTGGTTACATGGCGCTCATTGTCTTTCGCTTCAGATGTCACTCAGCTCCGCTTCATAATATCATTCCATGAAGACAACTCCGACCATATGAGCAATCATATGAAATTTGGTGATGCTTCATTACATCAATGCACACCGGTGCAGTTCAAAATCTATACTGCATTCACCAGAAAGTCTAGTAACTGGTAGAAGTATGTGCACAGGTGTATAATAGCCTCTACACAGTTAATGTTCCCTCTACCTGAAATAAAGATCACAGTGGTTCACCACCATATGCTGTTCTAGAGCTTTCAAATGGTTTGTTTCTTTCAAACAGAATCACTATGCTGTACTATACACCTATGCCTTAAAAAACTCTAAATACCAACCTCTGCTATGCAAATGGTAGTTGAGGCGTACCACTATACTGTGCCGGTATGGTGCCATACCAACATACTTTGAACATTCAATCTGATTGGTTAATAAAACCAACTGACCTATTCATGACGCGATGCCGCGATGCCATGCGTAAACGGTTGTTACAAAATGTAAACAAAGACGATCGCAAGCAAACACAAACATATGATATTTGTGGGTAAACATGAAATTATGGACCATAATGATCAAATAAGACAAGCATAACGATTTACAACAATCTAACAACAATTATATGAAGTGCCAAGTAATATTAAGACACATAGCAAAGCCAGTAAATGTAATACCGGAAATACGAAAACAAATCATAAATAATCAATATCAGGACAAAACAATTATACAGAAAATTTATAGATAATATTATGACACTAATATTTGCAAAACAAAGAATTTTCTAAGAGTTTGAATTCTATTTACAAAATCGTGGCTATGAATGCTTCGATAACGCCGTTAATGAGGTCAAGTAGTCACCCCCGGATGTTCTGCAATACGTTGTGCTCAATGGTTGTGGTTGGAGAGTAAAACCACTCTGTAAACCACTTCCGCCTGCCCAGGCGTCTTTGAGTATCACTTCGAGTTTGACATCGACACATTATTGTGAGTTTTTGAATATTCACGGATAGTTAGAGGTGTATAGTACAAGTGAAACTTGTTAACCTAATTGGGATGGCTCCTCGTACCTTGTTTCTTACGCTAAATCTACCGCATTCGCTCTACGAGCGCATGCGGGAGATTTAGCGAAAGAAACGCGGTACGAGGAGCCATCCCAATTAGGTTAACTAGTTTCCCTAAAGTGCTGCTGAGAAAGCAAAAGTATGGCTTAATAACAGTAGCATAAGGCATTATTTCAAGTCCAACTTTCCAATATGTTGTGAAAACGTTAGTTATTTATCCATATAACAGCAATACATATCCAAACATTATATCATATCATTTTACACCGTTCAGGCTATTTCTGCTGCTGAAACCTCAATATTTTCTAACGGAACATTCTGCAGGATATAAGAAGCCCATTATATGTTAATTTGATATGAAACCCTTATGAATATGATTAGTGGATTGAAGGTTTGAGTATGCAGCTGGCCTCGAGGAAAAAGAGGATTTCTCCAAGAAGTGTGTGCTCAGAACACAGCGGGGGATGTACGGACGAATGAGGGCGTCAATCGATAAACTAAATCACTCACATAGACCCAACGAAGAAAAAGGCGGGAGGGGTGGGGGGGGGGGGTGGCTCCTGGATGGCGGGTGTCTGTAATAGGGTAGGGGGGTGTTAGATGCAAGGTGATGTGGTTTTCGGATTGTTTGATCAAGGATTAATATAATAGGTCATACGTCATATTCAGTGAGATCTATTGTATTATTTTCACTAATGTGCACCTTGAAGTGGATATAAAATAAAGAGAGTGGTATATGCAGGTTCATAGTACATGATGTATTTTGTTGTATAGCTTATTGAAAATATTACCTTCAGCTGATGCTCATTTTTATCCTATTACGATGGCGGCGTCTGCTTGCAAGCTTGGCATTATGAATAATAGATATTTGATCTAGATTAAGATATAATTATATGGAATAATGGAGATGCGTAATTACAATGGAAGCCATAAGGGTTTAAGTAAACTGTTAAGAACTTCAATATATACCCGCGCAGTACATTCAATAATTACTGCTACTCCCTATGCAGTATCTATATCATACTGCACCCTGAGCAGTAACACTGTTATTTTAAACGCGTTGAAACATCAGCAGTGTATAGACTTCCACTTTGACATGTTGGTTTGCCTATTAATGATGAGATTTGATCAAATTCGGGTATGCAATATATAGAATAACCCACTATACTTTTATATGCTACAAACCTCGATGGGAATTTATGTTATTCACCTAACTCGGCCAGAGGCCTCGTTCCGTAAAAAAAAAGTCCCCTTCCCGTTTTGTAGCATGTACAGCATAGTCATGCTGTTCTATATGATTACAAAATATGATTTAAGTCCATTCTAGAAGACACCGTCACAGTGGCATAAAATAGATACAATATGATATGAATCAGAAAGTATAATTGTAAAATTACCGTAAATAACGTCAAGTCCCCTTCTCGATTTGTAACATGTACAGCATGGTTATGTTGATCTATATGATTACAAAATATGATTTAAGTCCATTCTAGAAGACACCGTCACATCAATTCCTCTTGATAAATATCTCCACATAGGTTGTGGCATCCGCTCAAAACAGCTGGATCATATCGCTTAAATGTTCTTAAAGTGGCATAAAATAAATACACTATGATCTGAAACAGAAAGTATAATTGCAAAATAAATAGGAAATATATCTCAAATATAACTAATCAGAAACAGCAAAAGAGAGACATTTTACATATTTCCCATGTTCTAGGTCTTCATTACAGCATATCTGTAGCATGTTAATTACGCTCTAGTCAACCCAATACACGTCTGTATTAATTACCTCATAATCACGCGCTGGGCAGGACACCCAACACATGCCACGGCGCACTCACCAAAAAAACGCCCATTCATGATTTGATTTAATACATGTTTGCATGGCTACAGGCACGAAAAACGCTCCTGATCGCAGCCTCTCAAAGTACAGGCGTAAACAACCGGAAACGCGTCACTGAGCATGCACCATAGATGGGGTGCAAGCTGCATCGGCGCACCCCGTTACCACGTAGAGACGCCGAGGACGCAGTCGCACATGAACTATTTGTCTGAAACCAGCCATGAAGATGGGATGTCCCTAGATGCTGGTTACCAAGGAAACACACTTTAATGGCGCCCTGTTGCTGTATGCCGCATTGCACGCTGGGTAAGGACGCTGTGTCGAGGAAATATGCCGCCCATAAATACAACACTCTTGGTGTTTCTGACTGTAGGTTTTATTCCTGTACAGACGCTGCTTTCAAATATAAGCACCTACTCTCAGCTGAGGGATTTTCTTTTATTTGTCTAAGTTGGCACGTTCTTTTTGCATACTTGTCTTGCATTAACAAAAACACATCCCGGCTTTACACATACTTAGAATAAGGCTTATCATCTATATTTGATTTTACGCTCAATCGCGCGAGGTTTATAGATCGGGAATGGAGCGACGGACTAGAATACTGGTTTGGATCTAGACTCTTTTTTTTTAAAGTCTTTCTTCATCTCTGGCCCTCCTCCCGGTCTATCAACGAACGCAGAGCTATTTCGATTGTCTCCATCTGTGTGATCCCATTTACTCTATACTCCCCCATAGGATGCTTTGTATGCAAAACGCAGCATCTAAAGGAAGGTTGCTAGCAACGTAGCCGGCTTTTTCTCAGTAACCCTTTCATGATCATTTTTGAATCCGTTTGTTCAACTTCAACTAAACTGTCATATGGTGTTATTCGGTTATCTGTGTATTATATCCTTACTAAATGGTATATCTTTGTTTCCATTATGCATGCGCATGTATGTGGCTCGCAAATTATGCACTGTATTCCAATGTATTGACCCACATCATAGGATATCATGCACGATTTTCCCATTGAGAGACTAGTGAGAAGGCCCCCACCATGACATATTTCACAACCAAGGAATTTATTTGTTAGATACAATGCAGTGTTTACCAATGTACCCTTAATAGTTCTCTGCCAGCACATTGAACGTTTTAAACACACTTAAAATTCTAGTTTTAAGATCAGACAATCCTCATTTGACTTGTAGGTTCAAGAAAAAAAGTCTTAAAAAGAATTTTGATAATTGTCACTTAATTCCACATTACTGTTGTTAGAGTTACAACCTCACCTGTGGAAGCCAAGGTCCCATGTCCCAGTCCCGTCTTCCTGTTTCCTGACGTACCCTTCATCTTCATCTCTCATTTTAAATCTCTGTGTGATATTACCCTGCTTGTTTACGCGAAGTAAAACACCAGAAAGCCCAAATTAGTTATCCAGCTGCTCTGTTTTTCTCGTTACACACTTATGTAAAATTGATGCTCAAATCATCCACCAATTGAATGTAAGGTTTTTCATACCGAATTCGGTCAATTGTATTTTGTTTTCTTCAAATTTTCAGCTTCTGTCAGATACATTTTTGTGCAAATTACGTCAGTAGGCAGAAGGAATAAGGCCCGGAGCAAACCTTTGTTCAGGATTCTGACCGATATAGCTTTAATAGATAGTCTAAAAGGGTCCCACCAGCACAACGTTTATAAATTTCCATGACATTTTTCAGTGATCAAATAAGATGTAACGTAGCTGTGGATAACTGAACATTTTTAGATTCCTATGTATTGGGGTATCTCAACATACACAGAGAATTAGTTCTGCTGAGCACAACACAGTGACTAATGACATAATTGCTGGTACATCCATTTCAGAATGTGTTTCAGTTATAGGTGATAGAATAGAGGGTAAGATAGGCGCGATGACGATGCGAACACAACACAGCTGTCTACTTAGGCGAGTCTGGGGTATTGTGGCACCAAAGAACGACTGATTACAGGCACAGAGATGGGGTAATATGGAGAAACTAAACAAGAGTTAGTCATGTTGTTGTTTATCGCATGATGGCAAGATCGCCTATTACTGTGCTAGGCGAAGCCGAGAACAGTAATATGCGATCTTGCCGGAGTTTTTTTTTTTTTTTTTTTTTTTTCAAAAGTCTTTATTGGTTCAAAGTAGTTACAGTAGTCAGTTATTTTGTCGGAAAAAATATAAATAGACCAATAAACAGCATCATCAGCCAGAGGGCTGGTTTTCGTGATGCCTGTGAACCAACATTTTTATGGTACAAAAAGATTCCGGGCCACAACTGCCATAATCAAGGGTTCAGGAGTCACGCATACATTCAGTGGTATGGATAACAGCATTAACAGTATTTATAGTTGACCGTGTAATTAAGGTAAATCTGAGGAATTAAAAAGGTTAATATGTCAAGTTAAGATAAGCAGTCAGTTCCTCCAGGAGTGGGAGTATACATAGACGTAATTGTAAACGGTATGATTACAATCGTTGACCCATTTCATCAGTCAATCAATTTGGGAATAGATTCTAACAATATTTCTTTGGTCAGTTGTTTAAATAGTTTCAGGTTTGGGGTAAGCCTCACAAGCGGAGGGAAGGTGTTCCAATGAATGCCTCCATAAAATTCAACACTTTTTTCATAAGCTGAGCAATTAGGAGTCATTGTTTTCAAAACAGGTGCCTGGTGGAGACGTGTTGGGAGAGTTCTATGGTCTTTATACTTATCTTTTTGTGATCTTGTGAACATATAGTTGGAGAGGTGGGCAATTCTTTTGTCTTTTAAATAGGGGATTTTAGCCATAGCATGTAGATCATGTATGCTGGTTCTGTAGTGGGCAATGATGAACAATAACACGACTAACTTGAGTTTGGTTTAGAATTTATCCTACCCCGCATGTCTAAATTACTTCTACATTAACAGATGACTTCATTTGTTAAGTGCATCCCACTAGAGCAATATTTTTCATTTTTCTGAACTCCAGACCGAATACAGTGACCCAATGTTAAGCCTATGGAGTTTTTTATTAGGGGTAGGATAAATGCAGTAACTGAAATGGAGTCACTGCACACGAACCGCAGATAGACAAAGAAAGAATGGAGGAGGGAGGCAGGGACAGAGTGTAAGGAGAGCGGCAGTGTTGAAGGGGTATGAGAGGAGCCGTACCGTGAGGCTGTGGTCACTCTCCCAGCAGATATCTTGCGCTCTACTTCCTGTGGCCGCTAATATCTCTGCCCCAACCTGCCTGTTTGGGCTCAAGTCTGGCCCATACGCCGGTTTTCAAAATATTCTAAATTCTTAGTATTTTGGGGAGTATTTTGTGGTATACATGTGAATGGATATGCACACATTTATAGGGTAAATGATATACACTCATTTCTGTTATTTATTAAATCAAATCAGGCGCAGCCCCAGGGATTACTTTCTTTAGTGGAAGGCACCTCATGTGTTACAGGGTTTTGTTTGTCAACATAACACATGTGCTCACTCGAAGGGGCAGTCTTATCAACTTTAGATTCACATCCTAAAGTGTTTTAGAGATAAAAATAAAAGAAACAGCTGGATTGTCTGTTAACCCGATTTAACAATTCCTATATTTCCTAACTCATGATATGTGAGTTGTTTAATTTGTATAACTTTTGAAAGTATTCTTGTTTTGAATCTGAAATGTTCACTGGTCTCCCCTGTCTTTAGTGGATACCCAGGGAACTAGCTTTGGGTTGGGGCAGAGACTAAGCCAGCGCTAGCGCCACGAAAGATCTGGGGGGAGAGTGGGCTGTGGTGAGTGCTGGATGGGGGCGGGGGTATGGGGTGGTAGTGGTGGGGGTGGGGGTGGTGCTACGCCCTTGACGGGGACGTCACTCAGGTACACCTGGCTAGTCAATGACTCTTCTCTAGATCTCGTCACATCACAAGCCGCCGCCGCTACCTCCGCTACCGCCGCTAGCTCCCTCACCGACTTCTTCTATCAACTCCCGCCCCGATGTGCCATACACCCTCCTCTCCTCACCTTACACTCACCGCCCACTGCGCGTACTAGTAACCACCCTCTGCTCCCTACCACCCACTGCCTACCACCCACCGCTCAATGCCAACCATCGTCGTGACCTACGAACAACCACCCATCTCCTACCACCCAATCTAAGTGGTGTTTTACTCACCCTAGACTTGCTCAAATCTTTGATTATGAACATTCATTATATGATTAAATACAATCAGAATAAAGGTCATTATAGTATGTATCCTTCTCTGACTGGCCCTGTGTCTCAACGGGGAGGGTAGCCATAGGATGCAGGGACTGGAGCCAGTCTATGCTCGCCCTTACACCTGTGCTTACCAAATATCAACCATACAAAACCACCCACCTGCTACCACCCCTATTGAAGAAAGCTGAGCTCTCCTTAATACCTGGTCGGTGCTTATCACACGTCAGTAATTCAACATTAAGCGATACCGTCTGCGTATACTGTAACAAAGATATACACTTTCTCTCCTATACCTGTTCAGTGCATTTCACACGTCTCCAGTTTAAGACCACCACCTACTACCAAGCCACCCACCTACTGTATCACATCTAAGCACTCTTCAATACTTGCTCTGCGCTTACTGCACTCCAGCCATTTTACATCGTTCGACATCCATAGTTCACCCACTTTCTGCTGCGGAAATCAGCCATTCCTACTCTAAAACCTAACATAGGGCATAACAGAAATACTAGGGAAATGCCTAATGTAGGCTTTGAAATGCAGAAGGTACTGGACAGAGTATAATCCCTGGAATCAATGAACTTGCCCGTTTCCCTTATTGGAACACCGAGGGTAAACATAGATTCCAGAAATGAATTATTTGTTCCATATTTTCATTTCTTTTGATAGCATTTTCAGATATCAGCGAGGATCAGACACCAGGATATCCAGCGATTTTATCTAGGTATAGGAGCAGCATTGGAATGACATTGGTGCTAGACACGCCATGTGCTTATGGTGACTGCGTACTCATGTTGTAGAGGCACACAGCCCATAGAGACCAATGCCTCACACTCCACAGTAATATTGAATGAGACTGTCTTGGTGGGTGCGTTGTGTTAAAAATGTTTCTGACAATCTACCAACTTTCAGGTTTTTTTTGTTTTTTTTTATTATATCATTCATTTATCCCGGATAGGAGACGGCAGTACATAACTGTTTACAATCAAGGTTGTGTTTATGATATTTTACACCGTGGTCATTTATAATGTCACTTTTGAATGATATCGATGGTAATGGTGCATCAGGATTCGTGTTAAACGTTATGTACACATGCTCTAACCACAGTTATTACATCAAAAGAACCGACTAGTGGTAAGATTACCTCATGATCGTCATGTTTCTACATGCTAGTTACATTTTCCTCGTCCACCAGTAAAAGAGATGTCATATAAACGTATTATTATATACCTATGTCCGAATGACTATTAAATAATGCCCGCTGATAGGGGTGCAGTAATAATAATTTTCGTGCCCGCTGTGACTGCGACTTTAAATGTCATTAAAATGGCGTTTTTTTCACCAATTAAAGGTATAATAATAACCAAACGTCCTCAGTGTAGACAAAATTGTTCTCGTTCTCGGTCAGTCTTCGTTTTCATACTGCCTTCTGCCTATGGCATCAGGCAGTATGAAATCGACGACTGACCTCGAACAGGAACCGTTTCGACCACAGTAAGGACGTTTTCTAATATTAGTTATAGGAAGCTGTCAAAATCTGTCTCAAGTTCCCAATGAGTACCAACTTACACCAAATCCATAACGATTGCAAATTGAATACGTTCATTGGACGAAGCATATACATGTGTATACTTAACAATGCTCGTAAAAGAAGTGAATAGTCAGAATATAAGTATCCTAAGACGAGGCGTGTGTCCGAAGTATGACTGCACTGCAAAAGAAAATCTGGATAAATCCGTTGCCAGTTCAGTGGCAGGGAATTTTGAAATATGAATTTTCAGAATGGGTTGATACAACAAATAGGAAAAGGAGAGCAGAAACTGCTCCTGTATTAGATGAAGATTCAATAAACCTTTAACTGTTTAGAAGGAGTGTGTGGTACACTAACTTACGATCTACGGTTATATCACACTTAGAAAAAAACAAAATTGTATACCCTTCACCATTATCTATATACCGAACCAAACTCTACTAAATCTATTACACTCTGGCCCTGTAGCCTACTGAAAATAAGATTACCGGTGTGTCATAATAGACAACTCCAGTCTAAATACAAACTTTTTGAAACAATTTAGATATGATGTTATTTATGCTGTAACATCATCTTACAAAGCCTATACCATTAGCAATGTCAAATTAACCAAAGTATAGCCGAAAGTCTAGTGAAATAACTAGGAGCAAGAGGTATGTTCACCATTGATGGATGACTATCAATTAAAAGCATCGGGTTACATTCAGTTCATGGATAGTTTTCTCTAACCCACTTGCACCCAGTCAACTTGCCAATTCTGCAACTGCCTGAGTCTAGGATCAAAACATATCTAGCACCAGTGGGTCTTGAGTTATTTCGGTCTAGAGTGATTGGTCATGGTCAGCTGGGCATACCTCTAAGATACTGAGACACTGACACCCTGCTTCATTACCAGTATAAAGGCAGGCGTCCACCAACCACGACAAGGCTACGACAGGTGCCAACAAGAAAGTTCCAATCGGCGCCTTGTCGTAGCCTTGTTGTAAGAAAGGGGTGTGTGCGACAGCGTTGTCGGGGCGTGTCGTAGACGTCATTGGTTGCCGTAAAAAAGGCGTCCATGGTACTGACACACTACGACAGTGATATCGAGGAAACCACAACACTCCACGACAAGGGTCCAGTCATGGCAAAAATCGAACATGTTCGATTTTGTCGTAACCTTGTCAGAAGGCCCCCGACAGGCTCCCGACAAGCTTTCAGTCGCAGCCTGTTGTGGCGTTGTCATAGACTCTAGTCGGGAACTTGGGTCCACCAACCAAGACAAGGCTACGACAAGCCCTCCAATTGTAGGCCTGTCGTGGACCTTGTCGGAAGCCATTGTCGTAGCCTTTTCGTGGTTGGTAGACGCCCCCCCTTTACAGTGAATACTACGCAGATAGTGAAGGTATACTCTTTTTGCAGCGTATGTGGACATCTAACCTCTAGGCGATGTATTTAGCTCGTGCGAGCACGCTGTAATAAGGAATAGAAAGTTATGAGTTGTAGACGCGTCTTTTGTAGAATCTGCGCCGTCTTAAAAACATTTCCCCTCAAAGTTCACCAACCACAGTGTATGTCAAAAACAATGACTGGAGAGATGCCAAAAATAAGCAGCTAGTAAATATTTTTTTCTAATTTTCTTTCATCCCTTCGGTCCCTGTGACACGCTAATACCGGGCGTCGGGGAAAAAGTCGTCCCTTCTGCCAGGATTAGTCCTTTAGTTCGCGTCACCTTACTTACCTAATTGCTGCTAACAGTGATGAGGGAACCTCTGTTAAAAGACCCGGTGTACCCCACTCCTCCTATACACACACCTCCATACCCCCCTCCCCCACCTCGTTCAGATCACGTCAGTCTAAACACAGGCCCTGTCCTTCCATCTATCCGCCCACTGACTGACATTTCTATCCGCCCACATGAGGTTCTTTTTCCAAGAGTGTTCTTGCACGCTCTATATACATTGCCCACAGGTTAGAGTTGTCACATTGAACTCCCAGCGTGCTTCCAGAAAATTATCCCTCCACAATCTGCACGCCATTCGCTGTGATAGTGAGAACAGAGCAGGGAACCAGTGTCTCAGGGCCTTAGAGGCAAAATACCTCGAGACCCACTGGTGTTTGATATGTTTGGATCCTAGACTCAGGCAGTTCCAGAAATGGCAAGTTTACTGGGTGCACGTGGGTTACAGAAAACTATTCATTGACTGAATGTAACCCAAACCTTTTAATTATTATTCATTTATAATTGCACACGCATTCATCAATGATGAGCATACTATTTGCTCCTAGTTTAATCTAGGATCCTGTATGTAGACCCTTTTCTGCATCTCACAGAGACCCAGGGACAATGAGGGTCAAGTTTATTCAACACTTCTGGATGACCTTTTCTTTTTTTTAGGTTTTTATTTACCCTGGAGTGAACACCTAGAACCTTATGGACGGCTAATACTGTATTGTCGAACCTACTTAAATATCACCAAACAATAACCCTTGTACAAGGTACAGATGATGGTTTTCATTTTTGATTCTAGATTATAAAACGGGCCCCTGCCTTGCCTACTTCACCTATACCTAATAAACAAAAGAAAACACAAAAAAAATACCTCGCACACAGGATCACCTTCCAAGCTGCCCTCCCACCTGTCATAATACTTCCCTGCATACCCTAATACAACCCCAACTCCCTAACCGCTCTCCCCCATCCCTATAAATACACCCCTGTACGTTCTAAGTACCTTTTTTTCTATTTATTATCACACCAGCGTGCTGTTGTGTCGCTCGCTGAGTGACTGAGCCCTGTTGGTCTTCCTGGGTTTTATACCGATTATTTCCATGGGGTTCTGGCCATTAAACCGACACCTGCTGCCTGCCGAGGGGGGGGCGGTGGGAGGGAGCCTGGCGGACGGGAGGGGGTTTGGTCGGGATCGATTCTAGGCGGGATTTATCCCGTCTTTGGGCGGTGGGGTGGGGGTGGGTGGGGGTGTGAGGAGGAGTGTAGGGTTGAGGGAGGGGGAGGGCGGCAGCTGCCTGGTTGCCTTTGATGTGTGCGGCGGCACTCAGTTGACGTGCCACCAGCGCCACCTGTCTGCAGATCTGAACTGAATGCTGAGACCCGGCACTGTATTAATGCAGACAACTGTATGTATGTAGAATGTGGCTGTAGACTATTTTATGTGTCTAGACTGTGACTGTTAACCACTGTGTGTATATAGAGTGTGACTGCAGACTCTTCTATGTGTCTAGACTGTAAACCACTGTGTCAGTATAAACTGATTGTAGACACCTGCATGTATATAGACTATGACTGGAGACCACTGTATGTGTACAGACTGATTGTAGACATCTGTATGTGTACAGACTGATTGTACACTAATGTATGAGTAAACTGTGAATCTCGACTTCTGCATGTGCATCGACAATAGCAAACGTCAACTACATGTATACTCTAGAGGAAACCTATGAAAGTCTAGGGTCAGAGCTCGTATCCCATCGAGTTTGAATCGTGTAGTAATTCACAAGGCGAAGCCGCGTGAATCATGTAGCGATTCAAATAAGATGGGGATCGAGCTCCATAGGCTTAATTTTAGACTGAAACAAATATATTGTTTGAAAGCTAATTCATGTCCAGGTATATTGATGATGTCATCACATATATAAGTATGTCTCTTCTCTTATCATCCACTTAATACGAAGCCTTAATAGGAAAGTGTGTAATTCACGATGGCCCGCAATCTCTGCTCCGTTCTACACAGAGCGAAGATTGCGGGGAGAAAAAGTGCCCTGTGTGCAAACTAGTGCGTGAGAAGATCAGCGGTCATTTTGTCTTAAATCTGAAATGCTGGATAATAAATACAATATTAATCGGTTTCTGATACTTGAGATCGTAGCATCCTGGGATATGATTAAAGAGGAAACCAACAAGTTTTTGTCAAAGTTGTCATTCTCCACGAGTTTGATGTGGAGTGATATGAACGAGGAGACAGCTGAGTTATTATCACGTAGCATTCAAACGAGTTGGAGAACTTCTACTTTGACCAAAACGAGTTGCATTCTGTATTTATCCCACCCTTGCAGACACTAACAGAATGTACGATACACAGGATATAGACTATGGAAAACGGAATACAATCCTCGTAGGGGCATGGAGAACGATCGAGTTCCCAATGTTAAGCCCATGTGACAAAAATACAAGGGGTGAGATAAAGCTTAAGATATAGTATTGTGATATAGTATTGTGACAGATTAAAATATCATGTACCGTGAATTCTACAGGAACCCGCAAGGCTGAGCGTCATATTTATAGCACCCGGGGCCGAGTATTGAGTTCTGTCGTCACTACACTATATCAAAAGCTGTCTTGTATTTATTATACACCTGGAAATAAATTACGGTAGATACATGATGACGTACATCAAAGCATGAACATCATCACCCAGACTGTGTATTACACTCTACGACACTCAGGATTGTTGGCGATGGGCGACATGTTAATATATCCCTTAATATATCAAGATTTAATTGAATTAGCAAAGACGATGACATTTCCACAAAAAGAGTAAGGCCTATGGTCCACCTACTACCATAGCAGTTTAAGACCTACCGATACACTACAGTGCATAATGTCAAAATCGTAGACAATCCGGAACATACTAGGCTAGGAACAACGGTGTGCATCGTTATTGGTTTTTAAGTACATTATGAGGCCTATCGTAGACGATTTTGAGCTCAGTTGATGCCGGGACTTATAAGTGTCCGGAATTTGCATAGGTGGCATAATTCACTGGAGTTCCGCATTGGTCTGTTAAGGCTGTAGCCAAAGGTAAATTTATCCCATCTCGTGATAGTTCATAAATAGATAAGCTCATCTTATTCCAGTTGCTGAGGTTTATTTAGGGGACAAGGTCAGCTTATTTTAGGAAAAATAAATCATTGAGGTCCATGTAACGAGAATGATAGAATGAGAGAAAGTTCTATCTACTAAAACGTAATGATGAGCTGAGAACAGAACACTCGCCTTCTGAGACTTACAGAACAGTTTAGAACAGTCCACTCCATCTCGGTCTTTTACAGTACAGTCCACTTAGTGTGACTTCTTAAACACTTCATCTCGCCTAATGCCATCTATAGAGGCATAATGAATAAATAAGAATAGTGACTCCACCTCATGAGGCCTAAAACACAATTGGGAACGTCTCATACCATCTACTTAAATTTAATCAGTATTATAAACCCTAAGTCTATCAAATAGCTGACCGCAGCTCGGTCTATGTAATAAGACCTCATTGAGGACTAAAAAAGTAGACTCCATCTTCTGAAGCCCAATACATGGATGAGAACATCTCAAACCATCTGCTGAAGCCTAATACATATGGCTGAGAACATCTCAAACTATCTGCTGAAGGGTAAAACAATACCTCACTCCATTCACTGAGGCCTATTGAGTGCCTTATAACAGCTCACTCTATTCGCTGGGGCCTATTGAGTGGCTTTTTACAGCTCACTTCATTTACCGAGGCCTATTGATTGGTCAAGTACAGCTCACTCCATTTACCGAGGCCTATCGAGTGGTTTAGTACAGCTCCCTCCATATACTGAGGCCTATTGAGTGGTTCAGTACACCTCACTCTACTTACTGAGGCCTTTTTTTTTTCTTCTTTTTTTTGAAAGCTTTATTTCACTTCTTTCAATGAAATTTCTTCCAGTGATGTTGAGTGGTTTAGTACAGCTCAATCAATTAACTGAGGCGTGGTTTATTACGACTCACTACATTTACTGAGGCCTACTGAGTGGTTTAGGACAGATCACCCCATTTACTGAGGCCCATAGAGTGGTTTATTATGGCTCACTACATTTACTGAAGCCTACTGAGTGGTTTAGGACAGATCACTCTATATAGAGTGGTCAAGTACAGCTCACTCCATTTACTGAGGCCTATTGACTGGTTAAGTACATCTCAATCCATTTACCGAGGCCTATCGAGTGGTTTATTAAAGCTCACTCCATTTACTGGGGCCCATAGAGTGGTTTATTACGACTCCCTCCATTTACTGATGCCTACTGAGTGGTTTAGTACAGCTCACTCCATATACTGAGGCCTATTGAGTGGCTCAGTACACCTCACTCCATTCACTGAGGTCTATTGAGTGGCTTATTACAGCTCATTCCATTTACTGAGGCCTACTGAGTGGTCAAGTACAGCTCACTCCATTTACTGAGGCCTATTGAGTGGTTTAGGACGACTCACTCCATTTACTGAGGCCTATTGAGTGGTTTAGTACAGCTCACTCCATTTACTGAGGCCTATTGAGTGGTTTAGTACAGCTCACTCCATATACTGAGGCCTATTGAGTGGCTCAGTACACCTCACTCCATTCACTGAGGTCTATTGAGTGGCTTATTACAGCTCATTCCATTTACTGAGGCCTACTGAGTGGTCAAGTACAGCTCACTCCATTTACTGAGGCCTATTGAGTGGTTTAGGACGACTCACTCCATTTACTGAGGCCTATTGAGTGGTTTAGTACAGCTCACTCCATTTACTGAGGCCTATTGAGTGGTTTAGTACAGCTCACTCCATTTACTAAGGCCTAGTGAGTGGTTTAGGACGACTCACTCCATTTACTGAGGCCTGACATTCGTGTGGGTTACAATTCCCATTGAAGTCCTTTATTCGTGTTCACAGACGAGACAGACGTGACAAAGTGAAACAAGAAACCTTACAAATGGTTTTCTTATCGTCACCCTTTTTAACCCTCGTTTTATGCATGGCCACGGAACCATGCAACAACCTGGTGAAAAAGACCCAGGCAGGTTCCTGTCAGCCACCGTTTAATTGTGGTTGTTTGTTTCAGGAATTAACACAAATTTCAAGCTGAATTAATGCTTGGAATAATGGGAAAGGCAGGGCGACATCTTAATTTGGAAATGGGCTGTGAGATATTGGATGATGGGGTAATGACGGGTGTATTTGTATAAGTTGATGGGGAGGCACTTCTATAACCATCCATCGTGAATTATCTTAAACACTTGCCGGAGGATCGCATCGCCTGACGGGCGATATTCAATTACTTCTCCATGAGTATGGTCTGAACGCATCTTCCACATGGGAAAATTCATGATTCTATTACTCAATTGACCAATGGCCGATGATTTGTAGTCGTACAAAAGTGATTTCTAGGAATTCACACAAATACGAAATAAGTGGACCATTAATGTTTCTTAATATCGGGAAAAAGCTGTCCACACCGTGCTCTATGTAATAACGTTTTTCAATAGGATAGACCCTATCCATGTACATACTGAATGTGTAATCGAAATATTTAATTGAATATGTAGATTAGTCTTTCTTATGGTCATAAAATAGTCTTTCACGTGGTCTTGTTGCGTCCCACTAATTAGGCCGCCTGCACTCTGCACGTTGAAACAAAATTTATATTTCATAATTCCAGTTGATACTTGAGAAAATGTAGTTCTATTTTTTCAATTCTTAAGCAGGAATTAGCCTGTCAATAGTTAACGGTGATATTAATGTCTTTCAGGATTGTATAGATCGTAGGCTGTCAATGTTCTAATAAATACAATTATCTTATATTTCTGGGTGAACTATTCATTACTGGTCAGTTTCCATATACGTTTATTTTCCTTCCCATATTTGTTACCTTTTATGAATCAACAATATTTCATTTTTGTAACTGTGTTATGAGCTGAGAAAGATTCATGGTATGGGAAACATAACAGTCAAGGCAACCTGGTCACGGATTAGCAGCCTTAGTGTTCTATAAACAGACCTGTCTAGAAGGAGCTATTGCTAGCATCCTCCTGCTATGACGTCACAACTCCTCATTCTAAAGAGTGCCATCAGACATTAGTCTAAGCGTTCATCATTTTACCCAATTACCCACTTTCCACAGCAAAGCAAACATTTCGGGGGTAAAACAAACGCCACTTGTGGCGTCAAAATGGAGGCCGTCTGCGTCTCCTTAAGTACGGATCTCTGAATAGAAAGTGGACTGGTGGAACTCGGGATAAGCATCCATTTAAAGGACAGATCCATCTTCCTCAGCATCTTAAAGGCATATCCTACAATTCACAGTGGCTCCACCTGGTGATTTTTAAATAATGTCAATTATTAGTCAAAACTGGTTTCATGGGATTTATTCTAATTCTACATGAGTAAATTTAACATCTTGTCCAGTTTATTTTATTCTCAATTCATAATATAGGCCAATTTGCATTTGCTTAATTTACATAGGAAATCTAATGAAAATAAGGTTTTCTTCAATTCTTTCAGAAATAAAGACGGTGACCTATGGTTTTTTAAGACATAAATAAGTAGCACTATATATGTAGTATATTCTGTGAAAATTTGAGGAAAATGACATGAGTTTTACTATGTGAAAAAATACTTTTTAGAATTTCTATATATTCTTGTATAAAATTATCATCATATTGATCTATAAATCAAAAACTAGAGCGGTGACCCCGATTTTTAAGTTAGATATGTGTTCCACAACACTTGGAGATCATCATATAAAATGTTCATGAAATTGACATGGGTTTTAATTTTCAAGCCAAATTGTCCGATATGCCTTTAAACTCCCAATGACTCGAGCTGTCTCTCCCAAAACAAGCCCGTCTCAGAATGTCTTACTCAGTAACCTCAGAGTTCAAAGTAATGAATCCTCCTGACTCTGATGGTATTGACGAGCACGTCTTTGGTGGCGTGCACACAAAGGGCCAACAAACAAGGCCCGGCTGTCCGCCGCAATCTTTAACTCGTTGTCAACTGAGTTAGTAGAACGAGGAATATGGACCTTCAAACGATCCTCCCCTGACTGAGTGGGCTGATAGGTTTTTGACGATTTTCGATGGACGATCATGTCAAAGGGTTCGGGGTGCAGGTAAACATGTCCATATCAAGTGGATTGGCATGATTTACGTGATTTTGCATGAATTCTCCCACCGGTCCTTTCATGATTTTATTGAAATGTAGAAGTGGAATTACATCATGTTATTTAGAGATCTATTTCAAATAATGTACCGTGTTTTCTCTGCTTTTTATTTTCATTTACAGAGTCAGGAAGGGGTTTTGTGGGGAGGGGGTTGGGGAAAGAGGAGAAACTGGGTATCACTGCCTCAGTTCGCTATGGCTCTGTAATCTCCAACGGGAAGCCGTCGGAGTGCAATGCTTCCCAAAGACAGGGTTGCCATTTGGGGTCAGAAAAAAACATTGAAATATTTTTTATTGCGATACAGGGTTTACGCATTACATACACATTACAGTTGGGAATCAAGGCAAAGCTAAAATATTTAAATGGGTCAGTAGGGAGGTTCAGGGGGGATTATGGGCTGTGGCTGAATTAGATAATTTATCAGTTGGTACATCAATGTTACACGAGGAATTACTTTAAATTCTGAAAATAATATGGGAAACATTGGAAACTGGCCTTATTTAAGAGAGTATTAATACATAGAAGGTTATATGAAGGTAATGTTTATATTTCAGCTTTAAGGGGGAGCGCCACTGTCGAACAAACTAAGGATCCCCGGCATCGGCTTACTGCTCTAATCTTGTTGCCAGAGGTATGGATAGTAGGTAGGGTGTTTATAAAGGTCTACGATGAAGAGTCTCAATATGGCGCAGTATGTTGAGGTCTTTGATCATTGTAACAGAAGCTGTTCTAAGAAAGTAGGGATTTAATACTTCTGAAAGCGGCAAATTCCATCTAGGAAATTGTTAATCCAAGATATTCAAGAAATTTAGAAGCAAGAGCCTCTCCCTCTCCATCCGCTTCACTGCGCAAAAACCACCAGTTCATTCATGTATGCGCCATCACATAAGTGCATGTATCGGCTGTATATTGACACGTTTCCTCTTCTATATGTCAGCGTAATGGTTGTATTTGCAGCAAAGCATATATGAGGAGAAATATTGTGTGCAGGACATATGTGGGTCGTATACATTTTACACGTCTATAGATGAGGTGTATACACAACGGAAAATAAGACTACCTTGTATACGCAAAATCATATATACCTATAAACGCGCGGGGTGTATACACATATAAACTGGTGGTTTTCGCGCAGTGCTCTTTTTTTGTCTTTTTCTTTCTCTCTTTCTGTAAACTCCTTGTATATCTTACTGCTCTAAGCGACCATCTTGTCCAAATTGGTGTTTTGCTGTTGTCATCAGAACCATACAGGGCAGGTCGATGATGGCGTTTCATCAGGTCATGTGGTGCGTTTCCTGACTACACAGGCCTTGATTATCTTGTGTCTGATCCTGAATAGATCGTCCCCTATCCATATCAGCCTTTCATGCTGACAACACAAAGGACACATCTTCATCAGACTTAGCTCGTGAGCAATAATCTAGCGAATGATCTATGGAGATCCACGCCAGGATTTTAGTCCATGTTGATAAAAGTAAATATAGTAGAATTAAAACCTGTGTCTTTCTCTTGTCAGTTCAGTATGATTATGGTATCGTATATCAAGACAGCACGAATTATAGTCGCTTTGACCCATCCAAAGCGGAAGAAAGTTTTGCGAAGTCTACAATTACTGTTTGTCATTATATAGAAATTATGGTGGAGGTAAAAATCACAAAAAAACAGGCACAGTTATTTTTTTATTTTACGTTGTTGTTATATTTGACCAAGATGACAATCAAAGTGGTGTCAAGAAATATCATTCAAAAGATCACGACGTTTCGTGCAAGTTCAGAGCGCTTCATCCGGTGTTAATATAGAAATTTTTACTTTTCTTACGACGTCTAGGTACACATTAGGTTGACAAATATTGACGGCACAATAATCGAACAACGACATTCACATAGGAGAGCCATGTTGCAGGACGTTGCGTGATTGTAGAGGGTTGGGGTTGCTGTCAGGGGTGAAGAAGGTGGCCCTTTTTGTACCCCTCATTATTTATGCCCCTCAGTCCTGTTCATCAGAGCCGACGACCAGGGTCAATGTTATCTCTGAGACCCCGGGTCTGAGGGGCTCGCCTCATGTCAAAAGTCAACCCCGACGAGCAGCTCGGGGTCCGGGAAGACCCCCTCAGGACGCAAACACCCCAGTCAGTCCACCCCACCCCGAGCCCGGGTCCACCCCTACACACTACACACTGCCCAGATTCACCACTACACACTACACACTGCCCAGATACACCACTACACACTACACACTCCCCAGATTCACCACTACACACTACACACTGCCCAGATTCACCCCCACACACTACACACTGCCCAGATTCACCCCCACACACTACACACTGCCCAGATTCACCCCCACACACTACACACTGCCCAGATACACCACTACACACTACACACTGCCCAGATTCACCACTACACACTACACACTGCCCAGATTCACCACTACACACTACACTCTGCCCAGATTCACCCCCACACACTACACACTGCCCAGATTCACCCCCACAAACTACACACTGCCCAGATACACCACTACACACTACAAACTGCCCAGGTCTACCCTCACACACTACACACTCCCCAGATTCACCCCCACACACTACACACTGCCCAGATCCACCCCCACACACTACACACTCCCCAGGTCTACCCCCACACACTACACACTCCCCAGATTCACCCCCACACACTACACACTGCCCAGATCCACCCCCACACACTACACACTCCCCAGGTCTACCCCCACACACTACACACTCCCCAGATTCACCCCCACACACTACACACTGCCCAGATTCACCCCCACACACTACACACTCCCCAGGTCTACCCCCACACACTACACACTCCCCAGATTCACCCCCACACACTACACACTCCCCAGATTCACCCCCACACACTACACATTCCCCCAGGTCTATCCTCACACACTATTTACTCCTCCGGTTCAACCCCTACATACCACGCCCTCTGCTCGTCCATCCCCACACACTACACACTCACCAGATCCACCCCCACACACTACACACTCACCAGACCTATCCTCACACACTACACACTCTACGGGTCCAACTCCACACCTCTCCTTGTCCAACCCCTGCACTCATACATGCTCACTGCTCACTTAAGGTGGGCATCCACCAACCACGGCAAGGCTACGACAAGTGCTGACAAGAAAGTTCCAATCGGAGCTTGTCGCAGCCTTGTCGTAAGAAGGGGGGCTTTACGAGAGTGTTGTCAGGGTTTGTCGGGAAGTGTACGTTCCACAAAATTTCCTATCGTAGACCTCTGCGACACGCTCCCGCCACACCATGACACTCAACGACAATGGTCCAGACGTGGAAAAAATTGAACATGCTCAATGTTGTTGTAGCCTTGTCAGAAAGGCTCCCAACAAGCTTTCAACCATGGTCTTGTTGTGGCCTTGTCGTAGACTCTTGTCGGGATCTGGGGTCCACCAACCACGACAAGGCCTCACATCGTAGGCCTATCGTGAACCTCGTAAGGAAGTCATTGTCATAGCCTTGTCGTGGTTGGTGGACGCCCCCCTTTAACCTCACCCCAATCCACACAAACCCCGACCCCAGGTCTACCACCACATAGACTTGCTTAAGTTTTTGATTATGGACATAATTAAGAAATAAAACTATTTTGAAACATTTGGACTTCCCCTAATACCTGACAGGTATAGGAATCCATTCTATTGTGGACATTGTATCCCGGCGAAGAGGATGGGGTAGGTGGAGGGGTAGGCACAGGAGATTGAGACTGAAGCCATTCTAACCGTCACTTACCACCCACTACACTCATAAGTATCTCCCAGGTAGATACACGTTCGTTTCCTACCAAACTCCTTCCCGCCATCTATATCTTACCCACTAGAGCCCCTTCGCCACACACCCTCTCCAGCTCTACCTCCAGCAACCCCGTCCAACCATACCCCTGCTCTCACTCCATTTCGGCATAGTCCGCCACTCACTACACTCCATCCCACCCCATTCCCATTACACACCCACCTACTTCATCTCACTCTCTCAACTACATCTCGCACACTACACCTCCCGCCCATAACCTCCCACTCCATCCAAACAGGTCCAACCTCACCTCACCACCACCAACTACACCCCCAACCCTCCCAGCCAACCAGCCCCCTCCTCCTCGAGGGAATCAAACTCATTTGCATATCAACGTCCCCCTGGAAGATCCCCCAGTCTGCCTCTGGTCATCGCCCCTAGGTGGCGCCATTAAATGAAGTCCCCTCTACGCATGCGCCAGTATGTCCTCCTCTACGGACACTTGGGAGGCGGTGGTCGGGCCGTCACTGGGGGCTGGGGGCCCCATTTGGGGGGCGTTCTCATTTCGGGGGTCAACTGGAGAATACCACTTGCAGGTCACGTGCTGCGTGTGCTCCTGGGGGGTCGATAACAGCGGAAGTCTGCCCGAGATGTTAACAAACACGTGACCCTGTGACGTAGGCGCTGTTGGTACCCGCGGCGACAACAAGATGGCGACACCGATAACGTAGTGGTACTTATGACCACAATGGCGAACCTTGATCCCCACAGCGCCATGTTTAGTGATGAGGGAAGCTGGCTTGGTTGGTGGTTACTGTTTAGTTAGGATTAACGCCTTCTCAGCAGTGAGGGAACGTCAATGGTAATATTTGGTAATGAAAGTTGAGGATATTGGTATTTATATAGATTGGATCGAGAATCATATAAATAAACAATACCCCACGAGTTTGGATGTGCCGCTATAATCGTCACCGAGGCAAAGCCAAGTGATGATTACAGCGCATCCAAAACAAGTAGATTGTTGTACATTGTACAATTCAAGTGCAGTTCTGGATTTATCACGGACATTAAAATTGCATCAGAAAATCAGAATAATTCAAATTATTTCGTTTATTTAGGAACATATAAATTTCCATGTTGATGTCTTGTTTGCTTTCTGAAATCCTGGTCATTGATTGGCCAGTAGATTGTGACGTGATCTCCTATCACTCTGCCAGAACCATTGTGGTTCAGGGAATTATTCATACTATAGAGGGTATTAAGAAGACTGCTGCACAAAGCCTTCAATTACCAGCCATAGGACGCCTACTCACCGACGTAAATATGATACCTGCTGTTCTGCCAGGCCACCCAGGTGAAGGTGTGATGACTGTTCTGCCCACTCACCTGGGTAAACGTGTACTCTCTCGTTTCCCCAAAACTAAGACCTTTCACAGATTCCCCTTGAATTATCCAACTATTTTTATACAAACGGAAAATGAACTAGATTCTACTTTGAAGATCCAGACATTTCAATTCATTAGTGTAATATTCATGTAGCTAGCCTATATTTAGAATACTATGAGGCTTAAGGAAGCTCTAGAGATTATATTCGAAATTAATTTGCTGGAGGCCACAAATGTCCGTGAAAATAGGATTGCAGTCTGGATTATTTTGCTTCCCTTCATCAGCTGTTTACATCTTGGCCAGGAATTCTGCCTACTTTGCATGTAAATGTTAATACAGACAGAATTCAAATGCGATCAGGAAAGTCTATTGCGGTTTATTTGAGATTCCTTCAACTCCACCTATGTTTCTGATAATTCTCTAATCTGTCACCAGAGGACGCCGACGTACCGTGCTGACCGGAAGCAGTATACTCACTTCCGGTGGGTCTGACTTTCGCTGGGTGCCCTCGTGTCCCACGCCTTATCGTCTGCCCCAGATGCGGGGGGTTCTCCTTTCTATATTCACGGGCTTTCACCAAGATGCACTGCGCATGCGGCAGACGCTCTGAGGATTTCCGGTCCGGCCGGAGCTCCGCCTTGCGGCAAGTAGGGGAACTAGGGTCGCGGGAGGGAGATGTTTGGGAGATGGTTGGGTCGTGAGGTCAGCGACCGAGCGGGAATGTAAGAGCTTGAGTGCTGTGAATCATGGGAGCGTGGAGCGAATACTGACGCCATTATTAAAGCAGGCAGGGACGCCGACCAAAAAAACATATAACCAACGTCAATGACAATAAAGCGACGGCCGTGCAATGAAAGGGAGGCAGTCTGACATTGAGACAACCTCCGTCGGGATGGTGGTCTCCACGCTGACTCTGACACTGTTTACACACATCCTACCAGTTTCTGTCCGGACCAACTGGCGAACATTTCCTGTTAACTATGAGCAATAATCCTGCTGGGGTTTCCTTTATATCCTGCGCCTCATATATTGTGGTGTTTTGTCTTTGTCTCTGTCAATGTATTTTACAGTATTTTGTGTATTTCTATGTTATATGTGACTAACGCGTGGAGGAAACTGGTGAACGTGTACTAGGTCGTTAAATGTTTTTGAATAAAAAAATGAAATTTTGTGGCATTTCTTGATAATACACCACGGATTATTATCCTCAGGGTAGTATTAGAATTAAACGTAGTTAGTGAGCCCATAGCGATTACCGTTCGAGGTCTATTGTTCTATGTAATATGGTACAAAATGGCAGAGAACGGAGACGCTATATTTCCTCATTATTATACACCTAAAACACGAAATAATGGTCTTTTTATTTACTTGCAATATACACTGCGGTCACAGTATGTCCGATCATTCACTACGTCTCAATGAGCCCGAGCATTATTGACACTGCACCCCCAGTAGCGGGTAGTATTCCATAGACGTTCAGTCACGTTCGGTGTATAATAATACAAATTAACGGATCCACACCTAGATACATTAAATCAGAGCCATCTGATCTGTGTGTATGTATACATACACCACACATACAGAAGTATATATAACACCCCTGCGTACGACCCCGGAAGCTGCCATGAATATCGACATCCAGGTCTTATGGCACTGATAAAGTATGGCATATTGTATTAAATGAATCAAACTTCATAAAGCTCAGATGGAAGCAGCACCGGGTATACACAGCACTAACGAGGACTGAGGCCATAACGCGCACTTTGGCGCCTGTCACTGCTGACCTTGGCTTGCTATACACATCCTTTGTAAATAAATATAGGCATTGATTCTTGGCTTGTACATGATACTGCACTGCGCCCGTGTACAAACACAACATACACGTGTTCTATGCGTAAACCGTCTCATATAAAACCCGATCTATCCGCGCCTTACATGTGTATTTATTGACAAAAATGTCGTCTGCTGTTCTGATTGAAATGGTCATGAATATTGCAGGCACCATCATGTAATAAAGAAGAACCTAACAAGTTTTGGTTAAAGTCGTCATTATCCACGAGTTTGATGTGGAGTGATTTGAACGAGGTGACATCCGAGTCAATATCATGTAGCATTCAAACGAGTTGGAGAACCACTTCTTTGATAAAAACGAGTTGCTTTGTATTTATCTCACTCGTGTATACACGAATGGATGACATCCAGGATATAGATCATGGATAACGGCCTTCAATACTCATAGGGGCATGGAGAATGAGTTCCTAAAATTAAGCCTATGGGCCAAACATTCCAAGGGTGAGATAATCACGCTGTACAAAAGTCGGTCGGTGGCTGTCCTTGGGAAAGGTGATTGATACATAATTGGTGATTTGCACTTCAAAAAGTGGAGTGGACACTTACTAACTTTCCATAGTAGAATACAGAGCATCACCGATGAATTCAATGTGCTTTGATTTAGTTGGTGGGTGCAGAAGCAGACCAGTTGTGTTATATTGCATAAGGCAGGGTAGAAAATTTATGGACCATTTCTGTTTCTACCTGACGATTATTGCACTGAATGTGTCACATAATCAGTCAGCTGTGTGGAAAATCAGTTGTGGGTAGGTGAAAACGCTGCATAAGAGTATTTTCAAGGATCTCAGCGTATGCATGAGCTCTCTTTATCTTTTGTCTCTCTCATCTACGTGAGATTTTTTTCTCATATTCTAGACATGATGAGCAGCTATGTAGCGAAACCTTTTGAAACGCAAAAACCAGGGATAACGCTAGCCTGAATATATATATATATATATATATATATATATATATATATATATATATATATATATATCCTACATGCTCCATGTTGTTTTAAGTTACAAGCGTTTCCCATCTCCTGGGATACCTGACATTTCTGGGAAATGTCATCAGTTATGATGTCAGAACCACCAAGCGTGCCTTGTTACGTTACCTGTTGGGAGTCTCACATTGCCAATTGTAGCATCTGAAGGCAGAACTTGGTCCGCCTCGTCAGAGATTCACAAAACATGTTTCTTACGATTATATCGATTTGCAAGCAACATTAGACTTTAAAATCTTTGAAGGGGACTGACCTCACATTTACAAAAAATAATTCTCGTTTTCTTTAAGGAAGGTACACCACTAGATTCATTTGGTATGTTTTAGGTATTTTACATGTTGCTTCCCCCTGATAGATGCTACCTTCCTAGTCACTTTTATTCGTGTATTGTCTAGAATAAAGCATTTAGATGGTTGAATTACTGAATTGTTACGAGGACTATTTAGGTAACATTGGAGCCGGAGAGGCGCCTGTTTGTCTAATCGACAGCCAAATGTTTCTTCATTCAGAAAACAAACGAAAGAGTTTCCGGTTTAGTTCCCTTTTCTTTTTATTTTTGTTCGCAAAACACTGACCTGTCAGCTTGCCAGCACGAAACAGTTCAGGAGAAAACACACAAAAACACCCTGAAAAAATCCAGAATCAGCAATATTTCCTGCCCCCACCTGTGTAAAGCGCCCCCATGCGTGAAGTGGGTGCAGCCGGTGGTAGTAGCTCGGTGAAAACAGCAGAACGTTGATCAATATGTCAGATCTAGTTTTTGGGACCAATGCCCTGTCTGGGTCTCCCCTCCCCCACCCCCCCCCCCCCCCCGCCCCATCGACCAACCCCTTCAGCCACTCCCACAGCGCCACCTATTGTCTTTCAGATGTCTGACAGTTCGCTGTCCAGCCCGGGGGCGCTAGTGGTCAAACCGGAAGTCCGCAACTGTCGTTTCCGGTCGTCGGACACGCGCGCTGCGTCGCGCGTCGCTGAGGCGCTGTCAGGGTAGACGCGCGATCACGAAAGTCTGGACACACGGTGGACAGGCAGTGGCCAGATTAGGCTGGACGCGAGTAAGAAAATAGTGTACAGAACATGGAGCAAAGACCGGAACTTTACTACTAGTGTCCGCCAGTTCCGAGTAACTAGGAAACTTTAACCTTGAACATCTTTTATAGATGATAACCTTCTTATGATTATAAAAGTATCTATGGAGGTAATTTATTATGATTTATAAGGCGCTTGTTGATTTTCTACAAATCACATTCAAACGCTTTCAATTGTTAATTCTATCCCTGTGTACTTTAACGAAAATAATCGCAATGATAAATACCATACCCTTTCTCTATGTTAGATTTTACTGCTACAGGACAAAACAGGATATGGAGAGCATTATCAGTTACCTTAGAATTGACTCTTAAACATTATGGTAGAATTAAGAAGTCCATTTTATATGCTAGAAAACTATTCAACTCTTGAATACTACATATATATATGATAAAATTGAATCACGAGACTAGATAGATGTATTGCACCCAAAGTTAAATAAAGGTCATAACCAACACAGAGAATTGATTTCTACCTGCACACTACTACTCAGGTGCCATGTTACTAGTTGCAGCTTTGATAAGTCTTTGGGCTATCAACTTCACTAGTATATAGTGAGAATCAATCACCATCATATCTAATAGATTTTACTAATTCTGGTTTGATGAAAGCCATTTTCCACTGGTCGACGAAAACGGCACCGATTAATTGAGTTCTCCTAAAAGTCGGTCCGTGGTGGCCAACGAATATATGTCGGTGTCTAAGAATCGGTGAGGGTGTTGTGTATGTCTTGTTCGGCCGCATTTGACAGATTCATACCGACAGAACTGTCATCCATGATTCTGTTGGCCGTTGGCCAAGTCGGTCGGTGGTGGCCTCATTTCATAATCCATGCACAATTAATCGGCGATCACTTTCCTGCATCCTGTTTACATTCACCGATCTCACGTTGGTATACCCTAAAAATTGATTTGTGGTTCCCACCTCTAGATCGGTGGCGAATAGTCGGCCAGTGGAATTTTTTTAAATTTTTTTTTGTAAATTGTTCTTTATTGACGTATAAAGGATTCACATACAATTGTAGATGATTGAAAGATGAAAATGACTTTAGCAGATATCAGGATATATATATTTTTTGTTTATATATATATAACGAGCAATGCTCTTTTTTATTGATCATACAAGTACAAATTACATGAGGTTTCATAGTATACTTAAGCAGATACAACATAATCGATAAACATGTGTATTCTCCACCCTGACCAGTTGGACTTCCATAATATTCCATGTGTTTATGCCACATTGAACTGAGAAATGTTTCTTTCCTGATACAAGTGTCTTATGATATATTTTGATACTCAGGTGTAGGGAATCTATCCACGACGTGTTCAAGAATGTAGCCCGCCCACATGGGAATGGTAGCCAAATGCCAAGTTTGTAGACACAGAAGGACTCTACAAGAAACAAACAAGAAATATGTCGGCCTCGCCTTTTGTATCTGTAGCAGACGACATTTGTATGAAGGCAGACGACATTTAATATCGCGGCCTCCGGTGGTCGCCTGCGCTGCCCCGACCCGCGCCTTTTTGTGTACGGGAACGTTAGGCATTGAGTAACATCCACGCACCACTGCAGAAAGCGTTCACTCATGCGGAACGATAAGTGTCGCTCCATGGACCCTTTCTTTTTCGCCATCTTGAAAAGAAAACAACCCTAGGCAGTGTATTTTGACGCAGAAAGCCGCCTTGGGAGAAGACGTTGTCCGAGGCGATGGTTTATGACTACGATCACTTCCTTAACAGTGTGGTGTTTTTCCCTTCGAGGCCTAGCTGGCTCTGTGGCTTCATTTCCCACACCTATCTCTCCCTAACCCTTCGTTTCTACTACATTCCCTTACTTCTAGCCAGTGGTTTTCTATCGATCTCCCTTTCAATATCTCTCGCGTTGTATTCATTCGCACACAACAGCCCTCCCACCAATCCACTATGTTTTCTTTATGTTTTCTATATCTGTTCTCCCTTCCTATATATTTCTTCTCAAACAAAGGGTTGTCTTCTGAAGGAGGGATCTCTTTCTCCCTCTGTCATGTCGACTTGGCATTCTTCTTTTCGCCAATTCTATTAACGTTACAACTACATCATACCCTACGTCAATTCAACCTTTTTCTTCATCTTTCTTTTTATTCCTACCATTCTCTCTGATGTGTTCTTTCATTTGTTAGCTTCTCTGTATTTTCTACTTGCCCCTCTTTTGCTCATTACATGGTACTTACTTTCCCTGTATAGGACCATAGCTCTCGAGCCCTCTGACACCATGCTGTTTTCAGGCCAAGGCGTATATATATATATATATATATATATATATATATATATATATATATATATAGCCCACACGACCGTATCCCAACATAGCAATGAAGAAACACGACTTTTGACAAAGTTTCGGAGCAATGATCAAATGAGATTTTACGGGATTCTAACATGGCCATATCCCCTTGGACTTACAAAGTATCAAAATAATATTTATGTAATCGGACATGTTAAGCTTGCAAGTAAGACAGATGAATTTAGGATCCCTTGAACTATGACAGTGATACTGTCAATCCACAGTCTAAATGACAACGATGAAAATTAGGACGCAAGTAATCGTTTAATTACATGTGCTATGGGAATGCCGCGCTGCATACCTAATAGAGCTAAAGTAATCTCACAATTTTCACATTAATGTTGCAATTTTCTAGCAAGGTAGTTTTTATTCAAGCACATTTAACACATAATATTTGATACATAATATTTTCTTGTACGTTGATTCGTCTCATGATAAACTACAAGTTTCAAGCAATGTGCTCTTCGAGTTTGCTCCTTTTCTTGATTTCTATTAATTTCCAGATATGTTTAAACTATGCTTACTAATTGCAAATCTTAATGACCCACAGAAAAATCGTTGCACATCATTTTCTGAAACCCACCCTACGACATCCTGTCAAAGTGAGTTCCATTAGAACGACCCTGCCAGGCGGCACGGACCTGCCCTCGCACTCCTCCCAGCCCCGCCCCACCCCATTCTCTCATCCATCCTTCCTTCTCCGAACCGTACTCTCGCCACAATCTCCACTTACCTCTTCAAATTCACTATCCGGAGGGCAGAAAAAGGTTTCAGACCAGACAACCGGAACCCACCTGCCACTGCGAAGATTTGCCTCGAGACTTGCGCGCGTCAGTAATATTTTTTTCATTTCTTTTTTTTTTAAATCATTTGCATTCCAGTTCCCGTCCACGGTTTTATATGAGAAACTACTGTCGGACACATGACGTGTCCCTAATCTATGTTACACCTGCGAAGGTAAATTTAAGTCTACTTTAGTATGGATATAATTTTGTAGATGTCAACCCCTGGACATGTTATTTGAGAAACGTCGTTCAGGAGGGCCTTAACACAATTCAATTTAACCATGTGAGTCAGAGCGGGTCAGCTGGGCCACGTGCATAGACGGTCCTATATCCTGAGATAATACTCAAGTTTAGTAAGTTTAGTAAGACAGTCTTTACTGCTAACAAAAAGTACACTGGTTTACCATCAGGTCCAATCTAGGTCAATTATCATACTTTATTTACACCCTGTTAGACTTAATGTTTAGAACCCATACCCAACGCCCATGGAGTATTTAGTAAAGATAGCCCTAACTCAATGGGGGATTATGTCACAAATGTTAGTCCTTTAGTCAATGTGACGGGTGAGATAAATTCAGGAACCTATTCACGTTTAGGGTCAGAGCTCGTTTAAATTGCTGCATAATTCAAGCGGCTTCACCTTGTGAATTACTATGCGATTCAAACTCGATGGGATACGAGCTCTGACCCTCTATAATTCCACAATACATTGACCGGTTTTTCACTCCTTTCACTTCGAAATGAAATACTGACCCACCTTTAAAAACCTTATTAAGTTCCCACTATTCTATTATTGAGCCATCTTTTACAATTACCAGAACGCCGTCGGGCCTATTTACTGAAAAACACACACCCTTAATTAAGCCCATTAAAGTAAAATGTCGACCGTAAAAGAGTTAATTACATTAAGCGCCCTCCGCTCCGTTCTCCCTACACCAAGGTGCTCCTCCTGTGGCTATCTCACTTTAGAGGTCACGACTTCTAGATCCAAAGTTAAGGGGTCGATCGGGTTGAGGTCAAGAGGTCAAAGACACGGTGTTTAACCATGATTTAGGTTTTTATGACCTTTACGATCCAGAAAACTAAATATGACCTAACATACATAATACTAACATATCCGATTGAAACCAGCTAATTATTTACTTAGCTGACGGATTTTCCCGCTTTTTGTATCATTGTAATATGCTAGTCTATCATGTGATACATTGTAACAGCATTCAGAGATACAATAAAGAAATGTTTAACAAAACACTCCTTACAGGGCCCCTTTACCACTCTGACCTTGCATCATGTCCTCACTGACCCCTATTCACCGCTTTCCTGACCTCAGTGTGTCTAGAGGTCTTATCATTCACAATTCTTTGGCTGGTAATCTGTAGATAATTCCTATTCAAATTGTTTCAAGTAGATTTATATATGATATCAATGCATATGTACAGCACTCTTCGAATGTAATATTCAATAAATCACATATTCCATTAGCCACATTTATAGCCTCCAACCCCTGACCGCTGACCTTTGACCATCCTCCTTATGACCTGTATGACCTCTAAGGCCCTTTCATTCTGATTGACTAAGCGGGTGTCTGGGTCCTTTTCGTTTGCTCCCATCTGCCGCCAATGCACCTTTGATGGGATCGTGCTCACAGGAAACGAAACGGCCGAGTTGAGCAGCTCCTGCAGGCATTGAGTGACCCTGGGCAGCGATCTGCTCTCCTGGTCTATTTTTAGCTAAGGCTGAGGGTGGGTGGGTGGGTGGGTGGGAGGGGGGATACCCAGCGGTCGCCTTTTGAAGGCCGGGTGTATGTGGGTTGGTGCCGGGTGTGTCTGGGTAGGAGTGGGGGTGGGTTAAGGTGCTGCCTGTTCCTCCAGGGTTTGGTTGCAGGTTCTACCTGTGCACAAAGGTCGACATCGTAGATCCCTTCACGAGCTGAGGTTGACCTTCACTATGACGTCATCTATGACTTACCACCAGGGAATCTCAGAGCACTCGTGGAACCTTGTTGAAAGTATTGCATGATATTGATACCTAATCAAATGATGTTGACGTTGGTTTGACATACCCTTTGCCCCTTGTGCCAATCTACAATGACATTTAAATACATAGATTTACCTCGCTGAGATACATTTCTCAGTATTAATCCACATATGAATATACTAGTCGATAGTTTTGATATACCATTGCCTGTTTGATTGACCCGATTCCATGTCTTCCTTCAGGTGGTCATTTAACCTTTTGCACTGGCAGTCAGTACGTTATATTGACAGAGTAGTAAAGCAGGTGAGAGAAAATATTACAATTGCTTTTACAATAGAAAAACAGAGACCTTACAATTTTACCGTCGGAGCATCAATATTAATTTTTATTGATGACAAAATCCAATGACATTGCATTCTACATGGAGTGTCCATCGTGTCTTGTCTTCGCCTACATGTTCATCTCGTTAGGGATACTTTAAATTTTAGGTATTCAAAGAGGCATTTTTTGTGATCCCTTCGTGATTCATTTGAAAATGCTGGTTGATTTTATCTTAGATTACGAGTTCCCCGGCCTGATCACAGAGCAGAGCTGCCATTGCTTCTTCTCGTTAATGTAATAGCCTTCTAAAAGTTAATGCGATAATGCAACATTTATGGTGGTGTTGGGGGGTCCTTTATGTGTGATCGAGCCGGTAGGAGTCGCTCCGCTGTCATCGCTGGGTCCCTGATTACCACGGGTTAACAAGGGAGTGCCGACAGGTACAAGTCCAAAGCTGGTGATTTAATCTTCAGTACCCAGAGACAAGACTGATGGCGATTCACATCTTTAGGAATCATTTACCCGCGAACATCATGTTACAAGGGAGCTTAAAAATCAAAGGATGATCTTTTTCTATATAGAGGAGAACTTATTCTGTAGGCTTTCCTGCAACGGTACTTAAGGGCGAAATTGGTGTGATGATAGACCTCATTGATATATGTTACACGATCAATATATAATAAAAAAATATATATAGCGAATCGGTAAATGATATCCGATAAAAACATAACCGATCGGTAAATCGGGGGAGGAGGCGGAATGTGTGTGCGATCAAATGGTCAATTCAAGAGAACTACATATATAAATCCTTAAAGGCATATCCTACATTTCACTGTTGCGCCATCTGGTGATTTTTAGATAATGTCAATTATCAATCAGAACTGGTTTCTTGGGGTTCATTCTAATTCCAGATGAGTAGATTTAATGTTTTGTCCAGTTTATCCAATCTTGATAGTTAAAATACGCCAATTACTTGATTTACATAGGAAATATTTTCATAAATATTGTTTTCTTCGGGTCTTTCAATAACAAAGTAAGTGACCTATGGATTTTAAAACTTAAATAGGCAGTACTATACATATATTATATTCGAAAACTAGCATGCTGACCCCCGATCTTTAAGTTAAATATATATGTTCTATAACACTTGAAGATCATCATATTCAATTCCCTTGAAATTGACTTGGGTTATTAATTTTCAAGACAAATTGTCCGGTATGCCTTTCACCGATTCTTCTCCCAGGTTGAGGTCGGTAGGAGTGACCCGGATCGGTGAGTGGTGGTCACTGGATGATTCACCTTAATAACATCTTGTAACCCGCTGTAGTTATCCCGCCCATAGAACTAAAAGAGGGTTTTCTTTTAGGTTACCCTCAATAGCATTCACTCCATACCAGGGACCTGTTTCACTAGTTTCGTGACATGTCTGTGACACCATACAGACATTGGGGTTGTCTAGTTTCGTGACAACACAAGTAGCTGCCCTTAGGAAAAGACAGACCCCAAACATAGGAATTAAGCAAATCTTCACATCATGGACCTGTTTCACTAGTTTCGTGACAAAAATGTTAGACAGACATAAAAAGCGGCACCAACAGTGCAAGTAAGAACGGACAAAACGAAGTCTAATGTCTAGTTCTTATGAAATCGGACACACCATCTAGACATGTCACGAAACTAGTGAAACAGGTCCCAGGCTGATGTTGTCAAATAAAGTGAGAAGTCGATCAACCTTGTTCGATTGGCAGTCACTTGATGGTCCGTTCAGTGCAGACCGGGTAAGATATAGGACGAGGCGCAGGTCTTAGTGTCGGCGAGTTGTCCTCAAATGCAGGGTGACAGGTGGACGGGCTCGCACAGCCTGCACAGCCAGCCTCACTCTGACGCCAGCACGACTAGCCTCGAATCCATAACCAAGACCGACGTGCGCATGCGCGGCGGTACACGTATATGTGTCGGTATCTATATCCATCTGATACCCAACACCCGTGTGGTATTGATGGTGTCCATTATGAATTCCAACGGGATACCACAAAGTTACTGCCACAAATGTTAATGTGTTAGGGGAGAGTTTATATGATCCGTCATTGACGGAAATATTATTTGCTTTTCAAAATGATACGGTTTAAGTATTATTAAACTTAGACTTTCAGTAAGAAGAGTAACTTGTAGGATTAGTCATTGAAATAAGTATTCTGATTTGCTATGAATGATAGGGTAAAGCAATGATTCGAATTTTATAAGATAGAGGGGAAATATCTGAATATCTTGCAGAAACTGACGGAAACTAAGATATCATCCTCCCATACCCACCCTACCATAGGATATGGTTGGATGATATTTCTATCGGTTATGGCATTCTAGTGGGGTGTTTTTCTGTTGTTCTTTTGTTGGTATTTCCTCAATTTCAGCATGGCTATCTTTCATTATGCGTTCTTTGAAATGAAGGTTACATATCTTCATCCAACGTGGTAATGTATGTGATTGTCAACCATTAGTTTACATATGTGTCACAGTCCAATATTGACTTACCGCTGTTGATCCTTCTTAGTAAGGCGTTAAAATATCAACGATCATATTATTCCAAGAAGGCATACATTTCTAAGGGTAAAAGATATTCCAGTTTTGAATCTGTAAATGAATATCAGTAAGTAGTATAAGGTTGTAGATTTGGACCAGGCAAACCTTTGTTAATTCGTTCTCTAGTTCATAGTACATAAATATCACTGTGTCTCATGTATTACCGTACTATCCCTGTGCTTTCAATACACGCAACCACATTGTGGATACGAACAGAGCTAGACTAAAGTTCTGTTATTGTATAGTGAGCATTGACTACAAAGGTGCTATATTATACTCGTACACAGGATGTGGTACCGCTTGGTATTTATTGCTTGCTTTGCTGCCACTCCTGATTTCTGGTAGTTATTCGCCTGTCTAATTCGAATTCCTGATCTCATACATTAAGTTCACTTTCTAATTTAACAATTAATCATAGCAATTACTGCTGTCGCATATAACGATAAATATCGTCTTCACACCAAATTCAACTGTTGGACCTTTATTGTTGTTCTTACTTAAAACACTTAAAGCTTAAAGTGGGCAACCCACCATGCTTCCGATGCACACCGACACGCCTTACGACGCACTCTACGACGCATTTATTTGAATGGGCGTCGGGGTGTATCGGAAGGTCTGAATCCTGCATTGGCGTTGGTTGATTCCAGGCCTTATTCTACACTCCCCATTTGGTATGATTGTGCCCCACTCCAAAACCTCTGGTGAAGAGTGACTGCGTGGTCCTTTGTACGTGTTGAAGGTCAGGATCAATGTGCACTTTAGTTTGAATGTGCTCATGGGGATGCGTGCCCGCATATAGCCAATCAATATGTACGTACTGGAGGAAGGCATACGTATATTAAACATACGTACCTCTCTCTAAACCAATGCTTATACGAGCACATGTTATTTACCATTCTGGCCCACTACGTAATGTCTGCAAGGCTCGCTTAATGCGTTCTCCGATTGGGCTTTTTGTGAGATTAGGTTGAAGAAATGTGTTTTTAACGCCCAGTGGAGTTGTTCATCGAGGAAGATCCTCAATCCTAATTCTATTAGGATGCTGACAAGACAAAAATATTCCATTCCATATTATGTAGTTATGCTGTCTCTTGCTTCTCAGACTATATCTGCCATTTCTTGTTATGGTAAATATAACGTACAGAAACAATTTAAATAATGATGATGGAAAGAAAGTCTCTACGCTTATACATGCACCATATTGAAGCCCACCATGACATCGAGTGTTTTATAACGCCAGTGAGGCAAGGTCCGCTTTGTTACGACGCGACGAAGCCCAACTTGTTTTTGTTTTTTGTTTGTTTTTCATAATCGTTCTTCCATACACACGGAACATTGTTGAATAACATACATCTTTGTGCTAATACCGCACATTCCATCAGATACATATATAAGCATAGAGGAGGAAACAAAAATGATGATAATAATACAGATGAAAGTTTTTGCATAATAAGTATATATACGTTGTAAGGTTATTGTTCAAAATATAATGGCTAGAATGTTGTGAGCCATACATGTTTGTCCAGTGAGTAATTATTTTATCATGTTATACTGTCGGATTTTTCGTAAAGCTTCTTGCCTAAAAGTTCGTTATGTCAAAACTGTATCGAAAATCTGTGCGTCTTGATATTCCAAATACTTATACCGAGTTGTGTCTTAGCCCTGAGCTTATTTCAACCAGTTTGCAATCATTGCAAACTGGACACTCATACCGGCCTCATAGGTTATTAACGACTTTGGGCTGTCTAAACCTCACCGTGAATGATTGTTTTGGTTTTAATTTGATAAATGATAGCTAGACCTACCAATGTATCATTGCATATTCAGTTTCGGTGTTCCTGCGGTACAAGGTATCTAAGGTATTCCTAAGGTATCATTGATATGAATGTACGACACCAAATTGGAGCTGGAATACCATGAAATATGCTGCACCCCCTCTGGAAATGATATATACTGGTATTATAAACATAAAAGGCCCAGCGTCCACCTACTACGATATGGCTCCGATATGGTCTATGATGCACTTTCCGAAAAAAAAATCAAAATCGCGTCGGAAGGTCACCTAATATCGGGGCAGTTGACCACGTTTCTGCCATTAGACCGATAAAAAAAACATACATTGCGTGGTGGATTGGCATGTCTAGACATATATCTACGATTTTGCACCTTCCCGATATGTCTCGGATATTTGCTTTTTGTATCGGAGCTATATCGGTAGGTCTAAATTGTTATCGTAGTAGGTGGACGCCAGGCCTTACGCTCTTATACTCAGTCATCCAATGCTAAAGGATACGATGTCAGGTCGTTTTTTGGCTGCAGGCATTGCGTAACCATGCAGATAAGGTGCAAACCCAGCCTATGTAAAAGAAGTGGTTAATATGCACTGTTGCACTTGACACATCGGTATCACACAAACACATATATAAATACGCGGAGAGATGTACGTGGTGGTGAAGCAGTGTCGTTGTCTCAAAGCGGAATCTGTACACATACACGTACATATTGATTGGCCAGGTCAATGACGCCATATCTCCTCACCATCCACCCTTCACACCCCTCGCCTGGATAACGCTGAGATCTGCACCTAGCCCCGTCTCAGTGCGGGACAGGGCGTGGTGGCCACGACGCCTGTTGTTATTTATGACTCTGCACTGGGCTGGGAGTATCTCCATATCAGTGCAGATATCTGTTCCTGTTTTATGCGGCGTTGCCACATGCCGATAATGACCACCGATTATGGCATGTCGCACCGCTGACCGATTGTGTGACACATTTAGTGCAATAATCGTCAGGTCGACAGAGAAATGGTTAACGATTTTTCTCTGCTGCCTTATGCAATATGGCACCACCGACTGACTTCTGCACCCACAAACAAACTCAAAGCACATTGAATTAATCGGTGATGCTGTGAATTTCACCACCAAAAGTTGGTGAGCGTTTACTGGATTTTTGCAGTACAGGTCACCGATTATGTAGCACTGACCTTTCACAAGGTGAACCACTGACCGACTGTTGTACAGCATGAATATCATCTGTGGGCTTTTAGTCCATAGGTGGAAACGCAGCATAAGAGAAAATATACACAATATTGACTGGTTCCAGATACAAGTGGCCGTATACTCCGAGGAGTTAACGCGTATTGATATCCGAGCATATGCGAGGAGGAGGAGTATACAAACGCTTTTATCTGAAACCAGTCTATACTGTATTTATTATTCACCTTTTCCGGACGAGTGACATGTCGATACCAGTTCGTTTTAGTTATGCATTATTTTTCCGCACGCACTATTTTTCCGTATGCGCCACCCGGAGCATACAACATATCCGTATGCACCGGGTATGTCCATACAAACTCCCTATGTGTTTTCTATGGACACTTTGTAATAGGTGGATAATAAAACCTTAGATAAACTCTCAAAATTTTGCATAATATTGTATAACATTAGTTATCTCACCCCTAATATTTTGGCCCCATAGGCTCAACCTTAGGAACTCGCTCTCCATGCCCCCTCCGACCGATATGTGTACAGCGTGAAAATAATCGGTGGGTTCTTAGTCGGCAGGTGGAAACGGCGCATTATAAAATGCGTATGGTGATGTGCAGAGGTTGTTATTTCACTCCGTGGGTAGGGCGTCTGGTGCTGGGGAGTGCCTGGGCGTGAAGACGTCACGGCTAGCTTCTTATAGAAGTGTATTTGTAGCCGTATTTGGGGCTCGGTGAGGATGCCTGGGCAGGTGACTGAAGGTGTTCATGTGTGCTGTTTCAGCGCAAGTAGCTATCTCTGGGTGATGCTTTACGGTACAACTATACGCATGAGGCCTTGGTAAGGTGTATCATTACAAAATGCATTTGTAGAAAATAGCTTTCCTCTTGAGCAGGTTTCAATAGCTTAGATTGCCCCCTACAATAGACTTAAGATTGTCTAAATGGAGGGCTGAACAAATCTAAACAAACACGGGAGCCGGTATTCGGAATAATTTTAATTATATTCCTGGTGAAATACTGGTCTCAACTATCTATACGTCAACTATTTGTAAGTAAATGTTTCCTTAATTCAGTTGGCAGTTAAGGGTGTTTAATGTGGTATATACAAACTGATAATCGATATTATCAACTTTGGCCTCATAGGACATCTATAGCACCAACTTCCAGGTACTCGCTTGGTGTGGCTCCGGCTTTAAGTGGAATTCACACGGTGGGATTCATGTACCTCACAAGGTTCAAAATCTTATGAGATTCTGTTCCTTGTTAGGGGTAAATGTCGCCAACAATTGCATGGGGAAAACATGTCTTAGGGAAATGGAAACCTACAATTTAGACGAAGAGATTGTGTTTGAGTACATAATCTCAGCAGGATTTGTCTCTGACAAACATCCTGTGAGCTACATCGCGTGAATCCTGCTTTAGCACACAACCTGAATGTTTGACCGAAAGGGTCATGACCTCACAGTGTATTGGTTACTGAAACATGACAATCTACACATGTGTACTGGACTGGTTTCCAATTGTAGATTCCTATCATTTACTCTTTAGATAGAGATTATGCGCAGCCGTGGCCTCTAGATATATTTCCCAGGCAGTTCAGAGATCTAGATGTATGGTTCGGTATCACTAGCCTTTCAATATATGGTCCAAGAAAAGGCAGGGGAAAAACGATTCCTTTCCGTCAGCCACATTCACACCCAAGGTCGCCTGGCGGCACACGGCTACGACATGCCATCAGCAACCTGTGCATGGGGACGTGCCAATTAATAGACTGACGTCACCGACACGTGTTTCCGGTTCCTGTGGCGGGGTGCCGACCTTCAGAGGTCGGTACAGAGAGCAAAGGAAAAAAGGAACCATTCTTTTTTCTTGTGTTCGCAAGGCTTGCCTAATTGGACTATTCCAGCTGCCTAAATCAGTGGCTTACGGTACATACAGCAAAGGGGACTTGTATTTAGGATATGTCTCCGTGGATTCAAGCAAGAGGAAAGCATGTTTTGTCGTATTGCAGGTATTAACGTTTCTATCATGCTTCTATAGATGAATTTCTCTTTGTGTTTAAATAACCTACACTATTTACCATAGAAAGTCTACATATTATCACTACCAATGGCACTTAATAACTATGTATTTTTATCGGGTTTATAAGCACGAAATGTGCATATAGTTTTATTCTTATATCGTATATATGATCTAATTCATTTTACCTAGCAGATTCATTTGGGGAGTGACATAGATTAGAGTGGGTGAAAGAGCAGAAATGAGATAAGGGGGATCTTGCTGTGGAGTCTACTGCCAGGAATAGTTGGGAAAAAATAGCACAGTCTTCATATTACAATAAGCTTGTGTATCCTGTTTATATGCCACCTGCCATCTGAATATATAAAACGGGCCATGGCTTTGGCACCCCTGCAGGTATATGTTTTATCCTTCTCTGAATGTGTCCCCTCCAAAATAAGCCGCATTAGTATACCATTCCTGTACATGATATGCTATAATTTTTCTTTCTAGTTTATTCATTTATTTATTTATGTTGTTGAGGGTCACGATAGAAATACCAGGCGCAGTGTGCCAGTATGGAGGGCAGTTACTGAGATGCCCAGAGCAGATTTGGTTACTTGGCAGAGCCAGAATAGACGAGCTGTACAGGCACGCTTAGAGGCTGCGCAGGGCATTATGGGATGGGCTGTCTCGTGCAGCAGACGCACACCCGAGATCACGTGGTCAGGGGAGTCAATAAGTAAAACAGCTGTGGGGGACATGGCGGACCCAGATGCTGACAGCCACAGCAAACGATTCTGGCTCACATTGTCGGGGAGGTACGCAAAGTAAGATGAGGGTGAGGATGGTCCAACAAAATCACTTCACTGAAATTCCCCTTACAAAGTGTGTGCCATCATATTAGACCTCAGCCTTCCCCAGTGGTTGGATGATTTCTTAAAAAATGACAAACAATCAGCTATTGTTTATTCACTTATTTATCTTTCAAATATCTATTGAACATTCGATGACGAACTAGACATGATATACTATGTGTAAATATCCTCACAATTGTGTATAATATTTGTTGTTTTCTCTTGATTGTTCTGTGATTCTCTCATGTACGAATGTATGGGCTGCAGAAACTTCGCAGTTACTAACAGTTTGATTTATTCATAGGTATTTAATACAAGGCTACCTGCGAGTAGCAGAGGTCAAAGAACCTGCATGAATATGTACGGCGGGTGGTAGACCGCAACAGAAATTTAGCGAACCTTTTCCTGAATAAACAAAAAATAGAGTTAGTCAGTAAACCGTCATTAGTTTAAAATGCCAGTGTCCCTTCAGTGAGATATCCGCCTCCCCATCTATTCAGAATGCAGCAGACCGATAATATACTGTTTGTAGTCCTGGCCATTACATCCCCCGCTTCCCGATCACTGGCAGGCTGAAGAACGCCATACTTTTAAGGAATTGGCCTTTGGATCAATATTAGGTGTCCTGTTCCTCCTGGGGTTCCAGTCTGGGTTTAGAGAACACCCCTCTCCCGGCACACACACCCCTCCCCCCTTATCACTCCCATCCCACCCCCTGCCAGCCCCCGCCCCCAGTCCCCCGCCCTCAGTCCCCAGTCCCCAGTCCCCACCCTCGTCCCTCCAGCTCCAGGCTTCCCCGAATCAGGAGTAGTGTCGGCTCACTCCGCCGCGCGGCGCTGCCGGCCACCGGAAATGGTTATCAAAGACCAGAAGGCCGTGCGCGGGCCGCCGACGCTTGTAGCGCCCTCTCTCGGGGAGGATTTCCTTACCCGTGAGCGATGAAGCGGAACGCTGGCTCGTCGATTGGGGTTTGCGCATGCGTTGCGATGAGAGGTCGGGGTTGGAGGGGATATACCGGTGTTTTCCTAGAATAGGCCCCTCTCCTCAGCCTCACTTAGGCTCACCAGATAGGCGGGCATGGGCAGACCATAGTAGGCTGTATGATGATAGAGGGTTGTCTTGGGATTATTGCTTTTGTTGGCCTGTCTCGTTTTCTACACACATGAATGGTGCCCGGTTTGAGTGGGGACTTACATGCCCAACATATGTTTGAAAAACGCGGCGTATCTGTTGCGAGTCTCCCACCGCTATGCGACCACTGAAAATTCTTTTCCAACCACGAATTCTCACAGAGTCTATTGAAACGAACAAATTTCGAGTAAAATCTAGTTTTCAGCCACAAAGAGCAGTTTACACTCCATCTTCTTTGACTAGTTATCTGGAAATTGTTGCTAGTTTCGTTCAATACGTGCCCGTAGTGTCTGCGAAACTTGTGACCGTTTTCCGAACACCACAAATCAGTCGTACCAAGAGCGATGGTGGTCGCGGTCGGTGACCTTTTCGCACTGAAGGTGAATCCCTCACTGACTAGAACTGTCACTCTGGGCTCATACGGAATGACGGCTTCAGTCTTGACCTTTTCTCACCGACTCATTGAGGCGCGCACCCCGCCGCGGTGACGGGTACCGCGTCCACCTCGCCGTATCCTGCCTCTCTCACCCTGCTACAGAGGCTGTTCCATCCGGCCGAATTCTCTGTCGATGTATGACTCTGACAGTGTCTTATTTACTATTCGGGTACAGGGGCTGTCAAATTGGCCGAATTCTCTGTCGATGTATGACTCTGACAGTGTCTTATTTACTATTCGGGTACAGTGGCTGTTCCATCCGGCCGAATACTCTGTCGATGTATGATTCTGACAGTGTCTGATTTACTATTCGGGTACAAGGGCTGTTCCATCCGGCCGAATTCTCAGACGATTTATGATTCTGACAGTGTCTGATTTACTATTCAGGTACAGGGGCTGTTCCATCGGGCCGAATTCTCAGCCCAAGTATGACTCTGACAGTGTCTGATTTATTATTTGGGTACAAAGGCTGTTCCATCTGGCCGGATTCTCAGCCCGAGTATGATTCTGAAAGTGTCTGATTTACTACTCGGGTACAGGGGCTGTTCAATTCAGCCGAATTCTCAGCCCGAGTATGATTCTGACAGTGTCTGATTTACTATTCGGGTACCGTCAGTGTGATGGAACACCATAACCTGGTGAGATCAGTGCCGTTGGCCACTGTCGGCCGCCGAAAGCCAACGTTGGGTGCCTTGTTCCATATGTCCGACACTCAGCAAAACTAGTACTCCACAAGAAGTTCTTACTGGTGGTGTCCTCTGGTGCTGATGCCTAGACTGAAGAGCTGCGACCTTGACAATTGGAATGGTTACTGAGAGTATCCGTTTGAAGGTATGTGATGTCTTTGTGGTGAATAAACATTGTGTATCTATAGTGATTATTTTGAGAAATAATGGAATTCTAACTGTAATCATGTTAGATCACAGTCTACAAGACTAGAACTGTGGCACTAGTCCGGAGTGCCATCCAACTCCTTATACCTTAAAGCTAAACAACTCTATCATAAATAGAGTGTGCTTTTCACACCACCTATACTGCCACAATTATAATGGCCTCATGTAAAATGGTGTCATTGGCGATCCGATCTGGACACGGTCTATAGTCCTCCCTGTAGAAGAATCCCCGACTCGGCCGTGTCGCTTGTCGATGAGCATTAAAACAGCCCCCAATGACCTCACCGGACACCAGCGGTCTACCGTCACTGACGGCCGCCAGGTGACGCGCGCACTGAGGCGCCACCTAGTGGGCAGTCCACAGGGTGGGTCGGTGGCGGGGGCATGTACGTCAGAACTAGGCTTCCCCTAGACTTGTTCAAGTCTTTGATCATGGATATTCATGATTCACAAAAAATAAGATAAAATATGTTGCAGTGTAACTGGTCCAGGAATCAAAGACTTGTCCATTAGGAACGAAACCTCCTGTGGATTACAACGCCAGCCGCTCCCTGTAACCCTACACCTCCTCCTACCCCTACCCCTCCTCCAGTTCACTGGGTGCGTTGTTATCATAGCAATAAATCCCGCCTGTGGACGACCTTTAGACTGTGTGTTTAAAATTAAGACCATGTACTCCCCTCACTGAGCATCCCCTATATGAATTGCAGAACGATCTATGAAGTTATGTAGATTGTGTGTATCCGTACAAGGAGGTGAGGAGTAGTTAGAGGAATTCAGGGACTGTGTCTTGGTAAACCTAGGAAATCCATATAAATCTCCAAGCAGATATCCCGATCAGTAGCAAAAAACTCTGCAAGGAGAGTACTGGACAAGCGTGGAGCTAACCCGCCAGAAATCGGACACTATTACCGATTTGACCAGTCCCTGTACCGAGGATAGGAGGGGTGGGGTAGGTGGATGGATACAGGGACTGGGGCTAGTCTAGGCCTCCCCTTCTATCCTATCACACCCCCATCCCCCACCCCCCGCCCCCCCCCACCCCCCACACACACGGCCCAATGGTCGTAAATGGTGACGACTGCGGAACAAGATGGACGTGCGCTCTTAATGGCGGTTTTCTGTTGGCCCGATAGCTGGCCCGACGGAAATGTGGCTTGCCCGGGACTGGTTTGTAATCAGATAAGGCGAGGTGTTTTGTTAATCGACGTACAGGGGGTGGAGGAGGGAGGGAGGGAGGGTGGGAGGGAGGGGGTGGGTGGGAGGAGGAGGGGTGGCTAGCACCATGTGGGTGGAGCGTGTACCCCCGTGCTGAGTGCGAGGCTTGTGTGGAGGATGGCCGCCGACGTTATGCTCACAGCGCAATGTGAGGTTTATTGGTGGTTCTGTAGGCAATCGGGACATCGTTCCCGACCAGGAGCAGCTCGCGAGGCACTCACGGCATAGCGGCTCTGAATCAGATGGAAACTACAATGTTATCGTAGAGATGTTGAGCGTTTAGGACCAGGGCTTGATAGAGTAGGCATAGAGCAATGCTGGGGTTGTGATTGCCTCTCTGAGAGATGCCTATCGTTGGTTGTACTGTCTCTCACGTCGCCACGGTTTTAGCTGGAGTCGCGGTAATGTTTCTGTGTAAAAGATACGAATATATGGATATGACGCTCGTTAAAGCCTCGTACGTACGGGACAGTTCGTCGTGCATTGTTTTGGCCCGGCTACTCAGAACGAGGTATATACTATAATGGACGGATATGAGGATATATACATTACTATATACCCATGCCATATTTACTGTAAATACGCACCGTTTCGCCACATAACGTGAAAATCGCTGTACAGAACAGTGTTCCGTACGGGAAAATACGAAAAACCTTCCCATACACATCGACTAGAATATTAGTTGTTAGGCCAAAATGAATTAATGATTTGTCCTAATTTCGGATATCTAATAAATATATAACGTCCAACCATGCTTGTACAAGCTTCAAAACTCGCTGATGATTTACGATTCGTACGGAACTCGGCGTAAACGCCTTGTTCAGTATGAACCATGAATATTCATCTCGTTTTATGGCTTGAACAGCATGGTCAGGACGTTCTATATAATCATGCACGCCTCACCCTGAATGCCACAGATGTTGTACAATCACTTACTAATGCTAAGTGCTAACAGCAACCTTAATAAATATCAATTTGATTATCAAGGTATATAGCAGTGAAATGTTGTGCCTCATAATAGTATATATTCACTGTTATTTGTTTGTAATTCACATAGCTCTTCAACTTCCCAATTGTATTTAGATCATTTCTTTTCTATTCCTACCATGACGAATGATAGGAAGTTGATACTGTCTAGTTTACGTTTTCAAGGTCAATTGAGAATGATTACTTTTAAATCACAAGGCATGATTTAATACCATACTGTTGTCTCTAATTATATACAAAGAGGCACACTGTTCAATAGGGAACACGCTATAGTAATAAGAGCAATGATTGCTATGCTTTCCAGTCTATTAGATATTCTCTGATTATATAATCTGTGGACTTTGCTGACTGCGTTAGGAAGTGGAAATGGAAGTAATTAGTATATATACTGCCGTTGGCTATATTTACATCGTGTTACATAGTATTTGCATTGGTCTGAAGATGTGTGCACCATAGATTCAGTGGCGCTGTTGAATTATAAGGGTTTGGCTTCTATGGATTATATTCTAATCATTGTAATGTGCTTGGATTTGACTTATTTTTGTCCTGTGCATTCCGGCACACGATATGGACTTCTAGATGGGCTATTATCAAAATGTATTATCGATTTCCTGAAATAGATCAGTCACTAGTTAAGATATCTTTTCTTTTCATGATTCCGATTTGAACATAAGCTGGTATTCATATATACAGCAATTATCACTTTCCATTAGGATTTTTGTTAGTAATCTTATACGAATACTTATTCTAGGGTAATTGGAAAGTCAATTAATCGATGGTAATTCCGAGAATAAGGCTTTCGGACGTTAGTGTTATTAGACGTTTTGTAAAGCATATAATGTAAATGGAATAACAGCGGGGGATTTTACCCTGGAAAGAACCCCAACATCTACTACAGTCAGCCTCTACAATGTCTCTCCCATGCCGTATGCGTAGGCGCACAAATGCCTACACTATCCTCAGACACACACCAGAATCCCCACGTGGACAAAGGCTGAACCCAATTTATCTTTATGCACCACCTTCCCTCGTACAACCCTTAGCAATCAGTGCAGACCCAGAGACCCCCGCACGTAACAATATCCACCTATTGAAATCCTAAGCGCAACGCCCTCCATGCCTCATCACTCCTTTCTCCGACCTGCATCTGCGCTACAATTCAATCACTTCTGCCCCGACTCTATGGCAAGTCGTTTAGTGTACAAATAGATCTTGAATTTATGATATATGAAGATATTTGATTCAAGACGTATATGAGTAACTTGAATAGCGCAGAGCTATTTCATATAACTTAAATCGGTGCATGATGTTTGCATTTATATACCTTGCATTTTGGTTTAAATAAATGAATTGCATTTAGCAAGTATTCCAATATAAACGATACATGATCTAAAAAATAAAATTTGGAACTTAATCAAAACACAGTCGTCTAAGGCTATGTACTTGAATATTTTTCGGTAAATCTTATAGGGTAATGGTTTGCCATAGAAGGGCAGCTATTTGGACAATTGTCCTCGTGCTTGCTGCCCAAAATACCCAAACCCGAACCTGTGTCTGTGTGAGGGTCTGTGATTGTAGCCAGAGCCTGAACAGAGACGGGCGCTACTGGTGTCAGTAGTTGTGCGCTGCCAGTAGGCTGCTGGTGTCAATAGGCTCCCATCATCAGTATGCAACCATACCTAGGATGGAACAGAGGTCAGTAGGGAACAGTGTCAGGATCAGTAGGTTGCCAGTGTCAGTATGTGGGTGCTGTCAGTAGTTGGCCAGTGTCAGTAGGCAGCTTGCATAAATAGGCAGCCACTGACAGTTGGCGGTATGTGGCCAGCATCAGTAATTAGGCACCAGTGGTAGTTGGATGGTGTTTATCATTGGGTGGCAAGCATCAGTAAGCAAACAGCATCATTAGGTGGATTGTGCCAAAAGTATTCAGGTGGCGTCAGTAGTTTGATGGTGTTTGAAGCTAGGTGGTCTCAGTGGGCGACCACCATCAGTAGGCATTCGGTGCCAGTATAGCCAGTAGGATTCAGTAGGTGGCCAGTGTCAGTAGCTAGGCAACATTAGTAGCTGAGCAGTGTCAGTTGCCCAACAGAGTCAGTAGGTCAGTTATGTCAGTAACCAGGCTACATCAATAGGTATATGGCAGGTGAGTGGTACCAGTAGGTAGCCAGCATCAGTAAGTGGGCAGCATTAGTAAATGTGGCCAGCATCAGTAATTAGGCACCAGTAAATGGGCAGCATCAGTAAGTGGGCAGCTTCAGTAAATGGGCAGCTTCAGTAAGTGGGCAGCATCAGTAAGTGGGCAGCTTCAGTAAGTGGGCAGCTTCAGTAAGTGGGCAGCATCAGTAAGTGGGCAGCTTCAGTAAGTGGGCAGCATCAGTAAGTGGGCAGCTTCAGTAAGTGGGCAGCTTCAGTAAGTGGGCAGCTTCAGTAAGTGGGCAGCTTCAGTAAGTGGGCAGCTTCAGTAAGTGGGCAGCTTCAGTAAGTGGGCAGCATCAGTAAGTGGGCTGATGTCAGTAGGCTGGGAGCGTCAGTATCAGGCCAGTGTCAGTCGACAGGCGGTGGCCACTCGGTGCTAACTCAGTTTGTGTGATTGGTTATTGTATCTGGCGTGCACACGGATTTCATTACAGCCCCCAGAGGCAGCAAGGCTCACACTCTCCGCCCACCGTGCCACCTGACCTCTTACAGCAGATCTTACCCCTGTCTCCCCTCCATCCCCTCCGCCGGCCGGATATATCACCTCTTCTCGATGGGATTCTTATTTTTCCTCTGGCCCAATCCATCGTTCTCCCTTCATTCCCGACCCTGTTCAATATGCCCTCTCTTTAGCTCTCATAACCTCGTATCACACTCTGTGCAAGTATCTCGCCGTGTCGTTGTACCTTTATATGCATCTCCATCTCCCTCCGTCCAGGTACATGGCTATTGTTATCAGAACGTGCTTGCATGCGCTATATGCGTTCAGGTGGTGCTCCATTGCACCGATTGTTGGTCTCCGAACAGTCTTCACCCAATCTCCACCTGTTCTCCAATTGTTCTTGCCTCATGCGTGACCATTGGGAGAACATGGGCGCCAATTAGAGACCGCTAGGAGTTTGAGAGCCGACCGTCTGCAGCTCCACTGCAGCTCCACTATCGGCGATTAGGTGCCGAGTGGCCAGCGACCAAATGATCGCCACCCAATCTCCACAGGATCTGCTGCAGTGGAGCACAGCCTTTACCTAAAGGTTAAAGTGCGCACATTGACTTCCAGCCTACTGCAAAAAAAACACCTGTGTGCTATTCACTGTGATATTGTGAAAGGAGCAGAGAACCAGTGTCTGAGGCTATTATATTATTAGAGGCATGCGCAGTTGACCATGACGCTGCTATCTGGTACTTACTACCAGCCCCAATGTAAGACCGCCTGCATAGGCGAATTGTGTGCTGAATAAAAACTATTAAAAAAAAACAATCACCGGACTACCTCATTGCCCCACTTTTGCTTGATATAGTTGGATCCTAGACTCAGGCAGTAGCACAAAGGACAGGTTGACTGGGTTCAAGTAGCTGACAGAAAATAATCCATAGACTGAATATATCCAAAACCTTTTAATGATTATCTATTTATAATTGCACCCTCATTCATCAGTCATGGACATACTATTTGCTACTAGTTATAACATACATTGTGTGTCGGATTCCATGAGATTCGGATTCTATGGGATTCATCATACCTCTCCTCTACTGGGGAAGAAATGTGGGTTTAGTATTCGCTAAAACAAGTGCTTACCAGGTGATTTTTAGGAAGGGATCCCTGACCACATCACTCTACCTCCACAGGCACCTCCCCCCCCCCCCCCCCCCCCCACCCAACCATACACACACAGCCAAGGCAATGCGTTTATCACATGAGATCAAAATATGCCCTCACTCCCAACAGCCGGCCAGGGGCAGCGTGGGCGGCACTGATATTATGGTTGGAGAGTGGGTGGGATCTACCCAGGATGTGGGGGGAGAGGGGTCTGCCTCCTCACCTCATCTCCCACACCCGCACTCCACATACTGTACTTTGGCATACTGTGAAATATGTCCGTAGCCAGGGCGACAGGGAATTCCAATCTCCCCGATCGAATTCCTGCTGCCGACCCTGGCCGGCCACCAAAAAGAGCAAATATGTGTCCGCCCTGATCTTTTACTTCCGGGTCAAGCGTCTGGGTCATGCCGAACAGGGTCACCGCTAGATGTCGCTAGGAACATCCTCTGCGCCTGCGCGCTACGCCTTTGATTGTGCTGACATCTGTCGGCGGAGACGGCGTGGTGTGTGGTGGAGGGGCGGTGTTGGTGGGGATGTGGGTTCGGGGGAGATGTGTACTAGTTGTAAGGTGAAGTGATGGTGCCGTGTTGTCGGCCTAGCGGTGGTGGTGGCGGATTCTGCTCAGAGGTTCTGTGGAGGTCATTGCGTCGGGGCTGATGCCCACACACAGATGCAGGCAATATACATCAATCAGAAGAAATCCTCAACAAAAAGTGGGGAACAGGTGCCTAATGAGTGCACCTTTGTTAGACATGTCGTAGGGGCCAGGACCGGGTCACCTGTGAAGGTAGGGCAGAAGGTGGCACGCACCAAGCATCTGTCATCGTCGATAGTCTGTCTTTTTCCTGGATGTTTACGTCGTGCCAATAGCTAGGGTCACATTGCGGTGGTATCGATGTTATCTGTTAACCCTTTCCCTGCAGCATCCTGTTCCCCTGCTCAGCATGGCACGGCGGGCATTGCCTGCACAAACGACCCTACTATGACAGGCACTTTTTTGAGGAAATAGCAATGTCACATGATATGTAATGATATTTGAGTAATTCACCTTGGTAAATGACGATTTTTTGTTATACCAAATCAAAGGTCAATATGGATCCTATACATTGTCAAAATTTCTTTTAATTCAAACAATTATCTTTTTAATTATTGAATTGTGTACATAAGTATCAATGATGCCTCTAAGATACCTGGAGGCATTTTCCTGCTGTAGCCAGGGGAAGGCCTGAAGGCATCATGCCGCAGTTAAAGGGTTAATGGTGACATGAGTGGTGCAATGTCTGTGGATCGCTGTGTATTTATCTCTCTGCATGTCGTTCTATGTATCCCTATGTCTCTGCCTTAGATCTCTTCTTTCTCTCCTTCCCTTATTTGTATCTCTCTTTTTGTATTCAAATGGGAACTAGATATATATATATATATATATATATATATAAGTGAGTTCGAATCCTGATGATGATAATGAAATTAGCTTTTTTAACGTAAGCGCTGCTCTTAGATTATCAGAATAAAGATATGTATCTCATGCCTCTGCATCTCCTCCAAACAAGTCCCATATGCCCCTTATGGTCTCACTTATGGTCATGGGACAAACTAGAGGGTGGTGATACTTCCAATTCAAAATGGACAGTCACAATATGACATCCAGACAAGATAGAAGTTTAGACTTCTTCGTAGATTTTTACAGCCACTTTACGCAACCATAATCCGGACCCTTTACAATATTATGATTTTCAGAAAATCTGCATTTTGTCCATATGATTCTGAGCTAGCTTTCCAAATGAAATTGCTAAGGTCTCGCAGTAAGGTTGTTATCTAAAAGCAGTGCTAAAGTTCCGTCGGCGGTTCCTGACTGTAGATCGGTGACGGCCAATGGAAATAGGCTTTTAGGAGAACTAAAAAAATACACCGTTTTCGTCGAACAATGGAAACGGGTCTATACCAGAACCATACCGTTACCGCTAGGAATGCCCCGCCTCCAAGTAGTGTTTTAAAGAGGAGGAAGATCCCATAAAGCAGTTGATCCTCCCCTAAATGTATTCTGTTTGACTTGGAGATCACTGACAACCTCCCCTTCTTCTCTGACCTCTTTCGCGTTAAAGTTTGATTGGCTGCCACTTGTATGTCTACGAGGGATTGTTGTGACTGTGGCGGGTTGGGTATTGTCCGGGTGGGACTCTGTGCGTATGGACGATGCCCCCGGGTGAAGGTGTCACATCAAACAGCCACCTCTACACACACCCCGTATTCATAAAACCCAACATAAAAAATTAACAACACCCTTTTTTCAGGGGTATCTGTCAGGTCGTGTTCACAGCCTCATCCTTCATATGGACGACGTGCAATATAAATAATTGTCTATTGGTAGGTGTCGAGGGTCGGAGTGGTGATCTGGGAGTCGGATTTCTGCCTCCGTTAAAGGGGATCAATTCGGCCCGTTTGGGTGGGGTGGGGGTGCATGACTTACTACAGTGTAACGTGCAGGGCATGGGTCCCCGAAGTCAGGTATAATAAATCCCCAGGAGTTAACCGTGTTCTCCCCAGGACTCCTACCGGCATCTCACCCGCCTCCCATCCAACTCTTACCCACCTCCCACCACCTCTCACCCGCCTCCCACTCACCTCTCACCCACCTCCCACTCACCCCTCACCCTACTTCCACTCACCTTTCTCTCACCTCTCACCCACCTCCCTCTAACCTCCCACTCACCTCCCATCCGCCTCCCACCCACCTCCCACTCACCTCCCACTCACCTCCCACTCACCTCCCACCCGCCTCCTACCCACCTCTGACAGGCCTCCCACTCACCCCTCACCCACCTCCCACTCACCCCTCACCCTACTCCGACTCACATCCCACCCGCCTCCCACATGCCTCCCACTAGCCTCCCTTGGACATTCCATTAGCCTTCCACCAGCCTCCCTTCAGTATCCTGCCTTGTTGTCTCTCAGCTACCACCTGTCTCCTTTTCTCTTAACTTCCCACATGTTGTTCATGATTCTGTCTGCGTCCTCTCACACTCTCCCTACCACCTGTCGCCTCACAACATGAAGGTGTCGCCTGCCAATTGCCTCTTTCAGCTCCCTGACTCCTACCTCTTACCTAGTGCCAGTCGCCTTCCACCTCCACCCTGACGCCTGTGGCTTGGCGCCCGTCGTTCGCTGCCTGCTGTCAAATGGCTGTTGTCTACCATCACTGCATGATGACTGTCGCCCGTTGCCTGCCGTCTGCAACACCCAGCTTGAAGCCTGACACTTACCACCTCCTGCAAGATGCCTGTTGTTTTCCACCTCTCGCCTACTACCGCTGCATCTCGTTCTAAAATCCACCGGAACATTACAAACACAAGACTATTATTATGGTATGGACAGGCCTTTGGTTCTTGACAAGTCTTGTATTCCATTCCCAATACAAGATTCTATATTCAAAATATGGAAAAAGACGGGTGACTGATGAAGACTGGAACACTTGAAGTCTTTGATTGTGAGTGAATTTCTTCCAATAAATTGTGGCCAATGAAGAAACGATCCGGAAAAATTGTTTCCTCATATTACAATTAGACATAATTGTATTTGTATTGTATCAAAGCTCGTCTAGATGTAAGGGAATTTAACTGGGTATAATATACCTACATTAGTTCATATCAAGGCTTGCTATTTTAGATCGGCATATCGAGCTTTGTGTAGTGGTATAAGTGTAGAGTCAGCAACTATATAGATTCTACAATTATATACGACATTAAAGTGCGGGATGTCTTACCGTTCATAAAAGAACTGTCAACTCGACAGAACGAATGCTGTCTGAATAAAGACTAGTTCTAACAAATGTGCTTTAATATACAATGTAGCTTCATATGAGCTTAATCATTATTCATGGGCTATCGAACAATATCGTATTAGAACAGTTGATGAGCTACGCTGGGGCCCGTTTAATAATCTAGGATCGTACATGAAGACCTTTTTCTGTACTTCGTACAAGGGTTATCGTGTGATTATATTAAGGTTCGTTCACTACGACAGTATTAGCAGTACATACGGTCGTCCATTTATAAGTGTTGAATATAGTTGACCCATATCATCCCCGGGTCTCTATGGCATACAGAAAAGGGCCTACATGTACGACCCTAGACTATTAAACAGGCCCATGGAACTGTGTTATTCTCCTCTGTGTCATTTTCACGCAACTGGCGTCGGAGCGTGTCCACATTTAACTCGAACTGTTCCCCGCGGGGCCGGGCGGAAACCATTGTCTGCATCCAACAGCAATCGCTCCATCTAGCGGAGTGAAAACACGGCCCATGAATGACAATCACTCCATTGACCACTTCACGCCATGGAAGGTGGGCAACAATAGGTGACTTACATCTAAATATTACTTTTCATTTACTCCTCTCTTTTTAGATCGTGCTTGCACGAGCTATGTACATCGCCTAGAGGTTAGAGTGCTCACATATAGATTTTTAGCGCACTGCATGAACACTATCCATTCACTATCCGCGTACTATTCACTGTGATATTGGCAACGGAGCAGGGTGCCAGTGTGTCAGGTTCTTAGAGGTGTGCCCAGCTGACCATGACCTATCACTCAAGACCAAAATACCTCATTTCCCTATTGGTGCTTGAAATGTTTAGATCCTAAGCTCAGGCGGAAATTGGCAAGTTGAATGAGTGCAACTGGGTTACAGAAAACTGTCCATATACTGAATGTAACCCAAACCTTTTAATTGTTAATCAATTACTTTTAATTGTTATTCGATTATAATTGCACGTTCATTCATCAATGATGAACATGCTATTTGCTCCTTGTCCCTCTCTGTCTGCCCCCCCCCCCCCTATATAGTTCATTATCGGGATGAATACTTTGTTAGTATCATCCCAAATACACCTTTATTATCTCATTTATTACGCTTTATTTTATGGAATGAATGTGAAACAAACACCTTTTTCAAAGATTCAGAAACGTTCCTACATTACAAATATTTCCCTCGAACAATCAATATCAATCTTGAACACCTCAATGATTCACAAAAGGACGCCATGAGATAATATATCATGTTTGCCTTGAGGTGTAAAGAAGCATTGAGAGAGGGCTAGAAGTCGGCTATTGTTGTCACATGCAGCGCTCTCGTTGCCTGCTGGGGTACGACTCATGGGGGTTTTGTAAGCACTGACAGATGCTCTGTCAATATCCTACTTCTAACCGGGTACAGATTACTTCTGATCACCTCCTCGTTGGCCAGCCCCCACCCTACCGCAGCGCCCATTCCTCCCCTGCAGGCAGAGCACGCAAACAACTCCTAGGTCATGCCTCATTCGGGTGAGGGAGAAGCCGTTGACCTTTAAGGATGTCGCTCAGGATACTCTCCCTGCATTGTCCCTGGTTTATCAAAAGAATACCTCCCTTGATGTAGTGACAAAGACATTGGAAGCCGCTTCAATATCCTTCAACAGTGTCATGACTATGGGAAGGGGATCTTAAAAAGCGATGCTGATGTGGAGGGATAGGTCACAGGGGCGAGAGTGAACATGCTTTGAAGTGAAAACATCCAAAGGATAATAGCCGTAGTACCGGTTAGTGCCGCTGGGTGGGTGAGTGGCGCTGGCGTCGCTGGAGTCGCGGCTGATTCCCGGGGTTAGGTTTCACAATGTGATCTGGTGCACTGAATGAAGGATGGTGGCCTGGTACCAGCTTCCTGTCTGACAACTACCCATATGAGTCCATGTTCAAGGATTTCTTTGCTCTATTTATGGCTAACAATAGATGTGCCGAGGGCCATGCTTTCCTCGAAAATCAGGTAAGGTAGTGTACCATAAATGACATTTAATTGAATGGAGATTAAGCTATATTGAAGGATTGGAATTCTTGAGGTTTTTACCGCTGAGATAGATACCATTGTAGGTAGATGCTTATATGTGGAAATTGTTTCATATCAGATAACAGTTCATTTAATGAACGAGTCATATATAACAGCACATCTAGGTGAATTGTGAGCTAATAAAAAAAATCATCATTGACTATTGCTGGCACACATGCCCATTAAATATCACAGTGCATTTCGTCGGGGAATATGAATGTCATGCCGGAATCCACGAATTTATCATTACGTAAAGAAACAATGTGTAGACCCTTTGTAATCTAGCTTGTAAATAACTCAATATCCCCACCTCGTGATAGATACGCTGCAATAAATGACAGAAAGGGAACCGTAGATCTGAGGTATCCTTCAAATGCTCAATTATATGTGTGCTTCATTTTGATATCCCCATAGAGCGCAGGATATACCTTCAACGATTTCTATTTAATGACCTTTTCCATCTTCTATTTAATTCTAGATCGCGTGGCTTGATTGAGTCATAACTTAAGATCGATTGCGCAGCTTTCATTTCCAGTAAACAGAATATAATACTATGAGCTTCTAGTGGGCAGGATAACGCCGACTACGTCAAGACCTAAGTGTACTTCACTGTGGAGTAGACGTTTTCCTTACAACCCTAATGCAATTGCTTCACATAGAACTAATTGCACTGGGTGTGTGCGCTATTGGGGCCTGAGAAAACGCCGAGATAACACTGATTGCCAATAGCACCTTTTTGGTTGTTCATCTCAAATGGCTGCTTATTCTATTTGTAGATTCTATACACGTGTTAATTCAGTTTTCGTTGATGATGCCATTAAAGAGAGACTATAATGCAGTCAGGTTGTAATCTATATTGACTAGTGCGCCTTCAGTGGTGTTCTGCATCTCTTGTAAATCAGTTTTTATTATATGTTACTGCCTTATATACAGATCAATATCTGATTGGATAAAAAGTAATGATCTTATTTCAATGGAAACCTTTATCATTTAATTGTTCAGTTGGTTTTATCAATACATCTGTAAATGTAAATCTATAAACGCACAAGAACTTGTTGAGATCGTTGCACTGCGTGGTATTTCAATCCCATACACCCAAATATAATTACGCTTTGAGGTTTTTTATCATTTAAATCATCTTATTGATCATCAATTTCCGGGACAACCTAAGTTCTTCCATTTGATGATATAATGCGATACACCAAAGCCAGAAAAAGAGTTCAATCTCCAAAGGTAAAAAAATTTAACGTACAAACTTCCAAAGACTGTATTTTTATCAGACCAATGTTGAAATCAGCATAAAACCTTTCATATTCAACAGTGTCGAAAGAGTCATTGCCTTTGACAATAATAACACACGATATCATAATATGTAAACCAAGGTATTGAGGATGTCGGTGCTTTACAAATGCATGTACAACCTGGCACAAAGTATGAAACCTAAGAGTGGGTATCACTGTGATGCAACGATATGCGAAGACGAGATGCCATAGAATCTTTAGAGGAATGACAATCCGTTCTGTTTGTATCACACCAAATGTCACAGGCGGCAAAACACAAGCGGTTACGTACAGTAAACTGTGATCAACATCATACAGACATAACCACCTCAGGCGTGTAGCAATTGACGGTGTTATTCAGATAACCGCATTTTTGGTCCTCTCCTGCCCTCCTTGATTTCGTGTTCTCACGCCTCCAAAATGACACTGGCGTCTCTATTTCGATTGACATCGTTTATTCAGCGGAAGTGTGGGTTCACTCTCCCCCCAGAGGCAGAATTGCCAGCGGCGGTTTCCTCGTGAATAAATCATAGTGTCTGCCCGTTACACTCTCCGGCCCGGCTTATAACGATTCCTCGGGTTCTCGAGTAGTTCAACAGCTCTGGTAGCTGCACCCTAACACCTGAAGCCAACGGGCCGTGAATGCACACGGCAGCGGAGAGTGTAACGCCGCACTCTCCACTGGAGGGCAGACGACAGACAGTCCCGCCGAAAAAGCCCGCGAAATGAGGATTGTTTGCGCTCCTCGTGTTATTCCTGCAGAATATTGGCTGTCGTTAAAGTAATGAAGCAAACACTGCCACAGCTAGAAGCCATTTTGTCGAAACCACTGCCGTTGCATTTTTGCATTTTCAATATTCGTTTCTAGAGGAGAATGTGTCAGCATCGCTGGTGGGATGTTGAAGGAATGCCTTGTGTTCTGATTGCGTGTGTCTCTCTTCGTGTGGCCAGCCCAATTATCTCAACCCTGGAATTTTTGTCCCATAGAATTAACATTGGGAACTCGTTCCCCATGCCCCTACGAGCATTGCAGTCCGTTCTCCATGGTCTATATTCTGTGTGCTGCCCATTTTTTTAGTGTGTAAAAGGGTTAAATAAATACAGAAAGCAACTCTGGGACAACCTAAGTTCTTCTATCTGATGATATAATGCGATACACCCTAAACAGAACCCAACTCGTTTGAATGCTACACTTGCTGGTTTCTTGTTGAAGTGGGATTCACACGTAGGGACAAATGGACCTGAGACTGGTGTACTTCAGACCTTTTCACGAGTCGCCGACTATTTTCCAGCTAGGTACAAAGTATCACAGATTAGGGTGTTCTACAGTCTCAGGAAAACATGGCGGATTCAATTCACATGGGAAGACTTACCAGGTACATAGTCTCACCCCTACACCCCTACACAGGGTAGAAGTAGCAGGACACTTCCCCATGTGTATAGGTGTAAATTGGTACCACTGAGACTCACAGACTTGGTGAGAATGTGTACATTTCTCTCACCAAAATACCACTCTAAATTTTAAACCTGTTTAAAGTCAGAATCTCAGATTCTGTTCCTTGTTAGAGGTGATTGTCGCCGACAACTGCAAGGAGAAAAACTAGTCTCAGCAAAATGGAACCATACAATTCAGACGAGGAGATTGTGTTCCAGTACTAAATCTCAACAGGATTTGTCTCAGACAAACGCTGTGTGAGGTACATGGATCCCATCGTGTGGATCCCGCTTTAGTACGCATGTGTTTGTGTGAAGCGCTGTGCTCACTCCTCACACCTCCACTCCTCACATCCCCCACACAACACACACTTGTAGATATTTACAGACGATCCATCCCCGACAGAAGCTGACATTGTTAGAACAAGTGTTTCCGTGGAGGTCTGCAAGTATTTGCCAGCGGCTACTTGCCAGGGGCTTGTTTGATTTTCTAGGCTCGTACCTCGCACGAGGGTTATTGTTTAGTAATATCTAAATCTGTTCGTTAATACAGTATTAGCCGTCCTTAAGGTCGCCCAAAAGTGTTTAATAAATTGACCAACATCGTCCCTTGGTGTCTATGGCATACTGAAAAAGGCCTACGTGTACGATCCTGCTAGGAGCCCGATTAATGATCTAGAATCGTACATGTAGACCCTTTCCTGTATGCCATGGAGACCCAGGGACGATGTGGGTCAACTTTATTCAACATTTATAGACGCCCGTATGGAGAGCTAGATATTATCAAAAGTAACCCTTGTACGAGGCATAGAAAAGGGTCTTCATGCAAGATTCTAGATTATTCAGCGGGCCCCTACATTATTAAAAGGGCCCCTGAATTGTAAAGTGTATAGCGAATCAAATCATAAGCAGCATGATGTTCTAGACCCTCATGATTCCTCCACCCGCGTTCGTCTGACCATCCCAAATGACCATGACCAGTCATTCTCACAGACCCCCAACTATTATCTCATCGAAGCCCTTCATTTGATATCTAATTAAATGATATTAGTTTCGTGCATGGAATTGCAAATTCGACCGATACACCTTTTTTCCCGCAAGCCAGGAACAGTCGAGTAATAATATTCAATAGAATCGTCCATAATCTCCCTAAAACTAGACTCTCCTGCTAAAAAAGAAAAGCTGTCAGAACTGTGACAGAATATTAAATTCCTGAGAATACCGATGTGATTGGATGTCATTCACCAACACTTTCATTCTTAAAAATAGATTGGTGAAATTCGAAATAGTTGAGATTACTACCTTTTTTCAAATATGCCTCGAGCTTGGTGGGATACCCTTCTATTTTATATTACGTGGAGCTGGTTCATAGAAGGAAGTTTTCCTGAATAAAAGACCAACTGAGCAATGTGAATATAATTTCCTGTGGTATAACTGCGCTAATTACATAAGTCTTTCATTTTAAATGTCTGTATTAAGGAACGACCCCCATTTCCCCCCTATCTATGGATATCCATATTCAGTGTGTCCAGCAGTTCAAGGGACAATGGTCAGCCTTAAAGCCTGCCCCCACCTACCACGATTCTGGTCCCGATTGGCCTTGCGACGGCCATCCCGACACCATTCCGATTCTAGCGTGAGGTCTGGCAAAATCGTGGTAGGTGGAACAGGTTTCTGCGATTCCGTTAGGCTGCGATGAAAACGCCAATCGTAGAAGTCCCGATAATTTCCAACATGTTGGAAATTTCGTAGCCTGTCGTTGGGTATCGTAGCCTATCGGGAAGATATCATGGTCAGCGCGTATGATTCACCGATTGGATCACGACAGAGGTCTACGATTCGGGGACCTCCCGATAGGTCACGATTTCGCCATTTCAAATCGTAGCGATCGGGAAGCATGTCGTGGCCTATCGTGGTAGGTGGGGGTCTGCAATAAGAAATTTTGCTGGAGTATGCACTTCCCGACACGCCCCGACAACGCTGTCGTAAAGCCCCCCTTCTTACAACAAGGCTGCAACAAGCTCCGATTGGAACTTTCTTGTCGGTAGCCTTGTCGTGGTTGGTGGACGCGACCCTTAGGGCGCCAGTCTGTTTCTCTGTCCAAAGCGGCCCATTGGTGATAACAACAAACACCGCGTAGCCCCAATCCGCCGCTATCCGGACACCCACCCTCCCTCCGTGACTAAGGCGCCACTCCCAACTCAGGAACCCAGATGGCAGTTCTGCCTTCTGTCACAAGAGGGCAGCTCTGTGGCGACGACTGGGGTCCAAGGTGAAGGTCACACGGACGATCTGTACCCGTGTACCCTATATCCCCTGTGGTCACGTGGTAGGAGGTCACGTGTGGGGTCATGAGGTCAACAGAGGCGCCCTGAACCTGGGCCATAGATGCCGGTCCCACAGATGCCACCCCTCCTCACTGTCCCTACCGACTCCGAATGTTCCAATGTCACACTTAAGTCACACCTTTCTCGATATATCTCCTCCCCATTTTCTCCATTAGATCCATGTAAATAGTGCATTATTCATTACCCTTCACTTGTCAATTAGCAGTTCTATTCTCCATCCATGTGTCCCTTTCACATTCTATCTTTGATGGGGCATCCGCCATTTATACCATCCCTTTTCTAATCCCATACGGACTGGATTCACAATGCGATTATTTCTTATAATAGATCACGATAAGATGGACCTTGGGGATTGTTTATTTCGTACCCGGAATTAGCACCATGTTCTTGGTAGCCTTTGTGATAACATCCGATATATCGCGCAGTTATCGGCTGATTTACAGCCTGTCACTCTTATCTCTCTTTGATAAGTACAAAAGCGTCTCCCTTTCCGCCGTACCATCTTCTGATCCTAAGCCTGCTGACTTTCTTGCCAGTTGTCTTCGCACCAACCTTTCAATGATTCCTGAACCGTTTCTATTGAAGTAGTTAGATAGAAAGAGATCCTACGGTTTACTATCTTCGCCATTTTCCTCTAGAATCCTTTCTACATGGCCAGGTCATTGGGAGTTTATTAATCTACATATTTGGGTCAATACTTTGCTTATGAATAGAGATTTAATCCTAGAGCCTAGCAAGTGTCATTATAGCAGTGAGGCATACACTAGCAACAATTGTAAAATAAATACAAATATTCATACATATTGTGTATATATATATATATATATATATATATATATATATATAAATATATATATATATATATATATATATATATAAATATATATATATATATATATATATATATATATATATATATATATATATACACATACATATATAAATACATACATATATTAGTCAAAGCCCATTTAATCCCCATAAAAACACTGTAGTTTCTTTATTATTGATTATGCTCGCGTGCTGTTCAGACGGTTTCAACCCTCCCCCACCTCTCGTACCTTCACATTACGGCCCTCACGTGACATCACGTGACCTCAGTTGACCCTTGATGACCTCATTGTAGGCTCCCTGAAGGTCTCACTGCTGCCATCTGGTGCCGAGAAGGACAAGTGTCACGATCCCTGGAGGTCAAGGTCAACGATACCCGAATGTATCCGCAGTTGGCTCGACGGAAGAATGGAGGGAACTTCTTAAAGGTCCCCGTTCCTTTGGGCAGTTTTTGGTTGTTGTTTTGGTTTGCTTTTCTCAGAAAAGAGGAAAAACATAGAAGAGAGTACTGAGTGCTCAAAGAGGGCCAAGGGCTCCAAGGTAACGAGTCTGTGCATAGACTATGCGCTCCTTACTTCGACTTGCTCTTGGAAACATCTGTTTGTTCCATGCTCTAAGTGCGGGCTCTTCAAAGGAGAGTGTCTATCCGCCGAGCATGTTATATGTATGATGTCGCCTCTAACGACCCCGGACCTTAACTGCACGTTGATTTATTCTCCAAAAAGGTTTGTTGTCTACGTTCTACCGGACACTGCAAGTTTTACTCACATACAGGATGATAAATGGTATTGTTACCTACAACATATAAAACGTGTAATTTTCTGTACTATCCGCTTGGAGAGTCCACCGCACATAGAGACAAAGTGAACCCGACCTAGGCTTGGAGACTGAAGGGCCACGAGAGTGAGATTCTCGTACAGTACTTAACTGAATCCTGTTGATTTTTTATGTGTTTCTCTACACAGATATACTTCTATCCTTAGGATTTGTTTCTATCCATACTGAAATCATAATTTAAAACTGTAGTTTTCTAATAGCCTTAACCCGTGATCAGCCACGAGAATAATTGCGCTGGTTGCTGGCAAAATACCTGTGTCATCGAAATAATAGGAGCTGTAAATACCTTACGCTGGTTCCCGAGGTATCCGCTAGGGTGCTCGGCGGAGAAGCCAGCGGCGTACACAGGCGGGCACCAGCCTCTTGCTTGGGAATGCTCGTGACGGGAGTTCGATTCCCGCAGTCGGCGGTCCGGTATTTCGTTTTTCAATATTTTTCCCTTCAACTCGGACTCGACGAAGTCTCTAGTAGCTACTATAATATGGTCTCTAGATATGGATAGGCTCAAAGTTGATTTCATCTTTTTTTGTATATTAGCTGTGTATATTTCCATCAAGGTATTGTCATCATCAAGAGATACAGCTAAGTCCAGACATAGCTATTTCAATCCATTTTAAATGCATTCTGTCTTTTTCTAAAAGTAGTACAGTATCTGCTGAGTTTTTGAATTGTTTTTTTCCCTATCGTTTTCTACAATGTTATACAACTAATAGAACCGTATAATGAGTAAATGTAATTTATAATGTAACCTCAGATTCGGTACTTTTTTTGAGTCGGGTGTCAATAAAACCTTTAAAAATCTTCTTTGTCCATAAGCATATCTTTTAGTTGATTTCTAGCTAGTGATTTGATCGTGCAGGTGAATGGATATTTACTACTACTTCATGAAGATCGTTATTTCCAAACATATACTGAAGTCGAAATGTGCAGGATGCGACAACTAGCCTTTAGATAGATTAATCGCCAAATTAAATCCGTCAGTCGTTCCTTCTCTCCCCTCATCTTGTTCTATGATAACCCAACCTTCTTTTAATTCGATATGATGAATAGAAATTATACGTGAAGGTCACATTTTCTTTATATAGATCTCCTGATAGATCTACAGTAGCATGCACCATACCGATATGAAGGTATTAATTCTAACCTTTCTGGTGACTTTCTGAATGTACCAGATTCAACTTGCCTGGCGTTTGCACTAGATCATTATGGCTGGCGATTCTGGCATTTTGCACCTCCTGACGACTTTCAGCGGTAAGATGATAGAAATCGTCTAGTCTAAACGCCATGTGTGTGGCGACTGCAGATTGTCTGATTATGTCAGATTACGCAATATAGCACCACCTCACGAATATTGGACATGCTCTGACGCCCGCAACTATTTCTAGCCAGCTTGAATTAGTCGTCCAGATGGGTGGCGATTCTGTAAAAACTTAGTTGTCAGTGTAAATGCTCGAGTACATTCTGAGGTCGACGACTTCATTTCTGGACATTGCCACCACCTGACGACTATTGGCATGACGAACTACAGTCGCCATGTATACATAGTTGCCTAGTGTAACCCTGGGTTGGATTACGGTAATCCCGCCATGTTTTCGCAATGTGTCCTATGTATGTGTCCTATGCTGGAGACCATGGAAGATAGGCTTGATGTCAATGCCTAATGGACACCTCCAGTATAAATAAAAACCTTTAACATAAAATATAAAAAATGCACCACATACTTACGTGTTTGAATTTACAATTAGCATCTACCAATACAATAACAGACTGATTAGTGTATACAGTGACTGAGCCACAGGTAGATGTAGAGAGATGTGATGCCGCTTGCCACCTGATGGGTCCATGATCACTGAGCAGACGACTTTTCGCCCAAACACGCATCCCCGCCATCATACACAGCTCAGCGTGCACGCACACGGCGCGGCATCTGTACACAGAACTCTACCCCTTAATGTACTCCTACCTGCTAAACCCCAGGCCTCTCACGCACCCCTCATCTCACCACATGGAGAACTCGACCCGAAATGAACTGGACCCATAAAAAACTCGACCCGTAACGAACACGATCCGTTACAAGAACTCGACCCGTAACGAACACGATCCGTTACAGGAACTCGACCCGTAACGAACTCGTTCCGTTAAAAGAACCCGACTGGTAACAAACTTGTTACGTTACAAGAACTCGACCCGTTACGAACACGATCCGTTACAAGAACTCGACCCGTAACAAACACGATCCGTTACAGGAACTCGACCCGTAACGAACTCGTTCCGTTAAAAGAACCCGATTGGTAACAAACTTGTTACGTTACAAGAACTCGACCCGTTACGAACACGATCCGTTACAAGAACTCGACCCGTAACGAACACGATCCGTTACAGGAACTCGACCCGTAACGAACTCGTTCCGTTAAAAGAACCCGATTGGTAACAAACTTGTTACGTTACAAGAACTCAACCCGTAATGAACACGATCCTTTACAAGAACTCGACACATAACGAACTCGACCCGTTTTAAATCACCCGAACTCAAGTAGCTTATGAATACAATTGTGGATATATACTTTACTTTAATAGTAGGAAGTATGTTATCTTGGGTTCAAATTTGGTCTTCTAGTGGGGGCGGAAGAAAACAAACAGAAAACCCTACCCGTAACCCTATCCCTAAGCCTCATCCGATCCCTTACCGTAACCCTATCCTACCTCTAACCCTAACCATAATCACTACACTGTGGTCGTGATAGCGGTAGGTAACGTCTACATGCCACGTTCACCTACATATCCTAACCATAACCCTAGCCCTAATCTTAACCCTAAACCTAGCTGGACTTATTTTCCAAATCCCCAGATTTATTCGTCTAATTATTGACTATCCAGACTTTTCGTTTTATACGAAACTGTCTCATACATAAGTATCTAAAACGGGTCGAATTTCCTGGTCCAGTTCTCCAAAACGGGTCGAATCCTCCTGACAATTACGGGTCGAGTTCTCCAGCAACCCGGCATACTCACTGAACCCCGCGTAGTAGAAGTGGCCCCTCGTCGTTTGAAGCGGTAAGCCAATCCCTTTAACGGTAAGACTCGCTAGTTTTCAATCAAAACCGCTAGGGGGAGGTGCGAGCAGTGAGCGAGTAGAGACTATAGTGGACAGGAAGGATGGATGGATGGAAGGTGTGATGGATGGAGAGAAGAATTGGAAGCTTGAGCGGAGGAGGGGAGGGACAGGGTTAGGGGTGTATAGCGGGGCATGGATACGAGTGTGAGAGCAAAGAGAAGGATGGGCCAAATGAAGGGGTAATATATAGAATAAGCGAGCAGGAGGGTAAACAGGATGGGGGAATCAGAGACAGATAAATTGATGAACGGGATCTTGACGGCAAGCATGGAAAAGAAGAAAGGTAGATAGGGGCAGTAAGGGGCCACTAGCTGAAGAGCGAAATTTTCTTTTGTTTTTTTCCCAAACTTTTATTTATACTGACGGCACTCAACAATGACATCGCTGGCCTTCATGTGCCACCAGTCAAGAATAAAATATATTTGCAAACCCATGATTATGTATTCTCACAAGAGAAATGACATATTTACAAAAGTGGGCTGTTAAGAACCCATTAATATTAATATATAAATAACCATATAACTAGAGATAATATAGACATATCAGTCAGATTGGTAGAGTTCATTTTATTTTTCCAACCAGGATGATCTTCATTTGTCTCTTAAACGCATTATAAGTTAATAAGTCCTTACTACAACGTTAGAGATATAACAGGACCATCAAAGTTGAAAGAGTTTTTTTCAAAAAGTACATATCAGAATATTCAGTTTTATACCGATTTCTTCACAGGATCTCGTGCTTCTTTGTTTTGTAACGTGTATATATAGATAATATTAAGTCTCTGCGATCATTCAGAAAAAGCAACTGCGAACGTCTGTGAATGATAGCTTTAGAGGTGTTATTTTTGGTTTTGAGAGCTATTCTAGTTGCTTTATTTTATAAGACTTGTAGTTGGTTTAAGAAAGTAAAATGGGAAGAAGCTACACTAAACTATAGACAGGGGATGGGTAGGAAATAGCATGTCCCTACTGTATTATTGATATCACCTCGAGATACCATACTGTAGACTATTGTGCTACAGGGTGTGGTCGTGTTGGGGAAGTATTGGGGTGGGGGAGGGTCGGCTAACAAGGGTGTGTTATGGTATGAAGTTTTAGTTTTTATACTGTTGACAAAACTACAAATACAATACAATTCAATATAATCTGATGCCATATCATACGAAGAGAGGTTCTCACTTACATTACATCTACAGAATTTGATCTATACTAGATCATTGTCTTTTTTTTTCTTATTTCTGTTCTGTTTTTCTTCCCTGTTGATAGGCATGGCGAACTTCATCATTCATTAATTACATTTCATTGTATCACTCGCCGGGTTTCTTGTTCATGTTACAGTTTTTAAACACATTTTGTACGTAGACTGCTTATACATTATACCGCAGTCTGTATTAAATGGTAGCTTGGACAAATACCTTAATGTAGATTCATATTCTACTGTTTGTTGTTTCATATCAATAAAAAAAAACAAAGTACTAGAAACGAGAGTGATGATGCTTTGTAGGACAACTATGTTTGCTGTAAAAAAAATTGTTTTGGATCTTCCACTTACACGCCTAGACCCTCAATCATCGATCATTCATTTTGAATCCTAAGATCTATATCACATAGCAAAGGGATATCAGGTACTGATTTCATACGTATTATTGAACTCAAATGAAATTTAGAATCTGACATATCCGAACAATTGGACAGATACTTCGTCGGTGGATAGAGCATGTTGTAAACCGGAGTTTAGGCACATGGCACTGGTAGCGTTCAGTCAGTAAGGTTTCCAATAGTGCCTCTGTCGGAAAGGGTGTAGGGTGAAGCCCAATGCCCATCCACCGATTTAGGAAGATTAATGTACCTTTGTCGGCGACAAACGGACGGTAATTTGTCTCAGCCAAGGCATCCTAACGGAGTCGGCCGTTGTCAGAGGTGTAGGACACCTAGGCAAGGGTGAGCCACCGAGTAGTGAACCACCTCCTTCAGATGTCCTTTTGTCGCTGACAAGTTGTGGTTTCTATGTTCAAAGGTCGGTGGCGAAATGTTTATCAACATGTTCATAAATCTAGTCGCCGGGGTGCATAATCGTATATCTTTTGGTAAGTGTAAGGATAATACCCACCACCCCTTTTGCTCAATGGCCGCTGGTCGAGCGAGGAGTTACTAATTTGCCTGCGACAAGTTGACCGACTCCTATGCGATTTTGGAACAAATCGTTCAACCATTAATCAGTAGATGGGCAGAGGGCTTTGGTCAGAGTTTTGGGGCAACACCACTGGCAGGTAGGGTGAGGGGTGAGTCAGATTTGGGGTTAGTGCCTCAGGGATTCGTTGCTCCAAGAAATGTGGGAAAAGCATTGCTCCAGTAATATTGGATCAGGTAATGTGGTATCTTATTTCTACGTTATATCGCTACGCTTATACAAGACCACAAAGGTGGAAGGTTCATTATATTTTTAATTAAATATAGATGGTGACATGGATATGATGCGATCCACATAGAATCTGGAGCAATGATTTTTGACCTCGGGTTGGTATTCTGCAAAATGTGGAGCAACGGTCCCCTGGTGAATATTTGGAAGCACTCCAAACAAGATGGTGAATGGGGACTCTGACCAAACACTAATATCTTTCTAATTTCATCTTAGCCTGCAAATATCTATTTGTTTATTGCCGATTGAGTATGAGTCCCTATACCTGCAAGCTTGTTGAGTATAAAGCATTTTCAACTGGCAGACAAAACAGCACCGATTTATTGAGTTCTCCCAAACGTCAGTCAGTGTTGGTCAACGAGTGTGCTTCGGTAACTAACAATTGGTGAGAGTACTGTGTATGCCTTGTTTCTGCCGCATTTGACAGGTCCTGAACTGTCCTCCAAACAGAATGACCATCGCGGTGGTAAAGGCTCTTTGCATAATCTATTCACAGTTAATCGGCGAACACTTCTCTGCATGTCCGTTTCTATTCACCTATCTGGCATTGGAGGTTCCCGACTGCAGATCGATGGCGAATTGTCGGCCAGTGGAAAATGGCTTTAAGAGTTCCTAATGCTAAGCATCTGGGTGTTTATACCAGTCTAAGCTAAAGAGTGAGGTGAGTAAATACACAATATTGACTGGTTTCAGATACAAGCGGCCGTATGCTCCGAGGAGTTGATGCATAGTAATATCCAAGCATTCGCGAGGATATTGCGCAGAGGCAACTCCAAGGAGCATACAACTGCTTTTATCTGAAACCAGTCTATATTGTATTTATTATCCACCTTTTCTGGGCAAGTGGCATGTCAATATTAGTTCATTTTAGTTATTCACTATTTTTCCGTACGCACTATTTTTCCGTATGCGCCACCCAGAGCATACAATATATCCACATGCTCCGGGTATGTCCATACAAACTCCCTATGCCTTTTCTATGGACACTTTGTATTAGGTGGATAATAAAACGCCAGATCCACTAAGGCGACCAAGCGAATGCGTCTGCGATCTATGCGACAGTGCGAATACTATGCGATGATATACAATATATTGAATATTGTCGCAAGGCATTCGCATGTCAATGCCAATGTCTGCGAACATCTGCGTACGTCTGCGAACTCAAATTCGCATGGAAAATCGCCTTACTGGATCTGGCGCTTGAGGGTTTGGGTACACACTGCAGGTGGATAGTGCACGGGGTGAGTTGGTGTTCAGGTAGTTGTTATATTACCACAGACTCACGTGAAAGCATGCTCAGTCAGTACTCCCAACACACCCCCGACCACGTCTGGCCGTGGTGTCGGCACACAGCCAATAGTCTCTCATGTAGGTCAGCATGGTTTACATCACAGCCTGCCAGCAGCCCACAACACCCACCCACCCACCCACACCCACACCCACCCACCCACACCCGCCAGCGGCTGACCCCTTCCCACAGTTAACCCTCCAGCAACGGTCGCAACTCGAGGAGGTAGGAGATAATGCCGATAATCCCTACGGCGTAATACCTGAGGGGGTTTGTAAAGGAGGTGTGTGTCGGCTTGGACTATGTAGGTCTACAAGATGAGGATGTCTTGATGTGAGTTCCACGCAAAATGAGTACTCATTTGAACGCACAAAACAGGATATGATGCCCTTATGTTTGCATGCACAAAGGTCTATTGGATAGCCTTATAATGGTTAATATATGATATAATGAGGCATTACTCCTTAATGCATATAGAATGAACAGTCTGGGATACCTGTCTAAAGTGTATGTAAAACCTCAGGATCTGTTTATGCAAAGGGTATCTATAATCATGCTTGTGCAAAGGTATATTGAGGAGTACGTGGTTAGACGTTAATATGCTGCCTTGAAACATGCCAGTACTAAATCCTCGTCGTATTTGAATATGATAATACGCCCAGATTGTTGATCGGAAAGCTAGTGTTTGATTATGCAATGGGAATACGTATTGGATTCGTAGTAGATCCCAAGCTTAGCGAATTTATATAATGTTTGCCAAATATACATTCGTTCCTAGGTGATGGTTTATCCAGTTATCACCAGGGGATTAGCATATTTAGATTTCGTTGTGTGATCTCGTATTTAGTTATCTGCACAGTAAAGTGCTGAGTCCATCAGACTAAGATTTCATCGAAAAGATCTTTTCAGAATGTATCAAAGAATATCAAAGAATATCTTTCCATGGTGAATGTACTCACGCGATAAATCACATTAATTGGGCGCTTAAAAATCCTGCCAGCTGACCTATAGGATATTTTTTCCCGATGCCGCCTGATCTCCATATCGGTAGTTTTCGGCCTTTATCTCACCCCAGATATTTTTTCTCCATAGACTTAACATTGGAAACTCGTATCTAACACCCATTAGATATTTAGGAAAAATATCCAATGGGGGATAATGTCACAAATGTTAGCCCATTAGTCAATATTAAGGGTGAGATAAATTCAGAAACCCATTCAAGTTTAGGGTCAGAGCTCGATCCCATCTCATTTGAACCACATAGCAATTCACGCGGCTTCACCTTGTGAATTACTACGTGATTCAAACTCGATGGGATACGAGCTCAGACCCTAAACTTTCATGGGTTTCCTCTATAAGATCTGTCATTCAGTGGAATCCATGATTAAATATGGAATGAAATCAACTCAGTCGTATAGTTCTCTCAAGAACATATACCAGACATTCAGTCCAGAATCTCCAAGATGCAACGATTCTACAACGGTATGTTGTCTTGAAAACCTTCAGGAACTCTCATTGTTACATTTATTATCTCTATCCAAAATCTTTCCTTCAGGCGCATTTAGATTTCTACAACTATGATTTTATATTGCTTTGTATCTAAGCGGAGAATTCTACACACTGTATTAAGATACGGAAGGGTTCTAGAGAAGTAGAAAAGGAACTAGATAAAGAAAAAATATCCCAACAAAGATTCAATCAAAAAGGCTAAGTGGTATGAGAATTAGGATCAGCCGTCGGTTCGATGAGTGGGAAATTAGAATAAATTAGTATGTATTGGATGAGAAGCGCACATTTTGGAGCATATATGTCATATAACAGTACTTCTATTTCATTTCAACAGTTAAAATATTTGGTTACAGACGATATTCATAGCAACCAATATAGTAATTCTTTTATAATTCTCTTTGCTTTCCTGTCCTCGATTTTCGAACACTTTTTTTATAACTTTATCGCATAGCCACATTACACACATTACATTATATACTTTAAACCATGACACACACAAAAAGAATAAATGAAAACGGTACATGTCTACTCAATGAAACTACACTACATAGAATAGAATGGAAGATGGACGTGAAAACAGGATTAGAGATACGTCTATACTTGTGGTAATGTGTTAAAATGTTTACATTATAAAGTAGAACGGTTTGATTGACAGAATTATGCATATTTCATATCGATATACACAAAATGAATTCCTGTTCTTTTCACAATTACTTTTCTCTCTGTATGGATATGGTTTGTGAGTGGGTGAAAATCTCACGGAAAGGATGGCGGCCGGAGCGAACTCTATGAGACTGTATGAAGCGAGTAGTAGTATGTCAACATGACGGTTTGCATCAGGCACTTGTTCCAAAACACGGAAGGCCATTCGAACAGGGATGTTGTGTGCTAGACAGTGGTTAAGCAGGGTAGATAGGGGTAGGGTACATGGGCGTTACACATGTGGCTAGACTGTATGAGGATAGTAGTAGTATATAAACATGGGGGTTGAGATCGGGAGATTGTCCCACAAACAGGGGAGAAAGGGAGAGAGCGGCTGGCTGTTGAAAGTGTGGCTAGACTTATGAGGCTAGTACTAGTATATAAACATGATGGTTAGCATCAGGCACCTGTCTCAAAACACGGACGGCTATTTAAACAGGGATTCTGAAGGCTGAACACTAGTAAAGCAGGGGAGAAAAAGAAGAAACCAACACGTTTTGGTCAAAATCGACGTTCTCCACGAGTTTGATGCGTAGTGATATGAACGAGGCGACAGCCGAGTGAATATCACAAAGCATTCAAACGAGTTGCGGAATGAGTTGGAGAATGACTTCTTTGACCAAAACGAGTTGCTTTCTGTATTTATCTCACCCCTGTACACACTTAAAGAAGGGACAACACATAGGCTATAGACCATGGAGAACGGGCTGCAATACTTGTAGGGGCATGGAGAACGAGTTCCCAATGTTGAGCCTATGGACATTTATTCCAGGGGTGAGATAAAGGGAAAGGGTGGCTGGTTGCTGTATATGTGGCTATAATCATGAGGCTAGTAGTATGTGAACATGATGGTTAGCATCAGGCACTGATTAAGCAGGAGAGTAGAAACCTGATGGTTTGACTTATGGTGGGCCTGAGCAGGAATGAGGTGGGGACTGACCTTTTTGGGGCTACATTAGGGCTAGGCCATGCCTGAATAGGCAGGGCTAGGGGCAGGGTGGTCAGGTGATAAGCAAGGACTAACAGGTGTCTGGATGAATTAGTCATGGGTGATTGATGGCTGGAGGATGGAGATCCTAGAGCGATGATCAAAATGTAATAAGAGAAAACGTAGCTAGTGCCCCTGTAGAGTTTGTCGTTCTAGGTCTTTTGTCTAGAATAACAACAGACCAACACCGGAGGTGGAGGGTCATAGTTATAGGATGAAAGGCCAAGAACTGCATCGCCATGGGCTCACTCACTAGGTTTTCTTATAATCATAAATCTCAAAATGAATGAAAAACGATATTTTATTCACTTCCTAATTGGTGGATTTACAGCCTATTGACTGAACGTTAGTGGTCAGTCAGTCAATCACAATGAGCCCGGACACAATTTGCACTGCACCCCTAGCAAGGGATATCATCACACCCTGTCTGTCTAATTTGGATGCTACTCGATATTCACTGGGCTCTCACTGGGCAATCACTCCGCATCAAACTCATGGAGAACGACGACTTTGACCCAAAGGTATTGGTTTCTTCATTAGTATTTCTTAGACATTTGGCGGAAGGTATATGATAATACCAGGAAGGGAATGCAGGTGGATGTAACGTGTGAAATATAGGCAGGGGATGTGGAGGCGAAATGTATGTTCAATCATGTTAGTATGACGTGATGGAGGAACGAGTGGTGGTAGTAGATTGAGGTTAAATAAGGCAGGTTGGCAGATAGGTCGGGACTTGTGTACCAGACAGGTGTTGGAATGACTGATTGCTGGGGATTTGACGGGTCGGGGTGCCGGTAGAAGTTAGAGCACCTTCGATAGGACAGCCTCAGGTGTGCATGCGCTGAAAGCCGGCTCAGCTCCCTTACCCTACACATTATATATATCTCAATGAATAATTAATAGTATATTAACACCTATCGAATGCCTGACCTTCGGCAGTAAATTAACTTGGCCCGAATGCCCCCTTGTCAATCAAGTACGCCAATATAGAGTAAATATCCAATGGAAAGTGAAGGTTCCCTTCTGCCAAAAGAAGCATAAAAGTAATGCTGAGCAATATGATTATGTCACTACGGTAATCACAGCAATATTGATGTGTATAAACATTTCTGACTTACATGTACCGTTAAAATCTATACAAGTTATATAGTATGTATAGCTATATAGTATGGTGAAAATTCTTATCATTGTGATGAAATGAAGGGGGTTGTGATTTATGACTGTTTGGAATTGGAATTGGAATTTAAAGCTTCTACATAGCGGAAAAGGGTATTCACCCACTTCATTTTAAATTTCTGTAGAAACCAATGTCTGGTAACATAGGCTTACGGGGAGAATATCAACATAGTCGTCTCATAAAGCGGGATATATCCGCCAATACAGTGATGTGACATCACCACATGTCCCGTGACTTTTATCTCTGGGTCGATTCGAGCCACCGCTCTATTCTGTATTCATAGCGAAAGGGAAAATCCTGCAAGTCAGCAGAAATCCAGCTGGAACAATTACTAACCCCTAATTCTGCTCATTAGTGGAGGTTCCTCTTGTCGGCTGTAATAAGGACGCGCCCGTCGGCAGACAGGTAACGCCTGCCCCGAGCACTAGCGAGCAATACATCGGCGTAGCGAGCAGCTCAGCCGCCGCAGTCTCGTAGGGGTTAAGGTCCCTCAATGTATTCCGCCAGTGGCCAGTGGTCAATACTGCTTATATGGGCGGCCCTCCCAGGTCGAGGGAGGTAGGGGGAGGACTGGTGCGTCAGGGGTAGAATAGGAGGGGGTTGATCACTCCCAGACACATGCACCCCCTGCCTTATACCCCACCCTCCTCCTACACCCACCTTCCTCTCTGCTTCTGGTCCCTTCGCCCCATCCCTAGGAGCATTAGAAAATCTCTGGTACGTATAAACGCCCCCTACTTTAGTGGCCCATACCACGCAGGCTGACCTGTGTAAAAACATGCACACTTCTGTAGCATCCCCCAAACTCATATCTCTAGTATAACAGTATTCATGATGTTTTACGCTAAAATGCCACATTTGATCTCTAACATGGAGACTATTGGGTTTCACCCTCTCATTGCCCACACACCACCGCACGCATTAGATGCCAAACGGTTGTTGTCGTAGTTGTAAACAACCCCCTTCTTTCTCTCCCTATCCATAACCCTCCTCGTCCCACCTTTCGCAATGCTTTGGCGGTTGGTCTCGAGCCACAAAAAGGCACGACCATAAACACCCAACATTATTGGAAATCAGAGAAGTTGTAGTATTGGAAACTGGGAGAGCTGGGTAGAGTAGACCCGCTCCCCTGCTAACGCACCATCCCAATGCTAACCCTTCAAGACTGAGCCCTACCCACCCTCTACCCCCTTCGGTCCAGCTCCTGCCTGGCCCACCCGTCCTCGTGAGGCCCCACGTCTGCCTACAACGCTCAATACTGATAGGCGTGGGGTCGGGGGATGTGTGGTGTGTGTGAGGGTCTGAGCTCTACAGACAGCATAGGGTGTGGAATATTTAAGCCGAGGTGCCATGTATTCCCTGCAATCACAGCCTGGTAGATAGGACGGGAGCTAGGTAGGTAAGTAATTGGGTAGCTAGGTCCAAAGTGTAGGTATGTAGGCATGTATACTACAATTCCATCAAAAGGTCTACTCTTCCTGGGGCTAACGTGTACCTGAGTATTTCTTACCCATGCGTTGCGAAGTCCCCATTGAAAATGTATGGGACCACAGTAAACAACTACCCATTGTTTATCAGCTTTTCAAAACCCATCATTGGATTTCTAGGAATGTAAATCATTATTAATGACAATGGCAAAGAAATACAACAATCGATGGTTGGTCGGCACTGTAAACCACTCAAGGTTGACGACGTAATACACCCGCTGTGACTCATGTATTACAACGTGTCAACCTCTAGTGGTCTACGGCTGCCCATCTAAACATCGATTGTTGTCTATACACAATAATCACTATGTTTTTCAGATGTTTTTATCAATGTGTCAACAAAGAATGCTGAATGCATGGAGATTGTGATTCGTAACAGGTAAAGAGTGTAGTAATGATATTAATTGGAAATTGCGGGACAAACAAAAAACAACCCTGAGGCGTAGATTAAGCCCAATGTTGCACCCTTTTATTTCCCTGAGATATATGAATGTATTATTACACAAAGAAAAGAAGGTAGTTTATTCCAGAGGTCTAACGGAACAGACCCTGGTATGTAAAGTATAGTGTGGTATCTAGTCATTTATTTCGTATTATGTTTCCTTTCCATGTGAAGGTTAATTTGCCGAGGGGCTCACTTTCAGCGGACCTCTCCATATTCTCCATGCCCTATTCCCTGCAGCCTCTAGGGTGACTGCTTTTCATACCCATGGGTTACGAAGTCCCAATTGAAAATTTATGGGGCTACAGTAAACCACTTCCCATTGTTTATTAGTGGCCGTAAACCACACCCATGGTTTACGTCTTTTTTCCAAAGCCATTATCGGATCTCTAAGAATATGAATTATTATTTATGACCATGGGAAATAAATACAACAATCGATGGATTTTGGACGGTCGGCTCTGTAAACTACTCGAGGTTGACGACGTAATACACCCGCTATCGCTTGTGTATTATCATGCGTCAACCTCTCGTGGTTTACGGCTGCCCGTCCAAAAGATTCATCGGTTATTGTCTATATGATAAGTCCTCCACTCAGTAGTGGTGCATCATAAGGTTGTATATCATTATTGAGCCAGTGAAAGGGGTGGTGACTCAAACAGTACAGATAAATATATAACTGAATCATGAGTAGGGCAGACAGTATGGAGCACCATATTGCCTTCCCTCCAGCGGGAACCGTCCCGACTGCGTGCTATATCATCTTACGATACGGTCATTGGCTCATAATAATATGTATTCTCCACATCCCATCAAAGTTACCCCCCCCCCCCCTCCTGCACGTTTCTACACCACTGTGTTATCATATAGATCGAGTGAGGGCGTTTATAGAGCGGGTGTGTAATCATAGACCGGGGGTGGTAATGATGGCTGGGGAGTGAGGGGAGGGGGTGGAGGTCGCTGGAGAAGGTTAGGGGGTGGCTGTACATCCACACTGGAGGAGAGAGGCTCGCCAGCTCCAGGGAGTAAGTATACGCTGGGAGACCCATTGATTGGTCAGCATGGCAAGTCACGTGTCAACGGTGTCAGTCACGTGATCCAGGAGGCTGCCAAGTCACGTGGTAGGCTTGGCACGCAGCCCGCCCGGGGTATATGTGTGGCTAATAATGGAGGACCCTCAGTAATACGCACCCTCTACCCCACACCACCACCAGCACGGTGGCTAACTCCTCCAGCCCACTGCCTGCTCCTCGTATTATTTACCCTGATATAATCGAGAGATGGTCGCCAGGCAGAACCTGAAACTATAGAGCGTGTCGAGGGCACACCCCAGGCACCGTCATCTGAAATTCAGTACGAGGCTTTGCCGGATCAGCAGTGTAGGTGCTTCTATTATCGCCCACATCAGCGGGTCTTTGCTCCACGTTTACGACAAGCTTGTGGATCGCACAATAACGACCCGAGGGCCTGAAAGTTGCTCCAGAAAATCAGCGGGTCGCATCATAATCTTATCGCTGCATCGCCGCGTACAATGCGCATTTTCGATACTTTTTTTCACTGAACTTCACACCATGGCGGATCGTACCACGGCGGATCTTGTCGCTGCAGGATATATGGTTAAAAATGGCCTAGTCTGAGATTCTCAATAATGATGTTCGGTGACACCACCCCCACCCCCCTCCATGTTCTTCTACCTATAGCAAATAGCTATCCACACTACAAGGTATCAGACCAGTTTTAAGTATGGTGCCATTTGTATTGGTTTAAAGAACAAAAAAATATATCTCCTGTGTCATTCAATATGTGTCACTGAATGGTTGTATCTTTATCACATCGTAGTTAGTGATACCGCGACAAAAAAGGGATACGATCTGATATTACAGAAGCAATATTTTTAGTCAGATCGTAAAAATTAGATTGCGATCTGATTATAGCCAACGACACCACAAAAACAGCAGCAACGCCTCCCTTGAGGTATAAGTGGCAGCGTGTGGTAGGGAGATTTTTGCCGTTAGTCCCACCAATGATACATAATTAAAGGCACATTTCAAGCACTTTTATTGCGCTTGAAGGTATAGGCACAAAAGGATCTGGTCTACAAACACTGATCTATCGATGCAGATGCGAGATAAGATATTTGGGTCTAGTAAGTTATGATGTTGCATGTGTAGGTCTTATTTCCCCATCAAGGATTATTTGAATATTTAACAACAATTTTCATGATAAAGACAGTACAATCACGAACAAGCTTTGGCATTCATCTTTGAGATGTCCTGAATGAACAAACAGTTTAAGGTATTATACCAATGGATGAATACTTGTTGTGTATGAATGAGTTGTAATGTCCTGTCTGTTTTTTGTTGTCTAGTATGTTAAGTATGACAAAAGCATAGAAGATCGTCTTACTGTATAACGAATGTTTTGAGTCAATAAACACTTCTACATAAAAAAAAGAGAATGAACAAGAATGAAATGACAAAATGCGTTTCAATGCTTTCGCTGTCGTATATAGGGTGATTTCCGAGAATCCTGTTCTTATCCTACTTGTACATAAATACCTATGTCCTACCATAGGATATGATGTACATTTACGCCATGCATGTACAATTGCGTAGACGTAGGCACAGAGCGAAATTAAAGTAAACTACATCTGAGTCCAATACTTCATTAAAGTAGAAAACATAACTCATATTTCTACGTCTGGATAGGGATCGTTGGAATGAGTCAGTTGTAGAAATGGAAGGGCTGAATAGTCTATGGTATTTATTTTTTTCATTTTCTATTCGCTGCAGGGTGTTCGGTTAGACAAAGCTTACGACACTGGCGGGCGGGTAAATAAGGCTTTTAGCTGGTGTTATTGTGTTGCTGAGACTGGGACATTACAGTGGTATGTGGCCGCGTGTGGGCATGCTGAATACTAGCATCGATTTCCTTCTGATTGGCTGAGGCCTTCAGTTTCTGTGGGCTGACGGGAAATGGGTAGACACTGTGGAACAGGACCGGATACGGTCTCAAGGACTTGGTAATTAGATACTTTAAAGCCCCGTCCTAGCCTGGTAGTATTTAACCAGCTTGTCTCGATAGCATAGAGTGTGATAGTTTCCAGGAATAAAAGAATAAGTGAATATGAAACTGAGTCTTGCTGGTTCAGAAGAAGCCCATGTATTTCTATGAGCCCGTTTGATGTATTAAAGTCACAATTTACTGTTTGCGTGATTATACAGAATTCCAATGTTATAAACTGAGGTTTTATCAGATTCGATGTTGAATGATTAAATACGTTCAGAGATTTGACCTTTTGATAAGAATATTGATTGAGATATTTTTTTCATTTATTTTTATAGCTGACAAAAAATGTATCGATACCAATGTACTGCAGGAGAAATCAATCCAATGAAAGACGGACAGTTTACAAACTTGAAGTGGCTTTCATGCACGCACATCTATATGACAGTTACTCTAAACTAAAAAAACACAGTATTGGCCATAGTGTGTCTATTGGAGAGCATGGTAGGTTCGGCCTTCGTAATCCTGCAGTCAGAAATACACAAGATTCCCCATAATCAAAAGATTATAGGACTACTGGTATTATAAGACATATATATATATATACCAGAGTGAGATATGAGGGAAAACTATGATTCCACTTTTATGAGCGCATGGCGTTATCGACACACGGCCCTACCAACGAAAATCCAAAGCTTAATTTGAGCTCTTCTCGTAATAAAATGGAAATGCTATACGATAATGGAGGCGGTCTATGGGCTCGGAATTAGAATTGGCTGAAGTCTGAGTGCTGGTCTACTATTGTCATACTAGATGGCTAGGGCATTAGAATTCGTTTTTAAAGACATCAGGCAGGGGAGACAGCACCCCGCCTACGTTTTGACATTGGTGAGTGTCCTTCAGACTGCAGTGGGGGGTCGGGGAGGGGGCCTAAAGACCACGTTTCTATGGCAACGACAAGGAAACAGCGGTGTAGGATTCTGTTTCCAATCAAGTCACAGTCTCCTGTGGTTAACCCTTTTATGTATTCAACACCCTTCATATCCACCCTTAACAAGATGTCACATAGCAACCTAGACCTCGCTGACCCCTGTATCACTTGAGAAATAAAACACCGACAGAATATTCCCTTTGCTGGACTACTCTGGTCCTGTATAACCCTAGTCATCAGTACTGATAATTTTGCCGCGATGGAATCATTGTAACCATGACATGCACAGATGCAGATTTGATATACCTAGTTCCCATTCAGCATTCTTCATATGATACCCAAATGATTTCCTGAATAGGCTCACCTGCACGGTTGGCAAAATGATCTTTGGCCATGCTTACAAAGTGGAAAAAACAATGTCGTGTTATAAATATTTTTAGGATACAGTGTTGGTGATGTATTGAAATATGAAGCCATGAGGTATGTGATATTCCTATATACCTATAAGCGAACAACCTATGATTACCTAACGCTGCTGGGGGTGGAATAACTTTTGTTTACTGCCCAGGATGACTTTTACTGCCCAGGTTAACGTTTACTGCCCAGGTTAACGTTCAGAGACGTTCGGCTTTTTATCGATTTTAGCCGACAATTGAAGGTATATAGGAATAGGGAAACCACGTACCGGTGGAAATAAGTCAAAGTTACTCGGTAAGGCTTGGAAGAATAACTGCCCGCGGCTACGCTTTGGGCAGTAATTTCTCCATGCCTTACCTCATACCTTTGACTTATTCCCACCGGAACACAGTTTCCCTCTATTCCAGAATGTTGTTTGGTAAAAGAGGAATTCCACTGAATCATATCCATCGGTCCTTAAGACAGGAGTAACCGAAGCTGCTATCTGTACTCTCTGATGCACACTTTATAATAGATAACTAACCCCACCCTAAGGGTCTGAGATATAACGTTAACCCTCCGCCAGCTTTGTTTACATATTCCACCACTGGGGTCCTCCTCCACAGCCTCTCCTCGTCCTCTCCTCTCTACCAAGTGTGTTGGCTTATCAGTTGTCCAAATAGGATCAGCTAGACCTGCCCTCCGCTACCAATACATAAATGTATTAAGACGACAATAAAAAAGGGGCTGGCAGGCGCTGCTGGAGGCAGTGCAGTGCACGTGGCCAGGGGTGGAGGAGGGGTGGTAAGGGGGCCGAGCGGCAGCGAGACCAAATATTTAATCAGCCGCCATCCGAGCTGTGTCTTGGCCGCCACAAACACTGCCTGTCATCAGGGTTGGGGCTGACAGGGGGTGGGCTTGTATGTGTCTGTCCCTCCTTCTGTTTACAAGTATGTCAGAGTGTCTATGTTGGGCATGGGGCCAGTGACTGCCCCCTACTCCCCCCCCCCCCCTCTACTTGCTCCCTGTGACGCCACTGTTAGCCGAATCTTCGGTATCGTAATGTACCGCTACACTGGCAAATGGACTGATAGTACAACCACCTAGATCTGTTTTCTCACTGGCTGTAAGCCGCTACTCTTCCGTCTGTAATTCTATTTACACATCCTATATCATCCGTTTCGTTCATTCTGTTTCTAAAGTTCTCTCCCTAACCCCCGATGACGTCTTAATGAATGATTTCTGTAATGTAAAACCTTTCATAGATAGCTTACTGGACAGTGCTTATAGTATATATATATATATATATATATATATATATATATATATATATATATATATATATATATTCGACTTACGTTAGCTATTACTGGGCTTTAAGGATTGGATTCTACCGCTGGCATAAAGCACATATTAAATTGCTGTTGATAAATGTTCACCTGTGTGCATAGTCCTGCACAAATATCCACATGAGGCCTGTTTTTTATAGTGTGCTTCTTTCAGGACACTTACTCCGTGCAGTTACCCCCTGCTCTCTGTTCTTTCCCCTTGTAATTGTTTCTTTTAAGCCCTCTCTAGGCGCCCTTTCCCCAGCGCTATTTATCTTCGCCGCGCATGCGCCATCAGCACGCGCCCTTTGGCCAGAAAAGCAGACGACACTCGTCCTCAAACACCAAGCGATGGTTGCCGGCGTACCAGCACAACTTTATGGCGTCGGCTTTGCCATCAGCCCTGGCACCAGCGGTCACAGGCCAACTGCCGTCATGTAGAGGAGAGCCACTAGAGGGCGTGTCAGCACTTCCGGTCACGTGTCTGGTGTTTACCCAGAATTCAGCGCGGCGTGTCGCCCAGTGGAGGTGACAGCAATAGAGAGGTATGTTTAAAGTACGCTGTCTAATTATTGTAGGATTAGAATATTCGGGTTAGAATCGTCTATACTGACGTCCGCAGAGATGACACCAACGCCGTGACGTCATGGTGTGAATATGTCGTCTGGCGAGGGGAGACTTTATAACGAAAAACGCTTATTCCCAAATTTGATGGAGCTAATTACACACCGTGATCGTATACGATAGAATGAATGTCCTCAGACAACGATAGATTAAATACATGCTGTTGCGAGCAATGCCAAGTTTTCTTTTCTTTTCTCATCTATACATGAATAATGCATACTGTAGGTCCATAGATTAGACACAACCGACAATTGAATGTGAAATCTTTGAAGGAAAGCTTAAATTAGTAACATGTGATCATGCAATAAGGTCTGTATCATTACCATGTATACCTCAAAAAAAGTAGTTACTGGCCCTCAACAAAACATATGCATCCATGACCTGGCCAATCCAATATTGAAGGAATATTATCATTTACAGCAGGAATAGAATATTCCAATACACTGATTATGACTGTCTAGTGTAACGAGGATTCTGAAATGCTATATGTAAAGTGAGACTTTATGTAATACCCGCTGCTATATATAGAAGAAAAGAGTCCATTCATTGGCAATCAAGGCTCTCTATGCAGCTCATTCTGATTAGGCCTCTCTCCTGTGGACACGTCATATACAGAAATTATCGTAGCTGCATCTAAATGTGAAAATCGTTGGGAAGTATGGAGGTTTGGGGGCAAGGAAGGGATATGTAAAACACCAATTTAGCATATTGTAAGGCGAAGATTTTTCAGCATAAGCTTCTCACATTTCACAAGGGTAGCTCAGAGCTTATCATTCAATTTGCTATCAGCATGCTAAAAGGAAATAATGAAATGATAATACAACTTGTGTCCTTATAATGTCTGAATGATAAAAAAAAATAATTTCGGCATTGCGAATTAACCCATTTGGAAGCGAAATCATCTCTACTCTAAAACCGTTACTTTTGGAAACTGCTATTAAGACATGATGTCTAATATTATTTTTTACACCATTACATTGTATTTCATATGAAGAACAAGTTACCAAAAAACCGACTGTATCTAAGAGTGATTGTACGAATTGAATACGATTGAAATTATTTCATAGGGTAAATTAGAAATAAAAAGAAATAATGGCCCACCTTGTTTATGTATAATGTAACTTGTAACTGGGTTCAATATCAGCCCTTCTGATACAAATATCGTCTGACGTAGATTAAAGGTCAGAGTCCGAGTTGTCGGTAAAATTATATAAAGATGGAACTATGTAAAACGTTTTTATACCAGATATAAACCAACTCAGGTTATGGATTGTGATTTGTATACGCATACCCTTGTGTATGGCTGTAGATTCTATTCCTCTTAAGAAATGCTTTTCTATGATCGGGTATGAATGTCGATCCGGTATATTCGCTTTGATCCCGCACACTACAAAACTAGAGGCAGTGTGCAGCTTCGTATAGCATCTCGAATATTGAGCGATTTCAGTGTACACGGATACAAGAAATCATGGTAATTATCGAAAGAGGACTGTGTATATCAACTGTCATTTGACATTATACGGCGACGGACAGTTATTCTAACCTTCCTGATCGAGGAATTCGGCAATTGATTATATCGTCATCCATGCGTTATTAATCAATGACAATATTGCAGATCGATGTCTTTCTATATATAGATAATAACTGATGACTTTTTGGACGAGCGGTTGTGAACCACAAGGGGTTGAGGCGTAGTAGTACACGAGCGATAGTGAGTGTATAACGTCGTCAACCTCGAGTGGTTTACAGAGCTGACTGCCCCAAAACGATACATTATTGTATTTCTTTCCCATGGTCATTGATAATAGTTTCTATTCCTGGAAGTTCGATAATGGGTTTGGAAAGCCGTAAATATAAACCATATATAAATATAAACCATATAAACCATTAATAGTGGCCCCATACATTTTCATGGGTAAGAAATAAGTGGAAATATAAACAGTTGTTAATGTAAAACTTACTCGTTGATAGCTGCTCATACAACAAGAAGTGTCACTATCCCAAATAACTCACTCAGTTAAGCACACCCAATTTCTATATCATATCAACCAATTTATATTCCCTTCATTCACATCTTCTTGAAACTACCACAGAACAGAATGCTAGATAATGCAATACATGTTTGAAGGTAACGATTTAAAAAAAAGGTAATGATGCAATATCTCATATACATAGTGCGGTTCGATGGTAGTGAGATCCAAAGCTTCTCGTAAGTTCACCATGTTAAAGGTTTCTGCTGCAGCAGCAGTTGACAGTTCTCGGATTATATATCTCTGCCAGTGAGTGTCAGATGACAGTGACAGTTGACAGTCCCAGCTGACAGTTGACAGTTCCAGCTGACAGGGTGAGTGGCCAGTTACAGAAACCACTCTAAGTGACTCTGACAGCCTCCAAACTAGCTCAGACCTACTCAGACGATTCTAAAAATAGCCCAGACCGAGACAATTAGAGTAGTTCCGGGTCGTTCTCTACTCCTGGAGGTAAGAAAACATTTTAAAAGATCAAAAAGCATAGAAAGCCGCAATCATCAAATCTTCATGGCCCGACCTCTGACATTAGGAAAGGTTGTGTGAGAGGCGTTTGTTCCCCCGGAGTTGGCTTGTAATTGAAGCGTGCTTAAAAGATCCTAATCCATAGACGCTGCCTGCGGCCCAACTGCTCACAGAGCAGCTCACTATGAACACGTTACAGCAGGCCTTTTTGATTCATCACCAGCGCTAACACCGTCCTTGCACGGTCTTTGATTATGAACAGGAAGAAATCCCGTGTTCTAAGTGACCCTTCACTCCCCTCGAGTGGAGATAATGTATAGTTTCTATTTATAGATCGTATCTAATATTAATGGGAGCTACTTTCTCTGCTGACGGATTGAGTGCCATGACGTCATGACAACTATACTAAGTCTGGTTATGTAATATGATCGTACTGCTATTTATGAACAATCCCCTAGGGTAACGTGCTATAGAATTACATTTTCTTTGTATAATTGCAGTATAGTATAATTCAACATTTTAACTGTATATTCGCTTTAATATCGTTTGTCTATTCAATCTTGAATTTCAATGAGTCAGTTTATATTTTGACATATGCCTGGACCTGTAGTGTTCTATTGGGACACACCACTAGTAAAAGGTTGATTATTCAATTTTGAAAATTAAAGTCAGATGAAGGGAATATATTCAGTAATAATTACTTTATATCATGATATGATATTTCTCTGTTGAACCATAATCTGGTCGTTCCACTTGAATTACGACATGATCAGTGTGCCTATTTTGTTCAATTGCTCAATCAGTTCTGGCGTTGTACCCAGCGAATGGAAGTAGTGCCGATTTCAAAAGGGGGGGAACTTTGCCGATATTGCCAACTGGTGGCCTATCATATTTAGTGGAAGAGTATATAGATGATCGAGATATACTAAGCAGAAACCATTTGATTTTCAACTAGGATTGAGCATTAATGATAAAACTTTAAAATATCTCTGGGATTTGTAGGAGAACTGCAATCTTGGCACGGTCCTGCCATTCTTATATGTAGACCTCAAAAAGGCGTTTTATGCAGTACGGTACTTCATAAATCACTCTTATCAAATGTTAACATCCGAGTGCCAAATTCTTGGTGCGAATGGGAGTTGTATGACCATCAAAAATACATTAGAGACATAAAGAAAATTTATATGCACGGCTAATCAAATTAAGGAGCAACAATAAGATCAGATTTAAACAAAAGAATTTGACTCAAGACGTCTCTTTGGGATAAGATAGAAACCGAGCTACAGACAACCATTTCTTCAAGTAGCTCAATAAATATTCAATCAATGAGTGGATCACATAACCAATTCATATTTCTATGTTTGAATTATATTTCCATAATACGTTCCTTATTGTCCCTTTTTGTAATATCGACTCCTGTAAGTCTCTGTAAAACGGAACCCTCTGAAGTGAAATGCATCGTATCAGATACAACGTTCAGTTAGAGATCTACCGGTATCCCACAGTTGCAACTGAATAAAGGACTTTTTCAAGCATATTAGCTGAGGTCTGTATTTACAATGTAATGTATGACTATTGGTGCATAGATGTTTTGATGCACTTAATGCTACTTTGGATTCGGCTATTGAGGCAGGCATAAAGCCATTTTCCACTGGCCGACGAAAACGGCACTTATTATTTGAGTTCTCCTAAAAGTCAGTTGGTAGTAGCCAATGACGGCATGTCGGTGTATAAAAGTCGGCAAGAGTGTTGTGTATGCCTTGTTTCTGTCGTATTTGACAGGTCAATACCACTGGAATACTCCTAAAACTCAATGATTGTCACCGCTGATTTCAAAACCATTTGATTCTGTCTGAGGGTAAGTCAGTGGGTGGTGGCCTCATTACATAATCTATGCACAATTAATCGGTGAGCACTTCTCTACATGCCTGATTCCATACACCGATCTGACGTCGGTATAACCTAAAAATCGGTCAGTGGTTCCCGACAGTAGATCGGTGGCGAATAATCGGCCAGTGGAAAATGGTTCCTCCAGTCTTCCCCACATCACCGATTTCCTCTGTCCATAATTAACCCAGGCTGCACGTAGACAGAGACGCGGCACAAAGCCTCATTATAAATAAGGTAAATAAGTAATAATCTCATCACCATTTACCGCCTCTCCTGTCGTGCCTGGCGCAAGACTAATTCAACAGTCTGTGTGCTAGCAGAAAATTGGCTAATGTCATTTACCGTTCATTAACAAGGTCACATGGCGCTGCCACTCTCCGATGGCTGTAAGTGCATACTTCTGACTCTGGTCGTTTCCCCAAAGATAGTCATCAAGGTCCCTCCCTGCCTCTTGTTTGCCATTTACCAGCCAACCCATTGGATAGGTCAAATTACATTATTTCACAGTGGGTAGTGACAGGACAGGGTCGACGGTAGTTATATTATTAATATCATGATGAATGGTTATGATTTCTTGTATCAAGCGGATGATTACTCTCATTGCAGCGTCATTGCCATTATCACCACGCTTTAGATTACGTTGTCGATATTCGTAAGAAAACACAAGTGCCTAACGTGGCATTGGCAAAGGCAAGTAAACATTATTAATTATTTGTTGTTCCTTGTAGGAACACGGCCCATCGGGGCTTCCTCTCAACCCCTCTCACTCTCTACCCGCTACAAAGCTTATCAAGAACATAGATCCACTGGGCAGGGTACAAAGAAGCAAGGATGTTCGCCGTTAGATCTTCTCTCCTTCAGTCAAGGTTTGCAGCCCTGTGTCTTCTTTCTCCCGATGCGCTGGTAACAAACCACAGTAGGGCTCTCTGTACACGCAAAGACTGCAGCCTGATTGGCTTCTTCTTCGTGTCTAGCCTCACTGAAGAAGCCAGTCTTTGGCACCACAACCTGACTGCTCCAGGAGACACGTGGAGCAATTACTCCCCCCCCTGGAGGGAGCCTGGAGGTAAATTGGCGAAATAAAACAGTATAAATGGGGTGAATGTAATTGGGGCCTTACCTCTTTATCGTTCTCTCCCCCGGTATCTTGTCGAGTAGCTCAGCCGGTTGCCACTGCTTGAGACTACTACAGCAGTTGTGTAAATCATCCTCACAGCAACACATCATCATGTAGTTCATAGTTTCTGCCGTGTCCCGTGTGCTATTTCCCTCCTGGAGGTGTAAATCGTAACCAATCGTCTTCCCCTAATTGGATCCCGGTCTTCTGGTGGAGATGGTGGTGACTCTGGTGGAGATGACTGACGTGGAGCTTGATGTAAGGGCGAGGCTATCGCTTGTTGCTCTCTGTGGGTGTATCATGTGGATTTAGGGATATGTCAGCTGAGTTTGGTAGGGTACATAATACTCAGTGACAGATTACCCACAGTTTTAATCCCAATGTCGACGGGTTGTCCGCAGTAAGCTCCCCCTTGTTGTAGTGATGGCAGTGATATTGTTGGTGATGATGGCAGCAGGAGTTGCCCTGTCTTTAGATACGTACACCTCAGATGGGCACGATAGTGACACAGGTAATCTGTGTCCCTCCAACTTACTCAGATCCATCTCAATTCACAACCAGCAATTGTTTCCAAACGGAGACAGCCTCCCCACACCTTGAGATGATCGCGGGGGCGGTCTGAGCAGCTCCGAGTTACTGACCACCAACTCACACCACGCCAGCTGTTCTCATAGAGCAGTTCAACTTCAGGGCACTTCAGAGAGGCGAGTGTACTGGACTGGCTCCTTCAGATTGATTTAGTGGGCGATTAGTGCCTTGATGACTGCTCCTGGGTATGTCGTAAGACCATACTGAGTCCCCCACCCGGCAGGTAGATGGGCGAAGAGAGCACACAACTAGATGAATAAGTGTAGAGCTAAGAGGGAAGAGGACTGATGGGAAATCAATTAGTAGAGTTCCTCATTCCAATAAAGTATGGTTTATGATGAATAACATATATCGTTTATAATAGAGATGGGTATGGTTTGTTATAAAGACAGATATAGTTTGTAAATCAGAGTATTTATCACACAAGGCCGATGCTATATCCCACACGTGCACACGTCAGTAACGGTTGATAATGACGATAGCAGGGCTTAATCAACACTAACAACAATGTGTTAAAGTGGTTGATGGCACCGATGCAACTATTCCTTCGGACGCACAGACACGTATTCCAAGTGGCATGGACGTAGATGTAGGTGGTTTTATTGTTTATATTCCTGAGTTGAGAGAGAGAGGCAGTCGTAGTAGGCTCGTTTGGTGCTTTGGGTTCGCCGATGTAGTGATGACCTTGCAGCAGAGGTAGGGGGGTGTGGTGTTAGTACTCCCAGCCACCAGTGTCACTGCCGCTGTCACAAGCCTCCTGCTGCCATACAGTCCCCGGACTACCAAGGTAAGAACCGGCTAGATCTCCTGACAGCCGTTGACAGTCGATGCTGGTAGTTGACAGCTTAAAGGCGCCGCTGTCCGTGCTACCAGTGCCCTTCCCGGGGGGCATGATGCGGCCCCCTCCCCCCTGCGGTGGTGGCGTTGACCTCTGCCCTGGAGGGATGTTCTGTGACGCCCTGGAGGCGTGTGGCGATGTGGCGCGCGTGTGACTGTGTGTTTCCCACGCCTGTGTGTGCCTGGAGAGCCCGTGGAATCAGCTCGGCGCCACACCTTGTCCCTGTGTGTGTGGATGGATGGATGGATGAATGAATGGAGGGATGCGTGGAGTGGTGTGCACGTTTGCGTGATGCGAATGCCAACAATCACTGACCCTTATTCTCGATTCGGGTGACTAAACTCACCCCTCTTAGTCGTCCCAGGTGCCCGTGTGGTGGTGAAATAACATGTAAACACCCACACCTTGGATCGTTCACGGTTGATCTACTGAGTCGTTCCACCACTTAGCTCTTCAACTTCCGAGTAGCTCACGAACCACTCATGTGTCCAACCACTCAGCTGCACAACCACCCAGTTGCTCAGCCATTCAGCTGCTCAAGCATACAGTTGCCTAACTACTCAGTTGGCCGTGCCTACCAGTTGCTGCTGACGACTCCTCTGACTTACACTACACATACGCACTGGGCACAGTCTCCTTATACAGCCGTGGACGCGGCGGCGGCGGCGGCGGTGGTGGTGGTGGTGCTCGTGGTGCTGGTGGCGTCTTGACGGTGGTGCTGGTAGTGGTGGTAGTGGTGGTAGTTGTTGCCGGTATATGTACAGCGGTATGCTCCGTCTGTCAGTGGTCAGGCACGGCCGTGGAGCCTGCCAAACCAGGAAGGCAGTAGCCAGGGATCAGTGGTGGTGCCGACTGACGAGAGGGAACTACGGGAGGAGGAGGAGGAGGAGGAGGGCCCGTCAACTGGAGGAAGTCGCACGGCCAGCGGCAGTGGCCACGTCCCCTGACCCATGCTTGTCCTAGGCACCACACCCAGGCTATGACTCCTCCAGCTTCTACAACTAAGTCTTGCTCGCTATCTATACCGACTGCTGACAGTGACCAAACCCTGGAGCAACTCCGATCCCGCTTCCCCCTCACACTGGTCCCCCCTGTATACTAAAACACCCCACCCCCTGTTTTACTATACTCCCACCCTTGGTCAGTTCGTCCGCTTCTTCAGGTAAGGGGCGGCTCCCTTGTCACTGGTCTCAGGAGCCACACACGGTCTGAGGAGCCACACGCGGCCTCCGGCGACCCCCTGGAGGCAGCCTGGTAGTTGGGGGGTTGACAGCAGCCCAGCAAGGACAGGCAAGGACTGCTTGGGTGTCGGGTTGTTGGTACGCACGCTCTCCGCACGTGCCCGCAGCGCGTGTGCGTACTCCGTAGTCACGTGCCTTCTGGTCGTAGTAGAAGCGAGCGTAGTACTGGTGCAGGGAGTAGTAGCTAGGGTTGGGTGGTTGGTAGGGACGAGAGAGAGGATGTCTCCAGTAGGACAACGTTGCTGGCGGTGGTTGTTTGCCTGCAAGGGTTGGCAGCGACCGTCAAGGGGTGTTGTTAAACCCTGGAGGTCTCCTGCGTCCTCTGCGTGCACTTCCCCGGTCTCCCTCAGTCTCTCTCTCTCTCTCTCTACTCCACGGTCTCTGCCAAGGCGGGAGTCGGCAGTGCAGTGCCTCCACAGTTGGCCGACCACGCCAGCAAAAGCCCCCTCCTCCCCAATACTCCCTGCCAGCCTCCTCAGCTCTGGCGCAGGTCCCAGCCGCCCGCCAGTCTGATGCGCCCGCTCAGTTGCTCTCTCTCTCTCTCTCTCTCTCTCTCTCTCTCTCTCTCCTCTCTCTCTCTCTCTCTCCCTCTCCCTCTCGATGATACCAGCTACGTATCTCTACCTAGCAGGAGAGAATCGACCACGCCTCCTACTGCTTCTAGTACTACCGGGACCAGGCATGGAACCGCAGCAGCAGCGGCCAAGCAGGCAGGCGGGTTGTAGCCTGACAGGGGAGAAGTGTCAGCCACCAGTCATGCCCACCGCTCTCCTTACACCTACCGAGCCACGGCCGCCCTATACGCCCCTATCCCTGCACATTTCAACCATTATTCCCCCCTCCCAATACCTCCGTATTCTCCCCTTTATTTCGCCAAATCCTCTCCCCTTTCCGATCCCCACTTTCCCTCCTCCGTCCACACCAGTTCTCCACCACCACCAGCACACCGCCATGGCTTGCAGGTGCTGTCTCCACCAGTCGCCGCTAGAGGCAGCACTGAACGGCGGCCATATTGGTTCAGTAGAAATATGTGCTATTTATAAGTGTGTGCTGGTGGGCACTACTACTCAGGCGGTCATGCGTTACGAGGGAGCATCTAGTCACCTATCTCCTCCTGTTGTTGTCCTCTATCCCAGTCCAACCCTGGAGTATGGATACCACAGTGCACTGTAGGAATAGCCTGAAAGGTTGCAGATGAATACCCTAGTATGGTTTATGACTGACCTGTCGTAACGTGTAGATACTCACATTAGGTTTATGTTACTGCTGTATACAGTTTACAGTTTTAAATCTCTTAGTATCCTATACTTAAATCTAATAACCACAGATTACGGAGTCTCCATAGACAACGCATTGTGTGTGTGTAATTTTCAACTAGATGATTACGCAGGCCCGTAATCTTCTGCTCGTGAAAGAATGAGTTTACGGGAAAAGAGTTGCCAAAATGTCATCGGGCCCCTAGCGAGTGAAACGTGAACTGATTCATCAATTGGGTTTCAAATCTTTGGAAATGCTAGAGCACGATAAAGATTTGGCGACGAATGGTGGTCAATGAATAGAATATAAACTGGTTTCAGATAAAAGCAGTCGTAATCTCCACGGACCAGACTCTATGTAATATCCTCCTATGCGCTCGGATATAACTATGCGTCTGGTCCTTGGAGATTACGCCTGCTTGTATCCGAAACCAGTTAATATTGTTTATGTAATCATGGGATATTCCAATAATATATGCAATGACAGATATCCTATACATAGACAATAATCGATGGTTTTGTGGACAGGCGGCCGTAAACCACAAGAGGTTTGACGCGTAGTAATACACGAGCGCTAGCGAGTGTATTACAAAGTCAACCGCGAGTGGTTTACAGAGCCGCCTCTCCACAAAATCATCGTTTGTTGCATTTATTATCCATCTGTTCAAATAGATTAAACCCAGTAATTGCCATGTCAACGGGTATAACACTAGGAACTATTTCTTTGCTCTATAGCAAAAGGGACTATTTTTCCGGTATACCATGGGTTTGAGGCCGTATACCACAGGTTTGAATCCATATACCACAGTTATGGTATCTGACAGGTTTTATACAATGGGTGGGGGTTTACTGAGTCCTCATGCATTTTCAATGGGGGCTTTGTATACGATGGATAATAAAGTATATGAAAATATGAATATATGCTAATATGCTTAGATCCTCGTCGGAAATGCAGATACTCCAGTGTAGTCCAGGTTGCAGACACCCAAACAACGTTTATGAGGATTATCTTACTGTATCACTTTATTATCCATAGTATACAAAGTCCCCATTGAAAATGTATGAGGACTCAGTAAACCACTGCCCATAGTTTAAAAATTGTCAGATACCATATCCATGGTATACGACCTCAAAGCCATTGTATACGGGAAAGGTGCACCTTTGTGTAATAGAGCAAAGCTTAGTCCCTATCGATATACCCTTTGATACGGCAATTCCTGGGTTTAAATTACTCGAGAAGATGGGTAATAAATAAAACAAACGATGGTTTTATAGACAGGCGGCTCTGTAAACCATTTTGACACGTAGCAGTACACTCGCTCACTCTCATGTATTACTATGCGTCAACCACTCTTGGTCTACGGCCACCTTTCTACGAAACTATCGATTATTGTCTTTAGATACCCATTTTTGGTTCAGGTATAGTTGATCATAGCTCTAAGATAAGCTTTTTTCCTTCTATTTATATAGGAGGCATATTATTGAAGCATGGAGAGTTGAACATCAGAATTAATTTGTTTGATGAGTACACGTGTGCTCTTCCTGATTTTCTTACTTTCTGTATCATATAATTCCCTCCCCGTTTTCTCTTTATGGAATATTAAACATAAATATTGAGTACAAGTCATAACTACAGGACCAGAACAATGGGGATATACATGACAATACCGTTTGGACTTACAAGATATAACAAGAATCAGTATGATAACTCCTTATGTAAGATACAATACTTTATGCTAATGTTCCTATCCAAAATGAATCTCTTCCAGAAGGTAGCGCAATTGCCTGGCGTTACATAACAGTCTTCAACAAAGCTAGGGGTCTATTGTATGTTCAATGCTCTATAGAATCTCTTTCTGTTCATCGAACCTATGTAATCTAACCTCAGTTTTACAGAAATAATGTTTCATTTGCAGATGTCATTTAAATTCAATAATCCAGTTTTCGAAGGTAGTTTCCTTACATTACAATGATCTCCAAGTATGATATATTTCTTTTTAATCGAGATATTAATGCTTGATACATTAAATACATTATGTGTCTATTCTTCCTAAATCTATGCACTTTATGAATCCTTGGTTTGTGCAATAGTGTTTTTGTGGTGCATATTAAAATCTAAGGATAGTTGACTTGTGTATCGGTCTCACTCTGGGAATTACAGTCACCTGTTGAGACAAGATTGGTAATACATTTATTATGTCTCTACAGCTTTTTATCCATGTATGAGGAATAGCGAGAGGAATATACTTATATAATATGATGCTTGACCTGACGTTTCATGGTCAATAAAGTAGTCAGATTTTCAGTCCTAGCATTTAGTCTGGTTTTTATAGCTGGGCCAAAAAAAGCAACGGTAAAACCCCGTTTAAGGGTACACCCTTTGCGCAGGGCAAAGTGGCCCCTTTTAGCGGGGTGCCCCATTACCTGGGGTTTTCAGTCTGTCGAAGGTTAGGCTATGTAGTGTATGATACCTTTATATAGGTGATACTATGTCATATAGACACTGCAACCACACAAACACCCCACAGACGCCTACCTGAGGCCTACAGGAACCTACACAGGCTGTTGCGTGGCGTCTGGTTGTCTAGACACCTGTCTACCCATGTCACATACACACTATAAACAAGCAATCAAGATAATCTGGAGTGTTGTCCCGAAAGCGGGGTTTTACTGTATATGTATGCTATTCAGTATCATTATCCTCACATCATCGACAATGCATAAAGAAAATATTCACAAAATCAGCAAAAATAAATACGGATACTTTTCCGAGTGATATAAAAGTTTTTTGCGTTTGCATACATAAAAGATATTTGTGTATGTGTAATGCACGATTTTTCCATGTACGAATAAAGCTGATATGAGTAGCCACCCCATTGCCTCACATGTCCACCGATAGTAATGGAAGTTTTATGTAAGACGCATCATACAATCAATAACTTCACTCGGCCGTATTTCCCTAGGGACATCTGACAGAGAGGTGCACCTTAAAATTACATAGCAAGACAAACCCAGGCCAAACTCTACATCGGTCCTTCATATCTCCACGATTAAAGTCAAATATTGAGGTTTTATCAATATGACTTACTTTACCTGCCTAGCCAGGCGGCGAGATGAGTTGTCAACTGTGTGATGTATTATTCTTATCGGGAGTGGAGTCCACGGCATCCGTGATTGGCCAGTTGCTGCGTGTTATCACAGATCCGAAATTAGAGTCTAACCGATGAGCCTTCAACTCGGTGCAGCGAAACGGGTAGCAATGACGACGCAAGATTTCCTAAACAAAAATGAAAAGAATATATTGTTGTAATGTTAACTTACGGTAGCAATAGAATATTGATGTTTCCGTTGAGGGATGAACTATCATTCAAATGCAACATGAACGATCCTAGAATTTGAATGAATGGTTATGTGCGTCTTCAACGTGAGAGTACCATTTTATTATTTCCTGAATTCGCCCATTTCCTCACATTATTTTTAAGACAGGCACAGACATGTATTTCCAAAGGTGAGATCAATGGTGAAACTTTCAGAATTCTAAATATTGATTCAATGGACGCCTCTAGTATTATGGGTTTTTTATCTTTGTCACCTATCTATTATTCTTTATTTATCAAATATTTTATCTACGAATATTAAATATTGTTGCCTACGATGTACTGTCACTACACCAGTGGCAGAACTGGCTGCTTTTTTAAATTAAAAAAAAATGTGTCGTTCGATTTGTGATTTAAAACTTTCTTTAACTGAATCAGAATCTCCAAACGGACCTAGCGTCTACGTATAGATATTAAAGGACCCATGATATCTTCACAGTGTTACGAAGGTAGTTTAAATGACGTTCTATTGGAGTAAATAAATATTGAACATCGATGGTATTGTTTTATCATATTGCAATCACATCTATACCATCATAAAACTGTATCGGTTTTATTGGTCTCTAGTAGGTTTTGAATACTCTATTAGAAAGACTTTCCTATTCCGACTCTCTTCATACTGTGGACCGTCAATATCCAGCGGTATGGCATTAACTGCTTCTATTGCCCTGATTAAATGAGTACGACTCAACAGGACTTTAATGGATTTCCATGATAGGACCTAGAGGTAATCTGACTCTAGGTTAAAGTATTTTCAATGGCTATGAATACCATCAATGTTTTCCATGATTTAATCAATATGAAATATCAATAAGCATTTTGTTTGTTTATTTATTTCTCCGATTGTCAACAAGTCACATGGTACGGAGGGTAGTATTATGTACTTATTACGCCACGGCGTGGCTGAATGGAATTTATAATGCTAGTGCATATAACTGATACATTCGTGCACCGGTATATTATAATTTATGGAGACATGGTTAGTGTGCCTGAATCAAATCTGTTCGGAGTTGGTTTGGTCGGAAATATTCACCGAGTTCGAAGAACGAGTTGAATCTTTCTGATCAATTGCAAAGGAACAGATGTAATTCAGACACACTCACTATGTCTCCTTATCATTATACACCTGGAAATCATTAAAAACACCGCCTGAAAACAAGACAAGTGGTACGGAGGGACGTATGGATATTATTTCGTCACACATTGACGAATGGAATCCGTGCTCCTGGTCAGTAAAAGTGAGATATTTGCTCACAGGTATATATAATAATATCAATAAGCTATGAAACTGTGCCCTCTTGTAGGCTGCTGGCAGCTTAGTAATGAATTTGTTTCCCTTCAGTCAGCCGCTGCTAAATGGCCTTCCTCCATCCATGTCCGACTCCACCTACCGGCTTTCAGGCGCATGCGCACGTGTGGCTTTCCCATGACCACCAATCTCCAAAACGAGGCAGCCATCCCAGGAACACGTTTTGTTGGCCGGGCCTCTTTAAAAGTGCTCTGAAGGAAGCTGAGCTTTGATGTGAGCTGGAAAAGGCACGGCAGCCAAATACCCAGAGACGGGGGACCAGGTGGCGCCTTAGTTCGACACCCCCAACCAGGCGGCGCCAGTGTGCTTCCTGTATGTGTCTGTGGCCAGGGCGATCTGTTTTACCACTTCCTTTTTTGTGTCTTTCTTTCTTTCTCCCTTACCTTCTTTATTTATTTCTATTTTTAATTCCATTCCTTTATTTCCTGTTTGCTTCTGATCGTTGTGGGGTCCCCTTTGTATTTATTCTGGTGTGATCTACAACGATACACTTCGTACATTTAGCATGGTCTGTACGGTCAGTGCAGTCTTCTTAAACAGAATTCAACTTGAACAGCATTTCAATATATTGAATTCATGTTACATGGCGTGCAGCAGAGACATTAGCATATACCATTTGACGAATGTCTCACTCTTACTGACCAGGAGTACAGATTCCGTTCGTCACTGAGTGACGAAAGAATATTCAAACGTCCCTCTGCAGCACGTGGCCACTTTCATTCTCGAGAAATTGAGTTATAAAATTATATGGTGGCGTTTGTAATTATTTCTATGTATATAATAATAAGGAGACATAGTGAGTGTACCCGAATTCTACCTGTTCCTCGATATTTTGGTTGGAAATATCTCTTAACAGATTCCATTCAGGCACACTAACCATGTCTCCATATATTCCTGAAGTGGTCTCAGACAATGGTGCATACGGCCAATGTAGTTAATTACCGTTAAACCACATAGATTCTAAATTTTTAACCTTTCGTATAACAATTTCAAAAATGATCCCTACATAGTGGAAAACATATAAGAAACGTTTTCACACTGCATCATTTGCAAGATACAGCATGTGGTACACAACCGAAATTGATTCCCGAATTTCTTCTTTTTTATTCCTTATTTCAATGGAAATATTTGCCATCATTATGAGCGCTGATCCCGATTAAAAAAGTCTGAGTCATAGTGGCAGGAAATAAGTCTTAGGTTGTATTGCAGGACGCCAAGTTATCACAGTTTGAATTTATCGAATAAATAGCCCGTGAAAGCCTACACTGATGAAAAATACAACACCTCGTGGCACTCCAAGACGAAAACAGTGTATTGTAACTTGATCAAATCTAGGCCTTCAGCCATCCAATAATAAAAACCCTGAATGGAAATAAGAGAACACGCTATGGTTTTAAAAGGGCAGTAGATAAAGTCAGAAGTCCATAGCTGACAAGTTTCTTGGTCTAGAAGTATTTGTCTTCCATATGATTATTCAAGGAAGAACGCCCTCAAATATGAATGATTTAATCTGTCATAAATAATGTGAATTAAACCTCCAAAAAAGAGGAAAACAACTCCCACTTCAGCTTTGAGACGTCCTTTGTTCAACTTCCGAAAATACCCACTATCTTCATTCCAGGACACTAATCGATTAGATTATCATTATCATCATTAGAACTACAAGTCGAGAGAACAGATACATTTGAAATGTGTATGAGGACTGAATAAACCTGTTTTCAAAAATAATAGAAAGAGATTGTTGTGATCCTGTTTATTCTATAAGTGAGATTCTTATAAAATGAATCTATATATGCATGTGTAATACAATGCTTGAATTCATATAGGTATGTATATGTAAGTATCCAGGTATATGTGCGTCTGTATCTTTCATTATGCATATTCATACATATGGGTTTAAATTAATATATGTATGAATATTTGCATCATGGACAGTGTATTGTATGTTAATTATTGGCATGTATATATGAGTGGAAATAAATCTAAGTATACATGTATGGATATGACATTCAATGACGGATGTACACCAAGTCGCCACCTGGATTTCTACTGACCTTGAGGTGCTGAGTAATGGCACGCCAACAGAATCTACCTGACCTTCACAGCGCCTGGCTTAGATCCACTCCACGCTCTAAGTAGAAATCTATCGACTTCTTGATTTGAGGTATATTCATACTCCACTTGTGAATGTTTATTCTATGGTTATCCCTGCTCCAAACTGATGAATTCTAAAGGACTGGGATTCAATTCGAATTGGCTTTGATGTTGTAGGATATTCAAGCAATTTGAAAAGAAGTTATGTATAGTTTAGTTCTCTCAATCCCAAATTGCTTAACGCTAAATTAAGAAATTGGTCCTAGCTACTTTATATACAATATCATGTTTATATTATTCGTGCTAGGTCATGGCAATAAATAATTGCGGGTGGTCTGTTAATAAGGCAATACACCAGTGACGAGGCCTTGAGGGCAATACATAGATCGTTCGTGCATTGGTATAATTGTATATTACCCTACCCCTCATATAAAGCTCCATAGACCTAAAATGGTGTGAGTGTATGCCACGTTTATGCTATAAAATGGTTATATGCCACGGGTGAAATATGAAGATAAAAAAGTAACGGCGTAGGATAAAATCTAAACATCACTCAATTTAATATAATTATTTACATAGCATTCGTTGTCTTCCGCTTCTGATGTCACTCAGCTTATGCTTTATGAAATAAATCTGCAATACATCCCATGTAAAAATCAAATGAGATTTCATGACGTTCCTTGATATCATTATCAACTGTGTCCGTATCTCCCAAACATGCTGTCCGCTTCTACCAATGTCGTATTCTCATACCGACTTGCCTACCAGTGAACAAAAGTCAACGACTGTGTATTTCTTCTGGACTCCAGATCAGCCAGATTTGCCTACTCCTGCATTGACTCTATCCTCATTTCAGATTACCACATTATCCGAAACACGTTCGTAAGGCATTATTAACCAAGGTTTGCAACATTCTCTTCTGGTCTTCATGAAGTCATACACAAAAAAAGAGATCTACAATATTCCAGTTTCATGAGCATCATTGTCTTCAACATTGCAAGAGCAGTAACATTGTTTTGAAGAAACATAGTTTTCTTAGCTTAAACAACTTAAGCTGGAAATCCCTGTTAAGCCTCTCAAAAGGTTGGGTAAAATATCTAGATATAACGTATATATATTATAAGCCCCTGTGGGATTCTCATTGATCTATGATTTATACAGATTAGCGGGTACCCTAACTCCATACATTTTACCTATGAGCCAATCCGAGATTTCACCGTTACACTTTTCCATTGAACCTCTGAAGGTGTAATCCTGCACCTTCAGTCTGTGCACGTGTCACAAGGTATGCTTATACCAGTGAAAGGCAGTACTCAACACTCGCATATTGAATTACTTTTAAACCGATCAGTATGTTTTAACCAGCTTCCTTCAAATGAAGTTTTGGAGACTGAAAGGGAAGAGCAGAGAGCCATCTAGGCTTCAAACACCGTTCTCCATTGAGCAGCTCACTCATATTGCTCACTCAATAGGCCGCCGACACAATCCTCGCTGCTATCCATTTGGTACAGAGTCTTTCAAGCCCCAGGTAAGCCAATAAAAACTCATTTTGAAAAGAAAATACCGTGGTGCCTGGGAAGCCATTGATTGATATTCAAGAGTTGGCGTGCACTGTAAGGTGACTTTTTTTGTGCACCATTAAGAAGTTAGTAGTTCCGTAGGCAGTTTTCAATACGAACCTTTAGTGTACTCTTAGCGGCTTGTCCGGTGGATTGTTCTCAGTCTTTTCAGTTATGACACTATTCTTTTATATCAGAATGATATAACCTTATATTACTTGAAGGAGAAAGACCTGGATCTTGCCGAGGGGCGGACAGGGAATCCGTTCAGTGTTCAGGTGTGCTTGTAAAGTGATCCCATGAGTTTTAGTTGAGTGGAATTCACACGCTGGGATTCATGTACCTCACATGGTGTTCGCCTGGACAAATCCCCCTGAGATTCTGTACTGGAACCCAGTCTCCTCGCCTGAATTACCGGGTTTCATTTCTCTGAGATAAGTCTTTTTTTCTCCTGCAATTGTCGGTAACAATTACCCTAACAAGGTACGGAATCCAATGGGATGCTTTTCATGTTTTCCCCTGCCATGTTTTCCCCCCTGCAATTGTTAGCGACATTTACTCCTAACAGGGAACAGAATCTTATGAGATTTTGAAGCCTATGAGGTACATGAATCCCACCATGTGAATTCCACTTACGATTCATAAAAGATTTTGATGAGACAAATGGTCCCACTGCTGAGTCTCCGATTAAGTACAAAAACTAGCCAATAGTAGGACAGCAAGCAAGATCACATGTTTTTCACACGCTTCACCTCAAGGCTACTTCAGTCCCAGGGTGAGTGTTTTCTGAGACTTTTTCTGAGACTATGTACCAGGTGTGTCCTTCCATGAGAATTGAATTTGCCAGTTTTCCTTGAAACTGGTATAAACACCTTGCCATGAGAACTTTGTGCCAAAGGAGAATTGTCTAAGACTAGGAGAAAGGTGTGAAGTACACCCGTATCAGGTACATTAGTCTCTAATTTTGAATCCCGCTTTACTGACGGTTTTCCCTAATGTCCTAAATAAGAGGTTACGACAAATATATAATAAATCATGTAGATTTTTTTTATCGTTTCTACATCATACAGAATGGTCGATGTATTGTGCTTAGGTAAATTTTTAACGCTACATTTTTTGTTACACAAGATCTGAAATTGATTAATTTGAAAATCCTTGAGTTTACTGTAGTGGTCTCCGTGCTAATCACCAAGATTTGGGTCACCTCAATGACATGCCATGGAGTCGTAGTGCAGAGTATTTCTTTTTTATATTCAACTATATTTAAATACATTACAGATGGTGACTCGTTTTAGGGCGATCTTCCACGCTGGTGACAATAAGTACCAGAGCACAATATGAAAACTTGGAAGAAATAGAAATTCTATTTCAAGTTTCCTTGTTTACAAGGATGAGGAAACCTGGAATGCCTTAGAATGGCCTATTAGATAGGAGGATTCAAGTTCAGGTATTTGGTTGGTTGGGTTGAAATGTTCTTGAGGGTCCAGCGGGCTGATGGCTGGGGTAGTGAAACTTGGTTCTGGTAGGTGGCACCACCGGTGGTGTGCGAAGTTCCCGCTGAATTGTCGACAATTATACAATTAATCTTAAATTCATATAGCAGAATTTGAAGGAAATGGGAATGTTATTTTGACCATTCTTGGTAGGCGTTTACAGTAAAGTTCTTTGTTCTGATCATAGTTCAAATAGATTTATCAAGTTTCCTAGTTTTCGTTGTAGTTCAGAATGTGTTGTAATGCTGCATTCACTGGTGGTGTACGAGGGAAGGAGGCCTGGCAACGTGCAGCAATTTTCACCTGAGCGACTAATACTGCCTCAGAGGAGTGAAGCACCTTTTTTAAATTTCTTTTATTGTTACTTTTAATATCAGTTCCATTGTTGTTAAAAAAAAATGTCTCAAAGGATGCCAATAAAAGCGGTTTAACCATCAGCCTTTATTGTAAACCAATATGTGAAATAGGATGTATAATTAAAATAAAAGACTTTTTTTCCATATTGTGACATAGTAGTTTTGGGATTGACACAGGGTGCTTCCTAACAGGTCCTCACTCCAGATAGTGATTAAGGCCCCATATGTATATAGTGGGGATCCAGAATCATCATTTTCGTTTTCGATATATTCACACTCAATTTGTTCAAATCAAACCAGGTTCCAAATTGATCTAACCCATCCTGTAGATTATTCCTTCTGTCATCTTTTGACTTGCCTATACATAAGGGGCTGTATCGTCCACATATAACAGAATCTCAGCACCTTTTATAGATTGTATCATGTCATTAACATATAACAAAAATAAAGTTGGCCCAAGATGGGACCCTTGGAAGACACCGCAGATCACTCCTTCCTCTTCAGTATTCATATTGTTGATTCTGGTTGACTGTTTCCTGATGATGAACAGTCCCTAAAAAGATCTAAGTTTTTCAGTAATTTTCTTATCTATTTAATAATATAGATTGGTCTATGGTGTCAGAAGCTTTACTTAAGTCTATAAAAATGGTACCGGTAACATTTCCGACGTTAAGATATCTGAGGACATCATCAGTAAACTATGCCACGGTTTTAACAGTAGAAAACCCTTTTCTAGATCCCCCTTGAACAGATGTCAGAACGTTATTTGAATTAAATGTTTCAATATTCTAATTCGGAATATGTAAGTCGGTGATACAGGAATCCCCACAAATATTCCTGAATGTTCAACGTGCCTTGCAATGGTAAGGGACTCCGTATATTTTTTTGAGAGATCTTTATTGACGATTAGTCCATATACATGTATACAATCTTCCACCAAGTCCGTCCAGAAACGATACAATGGACATACAATGAGACATGACTGCTCCTGAGTGTTATAGTGTTACGATAATACGACAGAGAGTAAAACATAGTGTTACAGAGACATAGCACATTGGATAATACATGAGCATAGTTAGGTTCATCTGTCCCTACCCCTAATATAAAATCCCATACGCTTAACATTGAGTTTCCGTATGCTACTCTAACTGGCATACGGAGTTTTATGTGCCACTAGTGCCATACAGAATTGTTATTACGTAATATTCGAAAATCGAGAAAAAGGGGTAGGATAAAATCAAAACCTGATTCGTTTTAACCGTGGTCAGCACATGCCACTCCTGGAGGTTTGGCTCCGGACTTCGCCTCGTGAAATCACTATGCCAAACTCCAGTCATGGCATACGGTTGGTGGCCAAGATTAAAACTCATCCAGTCTTACGATGATATGTGCGCCCGTCTCTGGGTTTTGTAAGCATCACTAATGTCATGGAATCAGGGGACAGGTGAGAAATGTGGCCGCATGCTGGATGCCTCCACTGTGCCTGGGGTGACGCCATTACTCTGGAGACCAGTGTGTGTAAATCCGCATTGATGCGATTGTCATGACTGTAAACCCTGTCTGGTGAACGTTCTCCCGTCGGCAGACGACATTTGTCCCGACACCGTACTTGAGGTTGCGTGCATGTCTGGGACGTTTTCTGTCACCTCTGGCCTGGTCCCTCTCCCACAACCGTTCACTAAGGTGAAGGCAAAAATGGACATTTTTACCGGCTCCAGCTGGGCCTTGAAGTCTTCTAGACTTTTCTTGACTTCCGCTGCTATCCCTTCACCCACTGTCAACTTCTTGGCTGCTTTCCTGCAATATGCGAACAGTTTTGTCGCTAGTAAGTCACTAACACCGACGCTCCAGTGGAAGAATTAGATGCAATTCAGTCATTTAAATCTTAACCTTTTGTAAGTTCAGATGCAGGATGGAAATTATTCCCTTTTGGCGATTTCTTTAAAACAGTTGAATGACTGATGAGAAGGGAGTCCCACAGCTCAGCAAGAGAAGACAGCTCTTTATGAATGTGTCAAGGCATTTATAGGAATTTCAAAGGAATGTCAGTTAAGGCTTCACAGTATAGGGCAAAGAGTGATTGCTAGTTCTGCCATCATCCACCATGAAATTGTAAGATAGCGCCACTGTAGTCGGAGTACAACAACTTCTGTTGACATAATCTATAGATAATCGTGAGATGAGGCTAAACCGTTTTAGGGTAAAGCAAAACAATTTTATGGCAAAGCAAAATAATGAAAAACCCTGGAGAATCGTATAAATACACAATACGCTGAGCTGAGTGACGATTAAGGCCCATTCAAACGAGTGGAGTATAGTTTATTTTACAATTCGAGTGTAGTTCTGGATTTATCTCACCCCTTTCACTGTTGAAGCCGTTTAAATCTCTTATTTGGACTTGTACTCTCTCTGAAATCCTGGCTGCTGATTGGTCAATCACCTATTACGTCATCTCACATCCACTTTTCACCTTGGAAAAGTGTCAAAGTCTGACCTTTTTTGCCGTGTAATGACGGCTAAGCTCTGACTTATCACCATGGAAAAATGTCAAAGTCTGACCTTTAACCGGGCAATGACGGTTAAGCTCCGACTTTTTACCATGGAAAAGTGTCAAAGTCTGACCTTTTTTGCCGTGCAATGACGGCTAAGCTCTGACTTTTCACCATGGAAAAATGGCAAAGTCTGACCTTTTACCGGGCAATGACGGTTAAGCTCCGACTTTTCACCATGGAAAAGTGTTAAAGTCTGACGTTTTTTGCCGTGCAATGACGGCTAAGCTCTGACTTTTCACGGTAGAAAAGTGTCAAAGTCTGACCTTTACCGTGCAATGATGGCTAAGACCTAACTTTTCACAGACTTTTAGCAGATTTACGGTAAATCCAGTAGAACAGGTCAATGTCTTTCTTCATACCAAGAAAAAAGTCAGCAATTTTTCAGTTCGCCCCCCCCCCCCCCCCCCCCACTTTCAAAATGTTCTGACGCCCCTGTAATCGGACACACCATTATTGGGGTCTGTCTTGTCTTAAGGGCCCCTACACGGTGAGTCAGCCCGTGACTGTAGACATCAAGGTGTTCACAAGGTTTTAACGGATCTTAGCCGCATGTGAGATCTGTGTTTGCTGGTTCCCAGCAGCAGACGCCGCTATGCTCATTATTACAGACCCTGTGGCATGTTGCTCGCCGGGTACAATCGGGAACACCTTCAAATAATCAGGTTAGGTAACGCGCCCCCTGTTATCAACCGCAGTAACGACCCCCACATTTCCTGGTGAAAGTTTCAGGCGGCTACATCATATTGGGGCGGTGTCGTTACCCGTTGCAACGGTCCGTTGGCATGCCAACAACCAATCGATACAGTTATAATGGGAAAGCTTATCGGGGTCATACCAGGTCAGGTTGGGGGATACTATACCTGCCAAATATGGAGGGGCGGGCCGAGGGTAATTGGTGGACCTTTCTCCAGCCAGCCACAGTTGTTGTGTATATATTGAGAATTATAACGAAGTAATAAGAACAATATAAATCACCCTTCAGCGGGAGGCATTGGTGGTCGATCTGCGCACCAGAATAGCAGAGTGCGTTTATGGTATATCCCTCAGAGGTCATATACTAATGTTTTTTAGATTGTTTCCTTGTTCTGATATCTATTTCCATGAATCTATTTTTCCTGCTGTGAGGTAACTTAAGTATTGATCGATTTTCGTTCCATATGTCTACCAACTTATGTACCAAGAAGAAGAAGGACAAGGAAGAGTTAGAGAAGGATAAAATTAAGCAGATTATTAGAATTAGGGATGTAGCTTCGATTATCTGGAAAAATGCCGTTTACTATTTCTATAGGGGACAGAGCCATTGTTAGTTCATGAAGCAGTCACTAGGTGGCTAGCAGTATGGCAGGCCCCTTGGGAGGACAGATCTATATTCTGGCTCTTTGTTCTTACAAAATTCAACTGCCTTTCAATGCTTTACCATGCTTCCCTTGACTCTCGGCACCCATTCCAGAGCAGGATGAGATAATGATTAAACCCAGGACATGATGTTTTTCACATGGAATACTTTATATACATATGTGAGCAAGGCTAGAGTTGTGACTTTTCCCAATTATCACTCACTTCTTTTGCACCTCCATTAGTGAAGAACACCTACTCGGGGGCCATCATGGCAGCCCCCATGGCTCATAGGCTAAATGCCCTATACTCTACGTAAATTAACAAGGAAGATAGAGGTTCGTTTAGATAAAAATGCAACGATACATTTTAAAGGTAATTCTATCAATTCAAATGATATTAAGGCCCGGCGTCCAATGAGCTGAAATCGTCTACGATAGGCCTTACGATGTACCTAAAAACCGATTAAGATGCATGCCGATGTTCTTAATCAAGACGTTTGTGAAAGAGAGATTCCCGATTGTCTACGATTTTGACATTATGCATTGTAGTGCATCGGGAGGTGTTGAACGTCTATCGTAGTAGGTGGACGCCAGGCCTTACAGATTTAAATGAATCTTTAAAATTATAATCGAAATTATATGTGGAGTAAATTTTTGTTGATAAGATAGGGGTGAAAAGTAAGGAGGGAAGGCGGTAGTGAGTGTTTAACCCATTCATGCCTTGGAGGCAGGAGGGGCTGGCGTATTGGGCGTGCGTTTGACACAAGGGAGAGAAATGATCAGGCACAATCACATAAAACACATGTCTCACATCACGAGCATGTGTAAAGGTCGCGTGGTATTTAAACCTGTCGAGGATATCCAGAGGAATTTCCTAACTAGAATGGGCCCAACTGACAAATTACCAATCTAAGTACAGTAAACATGACCATCTAAGTGGGATTCACACGGTGGGATTTATGTACCACACAGGGTTCAAAATCTCCTGCGATTCTGTTCCTTTCAAGGGGTAAATGTCGCTAACAATTTAGGGGGGAAATACATGTGTCATGGAAATGGAATCCTACAATTTAGACGAAGAGATTGTGTTCGAGTACAGAATCTCAGCAGGATTTGTCTCAGACAAACACCCTGTGAGGTACATGAATCCAATCGTGTGAATCCTGCTTGACATTAACCTTTCAAAGTAAATAATTTTTAAGTTAACCTTAATGCACTTACTAACCTTACCCCAACCATATATACACCCTAACCTCTCATCCCTCAACTGACTTTACCCCTGGCCTCTCTATGCGCATAATATAGATTACTTAGAATTCTGTACGACTATAGAAGCTGCTGAGACTGCACCCTGCCCCCTTGTGGGAGAATTGAGCACTTTATGCCCCCTGGCAATGACCACCGCGCTCCCTGGTGTGAATCGGTGGCGCCACCAGGCGGACATGCCGGCAGTGATTGTTGGTGGAGGAGTCAGTCAATAGACTGTAAATTGGAATCTTAAATGAGAGATTTCAGTATCAACAGCTGAACATAGCCCTATTTGTGTTCTTGTGCGTCCGGCTATATGTTAAGTATTAAGAGCTCTCCAAACATGATCACGGGCCCGTTTAATAATCTAGGATAGTACAAAAAGACCCTTTCCTGTACCTCGTACAAGGGTTATCGTTTATCAGAGCGTGCTTGCACGCCCTATATACATCGCCTAGAGGTTATTGTGCTCACATATAGACTTCCAGCGTACTGCATGAAAACTGTCTATTCACTATCTGTGTACTATTGACTGTGATATTGGCAAAGGAATAGGATGCCAGTGTCTCAGGGTCTTAGAGGCGTGCTCAGTTGACCATGACCAATCACTCAATACCAAAATACCCCATTGACCCATTGGTGCTTGATATGTTTGGATCCTAGACTCAGGGAGAAATTGGCAATTTGAATGAGTGCAAGTGGCTTATAAAAAACTATCTAAAGACTGAATGTTACCAAAACCTTTTAATTGTTATTCATTCATCATTGCACACTCTGACTTAGTGGAGTAGTGAGACTATTGGGATAAAGACATCTCATTCCATACATGTAAGTCTTACTGAGGTACTTGGGGATATATATGAGCAGGTTGTTTAGGGGTCGTTTTTCAATGAGCATGGCTCTCTTTATTTCGTTAAATCTTTTCGGTACGAGTGCCTTTCCTTCTAGCCCTTCATTTCTCTTATCTATATTCCACAACATATGATATACATATACTTTGTTACGCCCACTGAATTTTTTGCGTCTTTTGCAATGTTTACTGCTGTTGCAATCATATATCTCTACATAAATGTTACTTACTCCTTTTACATTTCACCTTCTGCAAAACTACAAGGAGTTTTGATAGTCACAGACTTTCATTTTTTTACAATTCGTATAAATCTAAATTCATTTAACATTTATATATATTTGCATGTAAATAATGACCATGACCATGACCATGGAGTATTAGAAAAAAACCTCAATGGGGGATTATGCCACAAATGTTAGCCCATTAGTCAATATGAGGGGTGAGATAAATTCAGAAACCTATTCAAGTTTATGGTCAGAGCTCGATCCAATCTCCTTTGAATTGCTAGGTAATCCACGTGGCTTCACCATGTAAATTACTATGTTATTCAACTGGATGGGAGATGAGCTCTAACCGTATATTTTCATAGGTTTCCTCTATAATATATATATCTGTATACATGTATATGATTATTGTTGTATGCATGTATGTATGTACATGGGTAGAACGTATGCAACAGTCATGAATCTAGTAATAGTGCATTGTGTCTCAGAGAGAAGTCTTTTTGTTTACCACTGGTCAATAGGGGATACAATCCCAGGGGTTTTCATATTTCGAGACATGTACCCTTAGAGTACATCGGTATTTGGTGAAAGTTGATGCTTAGAGAATCAGTAGAGCCACATCAACAGGTTACATCAAGACATCCGATTGGCTAAATCTGGGTTCTAGACGTAAAAAGCAGCGTGAAAGCGACTGAGAGTCGGCGCCCGCTGCTATTCTTAGCTCGTATATAAATCAGGGCGGCCCGCCCGCCATATACACACCTTCATATCAATCACCCACTTCCGAAACAGCTAATCTACAAGCCGGGTATCACCAGCCTAATACCAATAAGAATCAATTATAATGTGCTCAACAGCCATAGTCAGCCTTGCCCAACCGATGGATTCTAAATGGAAACAGAAAAGAGAGAATTAACAAAATATAGTACTCTCCTCTGGGGCAAATCCTGACCCCCTTCTCAGCTCCCACCACACTCCCACTCGCCAGCCTCCAAAAGGTAGGGGAATAATCAATTTCTAGCGGCGCGGGAACTATACATTACCCAGACAGCCGCGCGCGCCCGGAGGAAGTGACGTCATCCATCGCGACGCCAGGCGGAAGTGACATCATCGATCATGTGACCGGAAATGGTCGGTGTGGGTCCAAACTTCCGGCCCAGGGCTAGGGTGGCAATGGTGGGCCCGAAAATCACACTGGTACTGGATATTGTTCGATTTACGAAAAAGGTGCGTAGTGTGGGCAGTGAGGGGTGTGGGAGGGAAGTCAATGAGGAGGGGGGGGGGGCACTGGGACTTGAAATGCTTCAGGAATGCGCGTACGCGTGGAATTGATGGTTCTGTGTGCGTGTGTGAGGTGGAGGTGTGGTTTCACACACTATCCTGTGATCAGTTACAACACGGGGCCACGAGGATACGGGACGAGAGGTGGGTAAGGGGGTGTGGGGTCGCCCAGTTCCGCTCAACTCGCCTATAGGCCTCTCCAAGGTTCTGTCTACAGGAACCACCATCTTGACTTCACAACAATTGAAGATTCAGAATGGCAGCTTATATCATTTCAAACAATATCTCAAGATTATATATTACGATGCTTTCAACTGATCGTATACGCTGGTTCTAGTGTTGTATCGGGTACTCATATAATCATAATCACTTCCATTCTCTCATTTCCTACATTACCATCTTGTAAATTTTTCTTATAACTGTATGGAACTTGTTCATGCTAACTGCCAACTTAACGTCAAGAGAGAAATTGACCTGAACAACTGCTAACCAGAGGTCAATAGTATGTACCCCCTTAGAGTAAAATATATATATAAAAAAAAACAGAACGCTTCTACATTTTACCCTTGCCAGGCTCTCTGATCTTTTTCAGCAAATGCTGCTCAAATTTGTTTTAGTGACATATTCTATCTAAGCTCGAATTTCTGTTAATGAGAAGTCTATAGCAACACTGTGCCATCAGTAACCAACAGATTACAGCCTAACTACAGAGTCTGTTGAATGCGTCATCGAGTGAGTAGCATAGAATTGAGGCATTGAGTCAGGTACTTTATTATCCACCTAATACAAAGTGTCCACAGAAGACACACAGGGAGTGTGTATCACCATAACCGGAGCAAACAGATATGTTGTATGCCCCGGGTACCGATAAAGCGGGCATATGGGAAAAAAAGTGTGTACTGAAAAATAGTGCGTACCTATAATGAACTAATATTGGTTTGCCACTTAACAGGAAATGGTGGATAATATATACAATATAGACTGGTTTCAGATAAAAGCGGTTGTATGCTTCTTGGGGTTGACCCTGCGCAATATCCTCGTAAATTGAAAGTATTCGGTATTATTGTGGGATTGAATGTGGAAAATTGCAGAATTTTATTGAAGTAATTGCTGCATCATGACTTTAATGAGTGACGCATATATTTGGTTATCACATTTGTGTTGGCGACTGTCAATTTTTCAACCCACTTGATGCACTTTCATTCATTTTCGTATATATGCAGCAATGCTCTATTGCCTTACTCTGCGAGTTACACTACACGATTCTAGGCGACGACTTTCATCAGTAAAGGGCTAGAAATAGTCTAGTGTAAACGCCATTCAAGTGACGACTTCAGATCGTCTGATTAAGTCAGATTACGCAAATTGGCACCACTGCGCGATTTTGCAGCCAATTGATGCCGTCGACTATTTCAAGATGGTACATTTCTATAAGAAATATCTAGTGTAAACGAATGTGGAATATATTGCGTAATCGAGCACCGCCTGACGACTAGTTGCTAGACGATCTAGTCGTCACGTTTCTATAAGGGTAAAGCGTCTTTTCCTTAATTTACATGCGTACTTTCTTTCAGGTATTTCCCATTTCCTCCGATAGAATGCCGTTTTTATGTCAGAAGTGTAGTTGATGAGCGATATGGAATATAGCACACGTTTTGCCCTCAGTGCATTCTCAGAGATGTAGGAATTTCACAATAAATCATGTATAGGTTTGAAATGGACTTCTAGATCACATTCATCCCTTATAAAGTTTTTGTCGAGAAGAAAAGACCGTATTCCACAAACTGTGTACCCCGCACTATTTTCACACAGGTAACCTGTAGAATCTCATAGCGTACTTTTGATAACTTTTTAAGGGAGTTTTTCCATGAGCTGCGACCCTGGATGGGGTGTTTTCTTTCTGTCTTATGGTAACCTTGGGATCTCGAAAACACAAACACAAACATTTAATTAATGATGAATTCTTGATCATAAAACGTTTATCTTTAGGTCAATGGAGTACGTTGAAAGAAAACATTGTTTGTAACACGAGGATAATCCCTTGATAAACAAGGACGATATAAGAAGTAATATAAAATAGGTATTGTCGTAAATTTTGTTATTGATGTATAAGACGTACATTATAAATCCAATTAGGACAAAGTTATAGCACGAAATAAAAGATGCCGTGAGTGTTAGCTTTATATATACACTTATTAACCCTTTCCAGGCGAGCAGGTTGGTGGGTACCAGTGGCTACAGGGGCCAGGATGCGCCTGGGATGTACATTTCTAGGGGCGAGAATACCTTGAGGCATTCAGTAAAGTTTCACTAGTTATGTGCCCTAGAGAACTTCTTTATTATCACATTTCTTTGTTTTTAAATAGTTTACAAAATGTATTGATTTGCACACATATCTGTCCATATTTTGCACAATTTTTCTTGGTTTTATTGAAAAATGCCTGAATATATCATGAATATGGCATTCTCGCCCCCTATGTACATAATGCCTGTAGGCATTTTCACCCCCCATGTACATAATGCCTACAGGCATTTTCCCCTTGAATGGGTTAAAGGATTGTGATAACCTTCTCCTTTCTCTGACATTGACTATGGCGCGATAACCGATAGTAAACGATACTAGGGGAGCTCTGTCCCTACGGGAGTCAGTGAGCCCCCTCCCCTTGGTGTGTGTAGACTACTCCCAGCCGGGTCTGCTATATGAGGTTATGGAGGCCAGAGGCCAAAGGCTAAAAATCAAAGTTCACAATTCCCCTAATACATTACTCTATTACGTCTTTGTCTTTAGGGAGGAGAAATTTCCGCGGGATATAGATGAGTGACCCTGTGACCCCGCCCCACCTCCACCCCGACCCCACCCCCTGCACTGCCCCACCCCGCAGTAGCGTTTATAGCGCGAATAGAGTAATACCCAGCCACACGCCAGTGCTCCAGACCTACTGATAGCCTGCTGATCAGAATATATCAATTTCCATTGAAGGCATTGATTGGGCGATAGAAGATTTATAAACACATTCACCACACGCAAAGGTCAGGTTAGGCTGATAAAGAAATACTCCAAGAGAATAACTTTTTATTAGTCATGGGAGGGGACTTCAGTACACTGCAAACTAGATGATACGAACTAAATTCTAAGGTACTATATTCCTATTTCTCTTCCATAGTTTCATAGATTGTTTCCACATGATAGATTCGACCAGGGGGGTCGTTGAATAATTTGGATGAAAGAGACTTTATGCTCTTATGATTCTCTTACGACAATTTCGTATACTAAATTTAAATTCTCGTCCTACACAACTCTCCTACATGAAGATAAGTTTTTTTACGTCCAGAAGCGTTGAATAAATTTGACCCACTTCGTCCTTGGATCTCGTTGGTGTACATGATAGGGTCTTTTATGTCTTAACATTATATATTAACTAAATCAGTGAAAGGTGAACATGGTACTTTAAGGCTAAAAATATGTAGACTGTTGGCAATATTTTGGAGACTAATAATGGATCTTGTACGGCATATATACACATCATCCTCGCTCGTACTTGTAAACATGTTTTTACAACCATGTGTCACTTTTACCGGGATGGATAATCAACATAGGTCCCAACAATCTTTGTTTACCACAGAAACGGAGATATATCTTCCCTGATATTTCACAGTGCGGATTCCTTTAGAACTGGGTCAAGTAGTTAAGATTCCCAGGTGTCACAAGTGGCCAATAGTGATCTATGAGAGTGAAGTGAGCAATGCCTGTGTCTGTAACCATCACGGCAGCCTAGACGAGGCCGGGAGTAGGCCGCCTCCGCTCACCAGTAATACGCATCCCTTTTTTGAGTTAGGGACTGTCAATGGAGACAGTTTTATAATTAAGTTTATTGGATCTCCTTCTTTTTTCCCTCCCTTGTCCTGATTAATCTGTGAGCATGGAATGCCGCTCCTGGTATTTTTTGCCCTTGATACTGTACTCTAGGAATGGTATAAAATGCAATCTCTGCAAAATAGAATTAGGTTGGATTATCTATGTATGAATTACGCTATCTATGCTCTTTGTATTGTCATGATTAAAAGACACTGCTTGCTATCAATCATATAATAGGAGATGAGTGCGATAAATTCGTCATTTATAAAGATTTATAATAAAGACGAGAGGAAAATGCATTATTGATTTCCTCGAGCCAATTCTTGGTTCATCCACAATGATATAGTATAAAAACACTTGTTCTAAAGAAATATAGAGTAGGAATGTGTACTTCCTCTTTATCATACCAGACCTAAAGAGCACTACAGAAACCAATCACATAGATCTGAGCCTATCTTAGGCACAGTTTAGTCAGACATTGCAATATTGGTTTTTTTTCTTTGTTTCTTAGGAAACACGCCTCCTTGTAAAGTTACACTTATACGACAGTTTTAAAGAAGCCAAAATAAAGATGCCAAAAGAATGTATAACATCGGAAGAAATATATATATGAATATCAAAGTGGCATGATTAGAAGAAATAAATATATATTAATATTAGATGAATAGAATAAGTAGGGAGGAAGTGTTAGATATTTATTGACATTGATTACCATTATTTTTCCAGTGTCTGGAAATGCTAAACTATTGACACTATTGCTGCCTGGTTCGAACTTCGTAGTTCCTGTTTCTCATCTGGACGTTCCCAGACACACATACAGAACTTACTCCTGCTCATTACCCACTCATAGGCCAGGACTCCCTTACAGGACTCCACCATACATGAGTCTACAGTAAAGTAATTCCTGCTGAGTCCCCAAAAGACAGAATTTCCACTCGAGTCTTTGCCAAGTACGGCTCCCATTCTGTCCGTCCACCACTAGTTCTCCCGGCTCCTGCTAATCCCTCCTCCCGGCCGCTCGTCCCCGCCCCTCGCCGGCCCCTCCCCGGTGCGGCCCCGCGCCCGTCCCGATCAAGTTCCACGTTCCGGATCAGTGGCAACCTGATTACCCCGGCGAGAATTGGCGCCGAGGTGAGAGTAATTAGCTCCTCGCTGCAATGCCCGCCATAAAGGGCGCTGCTGCGAGTGTTTGCCGAGCTACTCGGGGAGACCGACTCATGGGGGTGTGTGGCGGCGGGGCCGGGGCGGGGGGACTCCGGGTGATTACCGTCACCGCCGCCGATTCAATTAAAGTCTCCCAGCCCACGTGAGCAGCTCCGGCAATGACGCTGGTCATCGGCGTGTGCCCGCAGTGTTCCTATGTGGCAGGCGCTGGTTCCAGCGGGCGGTAAAAGCTGCGAGCTGCTCAGATAACGCGTGGATGAACACGGGCGAGAAACTGCGAGAGTTTGGGGCTAATCTGCATGGGCGCTGGGAGAGAGAGAGATGGGGACGGGCAGGGAGCTGGGATGAGGGGAGCGGATTCCTCAGGGCGGGGTAGATTATAGACTTGCTCAAGTCTTTGATTATGAACATTCATTAACTGATTTAACACAATAAGAATAAAGTTCATTAAAGTATGTATCCTTCTCTGACTGCCCAATGAATCAAAGACTTGTCCACTATGAAGGGAATCTCCTGTTTATTGCCCCAAGCCGCTCCCGGTAACCCTATACCTCCTCCTACCCCTCCCCCCTCCAGTTCCTGGCCGCCTGTGTTGTCATAGCAATTACATTTTGCCTGCTCCTGACTTTGACTCCACTGAGTTCAAAGTGAGAGGGTATCAATCTCCCAGCAGATACCTTGGCCAGTGCTAGGAATGCTGGTGCTATACAGCCCCAGAAATCCAACACCATTACCGATTATACCAGTCCCTGTATCCCAACAAGGAGGGTAGCCATAGGATGCAGGGACTGGAGCCAGTCTAGGTAGATTAGTGAAAAGGAGTGCGTGCGGAGCTGCTCGTGGATGGAGAGCCCGCCGAAGGTGACTTGCTCACTTTACTCACTTAGCGGACCCAGTTGCTCGCGCCACGTTATCTCCTTTGGTCTTTGGAAAGTGTAGCTCTTTGCGTCTTTTCTTACATCAGGTTCAACGTCTTTGTGATGAGGCCCCGTGACGAGCAGCGCGCGTGCGCGGAAATACACTCTCCTCCCCGCATCTAGGAGGCTACACTCTCCTACCCGCATCTAAGAACGTACAATTGTGTACGAAGTTAAAATTCTATGTGCGACGGTTCAACATTTCCGGGAAAAAACCATCTTGAAATGTTCTCTGATGAGATTTTGTTGTTGTTTATTTGTTCCTGTGTTGCTTCTTCCCATTGCTATTATATATGGCTGATATCATCACAAAAAATGTTTTTAGATACTTTATTCATTCTGACAGAGACAGATCTTCCATGAATAGTTTATACAATACTAGTTGCAAAGGTAAGGCAGTAATTATAGATAATTAATGATAAATGGTGATGAAGTAATGTGTTTGATGGTGCGAGCAGCTTTCTATTAAGCACAGAATGTTTCCGTCCAACATTTAATTTCTTCCGATAAAAATATTTTTTGGTATTTAGCGAATTCGAAAGATTAATTATCAATATCCTGGGCATTTGTTATACTCATTGGTTCTGAAGTGGAATTCTTTTAAAAATGACTAACTTAAAGATGAAAATTCTCTGCTATTGCATAATCATATCAGGAATTATAAGTTAGTCTCCAGTAGAGTCTATTTGCGTTAATTTTTGTCCGTTCCTCTGGAGTGTATGCTCCTAGGTTTGGAAAAATAGGGTACGGAGCAGGACGCGGGAACTTCCCCGTGTCCGCTTCCCCTGTCTCTCTATTACGTGGTCGCAAGCGATGGGAGGAGGAAGAGATTTGTGATACGCCCCGTCAGTACATACTAGTCTCCAGTAGATTATTCGGGCGTTATCGATGGGTGGATCCAATTATACAGCAATATCCAGTTGCTAGGTGAATAACTGTTAACCTGCTCGATTTGTATTCTTATCTACTCAACTCTTCTTCAATTTATCCGACCTTTTTCCACTTAAATATAATTGCTCACGTCCCTGTCACACCCACTATTGCCCTTGAACTCTTTCTGTAATCCTCCACTCACCCATTACCCTGTGAGAGTTTTTTTACGTTTTCTCATGTTTTTTCCCCCTTTCCTGCCTTATCCCTTCCTGCTCACAAAGGATATCCCCTCCAGGGGCAGAATGGCGCCACCATCGCCGCCCATTCACAGTATAGAGCGTTTATTGCCCCGTGGCGCCACCTGGCGCTGAACACACACCTCGGCGTCCTTCCCAGCGTCCGGTGCGCAGGCGCAGTGCACGCCCTGTGACCGGAAGTGCTCTGCTCGCGTTGATGTTGATACATCACGCCCCCTATCGGGACGCGGCCAAATGAACACTTTATTACATTTGTCGTAATTCGCTTAACGCCGGCCGACGCTGGCGTCGACGCCGACCAGCGCAAATGGCCACCACTTCCGGTGGCCATGGGAAGAGCTCTCCAGAACTGTAGGGTCCCCCTCCCCCGCCCTTAGCCAGCGCGAAAAATCATAAGCCGATGAAAATGTCATCGAACGAAGATTCTCGCGAGACATGGGCTTGCAGAAAGTTTCCAGTGTGAGTGCCACAGACAGCCATATTGCCGACCAGAAACGAGCGCAGACACTTTATAAGGAGGTCAAGATGGAGAGCTCTACTGTGGTCGTCTTTATGATGTCACTTCAGGTGTTCGTTTCCAATATTTGCGGTAGAATTATTTCATGCAGAATTACAATTAGATTGGATTAAAAGTATACAAAGTGAGATTTTGGGTTAATTTAAAGCCCAATGCATATCCACCGATTTCGGAACATTGATGTAGCTTTGTCAGCAACAAAGGAATGGTAATTTGTCTCAGGCGAGGCATCCTAACAGAGTCGGCCCCAGTCGGTAGATGTAGGACAGCTAGGCAAGGGTCAGCCAACGATTAGTGACCTCCCCATCCTTGAGATGTTCTTTTGCTGGGGACGAGTTGTCATTTGATATTCCTAAATCACTCACCAAAAGATTATCAACATGTTGATAAATCCGGTCTCTGACAACGGAACAATGGTAAATGGCCCCTGATTGGGCGGCCGACACGGGCTGAGGGGTTACGTAATATGCCTGCAACAAGTTCACCGACTCCTATACAATTTGGGAACTAATCGTTCAACCACCATGATTCAAATCTAGTATCACGCCCGATCATGAGTGCTCACTTTGCATACTTTTAATCCAGTCTAATGTAGATGTGCATTGGGCTTAACAGTTTATCATCTTTCCTTTACTCCACTTTAGTTTGAACAGTTCTATTTACTTTTGTACGTTCTCAAAGTCCTGACACTGCATAGGCAATTTAACGAAAGTCTCTATGCTAGAACCAGCAGCAAAAGCCATACAAATCAGCCTTTATTGTCAGTGACCATGAGCACACATCGGCAGAGCGGTTTTAAACGGTGTGACGCTGGGCAGGTTTAAATTTCAGCAGCACCTTTTGTTGAACTGTAGGATGGTGCTGGTGGCGGTTCCTTGCGAGTAAAGTATGAACTAATGACCCTCTGCGATGTTGGTGAAAACAAAGACCATTCAGAAGCGTGGCAAAAATAGCTGGCCATTGGTTCCCTCTGTCTTTGAAATAGGTTTAAAACAGCTTTTTGTCAGCATATTAATGATCATGGGGAGGAGAACAGACTCTCAGGCACAGGAGACTGCCTCTGTGTTTCCCAGCACACTGTGACACAGGTCGGGGAATCATGAGGAGCACTCATGATCGGGCGTGATACTAGATTTGAATCATAGTGGGAAAAAATCCCTCTCCCAGCAGAGATCCTGCGCTCTACTTCCTGTGGTCGCTTGTATCTCTGCTCCAACCTGCCTCTTTGGGCTCAAATCTGGCCCCTATGCCAGTTTTTGAAATATCTTAAATTCTGAGGGCTTTTGGGGGTATGTTGTGTTCTACTTGTACATAGAGATGAACATATTTATATGGTAAATAAAATACTCTCATTTCTGTTTTCATTTATTTCAAACCAGACACATTCTCTGGGATTACTTTCTACAGTATATAGCATCTCATGTGTTGCAAGGCTTTGTTTTGTCAACAATGCCCATGTGCTCCTCTGAAAGGGCATCTAATCAACTGTGGATTCCCATTATAAAATGCTTTAAGTATGAAAAAGAAACAACTAGATTGTCTGTGAAGCTCCTTTAACAATTCCCATAAATCCATACTCATGATATGTGAGTTGTTTGACTTTTGACAGTTACCCTGTTTTGAATCTGAAATGTTCGCTGCTCTCCCCTGTCTTATAGTGGATACAGGCTTTGGGTTGGGGCAGAGACTAAGCCAGCGCTAGCGCCGCGAAAGTTCGGGGGGGGGGAGTGGGGAAAAGAATGGAAGAAGTTAGAAAATGGGAGATCGGATGAATATCGCCATTGTGTAAAAGATCAATGAAGACATGATGTTGATGGTTGGAGAAGCACAGCTGTAGCCTACTCAACAGGAGCTTATTATCTTAACCTTCATACACAAGAGATGGCGACAGTGTTTGAGAATAAATATATATCTATCAACATGATAAGTTAGATAAATGAGTAGTGAGTATAAAGGATTAATGGTTGATAAATTTATTGGGTAATTGATATTGAGAGTAATAGATAATCAAGTGAAGAGTGAGGAGAATTATATTTTTTTGTATTGTTTTTGGTAGCAGTAAGGGTATGTAGTACAATATTGCAATGGCGGTTTTTTAACACTTTTATTTGGTCATAGTTATTTTACATATAACCGCCGGACTCGGCGTGTTATATGTATGTGTTTGGTGAGGTAAAGGAAGTAGTACGGGTGGTGAGAGTTAATGGTGAAGGTTTTGAGTATTGTGGTAGTGAAACCTGAGTGTGTGTACACTGGCCACCAGAGCTACACTAGGTTAGTTCTGGGGTGGGGCCAAATCGGTGGCCACCTTGACCTAGACTGGTTCCCTGTCCCAATGAAATATTGGACTGGTAACGCCCAGCTAAAAGCGACTTTGATTTTCGCTGGTTACATAACACAACTACTCTCCCACTCTCCCAGCAGGATCTCTGTTGGGAGAGTGCCTCTATCCCTCACGAGGTTCCCCAAATACATAATTTCTACTTCTTTTTGATAAAGGATTATGCAAAAATGAAATAATATACACCTCTCAAAAGATAAAAGATAATTTGTTAGAACGTTTCTCTAAAAATCAGCGTAGTATTAGCTGAACACTATTACCCATGATGCACCTGAAAAATGCAATGGAGGCATTACCCATATTGCATCTAGAAATGGAAGGCGTTACCTGGCCTATGATTGGAGAAGGCACATTCAGGACTTGCACACTAGCGCAATCTTGTAATGGCCGCCAAAGTAGGTCACACGAAAACGAAGCATGCGACCTAACTCCTGAGCGTTTGATATGGAAAGAAACTTTTCTTTCTAACTGGAAAATGAAAATTGTTCTTGTGTTGTGAATAACAGGCCAGTTTCTTTAAAATAAAGCATTGTTAGAAAGCTACCACTCTTTGTTGGTATACATATCATATACCCATGCCTTGGCTAAGATTTTCTGTAAGAGCTTGAACATCGGAATTTGTTAGGTAAAAAATACTAAAACATGTTACCTTCCTGTCTTCACAGTGATTTAATGAAAAATCTATCCCGATGACCTATAGAGATTACCATCCTATCTTCTTAGGTGCTTCAAGACGAATAAAATGATACCTACATTGGCAGGCTGTGATAGATATTCCCTGATGTAATGGAGCATTATGACTGATGACAAATAGTCTTATATGAATTATCATATATCATGTATTGAAGTATAACATAAATAACTGTTTTCCGCATATATTTAACTATCTACTGATCTTTATTTGGAGTTGCTATGTCCATTACTAAGGGACTTATGACACCACATGTATCGTTACCAACTTGCGTTTACCTCGCGTAACTCGTGATTTAGCACTCGCGGCAAACTGCGAAACGAAAAACGGTAAATTATCATGTATGCCCTTTCTTAAATCTACTGCACTCGTTCTTTTAGCAGTCTTGTAGAATGGCTTCTAACAGCTAAACCTCAGGAGAATAATTGACATACGGATCAGAAGCCGAAAAAGCTGGGCTGTGTCTCAGAATTCAAGCTTTTATACATAGGCCCACACTCTACCGTGAAGCCGCATCTGGTATCACACCTCGTTTTCGATTAAGCAAAACGCCGCTGGTTTTCGGCGAGTGGGGTGCTGTTACGTAAGACCAGCGCAACCCGTTATCACGGCGATCGACGCGCCTAGCTTATGTGCAAGAGGTGAATAGGCCAGGCTTCCGGGCTAACCTTGACCAACAAGCTATAAGTCACTCTCCCTGAAGATCTTTCATACGGCTTGGAGAGTGTGTCATTTCGTACTCTTGAAGCCATTTTTCCATGTTGTTGGTGTGGGGAACGTACCTTGTAGACCCGTCGGGGCGCGACTTCACAATTAACGAGGTAGGCTTTTTTCAAGCACCGATTTTCACGCTATGTGCACATTTCCGGTCCTATATTCGATTCTCATTGGTTGGGTTTGGGGTTGTCAGTGGGTGCATGTACACAGTGAAATTGATGTCCTGTTATTGGTGGGGATGCAGGGAGTTACCCTTCCAGCCCTACCTTGACCCCTTGAACTTTGTCCTTGGGGTTGTAAACAATGCTTTTAGCCTAGATATTACCTATTTATGTGCAGTTTCGTCACCATCTGGCTCTTCAGGTATTGTGAGGATTTTCCATGTCTTGTTTTTGTGATATTCTAATAGGTGGAAAATAAATAGAAAGGTAGGTAGCAGGTATATAGGTATAGGTCGGAGGTAGGTAGGTAGGTAGGTAGGTAGGTAGGTAGGTAGGTAGGTAGGTGGGTAGGTAGGTAGGTAGGTAGGTAGGTAGGTAGGTAGGTAGGTAGGTAGGTAGGTAGGTAGGTAGGTCGTTTAGTTGGGGAGATAGATATAATTAATACGAGATAGAGTGGTTTTAAATCAAAGCATTTGCATGGTCCTTGGAGTTGACCCTGCCCAATATCCTCGCATGTGCTTGGATATTACGACGATCAATTCCCCGAAGCGTACGGTTGCATGTATCTGAAACCAGACAATATTGTATATTTATTATCCACCTGACATAAAGTGTCAATAGGAAACACACAGAGAGTATTATGGACATACCCAGCGCATACACATATGTTGTATGCTCCGGGGGCGTATATGGAAAAATAGTGCATACAAAAAAATAGTGCATAACTAAAAAGAACTGATATTGACATGCCACTTGTCCAGAAAAGGTGGATAATAAATACAATATAGACTGGTTTCAGATAAATGCTGTTGTATACTCCTCGGAGTTGTCTCGCACTCGGATATTACTCCGCGTCAACTTCTCACCGCATACGACCGCTTGTATCTGAAACCAGTAAATATTGTGTATTCAACTTCCTCTTACCTACCTATGTATCTACTTACCAACCACCCAACCTACCTACTTACCTACCTTACTACCAACCGACCGACATACCCTTTATCAACCTACCTACGACTTGTCATTTTCTTCATGATTCAGGGCGATTTTACACATATTTGCATATAAAGGAATGGTGCCAACATATCTGTGCTGTATTCCCATTACCTCACTCCTCGTAATTTTCCCCGTAGACTTAACATTGGTAACTCGTATCCAACGCCCATGGAGTATTTTGAAAAAATATCCAATGGGAGATTATGTCACAAAGATTAGCCCATTAGTCAATGTGAAGGGTGAGATAAATTCAGAAACCTATTCATGTTTTGGGTCAGACCCCGATCCCATCGAGTTTAAATCGCTATGTAATTCATACTCGATGGAATATGAGCTCTGACCCTAAGCTGTCATAGGTTTCCTCTATAGTATCCCCCCTCATACCTGCTGTATCCCACAGTGGTTGTCTCCTGCTACCCTCGTGCACACAGGTCACGAATGAGAACGAGCCCAGCTTGCCTTTTAAGCTGCAAATCTCTTCCTCCATGGCTCGGGCAGGTCTTGCGGGTCCCACACCTTGTTACCACAAGAATACAGGGTGGCGCAAACTAGTTTTACCCCGCCTTCGTGGGTGTGTATGTTTGATGAGAGGATGGGTTGAAAAAGTTGTGTTTTTGTCGTAGGATCGTTCTGTCGTAGGAGTTGTGCATACCCCTGAGTGACTCACCGGTTGTAAGCAGAAGGAGAGCATATGATATAAGCAGGGGGGTTGCTCCCCCTGGTACAAGTATAGCCATAGGAGTAACATTAAAAAACACTCAACGATCACCTAGGTAAAGTGAAAGTACTACGTCATGGCTGTGGCGTAGTGAATACGAGATGACGTCATAGGCGATTGACCAATCAGCGACCAGGATTTCAGAGAGAAGAGAAGACGAGATTTAAACGTTCCTGACAGTGAAAGGGGTGAAATGAATCCAGAACCGCACTCGAATCATAAAATACACAATACTCCATTCGTTTGGAAGCACCGGGTTTTTCTCGTTACAATTGCGGAGCATCCAAATAATGGAATAATGTTGCTCTGGGGTCCGGTATGTCCAGCAAGTGAGTTCTGTAACGATGTTTTAGGTGAAGTAACTCTAAATTTCACATTTTAAACTTAAAAGGTGTATCATAGTTTATCTATCCCTAGGGGTACTAACTATAATAGTGTCATCTTTTTCTATTTAGTGACCATAATAATGTTAGACCAAGCTGGATATTTCATACATCCCTAAAATGTTGCAATATGTACTTGCTTATTCAACTTTTTTTTTTGTTGAAATTTTGTTTGTGTTTTTTCTTCTTTTTAGCATTATATATTCGACGTCATATTGGATTATTTTTCGGTAATTCCTATCATGAATTACGTAAAAAAAAAATCCTTTTCTCTGTTGATTGATACCGTTTGTCCTGAGTAGAGAATGGGCAGCATGCATCTTTTTCCGTGCATTTCGTAATTCCCTAACATTAACAATAAAGGTGGTTTTCATCATTACCTCTTGTTTACTGTTCCTGGGGGTAATTCAAATGAGCCAATCATCATTTCAGACCAGGTTTCTTCGACATTATCTCAAAACCAGGCATTAAGCGTATTCTTTCTTGGTTTCCTGGGTCTGGATGAACTGCCCGTTTTATGTCAATGTCACATTGCTCTCTTCATCTCGCCCCTGGGAATTCCAAGGTTTATTTGGCCTCGAGACGACATGGCCTCTCGTCCTCCTGTTAGCCAAATGGTGTGTATTACCCTTCCAGAAAGGAATGAAACATCAGATGTTTACTGAGAGTGTCACTCGTAGCACTCCAATATAGGTGCCTACTCTCGCAATATTTGAAAGAAACACAGAATCAATTGCAATGCATTTGATTCAATATTTCATTTTTTATGAAAAAACACCAACTACTTGGATATACATAAGCTTATTTATCATCCACCTAAGTCAAAGTGTCCATAGAAGACACATGAGCAGCGTGTATCTACAAACTTGGAGCATACGGATATGTTGTATGCTCCGGGTTGCAAAAACCGGCGCAAACGAAAAAATAGTGCATATGAAAAAATAGTGCATACCTACATAAACTAATAACAGTATGCCACTTGTCAGGAAAAGGTGGATGATAAATATGCTCCTCAGAGTTGACCCTGCGCAATATTCTCGCATATGCTTGGATATTACTAGGCGTCAACTAATTGGAGCATACGACCGCTTATATCTGAAACCAGTCAATATTGTGTATATCTTATACTAAACTCGATAGAAGGTGTTATTAAAGACAAGAGAGTGTCCTCGATGCGCGAGTGTTGAACAGTTGAACTACTTCTAAAGTCACATGATTCAATATATCCTGCCAGAGGTAATCTTTATGACATCTCTGTTTCAGCCATTTCCCCTGGATAGTTTCGCCTGAATCTACGTACTTAAATTTGCATTTATAAGACCTATTTGCAAAAGTGTCTCGATTAACTGGCAGTGGCCCGTCCATACTCATCTCAAACAGAATAGCACTGCAATAGTCGTTTCTCGACAAATATCAGAAAATGACTCATGTTATAAAAATTGTTTCTTTTTAATTTTACAAATCATATGAAGCCAGAAAGAAAACCATCTAAAATACCCTGGGGGCCATCCATAAAGTATGTACGCAGAAATTCCAAAATTTCTGCCCCCATCCCCTCCCAATCTTATACGCAATGGAACCAAGAACGAGCATACGCAAAATTTCCGAATGTTTTTTTACCCCCCACCCCCACCCCCTCAGCGCGTACGAACTTTAAGGATGGCCCCTTATTTTGAAGTTAACGTCATGGTGACCTAGTAGAGAGAGGTCACTGAGTGCATTCCAAATCATCTTGACAGTGAATAAAACTCGTTTTATTGTTGACCCAAGTCACTTACTGTGCCCACACACGGAGTGTATCAGGGGTACAATGAATCCAGGATTTCTCTGCTACCCCCTTCCCTTTAAAGGTTCCTTCCGCTGTTGTTGACTGACGACAGCACAAATTGCTGTAAGTGTTTGTGTAAGACAGAGCGGTGGGGAAATTGGATCGTGCGTGGAGGTGCGACAAGAATGAATCACGCCACACGGTGTAGGGGAAGGTGTGCGGTCCAAAACTAGCAAAAACCTCCACAATTAGCAGAAATAGATGCGTTTGCTATTTGTGGGCAAGGCATTTGTTCAAATCAGTAAAATGTCACGATCGTTGATAGAGGATAATCTCTTTGTACATACGTTAACTACTAAATGTATATGTTGCTGTGGGGGTAAGTCAAACAGGTTATAAATACGTCGAAACCCTCGCAGGATAGATAAGAACAAAAATGCCAGGGGGGAGATGAAACAGGGTATACGCAGTTCACACTGCTGGAGAATTTAGCAACAACATTATTTTCATCATTGGGCGATTGCAGATGTTGTGAAATAAAATGAATCCGTAAAAAATCATAAAAATGATAAAACTAAACGGTATTTTTTCTGAGACAATTTGATTTCAATTGATCAAAATGAATATGTCATTCAAAGATAGAAGTGGGCTTTTTTCTTAATAATACGAGCAATATCACTGTGATATGTTTACCAAGCAAGCGTTGTAATAAAGCAAACCACATGTTTGGGGGCGTTTTTTCTTAATTAACGAGTGTAGCTCATTCATTTGTTTATCTTTTTGGTCTCGGTATTTAACAGCATCCTTACTTCAACCTGCTTGTACTATAGTAGGTCTACTCATTATAATATATTTTTTCTAGATTCAATTTGGTAGCTCCTCTAAAAGCATCATGTACTGCTTGCAGGCATGTCATTCGTTGAAGATGGATGCTTATATTTGTCTTAGGGCATTCAGTAGGCCTTCAAGCTGTTTATTTCTAGGGTGTATATCATTATAATGGTTCAATTTTTTTCATATCATTATAAAAGGCGATACTATACTTTAACGCAACCTTCGATACACTGTAGGTATAGGGCGGCTTTAGTTCTGTGCCATTTACAACGCACCCATGTTGTGTCGTTGGCATCTACATCTTTTGTGTGTGCTTTCCTGCTTCTCATTTAATTCCTTCTAGATATGATTGCATCATTTAACCTATTTCACTGTCCAGAATCTCTGACGTTCATGAATCACTCTAATTATCCTTATTAAGTAAGATATTGTAATTGGCTACCATTGATAATATCATAAAGGCATGGTAAAGGTTATGCATTGTCAATATATCTTAATTAATTTCCGGCTTGTTCTTGGAGTGGGTGGTGGAGCTTCGTGGGAATTTCTTAATTAACAGAAATTCAGCGTTACATTAACATGTATTTGTAATCTGTGTCACGAGCAAAGCTAGTTCACATTTCAGATTACCTTCATATAATTCATTTGGGATTCTTTTCAAGACACACTGAAATCCGGTATTATCAACGACATAAAGAAAATGTACAATGGGAATCGTTTGTGTAGGAACAAATTCAAAAATAGTAGTCTCATAAAAACATCTTTCAATATGTTGATGGGCTGGTAAATCGTTTGTGTGAGAACCTAAAACATATTCAAAAGTAGTAGTCTCATAAGAACATGTTTCAATATGTTCGTCTAGAAACACAATTTCTTATCACGGGAAAATATTGTGTTTAGTTTGTCTGCCCCGTTTTAACCCATACAATACGGCTGCTCGATCACGCAGATCATAATGCCTGAATTACGCCTAATCCCGCCGGCCTTACGTGCCGAATCCCGCCCACACCCTCTCCACGCTCACCCACGGTGCCATTTACCCACGCCGCCGAGCCGCCAAGAAAAACACACACACAAAAGTAGTTATCATCTTGAGATAATATTTTCATGCGGAAATAAGACGTCATTCAGACATGCGCACCAGCGCCAATCAGACTGGCCGACGTCTGTGCTGCCGCCGTCGCCGGTGGCGGCGCTGCAGTCGCCACTTCCGGCCTGGCTTGTTTGCGTGTCTGGCGTCGTTTTGTTGGGGCTGTTACCTGCCCTCCCGGCCCCGCCCCATTCACCTGCTATCCCGGTCCCTAATTATGTTTAGATTGGGCGAGCGCCACATTTGCTTCCATGGCTGCACGTGGGCTACTACCAGAGGCGAGGGTTAGGAGGGAACGTGGTCTTGTGAACCTATGATGCCAGACTTTCCCATGCACCAGAGTCTGTGTCTGGAAGGAGTAGAGAGTATGAGGGATGAGGGATTCTGAGGTGTGATGCATAGAAGTCCTTGTTCTTGTTCTTGCATGGTGTGAAGCCATTCTGGGGTGCGAAAGATGGGATATATAGTTAAATAGCATATGAATATGATGAAAATAAATGCATATATCCGTATATAACTGGATTTTTTTCTTTCATTGATAAAGAAACTGTTCTTACAAAAGAAAGATCTTTCACCGCAACTGCGTATGGGATTACGGGTAATAAATAATATGAGGTTAAATAGATTTAAAGATAGCTTAAACGATTTGTAGAATACTTGATTGTAAAAAAAAGGGGAAATACTGACAAACCTTTCTCAAGAAGAGAAAGCTTATCATTTAAAGAAAACTGGAGACCTAAGTCACAAAGTAAAACAACAGAAAACTGAGCTTTTGGTCCTGCGATTAATACCAATAACAATAACGATTATATCGCACTGTCTCTCTTATGAAGGATGTTAAAGTAAAGAGATTTGCCAAGGGCATTAAAGGAAAGGTGATTAGAGACACGGGCACATTTTCCCAATACTTTCGATCCAATCATTCCCTGTGACATCACTCATTGTTTGATGTACTACCAGGTTTGGCTTAACCTTTATCACCCATCGAATACAAAGACCCCCGTGAGGATGTATGGGCACTCAGTAAACCACGACCCATCATATAAATCCTGTCAGATTTAATAACTGGTATACAGATTCAAATCTGTGATATACGGAATCAAAGCCATGGTATACGGGAAAATAGTCCCTTGATGCAATACAGCAAAGAAATATTCCCTATTTCTAAACCTTTTAATGTGGCAATTACTTGGTGTAATTTATTCGAGAAGATGGATGACAAATAAAGCAAACGATGGTTATATGGACAGAAGGACCTGTAGACCACTCGAGGTTAGCATCTTAATACACTGGCTAGCGCTCGTGTATTACTATGCATCAACCTCTCATGGTTTACAGTCGCCAGTCCACAAAACCATCGATTATTGTCTATGTCCATCATACATGGCGCCGCCCTCGTCTCCTGACATTACTGCAGACTCTCACACTCCGCCCGTGGACAAAAGAGAAAGTTGGGAGCTGGGTAAATAGAATTAATTACTAGAATTTGTTGTCAAATTTTACCTAAGATTTTTTTTATTAAAAGGCAAATATTTAATTAGATAATGAATAGATAAATGAAAGTGATAATAAGGAATAAAGAGAAAAGGAAAAGAAAAACAAACTTTAAGAGACATTTGGCGGTGGGTGGGTGGGTAAAATCGATGGAGTTTGGTGTATGTATAATAGTGTTGAAGGATTGGTGCAGGCGGAAGTGGAGGGTGTATGGGATAGGTAGTTTATTGCAGTGACAGGCAGGTGGATAGACTGGTTTCCTGTCCCATTCAACAATGGGACAGGTAACGCCCACTGAGAGTAATGTGTGATCGACCTTGAACTTTTGCTGGTTCCCCGCTGATTAACAGTGGCAAGAACTATGATACGAAATAAAGTAATAGCAACCTTTTAAAAGATAAAAGATATCGATAGGTTTACAGAGCCATCTGTCCATATGACATATATATTTTACGATTTTAGTGTGGTTCTGGATTTTTTTTTCTCAAGAATTTGCATTCGACAATGTTATAGTCGTTCTTCCACGCAAACAAACAAGGTGCGTCTGAAAACATAATACATGTGTGATGATATAATGCAAATTTCTCCAGGTCCTTAGAAGTACGTTAAAGATTCATCTTACTCCTTTCAATGGCATTAGAATACCATCATGATTTTGAGAATAATTCAAATTAACTTTACAAATCCAGTAAGGAACGTATCCATCTCAATTTCTCGCATCCTGCCGCTGATTGGTCAGTTTCGTTGTGACTTCATCTCCCAATGGCTTAATACTGTCCCTCAACGTGGATGATCGTTGCGTGTAGGTTTTAAATGTTACTCCTACGGCCAAACTTGTACCAGGGGTCAGATAATGCTACTTTCTACTCTGTGACACTTGCTCCTCCTGCCCCACCCTCTCCTCCTGTCTCAGTCCCTGTCAGACCCTTCCAGGCTGGCCAAGTGGTCGGTCTGTCAGCCCCCCCCCCCCCCACCCCCGGCCCGCCCCCGGTAAATGCGGCCATGATCCGTCCACTCGGTCCGACAAGTGAGACCGGCTTTTAGTGAGGACCTTTCTGATGATAGATGAGGTCATAAAGTAGTACGTGTTCTCTTAGTGTCCTTCTTGAGGCACTTTTCTGTTTCTAGATTTCCATTTCTACACCCGTCCCATTAAACTGGCCCTTCAGTGCGTCCTTCTCACACAGGCAATACGTTTTCACTAATGGCGTTTCGATCTAGGGTCTGCCACAAAATCGCTAGACTTTGACGTTTTTACGTTTGAAAGTGCTTATTTTAATGTATCTTTCGCAACTTTTCGAAATGAGAAACTGTGGCATGGAAAGTGTCACTATATAGCAGCACATTTCAAGCCCTGGCTAATATTGATAACTCGAAACTAGCGTTTCGAAGAGAGAAAACTGTAAATCTTAAAATTAAGTCAACTCTGTGATGGGATATACATGTAATGTTAATTAATATGTTCATCTTATATGCGAAAGAGTGTCCATAATTGATTATTTCTACCATGGCCTCTGCTGTTTGGAATTGAAAGTAATGTAATTTTCGTCGCCTTCAGTCGCGGTCTTACAATCTTATATGTTGAAGGCGGTTATGAATATAGGAAACCAAGTACATCAATTGACATGTTTTTTCTGCCTTTTACGATATGCCTTTCATTTTGAAGAGAGGATAGTTCTCCTGAGATCGAAAGTCATCAGATAAGTGAAATGTAACGTCCCCCACACTTAGTTTCTGCAGTAGGCAATATTGTCTGGTATCATTTAGTCTAATGTATAAGCTTCTGCTGTATAGCTATTCCTCTTCTCCTAATTGGATGGCAGTGGTGGCTCCTCATGTCTCCCAAAGGCTGCTGGTTAATGTTTTGATGTTGTGCTTCAGGTGACCCTAAATCTCTCTCTCTCTCTCTTTCTCTCTCTCTCTCTTTCTCTCTCTCTCTCTCTCTCTGTCTCTCTCGCTGGCTCTCTCTCTCTCTTTCTCTCCCTGTCCCTCTCTCTTTCTCTCTGTCTCTCTGTCTCTCCCTCTCTCTCTACCTGCTTACCTTCTCTATCTCTGTCTCTCTCTGTCTCTGCCTCTTTCTCTTTCTCTCTGTCTCTCCCTCTCTCTCCCTTTCTCTATCTATCTATCTTTCTATCTCTTACATGTGCCATTTGCCGATAAGTTAAAGAACGATATTATATGGAGACATGGTTAGTGTAACTAAATGGAATCTGTGAATATTCCCGACCAAAATGTCGAGGAACAGATGGAATTCAGGTGCACTCATTGTGTATCTTTATCATCCTATACCTCCAAATATTTTCTTAAAACGCCATTCCTTTCACCATCTAAATAAGTCACGTGGTAAGGAGGGTAGCATTAACTTTAGTTCGTCGCACTGTGGCGAACGGAATCCGTTCAGCTGGCCAGTAGGTGTGAGACATTCGCGCACAGGTATGCAATAATACTTTGCATCCTATAATCACATATGCGCCCAGGTCCTCTCTGTCTACGTTCTGCACTAACCATAGAGTATATGTCCCCTCCCTACTCTCCAAGCTATGTAAACCACCGAAGAGTATGAGATCAGAAAATCGATTTGAAAAAAGAGTAGGCTCCCTTCCTCCTTTTAACCTCCACATGAAACCAGTTCCTAAACCAGTCTCTTTAAATACCTGAAGGTATCAGAAATCTATATTTACACTGCACATTACACGAGGGGTAATAGCATCTACTCACTTGTGATCTATTTGGAATCAATAATATCTCATGCGTATCTCGATCAGGGTGGGAATCTACTCTGAGTGAAAGTCAGAGAATCAATAGTTGAGGAATTCCCGAAATTCTCAATTTTGCTTTTACGCCTATCGTTGATGTGCCTTTTGTGGTGATCGACAAATACACATATTGCTTTTAGAATTGTATGCCCGCAAAGCTGACTCTTATGTATGTTTCATAAGATCTCACACTCTCTAAGTCGTATTCTGTACCAGGTTCTCGCTGCACTCTATGGGAGAAGAATTCTTAACGAACTGGGCTTAGAGCCATGAGAATCCACTGGCACACTGTATTCCCGCTAGGTGGCATCATCGAGATTGTAGGAATCTTTGGGTTGCATTAATGTACTTCTTTAACACGGGAGGCAGGCCAGTGGATTCTCAAGGCTCTTAACCTAGTTCGTTAATAAATTATTCTCCATAAAGCATAGTGAGAGTACAGAATACGACTTAAAAAGTGTGAGATCTTATGAGAGGGGTGCTTTCAGCCATTCATGTACTAACTAACAGGGTTAGCGTATTTGCTATGTATCCAGCTATCCTTCCTAATGAATCCACTATGTGCTCTCCACCTCTTGTGGGACTACACCTTCCAAGAAGGAACTGCATCGAGATCAATAGATATTAAAATTACGCCATGAGCTTTGGTTGCGGAGTTATCTCACGAGGCAAAGCCAAATGAGATTATGTAGCAAATCAAAATGAATGGCATATTTTCAGTGGCTATGGATCGAGTGCGGCTCAGATTCTATCTCACCCCTCTTAATGACTATTTGGCTAACATCTGCGACATCATCTCCTATTGAGTCCTGTTTTTGAATACTCCAAAGGCGTTTAGTACGAGCTCCCAATGTTCAGTTTAAAAATACCAGGGGTGAGATATACACAATATTACCGTGATTTCTATCTGAGTGTAGTTGACGCGTAGTAATGCGTACTGTCAACTACAAGGAGAAGACGGCTACTCAAATTGAAATCATGGTAATGTTGTATTTATTACTCACCTTTCGAGTAATTATCAGGAAAATATCTTGTGAATTTGATCATTTGAATTAGTTCCTATAATGCCCGTCAGGTGGCCGAAAAAGCCATATTCTCCTAGGAGATTCCGGAGGTCCGTATTCTACTCAGTAGCGATCTTTATCCTACCCCTAATATAAAATCCCATAGGTTTAACATTGAGTTTCCGTATGCCACGCTGACTGGCATACAGAGTTTTATATGCCACTGGTGGCATACAGAATTGTTATCATGTGATATTCCAAAATCGAGGAGACAGGGTAGGATAAAATCAAAACCTGATTTGTTTTAATATTGGCTACCGCATATCACTCCTGGAGTTTTGGCTCCTGACTTCACTCGGCTTCGCCTCATGAAGTCACTATGCCAAACTCCAGTCGTGGCATACGGTGGCCAAGATTAAAACTCATCCAGTTTTACGATAGTAAGCTTCATAGGCTTAGTATGGAGACTCCGTATTCGGTGGGTAATAAAATATATGGAACTCATCTTTAGAGGTAGAAAATAGTTGGCAGTGCGATGGTGACCGACCGTTACATGGCGATAAGAACCTCGACTATAATCAGCACTGAGAAGCAATTAAGGATGTAGTGGCTAATAACCGGAACCCGATTATCCCGCCAAAAATCCCCCGACAGACGACAAGACAAGAGAGGTTTGGTGGAGAGTATACATTGTATGAAATTGTTATGACACAAACAATAATCTCAGAGGCCCGTTTGATAACCAAGGATCGTGCAAGAGGACACTTTTCTGTACCTCGCACAAGGGCTATCATTTAATAAGTTTTAAGTTCGTTCGCTAAGATAGTCGTAGCCGTCCATAAAGTCGCCCATAAGTGTTAAATAGAGTTTACCCACATCGTCTCTGGGTCTCCTTGGCGTACAGAAAAGGGTCCACATGTACGAGCCTAGATTATTAAACGGGCCCCTGGTTAGCCTGTGGCCTTAAGGCAAGGGTTGTTGGGTATTGGGTACTAATTTTTGAATAATTAGATACATGGATAGATAAAAGATAAAAATTAAAGATACATTTTACATATCCATCTTGGAGCTACTCCTTTTAGCCTGTGACGATAAGATAACGCGCAAGGGCTGTTGGGTATTTTACCCGGATACCAATTATCTTGCCAATACATTGCCACCAAAGAACCCTTCCAAAAGCTTTTTTATGGTACTTCTATACATTTATTTTCCACCTAATACTCCTCTACATACCAGGAACATACAGATATCTTGTATGCTCTGATATGCAAATCCCAGCGCATAGAGAAAAAAAAATGCGAGTGAAAAAGTAGTGCATACCTAAGATGAACTAATATGGATATCCCACTTGTCAGGAAATGATGGATGATAAATACAATATAGACTTGTTTCAGATTAAAGCAGTTGTATGTTCCTTGGTGTTGACTCTGCGGAATATCCTCGCATACGCTCGGATATTACTACGCGCAAACCCCTCGGAGCATACGACCGCTTGAATCTGAAACCAGTGAATATTGTGTATTTACAAAGTTGGTTCAATTCCAAAAAAAACTAATTTGGTTGTAAAAATTCATAAGGGGATTCGTTGAACATCGAGATGGAGGGGGGGGGGGGAGATTCGAGTGTATTTGCAACGTTTCCTCCCAATGAATAGGACTTCTTCGGGCAGTTTGATTGGTACAATATTGTGAATATTGTGTATTTACACACATGTATGTATATATACATGTATTCATAAACAGACTCTGTGTCCTGAACATGGTTCCTGGGATGATCATGCAGTGGTCTTTAGCGTTACCCAGCCTATGATTCATGACCCAGAAGGCCCTGTGGTTATTAGATTGTGCCTGTTTATTATACTGCACATGGCCTTCTCAGGCGCCTCACATGTAAATAGAGGTCCCCTCGTATCGCCATGCGCAACCGGATTAATTCTATAATCACAAAGCGCATGCACGCTGCCACACCACCATGCACCAGCCCCCGGGAGCCATTGGATGACTCAGCGAAATTGTCTTAGGTCGCTGTGTCCGTATGGCTTATCGCTGTGAAACAGAAAACCTTAGTCAGCGACAGAGTTTATCGCTAAACCACGATTACGTTGCAGAAATAGTTCACCTTTTACTTCAGCTAGATATTAAACAACTGCCTAAATTGTTGATGGAGTACAGTGGCAACACGCTCTGTGGTTTAATTGATCACACGGTACATCTGATGATCTATGTCTGTTCCGTTTTGGGGTTGTTTTGACGCGTGAATTGCATTGTTTGGTCTACCCCCACTTGTATCAATATGAACCATTTATCAACTGGGAATAAGCCTACTTTCCTGATTCATTTTCTTTTGTATCGTGCCTTTTTGTTCTTGTTTCTCCATATGTTTTCATATCGTCTCTGTGTTAGTCTTAATGACACTTAAATGGAAGATCGTCCTACCATTGGATGAATCTACACTGTCAATAAATTTTTCTTGACAAAAAACACCAAAAAACCTTCAGGTGTTATTTTACTCCAGATGATGTTGTTTCTGTGTCCCTTACCCCAATTGGCCCCATGAGAGATTCTTAATAGGCTGGCTGGAAAGTTAAAGCAATTGTTAATCTTTTTGACTTTGCTATTGTATTACACAGTTCTTGCAGATCCATGAGTTTTGTTGGTGAGTCTAATGCAGCGTTTCCACCTGCCGATAATGACCACCGATTATGGCATCTCACGCCACCGACCGATTTTAAATTCGTCAAATCTAGTGCAATATTCGTGAGGTGGAAACAGAAATGGTGAACGATCTTTCTCCCCTGCCTTATGCAAGATGATACCACCGACCGACTTCTGCATCCACCAACGTAATGAATTAATCATCGACGCTCTACATTTTACGCCCAAAAGTCAGTGAGTGTCCACTACAGTTTTGTAGTGCAGGTTTTGTACCACCGACCTTTCACAAGGAGAACCACTGACCGACTTTTATACAGCGTGAACATTATCGGTGGGTTCTTAGTCCACTGGTGGAAACACTGAATTAACACAGTGTACGATTTCGAACATCAATGTTCCGTTATCGGCAATAAAAGGACACTCATATGCTCAGGCGAGGCCCCAAAACTGAGTCGTTCAGTGTGGCACCCCCTCCAGAAATCTGCCTAAGATCAGAAAATGGCCCCCGTTGACATGTACCTTTGCAGCCAATGAATTGCAGTCGGATGTTCCGAAATCGCGACCGATGAATTAAGAAAAATGTTTCTCCCTGTTGTCAGCGACACTAGAGTTTAAGAAAAAGAAACCTGTGGTACATACCGATATCGGATAGTAATCAGCATATTTAATCGCTGGGTGAGGAGTTATTGGGTGTACCACACACAGATACGTGGTCAGATTCTGTCCCTCACCGATTAGTGCACCCAAGTTGACCAACAACTAGACTTGTAACACAGTCGGTGGGGTAGAAAATCGTAATGATATTGCACAGTGTGGACAGAATTGCTTAGGACGTAGTCCCACAACCCTCTTCCTAGTATCACACTGTTGATTGACGCCCTGTGCAAATGTGCATGAGATACGTTAAGACTAGCTTACTATAAAGGGGACTTAATCGTTCGAAACGAAATCATACAATGTGTTTTCCACTTTAGGGTGTTCGTATTACTCATGCCACTATTGACGTGATGTTTACACCAATGCCAACGTGGACAATTTTCATTTCCAACCAGTCGCCCCTTTTGAAAACGGGATATAATCAGCTTTTAGAGAATATTTCTCGGAGCTTTAATCAATTTTCTGAAGGATTTAAGGATTATCTTTAATGGACGCGAATCTATTTTCATATCGAATTTGGTATTATTGGATTTGGGTAATGTTTTAACCAAAAGAGAATTTAAAACCACAGTGTGAATTCGCGAAACAGCCTCTCTGGGTTTAGGAAATCATCAAACGAACAGAGATCATAACAAGCCCCAGTATTCAACTACGGTTAGGTTCTTTAAAGGCCCTTTTTCATTGGCCGACAAAAATGGTGTACATTTTCTGTGTTCTCCTAATAGCCTATTTACATTTTGCGTCAGCAGTGCTAAAGGTCTGTCGGTGGATCCTGACTGTAGATCGGTGATGGCCAATGAAAATGGGCTATTAGTAAAACACAAAAATTCTACACCGTTTTCGTTGGCCAATGGAAATGGGCCTTATGGGAGATCTAAAGAACGCCAGTCTTTTACTTGGGGAAGGTCTAGCTGGGAAAACGAAGAGTATCATGATCACTCCTTAAATAGATTCTGAAAAGGCCTGGAATTGGCGCCAAGTAGCCTCGTACGGGCTGCGAGTGGCCATGCATTGGCTCAATGGCCGACAGAAACGGGTCCATGATTAAACAAGCCGACCCCAGGAGGTCTTATCAAGGCGACTCATTGCAGTCTCAATTGGCCTTCATCAGGGAATCAATAAAGGTCCCTCATGTGAGACCATAAATGAGGGCAAAAAGAGCGCCGGAGAGAACTCAATGAGACTGATGCGAACTTGTGGAGGTGTGGAGTCGGGGTTAAGGGTTGGGGAGGTCACACCTCTGCCCGGGCTCAGAGGTGAGAAGACAGGCGGGAGGGGGTGAGAGGAGGGGGTCGGCGGAGGGGGCAGGACGTGTTTGATGGATTTACAGGTGAGGGAATGTCAGAGCTCCTTCACCTAGAGATGGATCTAAGTAGTGCAGGTTGAATAAGGACACTGGTTACGTCGTAGACATGGCTACATGATGATACTGGTTAATCTGTAGGCATGGCTAGAAAATAACACAAGTTAAATTGTAGACATGGCTAGGTAATCATACTGTTTACAATATAGACATGGCTATAGTCCTGAGCGTTTAATATGGGACAAGAAACTAGTTTTTTTTCTAACTTGAAAAAGGCAAATCGCTGTTGTTTCGTGAATGATAGGGCGATTTTTATAAACAAAACATTGTTAGAAAACTTGGCCTATCTGTTGGTATATACCTGTTATACCTGTGGTATGGCTTAGATTTCCTTTATAGATTGAACATCGGAATTTCTTAGGTAAAAAACACTAAAACATATTACCTTCCTGTCTTCACAGTGATTTAATGAAAAATCTATAGCAATGACCCATAGAAATATACACCTCATCTTCTTAGCTATTTCAAGACAATTAAAATGATACTTATATTTCCAGGCTGTGATAGATATATTCTGAGATGCAGAAGCAGTATGGCAGATGACAAAGGGTCCAAAAGAGCCCTAAAACGTGCTTTTATGATGTTATTGCATTTTTGACATATGGCATAGCTAGAAATGGTTAATAAGTACCAATAAATAACATTTAATCAATAAGATAACCTCCTGGTTGTATTCTGTGGGGGGATCATCTACAAATCACTCTTTATTAGAGATAGGACTGAAGGAAAATCAAGCATTACTTGCTTACCTATAAGTCAGTGATTCAAGCAGAAATATGACCTCAGGCCAAAGTTCTTTGATAAAATGACAGGTGGCACCACATTTTTAGAATCTTAACCTACTTAATGTGCGAAAATGTTATTTTTTACAAATACTACATTTGATTGAACTAGATACTGTGATTTTACCCATATTAAACGCTCAGTACTATAGGTGATGATACTGGTTTCACTTTGGACATGGTGAGGGGGATACTTGTTACACTGTAGACATGGCTAGAAAATAATACAGGTTACACATACATTGTAGACATGGTGAGGTGATGACACTGGTTAGATGGAGATTTGATGACGCAACTACACACAGTATGTAGACTTATATAGAACTGCATCAAGAATCGTATAAATAGACAATACTCTACGAGTTTGGATGGGCCGCAATCGTCATCGAGGCAAAGTAAGTGACGATAATTGCCCATTCAAACGAGTGAAGTTTTGTGTATTTACCGATTCGAGTCTGGTTCTGGATTTATCTCATCTCTTTTCATGATATTAGATATCATCAAAATTTCACAATAATTAGAATAGACTTAGCAAATCTATATGACGTCATCTCAAATTCACTACATGGATGATCGTTGAGTATTGTTTTTCTAATGTTATTCCTATGGCTAAACTTGTACCAGGGGTGAGATGAAGTGATGTATGCTCGTCACGTTACATACATTCTGCACACAGAGAAGTGCTCGGACTTGCTCACGGTTGAATCATTAACCAGACCAGTCCCCTTCACCGCGAGCAGCTCCGGGCTGCGGCCACACGAGTCGCTCAAAAGTTAACGCCGACGCTCTCAGACCTCTCAGCCTTCCCTGCTTTCTATTGCATTTCCTGAAATTTCCCGCGACAGAGGAGCATGACCGTAGGGCCACATCGTGATGACATTGCCAGGCGGAGTTGCTCACTCCGTCTTAACCAACAGTTCCTGTGTCTTTCCCCGCGTAGCTTTTGTCGCCACTTGCTCCAGCTCCGAGCACCAAAGCCTTGGGAAACAGGTACGGCCACGGTCGGGGAAGGATTATTTTGACTCTATTGCCCTGGCCTCTGATCCGATTTGAACCGGACCTAGTTGGATTAGACAAGAGAGAAGTGAAGGAACAAATGTCACGTCGGCGGCCGCAATGAGGGCCTAGGGAGCGAGGATGTGTTGGGGTAACCGGGTTAGTTGGCGACAGCTTCGGGGGGTTTGGCCAGAAGTGGTGTGGCCTCATGAAATAGACAGATAACCACATACAGATAGAGAGAGAGAAAGAGACAGAGAGAGGGAGGGAGGGAGGGAGGAGGGAGGGAGGGAGGGAGGGAGGGAGGGAGGGAGGGAGGGAGGGGGGAGGGAAGGGGGAGGGAAGGGGGAGGGAGGGAGGGAGGGAGGGAGGGAGGGAGGGAGGGAGGGAGGGAGGGAGGGAGGGAGGGAGGGAGGGAGGGAGGGAGGGAGGGAGGGAGGGAGGGAGGGAGGGAGGGAGGGAGGGAGGGAGGGAGGGAGGGAGGGAGGGAGGGAGGGAGGGAGGGAGGGAGGGAGGGAGGGAGGGAGGGAGGGAGGGAGGGAGGGAGGGAGGGAGGGAGGGAGGGAGGGAGGGAGGGAGGGAGGGAGGGAGGGAGGGAGGGAGGGAGGGAGGGAGGGAGGGAAGACGTATAAAGATGGGAGAATTGTTATTATAAGTAGTAGGATAGAGAGAGGAATACAGGATTTAATAGAGGAGTTGTAAATGGAATGAAGGTATAGGTTATGTTATGGTGTCTCTACACCAAGATCGTTTGAATGTGAACTTGATGATAACAGGAGCAAACTCATGAATTAACAGCAGCTTGCAGCTATCGGAATCAAACGCCTAGCATCACGCTGCACTCCCAAATAGGAGAGAAAGGATGTAGTCGCTCGATGTGAAAGGGGGAAGACAATAAAAGAGGACAAATAATGTAGGAGGAGTTGCTGGGACGCGGTCAGTAGAGGAGAAGAAAGCAGGAACAAGTTATCAGAAAAACAGAGCAGAAGATACAAAAGCAGCATAGAAGAAGGAGACAAGGGCGGCGGCATGTATTATAGGCACAGGACAGGAGGGCTGATGGACATAGACAATAATCGATGGTTTTGTCGACAGGCGGTCGCAAACCACGAGAGGTTGACGCGTAGTATTACACGAGCATTAGTGAGTATGTTACGACGTCAACCTCGAGCGGTTTACAGCGCCGCCTGTACACAAAAGCATCGTTTGTTGTATTCATTAGCCACCTTCTTGAGTAAATTAATCCCAGGAAGTGCTATATTGACAGGTATATCAATAGGGATTATTTTTTACTTTAAAGCACAAGGGGACTATTTTTCCTTACACAATGGCTTTGATGCCGTGTACCATGGATTTGAAACCATACACCATGATTTGGGTATCCTGTTTTTAAACAATGAGTAGTGGTGACAGGTGAGCTATGCATGGTAGTCACTGGTTGGATGGGGCCAGTGACAGCTGAGCTATGCATGGTAGTCACTGGTAGGATGGGGCCAGTGACAGCTGAGCTATGCATGGTAGTCACTGGTAGGATGGGGCCAGTGACAGGTGAGCTACACGTGGTAGTCACTGGTAGGATGGTGCCAGTGACAGGTGAGCTATATGTAGTAGTCACTGGTAGGATGGCGCCAGTGACAGGTGAGCTACACGTGGTAGTCACTGGTAGGATGGCGCCAGTGACAGGTGAGATATGCGTGGTAGTCACTGGTAGGATGGTGCCAGTGACAGGTGAGCTATGCATGGTAGTGACTGGTAGAATGGCGCCAGTGACAGGTGAGCTATGCGTGGTAGTGACTGGTAGGATGGCGCCAGTGACAGGTGAGCTATGCATGGTAGTGACTGGTAGAATGGCGCCAGTGACAGGTGAGCTATGCGTGGTAGTGACTGGTAGGATGGCGCCTCTGACAGGTGAGCTATGCATGGTAGTCACTGGTAGGCGGTCAATGACAGGCTGTTAGGGACACGCGACCAAAATGGAGGTAAATAATCGGAAGTCATGCTAGAGGTCAATGGATGAGACGCGCTGCACCACGACGCCTAGCGGCAGGACCAGGGAGCGTCAATTAATAGTGTATTGATTGCGGCCCATTGGCAGCGCCAACCCTGTGCCAGCAGACCTTACATCAACCACCGTCACCCCCACTAATGATCTCCCATCAGCCGCTATCACCCGCACCCCATCAATGTCCCCAATCAGCTCCTCTGTGACACGGATGACAAGCACGTGCATTGGCAGGCGCTCTCCTCCACTCACCCTCTCACAATATTATGTTGCTACTGGGATACTGTGGTCCGACGGGGTACGATTGGTGTTTGGGGGGGTATATTATCTCAACGAGAAATACACGTGTATGTGATATCTATTTTTATTAGAAGAATATGTTTCCAGAAGAAATGTAATCCGTACTTGTGATTATTTCATAATGGACCAACATTTTTGATCGGATTACGGCCTGGTTAGGGAGACATTTATCCGATGAGAAAACATAGACCCTATTGAGGTATCCCAGAATTCAGTCTGTTTACAAGTTCCGGTGATCGCTGGTTGCCGACATTGTTTGGTGATAGACCCTTGAACCGTAACCCACAATTATCCAGTTTGACCGTTTTCAGAAATATTCAAATTGAAATTCTGATGCCAGATATAGAAATTTCACCTATTTCTACTCATAAATCCGAAATTATATTTAGTTTCTCCAATTATGAATAAGGAAACTGTAGTTCATGCGGTCGTGGTGTGCCCAGTCAGTATTGTATTTACCCTGGGCGATAATGGGGAGTTTAGTAACCTCTGGAGGGCGTATACGAACTTGGGTATATGAGGAGAGAGTATTGGTGACAGAACGTAGACGAGAATGACAGGCAAAAGGCGGTACACGAACGTATGACACTTAGGTCTGAAAACAAAAGGTTATTCAAGAGGCGTAGACCACTACAAAAAATCACCTGTCTATCGTGGTGAGACCCTTCGGAACAAACAAGATGAGACCGTAAAGAATCTGGGTAGCAAGGCAGCGTTTAAAAAGGCACTGAAGAAATTACCGGACTTACATCAGTTATCAATAAAATCTCTATGAACTCAGCTCAGTATATATCAATATCTAGCTATTTATTTTAGCTAAATTCTTTTTTTCATTTTCCGTACATCACATCTCATCCCACATATTTCATTTCTCACCTGGTTTATAATCCGTTAGGGAACTGCCAGTTATCTCTGTAGTAATCATGCCGTAACTCATGATACTGTACTTGCGAAATTGACAATTTTGTGATCTCAAGCCATAATGTAAGACCGTCTCACGGGACGAATTATGTGCCGTTAATAAAAAACATAAGAAAATAAAAAGAAAGTACTCATAATGATGGTGTATGAATTACTCAAAGGGGTTATTTAACCCAAGAAAGACACAGCGTTAGAACTATTACCACAGTGACTTATATATGTGTATATAATAAATTAATCGGAAATGACAAACAGCACAATATTCGGGGAAGATTAACCGACCACAAAGACACGATGATTCACTAATATTATGTAATGCGAACCCTGGTGGACCATTTGTCGCTGATCATATATTATTCAGCGAGATGAAGCGACACCAAGAGCAAGCATCTCATGTGTCGTAGGCCCTCAATGGAACAACCCCGAGATCTAGACGCGGGAATGATAACAACCACAGTAGAAAAAAGATACAGATAAAAACGAACGTTTTAATTTCCTTCATACCTGCAATGTAAATTGACTTGTGTCATGTTTTTGATGAGGGTGTTTTGTTGATTCATTGTGTTGTGTTATTTTTTTCTATTTCATCCACTTCGCCGTTTTGCTTTTTTCTCTGTTGAAAAAAGTATTTATCTTCTATTGATTTGCCTGGTGAGCTACATGGAATACGGTAGTGTAAATATGGCCATTGGGACTCCTCCGCTGAACCGAACACAAGCACACTAAAAGTCTACCCAACACCCGGCCACTGACACCTCCACTCGTATTTATGCATCGATTATTTCGCCAAATCCCACGTTGTGGCGTCGGCCCGTTACGCTACACAACATGGCCCGTCAATCAGCCTCGTGGGAAGGCTGGCTACGGCATCAACATGACGCCGAAATAGACGAGGGGCGAAGCCATAGTAACGCGCCTCTCTGCGGGCCCGTTAAGGAGGGTATACAAGGGGTAGGCCTACCTTATCCGCATTCTCCGCCTATACGCAGATTCCGTCTCCAGCCGCGCCGAAATCGCCGCTAGGTGGACCCAGGTCAGGTGTGGGGCATGTCACTTCCGGTGGTTATGCGCAGACCGCAGTGTTTGATACTAGATTGCAGGAGGAAGTAAAGGGAGTTGGACTCAGCCGTACGGCAGGTTGAGGGGTGGGCGGGGGTACGGGTGGTAGGGGAGGAGGAGGTTGAAAGGGGTGCCAGAGGGAGGATGGAATAAGTGGGCGGGGGGTGCACAGGTAGGGACTGGGCGGAGAGAGGGGTGATACGGAACCAGGTGGGTACCTTACAGGGAGGAGCAAGTTGTTGTGGGGGTGGTGAGGATTGGATGAGGAGAAGGAGAAGGAATCATTGACTTTACAAAAAGGTTGACTTTTAAGGATGTTTTACACTATAATAACAGTCGGGGTCATATCAGGGAGAGAATGAATCTATGAGATGAGGATTACAAAGAAGCAGGAAACTGCGTCAGTTTATATATGTATACACCCGGCGTATATAGGTATGATTTTGCGTATACAAAGTAGTCCTATTTTCCGTTGTGTATATGCCTCATCTATAGACGTGTAAAATGTATACGACCAACGCATACATGTCCCACACACGATATTTCTCTTCATATAGGCTTTGCGGTAAATACAACCATTACGCCGCCGTATAGAAGAGGAAACGTGTCAATAATCAGCCGATACATGCACTTAAGGGATGAGGAGAACGAGAAGGAATCATTGACTTTACAAAAAGGTTGACTTTTAAGGATGTTTTACACTGTAAGGGTCATATCAGGGCGAGATTGAATCTATGAGATGAGGATTACAAAGAAGCAGGTAACACAGCGCAGCGCAACAAAGGCCACTGCGCGAAATCCACCAGTTTATATATGGATATACCTGGCGTATATAGGCATGATTTTGCGTATACAAGGTAGTCCTATTTTCCTTTGTGTATACGCCTCATCTATAGATGTGTAAAGTGTATACGACCCACATATACATGTCCCGCACACGATATTTCTCTTCATAAAGGCTTTGCGGTAAATACAGCCATTGCACCGACATATAGAAGAGGGAACATGTCAATGATTAGCCGATACATGCACTTAAGCGATGGCGTATATATATATGAATAACTGGTGGTTTTCGCGTAGTGGGCCCATTTAATAATATGGGATCGTACATGAAGGCCCTTTTCTATACCTCGTACAAGGGTTATCTTTTAATAATATTTAAGTCTGTTTGCTAAGGCAGTATTTGCCGTCAATAAGGTTAAAAAAGGTGAATAAAGTTTACCCACATTATTCCTGGGTCTCTATGGCATACAGAAAAGGGCCCATATGCCCTCTGTACAATAAGGAGAGTGGGGAATGGATGCTTCTTAAGTGGAATCCACACGGTGGGTTCCATGTACCTCACAGGGTTCAAAATCTTATGAGATTATTTTCCATTTTAGGGGTAAATGTCGCCAATAATTGCAGGGGAAAAACATGTCTCAGGGAAATGGAACCCTACAATTTAGACGAGAAAATTGTGTTTGAGTACAGAATCTCAGCAGGATATGTCTCAGACAAACACCCTGTGAGGTACATGAACCCCATCGTGTGAATCCCGCTTAAGGGATAATATAGCTAAATGTATTTGCAGAGTTTCTTTCGATAGAAATATTTCACAAGCTCGTAGAGCCTGTGGAATATTTTTATTGAAAGATCCAAGGCACTCGAGTACGTACAATATCTTGATACATTTTACTTTCATTATATACCTTCATATGTAAATAATTGGTAAGATACTTGGCAAAATGTTAAGACGTCCTAGCTGGCTTCAAAGTGTGTTGACAGTAGTTATATTGACATCTTACCGGAAGTTGAGCTTTGACCACTCTCCAATCCAATTGGTTGGTGACATTTTTTCAGCCAATCACAACAGGTATTCGAACTATGTTGGTACATTTTTCAAATCATATACCACCCTACTTTGGTGGTATATGATTAATACCAATACCGTAGCAGGGGTTGGTATTTCTATAACATACTGGCATAGGTATATGATAAGATGCATTCCGGGTTTGTTAAAATAGACCAGATTTTCACCGCCTAGAGAGCAGGTGGGTGATGGGAGGGGGCACTGGCAGGTGGGAGAGAGGAGCGTCCGGACAGGTAGCACTGCTGCAGGCTAAATGGGGTTTGATCATTAAGCCGACAGCTGATGCCTTATAAAGGTAGAGCACCTCGAGTGGCACACACCTTCACTGTATACATACATTATATATACATCCAAATTATGGGCAATCCACCTGACGAGAGCGTTGCCGTGTGTCCCCCGAGGGCTGAGCTGTCCTTAATAGTCAATTACTGCAGCTAAACAAACGTCAACATTCCCTTAAACCTTGTTCATATTCAAAGAAAGTAAAAGAAGCTTTTTCTAGGTAGCAAAACCGGACTCGTTCAATTAAATCAAAGATGTTTTATTAATGATAAAGAGGATGAGATACAGTAGGATCAATGTGATGAGTGATTGACGATTCATAAAAGACTTAACGTTTCGAATAAGTAATTGATATTCGCCAAGAGTAGTTTTTATTTCTCCCATATATCTGGAAAAAAAGAACAATTTACCAAAGAGTTTTGCGACATTCTCTATAGACATGTACATGTACATAGCTTTTTTAAAACCTTGTCTCAAATTGTTTCGACCTCTGGAAGTTCTAGGTATCCTGTTCTCATTAATATGGATAGATCTCTTAGGTATTGCCAAAGGTGTCATATTTCACGTTATGAATTGATAACATAGATAAAACAACAACCAGATGAATTGCCTCCAACTTCTATTCGATGAAATCAAAAATGTCCTTCGCAAAATTTATATCCTAATTCCAAAACCCACAATAGAAGTTAATGAAAATATTGTAATCGATCTCAGCTATCTAGATGATTTATCAACCATCTGCATCAATTACAAGCGGCTTTTTGGGACAAGTTCCTCTGAAATGTCATGGTTTTTCACCGACTTTCAGCAATAGAGCTAGTCTCCTGATTATACGTTTTTATTGCGGAGGCCTGTGTCCATACGGCATTGGCAGGCAGCATGAAATTGCAGCCCTTTACATGAGAGTTAACTTTAGAGCCTCCGCGTTCCGGTCGCCTGACACCAGCGACAAGATGGCGTCACACAACCGGAAGTGACGCAAGAACAAGCTCAACCAATCAGAGCGCAGCATCCGCTCGCTTAGTGGAGCATGACCATATTCATTTCCTGTGGAGGGTGGGTGGTGTTGTGGGGTTGTGTGGGGGTGCAGAGATAGGGGTTAACGAGTGGGAGGTGAATGGTGGGGTATATATGGACAGGGGTAAAACAGGGTGTAAAGATCTGCAGTCGATAATTCTAACTTTGTGGTATTTTTGCGTTGAAAAAGCAGCATTATTAATTATAATATATATATTCAATCTATTCTAAATTCTTTCCCCCCGAATCCAAGATGGCCGACACTGGCCCGGCTAATTGGTCCTTCCTGCTGTAGCTATAATCCCCCCTTTGAACCCGGCTTTGGCCGGCGGTTGTTTGTTAACCCAACTTCCTGGAGATGCGGGCGCGCTCGTTGTTACAAAGGTGACGCTAACTGGCGCCTAACACGACCGCCCGTATAAGCGTCCCCCACCTGGAGACAAAGGCGCTACGATTGTATATAAACCCGGGCCCAAATTAAAGAACCATTCAGTCTTACCTGGATTCTGTTACCTACAACATCTATGCGTTGACTCCAACCTTATTTAACGTATCTGACCGCTAGGAGCAGAACCGCTAATGGGTATAGCCTAGAAACTTTACATTGGCGACCACGACGAGACGTTTTTTTAGTGTGATTCGAGGACAGATTGCCGGTCGAGTTACGAATGACCGCGGAAGGACCGACTCCATAAGACACGGACTCATGCAGGGAAGTGACATTCTGCTATGATATAACGTTTTGATGTGGGCGTGGAAGGTACTTGCATGCCGGTAGTTCTGTGTTAGCGACAGTCGGACCGAGCGGACCAGCAGCTGTCGCACGTGGGAATCGCAACAGGTTCGTGCCATATAGGTGATTGACGTATATATAACGTGTGTGGTTATTTACGCAATTCGGAAGGATGGCCGAACCCAGTGTGTTGCCTGAGGATTTCCAGGTGTGGCTTAACGCTGGGAAGTTGGCGGGGACCATTCCGACCGACTTTACTGTCGCCAACACAGAGCTGCTGGGCAAACTGTGGAAGCAGTACCTGGCCCAGACCTGTAAGGAAGTGAAAGATGTCGCTATCTACGAGCTGGAACAGCGACTTCGCGCCGAGTTTACGCGACAGGCCGACCTCCGGGCTCAACAACACGCTCTGGAATCCCAGCAGCAGGCCATGGAACTCGCCGAGGCGGCGCGACAGCTCGCCGAGGCCCGTGCGATCATTATTGACTCCGCCCCCCGGTCGCGGCCCGAGACCCATGAGTTGGCCTCGGTCAAGCAGCTCATCCGGCTGTTTCGGGCACTGCCGACCGTCGACGGTCAGGATAAGGCCGCCCTCCGCACGTGGTTAAACGATGTGCGACAGGCGCGCTTTGTCTCCAAGGCCCCCGACGAGAAGCTGATATCGGAGGCCCTGGCCTACTCGGCGGGGCGCCTCAAGTCGATAATCTACGATTGCTTCGAGGACGGCGTCACCGACTTCGAGGCCGTCGAGCGCAAGATAACATCGACGCTTCTCGGCATGGAGGAAATGGAGAGTCTGCGCGCTGCACTCGGGCACTTCTCCCAGACGGCCCACGAGACCGCCCCCGAGTACGCGCAGCGCTTCTGGCTGGCGGCCAAGAAAGCCTACTCGCCCCTTGAACTCGCCTCTCCCTTCGTACTGCGGCCGACGATGCGACAGTTCGTGAGTACTCTGTCGCGAGGCCCTCTGCGGTGGGACCTCAATCTCAACACGCCCCAAACAATCGCCGAGGCTCTCTCGAGGGTCGACGCATTGGCGAAGGCGGTGGAGAAGGAGGCGCACTCTGACGACACTCGCGTCGAGGAGGCCATGGAAGTGGGCGCGGTCGGCTCGAGGACCACGGCCGCCCGTTCCGCCAACCACCCCGCGCAAACCGCCCACCAGCGACAGATGGAGGAGATGCAGCAGGCGATAAAGTCCATCCAAGGGGAATTGAAGGCGAAAAAGGGCAACAAGGGCCACACGGTCGCGGCTGTGATGCCCGCGGCAGCGCCACCACAATCCACGATTGTGTTCGCGCCGACCCCCGCGCCTGTTCCCGCCCCCCAGCCGCTGTTTGCGACCGTTCCAGCTCCGCCGCCCCCAGCCGTCGCCTCCGCGGTAGCAGCCGTCGCGCCGGGGCAGCGTAACTCCGGCCGGCGGATGACGCCCATAAACGACATCATCTGCTACGCGTGTAATCAACGAGGCCATTATGTGGCTGGATGCCCCAGCCTGAAGGCCTCCAGGGACGCGGCACGGTCGTTAGCCCACTCCCAGGATCAAGTCGTAGCCGCCGCGACCCAGGGAAACTAAAACGCGCGTCCGACCGACGACCCTGCATTGACCTCGAGCTTCGAGGCGTGGCACTGCAGGCCCTCGTCGACTCGGGTGCGTGTTGCTCCCTGGTGTCCGTCCCCGCGGCGGATGCCTTGCGACAGGTGGGCGCGGTGGGTAAGAGTGCAAGACCCCCGGCGCGACTCAAGTCCCTCACCGGCCACGGCATCTCCGTCCGCGAGGCGGTTAACCTGAAGTTGTACGGCCGGCCGTGCGACTTTAATGTGGTGGGTGATATGTCCCACGATCTTTTATTAGGGGACGACGCGTTGGAGGCTACTCACGCGATCGTAGACTATGCTTCCCCTGATAAATCTGTAACCCTCTGTGGTCGTCGCCATGCGGTGCGACGGTCGGTGCGACGCGAGGGACACATCGGTCAGCTGGTATACGAGGCCGAGTATTGGAAACGGCAATACCCCGATGTGTTCCCGGTCACCGGCCGCCCCCTCACATGCACCACTGAGGTCTACATGAGGATCGATACGGGCGATCACCCCCCCATCAATCAACGGCCGTACAGACTTCCCCTCGCCAAGCGCGAGGTCGTCGACCGCGAGCTGGACAAGATGCTCGCGGAAGGCATAATCGAGCCCAGTTCCTCCCCCTGGGCCTCGCCCCTCACCCTCGTCCCTAAGAAAGACGGCTCGGTCCGGTTCTGTGTGGATTACCGAGGACTGAACGCAGTTACTCGTCGCGATGCATACCCCCTGCCTCGTATCCAGGACATTGTTGATAATCTAGGTGGTGCGAAAGTGTTCTCGACCCTAGATTTAAAGTCCGGATACTGGCAGGTGCCGATGCATCCTGACAGCGTCGAGAAGACGGCCGTAGCGACGCATCGGGGCCTTTTTCAATTTAAGCGGATGCAGTTTGGCTTGTGCAATGCGCCAGCTGCATTCCAGAGGCTTATGAACAAGGTTATAACCCCGCTGCGTAAGTTCGTTATGGTCTATCTCGACGACCTCGTAATCTACAGCCGGACCGAGGAAGAACACCACCACCACATCGCGGCCGTCCTCGAGGCCCTGCGCTCATACGGCCTCGTGGTCAAAGAATCGAAGTGCCACTTCGGGGTCGACCGCGTGAAACTCCTTGGCTATGTGGTCAGCGCGGACGGCGTCTCCTCGGATCCCGACAAAGTGGAAGCCATACGTGACATGGTGCCACCCGAGGACGTAAAGGCGGTGCGACGGCTGCTAGGGTCGGCCAATTATTATCGGCAGCTCATACCCAGATATGCCGATATTGTCCGACCCCTCGTCGCACTGACAAAGAAATACGCCCTCTTTCATTGGGATTCCGAGTGCCAGACCGCGTGGCAGGAGTTGCGCGACGCCCTCGTGAACACGGTGACCCTCGCTTACCCGGACCCCGGTCGCCCGTACAAACTATACACCGACGCCTCAGATTATTGCCTCGGCGCCATCTTGGTACAAGAGGATGACCAGGGTATCGAGCGACCCGTACACTTTCTCTCACGTCAGTTTACGGAGGTGCAACGCCGATACCCTGTCATCGAGAAGGAGGCCTACGCGATAGTCTTTGCGCTTACGCGCTTACGGGCGTATTTGTACGGTGCGACCTTCCAGATTCTGTGCGACCACAAGCCCCTCAAAAGCTTATTTTTGGCCGAAATGAAAAATACGCGAGTACAACGGTGGGCCGTACTCCTTGCGGAATACGCCGCACCCATCGTGTACTTCGCTGGTGCCAAAAATGTGTGGGCGGATATGCTCTCGCGCCTCCGGTCCGATTCACCGGCCGAGCTGCCGCTGGAGGTCGCACAGATCGCCTCGGTCCAGGAAGAGCGGGAGTTGCCGTGGGAAGCGTACGGGCTGACGGAAGCAGAGGTGAAAGTGCGACAAGCAGCGATGCCTGAGTTCCGGTACGGTCTCGAGGAACAGGAGGATTATCTGGTCAGTAATGGCCTCCTCTTTACCCTCAAACCGCCCTCGGGTCTCGCGGCTTACCCTCGCCTCGTCCCCCCGTCGGAAATTCGCGCCAACTTGGTCCAGACCGCCCATCTACAGGTCTGTCACCAAGGTATGAGGAAAACTTTGCGACGACTTCACGACCATTTTAAATGGCCAGGAATGAAGCGACAGGTATTTTCCGTTCTTGCACGATGCGCCCCCTGCGGAGCCAATCGCGTCCGTGCAGAACGTCCAACCCCCGCCCCTATGCCTGTCGCCGAAAACCCGGGAGAAGTCGTCGCAATGGATCTGACCGGCCCCCTCCCCCTGAGTCGCAGCGGCGCTCGTTATCTATTATCAATCATAGACCACGCCACTGGCTATGTAGATTGTTTCCCCCTCAAAGATAAGTCCGCTGAGTCGGTTTATTCCTCCCTATCCCGGGAGTACATCCCCCGCTACGGCCCCCCCTCTGTCGTGTTAACGGACAACGGATTAGAGTTCAAAAACGCGACAGTGGAGGGATACCTGCGACAGCTCGGGACCGAGGTGCGACACACCACCCCCTACCACCCGCAGGCCAACGGTCGCGTAGAGCGTTTTCACCGCACGCTAAAGGATATGTTGCGTAAGGTGGTAAACGCCCGTGCTTGCGAGTGGGAGGACCACCTCGGGGATGTACTCCTCGCCCACCGGACGACCCCCAGTGACGTCACCGGCTTTTCCCCCTACTACCTTCTTTTTGGTCGTTGCCCTCCTCCCCCCTTTTCCCACCTCCGAGATCGCCCGCTAGGGGATTCGTCGGCCCGCCTCGCCCTCCGTGTGGACGAGCACTCGCGTGCTTTGAAGGAGGCCGCCCACAACGCGGAAATAGCGAGGCAGGCTAACGTTAATCGCCTAAGCAAACAAGCCAACGCCCTCCCCCTAGAACCCGGTACCAAGGTGTTCCTACGAGTCCACGAGCCCGGACCGCTGGACCCCCGCTGGGACCCCGGATACCTCGTGACGCGGGCATCCGGCAACGTGGTACACGTGGTGGGCCCAACAAACAAACGGCGGACGGTTAATCGCAGTCATGTCAAGGCGGCCGACCCGGGCCTCGACTGGGAGGGCTTACGCCCACGCCTAACCCGAGCCCAGCGGACGCGCCCCCCGACTGCGATGCCTCCACCCACACCACGGCCACGCGGCCGCCAGCCCCAGACGCGCGTTGCTTGGATACCCAACCCCAGCGTGCCAGCTGTAAACGCTAATCCTCAAACCCCAATTATCCCACCAACCCGGCCCGCGTCCCCCATGCAGCTAATCCCCGGCAACGACGCATCCCGTCCCCCCTCTGCAACTCCCATGCAATCAACTCCCACAGATGTCCCGGCCCGGCCTAACTCCTCCAACAACATGGCCATCGATCTGCCCCCACTTCCCCCTACAGGTCCAAACTCCCTTGCGCCCTCGGCCGCCCCCACTCCTCGAGCAAACACCCCCATCCCGGTAATCGACCCCATCACGCCCGTCCCACATGTCCCTAATCCCCCTGATGTCCGCCGAGATCGTAAACGTGCGGCTGAACCTGAGACACCCCCTCCCCCCCCACTGGTGCGTGGTCCGGTCACTTCCCTCCCGCTCTCGGGCCGACCCACCCACGCGACGCGGGACGATCTTAAAAGGCGGGCGGCGGCCCCGCTCAGTCGCTTCACCCGTATCACGCGCTCATTCACCCGGTCGTTGGAAGCAGAGACTGAGAAACGCCAAACCCTCCAGCCACCGGACGAGGCCGAGATACAAGCGGAGAAGCGACTGTGCATTGCAGCCGTCGCCCAGCATTGTCGCCCCCGACACGTCTAAAAACCAGTGAGTAGATCAAACTGTGTGTTATCATCATGTGGATGCCCGTATTCCTGCTATGCTTATACGCCCCCTTCCTCGACGCGGACCTGTTCTCGGACGATGGCGTGTTGGTCTACACGGACGGTCGTGCGCGTGCGGTCGCGGCCGCCTGGACTGTCGCCGTCACGATCCGACCACCGTCCCCTCCCTGTGTAGATGACCTCGTGCACAACCTAACTGTCGCCATTGACGCTGTCGCGGACGTGATGGAGCCGAATCACGTCCCCTACTGGCGCCGGCATCTGTCGCGTTTGCTAACCCGCTTGTCCGAACTACCCAGGGCAAGTCGGATAGTAACCGACGGCAGGCCGGAGGCCGGCCGACGGCGTCGGGGCCTACTTAATATTGTGGGGTGGGCTGGAAAGGCGCTGTTTGGACTGGCGACTGACCGCGACGTCGCATCATTGCGAGGAGTCGCACGCGACACGCTGGTCCAGCAGCAGCAAATAGCCCATCACCTGGAGCAGATGGTATCGGTAGTAAACGCCACTCGTGGAGGCGTTCTACAGAATGCCGATAACATCGCCACAATAAATGAGCAGGCCGCCCGCGCGATCCACCTCGCGGAAGCCGGAGGTACGATCGCGGTCGGGGCCGACGAAAAGGTGAACAAGGTCTGGATGGCCCGGCAGATCGAGCTGGGCCTACGGATCTTGGAGGAGACGGTGCGCCAACACGAACTTCGGCGAGTACAGTTCCATAATCAACGGATGGAGCTGGAGCGGGGCCAACTGACCGAGGACGTTCTCCCCCGAGAACACCTGCTCCAGGTCCTCCGCCGCCTCAGAGACGCCGGATACCACACCCTCCCGGCGATGTGGTACTACAACTACGTGGACATCGACCCCATCTGGGAGGAGGGACGGGAGTTGATCTACCGTGTTGTTGTTCCCGGGCTCACGAGCGAGGCCTACCTGGTGTACAAGCTGCAGTACTTCCCCGTGCAGTTGGACGCGTCCCACCTGCGGACGGTCCAGGGTAGGCCCCGTTTGGCCGTGAGCTCGTCGTCCTCCACGTCCTTCGTCCCTGATGTCTGCGTAGGTCGGCAGCCACGAGTGTGTAGGCCTACGGTAGTGTACACCGAACGGTCCTGCGAGTCGGCACTCGTGCGCGGGACCAAGCCGACCTCGTGCCACATCGCCATCACCGCCCGGAACAACGCGACGGCCGTAGTGTCGAGGCCCGAGGCCGGAGGCCGACAAGCTGTGGTAGTCGCCTACCAGTCGACCTCCGTGCTACGCCTCTGCACCGGCCGCCCACCCGTGAACCTGCTCGTCAACGGCCCCACCCTCGTCGACCTACCCCCAGGATGTTCGCTGGAGTCGCGTGGGTGGCGCCTACACGGCATCGCGGCTGGGCACCATACCCTCAACTTCCACTTCCGGCGCCCCCTTCAGCTTTCCCCCCTCAACATATCCTGGCCCCGAACCCTACCTCCCACCTTCTCCGAACCACTCAAACTCCTCCCCCGCGTAGTCCTTCCCGTAATGGAAGTAGGCCGCCTACAGGGCTTACGCTCCCCGACCTCTATATTATCCTCGGTCCCCTTTGTGTCCACCTCCTCTGTGACCCTGCTAATAGTCCTTATCCTCCTGACGGTCTGTTGCGTGCGATACAAAAAGCTTTGTTGTATCCCCGTCACTCGCTGGTGTTGTAGGTTGATCTGCGTGCGGAGTCCGCCGAGGTCGGCTGAAGAGGACCGCCCACGCGAGGAGATCAGCCTACAGAGCCTACAGGCAGCACCAGCATCCCCCTTTTTGTCCCTCCCTGCCCCCACCATCGTTACCGAGGATCCCCCCACTGAACCCTTCCCCCAATCCCTACCCGTAATTCCTATACGATCAGAAACCGCGACCGCCCCCATACCCCCTCTCCGCCTACGCCCAACCCTGGAGCGGTTGGCAGGCTCCTTCGCGGACTTACGCCCCCAAGATATATATCCCAGGCTTCCCCCTGTGTAAACCTTTTTTTTTATGAATGAATCGTTGACGATACGGAAATTGACCCACGATTGTGAAACTGGAATGATTAAGACCGATAGCATGGTGAAAACCGTGGGGTGCTTGCAGCCTCGCTGAGACCCACGAGTTTTTTTTGTTTTATGTGCTCGGCCATCGGTAAGGGCCTTGGTTATTCGAAGTGACCTTGGCCCTGTGTTTGGCGGTCAAAGGCTGGCCTTGCGGCCACTCGGCCAGCCCCTTCGCCCCAGACCCTTTGGCCGAAGGATGCTTATGTGGAGAAACGACGATTTTGAAGAGGCACGAGGAGCACGAGAGGTCTGCAGCCTAGCTCAGCCTAAATCGTCTGTATGTCTTTGTCTAAATATCGTGTGTGTGCGATATCGTTTTGTGTTTTTATCGTTTATCGTAGGAACGATTTTTAAGGGCCTATGCGCCCAGGGAGGAGTCCATGATGGGACCTGCCCTAAGGTCTGAAAACAATTTTTTTACATATATCAAACATGTTACTTACCGTGCTTTGCCGCGCTAATTTTTCTTCTTGGGTGGGCACGCCGAGAGTGGTTGAGTTATTTTCAGAGTAATTTGAGTATTGCAAAAATTTAGAGTGTTGGGGGAGTGAAGTACGTATGATGCCTACGTATCCCCTGGCACCGGTCGAAATTTTTGGCAATTTTCTGGAAAGAACCACTCTCAGCTGCTTCACAACCCCCTATTTTTTAATAACCACGCTGCACGAGTCTTATATACTTAAGGTGGCCACGCTGCACGACTATATGTCTGGGTTGTTCCTATACATAACGTGGCCACGCAGCAAGACATTATTTTCTTTTTCAATTTTCAATGTATATCAATGACACCTATTATTTATATTGACGAGCTCCTGCCTATATATAATATGCTATGCTTTATATTTTATAAGGAACCGACCATACTACAATCACAGCCCTGCGCTAAGTATTACTTAATTCTAAAATGATTCTCTTAGTTAAATGTCGGTTCCTTAGTCTATTGGCCAGAATTGTTAATATTATGTATTTTCAAATATTATTTTATGTCCTTTTGGAATAGCCCAACGAGGCGACATGGTTAGTATCAAGGTGGATCTGAGACAGGTAGAAATGTTAGTTACAAACCAAAAATTTAAGAAATTATAATCATCTAGTGCATACCAGCCGCGTGCGAATAGTAAGTATTACTCGGAAATTAACCATAAAATTTAATTAAATAACGAGAAATATCGTTTATATTAATTTCTAGACACTAAATTAGGCTACAAGTAGTGATACAGTGAGTTACTATCGGTTAGGTATGCAATAGCTGGAGATGGGCCGATGTTTTAGGCCGCTGAAATTTCTATAAATCGGGGTTAATCGGGAGGGCGCTACGATTTATTTTTAGGCCACAGTGTTATCTCACCACTCCTCGGTAACTTGAGTAGACTTGGGGCGGGAAGACGGCAGCGGGTCCGTAAGTGAGGGACTCGGCGTCATGAACCGTAGTCATCCGAAGCTGGGTGCCAGCTGTAGTCGATATGTAGAGAATGGCGATGTCCAGGCCTTAACGTAGTGCTCAGATCCACGCTGAAAACGCCAATATTATGTTTTATCACCATGTACATATATGTTTATAATACGGCCACAGCATATTTTCTACAATCTTTACCAAGATTACGGGAGCTCGTCCCCTTTTTTTTGGTGTCATTTACCGCCTTATCAATTTTATCGTAAGATTTACCGTCCTCAGCGGCGACCAAATTGTCTATTTTTTATCGTTAAGCACCCCGCTGCTACTTATATGTCATGCCTTTCACGGCGATATTATCTTCTTTTTTGGTACTATCAAAATGGCTGCCAGGATGTGCGCTGGTGAGGAGCCTGAGATGTGTAAAATTGTTTGAATTACCGTTTTTTATTGAGGAAAACGTGTAATCTACGTGTCAACTGAGTACGTGTGACTCACATCTATTTTTCTGTAACCTTTTATGACCTGATTGTGACATGACGGGCTCCGATCCTCCCGCGAAGTGCTTCGCGTGGGCGGCGGTCTCGGGCTGGCGCCTACGCTCGGACCGCCAGCTGTCGCACTTCGGTAGCCCGGGACGCGGAGTTCCGTCGCGGCGGCCTGCCAACAACGAACAAAGGTGTGTTCTGCACTTGACAGGCCGTTCCTACGTGTATATACCTCTACAAAGAGTAACAATCGTGTCAATCGTGCTAAAGTGTGTTTTTAGCGCGATTGACTCCACCCCTACGATTGGCGAGCGAGTCAACCAAGAGACACTGACGCCGAAGACCGCTCGCCATACCCTGTGAGATCCCTGTGATCTATCTTTTTAAATTCATAACCACCCTCCTGAAGCAACAGGATACAGACACTCGTATCCCAGCTTTATCTTAAAATGGGCTACGCATTTATATTTTATAAAGACATTCGCTGGCCATTTTCTACACTCGCGACTGGTTGTACAGCCGAGTACCCATAACCCGGACACGGTCGGAGCTCTGACGCCGAGCGGGCCGCAGTGACATTTTTTCAAAATATAACCTGTAATTCTGTTATCATCTCTGTTACTCTTTACCCGTGTGATCTATATGTGTTAATGACTGAACCTACCTTATTTGAAGACCCGATGGCCGCCATTGTTTGCGTAAGACCCGTTTGTTTAGCACGCCGAGATGTGGGCGCTGCCATTTTTGTTGTTTCTGGGTGGTGACCGGAAGTTGGGAATTGCTGCCTTTTCATTGGTCGAGAGATCGTGAGCGCGCGCTGGTGGCGCCTCCGCGTTCGCTCGACGAACTAACCGTTCCCGCGCTGGTCTCAGCAGCCGCACGACTGCTCTGAGACGGAGCAAGGCGGTTAGGTTGGTTTTAGCGACTGCACATCTTTTTCTTTTCTTTTAAAGTTCTCCGTTGCTCTTCGAACTCAGAGTGAGGGACGTTTGTAAAGATCTGCAGTCGATAATTCTAACTTTGTGGTATTTTTGCGTTGAAAAAGCAGCATTATTAATTATAATATATATATTCAATCTATTCTAAATTCTTTCCCCCCGAATCCAAGATGGCCGACACTGGCCCGGCTAATTGGTCCTTCCTGCTGTAGCTATAATCCCCCCTTTGAACCCGGCTTTGGCCGGCGGTTGTTTGTTAACCCAACTTCCTGGAGATGCGGGCGCGCTCGTTGTTACAAAGGTGACGCTAACTGGCGCCTAACACGACCGCCCGTATAAGCGTCCCCCACCTGGAGACAAAGGCGCTACGATTGTATATAAACCCGGGCCCAAATTAAAGAACCATTCAGTCTTACCTGGATTCTGTTACCTACAACATCTATGCGTTGACTCCAACCTTATTTAACGTATCTGACCGCTAGGAGCAGAACCGCTAATGGGTATAGCCTAGAAACTTTACAAGGGGTTTGTCCCGTGGTGGCGGAGGGCGTCAGGGTGGTGTGGTGGTGGAGGACTGGGCGCTGGCAGGTCAGTCAGCCGTGACACGTCTCTCATGCACGGTCCACTGACTCGGTCCGTTCCGATTTGCCGCTCGCGCAGTGTGCTCAGTAAATCGTTGTAGGCGCGTGTTGGCAGGGACGAGCACTGCTCTCACAACTATCTAGACACGGCCAGGTTTTATAGACACACCCGCTACAACCAGCCTGGACCAAACGGTGTTTGTGTGACCGATCTGAGGCCCGTTTAATGATCTAGGATCGTACATGAGGAACCTTTTCTGTAGGTCTAGTAGAGCATATTGGACGCTAAACTACCCAAACAAACAAAGCCTTTTATGTATCTCGTACAAGGGCTATCGTTTGGTAATATTTAAGTGTGTTTTGTTAAGACAATATTAGCCATCCATAAGGTCGTCTATAAGAGTTGAATGAAGTTGGCCCACATTGTCTCTGGGTCTCTATGGTATAGAGAAAAGGGTCTACATGTAGGATCATAGATTATTAAACGCGACCCAGGTGTGTGTTTCCTCCGCTCAAGTGCTAAAGTCTATACGTTGTGGAATGTGCAATATGTCTAAGGCTGGGAACCTACAGACCTCCCGACAAACTATGACAAGCATTATGACACACTGCGACACAGAAATATTCAATATTCCAACACAGCTAGGATGCTGTGATTTGGTTCCGTACTCTGACATGCTATAAGACCGAATACTTGTAGGTTCGGTAACTGGAGGGCATCCTTAAGTATCCTGAATGACAGATGTTCAACCGCAGATGATTTATTAACATCAATGTCCCTAATTATTCTAGCTACTTCATTGAATGTGAATACCACATCACGTATAACTTCTTCTGTATCTTCATAGTCGTCCCGCCATTGGTCGGTGAACCTTTTTGCTAACTTGGTTCCAACGGTTGAGAAATAATTGTCAATGTGGTTGTGGTCAATTTTTGCCTTGGTTATTGAATCTTTTATCGTTATTGATTGCTTTTTGTCCCTTCCTGATGGTTTCTAATCACTGGAGGTAATGCCACATAGTGACCTTTTTGGTAACTAATTTCATCATTTATAACTATAACAGAATTATACTTAATATTTTTGACATTCTCCCTCTAACATTGCCAGTTTGTATTTAACTGCATAATAAACATGTTCCCACTAGTTATATTGATGAATAGTTTGTATTAGTTTGATCCACCTACGAGATCCACGGAGGTGTCGTCCAATAGGCCCCTTTTCTGTACATGGACGAGGTATGGACGATCTGTATCAATATTTATTAAAAAGCTATGAAAGATCTGCCTTGCCTCGTCTGTGACGTCCGGCAGTCTTCCTGATCGAGTGTTACTATTATTAAACGCTAGGCTTCGGGTGACCTCTTCTAACAGATCTAAATAGTCCGTTTATGCTATAGAGCCAAAAAATAGTCTCTATAGAAAAATAGTCCCTATTGTTATAACCTTTAATATGGCAATCTCTGGTTTAATTCATTCAAAGATATGGATGATAAGTGCAACAAACGATCGTTCTGTGGGCAGGCGGCTCTGTAAACCACTCGCAGTTGACGTCGTAATACACTCGCTAGCACTCGTGTATTATTACGCGTCATCAACTCGTGGTTTACGGCCGCCTGTCCACAAAACCATCGATTTTCTTTAATCATCATTCAAGAACAAATCTATACGACAAGCATTATTCGCACATTAATAGCGATCTTCCATAATGATGTCACATAAAACATGTAACGGGTTACAAGACAATTCGATCAAACACACAATTACAAAAAAAAGTTTATCTTTCTCGTTTGACCTATACTTGTCCATAATTGCCTGTTCGATCTTTTGATCATGCTATTGCATCATGACTAGTTACATAAAATCGTCTGGATCAAGAAAGGTATGCAATATCTCCTTCATTTTCATTTTAAATCTCTCTCCAGATGGAAGTGCTTGTACATCTTTCGATAATTTATCCCAATAGTTTTTTCCTCTGCATAGAGGTGAGTGTTTAAACTTTTCTTTTTTTCCCCTGGGAATCTTGAGGTCTATTTTTGTATCCTTTCTAGTACGCTTGTTTTCACTGATGTAGATATGAGAATCGTCTTCCGTCCACCAGAATTATTGTCTACATATATACGCTCGTTGGCCAGGGTTGTCAAACACCCCCAGGTGCTGGTAATGAAGTCAATGTTCAGGGATAGGTGAAATTTCTCTGCGTGGGAAATGAGTTCTCCACACATTTATAAAGAGATTTTAGAGTTTTGAGCGCGGGTTGTTCATGATGAGATGGTAATATCACACTTGACACTGTACGATGTCCACCAGTGTCGTGTTAATGCGTGGTTATTAATGTGTAAAGTTAAACCCAAAAGTCTTAAGCTTTTTCTTGTCATGAAATACAATGCCACCAGACCCTCTATGGATCGTGAGGGATGATGTTCGAAGCACGTGAGCTGCTATGATCCCCTGCCTGTCTGCCTGCCGTACTGATCACATAAATACAAGATAGGAGAGAATTAATCTTAGCATTTACAAAAGCTTCTAATACAAAGCCTGGAATACATAGACAGAAGAATCAGGACAATATTTTCAATAGTACGGTTTGATGTCTGATTAAATGACATTGTATTATATGATAACATTCTGAGCCCATGAGTGGAAACCTGATGCTCACAAATCTAAGAATTTAAACCATGTGTTGGCACTTTCATTTCTGGGTAGGTTACGCAAAGTGCAAGTTAGCAAGAGCACTACAAGGCAGTCTCTAAAAAATCATTCATTGAATAACATATACTATGACTATAGGATATTGACACACATGAACTAGAAGACCTTTGTAAAGTTAATTTAACATAGTTAAATTTGTAATCTAGCAACAACCACAAGTCTTCATGCTCACGTAATGTATACATTCCTCTTCTAGACTTATGACTGAGGAGCTGGTACAGTGTAGATATATTGGTGTTCATGTGTACCAAAATAATCAAATATCATATCTTTTTAACGATCATAGCAGTAATGGTGCGATAATACTACAATCAATGAATCAACTAAAGCAGAATCCAAACATCCAAACAGCCAACGCATTCTGACCTGTCTCTAAACAAGCAGAAACAAAAGAAAAACACCTTTCCTGCCACTGATGAATTACCATAGGAACTGTACGAAGTAGACAAAACCCATTCAGAACTTCTGTTCCCATTGTATTTACAGGAAGGACAAATAAATACAAGGAATTTACATAAGCGCCAAGATGTGAATAAATCCTGCTTTGGGTCGTTAAGCGATTGCCTACAAGAGGAACCAATGAGATGTCAGAATTTGCATTACTGGGCGACTGTTGGACAGAAGCCTGGTGCTGAGATATGTCTTCTCCTGAGGGTGCGTCCATTTAATTAGCAATCAGGCCACGTTGAGGGGTACCTAAATGGGTGATGTGTGTCTGTGTGGTCGTGGGAGGAGAGGATTTAGGAGGTAGAAGGTATATTCACGGCAGGTTGTGAAGCTGAACGTGAGACACAACTCTATGTGTGTGAGACTGACAAGACCGTGTTTCATACTGACACAACCCTCTGTCGCATTATACTCTGTCACGTCTGCTTAGTGTTTACGATAAGGACAAGGCTATATGTATTATGCCAACTCTTAAGCAACGCAGGAAGTACTTATTGGTACTCTATATGTACAATAAAGCTGTACAAAAATAACCTAATTGTGGAAAATCCAGATATGATAACTCAATATCAACATATTTCCATTTTTTTGGGGTAGGGGATAACTTCTATCTTTCTCTACCACTCAATATCAACATATGTTCAAACTCAGGCGATATAAGACATGTATCACAAAAGGAATACAATGTATCAAGGGCAAAATTTACGGAATGGACTGCCAAAAGAAATAAGATATCATGCTAGTATCAATAGTTTAGAAAATCAATTAAAGTCTCCTATACATGTAGTTAACTGTGTTTAGTTGGAAATGTTTGTAAATCTTATGTTGTCCTGTTGTCTATTCTATGGTATTTATCCGTTATTGGCAACGTGAACCACACCTTGTCAAATCGGTGACTTTTTTCTGAAAAAAGTAAAAAAGATCTCTGACTGGCGCAGCCTTCAATGGCAACATTAGAAACTGGAGTCCAGTTTTATAAAAGAAAGGACCTTCATATGAAATGCTAAGGAGAGCTGACTAACCTTTAAGAATCTCACAGGGAACTTTAAAGAGAGAGCACACATCCTTCATTGTGATTTTTATATTCTGTTTCAATAGAGCCCCGATATCAAATATCCTAGCCTCCCATCCTGGTAGGATCACCCACCAACTCGAACATTGAATATTGAATTGAATTGATTCAGAAATAGTGTATATATCCTTGCACCTTGCTACTGTGGAAATCTTTTATCCGCCCAACTACGGTATCCTCTTCTTTATCCAGGGGTAAAGAGTAATGCCCTGCTGGTAATGATATTCGTACATGAAATATTAAGGTTGGTATAAAGATAGGGGATATTATTGGGATAGTAATGGAATTTTGTTATTACACGATTTATTCAATTTGAAGCCTACAGATATAGGAACATCTGGTAATGTAATAATTCATCAGGCTGTAATGCCAGTATAACGCATACTGATTCGTATTTGATTTTAATTTTTTGCTGTTTTATTTTCAGGTTCTATATGATTTTCCCCTCGGGACATATATCTGGGATCGCCCTTTGCCTTTGGATTACGGAGCACACATATGCAGTGCCTGAACTAAAAATAGAATTTCCTTTGACAAATGAAGTCAGCTGAGACTACAAAAAAAACAATCTGCATTCAGATGCCATTTCAAAAGTGGACAGACAACATAAGAAACCATCCTTATCTTTGTGTCGGTGTCCTAAAGCAATTAAGTAGGTCCATTACTTCTTATCAGTGCGATGGTACCACCAGGGAGATGTAGGGTGTGTTGTTTTATTATCCACCTAATACAGTGTCCATAGAAAACACATGGGGAGTGTGTATCACCATACCTGGAGCATACAGATGTGTTATATGCTCTGGGCTGCAAAAACCGGCGCATACAGAAAAATAGGGCATATGAGAAAATAGTGTGTATCTCAATGAACTGATATCGGTATGCCACTTGTCAGAAAAAGGTGGATAATAAATACAATATAGACTGGTTTCAGATATAAGCGGTGGTATGTTCCTCGGAGTTGACTCTGTGCAATATCCTCGCACGAGCTCGGATATTACTACGCATTAAGTCCTCAGAGTGCCCAACCTCTTTTATTTTAAACAAGTCAATATTGTGTATGTATGCGAAGGTATTATGGGTGGTAGATAGATCTAGTGACGTAGAGGTTGTAGTGGTGGGGATAGTAGTGGATGGTAGTAACATTCTCAAAATTAACAATTATATTAACAGATGTCAAAGTAGTCATATTTCTGTAGTAGCGAGCAGAAATATTCATAACCATCGTAGTAGTAGTAGTACTAAAAGTCAAATGAATTAATACTAATCGTAATGTTTGTATCGGTGACACTAGTGGTATTATCAGAAATACTAGGCGTGGTGGTAGTAGGAGCAGCAGTAGTGTTAGTGCTGATACTGGTAGTAGCAGTAGTTGTAGTAATAGCAGTGACAGTAGCAGCAGTCTAGTGTACAGATAGATCCTGCGGTGGTCCGTATTTACCCGCATTATGATTCCACCATTACAAACAGGTGTGACTGCCGTATTGATCAGGATCGATCCCACCTCAAGAAGCAGAGATCGCATCTACGCCCTGCGCATACAACGTGTCCCGCCCTTACCGCCCTGCATAGAAACGCCCATCTCACTCCATAGAAACGCCCAACTCACTCCATAGAAACGCCCAACTCACTCCATAGAAACGCTCAACATTTCCAACTCGCTCTATAGAAATAGCCAACATTCTCAACCTCCTCCATAGAGACGCCCAGCATTCGCAACTCGCGCCATAGAAACGCCCAGAAGTCTCAACTCGTTCCATAGAAGCGCCCATCATTCTCGACTCGCGCCATAGAAACGCCCATCATTCTCGACTCGCGCCATAGAAACGCCCATCATTCTCGACTCGCGCCATAGAAACGCCCATCATTCTCGACTCGCGCCATAGAAACGCCCATCATTCTCGACTCGCGCCATAGAAACGCCCATCATTCTCGACTCGCGCCATAGAAACGCCCATCATTCTCGACTCGCGCCATAGAAACGCCCATCATTCTCGACTCGCGCCATAGGAACGCCCAAAATTCTTAACTCACTCCATAGAAACGCTCAACATTTCCAACTCGCTCTATAGAAATAGCCAACATTCTCAACCTCCTCCATAGAGAAGCCCAGCATTCGCATCTCGCGCCATAGAAACGCCCAGCATTCTCGACTCGCGCCATAGAAACGCCCAAAATTCTCAACTCACGCCATAGAAACGCCCAACATTCTCAACTCGCTCCATAGAAACGCCCAAAAGTCTCAACTTGCTCCATTGAAATGCCCAGCAATCTCAACTGGCTCCATATAAACGCAGAACATTCTCAATTCCCTTCACAAAAACGCTCCGTATTTCCAACTTCCTCCATAGAAATACCCAACATTCTCACCTTACTCCATTTAGACGCCCAGCATTCTGAATTCCCTTAATAAAAATGCCCGACAATTTCTTCAAGAGAAACATCGCATATCCCATTTCTTTTTACCTATTGCTAAATAAAAAGAAAACAGACATCTTGTAGTTTTATATCCTTTACGGCCAATTACCAAAGGACTTATTACATGAACCCCTCCATGAACACTTCAGTTTTGACTTCAATTAAACGTAATTTACGTTGTTATCTTTATTGGACCATTCCCTGTGTGTTTGTGTTATGACACGGTGTAAAAATATATAGCAATCTGTATTTTGCCTTAGATATTGCTGTCAATATCCAGAAATACTAATAAGGCAGGGGACGAACTAACAGTAGAGACTTGGTGTTTATGAATCACTCTGGAGTTCTCCCAGCATCTACTTCTGTAATTGACAATGCGCTTGCGTGTGACAAATGCCTCTGTCTCCTGGTTCTCGGGAGGTGGTCTCATCACGTGGTCTGCATGCCCGTTCCCCGCCAGGCGGCAGCAGCTGCTACATTGTACCGATTCGGCGTCCAACTGACCTAGATACAATAGAAATACCAATGTCCGTCCTTCCAAACGAATGACTTCGCAGACGACATTTGTACTTTTGGGACAAGACGATTATTGCTGACCGGAAACCGCCATTGTAGCGGACAGTGGGATGCCCGCCTCGTTTTCAGCACCACCCGGTGACGGAAGAGCGTCCCCATTTACGGCCGCCTAGCGGACAAGGCTCCAACTAGAGTGCCAGAAGTAGGTCACCGGAAGCGGAACTCCATTCCCCAAATATCCTGGGTACCGCTGCACGCACGCACGCCACAGGCGTCTGTGCGGTCTGTGGGGGGGTACGTGGCCATTTTGTCAGCGGTGGCGCTTCTGGTCTGACAATGAGGCCACATAGGCAGGCTGTCCACTTCCGGTCAGGTCCGCAGTCAGTTCCGGGAGTATTTCCCAGCGGCTTGTACTGCATACCAACATCGCTATGTGGGGTCGGACCCCCGCTCATACAGACCACCACTTGCTGGCATTTGGACGAGGCATCAGTAGAATGTATGTGAGGTGGGCGATAAATAAGGAAGATTTGTCAATAGGGTGCAACAGTGCATGACTGCATAGATCAACCTTGACATATTCACACAGGGCAGGCGACAGTGTTGGACAAAGGGGGGCATTAATGTATGTGTGGCGAGGAGCGCGTGTGTATTGTGGGCCATGGAGAGCAGCTCAGAGTGAGGCTCGGCAGCCAGAATCCTGCGTCTGATTCCCCGCGGCATCACGTGACAGCTCCTGGTCATGTGACCGGCGGAATAAGCACAGGATTGTGGGTATATAAAGGATGTATTATTGCCGTGGTTTTCTGGGTGGTAGCCCTCGCGTGAATCCTTTTCTAAATTGAAGGGAACCCGGGTATGGTTTATAAAAACAATTTCCTAACGTCTCAGGGATAGAGTTAGGCCGGCTCAACGACCGTAATCTTATAAGAATCGCAAATAGAGTTTTAGGCATCAGTTGGCAATCTGCACATGGACCTGATGAAATAATTTGATTCTGGCAAACCCAAAACATGCCTATAATCACATTATCTCTAAATGGATATACCGCAAAAAAGAAATTCTGGGTAGACTCATTGATGTTAGAATCCACAAACTTAGGTTTTAAATAAACAAGATTATGGCGATACATTTTTTATTTGCATCGTCACCACTTCCCCTTTTATTCTTCCAACGATCTCAACTCTATCCACCAGAGGGAGTAACTGTGTAGTGTGTTGCAAAGTAACGGATCTTATTACAACCACTGAGGTTTAATTCAAGGTTATTGATATGAGAACGTAGCTAGGGGGATATACATAATGAGTAATGTAAAGAGACACATTAATAGTAATAATTATCTCATATCAGTTATTAGTTTCCCATAGACTTAACGTTACGAACTCGTATCTAATAGTTTAGTAGCTTTCTAAAAAAATATCTAATAACCATTAGATACGGTCACGTGTGAAACGACAACCAATCAGCGTGCAGGAAATATTTGCGAAAGTAGTTCCGTCTGATAGCGCTAGGTTGTGTCCGCCAGGAATGTCAACATGGCAGAAGAGCAGTATCTAGCAGGAGTAATGGCTCTAAGTTTAAAGCAATTAATAACAGAAGTAGCAATAGAAGTGTTAGAAGAAGAAAAAGAAGAATTTGACGACATAGTCGCTAAATTTGTACTTACCGAGGATGATCTATTCGTTGAAGAAATACCGTATAGCGAACTTGAAAACGATGTCGAAGCCGCCTGTGGTCAATTGCCGTCTGCGAGTACTGTAGAGACGTCGAGCGACTGGAAAAAGGACCTGAAAGAAAACGAAAAAGAGACTTTGAGCGATCTGGAGTTGCTACAATTCGTTAAGGAGAAACGCAATAAGAATACTACACAGAAAACGGATCTGGTAAGCATATCATTGACATTGTTTATATTTTGTAACGAAATAGTAGCGCCCCCTTCTGAGAAATAACGAGTTTCAATACACTCTTTCAAATTCGCCCAAAGTTGAAAAGCGACAGATTTAACGAAAGTAAATTTAAACAATTCTATTGTCTTTGATATTTCAGGTTGTTAAACGCTTCCACGCCTATATAAAGAGCAGCTTTGACAAACCCAGAGAGATGCATACCATCGAACCGGAGCGATTAAACAACTACATAGGGAACTTTATGTTGTCCACTAGGAAAGCTGATGGCACAGAATATGAACCCGATACTCTAACTACATACCAAGGAGCTCTGGACAGGTAAAAAAAAAGAATTTAAAAATAAAAAATTATGCTTATTATTGGTGAAATATATATTGTTTATTATTTAATATAGATTTTTAAAATTTTGTCTATTTCAATGTAAAAAAACGACAATTTAGCGATAGTAACTCATACGTTTATGGGTTATTTTTATATTTGCAGACATCTTCGTGATAATGATTATAACGAAAGTATTATTCGCTCAGACGTATTCAAGTCATCCAGAAATGTTATATCATCTAAGCGAAAGTGTTTGAAAGAACTAGGCCTAGGTAACAAGCCAAATGCTGCCTCTCCACTGAGTGTCGAAGACGAGAACAAGTTCTGGGAATTAGGCTTGTTGGGTGAAACAAGTCCTAGGGCTCTGCAAGACAGTCTCCTGGTTCTATTTACAAAGGCATTCGGGTGGAGGGGATGCGATGAGGCTAAGAAATGTAAATATGGGGACATTGAACTACTGCAGGAAAACGAAAAGTGAGTATTTGGAATGGACAGAACGAACAACTAAAACGAGAGTTGGTGTGAAAGGTTCGCACACTCGTTCATTCAAGCCGAAACTGTTTGCCACGGGAGGCGACCGATGTCCTGTAAGACTATACAAGTTGTACATAACGAAACAACCTGTCGCTACATGTTCAGCTAACTTCGGATTCTTTTTGACTCCAAAACAAAAAGCGACACTTAATGACAAAATAGCGTACATAACTTCAGAGATGGGATTGAATTACTTGTGTAAAGTAGTCGCAAATTTGGCAAAACAAGCTGGACTGACAGGGCGTTACACAAATCATTCGCTAAGAAAAACGACTTGTCAAACTCTATTGGCAAACAACGTAGCGCCGTCTATGATCTGCCAGCTAACGGGTCATAAAAGCGTAGATTCAATCAATAGATACGCTGTAGCGACAACAAACCAGCAGCGACAGATGTCGGATATGCTTACCTCGTCAAGAAAACATCCTCTAGCGATAGCAGCAGTACCAGATACAAGTAAATCCTCCAGCGGTGACAGCAGCATGGCGATGGCAATGGCGATACCACCACTAGCATCGGGAAGTGGCGGTACGGGAAGAGGCGGTAAAATGGCGAAAGTTTCCCATGATTCTCCATTTTCAAGGGCGTACAGAATGTTACAGAATGCGAATATCCATGGGGATGTACATATAAATGTACACTATCACGTAGGAGCGTCAAATTCACAAAACATCAACCTCTCTCCTCGAGTAAGTATTGACAACTGACAGTGATAATCTAGTATGGCGCCGCTCTGTCTAGAATAGATCGCGCCGCGAGAGTGAGGTCAATCTCAGGTCAAAGGTCATAACCTCGCGTCCCAGATACTGAACTATGCACATTCCTTTGTTATGATTAAAATTAAGACGTTGCAGAACGTGTTGTTGCTTCTTATTAATTAATATTTATAGAAATTAGGATATATTTCATAATAGATTAGGTATTGAAAACAGAAAACCGCAAATTGCAGAGAATGAATCGCGGACTCTTTCCTGTGTGGCGGCGGACGGGTATGTAGTGCATGAAACGATCGCTATTGACACGTCGAGTCGGCGTTCACGCTGTTGACAAGCCGTATTGGATATGGCGATTTGGCCCTAATAAGAACATATTATGAAGGTAGATTGATTTCTTTTATTGTTTTGTTAATGAAGAATACATATACATCGTTTATGATATGAGATAAATTCAGGAACCGATTCAAGTTTAGGCTCAGGGTCCGTATCCCATCTCGTTTGAATCTGCTCCGTAATTCACTCGGCTTCGCCTCGTGAATTACTCCGCGATTCAAACTCGATGGGATACGAACCCTGACCCTAAACTTTCATCAGTTTCCTACATAGTATGCAACGTTAACAAATCACATGGACAGCAAATTGTTTTGGCGGAGAAAGCACACACCCGACCTTTATACATGTAAATCTTTAAAACCATGCACCTTGATAGTCGAAACGTCGGTTCTGTAATAAATGCCGCACATATCACCATGACTTTTTCAGTGGTTGTACTATTCACACCTACTTAAATTTTTAAAAATGTTCAGTGTATTACAGATACAGGGTGTGATGTAACAGTTCTCCTTCATAATTGTGTCTGTGACCTGACCCTCTCCAGTGAGCTGCTATTCTGTCACACATACAAAGGGCCGGTTTCACCAACACGATGGATTTGCCGTGTTATATCTCGGTATATGTGTGATTTCGAGGCTTAGCAAGAGAACACTTCCTTCATATATCTTGGTATATCTTGTTATATCTTACAGTGTCGCGATATGTCTTACCTTTTTTGCCGTGACACGTCATGCACAATGATATGTGTATTTTTTCATGATGATGTGTGTATATTTTGGTTCTCCATCACCAGTACGCCTCACAATCTATTGCCAACAAACTGCCGCATACCACGATCTATCGCAGCAAGAACGCTGTAAAGGTGCTTAACCAGACCGATCATCACAGCAAATATGCACATGATAACTAGAAACCTAGAAAGATTTAGCTAGTCAACCAAATTGTGACAAATCTCGCTATTTCTTGTGTGCTGGTGGAAGAGCCCCTTTAGACATTCTCCACGAAAATAGTACCGATTGATTTAGTTCTCCTACTAGTCGGTCGATGGTAGTCAATGACTGCACGTCTGTGACTAAAAGTCGGTGAGGGTGCTGTGCATGCCTTCTTTCTGCCACACTCGACAGATCCATACTGACAATATAGTCCTCCAAACTCAATTACTATCACTGACGATTTCAAACCCCTTGATTCAGACAGAGGCTGAAGAAGAGGGTAAACACTTCTCGGTATGCCTGTTTCTATTCACCGATCTGCCATGCTCCGCGTTGCAAAAGCCGGTGCATAAGGAAGAATACTGCATAATAGCTCCTCAGTGTTGACTCTGTGCAATATCCTCGCATGTACTCGGATATTACAACGCATCAATGCCTCGGAGCACAAGACCGCTTGTATCTGAAACCAGTCAATGTTGACTATATACTGACTGACCAGGGAGCTGTTTCAAAACGTGGGTTAAGGCTATGGTTTTGAAACAGCTCCCTGGACTAATGCCTGGCGTCCATCTACTACGATAGAAACTTAGACCTACCGATATGGCACCGATACAAAAAGTAAATATCGGAGACTTATCGGGAAGGTGCAAGATCGTAGACAAATGTCTAGACATGCCAATCCACTACGCATCGTCAGGGGTAGACCCCCATTTTCATTGGTGACTAATCGCAGAGACGTGGTCAACTGCCCCGATATTAGGTGACCTTCCGACGCGATTTTGATGTTTTTATCGGGAGGTGCATTGTAGACCATATCGGAACCATATCGTAGTAGGTGGACGCCGGGCCTAACTCATGAGATGCTCAGGACAGGACTGTGGCTGCCTACCACTACACCATTCTGCTCCAGGGACAACAACATATAAGAATCCCAGTTGGTCTCTATTTTTCCCCTGTTGCTAAGACACATAAAGGACCCTTTCATATTCCTTAGATAAAAATATCCAGCGGAATCTTGAGTTTTCTCCTTGTCAAAAATTATAGAGGAAATCTCTGAAAGCTAGGCTCAGAGTTTGTATCCCATCGTGTTTGAATCACATAGTAATTCACAAGGCAAAGCCGCGTGAATTACTTAGCGATTCAAACGAGATAGGATCGAGCTCCGACCTGAATTTATCTCAACCTGCATATTGACTAACATTTGGAACAGAATCCCCCATTGGATATTTTCCCGAAATACTCCATGGACGTTGGATACGCGTTCCCAATGTTAAGTCTATAGGGAAAGAATATACCAGGGTTGAGATAAAACCTGATTTTCCTGCTGTAGTACAGCACTATAATCGGAGCTGCTCGGTGAGCGGTTGGTGGCGTCTTGCTCGGCGGATGGCCTACTTTACGTCGCGTGCCCCGGCGCCATCCTGCCCGGCCACAAGTGGGTTGACTTTAAGCCGAAAGGGTAATCTCTTCCGTCGTTCGACGAAGGAAAAAAACAATCTAAACTTAATTAGGCTTAGCGCACATTGTTCTCCACTGAACGTTAACGACCATATGTGGTGCTTTGGTGAAGCCACTTATGAGGTTGTCCTCGTTTGTTCACCACCACATACATGTAGGTTATTCAAGGACAACTACAGTACTATACGGAAACTGGCTTACTATCTTCGTACGTCAAAAATACGCGGTGAAATTATTGATCACATACATCCCGATGCCGGAGGCAGAGGGATGTATTTGATCAATAATTTTACCAAGTATTTTGATGTACGAAGATAGTCAGCCCGTTTTCGTATTATTATATACCTAAAAATGGCGATATTTTATCTAGTCACGTGATCACATACCCCGTACGGCAAAGTGTGCCGTACGGGTATAAATACGCCACGGGTAGGAGCGGGCAGTATACGCACTTGATACAGCCATAGGTATATAATAATACGTTCATCGGTGGGAATACTAACCGTTGATGATCTCGTATTGATTTGTCTGTCTTTAAGGCCTGGCGTCCACCTTCTACGATAGAAATTCTGACCTTCCGATATGGCACCAATACAAAAAGCAAATATCGGAGACATATCGGGAAGGTGCAAAATCGTAGTCATCTGTCTAGACATGCCAATCCACCACGCATTGTATTGGGTTTTTATCGGTGTCTAATCGCAGAAACGTGGTAAAGTGCCCCGATATTAGGTGACCTTCCGACGCGATTTTGATTTTTTATCGGAAGGTGCATCGTAGACCATATCGGTGCCATATTGTAGTAGGTGGACGCCGGGCCTAACGGTATTTCATAGTATAACTCAACTCTAATTCAATTACTACTGATCACCAATAACACATATCTTTGCGAGGATTTTGGAATAGACTATTCACGACTCAGATAGTTGCAGAAGGTTGAACTGTTCGGTTTCCATCCAGGCCAATCATCTGGGGGCCGTTTAATATCTGGAAGGATTCTCCTAAGGCTGTCATAGGAGGGACCACATTAAATTAACATGGATTGCCCTTTCAAAGGAAAGGGAGAAGGAGGGAGACTTGGAATGTCCTTCCAAGTCGTTAAATAAAACTGTCCTTAACTCGATCCTGAACACTCTCCTTTTGCAAGGAGATCTCAACAGATGTCTTTTTGATGCTGATAGCCTAACTAACCAATACTTGCATCTATATATATGGACTTTTTTAGTATACAATGGCTTTGAGGACTTAAACCACATATTTGAATCTGTATACCATGGTTATGGTATCTGAAATCTAAATCGGGTTTTAGAAATTATCTTTAATAAAAGTGATAACATAGCATTGAAGGTTCCATATACCACAGAGTTTGATGACTAATTGCAAATGAAATAAAAACAACAGTGGCGTCCCCCAGGTGCAGACATGGGAATGATTGGAGACTGGCGTAAATATGCGTAAACATAATTACTCCAACTGCCCTAGCACAGGATACATACAGAATGAGGCAAATACATGATGCCAAATAGAAAAAAAATATTTACGCCCAAGGAGACTTGTATACACGGAATGTAAACATATGTAAACAGAAATGTCCATGCTGTGGTAGTGATTTACTGAGTCCCCATACATTCTAATTGGTACTTTGTATACCATGGATGATGAGACCATCATCTCAGGTGGGATCAATAGACCTTTTTCCACAGGCCGGTGTCGCACGTTATCTACATGGTTACGCAATGCCTGCAGCCAAACATACCCCTGGCAACATATACTTTAGCATTAGATCACTGAATGTATGAACGCAATACAGTCATAATACCCGTGTGCATTATTCCCATAGAAGTGCACTGTATTCTGTTTTAATTTTTCACCTTCCCGATATGTATACTGTTTAACCCAGCACCAATTTGGTATGTAATACATGCACACCAACTCAATGATACTTTAGATATAGCTTAGATAACACAGGTATATCTAAACTGTATACACAATAATACATTGGCAGGCCTAGCTATAATATGCTCAAGTTAAAACCAAGATGATTATCAACTATAAAGTTTAGACAGCTCAGACTCGTTCATACAAAACCCTAGTTTGTTCCAGCAATTTAATCTGTCAAAAAACAACTCCTGCAATCACACCTACTGTTCACACTCTAGCTGTGAATGCTGTATATCTCTACAGGAATTTGGCCGGACTCGGCCGTGTTTGTCCGAGCGCGGCCTCACTAAGGAACTCACTGTTAGGTGGCGTTGAACGGCAACCCCGGTATTGCGTGTTACTTGTGACGCTGGTAGGATGTGACGGTTGTGAATTTAAGCAGTGACTTGACTCGAGGAGGGATACAACTGAAATAAAGTCTACGAGGAATGGATTATTGCAATATCCTGCAATTATTATGAGGCGTTATTCTTGTCTAACTCATTTTATGCAGGGAGGCGCCAGAATTTCAGAAAATAAAATATGTTGGCAACCCCTCATTAGATTCTCATGTTCTTTCTGAGTTTCTCTCGCCCTTTCTGTCAGACTTCAGCCCCCGCCTCGCCCCTTTACCCACGTCACTCCATCACAAATAGGACTGGTGGCGTCTCTCAGCATTGTTCTTGTCGCGTGTTTTATACCGTCTGACCGTTAATTGTCGCCACCTGCCAACTTCCAGTCCCGCCTAAAACCAACATGGCCTCTGCGCATGCGCGATGACGTTGACATAACCCCCGCCCCCACCCCCTCTAGCGGAAGAAGTTTGAACTTCCTGGCCGCGTCAGGTCGGCACCAGATTCGATAGTATTTCTCCAAACACATTCTTAGCGTTGGTCTCAGCATGGAGAAAACTCTGGGTTCTGCTTGGAGAGCACAAGTGTGGGACTTGGATGCGTGCCAAAATATGGAGAGATTATCAGATAACGATAAGAACGGCTTATCTGCCCCACAGTCTCCATCCATGTACTCAACTTGGCTGTTTGCTGCCGCCATATTGCGTCAGTTAGTTGGGGAAAGTGGTGGCTGATGAAGGGGAATAACACCATTGATAATTAGTATCTGAGGAAAACACATTTATTCTTAAATTCTCCAGTATTATACATAGGAGTACTAATGATCAGATAAAACTAAAACATCACTGACATTGTAGTCTAGAAATCATTACACCCACAAGAATATATTGCAGCATCTAACAGTATATGATTAAAAACTGATGAGCTTATGCTAGCCAAGTTTCCTGTGAGTTGGGAAGATATTGACTATATGAATTATGAAAATGTAATCCAAGGGTTTGCTTTTACAATGAAGGAGATTTGATATCTAGTGTTCAATGTTATATATCTGAACCATCAAGAAATCTTACCAATAATTCATGATGTGCATGATACATTAAATAATTCGTTTTTCAGTTATGATCATTTGATTATATATAATACTCTGTGAGCTGCAAAGCTTTTGCCTGTTCACTAATGGTGTTTAAAGCCTTTATGTTTCTCCATCGAGATGACCATGGGACCATAAGGTTGTTTTGGTTACCCAAAATACTTTGCCCATCTTTCTTCTCTAGCACTGATTTTTTTCATTCAGGGAACGAGCATGAAATACCATAGTTATATATTGATACAAAGGGAGTTGAAATAAGGACAAAATTAATTGCATCTTTTTTCTCTTATACGTAAAGGAAATCAATCATGTATGTGTGTTTAACAAGCTGTCTGCCCTGTTTACTGGCTTGTACTAGGAAGAACGCCAATCATGGTTAATGTACTATGCTATATTTCTTTATTTTTTCACTGAATAAAAAAACTTTGCTCTGAGGAATTCAAATAGAAGTGCAGAAATTGAAATTAAAGATCAAAGATCTAGGTGTAACCATAAACAATAGACTTAAACGCCATGGACAATTTGATTAGATAGCAAGGGAATTTAATATGAAGCTGTATGAATTTAAAAAGTTGAAATACCTCCTTGACAGAGATACAAGAACAAAATTTGTTAAGCAAGTAATCATTGCAGTGATAGAATATATGCTGATTTTATCCATCTCGAAATGACTAAAGAACTACAAAACCATTCCAAGTTTGTATCAACAATGTAGAAGGGGAGCAGATATAGACATTTTCAAAATCCATGGCACCCCTCACTGCAGAGTTCATGTGGCCTTGGCCCAAGGTCAAGGCAATTATTTTTAAGGTAAATTTGCAAGATTTGACAAAAGATTACCAACCATGGTAATGTTTTGCAAGATGGCTCTCTTAAAATGCCATTGTCTGCCCTTTCATACGGCACCAAGAATGTTTCGTTTGAGGTCACCATGGTTACCAGACAAGGTTTTTGGAAAATATATTCCAAACACTGCCCTTTATTGCTGTATAATTGGTACAAACTGACTCTAGTGGCATGCTGCAAGGTTCAATGATTTATGAATAGATGATATCCAACCATCTACAGAACAAATGATTCATTATATTTGGATAGTAGGACATCAGAAATGGCAGCTAAGCATGTCAAATTATGGTAGAAGTTAGTTTCTAAGATAGAGCTTAGTTTCTAGGATAGAGCTAGAAGTTAGTTTCTAGGATAGAGCTAGAACCAACATTCATTCGATCCGGGTACAAATATATCTATATAGTTAACAAATATTCCTTTATCCTGTCTTTGTAACTCACCATAGCAATTCCCATAATAAAGTGGTTCATGCTTATATTTTTCAGTATTGGGATTTTTTTATTTTCAATACAATCTTATCTGAACTACTGTTTTAATACTTTTCATTTACATAACAATTATCTTCATAAGTCCACTACTTGATTATATTCAACAAGTGACAATTCCTCGGTGTTGTAATGTGCGCATGTTACATTTTCAAGTAGTTCATTATTGTGCAATGGATATGAGTCTCTTTTTCAAATCGCCATTTGTAGTTTAGATTTCCTTTGTCCATCCATTAGTTCAAAAGCGAAATCACAATATTCCAAAGCTAGAACCAATATTTGTTTCATTATGTTGATTTTAGTATCCTTAGGTTGGATGCTCTTGTTATTTTTTCGTTCATGTAATTACTTTTGGTTGGTTTGTTGGCTAGTGGTTGGTTGACAGCAATTGCTTTTAGGTAGATGTATCGGTTGGTTGGATGGTAGGCTATTGATGGTAGTTGTTTTCTGGTTGAATGATTGATGGTTGATGGCTGTTTGTTGGTTGGTCTGAGTTCTGTTTGCTGCTATGTTTTGGATGGTTGATTGGTTACTGGTTGGTGGTTGTTTGGTTAATGCCCATTGTTTTGGTTGGCTGGTTTGTTGGTATTTGGTTGATTAGTGGTTGGTTCACAAGGTAATTTATATTGGTTGGGAGGTTAGTTGATGGTAGTTGCCTGTCGTTTGTCTGGTTGGTTAGCTGGTGGTTGGGTGAGAGCATTTGATTTTGGATTGTTTGTTTGATGGATTGATGGTAGTTGGTCTTTGGTTGGTTGGAGGTTCATGATCGTTTGTCAGTTTTCTGTTTGTTTGCTAAGTTGGTTGATTAGTTTATTGTTGGTTATTTGGTGGTTTGTGGCTGGTTGTTTGATTGGTTGGTGACAGTTATATTTTTTGTTGGCTGCTTGGTTCTTTACTTGGTTGGTTGATTGCTTGATAGTTGTAGTAGTTTTATTGTTGGTTGGTTGTTTCTATTTACTTATTTTGTTTAGTTGGTTTGAGTTTTGTTTTAGTCGGGTGGTTTTTGATTGTTTGTTGTTGTTTTTATTTAGCATAAAGTATCTCTTACCGGGGCGAGTTTTTTTTTCAGATACAGTTTTGTACATGTTTAAGATTAGTGCCAAGCTACAATCTTTAATTGATTGACAATTGGTCACTGGTGGTTGGCTGATGGTTAGTGATTCGACATGGTTCGTGGTTGGGGTTCGGTTCGTGGTTGGGGTAGTCTCTCGATAATTTGGCAGACTAGCCAGAATTGTTCTCAATTGTCATCTGTTCCAATACATCAGTGTAAATCAGACTATAATCCATCACAATGGCCCCTGCACCCACTTAGGACAGGGTCTGAGAGTGACATTACCAAACCTGGCAGATTTAGGATAAATTTACTGTAGTAATACATTGTATGGCTATATGTAGAAACGTGGTGTCTTCCACTCTTCTTCTCCGTCTGTTATAGACTTTTAAATCAGAAGACAATATTATCTTCTATCTCACCCCTAGTTTTTTGTCCCATAAGCTTAACATTAATAACTCGTTCTCCATGCGCTTATGCGTATTGCAGTCAGTTCTCCATGGTCTATATCCTGTGTGTCGCCAATCATTTTAGCGTATATAGGGGTGAGATAAATACAGAAAGCAACTCGCTTTGGTCAAAGTCGTTCTTCTCCAATTCGTTTGAATACTACGTGATATTCACTCAACTGTTGCCTCGTCCATATCACTTCGCATGAAACTCGTGGAGAACGACGACTTTGATCAACACTTGTTGGTTTCTTCTTTAGTATTGCGTGTTGTTCAATGTGTTATCTACTAGTCATTGTAATCAAGCTGAACCTCTCCTGTGATGTCTTTCCTGTGCCGTATATTTGGCATTAGGTTTAACACCAAGCTAGGTCGTTCAGAGCACATCAGAGTTTATTCAATTTATTACTTCTTCCTACTTGGATATGTAGAATTCTTTCTATTTTCCACCAAAGTACCTGTGTTAAAAAAAACACAAAACAAACAGGTAGCTTGATATACTAGTGTTATAGAATACTTTTTCTATTTGTCAATACTACGATGGTTGTGTGGGATAAACGTTTTTATCCTACCCCTAATATAAAATCCCATAGGCTTAACATTGGGTTTCCGTATGCCACGCTGACTGGCATACGGGGTTTTATATGCCACTAGTGGCATACAGCATTGTTATCAAGTAATATTCCAAAATCGAGGAGATAGGGCAGGATAAAATCAAAACCTGATTCATTTTAATCTTGGCCACCGCATTCCACTCCTGAAGTTTTGGCTCCGGACTTCACTCGGCTTCGCCTCATGAAGTCTCTTTGCCAAACCTGAAGTTTTGGCTCTGGACTTCACTCGGCTTCGCCTCATGAAGTCTCTTTGCCAAACTCCAGTCGTGGAATACGGTGGACAAGATTAAACCTCATCCAGTTTTACGATAGTACTCATCCGAGCATGACTGTAAAGAAAGACTTGTTCAGTATTAGCTGCTTATATACAAATAAGAAAAATATACCTAATGTTCCATTTAGAACTTGCTCTGGATGCAATCATCTCCCATGATGGACCCACCAGAAGCCCGCACGAGGGAGCCACTAGTTGGGTAACAAAAACCTAACGCAGGGATACTCCGCCTGGTTCTTACTAGATGGCGCCACATGCGGATTCGAGTGCTGTTACAACTTCAGGGTTATTTGATGGGTGTGTTTGATGCATGACAGGTATAGTTTTCTATTGTTTATTAGTAGAAGGATAACACAAAGTATGTGTGTAAGCTTTTAAGTAGGACGACTATTGTTAACATAAACATTATGTCATTATCAAATAAATACGCAATTTTATGGATTAATGTACTGCAAGGAATAATCAGTTACTTTAGCATTCCAATATGTACACGGAGGCCAACATCTACCTAATCCAAAATATAACACGCTGTCTGAATAGGTAGAAAATTATGATCAATGCAACACAACATAGTTGTATCTTATGATAGAATATGATACATTCAGGGCCCACTAAAGTCTTCTCAAGCAAAAAAAACCTGATGTCCCCATTTTAGATTATGAAAATATGCACGAGTGTTTCGCACACTGTACCCTGAAAGGCTAGTGCTGTTCTGCGGAATTCTCAATCCTAATAGTTCACCAAGGGAAAACGCCTTTATCTGCACGTTTTAAGTCGTTCAGCTTTATTCTGGGACTGGCGAGGGTCGTCACGGAACAGTCGTCAGGTCTCTTTCATAAAGAGCTGTCGTCGGGAGCGGCTGGAGAGCACCGGCCGGTGAAAAAGTCACTGGAGGGTCTTTGGAGATGAGGTAAGGGCTCGTTCACACTGTACGACAGGAGGTACCTAGGTACGCCCAGTCTCAAGGGTCAAATCCACTTGAGTGGATTCACACAATGGGATTCATGTACCTTAAGCCCAATGCACATCTACCGATTCAGGATTGAACGATTAGTTCCCAAATCGTATAGTATTCGGTGAACTTGTCCCAGTCGAATTACGTAATAACTCGACCAATGTCGGCGGCCACCCAATCATGCGCCATTTACCATTTACGTCCTGTTGTTGGTGACTAGATATATCAACATGATGATAAACCGTTGGCCACCGACTTAGGAATAGAGAAACCACAATTTGTCAGCGACAAAATAACATCTAAAGGAGGTGGTTCACTAATCGTTGCCTTACCCTTGACTAGATGTGCTACATCTACAGAGTATGGCTGACCACAATAGGATGCCTCGCCTGATACAAATCACAGTCCGTTTGTCGCCGACAAAGGTACATAAATGTTCCCAAATCGGTAGATATGTATTGGCCTTTACAGGGTGTTCGTCTGAGACAAATCCTGCTGGGAATCTGTACTCGATCACAATTACTTAGGGCTCCATTTCCCTGAGATATTTGTTTCCCCTGCAATTGTTGGTGACTTTTACCCCTAGGAAGGAACGGAATCTCATGAGATTGTGAACCCTGTGAGGTACATGAGACAAACACCCTGTAAGGTACATAAATCTCATCGTGTGAATCCCACTTCAGTGGATTTGGCGCTTGAGACTGGGCATGTGTTTCAGTCGCATGCAGTGTGTCTAGCGCCAAATCCATTAACGCGAATTTAGCGGTCGCATCTGTTCCCATAGAGTTTGCACGGTTACTTGAAAAAATCGTTTCAGTGGATAAGGCGTTAGCATGGTGGTCGCTTGGGAGTTGCATGTTTTATGCGAATTCACTTGGACATGCGACCGGCACGCGACAATAGCAAAACCTTTTGATATCTTCGTAGGTGATCGCATGGTCGCATGTATTCACATGGTCGCATTGTCGTCTGGTCTCACGAGAATTCTATGCGAATTTAGTCGCCAAAGTGGATTTGGCGCTTTTCACACACATATTAGAGTGTGCCTTGCGACTGGGCTTACCGGTTTGGAACATCCAGTTTCAAGCACGGTACCTCCAGTCGGCGACTAGAAGCACCTGCTCCTAAACTCTCCAGTCGCACAGTGTGAACGCGGCTTAAGCCTAAAAACGAGCGCACTTTCGGAGTTCTTTAAGCCATAAAGTTGAGCCTTTCAGAGCAGACTAAGGTCAAAAAGGTCGGGCGTTTGAAATACCTTAAGCCTAATACAAAAGCCCATTAGAGGCTGGTAAAACGAAAATCAAAATGGTTTTATTCGAGCGGATCAGAAGTAGACTTTTATTGCGATTCCGTTCAATTTAAGGGCTTTAAAATGACAAGAGATCAAATGAGGATAATTAGTAACAAGCTGGGATCAAAGGTAACTTTCGGAAGAGGTATATTTGCCGTATTGTCTTTAAATCAGTCATATCTCGCTTAATCTAAAAGTCGAAATACTGGGGCCCAAATGGAACCGCTATTAGTTACCAGCTTTATGGGTATTCAAAAAGCATTACTACGGGTCTCAAATAGAACCATGATTGCTATAGATCTATTGTATATGTGAATTCTTGCAATTACGTATGTATATATGTATGCTTGTAACCATGCATGTATGTATGCATGTGTATATGTATACATGCACAGACAAAGAGTAGAACAGACTGCTGAATAAATGCTAGATTTCGTAGGTTGTGCCATCCTACTGTTGATTTGGATTAGGGGGTGGGGGGTACCAAAATGGTATCTATAATGGCATTGTACTTCAACAACAAGTAGCAAATTTGAAATCTTTTTGACGAGTTGTGTTTCTTGAAAACCATAGCAAGAACGGCACTGGTCTTATCTGTTAACCCACGGCACCCCTCTCATAATATCTCACACTCTCTAAGTGGTATTCTGTACAAGGTTCTCACTACACTCTATGAGAGAATAATTCTTAATGAACTAGGCTTAGAGCCTTGACATGCAGTATTCCCGCTAGGTGGCATCATTGAGATTATAGGAATCTTTGGGTTGCATTGATTTACATCTTTAGAACGGGAGGCAGGCCAGTGGATTCTCAAGGCTCTAAGCCTAATTTGTTGGGGTAGTGAGAGTACAGAATACCACTTAGAGAGTGTGAGGTCTTATGAGAGGAGTGCCCACGGCGTCAAATACCCAAAATAGGCCTATAACAAGTCAATATTGAGAACGGTATCTCTACGTACTCAGTTACTCTGTCCTCTTATAGTTGCATAGCTCCTAATTGTTAAAAAACATTATTTCATTCACTGCCCTATACTTCTCCATTAACACCCTTTTCGCAGTACAAGTCCACTGTCAACCACTCCGGCCAGCTGATCCGCAGACTTGTTCAAGTCTTTGGTCATGGACTTTATTGAAAACATTTGGACTTTCACTAAGGCCTGACAGGCCCCATAATCAAACTTCACGAGGAGCGTTAACTAACTATATTAAGGGGTAATAACCATGAGGCCATTTCCATTGGCCGACGAAAACGGGGTAGATTCTCTGTGTTCTCCTAATAGCCTATCTCCATTGGCCATCACCGATATACAGTCAGGAACCACCGACGGACCTTTAGCACTTCTGACGCAAAATGTATATATAGGCTATTGGGAGAACACAGAAAGTCTACATCGTTTTTTACGGCCAATGAAAAGGGCCTATAGGGTGCAGGGACTGGAGCTAGTCTAGCTGATACGCTGTCTCACACCTACGCTGGTTCCCCGCTCATTCGCTAGTGGGCATGGCGAAATTTCTACAGGACGCAAACCATTCTGAAAGCAGAATCTGTCATCCAGTGCCCAGTTCCGTAGTATGCGTTGTAACTTTACGATCAGGTTGTTCGCCTTTTGGACATCCTCATGTCAAACTCAAACGGAGAGAGACTCAGTTTATCATTATGAGAAAACATAGTTACTGAGCCTGTAGGGATGACGTTCGAGGTCTTCTGACTAAAAAATACGGCCCGACACAGCACCGTCAAAAGACCGAGAACGACATCTCTACAGGCTAAGTAATTATGTTTTCTTATTATCATTTACTATATACCCATGCTGTATATACTGTAAATACGCACCGTTTTGGCATATGACGTAAAAATACTGTACGGACCGCTGGTCCGTACACTAAAATACGGACCACCTTGCCATACACATTTATGAGGTAAGGGCTAAGGGTATACGGAACTCGGCATAAATGCCTCAGTCTGTACAAACCGTAAATTACCATCTCGTTCTGCGAATTGTACAGCATGTTCAGGACGTTCTATATAAATACCTCCTATTTGTTTGAAAACGGAACGGAACTCGGTGTAAACGCCTGGTTCCGTATGAACCGTAAATTGTCTCGTTGTGTAGCTTGTACAGCATGGTGAAGACGTTCTATATGATCACCTACCCCTGACAGGACATAATCTATCATCTACTGATTCGTTGATTCCGGTATTCAAAGAAATTGTCGCACATGTAGTAAATGGGTATCATACTACATAATGTATAAATATAATAGAACAAGTTCGTTATGTTTGTAAGACTTTTATTGAATGGTTTACTTCAGCTTGATGTTAACACACGCATAATTCTATCATGCACAGGGTGTGAATATGGAATGGGGGGAAATACGTGATAATGAATTGATGATTCTGTTACGATATGTGCAGGGCGTCACTACAGTGTCATCAATAGATCAGAGATACTAAATACACAATATCTACTGGTTTCCTCAGGTGCTGTAGGCTCCGAGGAGTTGACGCGTAGAAATATCCGAGCGCATGCGAGGATATAGCGCAGAAGCAACTCCGAGGAGTAAATAAACGCTTTTATATCTGAAGCCAGTCCATATTGTATCTATTATACACCTTTTCCTGACAAGTGGGGTACATATATTAGTCTGTTTAGGTACGTACTATCTTTTGATACGCACTATTTTTCCGTATACGCGCTGGCTTTTGCAACCTGCCAGGGATCTGTTTCAGTTTCGTGACATGTCTAGATGGCGTCTGTGACACCATACGGACAGATCAACACAAGTGTGGCAATGAAACTACTGAACACGAGTAAGGGATACATATAACCTATACTCGTTCCATATATGAAGAAAATTGGCCGCTCCAATCCGCTGATATTTGACATCAACCGTGAACAGTTTTTCCGCTGTTGCTTGCACTGTTGGTGCCGCTGTTGATGTCTGTCTAGGCCTATGTCACGAAACTACTGAAACAGGTCCCTAGATCATACAATGTATATGCGTACGCTCCGGGTATGGAGGTACACGCTGCCTATGGACACTGTGTATCAGGTGGATGATAAAAGTTATTGCTATATTGACATCCTGAATTACATGTAAAAAGTATCGGTAAATAAACTTATATCTATATAAATCATAAACACTATACACTAGGTTAGATAAATGAGAAAATTTAACTGTTGCTATGAACCTGCTATTTTCTAAACGGATGAGTCCAGTTTAAGAGGATAGCGGATTTATTTATGTCTAAACCACAACAACAAAAATAATCAAATCAATAAGATGCCACTGATTTTATTGCAGTCAATGCCTAAAACTCATGAATTTATCACCGATTCCGGGGACTCGACAAGTACACATATATAATCGATATAACGGTCTTATATCTACAATACTAGGTCCAAGTACGTTAACACTAACTGATGTGCAGTGGCAAAGAGTCACGCAACAATGAGGTTACAATGGTTTACAAAGCACATTAGGCAGGTTATAACGTTTTCTTCTGTTATTGAACCGAAGCGATCCAGCTCAATATATCATAATAAGTATTCAATATTGTCCGAGATTAGTTCACCATTAAGATGTTTTTGAATGAAACGCTCTTCCTTATAGGTAAACTCCGAGTAGTTTCAATGACTCTTTATTTTGGGTCAAGTTGTGATATGTAGGGGTGTGCTTCTTTATAAGAAATGTGTGTATTACTGTGGTATATATATACAAGTACACTTCCCATATTGATTTATTAAATACCCTCCATGAATTTAACAAAACCGGAAAGCAGTGAGTTTTGTTAACAAAATCCTTTCTTTCTTTTTTTAAATTTAATAAATGCGTCTCTCACCAAGATGGGGTTTTCAGCACTTTTTACTGCATAAAAACTAGGCATTTTTATTATGATACACGATTTGTGATTGTTTTAATTAGGTACGTCCCAGAATAGATTAACCTGAAGCTGATCCTTGAAGTACATATGGATATAAATAGAGCACTTATAATCATGATATGTAACAGTACAAAAACTAACAAATTAATTCCAAAAGAAAATTAAAGACGGTGAATTGTGGTCAATTTTTTTTCATCAGATCTGAGAAACGTCACAAAAACAGGTCTGGAGAACCCCGTAATAAGAAAAGTTGCTCGCGTCATATATTTGCGGTAGCAGAAAGATATGTTTGGGAATTCTGGGGTCTGTTTAATAACTTATGCCTGCGAAAGGACAGTGTATAAGGAGACCTCGTACGAGGGATATTGCTCAATAATATGCAAACCCTTTCATCTAAGACCGTTCTACCTGACCAATAATCGTCCATAAGTGTTGAATAAAGTTGACCCACATCGTCCCTGGGTCTCGTTGGCATCAGAGAACTAGAATCCCAGGAAAGCCCACTCACGGCCGTTCAACGTTGTGCCTATGAGACGAACTGATTTTCAAGATACAGGGGAGCTGGACTTCCTCTTACCCATTCAACACATTTATTATCCATCGTATACAAAGCTCCCATTGAAAATGTATGGGGACTCAGTAAACCACTACCCATTGTATAAAACCTGTCAGATACCATAACTGTGGTATACGGATTCACATCTGTGGTATACGGCCTCCAAACCATGGTATACGGGAAAAAAGGTCGCTTTTGCTATAGAGCAAAGAAATAGTTCCTATTGTTATACCCGCTAATATGGCAATTACTGGGTTTAATTTATTCAAAATGATGGATAATAAATGCAACAAAAGATGATTTTGTGGACAGGCGGCTCTGTAATCCACTCGCGGTTGCGCTCGTGTATTACTACGCGTCAACCACTCGTGGTTTACGGCCGCCTGTCCAAAAAACCATCGATTATTGTCTTTGTAAACACCGGCGGTGGGATATCTCCGTCGGACCCCTAGCAGATACCCCGGGTACCAAGGTACATTATTAAAAGATCAAGTCGGACATGTTAGAAGCGTGAACCGGATGTTTAGCTCCCCTGTAGGAACCGGCGCATGCGTGCCACTAGTTAACAGCACTGCAAGGCGAGTGGGCTTTCCAGGGATTCTAGTTCTCTGTTGGCATATAGAAAATGATCTTCATGTATGAAGCCTAGATTATCAAACAGGCCCCTGGTTAGTACTCGAATGGCTCGTTCACCTCGGCTTCGAAGCCCTCCTTGTACTCCTTGCAGCCGCCCCACCACGACCGTCTGCTGCATACATCGATCTGTTTGAGGGTAAAACATTGCATGCCCACAACGTTGAAAAATACGTTGCCGACCATATCTGCGACACTGTTGGCGGCTGACCGGAGACAAGTGCGGAACCTGCAAGATACAAACAGAGAATACGAGTTGAGTTACCGGCATTATACACCAATTAAAGATGAGATGAGGCAATTAGAGTCAGTTGATGAATCCTAAAGAGTAAGCTCCGCCCACGACGCCCCTGAGTGTGCGCAGAGCAGAGCTATCAGGTAGATATCCGAGTCGAGAGCAGCGTGGGGTATGCAGGCAGCAACTGATCTCAAGGAAACCAATGCTCACCTTGCGATATTGTACCTGGAAAATATCGCAAGGGGGATTTTACGGCGACTTTTCTGCTAAAAACGGGAAAAGTCGCAGAGTGGATGTTGGGCTTAAGGAGTAACTCCATTATCTCAGCTTTAAACTCGGCAGGTCAAGAAATTATTACTAAATAGAGGGTTGGCTAGACCAAGAAAACCAGTCCTTGCGACTGAGGTCACAAGCTTCTTTATTGGCTGCAAATTGTACATCATTTATAGAAGATTTGAAGACGTGTGTGATCTACTTAAGCTACTGCTGGTATGTGACTAGACTCCCACGGCTTCCGCATTCGGAATGGGGAAAATATGTTAATGTCCTTTGTCAACCTTATCCTCATTGGGTATGTGTGGTCACGTGTACCTTGCTCTGAAGAAAAAAAAAATCCAAAAAAAAATAAATAAATAAAAAAAAATTCGAAAATTAATTGGCCTCCACACACCCCCAAGGGGAAGGGGAGCCCAACAATTTGAAGAAAGAATTTTTTCACTGTACTTCATTTATAAGTTATCAAAATGTACATCAAGCCTAATGTAGTGACACGTAACGGTAATCATAGTTATCAAAGGTACCACAATTATGATAAGAGCTACATTGTGATGTAAAAAACAGGATATTTAGTACAAGACAGTAACCTATGTGGAAGAACTTGTTACATACAATATGATACCAAGAAATCAGCTTTGGATAGTCCAAATTACCTTGTGATCTGTATTTGTCTGAACAATATCAGCGATTGCTATGTAACCAAATCAGAGATGTGAAACAATATCTTAGCTGCTCAATCAAGGAATTTTGAGAACAAAAAAACATTTATTTCATCTTTGTGACTACGAGAGGCCTACAGGGGATAGAAAACAATCATACAGTATTGTGACTCGTTTCGAGTCATACACACAAACGCATCCATTCCAGAGAAATTGAACAATGCCAGTTAATGCAAAGTTTATGATCACATATAGGTCCAATTGTCATGTCCAGTCACACTGGCGTAAAATGTGGCGTGTACGCACGTTTACATGTATTATACGATTCAAGAAATCTACAAATACGTTGCAATACGCGCAAAAATAAGTATCAATCAGATCTACGGTAGATTCAATTCAGACTCATTTCTATTGATTGGGGCTCTCTGTTTAATATGCATTGTTTTTCTACCCGAAAAAAACGAAAAGATCTATTGCATAGTAACTTTTTTCATAAAACTGTTAACCACATGGCATGACATAACGGCACCCACATGTGGAGTCTTGTCTATGATATAATATTAATGTTGTGTAATAAATACCGATGGTACACAAAGGACCTTATCATACTAAGTCAAATCGGCTAGATAGATCTGTGGCATAACAACGACGTATCAGGAATACCAGCAATATTGATTCTTAGAAACATGATACCGTCAAATATATCCTATAAATATATATTCATATTCCGGACAGATGACTATGAAAACATAACAGATTCTCTGGGTAATGACATAATCATTACGTCAGCAATAGACATATACCTTAAATGTTTATGGTTAGACTTTCTATCGTTGATATGAGTCACTGAATCCAGCTCAAATAGATCTCGATTAATATACAATATATCCCATAAGAAATTGTAACCTTTGATTCAGATCTGATGATTTCGAACATAGATTCTTAAATTATACAGGACATTATGCAGTCATATTAAACCTAAAAAATTTAATCACATTATTATATATATATATATATATATATATATATATATATATATATATATATATATATATATATATATCAGTTTTTGCATATTGCTCACTGTCGAAGAACTCTACTCTAGGACTAGAATGCGACGTGAGAAAGGCGACCGGAGACCAGAGAGATAGCGAATAACTTGAAGAAAATTCCGAAACCAATCGTTATTTAAACTGATCAGGCTTCATATTAATTGTACAAGAAAGCACCTTCCTGTAGAGGACGGCAGTTGAGATATTGAAGTGCAAGTTAACAAAGAAATTCTTCCTTAAAAGACGTTTCATGCCATACAAATAGGGCGTACGTAGGCCAAGTATAATCAACATCCAACAACAACATGGTCACCAGTCATCCTAATTTTCTCATTTATTTTACGTAATATAGCATATGACGAAATAACGATACATGATAGACTTCGCTTTATCATATATTCACACATTATATATAGTTCTAGATATAACTTTCATATCATGCATGTTGTGTGATGCTGTACATGAACAATCTTCGAAATAGCTGGATACGTAACTCAAAAGAAAATTGTGAGGCCCGCAGTATTGATGAAACTTGTGAATAAAAAGGAAATCTTCATCCACATGCTAGATACCTGTACGTGACGTTAACAGTAAGTCATGGATTACACACCTCGATATTGACCATATCTGGGCAGTTAAGCCGCTGCTTATCCTAATCCGATCACTATTGGTAGGTCTACGTAAGTCTGGTCCTGGATTATTAGAGTAAAGCTTGTTTGTTTACCCTCAAGTGCAGCTGCACTCAGCCCGCTCCTGCTAAATAGATTCGTTCAATGGTGATGCCTCTGTCGGAAGATTGGGGGAGGAGGGGGCTAGGCATTTCCGGCTATTACGTAGCCCGTACCAAGCACACAGTCCACTCCCGCACAACACAATAGAGACGCGCCCAATGACGTCATGACCTCGTTTGCACCAATAGGAGGCCGCCAAAGTCGACACGCCTTTCTATTGAGTGGCGCCATCTGGCTAGAGTAGCGCTGCAGGAAGCGGCCTCAAAGGGAACCACGTTAAGGTCGTGTTTTGCGTCGAATTGAAAGGATATGTGTTGTCGGTTTTGTTTAGTTTCAAAATCACGCAATGTTTATTTTACACCAATATCTATGGCATATAAGATGGGCCTGTATTTGACATGTATAAGAGTGTGGTCGCTTGGTTAGATCTATATGTTTTCAAATGCGTCAGCACTCCTGATATGTCCTCCTAAAATCCGACTTTTATTGATGCTGAGACCTGTATGGTAATGTGTACAACTTTTATAAATGTGGATACAAGAAATGCTCAATAGAAGTTACTAAACAAGAAAAAAATGACAACTCAGGTGAAAAGATGGCTTCTCTCTCCAGGTTATATCAGATTCCTGGGCTATTGGTTTATCATCCAGAGATTATGGAGTCTCTATACTAAACCTATAGGGAGAGTGTAATCGACACGGCTGAGATTACTCGTAATCTCGGCCCTACAAAGAGCGGAGATTAAAGAAAAGGGACCGTTGTACACGTACAACATAGTGCGTGAGCGGTTCAGCGGTCATTTTGTCTTTTCTTTGAGAATTGAAATTAGCATTGTTGAATAATAGATACAATATAAGCTGGTCTCAGATAAAAGCGGCAGTCCTCTCCTTGGACTCTACGTACTACAATGTATACTCGTATTCGCTCGGATATTCCTACGCGTCTAGTCCTCAGAGATTACGGACGCTTGTTCGACCAAATTCTGAAATGGGTAGGCGGTTGAATGACTTTATTAAAGTCATCATGGATAAATGAAACACCTTTTTGTTTATTTCTGCCACTTCTGCCGCAGTGGGCAGTTCTTCCACTGGTAGTGCCAAAAAAACATCAGATACAGTAATCACAACTCCATTACAACAATAGGCATGCTATTTATAAGGAGAATAAGGGGAATAAGGTTTCCGGCGCGGTATGATTATACTGGGTCAGCAAAAATCAGAGTTAACCATAGTGAGATGAGAATGAGGAGGATGTGATGGGATGTAAGGGCATACCTTTAGGCCCTGCGTCCACCTACTACGATATGGTCTACGATGCACCTCCCGATAAAAAATCAAAATCGCGTCGGAAGTCCACCTAATATCGGGGCAGTTGACCGTGTTTCTGCGATTAGGCACCAATAAAAACCCCTTACAATGCGTGGTGGATTGACATGTCTAGATATTTGTCTACGATTTTGCACCTTCCCGATGTCTCCGATATTTGCTTTTTGTATCGGTGCCATATCGGTAGGTATAAATTTCTATCGTAGTAGGTGGACGCCGGGCCATATACATATGATGAAGAGAACATAATAACCAAATAAACCACCCCTTTGTCCTATATTCTAATCTGAGTGGAGTTTGTATTCTCACAGCATGATTATCACTGGTGACTCATAAAGTGTACGATAGGTCGTTGACAATAACCAGTTTAACCTGATAGCCCTTTGACTTTGGATCTTGTTTGGGCAAGGATGTCGATAATGTTCTCCTGAATCCAGTACATACTGGATGCGGCGTCCGCATTCATTCATCGGTCACATGTCCTCTTATAGAATGTACCTAATCTACCTGCTAGGCCGGTATTTATTATGTGATGCTTAATATCCTTTCTCCTTTTTTCTTTATTTCAAAAATACAGTAATTACAATCACCCTATTCACGGGCGTTCTTCCTTGCATGGTCCAGAAACATATAAATATCACATAAGACAAATACATTTATACAATACACGGACAGTTAACAAGACAGGACCAAGTAAAAAATAGATAGCTTTGCTCATGGATCTGGATATGATCCGGCACTGAGGAAAATATTCTACATACTCATTTCTAACTCAGTCTTTTATCCACACACAAGGAAGTGGCTTACTATATTCTATTTCTAGTTAGTTACTCCATGCCTCCTTAGACCAGAATCTACAGTCCGCGACTGTAGCCGATTCCTTTACAGTTCACATCTTCTGAAGGTCAAACAAATCTGCTTTCTAATCTCTCAGAAACCGCAACATTTCGCCTATACTGTCACAAAGGTCAGGTCGTTGGGTGCGCGACTCTGGAACCATGCTCAGTTTCCGGGCCATCTATGTTGCTACATGTTGTCTTTGGCTATCACTCCGCAGCTGATACAGCGTCAAGCCCTAGCCTTTCTATATCAGTGGAATTCCGGTGTAACTTTATACTCATTGATTTATACTTTATTTCTTTCTCCTAACACAAGGCATGTCTTCTATCAGATACATGCTGAGTTTTTAAATCACCCCTGGTATTTTTCCCCATAGATTTAACATTGAGAACTCCTACCCAACGCCCATGGAGTATCTAGAAAAAAACTCAATGGAGGATGAAGTCACAAATAAGTCAATGTGAGGGATGAGATAAATCAAGAACGTAATTCACGCGGCTTCGCCTTGTGAATTACGAAGCGATTCAAATTTGATGGGATACGAGCTCTGACTATAAACCTTCATAGGTTTTCTCTACTAGAAACCAATGGTTTACTCAAAATATTCCCCAATCGTAAAATATTAGTGGGAAATGTATATTCTGCATGTTTATTGTTTTATTTGTGGTTTTGTTTTACTTGTTTTTGATTACAAGATCAACATTGAATATGCAGATAATAAGATGTTGATGACCACTGTTGTCGAAATGTGGTACGATGTTTTGATAAACCACAGATGAGTATTTTGAAAGTCGTAAATGAGAACAAATGTTTTAGACCGATGGTAGCAGGAATAGCAGGAGTAGGAAAACTAAAGACTGCCCCTGAACCGTCATTGAGATCATCATTTGCTATGGGATTAGAGTGGACTTTTGTAAACAACAAATTGTTAAATCTTAATCTATGCTCTTCGAACCTTTTTCAATTGTGTTTTGGTTTAGTTGGTTTGCATACTTCACAATTACCTCTTAATCGATAGCCATAGCACAAAGGTATTTATCAATATATTTGTAAAGAAAAGATTCAAGAATTCTTTAAGAGTGAACATTCTTGTATGGGAATTCCTTGATAGTGCACTTTCTGGAACCTCAGTCAAGCAAGACACTAAATTCCTAAGGAAGAGTACCAGAGAGGAAACCTATGAAAGTTTAGGGTCAGAGCTCGAATCCCATCGAGTTTGAATCACATAATAATTCACAAGGTGAGGCCGCTGGAATTACGGAGTGATTCAAACGTGATGGGATCGAGCTCTGACCCTAAACGTAAATGGGTCAGAGCTCTATCTCAACCTTCACATTGGCTAATGGCCTTACAACATTTATAACAGAATCCCCCATTACTTGAATATCTCATTGCAATAGATATCAGTTCCCAATGTTAAGTCTATGGAGGGGGGGGGATTCCAGGGGTGCGATAAATAATCATAAGTATATGCTCTACGAAACAACCTAGACACTTATTAGAAAATGATTGGGGACAGATTCATCGTAGTAAGTCGCATCGTAAAAAGGCCCGAACTAGGTCGAGCTCGGCAGTTAACTGAGTGGCTCTCACGGATCCGGGTTATGTGAACGTGTTGACACATAAACGTGTTGTGTCTGGAACTTAATGCAAGGTTATGACAGTAGTCACTTGGCCACGCTAACAACTATTGGCAGCTCTCAGACTAGACTGGCTTCAGTCCCTGTGCAACTTCAACTACCCCCACACCTCCTCGCCGCGATTCCTGGGCCAGTCAGAGGAAGGCTTATCCTAATTTTGTTGAATCATTTAATGAATGTTCATAAAGCCGGTTGCCCATCTACTGATTTAGGGTTGAACGATTAGTTCCCAAATCGTATAGGAGTCGGTCACCTTGTCGCAGGCAAATTACATAACCCCTCCGCTCGACCCGCGGCCCTCGAGGAGAGGGGCTGGTGGGTATTAGTCCTAAGGAAATCAGTCTACACCTACCGACATATATATGATATAGCACACTGATAAAATCGGTGTATCGTCCAATAATCGCTGGAGAGGGCAAAAACCAAAGAAACCGAGTGTGGCACCGCTCTACAAGCCTCACCAAGCGATTACTGTATTTACTGCATCGGCCCGTGTCGGCCAACCAATCAACCCTCATTTTCCAACGTTCCGTTGTCGCCGACTACATTTATCAGCTTGTTGATAAACTGATCCCCGCCGATTTTGGAACATTGAAACCACAACTTGTAGGCGACAAAAGGACGTCTGAAGGAGGTGGTTCACTGTTACCTTGCCTAGCTATCCTACATTTACTGACTCTGTCAGGGTGGCTTGGCTGAGACAAATTACCCTCCGTTTGTCGCCGACAAAGGTACATAAATGTTCCGAAATCGGTAGATGGGCATTGGGCTTCATCAAAGACTTGAGCAAGTCTACTCACCGGCCCCTAGAGAGTTTTTAATGTCTTGTTAATTGACATTGGTTAAACCCTTTGTTTCGGGGTCATCCGCTATTGATGTTTGCACTGTAAACGAACCATTAACATTTATATAAAATACGAGGCACAGCCTTTTGTCTATACACGTTATTGTTCCATTCTACAAAATTTGTTAAAGAGAAATCAGTGTAGCCTACTTTGAGTCGACAGAAGGATTCACCTGGATTTTTGTGGGGGTTTTCTTTTTGTTCTTGTACATGAACCGTGCACAACTCTTTGATGATATGCTCCCTTCGATCCAGAAATCAAAACCTCAAATCAACATCTGTACATAAAGAGACGTACACCATGACCTAATCCGAGCTTTAATTAAAAAAGAATACGGGATATGTACAACAACAACAAAAAATGAACTGAATTATGTGTGTTTGCTTTGATGTAACAAAACCTCAGTTGTCTGTTTTCATATCCATGAAAGGGGACATAAGCGTGGCTTTTTCCTCAATCCTCAACACTGTGAAAGACAAATACAGAGACAAAAGGATCGCTATATCAGTGAATAGGAAGGAAGGGACTTTGGTAGTTCGCGGAATCCGGTGGCAGGCCTATATTAGCATTACTCTGAAATGTTGGTATAATTACACACTCCTGCATGTTTTATTAGCACTACCCTTGTAAGGAACGTTGCCCTGGAGCTGAAGCTGATAAATGCAGGGAATCTGGTACTCGTTTGATAACGTTTTCTTTAAGGAAAGATACTTTATAATCTATGAGGTCGGCGTAATAAATAGAGTAGATAGATAAAAGTCTCTACCTGTGAAATCGCAATAATATATAGCTCTTGTTAGTCAGACTTCAAGTACAGCCTGGTAATTCAGGGAGGACCCAAGTAGTTGAGCTTCAGGGGATTCTTCAACCTCCCTCCGAATCCAGAATAATCATAAGAAACTGGGGCCTGTTTAATAATCTAGGATCAGATATGAAGACTATTTTCTGTATCTTGTACAAGGGTTATGATGTTCACTTTCGTTCGCTAAGACAGTACTAGCCGTCCATAAAGGTCGTCCATAAGTGTTGAATAAAGTTGACCTAGATCATCACTGGGTCTATATGGCATACAGAAAAATGTAGGATTCTAGATTATTAAACGGGCCCTTGGTTGCTGTTTACTAGCAAATACTGACATTATCATGATTTAATGTTACAGTTGTCCCTCATGTTGTGATTCTCTCAGCTGATGTCTAAGTACCCTTGTACAGACGCAAGGGAAGTGCATTTGTACTTGTACCTCCCCCTCCCTGTCTCCACAACTTCATCTTATTTACATCTCACGAGACTGTGTACTTTCATATCCTCGTGCCTGGGCATACCTGTGGCTAGAATTACGAGGAATACAACAACATTAAGCTAACTTTACTTGTATTTTTATTGATAGATTTTGCTTGCGAAAAAATGTATGTGTAATCATGCTGATATCACATGACATTTGAAATAGCTCATCCATCATGGGCTCTTACACGTAAAATAAAGTGTAGTCTTGTTAAATTAATTAGATAAGATTCGTTCTGCTCTTGAATTAAGGAAGATGTGTCTACTATTCAACCTTTTTTTTTATTCTAACCAGGTTAACCTTTCTATAGCTAAAGAGGGTAGCATTAATCTACTTTATTTGCTATTGCCAAATTCAACAGTAGCCTGGTAGATTTTTGTTAGCATTTTGAATGACTACAAATGCATTCCTACTATCAGGGATGCCAGTTAGAGCCAAATGAATTAGAAATATATTTCGTGCGGAATATGCTGACTCAGGAAGACCGAGAAAACATGGATAACAAATAATTTTCAGGTATGGCACAGGGCTGATGGTCTGTGGAGAGGTTCAAGCCAGTATTTCATGGGCATGAATGATGCTCGAATATTGTGTTCTTTGTTTTTACACAACGATTAATAAAACTGAAAAGGAAAAAAGTGGATTTCCTTGGAAAAGGGGAAAATTTCAAATAGTGTTGACTGCCATCACAGGTCTGATACCATTGACCCTTGTGTGTGCTTTGTGTGTCTTTTTTTCATTGTTTGTTTTTTTATTTGTTTTACTTCTCTTCTATTCATGCACTTTCCGAATAAAATCATTATGTATATAGCAGAGTAATTATGCAATTCCCTTTAGTATCAAATATTTCCTCAAACTTTCCTCAAATATTACCCACTGGAATATACAATACCTTTCAAAGAATGTTAATATTGACAGGATTGCCCAGAACCATCGCTCATGTCATTCTAAATGGAAAATGATGTTATTGTTAGCAGTGTTTCATTCACCTGAAGACGTTATTTGTAGTCATGGCGACGTATACGTCATCGGTGTATAAGTAGCATCGTTATGTAGAACCCAACACTCACCCCCCTTCACCTGAAACTAGTTCCTCCCTACAAATGCACCTGTAGACTGAAAATTGTATAACACAAACTATCGTTGGTATCATAAACACAGCTTAAATGTACACACAAGTATACACTAGTATTTCAAGTGTTGATGGCTGGCTACCAAAGTGGAGTGGTTTGACAAAACCTCTCAAAGGATTGGAATACTTTCATTACATTACTTCACCATTTTACATCATCATTCTGTAAATACCTCTCATGGACGAATTGTGTCATACGAGAAAACATTTTTTATGGACAAAAATAACATGACCGAAATAACTGCTACACAGAGGCCAGTTATATTTGCTTCTTTAAAATGGAATTAGAAAAATACAAAGCCTGCATAGAGTATGAATATAAAGGTAAATAGTTCTGTGCGTTTGCCACAACGAGCACACTCATAGAATGATGTAAGATTAAGTGTACGTAAAAGGATCGTACCCTGAGAGGTCTATGAAGAGCCTGTCGGATGCAGCTGAGACCATTATGATTTTCTCTTACTTTTTAAAGAGCATATAACTCTTTATTTCTATCCATTTTTTCAAAGTATTCAGACATTGAAGTCAAGGTTTTTGTAAGCGTGTGCATCTGTTCTCACCTCCCTGTACTACAACATACTTTTGATTTATGCGATCAAAATTGAAAATCAATTTTGGTTTACATAATCAAGGTTTAGTATGCCGTTTCTAGTTCATGCTACACATTTCAAAGACCATTATTTGGTATGTTTCTAACCGGAACCTTTTTCGCCTTTGAACATTTTCAGTTTCTTTCTAAAGTTCTGTTTCTCAAAATATTATTCGTAGCATTTCGCACTCTTTTTTGTCCTTTTTTATTCATCCGTGAATCCGATGCATTTCACATTACAATTTGACATCACATGATCACATCCCCTTTTGATTTAGTCATGAATGATAATATCACACAAAAACAGGACAGGATGATATTAATCAGTGCAAGGAATGAAATTCAAAATACCTCCTTGAAAAATGGTAGCAATTATGATACATGTAGATAGGTTGACAAGGAATTAAGAAGAATATCTACAAGAAGGCAGTTGTTATATCTATAGCAGATGAATTACGATCAGTTGGAGCATACCACATTAGTTTCAGGTATTCTGTCTCATTCAATCTTTTTTTACATTTTGGGTATGCTGATTTTCAGCCGTTATTCTTCTGGCGACAAGAAAACCCAATCCATGTGTCATCTATAGAGTATTCGAACAAAACATTAATTAAAGACAGTTACATGAGAAGTATCGTATTCGTTTGTGGCAGAGTAAATCCCAATCAACAAGGGTCATGAAACTAAGGAAATTTGTGGACGTAATAACAACGATGGAGAGTGGTGCAGTAATATTTACAAATGAAAACACCGCTGTAGGTAGATGTAGCGATATCTAAATTTCTGTTCCGCTCGGAATATACATGGTGCTGCTTCACAGGGCATACGAGGCCACGTAACATATATCATTATGGTATAGGTACATGTATATATTATGCTGGAGTTAAGGGGTCACCTCCGCCCAGGAACATTCAACAGAAGCAAGAAGTCACCCCAGTCGTTCACATAACTCATCCACCACCAGAAGGGTACGACAGAAGCACGCCGACACGCAGAGACAATGTGACTACCGTTGTCATGGTTACCCAGCCACACCACCTGTATAGAGACCAAACGGTCCGTTTCGAGTGACGTGCGTCAGAAGTTAGCCTTTTGCGTCTACTGAGCCGGAAGGGACGCCGACACATCACGTGATGTCAATATGGCTGTGTTTGGGAGATGGTTGCTTACACACGTGGTCCTGAAAAGGGGTTGCTACACTAAGGGGTGTGAACGGTAAGGGGAACAATGCATGGGAGGGATGTAAGGGGCTGCTAGCGGGTGCCCTATTTCAGCGACATAAGAGTGGGATTTTTTTAAGACATTGCCCTGATAAATGAAGTAGGGTTTGCATTTTTTTATGAATTATCTTGGTCACCATCTGCCTCAATTTGAAAAGAAAAGCCAAGAATATGAAGCTTACCACCGATCTAGTGGTTGGCCTTCTTATATATACCAGGCTATAATAACGACGTTTGGAGATGTAAATCTGAGTACAAAGTACATCTATAGAATATTGCGAAAACGTAATCAATCTTTCAAATACAACTAAGACCAGAAAGCTGTCGTTGTCTTTTCCAAGACCATTCTCAAACTTACAATGATAATACAAATTTATCATCTCTCTCAAACATATCTAGATGGACACAGTTTTAACCCTTTTTGCAATTAGTTTGGTGTCGCTATCTTTGTCCTGAATATTAGACATAACAATCTACAACTGTTGCTTTCACATTTTCCTGAAAACCTACAAACTTTACAGATGCCTTACTCATCCATCACAAGCAAAGCCCTCTGTGAAAAGAACGTCTTTATAAAGAAATGTCTTCCTGTATAACATATGGGAACGCCTACTCTCAAACAACTTTTAAAGTTAAATGCTACCTTTCCTGTTAGACCCGTGATGCCGAAATCAAATATTAAAATGGCTATTTCTAAAGGCCCGGGCCAGTTGGTGCGACCGATTCATCGCAAGTCAATAAAAAGTCATAAACAATAACAACAACAACAACAAGTTATCAATGCAAAAAGTATGAACACGATAATAAAGAGTATGTACATCGGTGTCAGCCATGGGAGGGTGCCAAGGGCCTATGTGGAGATTACATTTATTCTACAAAACGAAGAAATAATTTCATGTATTGATTATAAAAACCTAGATTCCCATTGATAAATTGAAAACTACCATCTCTGATGTTATGAATCATAACAGTTCCTCTGCTCGTCTTTTCAGATTGTGGGTATTATTTATAATAAAGCACTCTGCATGGGTATTTTAAATAAATATCCAAACATGGCAGAGAATGCACTGTGGTACAACGTGAAGTCAGGTAAAGTGAACAGCCAGGTGTGTCCCCAGCCGGAACCCAGTAAAGGGTGCCTAGGCAGGTATTATTTTCTAGAACTATTAAAAGACTGAAAAAGAGGAAAATGCTGCAGAATGGTTGGCTCACAGCAGCTATTCATGGAATCCCCCACAGTGTGTGTGGGGCTCACATGACACGTTCCGAGTCCAACCAGAGTCACGGTGAGAGATGTCTAGACGCAGCATTCATAAAACCACCACCTGTCCTCACCGCAAACAAAAAGCAGACGACAATTTGCCAGTGTCATGACCAGCCTGCAGCCTCAAGTACAGTCACCCCACTCTGTTCTCCAGCGCTATCCACTGGGCATTTAAACGGGCATGCGCTTTACATTCATGAATGATATACGACCTCTTAACTTTTATTTTCTTTCCGCGAGATCATGGGAATGTGCAGTGAAAGTTAAAGAGTTCTCTTAGGACCGTGGTATTGAGGGTATCCAAGGCTTCGTGTTTTTGATCAGTATGATGGATAGAAATGGTTTAGAGCACTCCTTTTTTCCTGCTTATAAGCACAACATGTCAGCTTTATGTAACTTCAGAGGATGAAACGCTGCCCATTCAGTCAATGGAGGAACATTGATATTTGAATGGGAAGGTGATCGAGTAATGTATTTTCGGTATCCTTCCCCATAGACTTAACATAGGGAACTCGTATCCAACGCCAATTGAGTATTTAGAAAGAAATACTCAATGAGGAATTACGTCACAAAGGTTAGCCCATTTGTCAATGTGAGGGGTTCAGAAACCTATTCAAGCTTTGCCTTGTGAATTACCTTGGTGTCTCGGTTAAAGCTCGAACTACCCTCAATGTTTATTTGGTTTCATTTCATATTGAATATTGAAAACGAAAAACTTGGTATTTCTCTTCCCTTTCGTGACCAATCATCGTACTTTCTTATCAGATGACACCCTTCATGTATCAAAAACCTTCAAGGTATGGATTGTAACCTCGTTTTAGCATAACTAAACACAGCATGTTGCCTCCATGCATTGTTGTCAATGTTATGACTGTTGCACTCGATGGTTCGCGGTGGGAATGCAAGGTCTTGGTTTTAGGACACGTTTTTGTTATTCTCTATACAAATATCAACATTCTATCATGTAGAACATTCCCTAACATCGAACTCATCACCCACTCAACCTGATTATAGCAATTATCAAGATATACCCATTAGGCAGATTATCAAATTACCACTCATGTACAAAATCTCATTCCAGGAAACTGTAATCACAGTACTGACGCCTAAAGGGTGCGCTGTCACATTAACCAGCATGACCTGGGTTGGCTACGAATATCTGCATCCCATTTCTACATCTGGTTCCACTTGGCACGGCTCAACAAGTCACACCACTCCCAGCACAGACGTAGAAATGTGTGATGAGTAGTGTCCCTCCCCCTCCTTCACCACTGTCACAGTTGGGGATATGGGTTTATCTTACCCTAGTGTAAACGTCCAGGCTTAACGTTAGGAACTCGTACTCAACAGGCTTGCGAGTACAGTAATTCATACTCAATGGGCGATAAACAGATAAATATCTCCATGACTAAGTGAACGCCACGTTCAACGAACGAGTATAGAGTTGGTTCAACATAGATAAATCTTTCCAGGCTAGGATAAAAATCAGGAACATATTCGTGTTTGGTCTGAGTTCCCTTTTCGTTTGAGGCGCTTCAGAATATTTACTCGGCTCCTTGCTCATATTCCTGTGCGCTCCAAACCCGATGGCGAACGAGGACATAGACCAAACGTTCGTTAATTTCTTTCTTAGCATTCTCAGTTATTGTCACAGGAGGTAGTGGAACGAGTAGAACTGGACTACTAGTTTCTAAGCGTCAGTCTGAATTGTCACCAAGACCATGTACAAAATGTATAGCCATGGTGATTTACTGATGCAGCATTAGACTGGCTCCAGTCCCTGTCTCCAATGCCTACCCCGATTCCTCAACCTACTCCACCCCTCCTCGCCGGGATTCCAAGGCCTGTCAGACGTTGGGGGAAGTCCAAATGTTGAAAAGTAGTTTATTTCTTGATTATGCCATAATCAAAGCCTTGAGCAAGTCTAATGCAGTATTTGCCCGAATGCAGAAGGGAATTCCTGTCTGACCTTATGGTGACTGATTTAGGTCAGACGTAGAGACAGTGGTAAGTCGTATATCATATCTTTTAGACCTCAAGGGTATTGTGTGAGAAGCGTTAGTGATAAGTTGAAGTTGGACTTTGATTAATGGGAGATGACAATTGGTGACATACTACAGGGACAGAAGTCTGGTGATAAATCATATACATATGTAACAAGGTCCACAGGGTTGCCCTCTTTTTTAGGATCCAACAATAACATCGTTTCCAAGAAGCGCCCTCTTCTTTACAGCACAAGGTTCCACATAGAAGGGATAGAGTTCCACACATAAGGAAGTATATGGCAATAAAATACTAGGTATTTGGAGTATTTCATGAATAGCAAAAGGTAGGGACATATTACAGCGAGATCTAATCTATGAGATGAGGACGACAGACAAGCAGGAACCACAGCAGCATGCTGGTGACTGAGTAATCCTCCAACTCTCCCTTATTCTCTCTCTCTATCTCTCTCTCTCTATCTCTCTCATTCTCTCTCTCTCTCTCTCTCTCTCTCTCTCTCTCTATAGGAACGCCACTTGTCAGGAAAAGGTAGTTAATGAATACAACTTAGATAAAAACAATACAGACTGGCTTCAGATAAAAGCAGTCGTATGCTCCTCGGAGTTGACTCTGAGCAATTTCCTCGCACGCGCTCAGATATTACTATGCGTCAACTCCTCGGAGTATGCGACCGCTGTATCTGAGACCAGTCAATAGTGTGTATATATGCAATGCTCATGCATGCATTCATCACCCCAAGGAAGGGCTACTATATATAAGACTGCAGATAATTCCTCGGAATATGCGGCCTGTAATTAGTTGTATGGTGTTACCTTCTTCACTGGAGGGGTGAGAGGCCTGTGAAGGTGACACCAGGTCAGGTGTGTGAACATGTAGTTGTAGTAGGCCGGTAATACGGTCCTACAATGTGAATATTTTAGTTATATACGGAAACTGGATTACTGTCTGCGTACGTCAAAAATACACGGTGACATCATTTATCATATACATCCTGATGCCATATGCAGAGGGATGTATGTGATAAATAATTCTACCAAGCATTTTGACGTACGAAGACAGTCAGCCTGTTTTCGTATTATCATTATTATTATTATTATTATCATTAATATTATATACCTAGAGATGGCGAAATTTTACCCAGTTACGTGATCACATACCCCATACGTACAATGTGACGTATGGGCATAAATATGTCATGAGAAGGAGCCGGCAGTATAGGGGACAGAGCCATTGTTAGTTCATGAAGCAGTCACTAGGTGTCCAGCAGTATGGTAGGCCCCTTGGGGGACAGAACCTGTGTCATGGCTCTTTGTTCTTACGAAATCCAACTGCCTTTCAATATTTCACCATGGTTCCATTGACTCTCTACATCAATCCCAGAGCAGGATGGCATAATGACTAAACCCAGGACATGATGTTTTTCACATGGAACCGCTTATAAATATATGTCAGCAAGGCTAAAGTTGTGACACTTCCCAATTATCACTCACTTCTTTTGAACCTCCTTTAGTGAAGAACACCTACTTTTCCACCTCCATTAGTGAAGAACACCCACTCGGGGGGGCGTCATGGCAGCCCCCATGGATCATAGGCTATATGCCGGAGTTGATACAACCAAAGGTATATGATAATAAGGACAAGAAGACCACATTAAATGTAATGAACACATGAATATGAATTAAATGATTGGAAGAAATGGGCATCCATAATTTTCTCTACTATTCAGGTGTGAAGGAAGCAGCTATTTGAAAACAGATGCACAACCATCTTCAGGCACCTGCAACATTTAGTTTGGTCCCTTCATGTCATGGTGTTGTACGTTGTGTAACGATTGGCGCTAGTGGAAGCTTGGTTTTCTGTTCTTTTCTCTCAATAAAATACAAATAATTCCCGGAATATGCTATCAAATACTGCTAAATCTTAATTTAAATATTCACTAATTATTACGTTAATTGCATCTTTCAGATCAAGAAAATTTCTGTATTATTCCAGAAGTACTTCATATGAAAATCCGTTGCTTTCTCAGTTGCAGTCGGCTGCACAACCATTCATATGTTGGTATTCCAAGTGCGTGAGCAACAATATTTATTCTATATCTAACCTTTATATGGGTAGACTAACACCAACACAAGGGCCTGTGTACCTGTCACCCTGTACTTGTATGTAAGCAAAAGCAAGGCCTAATACCAAGGCGAATGAAACCAAATGAAAACAATGTTAGGCTTTTTCTGGGAGACCAAAATCCGGTTAGCGTGTCTTAAATAAATGTTGATGGGCCTCAATCTGAATACCCTCGCTTTACATTATCGCTCTTTTTTTCCTTATACATCGTCACCTTTCATTGTTCATTAAGGATAAGGATACCTCGCCTTTTTTTAAACTTTGGTTATTTTTGTAAATGATGTCATAGTATATGCGAGCACACTACATGTCATAAATAGGTTTGTATCCCAAGAAATGCCTAACTTGCTGGGATTCCCTCACACATATGCTTTACGATATTAGGGGCCATCCATAAAGTAAGTACGCACAGAGGAGGGGATGGGGGTAAAAGAAAATTGGAAATTTTGCGTATGCCCCTTCTTTCTTCTATTATGTACAAGATTGGGAGTGGGGGTGGAGGGAGGGGGTCCGAAATCTTAGAAATTCTGCGTACGTACTTTATGGATGGTCCCTAACAGGTGTGGGGGATGGTTCACTGAGGGCGACCCGTGGGGTGGGGTATACGTGTATATATACATTTCCGGGCAGTGTTTGTATGTCAAGTATCATTCTGCTTCGTGATGTACCTTCTCTCAGCAGGTTGAACACCTGGAGAACAACCTCCACTGTGCTGAGTAACCAGGACGAGGGAAAGACCTCTGTCAATGAGGGACGACGGTGAAGGACATGATTTACCATCCACCTAATACATACACAATATTGACTGGTTTCAGATACAAGCGGCCGTATGCTCCGAGGAGTTGGCGCGTAGTAATATCCGAGTGTACGCGAGGATATTGCGCATAGTCAACTCCGAGGAGCACACAACCGCTTTTATCTGAAACCAGTCTATATTGTATTTATTATCCACCTTTTCTGGACAAGTGGCATGTCGATGTCAGTTCGTTTTAGTTATGCACTATTTTTCCATACGCACTATTTTTCCGTATGCGCCACCCGGAGCATACAACATATCCGTATGCACCGGGTATGTCCATACATACATTTTCTATGGGCACTTTGTATTAGGTACGGTAGATAATAAAAAGTAATTATAGTACGCCAATAGGAACTCTGTACGGACATACCTGGAGCATTTGGTTATGTTTTATGCTTCGGGCTGCAAAAAGCGGCGCATCCAGAATAATAGAAGGCCTACGTATAAAAAAATAGTGTTTCATTAAATTGAACTAAAATCGGCACGCCACCAGCTGGGTAAAGGGGGATACTAAATTTGTCCCACGTAGGGGAAGAATCAAAGACCCAGGTCTTACTCTTTTCCCATCTTCTTCCAGATGTCTCCAAAGAGAAATATGGAAAATAGGAAAAGGTTTTACAGAGAGATAAATACAATATAGACTGGTTTCAGATAACAGCGGCCGCATGCTCCTTGGAGTTGACAGCAATATCCTCGCGTGCGCTCGGATAATATTACGCGTTGACCAACTTCTCGGTGCATACAGCCGCTTGTATCTGAAACCAGTCAATATTGTGTATTTATATCTTTCACCCAAATATACGCCCCCTCCACCCCACCTTGTATTTAGAGAACGCCCCCTCCCCCCAGCTGAATGACGTCATTTATGGATGGCCCCGTTCAAACAGACTCAAAATGGTCCGTCCCTTGTGGTCAGAATTGGTGGGTCCTCTGGAAGTGTGGCGGTTCACCCCAGTCTACCACAATGTCTTCTTGTATTTGCGAAACAGGTCAATGTATATGACCTTGTGGGAGATAGAGATATCATTGACAATAGCTGGCGAGTTTAAAGTACCCTTGCTAGGAATTTCTCTATACTTGTTGCTAGCAACTAACATGAAAATTAAGTAATCTAGACATATTACTATCACTCATATTATATGGAGATGTCAATCTATAAACAAATTTGCAGAACGAAGTCGAAGATAGTCCATGAATGACACTGGAGCAATGACATTGATACCATTGATCCCAAATATTGTAAAGCATTGTTTAATCTCATCCTGTTATCATACCTACACGAAGCTTTACGATATCTCTTTGATAGAGTCCAATGCCTATATCTTCGGGATTCAAAGATAAAAATGAGAGAAACAATACAACAATGTGTACGTCATTGACTAAAGTGATGTAGTATACTATATTGACTAGATATAAGGTCATAGAGGGATAGAGCTTGTGACTGATCAATGCCACAATGATAACTAAGCATTATCAGTGCGTAAGATACGAGTGGTATGATCTAAAAGATACGGTTAAATATGATTGTGTATACTGCAATTCTTCCTATTTCTTTATTGTATGAATAAATAGATAGCTTTGAGTGCCGTCTGTCAGAAGGCAAGGAGGATTTGGTGTGATCGCTTTTCTTTGAAAGGTTAAGTAGAAAAGGCAGCAGCTGTCACTTTTGATATATATCTTTAACTACAAAGTACGCCAGTGTATCCCAGCCCTCACCAAATCATTCCTACCTTTCTCTATACTCCTTGTTCCTACTCCCCAGCCACCACCTTCAGGTCCCTAATACCGGGGACACACCAAGCGAGTGAAGGCAACAATCTCTGAATCGCCAACACAAATTGGCGTAATATGTGAGATTTTATTTCATAGTAATATCCCCCACCAATAATTTAGCATCTCTGACGCAATAATCAGGTGAAACATGAAATACCAGCTCACATCCATACCATTTTGTGTTGGCGATTCTGGGAATCGCCGCGTTTCTCGCTTGGTGTGTCTCCGGCTTAATACACCTTCCTACCCCACTTCCCATGATCACCCCTGCTGTGACTCGCTCTGTGAAATATTTGCCCCGGGCGACTTTTCCTGAGACACAGCTGTGGTTCAGCTAGTTCCCGGTTGGTTCAGTAAGTGTAGTTAAAGAATGAGGTCTGAAAGGCGACAAACCCTACGTCTTCCGGTCTCGTGTTGTCACGGAGTTTAACGTTCCAACCACGTGATCATCGACCGTGAATTCGCGTGGTCCCTGAACACCTGTATACGTGCGTGTCTCCAGGTGCATGCGTGACAAAGTTTATCACAGGTGAAGCAAATCCGTGAAGAACTATTAACTTATATGTCTTGCTAACTGTTGGGAATTAGGCCTATATTTATAACATTGATTATCACATATCAAACGACTATTACTGTGTGAAAGCAACGAGTAGTCTGTACTTGTTGGTGAAAGCGAACAAAGAAAAATAACGTTATTTCTCTATTTGTTCATCTCTTTCAACGGCATTCACCACAAAGGTACAGTTAGTCCGTTCACAGCCCACCCTCCTCCAGGGTAGTTTGAGGGCCCTGGCGACCCCGGGACGTACTAAGGTCTCAAGCGGGATTCACACGATGAGATTCGGGTACATTGTATCTCACAGGGTGTTTGTCTGAGACAAATCCTGTAGTCGAAGATAATCTCTTCGTCTAAATTGTAGGGTTCCATTTCCCTGAAGCGTGTTTTTCCCTGCAATTGTTGGCGACATTTATCCCCAATAAGTAACAGAATCTCATGAGATTTTGAATCTGTGAGGTGCATGAATCCCACTTAAAGGATTAAAGGGCGTGTTCCACTGGACCGGCGATATTTTACACAACCTAGAATGTACCGCACATGCTTTAATAGAGGTACAATCATATAGGGTACGGTCTTAAAAGAAGGCTCATGTTTTTATTGTATTGCTATATCCAAATATCGCATACCCATCATTCGAAAAGGAGGCTAGTTGCATGGGGTTTTAATGCAAGAAAAATCAATAGTTCACAACAAGAGGATTTACAAGAGGAATATTTTTCCAGCTGGAAACTTCATCTGATGTGATTGTTGAATATGAGAATTCTAAAGATTGGGTGGTCAGGGAACTTGGCGTGTGTTTTTCTATCATCCCATTATAATATATTCATATATGTGCCGTGGGACACTCCGCCTCCGCCCATTTACTGGCCGCATAGTATTGAGACAATATTCTCCTAGTCGTATACCTTAAGTACTTTCTAGAGTGGCATATTTTGAGAGAAAGAAATGTGTACCTTTCGAGTCTCTTGTAGCATAGCAGTGACACAACTAACAAGCATTCTAAGTAAGGGTAACAGTGAGGTAACCATATTGAGATATACAGGGCCCGATCTAAAGAACTTTACGTGTGATACTCATTAAAGTCAGGTATGTCAGTTGAGGTCGTGAAAAAGAGGAAAAATTCTTTATGTGGAATTTACTGCCTCAAAGAGACTGAGAAAACGTGAGAACTACATCGTTATTGGCCATGGAATTCAGCTGGGGTGTTTGGGAAGGTTTGAGCCATTGTTAACTGGTGTGAATGAGGCCCAATATAATCTCTCTTTGTTTTACTCAAGAAAAATGATTATAAACTGAAAACAAGGATTTCCTTGGAAAATAGTAAAGCTGCCATCTCTGTTTACCTACTGTATCTAAAACGTTAGAATTTCGTCGATTCCGCTTGAAGTTGCTCCTGCACATAGAGACATAGTGAACCAGACCTAGGCCTGGAGACTGAGGAGCCACGAGAGTGAGAATCTCGTGGAGGGAAAAACTAGAATCTGTTCTTCTTTTTTGTAGATCTATCTGCAGATACACCTTTTCTCTTATGATTTATTTCGAGCCATGCCAAAATCAAAGTTTAGTAATGTAGTTTTTTTAATCTACTAGTAAAGGTATATTTCTCTACTCACATTTCGTCGCACTGGCAGTGGCTCAGCGTGTGCAGGCGGTAGTTGAATAACCGGTATCGTCGGCTGAAGGCGGAGATCGTGTAGGGACAGTGGTCGTGCCCGCGACAACACTTGTCCGTCGCCACGTTGTCGCCCAGGTCGTGGAAGCCGCTCGCCGTGTTTCCGTTTCCGCACCACTTCGTGCCCGGGTAGATGAAGGTCGACCGCTTGGCGCGCGACTTGCGCAGCGACGTTTCCGGTTTGCTCACTTCCTGTCCCTGTAGATGCCGAAAAGCATCGAGCGCGTTCCGCTGCTGACTCGGGTGGCTGGCACCAGAGGGCGTGGTGCCTCGTATCTGCTGGCGGAGCCGACGGTGCTGTAGTTTACACGAGCGCCGCAAGGAGGCCATATCCAGCAGTTCAGCGAGAGCGGGGTCAAGCTGCTTCCGGTTGCGCACCGTGGAGAGGGTGACGTTACTTCCGGTGGCGGCGCCTCGTCGGGCCGAGTTCTCCTTGTCCTCGAACTCCTCCAGGAACTTACTGATCTTGTCCTTGTCCTTGTTCATGTCACAGTCGATGATGTTGTCTTTCCCCTGGAAGACGGCCTGGAGGAAGCGGCGGCCGTCGGTGACCTGGCGGTAGTACATGCCGGCCTCGCGTATCCCCGGGACGAGTACCTCCAGGGCATGGAGCTTGCCGAACCTCACCCGAACCTCAATCTCGCCGAGATGGTTAGTGCCGTGAAGCACGGTCCCATGGTGAACGCTGGAGGAGGAGATAACGACCAGCCCCAGGAGGACTAAGCTGATGTTGACAAAGGACCGCATATTGCGTGTGTTCAATGTATATATGTGTATATGTGATGTATGTTTTACGTACAGTCACAGTGGGTACTGTAGATACACAAAATCCTTTAAGTGTGAATCAAAATAAACATTGATCGCTATAGTCCATGCGCTGAGGGGTCGCGGTGACTGTGTTCTGGGCGGGAAACTTGGGTCGTCACGGTTCGTGATTCTGTACTCCAACAAGCCCCCCTCTCCTGTCCCGTCCGCTTCCCGGGGGCACTGACTTCTTCACTCCACTGCTTCTTGAATGCGTCTGCGTGTCTGTGTGCGTGTGTGGGGGAGCGTGCACGGTCCGGGCGCCAGGCGGCGTTCTCTCAATACAAAAGATGAATGAAATGTCGTCTGCTTTTCTGGTTATCAGAGAGTTCCGGTTGCTGTGGCTCTGCTGGTCAGTTCTGGCTCTGATCAGGCAGCTTGGTGGTACTTATAGGAGACTGGAGGCTGGTGGGGATGGCGGTGGCGGCGTGGAGGTGGTGGTGTGGTGTGGAGGTGGTGGTGAGGTGGTGGTGCTTGGTGATGCTTCAGCTTGAGGACCGCCACCCGCGCGCTCTCAGCTCATTCACCTAAAGACCGCTACTGGGCGCTGCCATCTACTAAGTATAGTACTACAGACGTCTGAGGGCCTCCTACCAGGGCCCTCCGCATAACGAGACATTTTTATTTAAAGCTGGACAGATGGTTTAGGTGCTGTTCAATCTACAATTTTTGTAAAAAAAAAAAAAAATAATAATAATAATATATCAAGCTTTAGTTTCCCTGATTCTCACAAGACATTGCATTAAAGTCGCCTTTTGACAATAGATGGAAGTTATACAATGTATAATATATATATATATATATATATATATATATATATATATATATATATATATATATATATATATATGTATATTTAGCATCTGCATGTAAATAAACCTTTTCGACATAAGAGACAATGACTATTGTCAATTGTGATTACTACCTTCCTTTAATCACTGTTAACTAGTCCACTGTAATACATCGATGAGGCACTCTATATTTTACATGCTTTACATGTTTTGTTAAATTTGCACGATGCCAGCCAACTTTGCACCTCCGTTTGCAATGCAAGGTCACAAACAGAGCGCATTCACACAGGTACGCACATTTGTCAGAAAGTTGGTCGGGGCAAAGTCTACAGATAAAATATGCCCTTGTGAAAGGGCCGCGGGGAGCCCCACAACGGACCCCAGTCACGTGACCGCCTGTCAGACAAAATATACACAAAACACAACGCGCTCTCCAAGCACCAATGGGGTATTACTGAATGGGTTACGTTGAAGAGTGAAGTACATAGTGTCATAGACGCACTCCTAACCCATAACAAAGCACGAGAATGTTGTTCTTCAAAAGTGATCCTCAGTGCAATGTAAATCTACGCATTGGTCTATAGAGAAGCCAGAGTGGACATTAGAGTTGGAATTGTCGTCTGGGCCAAGAAAGAATCTTTTGATTTAGCCTGATTTTCTTTCTTCTACTGGGAGCTAGATGGGATTGGGAGTTGTGAAAACAGATGCTTCTAACGATCCACCAGATGACTTTCTTGCAGGAGGCGAAACTGATGTGTAATCAAAGTTAAAAAAGACCTCATTGGGATTCCAGAAAAGACCAACGTTACAAAGAGACACATTGTTAATTCATAGCATGCCCTCTCCAATTTATTTAACAGTGATATCCACGTCAGCCTCTAAAAATACATGTAATAACCAAATTCTTATTGGTTCAATACTATGAAATGTTCACGTTTAGAACACTGGTCAGGATGGTTCATTTATTCAATCGCCCTGGCGTCAAAGAAGACATTAATCCTGAAATATCTTATGATTCAAATAAACAAATGTTTGACATACAAGACATTTAACGAGAAGGCTTTTGATGGGGGAGGAAAAGATAAGCAGAGCAAGTATTTCGGAGTAAAGAATGAGTCAGTTGAGGTGTTTAATTAACATGAGTACTGAATGAGAGACATGGTCTGTTGGGCTGAGAGAACAAGTCAGATCATATGACAATGGATATAAAAAGGTAGGTAATGTATTCACCCCTCATCTCTATGGAAGGCTGAATCTATGAGCTGTTCTGTGTCAATAGGCGAGGCACTGTGCAGATTGGGAAACAGCGAAAAAATACAAAAAACTGACAAGCAGAAATACTGCACTGTAAAACTACCTCTAAATACATGTACGAAGTTACAAAGTAAATGACTGCTGTTTTGGAAGTATGCTTAAACAAATGGTTATTATAGAGGAAACCTATGAGAGTTTAGGGTCTGAGCCCGTATCCCATCGAGTTTGAATCACGTTGTAATTCACAAGGCGAAGCCGCGTGAATTACCTAGTGATTCAAATGAGATGGGATTGAGCTCTGACCCTTAACTTGAATAGGTTTCTGAATTTATCTCACCCTTAACATTGACTAATGGGCTAAAATGTGTTACATAATCCCCCATTGGATACATATCTAATGGGCGTTAAATACGAGTTCCCAATGTTAAGTCTATGGAGAAAAAATACCAGGTGTGAGATAAACAGGTATATCTATTGATTATTAATCTATATCATGCATGACAAAGTTTGTGCAGCTACAAATAACGACCTCGTTAGTGTGCAGTATGGGGAGCAACCCGGCCTTGTTTGGGGGGTTCACAGGGCTGGGTATACTGGCTCAAAAACGTGAAATGAGGAGGTTTATATCAGTTAATATAAATCGGTCAAAATGTGGGAATTTTGGACCTTCATGTGGAGCACCCCCTCCTCGGCTCCACCCCTCAGCACCCCACTCCATATTCAAATCACCAACCCACCTCTTTACCCCGCTCTTCTATGGCCACCCCACCCCGCACCCACGGCGCCCTAATTACTGCCACGAAAATGGACACAGACATCAAAGCACATCTCGTCATTTCACCTGTAATTAGGCCTCATCAAGGGTCTGCTGTACCACTCACCTGACTAAGGGTGACTTAGTTCGCTCCTTTTTCGTATATAGCAGCAAGGAGGGGGTGAAAATGTAAATTTAGGTGAGTTCGGTTTTAACATATCTTCATAGCCTGCTGGCTAATTTGAACAAGTTGATTGAAGCCCATTCCGTGAGGCTTAGAACCAAAAGAATCAAGCACCTGTATTATATTATGATGGGGTGTCTCTAAATGCGTATATATATGTGGCTGTCACAGCACAGTGTTGAAATTAGCCTCGGCGATGTAGCTGCTTGGAGTTTATTGGTTTTGGTGTGTGTGTATTTTTTGTTTTTTGTTTTTTATTATTATTTCTACGGGGTTGTTTTGCTGGTGGGTTTTTTGTTTGTTTGTTGTTGTTTTTTTATCCTAGCTGCTGCTGTTCTCAAAATGACAAGTTAGAGTACAGCGGACCCCGTGTAATGAGACACCCTCTATTTTGAGCAAAACTGGCGTCTTAAGCGGGCTGATATCAAATACAGTAGAACCCCGCTTATGCGGCCACCCTCCCTTACGGGCCAAAGTGCGCGCTTACGCGGGGTGCCTGCCTAGATGGGGTTAAATCAAACATCTAATAGAGGGATCCGTTCCGAACAGAGGTGTCAGTTAACGCAGGGTGCTCGTTTACGCGGGGTGTCCGTTAGGCGGGGTTCTACTGTATCTTTATTGGAGGGAAAGAATAATTCTGTTACAGGTAAAAGCGTTCCCTTGGGATGCCACCTTACACCTTTTAAGTGGGGTTCTTCTATATGTACCTGTATATTTTAGTCTTTGACTTATACAAAAGTATGTATATACAAGAATCACCATACAAGCTGGCGGAGAGCGAGCATTCTTCGTCGATATCATTATCATTTTGAACTTCTAATAGAAGATAGGGGTGATTCTAACCTCCAATATACAGTAAACGCATATTGTAATATGCACTGTTCCCGAAAAGCTACTTCGCAAATAGAACACCAGGTGACGCTCGGATCGAAAACTGGTGGGCAGGTAAGGGCTTCCCATAAATTCTCTATTTGAATATAAGAGGTTGAATAGGCATCGATCTGATTAAAATCATTGGAAAGAAGTTTTAGCTATGTAATCTCCATGAGCTCATGTATTCCATATGCGATGCATGCTATGATACTGCGAGTCAAACTTAACACTGGCAATTGCACTTTTCCTGTCTCTCTACTCTGAATATCCACGGCGCTAGGGCATCTTGCGTAAAGTGCTGATTCCGCCAACACAATGCATTTTCCGTATTATGTCTTGGGATGTCTTGTTATATCTTACTTTGTCGCAATATATCTTACCTCCTTTGCCGTGACACATTGCGTGTGATCAAATGTGTACTTGTTCGCAATGTCATGTGTATATTTTGGCGCTCCACCACCTTGATGTTTCCAGATCTATTGCTGACATATCAGGGCATACCACAGCATATCGCAGCAAGGATGTGGTGAAGGTGCCTAACCAGACCATTGCTTCGTGGCAAATATGCGCACAATTATTCAAAACGTAGCAAGACTTATCAAGATAACCAAATCGTGACAGATCTTGCTATATCTTGTGTGTTGGTGGAAGAGGCCTTTAAAGTACTCTTGTGTTCCCGTTAAAATATAAATCGTTCTACGTACAATCCGCCTTTGTTTATGGTTATAAAACATAACAGGATATGTAAATGTTGTGAAGCGACCTGCTAACAGGGTTGGATTTCAGTGAAATGAATCAGTGGAATTTCTGGAAGTTCTTAGAAGCCAGCTGTGATTTTTGGCTGTGATCTACATGTATATGTTATGAGCACAGTCCAATTAGTTGCTGTCAACTTTCCTTGGAACACATGCCATGTATACATAAATCTTTGTATTTCCTGCGGTGAAGACCTTCTCCCTGGTGAGTGCACTAAAAGTACATGTGTTGGTAGTAATTAGAAGAAAAAAATCTTCTTTATGTTTCTAACTATGCCCGCAGGATCATTTATAATAATCATTGGTTGGCTCTTGTACAAAGAGCCGCGGTTTGAATATCTGGGCCCAGTTGGCTATTAATCAATCTCATGTGATTATGGTCGAAAGAGTGAATCATCGAAGTCTTGAAACACAAGCAATTAAAACCCAAATCCTTGACAAGTTGTAATGAATCTGCCACAGTATACACGCTCAATTCTGAACGTCCATACCTTCACCGGAAGTGGTTCGAGTTTAACCCTGTAATACAGGCCGGTCTAAAGATACAGAGTTTTCCTCGGACCAGTATATTTCTCCATATGCTTAATATTAGGAACTCATACTTCACAGCCATGAAGGTAGTATACCTAATACTCAATGGCTGATTAGGTGAGTTATTTCACTTATCAATAATGTTCCTGATCATTTATATGGTATACAGGGTGACATAAAATCATATGACCTGAGCTGCAACCCACTCGATGAAAATAACTTGGTCCGCATTCCACCTCGTTTCACTGCCACAAATTTTCGTCTCATGAGTTTCTTATCTGAGATTCTATAAAGACGACGCCATTTATAAGCCATCAATCTGTTCGTTTTTAAATCTATGAATTATGTTCGTTGGAACATTTTCGAAAAACAATATATCTACTTCCACCATAATGCAACACCGAAGGGGAAGCTATTGCAATCACTTGAGATTTATTGATATTCCTCTCAAGTGTTGGACATGTCGTTTATTTGATCTAATTCCGTTTATCTAATTTTTCTCAACTATACGTTTCTCCAACGAACAAAATTCATAGGTTTAAAAACGAACCGATGGATGGGCTATAAATTGCCTGAATTAACTTAAGATTCGCCTGGAAGTCTCTCGAGTTGTGTGATTCTATGGTAGGTAGTCGTTAGGGCCCACCTCCCGAAAGTCGGGACGTTAGGGCCCACTCATCGGGACGTTAGGGCCCGCGTAAAGCCAACCTAGGGTTAGGGTTAGGCTTAGGGATAGGGTTAGAGATAGGGTTATGGATAGGAATAGGGTTAGTGTTAGGGTTAGGGATAGGGTTAGGGTTAGGGATAGGGTTAGGGTTAGGATAAGGATAAGGGTTAGGGAAAGGGTTAGGGATAGGGTTACTTACTTACACTTACTACTAAATATAGTTTTTATTCACAGTTGAGATGCTTGAGTAGGGAAGATTTAAAACGGGTTGATTTAAAACTAATTATGCAAAATTAGGTGGGCCCTAACATCTATTTATTTCACATCTCCCTCCCGGCACCACAGGTGTGACCGCGGCATCGCGGTGCGGCCGAGGCTTTCACAACCCCGGTGTAGGGTGGGACCTAACGTCCCCACTTTAAGGTGGTGGGCCCTAACGTCCTGCAACCGATTCTATACCAGGTCCGCGCACTAACCTACACTGTGATTGTTTGCCTTAGAGTTTTAAACTGAATAAACTTCTAAGCGTCCTCTAAATGTTGTATTCATGAAGAAGTTTATTCAATATTTGTCTAAGTCCGAGGGGTTTACCTACACCCCTAGAAGTAGGGTAAGTTCAGTGAGAACTACACAAGGAACAAAGTCTAGACTGCGTGAAATATCAGAAAACCCTTTGGACTAAACATCAGCTCGGGATTAGGGGCTCTGTAGGGTGGGATGAACTAAAGGATGCCCCCTGCTTTAGGGGCAGCAAATTATATGACCTATGATTTCCCATTTATTTATTTTTGTGGCTTGAATAAATGTTTTCTTTGATGACAATCTGTGAATACTATATATAATCAGGCTTTATGGGCATCTAAAAACGTGGCTCATTCAAATGATAGATAAATATTCAAACAATATAACTACAAATAATTATTAAACAGAATATCTCTTTCATAAATTATTTGTTGTTAGATTCCATCTGTATGTGTATTGTTTCCTACAATTTATGAGTTGATTTTTGACCAAATCGATGCCACCGCGGATGTTGACCTCAACCAGGGTCCATGGTATGAGTATTGTTTATATCTGGACTAGGTGATATCTGAATGGGAATTACGTTATTTCTTCACTGTCCTCTTGTCTCATGACCTTGCTCAAGGTACAAACTGGTGAAAGTCCCTACCACAAGGGTTATCTCCGATAAATCTGAGTCAAACAATGGTTTATGTATATGTTTGACCTTCAATTGAAAAGTGAGGTGTTGTCATGAATTGTTTGACTGTCAGACACATTCTTATCTTTGGACCCGACAGGTATTTTTTACAGTTCCAGAGTTCACTAGTAATTGCGCATTCGTATGTATCATTCATTTGGATATAAATAATGAAAAAGTTATTACAGTTTCGAAATGTGTCAATTCCATTTAAAGCTAATAATGCCTTTTGAGCTTTCTTTAAAGAATTTGTATTCTATATACATGAGTATAATATGTATCTTTACAAATTCAAAAGAAGACAATATAGATGATTTATTATGTTCATGATACATATCATACCAGTGTACTATTATAACATTCAACTACTCCATATACTATACAGTCTTATAAGCTAAATAACCTATGATTTTTTCCATCATTTTTATCGAAATTCCTTGTTTAATAACTGATTTTTAAAAGATTTTATCATACCTGTTCCTGAATATGTTCAATAGACCATTCGTAATGCATATCTCTATATAACAGAGGAGAAAATATTATATATCTGCTATTTCAAAAATTTATAAAAGTGCATGTGTGTGGGGGGGCAGTGCATAGCTTATACATAGAACAGAATGCTCCCTACACACTGCGACACAAGCCGACCTCTACGATTTATCAAACATGTTTGAATGTGTCGGAAGGGCTATGACACGGCTACGACAAGGGTGCTGTGTCATAGCCATGTCGAAGTGTGTCTGAGTGTGTCAGAGTGTGCCAGAGTGTGTCAGAGTGTGTCAGAGTGTGTCGGAGTGTGTCGGAGAGTGCCGGAAGGCCATGTCGGAACGGGGTATCCACTGCTACGACAATAACTCAAAACATTTGATTCTGTGTCAGAAGGTCTTGTCGGAGTGTGTACGAGTGTGTCTGGACCTCAGTGGACACCCCCCAAGGCAATAACAAAGGGCAGGGATGCAACAGTCTTGCGGGGACGTTTCCTCCCTCCAATGATCCTGTAACATCATAGGCTTAAGGTAAATATCACCTTTTACTAAGGTAAGTCTCATTTAACCTATAAAGTCTACTTCTTGTTACTGGTCAGTTAGAGGTCAACAGAGATTTTAACACTAACTTGTGGTCCTCCAGAGAAAGGGTTGTTGGTGGATGGTTGTCAAGTTTTATCTCACCCCTGGTACAAGTTTAGCCATAGAAATAACATTGGAAAGATATACTCAACGATCACCCTGGTAAAGTGACAATACTATGCCACGGCCGTGGCGTAGTGAATTTGCTAAGTATATTATAGATTATTCTGAAGTTGTGATGATATTTAATGTCATAGAAAGGGGTAAGATAAATCCAGAACCTCACTCGAATCGTAAAATAGACAATACTCCACTCGTTTGGCTGTGCCATAATCGTCACTCGGCTTCGCCTCGATGACAATTGCGGCCAAGTCAAACTCGTGGAGTATTGCCTATTTATACGATTCTCGATGCAGTTCTATATAGTCTTTCTCTGTCTGAAGAATCATGTTTTGGAAGGTGTTGTCATCTGAGGTGAGGGTTCTTCTGTAGAACCTTGCAAAGGTGTTGGCATTAGTCCACCTTGCCTTCCTCAGGATGGTTTCTATGAGTAAATCCCTGAGAGCAGCTTTTGATGTAGCCGCTCCCCTGGTCGAGTGAGCTTTGAACACTGGCTATCATGTCTTTTGTCACTGGATGTGGATCCTCTCCTAGTGTAATCCACAATTAGGTGTGTTTGCCTCTGCTTTGTGCAGTCTGCGCGCAATACTGCTTCAGGGCCCTATAGGAGCACAGTCTTTTTTAAAGGCCTGGTGACCATGCTATGGTTCCCTATGGTGGTGCCATCTACTTTCTCCACGTAGGCTGAGAGGGCACTCTTTGCTGTATTCACCATAGAACAACTCAACCCATTGTCATGCAGCATGGAGCAGTACTTGATGACCTCAAAAACCGAGGGTTTGTTCAGTTCAATCTTATTTTCCACATAAAAAAGCATCCATTTTCTTAGTGCATTTTCTTAGTCATATTGTTTCTTGGCTGAATTTCTCCAGGATTGGAGTCCAGTCCTTGGGCCTTAAGTGTCCTCTCTAAATCACCCATGCCACAAGGTGAAGGGGCCACAGTTCTCTGGAAACTGGGTTCCACAGGGGGTCCTTCCCCAGGTCCAGTTCTTGCTTCGCCATCCCCCTCAGGAGGCTGTCCCAGGGTTGGGCTTCCTACGAGGGCATCACCAGGATACCCCCGGCCTTGTCCTTCCTTGCTTTTTGAAGGCCCCAGAGGCTCAACCTGAAAGGTGGGAAGGCATAGAAATCATTATTCCATTTGAAGGAAAATGCATCAATAATTTCTGCACCTGGGTCTGGGTGCCAGCTACAATATCTTGACAATTTGTTAGTAAGCCTAGATGCAAACGGATCTATGTGACAGTGGCCTAACTTATCCATTACAAATTGGAAATTGTTTCTCTGGGGAGCTCCTATTCAGCCATAGACTCTGTACAGGACTCCCTGTTAGCCTCCACATTCTTTTCTCCTGGGATATGCACCCCTACTACCCACAGGTTTTGGCACTCACACATTTCCCAGATTTCCCTAGCAATAAGTCACACCCTTCACTCTTTGAACCTCCTTTGTGGTTCACATATGCTACTATCGTAGTGTTGTCTGACAGGCATCTGATAGTAGCATCTGTTAGTGACTTAGTGAAACATTGTAGGCCAAAGGCAACTGCCATAGTTTCTTTCACATTGATATACAGTCCTTGTTCTAACAGAGCCCAGCTGCCTTTAGTGGTTTCTCCAATGTCCAAGACCACACCCCAGCCTACATTAGAGGCATCTGTAGTGAGGGGATTGTACCCTAATGCGCTTAGAGCATGTCTTGATGTTTCTCATCCACCATTCAATATCCTCCATACCTTTTTAGGGCTTGAATTTTGTCTCTTGAAATGGGCTTCCCCATATTCGATTCCCTTTGAGAAATCTACCATAAAGCCAATTAGTCTAGCAACTTGTCAGAACTTAACCCTCTGACCTGCCCCTAGGTTTTTCACCTGAGTTTGGAATTTGAGAACTTTTGTCTCTGTGGGGGCTATTCTCATCTGTGCCGTATCAATGACAAAACCTAGGAAGGTTAGTTGTGTAGTTGGAACGGTCACACTTTTATTTTCATATATTTTGAAGCCTAGCTTTACCAGTTAGGCAAACAGGGCCTTAATACTCTCTCGACACTGGCTAGCTGTCTCTGCCATGATAAACGTATCATCAATGTACCCAAACACGGAGTGGCCCTGGCTCTGCAAGTGGCCAAATACTGCCTTCAAAAGCCTTGTAAACTGCCTTGGTGCCTGAGCCAGGCCATTAAGCAGACAGGTGTTCTGATACAGTTTTCCCTTCCACTCAGACCTGAGGAATTTTCTGTCCACTTCACAGACAGGGATCAAATAGTAAGCGTCTGACGGACCCGGGGACCCCATGAACACCCCTTTGTGAACCATGTCTAGGGCTGTTTGTAAACTTTCCATTTTGAAATGTTTATAGGTCACACTGTCATTCAGATCTGAGAGGTCTAGTATCATCCTGAATTTCCCATTCAATTTAGGATGCAGGAACACATTGGAAATTAATTGGTTCTTAGTTTTGATACACTTTTCAACGATTCCTTTGTCCAGAAGTTCCTTAATTGCCAAGTCAAGTTTAGAACTAGCCTATTTTGAAAGAGAAAAAGGTCTAGGCAGGGCAGCCTGTACAGGCAACTCACCGAACTTGATTCAAGCCCCTTTTACACTTTCAATTATGTAAAGATCATGTGTAATTATCAACCATTATTTAACATTGTATTTGGTGCCACTAGGCACAAGCACGCCACAGTCTGGCAAAGCAAGGGAGTCATTCACCTGTGGATTGGCTGTGACCCCCGTTTGGAAAAACCCAACTTGCGGGTGTATGGGGACATGTCTTTTTGCCCCTTGTCAGACTTCCATTTCTTGTTGTAGGCCTTGTTTTTGTTTTTGTAGCTGTAGTCCTTTTTAAAGAAATCCCTCCACTCTGTTCTATAAATGGTGCCAATATCTAACTTTATTTTGGGTAACTGGCTTTGTGACATTATGTGTGCCGCGAAGAGTGCCTTGATTATTTACCTGCATGGAAAATACTTATTTCTAAATCTCTTTTGGATGTGGTTTCGACCGTATTATCTGGTCTCGTCAGGTGAGGTCACAAGGAGGTACAGTTTGTGGTATTTCTTTCATGGCCCGTGTTACAATCCTGAAAGGGGATAAGTGTCCTATATCGTGGCTCTGTCTTTAAGTCGACCGAGAAGCCCATACCTCATGTGGTGTACTTCATATGTTTTAACAAAATATGTCTGTTCACTTAAATCAATCCGTAAAGGGTGAAAGTATTATGGTTAAAGAGACATCTGGGGTACTCTGCATTTGATGTCCGTACCATCCAAATAACACACCATTCAATTTTGTTATACATATATTTATATTTCTAGTGATGTATCCGGTACACCTATGTCGTTTAATTTCTGAAGTAGTGTATTGTAATTCATGCCATAATTTGCTTATTATTATTACTATTATTATCATTAATATTGTTATTATTATCATCATTATTATTGTTATTATTATTATCATTTGCTAACTATCTAGTCGATATGTAATTTAAGTTATGATTCAGAGGCTTGCTTGTGGTGTGGATCTCCAAAAACAAGATCTGAAGTGATTTGTTGTGATTCAATTATGATCCAAGAAATGTTTTCCCTCTTCCTTAATCTCACCCCTTATTTGGATGCCACTGTAATCGGCCTCCTCTCGATGACTATTACAGTGGCATCCAAACTTATAAAGTATTGTTTATTTACACGATTCAGGATTCAGATCTATATTATTATCAGATTGATGTATATGAATTATGATTCATATTATAACGTGTATAACATGCAGGTGATATAGTCTTAATTCTTCCTTATATTCTATCTTTGACTTTAACCGATACCTACATTTAAGAAAGAAAGAAAGAATAGAACTTAGTAGTGGGTTTTCAATGTAAAAAGTCCATATTTTTAAACAATCACTCACTCCAAAGGACCTACGAAATATGTAACACGCAATAAGCGACTTTCATCTTATCAGACAACAGCTATTATTGTTCAAACTAGTTCATCTAGATACAAGTATGTGAGCATTGATAATTCAGACTGCCCAGACTCTGCAATGTAAGGGTGCACTTATAAGTAGGTAATCTTGGATTTTGAGAGGGGCATAGATCAATTGGGTCGAAATACAAAAGTACAGAGTCCCCCCATTGGGACCTCCTGTTTATCTCACCCCTGGTATTTCCCCCCATAGACTAACATTGGGAACTCGTAATCAAGGCCCATGGAGTATTGTAATGAATCACTAAATGGGTGGTGACTTCACAAAAGTCCATGGGGGAAAATACCAGAGGGAGATCAAATATATTACAGCACATCCAGTAAATCCATATTGGTACTGATATCCCAGTTCAAAACGTATCCTCATTTCTAATTTTGTTACATAAACTTCCAACTTACTTACCTATAATTTTTTTTATGAATTCCAACATTCATTATCTTTGATGCTAAAATATTTTTAAATCTTTACTTTCCAAGACGACATGGTCCAAAATAAATTGCAATCAGCCTAAGTTATGATACGTTCTGATTACGAATTCTAGTGTTTGAAGAAAAAAAAGAATTCTAGTGTTTGAAGTCTAGTTTCGTGAGTGCATTCTTAGATGTTACAATAAAAATGCTCCCAGGTAACATTCTCTTCAGGGATGCGAGTTGGGGGTCAGAAAGGGAAGTGGAAATATTTTTCAGGTGGAATATGCTGTCCCAGAAACACTGAGAAATCATGGAATACATGTCGGTGTCGGCCAGCCCAGGGTTGCCACAAACTATGGATGTCAAAATTCTTCAACGTATCCCTAACTTTTCCATGAAAGATTCTACTTTTCCCTGATAAATAAAACGAAAAAACTTAATGCAAAACAGGCTTAGTCTTTCTTTGCCTTCCATTCACTTTTTTATCAAAGGACTACACTTTCGAAACATCGTGCTTTTAACTTCCATAAGCATTTATCAAGAACTTTTGTAGCCAAATTGAAGTCGCTAGGTCACAACAATGTCTTTAATGTTTGAAACACCTGGTATATTTATTTTTTAGTATACAGATATCATGAGTGCGAATCAGGGTCATGTTCAAACTACAGCTCTAGAAATTTCCAGTCAATTTTCCATATTTAAAAAAAATTCATTTTGTCTAGTTCCTTGTTTCCATTGACAAAAAAGTCACTTGCGATTTATGTCCCTACACTAATCGCCTTCGAGAGGTAATATTCAAGCTATAATACTTTACGGCAGCTTTAAAATTGAACACACAACAAAGACAAGCATTTATTTACAAGTATTTTTTATGTACAATTCCTGCGCTGCCCAGCATGACAAGACTATACTGTGTATTGACTGAGAAATTATTTACAATCATCAATATGTATATAAGTACAAACTTCACTTGATTCTATGAGGCCATTTCTTGCATGTACATTAAGTGTCCTATTTTCTTCATATGTCAAAATCTGTCACATCAAAACGATGAATAATTCATATATTCTATAAATACTCAAGTCAAGGAGTCACGCATTCCACACAGATGAATCAACTGACCACGTATCCAATGCTATACATTTCTCATATAGTACTAAAGGTATTGACACGCATTAGCATACTTATAGCACGGTGGTGAACTATCACATACACTTAAGTATATTAAGTCTTCAATATTCAGTCCAAATCCAGTCGGAGCTGGAAGAGGTGTAGTTTACTTCTTCTTTTGGTCACTAGGTGGAGGCACCTTTTCATCTTGGGACCCCATGACATTCCGCTCGACCTCGCCCAAATCTATGCCTTTTTCCTGGATGGCGATCTGACAGGAGAAAAAGAGGAATATTAGAAGGTGTCATTCCATGAATTATTGGATGTATTCCGCTTAATATGATTGTATCTCTTATGCTTCTGAGTATATTAAATGATAGCTGATAAGTATGAAACTATCTTAGTTGTAATATGGCTTATTTACATGTACATGTTTTAAAATGTATCAATGTTTACCTGTATATTATATTTATGATTTGTTGGAGCTCTCCAATAAAATTGGATTCGGGTTTTAAAAAAGAAAGGCACCCACTTGCCTTGTCTAGATATATAGTATGATCAAAAGCTTCTCGTCTTTTTAAATACCCGGTAGTCGATTTCTGTTACCTATGGTGTCCCTGGTGTATGTATAACTTAAGTTGTAATAACATACTTGTTTATGGTACTTAATTCATAACAAGGGTTCCCTCAATTAGTCATATATCCTTCCTATAATTCATAGTGGCGCCATCTGTGTGATGTTAGAATTTAAATGTTTACAAAGAAACACCAGACAACAACTAATAGATACCCAAGTAGCTGAAACAGTCAGAAAGTTCATATCTTGATTTACCGAAGGTAACTTAGGTTAATTTCCCATTTTTTACGGAGGTTGCCGGAAGCGCAACATTGGGTCAGTTGTCCTCGGCAGCGGAACAACACTTGTGCTACATGCCTCAGGTGGGTCAGTTGTCCGACATATAAGTGGGCCAGTTCAAATTTAGACTAGGTGTCCCGCCCCCTTCTATCATCGAAATTACATGGGTTTCATCTTTCCGAAGTGAATTGTAATTTGTCGGATATGCTGTTTTTAATGCCAAGGGGACAGCCTGTAGGAATATATCACCTTGGAAAACTTTCACAAGTAGGCCTACTTTGAAATTCCCTTTAATTCAAAGTTATATGGAACAACTACCAGGTACGAAGGTATTTCTCCCATCGACTCGGGGAAAGACAGGTTTCTACAAAATCAAAAACAGTCCCCCTTCAGGCTTCACACTAGTAGTAGTGACATTCTCGGGAGCGGCGATGACGTCACGCAACGTAGTAACGGGTAGGTCCGGCCGCAAAAACGAACACTGCGCTACTCAGGTTTATAGCTGTCCAGTTTATCTTCGGTAAAGCGGTGCAGTGCACTCTCGTAGGCGCGAAGGGTTAAACAACTTTTCACTCCATAGCAACCAACGTTAAAACCACTGTACATCTCTGGTAATATCTCGGTAAATATCGAAGATACAGATATCAAACAAAAAATGGTATGGAGATTAAGAGCAGGGGAAGATGTTTGGTGGTTTCTTTCGTATCAATTCGTTTTGCAAAGATTGTTTTATTTGGTGTTTTCCCCAGCAATCTGCCAAGATTGCAATAACAGGCTGCTACAAATGTCAAAATAGAAACTTGCTCAAAAGTACATAAATATGCAGATTCAAACATTTTTACTTGTATCCCACAAAGTTTACTGATTTATCTTGCTAGAAACACATCAAAATACTTTTAATTATGTATATTAATCATGAACAGTGAGTTCAAACATCGATTTACGTTTTGTCGATCGAGCGATAATAACAGAAAGCTAGGGTGATCGAAACTGGCTTAACCCTTTGCCCCAAGCGGTTGTGAAAGAAACTAAACGTTCCGCTCCCGAGAATAGGTAACGTCGTTGGTTAAAACAAGATGATTCGCAGTGGGGGACGATTCGCACTGCCACCGTGACAACTACTCGGCAACAAAGTATATTTGCACAAGCTTTATCCAGTCTAGTTTTACTCACAGATAAATGGAATTACCCACCTTCACACACTTTTGGTAAGATTTGAATAGGTCAGCACAGCCATCGGATACATCCCCTTTCAAGAACCTGTCTCGGAACCAGGCGTTGAAACAGGCATCGTATTCTTTCTTGAGTGTTTGGCAAGTTTCACTCACACTATTCATTGTATGTTGTACCAGTAGAGACTGATGAAATATTTCGACTTCGACTACGTACTTCTTCGGAACGTATCCTTCAGAAATTCACGTGTGGATTGACCCAAGGACATCTATCGGAAAACGGTACGAACTAAAATATAGTTCGATAAACATTTTACATATAAAGCGTTATTTTTGAATTTTACTTCTTAAACATTAGAATTGTATAGCTTATGAATGTTTTCCTATCCAGTTTTTATTTGGGTATAATCAAATTTAATGGGATATTAGCTTTGAGAAATAGGTGTGTTGTATGATTCCGCGAAAGCACTGTCGCTGATAACCGATGTACTGCAGCCACTAACCATAGTATCCAGCTTGGGTCAAGTGTTGCTATTGCCGGCTCAGAACTTTGGTTGGCTTCTATACAGGTTTATACAAAATGAATTCTCGCCTGTGGCATATTATACTCGGAAAAAACAAGTATCCACTCGTCAAATTCTGTGGATGTAATCGACTGTCGACTTGTGCCTCTCGTAATTATAGTAGCAAAGTGAGTATATCAGTGAACATGTGAGCGATAATATAGTCTTGTTTACTTTACCGATACCAACTGGAGTACTCCGAGTAGGCCCCTAGTACCCGGTACCGTATGTTACCCCAAATTTGGGTGTGTGGGGATTCAAACATTGGTGTCTGTGCCTGAAAGGCAATGGGAATTTTATCCTTTCTTGAATGTGTAGTTACACATCAGGGGTTTAGGCACTGGACTTATATTAAACCCAAGGTTGTTACCTGTAGGATTTGATGGGTTCCTGTCCCTCTGCAGCCACTCTTCTTCCCCTCAAGGTCCCCTGGGTCGGTAAACCACAAGACAACCCCCCCCCCCCCCCCCCGCAGTGGTAGAGTTATTGCTCTATCGACTGAATAGTTCTCATACCATGTCTACGTGGTGTGGGAACTAAAAGAACTCATTTAGGTGAATCCACAAATTCACTGCATGTATTATTCCCTCTGTTAGTGACCAGAGGGGTTTGATACTGGTACTCAAGATATTTATAAGGGAAACTGATGCTATTTAACCAACCCTGTCAGTCACAGTCAATGCTTTATATTGACTGTCTCTATACAATTTATTTTTGCATTGGTCAGATCAAAATATTGGGATGCTGATACCCAATCCCTCTCTAAAATGATCCTCAAATAATTCGAACCTCAAGTAGTTCTTCAAATGATTTTGTATTTATAAAGGGCATGGCCATGTTGTATGCCCCAAAACACATGTCTTTGAAACCCCTTGACTGTTCATCACTAATAACAGAAACAGGCATGAGAAAATTCGGTGGGTCCCAACCATGATTCAGAGTTTCAAGTACTCGACTTAACAAAGTGTTTAACCAGTGATTCCGTGGTCGCTACGTGGTGGGAAAGGAGCTCGACATCCAGCAAAGCCCCGTGATCAAACAAAGTGTTTAACCAGTGTTCATGATATGTAACCGTATATATGTAACTTAAGGGCTGGTTCCACCAACAGGATGAATTTGCCATGGTATATCTTGTTATATCTTACAGCGTCGCGATATGTCATACCTCCTTTGTCGCGATATGTCACATGTGATGATATGGGTACTTTTTCGTGATGTGTGTATACGTTGGTGCTCCACCACAGCGACACCTCAAAATCTATTGCCGACATATCACGGCATGTCACGACAAGAACACGGCACAGGTGCTTAACCAGACTGATGCATCACTGCAATTATCCTACCCCTAATATAAAATCCCATAGGCTCAACATTGTGATTCCGTATGCCACGCTGACAGGCATACGGACGTTTGTATGCTCCTAGGGGCATACGAAGGTGGTAACACGTGATCAGCGTTTTAGCCAATGAGCGTCGAGCTAGCGCGGTAGCTCGAAAATAGTTCCGTGTATCGCTGGAATTGGCACAGAGGCGACAGCTATGGACGCCCCTAAAGGCCTAGTGTTGGTATCTGGAGCGCTATCGGAGATATTAAACGAAATACTTACAGAAGTCGCCCAAGAAGCGGTCGCAGAATGTCAGGAAGAGTTAGAGATGGATTTGTTGACGTTCTCGCTTGTGGAAGAAGACTGGGATTTATTTATGGAGCCTGGAACAGACGATATGGCTGTAGTTGAAGCGGCCGCTGCTGCCTCAGAGACAGAGAAGATGACTGCTGATATCACTTCAGACGATAATAGGAACGAGCTGTCGCTGGAGAGGGAGATTTTAACAGATCAGGAGTTGTTAGACTTCGTTGCTGGAAAAAGAAATAAAAATACCACGTTGAAAACAAAGCAGGTAATATTTATTTAATTATTGTACAAAATACAACCTGTATAATACAATTGGAATAAACTGTAGACGAAATGAACAAATAACTAGGTTAAAATTGAATTTAAAGTTTAAAAATACGAGTACCAGTTAGAAAAGAACATTTTAAAATTATTATATGTTATTCGAATTATAAAATCAGCCTGAAATCACTATTAAACCCAGTTGAAATGAGGTAGGTTCATGTTTTCGAAGAACTATTACGATAACGCCACCTATGGCAAAACCCAGTAACTGGCTATTCTAATATTACGAAGCAAGCGTCTCCGTTTTTTACCGATAAAACGATAAATACTTCATCTTTAATGAAATTGTGAGGACACATATTACATAATAACATATAAATTAAAATACATATATTTTGAATGATCAATGTAAGCTAAAAATATCAGAAATGACGATATAAATTGGTGAAATTGCAACTCGTCCGCTGGGATACATGGGGCGCCACCTTGCGTATCGTCAGCGAACTACAGCTGTCGCACAATCAATGTACTGCTTTGTTTATATTTACTTGCAGGTGGTCAAACGCTTCCAGACGTTCATTAGCGAAAGGTACATGGAAGAACGACAGATAGAAACGATAGAAAGTGTAAAATTAAACAATTATATTGCGAATTGGCTTCTCTCCGTACGCAAGAAGGACGGGTCGCAGTACGAACCAGACACACTGACGTCCTATCAAGGCTGTATCGATAGGTAAATAAAATCAATATAAATATATTAGAAAATTTATAAAGTTAGCTTTAAAAATAAAAATAGTGACTATTTTTATTTCTTATACTATATAATTATTTTTTCAGGCATCTCCGAGATAGAGGATATGGCGAAAGTATTCTAAAATCAACAACTTTCGCTACAAGTCGCGATGTGCTGGGATCCAAAAGGACGGAATTGAAAGAACTCGGCCTGGGAAATCGTCCCAACGCCTCCCAGCCTATAACTGACGAGGACGAGGAAAAATTTTGGTCACAAGGACTGTTGGGGGCGACGTCCCCCCGTATTTTGCAAAATACTTTATTATATATGTTTACGAAATCGTTCGGATGGCGTGGCTGCGATGAGGCCAAGGCCTGTTGTTGGGGTGATATTTGTTTAGCGGAAGAAGACGGTACGAAGTTCATAGAATGGAACGAGAGATCAACGAAAACACGGAAAGGATCACGAGGAAGCGACCCTCGTTCTTTCAAACCTAAAATCTGGTCTACGGGGGGGGAACGATGTCCTGTGGCACTCTACGAGCTATACTCTTCTAAACGACCAGTGCAAAGCCTTTCGCCCGAGTTTGGTTTTTTTTTAGGAGTAAAGGCAAACACCACACTGAACGATGACATATGTTTTATAAATTGCGTGATGGGAGTGAACTATTTGAGCAAGATTGTTGCGTCGATGGCCAAGGATATAGGGTTGGTGGGGAAATACACAAACCACAGCCTACGCAAAACAGCATGTCAAACCTTGCAGTCACGCAACGTCCCCCCGAACATTATCTGTCAGCTGACGGGCCACAAGAGCGTCGACTCCTTGAACAAATACGCAGTAGCGACTAAAGATCAACAAAAGTATATGAGTCGATTACTTACTGTGGGTTCAATGAAACGTAAATCCACTGCTGCTCTTGGCTATAATCCAGATGGCGACAATGTTTCTAGTCCTAAAGCTGTCTGTAGTGCGACGACTCCAGTCGACGATGTTCACAGAGCGACAACTGCTGGCTTCCCCGATATGTCCAAAGCCGTAACTGGAATGTTCTCTTCGACGTCAATTACGGGAAATGTGACCGTAAACATCAACTATAACGTTTCTACGCAGTCGAACTCTTGTAGTGCCGTGAATGTCTCACCAAAGTTGCCATTAATGGAGTAAAATGTAAATGCACAACCTTTCGCTGAAGGTCTTACGTCGTGAAGCCACATGTTGCTCGTGCGGGAGTTGAACCCGATCTGATTTTTGACGTCGGAGAACTGAACTTTTTCAGATTTGTTTTTTTAAATAAAAGATTTTAAGACTTGATTCTATTGTCTTAATTACTATTTTATGATTCTAGAGACGATTATGACAGTAAAATATAAAAATATAACGGTTAAAATAAATCTAAAGTTAGAAAGCGCGACCTATATATGGCGCGTAAGTAGGGCGATTCACAACTCGTGACGTCATGATATACTGTGTAGAGAATTTCAAAAGTGCTATCGGATGCTACGATATAAACAAACCATCTAAATGGCTATTTCTGGAATTATTACGTCATTCTGGTAAGTTTAAACATTGAGTATAATTACTTTATAATGAATGTGTGTAGCTCGATTAGATAGAAAAGCCTAATTAATCAAATATTTCCCGTTTATTTCAAGTAAGGGTGCGATAGAGCTAAGGACAGTGACGGGGCGAAAGAGACTCACCAGAACGAAAGAATAAAGATGGTTCCAAATCATATTTTCAATAATAAAACATCGTAGCGAAGGGGTAGGATAAAATCGAAACCTAATTCGTTTTAATCTTGGCTCCGCACGCCACTCCTGGAGTTTTGGCTCCGGATATCACTCGGCTCCGCCTCGTGATATCACTACGCCAAACTCCAGTCGTGGCATACGGGAGCCAAGATTAAAACTCATTAGGTTTCACGATAATATGCATGCGATTATTCAAAGCCTAGCACGATTTAGCAAGAGAACCAAATTGTGACTGATCTCTTATGTGTTGATGGAATCAACACTTAACACTACAGAATTAAAGGTTAGCAGAATCAATAGTTAGCAATAGCAGTGTATATTGACACGTCTGTTTATCTCAAACATATCTGATTCCAGATCCCAAAGGAACCGACATGGAAGCCAATTGACCCAAGCGAATTACCAGAGGTAAACATTGATTTCTTATAAATTAAATCAAATCAATAACATCTTATTGTTTGTTCTGATTAGTATCTAGTGATTCATGTTCATTCCAAATTTACATATAATCTACTACTGATTATTTACCCCCCCCCCCCCCCCCCACCCAACTCCAAAATTAATAGAATTCAAAACGTAAATATTGACTGACTCTACCATGAATAACGACTTTAAAGATGTGACGATGTAAATCATTATTTAAATAAAGTAGCCAGATAAAGTGCTGGTTCCACCAACGTGATGGGTTTTCCATGTTTTATCTTGGTATGTCTTGGTATATCTTACATTGTCCTGATTAATCTTACCACCTTTGACATTCCCCTTCATATGCGTGCTATCATATGTGTACTTTTTTTGCAACGTCCTGTGTATAATTTGGTGCACCACTACAGCGATGCCTCAAGATCTATTGTCGACATACTGCCGCATATCACAAGGACGCAGCGAAGGTGCTTAACCAGACCGATGCATCGCGGCAAATATGCACACAATTTTCCAAACCTAGCAAGATTTAGCGAGACAACCAAATTGTGACCAATCCGGCTATATCTTATGTATATTGTATTGGTGTATTCTGCATTCTTATAATGAAAGACCACCTACCTTCAGGTGAATTATATGTGGAAAAACACCTAGCCCTTGAAGTTGTCAATCTTCCCCTCAGGAGACGCTGGTAGACGGCCGCTTGGTGGCGCACCTGGAGCGTCTGGCGCTGGTGGATTTCGATAACGAGGCTGCTGTGAGCCGTCTCCAGGCCGCCATCCGCTTCGCCGACCAGCTCCACCTGGTGGACACCACCGGCGTACAGCCGATGGACAGCGTGCTAGAGAACAGGTAGGTTCACACTGAGGCTGTGTTTTCACGATTGCCAGAACTCATATCCAAAGTTTGAAGATTTTCATTCAGCGTCGTCAGTTTTCCATTTTTCTATTTAAGTTCACTTTTTTCATGTTGAGTATATATAATTTCTTCTCCTTTTGTAAAACAAAGATAATATTGGTTTAGCCTCATTTACGCCAATGAAACAATGGTTTGAACCTCCCCAAAGACCCTCGGCCACATGCCATGGCTGACAAGGACATATTATCCAAGTTTTCCCGATATCTTCACAGGTTCAACTTGGGTAAAATTTGATAAGTCGATATATTATTAAAATGTTGAGTATTCAAGTTCAGATTTTACCCAAGTTCTCTTCTTGTCACCCACAAAGCTTGCTAAGATGCGTGATGAGCCGATTACAGGGAAACCTTGATAATTATCCCCAAATGATTGACCATTAATCCTTTATTGCAATCAAATTCCCACAAAATAAACCTTTCACAGAGTAGAGCCTCTACAGATCTTTATAGAGACTCCTGTGATACGGTTGTTGACATCAGTGATGTCACAGCTGACAGCGCACCATGCTCACGGTGGTTAGGGGCAGTTCTGATAACTGAGCATCGCTCAGGGAGAAGGACGTTGCTTCGTCCTAATTTGATTAGAAGTTATCATCTATATTCATTTCTATTTTTTCAGAGAGCTCTATCTGCGAGCAGACGGGGTCACAGAGGGTGGTTGCAAACGAGAAATTCTTCAAAACGCCGCCAAAACTGAGGAAGACTACTTCGTAGCGCCTCCTGGTGAGTTGAATATGGAGTATTTTTCCACATGTGTAATGCTTGAAATATAGTAATCTCTTTTTTTTCTTCCTGTGTGTAGGTCTATGCTCTAGTCACGTCCAAAATTGCTTGAAATATACTTGTGTTTATTTTCTTTAGTTCCGACTTGGCACTTCACTACCAGAGATGGACTGCCTGCTGGAAACTCGATACCATAATCAGAATATTGATGGGTCTTGAGTTTCTACTAGCTTTGAACTTAGATTCAGTGTGGTCTCATAAACCCATCTAGAGAATTTGTCATATCACAAGCATCTATTTATCTTATTTTCTTCTCTTTTTTTTTCATTTTCAGGAAATATTCCTCTCAAGCAGTCAAAGAAATCGTACACAGATGAAGACAGCTGATATCCCTGTTTATTATATTTTCATTATCCATTCATCTGGCATTGTAATATAGAATTATTATGTGTCAATATCAATTTCATTTTGTTAGAAAGGTTATATTATCAGAAGATAAATAGGGAAATACTATGATAAGCTGTGCTAATGTATCAGAGAAGTAACTGAGCCGATGACTTGATTGATATTTTATTATAGAGAAAACTAACAAAGAAGTGATATCTACTGATCAGATACAATTACAGTAGAACCCCCTCAAGGGACACAGCATTTATCTCACCCCTGGTAATTTTTCCCCCAAAGACTTAACATTGGGAACTTATATCCAAAGCCAATTGAGTATTTAGGAGAAATACCCAATGGAGAATTATGTCACAAATGTTAGCCTATTAGTCAATGTGAAGGGTGAGATAAATTCATAAACCTAGTCAAGTTTAGGGTCAGAGCTCGATCCCATCTCGTTTGAATCGCTACATAATTCATGAGGCTTCACCTTGCGAATTACTATGCGATTCAAACTCAATGGGATACAAGTTCAGACCCTAAACTTTCATAGGTGTCCTCTATAGTAAGAGGGTCACTTTTGGGGTCACTTTTGTCCGGAACAGAATTATTTCTTTATATTAGATGTTTGATCTCGCATGGATTCGCCAAAGATATTTGAACAGACACATATAATTCTGCATGACTCTGATGACTGGTGCTGTATAATATCACTGTACATATGTATTTAGTAAGGCCGGTTGCTGCAGGGTGGTGTTCTGATATTCTGTGTATCAGATGCCGTATTCAACCTGCTAACCACTACAGATGCCTGTAATTATATTATAAGTTATATATGGCTTTATACCATCTTTAGTGTGATCCATTAAAAGCTGAAAGTATCTGTTAAATACATTTGAGTCTATCCTTGTTCCTGACTTATTGTAATTCTTATAGAAAATCAATTGAAAATCTTGTCCTAGAGTTGTTTGAACGTATTTTTATTACTGAATGAATGTCAGTCTTTGAATACATCCAGTTCGAGTTACAACTTCAAATAATACTCTGAAAAATACTGGCCTTTGTGGAAACAATACAGTTTTAGTTTGTCCCTGTTGAAATTCATACAATTAGATAGTCTTGAGTTATCAATCATAAGCACCTTGTTTTGCACATACATGGTGGAATCGTAATACAATACGCATGTAAGTGCATTTAGTTAAAAGGGAGCTTCAATGTTTCAAAACTTAGTGGTTAAATCCGCTGACTTCTCAATGTTCTCAAGTTTCGCTTTCCTCAGCCATTCTGTTGCACTTCCCTGAAAAATACGAAAGAGAATAACCTTTAAGATTAATGATTCATATGACATGGTTTACCTGTAATTATGTTGACGGTTAACTTCTGTAAACCCAGAGGTGATTTATGCTCATATTTTTTTTTGAACGCAACTTCACATATCTCCTCATTATTTGATATCTTTTAATACAGAGTTCGGCTTTTCCAGGCTCTAATATTTTCCAGGCATATCTGGTCACTGTTTTTAAAATCATGTCTGATTCATCACCAAATTTAGTTAAAATATTCTTATATTTTCCTTACTACCTTCAGTGGTTTGGGATAGATACATCAAAATTCTTTTTGTTTTTGGCACTTTTAAATATGAAGACAATGGAATTCATGCTACATTATTAGCTATTTGCTATACATGGTCAAATAAAGGAGAAATTCCATAGGCAGTCAGGTACCATAGTTTCCAGGCTCTGTACGAACCCATGGGTTGATAAGATGTCCAAACCTAGCTGTTCCTACGGACTACATATAGGAGTTACTTATGATTGGCGTTCTAATGAATATACATACATGGTACATTGAGTAGTCCTTGGCACCAGCCATGACGAGAGCCATCATCAAGCTGCACGCCGACATGCCCGTCCTGCATGACGCCACCACAGGCTTCGACACGTCGACTCCAAGCTCCTTAAACACTTCATCACGTAACAGGCATGTCAGTTGGGATCGTGAAGACAAGAGGAAATATTTTTTTATGTGGAATTTACTTCAAGGATTATTTTAATTTTTGTCCGTTCCGCTGGAGTGTGTTCTCCGTGGTTGGGAAAAAATTTTCCTTGGAAAATAAGAAAACTGGCATCTCTGAATTATAAGAAGTGAAATAAGACTACTGGCTTTAAACTTGTCTAACCCCGACCTCTTAACATACTGAACAAAGGACGTTACTCTTAATTTCCTATTTACTTTGTCATGCATATCTGTCTAAATATTGTTGTCTTATCATAGTGTTCAACATGTATGACACATAGTAGTGGTTATAGTTAAACATTTTCAGAATGCCTTTTTACAGAAATATTTTAGTCTAATATCTTCTAGTTATAACTTTAGAATTTATGCTATACATTTTTCTAAAACTGTATTTTCTAAAGGGTATGTTGTACTATAGATAGATACATACATTCTTTGAACTGCTCTGCAGTCTTGAACCTCCCTGTCGCGGGATCGACGAGTTTCTTGCTGAAGGTAACTCCAAAGGCACCAGGGATGTGGCCAGACCTAGGATCTGTTATCAGTGAATAGACGAGTAATTAGTATTTATCCTACCCCATCTCACGATATACAGAGACAATTCTGTAATTATCCATGTTAGTAGCGTGTTGACACTCATTGGAGGATGGCAACATTTATCAGTGCTGCCGGATCTACTTTCGTTGTCTGGTCCCTGATTGGTCCGTTTTTTTATTCACCTCGGTGCATAAATAACACTTTATTCAACGCTCCACCAAATACATTGAGTCAATGTTAAACCTATGGCATTCTTTATTAGGGGTGGGATAAAACATGTAACTCTAAGGACGTCCGATAACATCTCTGAGATACAGAAGATGTGGAGCAAGGAGGTACTCTCTGGTTGTAACCCACCGTTCATATCATAGACGAGATTGGTTTTCAGTTGTTCTTCTACCCCAACCCAAATCCCATCATCTGCAATTTTTTTTCCTAAAAATATATCATCACAGATATTCACAAAATGGACTGGTTTCAGATAAAAGCGGCCGTATGCTCCGAGGAGCTGACGCGTAGTAATATCCGAGCGTATGCCAGGATATTGCGTAGTCAACTCCGAGGAGCATACAGCCACTTTTATTTGAAACCAGCCTATATTGTCTTTATTATCCACTTTATCTGGACAAGTGGCATGTTGATATCAGTTTGTTATAGTTATGCACTATTTTTCCGTATGCACTATCTTTCGGTATGTGCCCCCCTCGGAGCATATATATATGTATGCTGCGGGTATGTCCATACACACTCCCTTTGTGTTAGGTGGATAATAAACTAAAATTCTGACTAGAAATTGAGTCAGGGACCTCTAGGAAATGATATAACACATTTTACACTGTATACCAATGCTGGTTAATACGTTTTTGAAGCGTGTATCATAAGACGCTAGCTCATTACTATATTATATAGAGCAAGGATCCAATTACTCAAGTTGGAACTGAATAAGGATAGTAGAAATGTTATGAACAAGATTAAGTAATATGAAGAGAAAGCATCTATGTGCAGCCAATACTCTCCCGAGGATGCCACTCCATGTAATTGTTCTCACGAAAAAATAGTTTAAAAAATAAGACAAAATATACAAACGTAGAACTAAATGAGACTTTATACCTAAATTACTCCCATCTTACGTAGACGTTAAACTGAGGAAAGACTCCGTAGAATTTACCAACTTCAGTAGAACCCTGACTAACGGACACCCCGCGTTAACGGATCATTTTCCATGGAATGTTTCCCTCTATTAGTTGTTAATTTAACCCTGTGTAAGCGAACATCTAGCGTTAACAGGCACTTTATCCCTGAACGGAGTGTGTCCGCTTACGCGGGGTTCTACTGTATTACATTGAGCTCGTTCTCTCACCGTCGGGGTTTCCCCTGTGGAGGTGTTCGGGCCGCGAGTCGAGCACCTGGTAGTGCTTCGTGGTCAGGTTCTCTTCAATGTCCTCAAAGGTCCGGTAGAGCTCGCCCTGACGCCTCGCCTCAAAGTTCCCGCGCTGTGAACAGAACTTTCTCTGGTGAGTTAAGGCATCTCACACACTCCAGGAATATCAATATCAGGGATGGACGCCATATTTATAAAAAACTACTGGACCATATCTGCATTGGTAATAAAACATGCTTAGAACTGTGAGAGGTGTGTGTAGTGTGCAGAATGGAATCCAGACAGCTGACCAGTAAGTGTGAGACATTCTCGCACAAGTATATAATAATCATATAGAACTGCATCAAGAATCGTATAAATAGACAATACTCTACAAGTTTGGCTGGGCCGCAATCGCCATCGAAGCGAAGCCGAGTGACGATTAGGGCACAGCCAAACGAGTGGAGTATTGTCTATTTTACGATTCAAGTGCAGTTCTGGATTTATCTTACCCCTCTCTGTGATATTAAATATCATCACAACTTCAGAATAATCAGAATATACTTAGCAAATTCACTACACCACGGCCATGGCGTAGTATTGTCACTTTACCGGGATGATCGTTGAGTATATTTTTCTAATGTTATTCCTATGGCTAAACTTGTACCAGGGGTGAGATAATCTATCATTCTTTTTTAAACAAAGACAATGATTTTGGGTGTCAGCTGTGACAGACCTGCTACCATAGGGATCTTCATGTAACATCGACGACGTCCAAGAGACAGACTTTACAGGCTGTGTCTCATCATTACCACGATTAAAAGTACTGAGTGATGCCATACTATAGATAGATCTATGCCGAATGCTATATTGCAAAAGTATCATAGTGGCTGCATACACATTAATAAGTGATTAATTATTAGCTCCATGATATGTAGGGGTGTGTATGATGTTAGCACCTACGGCTGCTTCCTCAAATAGGACACTTTTGAGGGAAGTAATGATCTTTGCTAATTAATTAAGAATAACTTGTTTAAACTATTGTTTTTGGTCTGATTGATAGATAAGCACTAAACAGATCACCTACTTTCGGGGTTGTGGTCTTGTCGTCCGTTGGGTAACCCTTCTCTTGCCAGTCCTGCATACCGTTGTCCAACACAGAGACCTTCTCTAAGCCATAGAGCTGATGAAAAAGAATTAAAATAAATCCATTTTATCACAAGTAATAAAACAAATACCCATCTAAACGTGGAAATAATTCTAATAGTCTAATGTAAATGATGATTATATACAAAACTTCCTCTTAGGTATGATATAAATAGTTGTCTACTTGTCGAGGCCTGCCTGGTTGAGTGTTTCAGAACGCCGCATGCTACCAACCCATTTTTCGTTTTTCATTACTAGTTGTGATGTTAATAGATAATTTCTTTCAGACTCCATGAGTAACTAGTAGTGACAATAACAAAATGATCATACTAGAAGTATAACATATATGATGTCGAATTCTTTCCACTGGGTATGGATTTGTATGTACAAGGACTTCATTCTACCATCATACTCTTTGTGATGGTACAACCTCCAATAGGATTCATTTACATACTGCTTCACAGAGCCAAAGTGGACCTGCTGAAACCACAGATACCCGTTTACAAAACACCATTTCCGGATATAGGCGTTCAGTAGGGTACTTTGACTATATAGGTTTGAGATTACCCCGGTATATGCGTCATTCTCCAATATTTTAAAGCCAAATTGTGTATACACTTTATTAACAACTGTCCTCGTAGTTTTTTGTGAGATAAAGAAAAAAGAATTGACCGACCTTGAAGATATACCATGCACGACCGCCGAAGTAGAAGCCTGCCTCGCCCGCGTTGTCGTAGACGACGACGTGCGAGTCGTTGTCGACGCCCAGACTGCGCGCATGCTCCTGGAAGTCTTCCGCTGACGCAAAGTTTGATGGGTAATCGTCTGTGTTCGTCACGTCCTTCATAATGCCGAAGTACCGGGCTCCTGAGATGTGACATCTGTGAATATGTACGTATATACGTATTAGTATGGTAAGAAATAGGAATACTATAGGGTATGGCGCAATCACTGAATCTTCTCTAGAAATAAAGTACATGTAAATCTGGGCCCTGTTTTTTAGTCACGACATTCGTAACTTATGACACATATCTGCCGTAAGTGTGCTAGAGAGATACGATAGTAGAGCAGATACGACACTTAGTGGAGATACGACACTTAGGGAGGTGAAAGGTGTGCTATAGTCACGACACTCGGTGGCCACTGGACTGGAAAATGTGACCCTAAGTGTCGTATGTCTAAGACCACTCTGGACATGTCGTAACAAATGCGAAACTTAAATTCCCGTAGGAATTAAGCAATGAAATTTGAACACGAGTAAGGTATACATATAACCTATTATCGTACCAAATATGAAGAAAAACGGCCGCACCGTTCCGAAGTTATCGGTGTTTTAATTTCGTCATAGCAAATACTGCTCTGGTGGCCAGTATAACCCTACCATCACGTGATCTAATTTATGCGGCGACCTTGACATCCACTGCGCTTACTTCACTCTCCCTGCAGAGATTCGGCGTGCTATACCGCGAAAGATCTGCTTGGAGAGTGCGTGTACGATATCCGATCGATAGCCCAATGTTTCAAATTCAATCGCCGATAACTTCAGAACGGTGCGGCCGTTCTTCTTCATATTTAAAACGATTATAGGTTATATGTAGCCCTTACTTGTGTTAAAATTTCATCGCTTAATTCGCATGGGAAACACAGGAAATCCACAGTGACATATTATAGAACCTAAGACAGTTCTATACTTGTCTTAACTTCCGATACATCTCGCCAAGATAGTTCGATTCAACTTACAACCGTGTCTATAGCACACCCGCCATCTTGTGTCTTGAAAACACGCGTAAAATCTTGATCCGATCTCAGCTGATCGTAGACTTGCGATGTCGTGACTAAAAAACAGGGCCCTGTATCATAAATTCACTACGCTCACATTCCCATTCGTCCAATGATTAAAGCATATGTTGTCTTGTTTCTGTTTGGCCAAATTAGTTGCATAAAGGGCGTGCTCCACCAGGCCGGCAGTATGGCAACAAATGAGCGCCGAATAGCCATTGCTTATAGTGTATTATCTCACCCCTGGTATTTTTTCTCCATAGACTTAACATTGGGAACTCGTATCTAACACCCATGAGATATTTAGGGAAAATATCCAATGGGGGATTATGTCACAAATATTAGTCAATGTGAAGAGTGAGATAAATTCGGAAACCCATTCAAGTTTAGCGTCAAAGCTGGATCCCATCTCGTTGGAATCACTATGTCATTCACGCCGCTTCGCCTTGTGATTACTACGTGATTCAAACTCGATGGGATACAAGCTCCGACCCTGAACTCTCATGGCTTTCCTCTATCCAAACCCACCGGCCCCATCGCCACTGGCAGCCACCAGCCAGTAACTGGCCTGTAACCAGCAAAACCTAATTTATTAATTTTGATGGCTCATCACCAGTTCATCGCTGTGTGATCGCCACCGGTGGGTATGTAGGTAGACTGGCTCTAGTCCCTGCATCCTATGGTTACCCTCCTTGCTGGGATACAGGAACTGGTAGAATCGGTAATTGTGTTGGATTTGTGGTGCTGTATAGCGCCAGTATTTCCAACACTCTCCATACAGATATCCTGGCCACTGATCAGGATATCTGCTGGGAGATTGATACCCTCTCACTTTGATCTTAACCGGGTCACAGTCAGGAGTAGGTGCAATTTATTTTTATGATAACACAGGGAACTCGGGGAGGGGAGGGGGAGGGGTAGGAGGAGGTATAGGGTTACAGGGAGTGGCTTGGGGCCATAAACAAGAGATTCTGTTCATAGTGGACAAGTCTATGATTCATCGGCCAGTCAGAGAAGGATACACACTAAAATTAACTTTATTCTGATTGTGATTAATCATTTAATGAATGTTCATAATCAAAGACTTGAGCAAGACTAACATGTAGGGTCTATGCGCTCCACCGCTTTGGTCTCTATACTGTGAGCTAACACTGTTGGCACGTGCCGGCCGTTTTGGCGGCTGTTTGGCGTACTTTTCGTGTCATCTGCCGGCCCGGTGGAACACACCTTTAACCAAGAATATAAGGCACACTGCTGGCCAGTGGAAAACGTCGTTTAAAATTTATATTAACTTCAGCTATAGACTGGAGGGTAAATGGACTTTTCTAAGTTAATTTATATGAATAGGTAGCATCTAATTGGTATAACTCTATTAAGAGGGCTATCGTCGACATTCCATATATGTTTACTTCAAGGAATGGAATGGTGACATGAAATACCTTTATCGAGATTAAGATTGAATTGCCTGAGACATTATAGAGTAATGTATAATGATTGGCTCATTGACATCGCTCTTGACATGCTTCCTTTATTTTATTTTTTTTTGGATACAGAAAAGACTTCTGATCGTTGAGAAGTTGGTCAATCGAAAATCAATATTGACAATGGGAACCACATTTATCTCCACCCTGGAATAAATGCCCATAGGCGTAACATTGGGAACTCGTTCTCCATGCCCCTACGAGTATTGTGGTCTGTTCTCCATGGTCTATATCCTGTGTGTCATCCATTCTTTTAATGTGTATAGGGGTGAGATAATTACAGAAAGTAACTCGTTTTGGTCAAAGAAGTTATTCTGCAACTCGTTTGAATGTTATGTGATATTCAAACTCCTGGAGAACGACGACTTTGCTATCTTTCCTTTATGTCATAGCATAAATAGTCAGAAAAGACTTCTGATCGTTGAGAAGTTGGTCTGAAAATCAATATTGACAATGGGAACTACATGTACATACTTTTCGTAATCGAGTTGGCAGTCTTTCTGTCTGCTGAACGACGCGTCGAGTACCACAAGACCTGAACGTCCTTCGTCCATCTTCTTTTTGAGCCAGTCGGCGCTCACCACCAGGGGAACCTCGTTAGTGGCCATGATGATCTGAAAAATATATACAATTTTCTACAAGCAACTCAACAGTATGTTGCATGATTTGTGGCTGTAAACTTTTCCCAATCAGCATCAATGGTTCTTCTTATTAACCCTATCGCACCGGGTACCCGCGGTAGGGGTACAGTCATGGAGCCGGGTACTAGTGCCAATGAATGCCGCTAGAGGCCGGGTATATATCTTTGCATCACGTGACATGACACGTGATACTTAAAATTATCATCTATTTCACCTGAAATATCAAATATGATGTTATATCTACATTCTATGAAAGTTTCGTGTTTATTGAACAATCATTTCCAATTTTATTTAAAAAGACGAATATTTTGTAAATGATGCATCAAGGCATCACCCGGCGTGAATGGGATAAAGAATTTATTTGATGATATTTTATTATCTAGAAGTCATGATTTTATTTTGCCATTAACACATAGCCTCGTCCACGACATGGATGTCATGACAATATTAGTGATGTGACACCAAGACAATAAAGTTGAGTAGAATGAAAATCAGGAAACCATGAAGATGATGAATTGGGATTCGGCTCTTGCATAAGGCGTAGCCCGAGACAAAGTTATTCCTTGCTCCAAAATATTGGCCGAGCAAACAATAAAGATACTCCCCTACTTCAGACATAATAGTACTGAACCCTTAGTTCAGTGTTATATATCTTTAGCATATGAAAGTGCCTTAATCTTCAGGGGCGTATCGGGGGGGGGGGGGCACAGGGGCCAAGTCTCCCCCCCCCCCTTTCCCCAAGGATGGTCTCTTTCGACTGAATACTCTGCATTCACTTTTTTTTATAGTTAAAACGTTATGATAATATACAAATGTGTCATGTTCACGTGGGAATTTGTTTATGCATCTTACCACGCATAGTAGCCTTATAAAGATTGCATAATAAAAAAAAAACACTGATTTCATCGTCCCCTAGACCCTCAGGAAAGATTTTGCATCTGGACCCCCACCGATCTTCCCAGGTTTTATCCTACCCCTAATATAAAATTCCATAGGTTTAACATTGACTTTCCGTATGCCACGCTGACTGGCATACAGAGTTTTATATACAACTAGTGGCATACAGAACTGTTATCACGTAATATTCCAAAATCGAGGAGACCGGGTAGGATAAAATCAAAACCTGATTCGTTTTAATCTTGATCACCGCATGCCACTCCTGGAGTTTTGGCCCGGACTTCACTCGGCCTCGCCTCGTGAAATCACTATGCCAAACTCAAGTCGTGGCATATGGTGGCCAAGAATATAAAACTCATCCAGTTTTACGATAATCTCACACTTGTAGAACTCTCCTTCCTTGTATAATAAATGAAATGCAAGCGTTTCTGGGGGCTTTGCACCTGGACTCCCAGGAGCATCTTTAGCCTACTGCAGGACAATATCACTAGATAACCTTAGCTATGAAACCAACCCTCTCCTGAGATTTGTTTGTTTGTTTGTTTGTTTGTTTGGGTAGTTTAACTTCCAATTTGTTCAATCACTTTGGGTTGACCGAATCTATGAGATGAATGTAGGTAGAAATCTAACCCCTACACATTTACCGAGGTGAGAGTTCTTTTACTTCCCACACCACATAAACATGGTATGAGAAGGATTGGCTTTTGATATAGCAGTAAATCTACCACTGCTGGGGTGAAGGAGAAAAGTGGCTGCAGTGGGACTCCAATCAACAAAATCCAGTGCTCTTTACCACTGAGCTAACTCCCACCCCAGTCGCTTTTGTTATGCTTGTGTGCAAGCATATCCGATCTGCACCACGAGGAGGCGAGGCGACCAAGAGGGTGAACAGATTGGTAATTGCTGTCCACCCCAGCAGACCCTTCTCCTTAGAAAACATCTATAACATGGAAGTACTTTTGGGGGCTTATCCCCCTGGACCCCCATCAGGGGCTTCACAACTGGACCCCTACCTACCTTCCCATGTAGCCCCAGGTGTGCCCCCACCCTCCAAAAGATTTTTTTTAATTCAAAAAGTCCTGAGTATGCCCCTGTTTACCATACCTGTATGCAATTGAATTGTGTGTAATAATGCTTTCCTTATTATGATAAATTATGATTAAAAAAACGAATGATGTAGGATAGAAGCGGTAGTCCAACTAAGGAATACATTGCCAGAGGAAGCGGCAGGTACGTAGTTCTTGTACTACACGACATATGGCTCTGTGTGTATGGGCTCTGTGATGCATGCCTCCGATAGGCTCTGGGACTGTGGCGCCTCTTCCACATTACAAGTTTCTAGGTCAAACCTTTAACCTTATGCTGTGGAGTGTACGGAAGGTGTTCCACATGCCGGTAGGGCTTCAAGCCTTGTTACTCTCGACACCCCAGTAGTACTTTGATAGATTCACAAGAACAGTTATTTTGAGATATTACCGATGTATACCTCGGAAAACTACCTATATTCAATCTTTTAGCATGAGTGTAGGTTATGGGAAGTAGGTCACACTGTGTTAACGGTTTGCCAGTGGATTTATAGTATGTTATTGTGAGGCATATTAACTTCAACTTAACTTAAACTCGAAAATGAGATGTAGGTCTATTATTAGGTTTTAACATGAGGACACTGTACGAAATGTCATAGTTTGATCGACATATAGAAGCCTGAGTAACAGTGGGAGGAGGCTTACCTTGCAGTGATGTTGTGTCTACAAATAATGCCGGACTGTGCTCTCTGTCCCAGCTGATAGTGACACCTAGACTTGCTCAAGTCTTTGATTATTGATATTTATTAAAAAATCCAAACTACTTTCGAGTTTGTTCACTTTCTCCAATGCCTAACAGGCCCTGAATCAGGGTTGAAGTGGATTTTTTTTTGTTGGGGGGGGGGGGGGGGTATTGAGGGAGGTGGCTCTGCACAATGAGTAAAGTGCAGAGGGTGGGGAAGGACACAGGGACTATGGCCAGCCTAATACATCACACATGAGATTCATTGAGATTAACAACGATATGGTTTGTCGCACATGATCAAGATTTTTAAAGACATATCCTACGATTCGCTGTGGCGCCACCTGGTGATTTTCAGATACAGATAATCATCAAATTGAACTAGTTCCTTGTAAATTATTCTAATACCAAACGAGTAAAATATAACATTTTGTAGAGATTGACCAATGCAAAGAGGTAAACCAGGACATTTACGTTTGATCTACTGCGTTTGTAGGCCTACTTTGAAATAAAACTTTCTTCAATTCTTTATTAATTAACAAAAAAGACCGGTGACCCATTATCTAAGGATTTGAATAAATAGTATTATATATTTGCTATATTCTGTGAATGTTTAAATAAAATGACATGGATTTTACAATGTAAAAACCAACTTTTTAGAATTTCTATTTATTACATTATAATAATATTGTCATAATATTAATCTTTGAATAAAAACTAGGAGCAAATAGAATATACATCATTGATGAATGAGTCCAATTATAAATGAATAACAATTATAGGGTTTGGGTTACATTCAGTCTATGGATCGATTTCTGTAAAAACTTGCACTCAGTTAACTTGCCAATTCTGCAACTGCCTGAATAGTATAGGATCCAAACATATCAAGTATTTCAGTCATGAGTGATTGGTCATGTTCAGCTGGGCATGCCTCTAAGACCCTGAGACACTGAGAGCATGCTCTAAAAACTAGTAAGGTGACCCCCCCCCCCCCCCCAACTTTAAGTTAGACATGTGTTCTACAATACTTTGAGCTCATCATATTAAACTTTCAGAAGACAGGTTTCGATTTTCAAGGTAAATTGTCCGATATGCCTTTAAATGAGATTCACAGCTACACAACTGAAACCGCGACACTGAAACCTATAATCATAGACCATAGTCATAGAATCAAATACGGGTACTCAAGCTGTAGAGTGACACTGCTACATCTATCATGAACTAAGAGCAAATGCAGTTTCCATTTTCAATGGAAGAGCGCGGTATTCCAAAATTATGGTTGTTGGATGTGGGCAGGATGGTAAATGGGCAGGCTGGTAGTGCTAGAGGTTGGTTGGTGGTTTTATAGGTGGGTGTGCAGGTTGGTGGGTGGGCAGCTTGATGGATGGGTAAGTCAGTGGATAGGCAGGTTGGTATGTCAGCAGGGTGTGGGTAGTCAGTTTGGTGAGTGGACAGGTTGATGGATGGGCAGGATGATGGTTAATAGATAGGTGGGCAGGTTGTTGGGTGGACAGGGGTAAGCAGGCAGGTTGATTTGTGGGCTGGTTGGGGATTTTGCAGGTTGGTAGATAAGTAGGTTGGTGGGTGGGCAGGATGTTGGGTCAGTAGGTAGTTGGGTAGGTAGGTGAGCAGGTGGGCAAAAAGGTGGGTGGGCAGGATGGTGGGTGGGCAGGATGGTGGGGTGAGTAGGTTGGTGGGTACGCAGGTTGGTGGGTGGGCAGAATGGTTGGTGAGTAGGTTGGTGGGTAGGCAGGTTGGTGGGTACGCAGGTTGGTAGGTGGGCAGGTTGATGGGTGGGCAGGTAGTGGGTGAGTAGTTGATGGATAGGCAGATTGGTGTGTGGGCAGGATGGTGGGGATGCAGGTTGGTGGATAGGCAGGTTAGTGCATGGGCCAATGTGTATGTGCGCAGGATGTTGGTTAGCAGGTAGTTGGGTTGGTAGAATGGTGGGTGGGCAGGATGATGGGTGATTAGGTTGGTGGGTGGGCAGGATGATGGGTGATTAGGTTGGTGGGTAGGCAGGTTGGTGCATGGGCCAGTGGGTATGTGAAGGGTTGGAGTTAGATTTCTCTGTGGGAAGGTTACTGATAACATAGAATGATAATGGATATCACATCGTGGATGTCACAAAACAACAAGTGTCACACGTCGGTAACATTGAGTGTGGGTCATCCTATTTTGAAACACATTGAATTTCGCACTGTAAATATGACGACATGGATTAAGACTAGTCTATCTTTTGACTAAAGGGCAGACTCTCGCGTATATCTCTCCTTAATAGAGAATTACAGCCGTATTGGGAGATAGTATGTACCCATGTGAATGCTGCAAATTGTCTAAAATAACTGGTACTTACGTTTAAGTTGTATTCTTGGTGTTACGTCCTTATATGATCCTAGAGAATATGGAGAGTACGACTGGCCACGGGGACGGATTTCTGAAGAAGAACCTGATAAATGTTTCTGTCAGTATCATGGGAGATATTTCTATCTTCCGATAAGACTGTGATAAGGAACTACTTATGATAAAGAAATGTCAGTGAAGTACATCATGGGATTCAAAATGACAATTCGTATGACCTTTAAATCACCAATGGAATGATATACCATGCAGTTTATGTTTGTATCCATGTTCTTGTAGAAACTAAGACAATAAAAGGAAGTGAGTATGATAGATGGGTTTGAATATTGCTGTCAACATAGTTAAGAATCACCTCATGTTAATATTCCTGCTGTTGGTAAAAATGCATCCTGGAAAACCTCGTGGTTGGATATTATAGAGGGAACTTATCAAAGTTTGCGGTCAGAGCTCATATCTCATCGAGTTTGAATAGCGCAGTAATTCACTAGGCAAAACCGAGTGGATTACATAACGTTTTCAATCGAGACTGTAAACTTTCATAGGTTTTACTGCATATAAACCACCATTATGTATATGTATGTGCACGGCGTATATAGGCTACCGGGGGCCGGGTGGGACTAGGACTTCTCCAGCTCTAAGCCTTGTGATGCATCAGAGGGGGCATCAGAGGGGGCTGCGGGATATTTCCCTTTGTATACGCCTGGTGTGAAATACAGCCAAGACGCGTCCATATACAAGAGGAAACAGTCTTGTATACGCCTCATACGCTGGCGTGAAATATGGGTATATTCATATAAAAACAGCTCAATTTACATGCACTTCCGCAATGGCTTATGTAGGAATGAAGTGGTACCCTTGTTTCCTTCAGTTGCTCTGTGTGTTACATTTCAAAGATACTGTTTTCTGACATTTAACAATGTAAGTGAAAAATGTCTGGCAGGGGAGTCGGGTTGGTTATTCAAGTCACCAAAGGTTATATAGTACGTTTTAAAAGCGAGGGGGAACTAATTGATATCGTAGTCTCTCAGTTATGGAAGGTGAAAATAATTTCAGTTTTATCCTGAAGAGGGAGAGATAATTTCGAAGGTCAGATGGGATGGGTTTCAGGATACGTCTTATGATAACCCACACTTTATCTGTAACTTGGTGGAGAATCAAGTATTGTTTGAAGGGACGCACTACACGAACAAGCTAACAATAAGAGTCACCTGCAATACAGAGGATGTATTCAAACGTAGCAACGATCATCATGCGCCAATAATCGATTTAACTATCTAGATATAAGTCAAGAGAGAGAGAGAGAGAGAGAGAGAGACAGACAGACAGACAGAGCAGAGAAAGAGAAGAGAGATACCGGTCTAGATAAAGGAATCACCATGCAGCACTACACCGGTTATGTGGACTAAAGCGGGGTGTCCTTTTTTTCTTAATTCAGTAAAAGGATACGGACGATGTACATTTCCTTCTTCTTAGAAGCGTTCTTCCTTGTACTTGCCCAAACAGGAAGCCCAGACTGGACAGATACAGGCTATGAGGACAAATTGTTCGATATATATTTGTTCTATAAATAGTCCAAGATGATAATTAAGTTCCTGTAGCTTGTCATACACCGCCGCTATTGTATTCTATAGGGAGCCAAAGTGAACCCGCTGAAACCACATATACCCGTTTACAAAACATCATTAGATATGTGTCATTCTCAAATCTTTTAGATCCATATTTTTGATAAACTTAACAACTGTCATTATAGCTTCGAGACAGAGTTATTCAGAGACGATAGTAGTAAACTACCCTTCAAAAGTAACAAACGAGACCAAAAGACTGGCCTCAAAGCCCCATAGGTTTAGCACTAAGCCTCGTTCTTCCTGGCAACCGGAAATGGTGTTTTGTAAACGGGTATCTGTGGTTTCAGCGGGTTCACTTTGGTTCCCTATAGTCCGTTATCAATACTAGTTTCTTTCCTTTTGTTTGTTTGATTTTCGTTGATTATCCACAGGCAAAAATAAACAAAACATCACAGTACATACATGTATACATAAGGGCAATACAGAAGGACCATGCCAAAATTACAGACAACACATACACATAACAGTATCACCGGGTTACCTCATTTTATTTATGGTCACTATGGCTAACGGGGGTTGGGACTAATGCGGGAGCGGGAGAGAGGAGCCGCTACTGGGGACGCCTCCCCACCTCACGTGACGGCCGGGCTCTGCACACAGTAGTCCTGTCTGAGATCGTGAGAGATTGGCCGCCACGTTGTGTAGCTCTGGCGGCCAGTGCCCTGGCCCTAGCGACAACGGGAGGTACTTATATAGAACTGCATCGAGAATCGTATAAATAAACAATACTCCACGAGTTTGGCTGGGCCACAATCGTCATCGAGGCGAAGCCGAGTGACGATTATGGTACAGCCAAACGAGTGGATTATTGTCTATTTTACGATTCGAGTGCAGTTCTGGATTTATCTTACCCCGTTCTATGACATTAAATATCATCACAACTTCAGAATAATCACAATATACTTAGCAAATCCACTATGCCACGGCCGTGGCGTAGTATTGTATCTTTACCAGGGCGATCGTTGAGTATTTTTTTCTAATGTTATTCCTATGGCTATACTTGTGCCAGGGGTGAGATAATACAGTCTATGCACACAGCATCTAGTTTGGCAACCAACCCCTTCTACGATATAGGGGTTGGTCGGGTTAAATCACACACCGGATCATTCGGGGTGCGTCTCAAACCAAATATTTTCATTCTATTCTATTTATTCTATGTAGGCTATAAAAGCAGAAATACCTAATAGGTAGAATTCTTAGTTTAACAAATTGATAATGGAATCTAGCTTTATGGCGGTTCTATTCTAAAAATACACACAACAGGAAATAACGAAATGGTAAATTGGCTTCGAGGTAATGCCTAGATACAATCTCCAACCAATACCAATGATCTACTAGGAGAGTAACAAACAGGTCCCGCTACTAGGTTATTTAACCCGACCAGAGCTAATTTTGTGTAGCTCTGGTTGCCAGTGTACACGGCACTCTCCTCTAGCGGTCACGTGAACAACTGGAACTCATGTGTGACGGCGAGTATTCGGCCTCACTCCTTGCGGAATGCGGCTTCACCCAACCACCTTACAAGAACAATGAATTTACCACTCGCCATATGGCTTTGTGACTCTTAAATTCTCAATTGCCCCGGCAATTGCCTAGGTAGGAAACATTCATCGAATAAATATTTCCATTGTACTTCTCATCTTGCTTTTTATTTTAAGAAAAAATCGTTATTGTAAACTCTCGCAATTTGCAAGTTTTTCAGTTAGAATATTTTGCATCAATTAGACTCACTTCTGTTACATCGAGATCAAAATTGTTATAGTGAGATTATTCAGCATTTTATTAGAAGATGAGTTATGGGTGATATTTCAATGTTTCTGGGCCACGCTATATTATACTATATTCCCCCAATCATTTGAGCTCTCTCGCATTAGGGCCCTTCAGAGGGCTCTTCTGTATATCAGTGAATTGGAATAATGGCAGATAGTTCATATATAAGTAGGTCTATACCAATCAGTTGAAGTAATACCAAGGGTTATCAATGCAGATCATGCGTCAATGATAACAAATTGATTGAGTATTGGAACATAGTGTATATCGCTACGCCATCTAGTGTCCAATACTGTCGGGATTGATCTGTTGGCCATTTCTAATTCTTGTCTACGGAACTATAGGCTTTTTTCTACAGCCGAAAAAAAACTCTGCTGAATAAGTGTGATCATTATTGCCCGTGTATCTGTTTCTGATTACATGCATTTATCAGATCAGTTTGAACATTACATAACCCCCTATCAACTAGCAGCAAATCGTATGTTCATCCATGCATTGATGAATGAACGTGCAATTACATATGAATAATAATTAAAATGTTGGGGTTACGTTCACTCGATGAATAGTTTTCTGTAACCCACTTGCACCCAGTCAACTTGCTATTTCTGCAACTGCTTGAGTCTAGGATCCAAACATTTCAAGCACCAGTGGGTCTGGAGGTATTTTGGTCGGCCATGGTCTGCCGGGTACGCCGGGTACGCTTCTAAGACCCTGAGACACTGGCACCCTGCTCCTTTCGCAATATCACAGTGAATAATGAACAGATAGTGATGTGTATATTTTTCTGTAGCATGCTAGAAATCTATAACTGACCATTCTAACCTTTAGGCAATATATATATAGGCGTGTGCGCACACTTAATAAAGATTCGGCCCCTTTGGCATCTCGGACCCCCTACGGCACCTCGGACTCATCGACACCTCGGCCCCCGCTTTCACAGCTTTCACGCCTTCATGCACGAAAACGGTGAAGGTCTTCCAATGTGATTACTTACCCAAAATACGGATTCCCAGCTTTGCTGTATTATGTTATTTGTCTATTATTCACAATAGAGAATCTTACAAAACAAAAGCATATCTTACAAAACATGTATGATATCCCTATCCCAAACTTAACCCTATCCCTATCCCTAAAACCCTATCCCTATCCTAACCCTATCCCAAACCTTAACGCTAATCCTAACCCTATCCCTATCCCTAACCCTATATACCTAACCCTAACATTAACCCTATCCTTAACCCGCGAAAGCGGGGGTGCGAAACGCGGCCGCGAGGGGGCCGAGATGACCGTGTACCCTAATAAAGCCATGCCGTATCATGCCCTTTAATAGTGTCCTGGTTCACATCCAGTACATTTTGTATTTGCAACACCGTGTGCTTATACATCGCGTTACTTTATTTAGTATTTCTATTTTACCGATCTACAGCTTGACCTAAGCTCAAATGTTAAGATATCGCATGATATGTTCCCAGCTTCATTTTTGGCAGCTTAATATATCCAGCACTAGTACGCTACATCACATAGTGATATCACAGATTACAATTTTAATTGGTTTTAAACTTGCATTGGGTCTGTGCTTTGCTGTTTCAAAATGAGGCGGTATCGGATTTAGTTTGAGCTCTGTGGTGTGATATTTAAGAATGAAATATGAGACAGTATTTAATTAACTAGTCTCCAATTACGTGCTCGATGCCTGGCCAATTTTCAGGGGAAATTCCCAAGGGGGTAAGAAGCAAGAATGTGTAATTGAAAAAAAAACACCCAAAAAAACTACATATCTATGAATAAAGAATAAAAATCATCTGGGTAGCAACACTTAATAGCCGTTGCTCTATTTATGGACAGTAATCTCTCATTATAATATTCATGCAGATCTTGAGAAAAAATTAACGATCTTCAGCTTAGATTAGTTTGGTTCTGTGGTCTGCAGTTGCAATCCCTCATCCGTTATTTCTAATTTATATACGTTCCCCGTTGAAAATGCTAGTTCGATTTTGATTCCCAAAGATTACACTTTAAAGACGGAATATTCCAGTCTAACGTCCTTGTATCTATTTCAAAGACTATGGTCTACACGGTATTGTGCAGGCTGGATTAGATTCTATGTATCAGTAATACTTATCATTGTTATGCCAAACCCAGGGGTGGGGCTAATGATGTATTTGCAATATGCAGAAACATCAGGGCACTAGTCTCCATTGGAATGTTTATCTGTGAATCAGCGATATTTAAGTTTCTGTAAAATTCCAGAAAATGAAGCATCAATAAAGGAAAGCATAAATTTCTAGTTTAAATGTAACAATACTCTCTGGCTGATTTTCAAGTTCCACTAATTGTTTTATGAAAAATAACTGACTACTGTAAACCTGTTTTTAATTTGAATTATAAATATCAACAAAAACGATGATAAAATATCATTTCATTTATTTACAACAAAGAGGTGCCGGTGCCAATTGAGAACGGAATTGGCTTAGGCTTAATATTCCTCTCCCTCTTCCTCTCCCTCTCCTTCAACGGAGTCGACTCCGACCTCTTCGTAGTCCTTCTCCAGGGCAGCCAGATCCTCACGGGCCTCAGAGAACTCTCCCTCCTCCATACCCTCTCCAACATACCAGTGGACGAAGGCACGCTTGGCATACATCAGATCAAACTTGTGGTCAAGACGGGCCCAAGCCTCAGCAATAGCTGTGGTGTTGCTCAACATGCAAACAGCACGCTGCACCTTGGCCAGATCACCGCCTGGGACGACGGTGGGTGGCTGGTAGTTGATGCCGACCTTGAAACCAGTTGGGCACCAGTCAACGAACTGGATGGTGCGCTTGGTCTTGATGGTGGCGATGGCTGCATTGACATCCTTGGGGACAACATCACCACGGTACAGCATGCAGCAGGCCATGTACTTGCCATGACGGGGATCACATTTCACCATCTGCAACAGAAATTAGTATATTTCTTGTAAATATTGTTCATGAAGATGAGTGAATACATTATATCATGAGCTCTTCATAGAAACTAATAGGCCTGATAAAAATTAAATGTTTTCCTGCTTTAAGCAAAGAGCAGATATCTATTTTCCTGGCATTAGTGAGACATCTTCAAAATCATATACTTTTAGTATCATCTTACATGATATTTATTGACATTTGTCATTAAGCTAAAAAAGAAAAGCATGTAATACAAGTTAGCACAAAGTGTACTGACCTGGTTGGCAGGCTCAAAGCAGGCGTTGGTGATCTCAGCAACGGACAGCTGCTCATGGTAGGCCTTCTCAGCAGAGATGACTGGGGCATAGGTAGCCAGAGGGAAGTGGATACGTGGGTAGGGCACCAAGTTGGTCTGGAACTCTGTCAGATCAACGTTCAGGGCACCATCGAACCTCAGGGAAGCAGTGATGGAGCTGACGATTTGACCAATCAGCCTGTTAAGGTTGGTGTAGGTCGGGCGCTCAATGTCAAGGTTACGGCGGCAGATGTCGTAGATGGCCTCGTTGTCAACCATGAAGGCACAGTCGGAGTGCTCCAGAGTGGTATGGGTGGTGAGGATGGAGTTGTAGGGCTCAACAACAGCAGTGGACACCTGGGGGGCAGGGTAGATGGCAAACTCCAGCTTGGACTTCTTTCCGTAGTCAACGGAGAGACGCTCCATCAGCAGGGAGGTGAAACCAGAGCCGGTGCCACCACCGAAGGAGTGGAAGATGAGGAAGCCCTGGAGACCAGTGCACTGGTCAGCCAGCTTGCGGATGCGGTCAAGGACCAGGTCAACAATTTCCTTGCCAATGGTGTAGTGACCACGGGCGTAGTTGTTGGCAGCATCCTCCTTACCAGTAATCAGCTGCTCAGGGTGGAACAGCTGGCGGTAGGTGCCAGTACGGACCTCATCTGTAAAACAAAATAGTTTATTTGCCTTAAAATAGGAACAACTTTCTTCCACTTACCATAATAACTAGACTGAACATTTCTTTCCTTCTCATATGATCTCTATTAGAATAAACAATTTTATAGAAAGTCTAATGAAAAATTCAAACATTGAAACAAATTTTATAATTAGGCTGTTATGGGTTTAACATTTCATATACATGATATATATTTATATAATGAGGTATCACCTATAAAATTAGGTTTAAAATGTCATCTGTTCATTGATCAAATAACAGAATTATTTCTAAGTAACCCCAGTCAAATTGGGGAAGAAACATCTTTCTGATACCTACCAACTACAGTGGGCTCCAAATCCACAAAGACAGCACGGGGCACGTGCTTGCCAGCTCCAGTCTCGCTGAAGAAGGTGTTGAAGGAGTCATCACCGCCTCCGATGGTCTTGTCGCTGGGCATCTGGCCATCAGGCTGGATGCCGTGCTCCAGGCAGTACAATTCCCAGCAGGCATTACCGATCTGGACACCAGCCTGGCCGACGTGGATGGAGATGCACTCACGCTGTAAGCAAAAATGGTTTATAAATCATAAACAGATCAAGGCCAAATTCATTTTTTTAACAAATGCATATACAATTTCTACAAGCAAAAGTATTTGAACATCAACCAAGAAATATTAAAGCTGCACTGGTTACCTTTAAATAGATCGAACATCACTAAGACTGCCTCGAGAGCTTAACCCTGCTGTCCATAGAGGATAGATATATATTCTTTTCATTTCGACGTAATACTAGTGACTAGTGTATTTTGGCGAGGATTAAAAGATTGCGCTGTAGATTGAACTATCTATGTTCCCTTTAATTTCTATTTCTATTTATTCAGACCAGGGACTATGCAACCTGAACCTTAGAACTTTAACATTAATGAGATTTTCTATGAATCTAGCTTTTACTGGTGACCATATATGCAAACCCATAGTACTAAACAAAGTAGATTTCTCAGAACGACGCCACTTACTCGTGTGAAATTTCCCCGAGATCACTAAATATATATTCCCTCCATTTAGTTTTTCTATCTTAGATAACGAAATAATCAACCTGCTAGATTCAGGCACAAAGCTATATATGGAGATTCCACACGATGATATAATCATTAAAGGTTGTTTTTGAGAATCTAGGCGCGGAAATTCTAGTCCCGACCCTGAGATTCCTAATGAGACCGAGTCATGCAGTGTGTACTGGCGTGCGAACGGCGTCCCTAGCAACCACGGTACACGTAGCGACGGTAAACGTAGCGAAAGTAAACAATCTCCAATTACCGTTTGCCAACGTACTTTATAATGCTTGGTGTGACCTCTAAATTGATCCAGACCAATTACCTTTTCTGCAGCTAGTCTGTGCAGTCAGGTCTTCGTTCAACCTAATGCGATCAATTTTACTTATCACCATCTGTTTTTTATCGCTTTAATGGCACTGAGGCAGGTTAATCCGGTGTATAATCAATAATACTAATGGTGAGATCATCCACACCGGTCTGAGAGCTACCATTCGAGGAATTCGCTTTCACTTATACCTCCCTTTTTATCTCCAAATTCCTACTCATAAAAATAATTCTCCAATCGATATTCGATCATATGGCCTTTGTAAATAACTAAATTAGTAGAATAAAGTACGATCTGGTACTTAAATAATTGAAAATCAATCACGACAGCCCAGTATGCCATCGGGTCAGAATATATAATTTTTCCAATTGTGTCCTCATTACTAAATGTGAAATCAAATACATGCATGGGGAAAATCTATTGCTCAATTGCAATTATTTCCAGAATGACGCATCAACAAAGTCCTATTAATATTATAAGACTATGCACTATCATATGAGTCATGGTTAAGGCCATTCACGCAAGGCAGATCTTGCATGGCCAGACTTGGCATGACGCTTGTGCTGCGCTATACTGCAGTCTTCTGCTGAGTCACAGAATATTTTCCACAGAGCTCGTCTATTAACGCCGGCCCCATCTTGTATTGGGCCGGCGTCCGAAACGAACGCTTTCTGGAAAGAAAATCGAACCCTCCGTTCGATAATAGCTGTTCCGTATTTAAAAGATAGACAATAAAGTCAGCAATGGCATGTCTGTACATGTCAGAAAATAGTGGATGCATACTCACCATGTTGAAGGTTTGGTTGTGGGATAAAGGCAAGAGAAGACTGCACGCTGTGGACTTTAGGTGTCGGTGGTGCTGTGTGGTTGGTGAACGCGCGGTCCCCGCTTATATACGCTCCTCCCGCTGCCCAGACGCTCAGCGAACGCCAAACCACTCTCCAAGCACAACCTTTGTCCGTATAACTACCACACAGTGCTGCAATTATCACCGAGTATGGTAGTGGAGAGTGTGTATTGTTCCTCGTCCCCATAGCAAGTCGCCATAGCAAGTGAGCTGCAAGATCGTTGCCTCCAACCCGATATGTTAAACGTGTATATGACTCGAGGAAGAATCTTTGGAGTGGTGCATGGAGAGTGTAGGTTGCTACAACAGGCACTGCTGGGTGCCGGGCACATTAATAAATATGAGGACGGATCTCCTGCCAACATGCACGCGGGTTGACTGGTGATCCGGCGGTCTGAGGTGCTGCTCCAGTGAGGACAAAATGGTGGAAAATGATGAATATTGCACTGTTTAAAACCTGAAGAGTTATGCCCATGACCACAAAGGATAAGGGGTTACAATCCGATATGATATTTTTCATCATGTCATATATGTAATCTACACACCCCATTTAATACACGAGCACCTGATTGTATTTTTGCTCGGACTGTACCACACTGCAATGGAAAACACCCTAGGTGAAATACTTTTTTTTTAAGAAAAAAAGAGGTACCTATATCATATTTCCAACATAGAACTTGTTTTTGTCATGAAAACTAATAGCAGAAAAAGAAGTACCTATATCATATTTTCGATATAGAACTTGTTATTGTCATGAGAGCCAATAACATTGCATATTCGACTATTAAAATAGCTATATCATAACCATCTATTGGACGTTGAATTTTACATAGGCCCACGGCTAATGCAAATACTGACATTATTGTACATACTGTGAACTATTCTTATACTGTTATATATTTTGAATCGCTATCTTCAATTAAGGTTCCTTTAAACGTGTCTCTCGAATCGTATACAATAGAACCCCGCGTAAGCGACCACCGTCCGTTCCGGGGATAAGTGTCTGCTTACGCGGGGTGTTCGCTTACGCGGTGTTAAAATAAACATATAATAGAGGGATCTGTTCCGAGCAAAGGTGTCCGGTTCTACTGTACCAGCAGGGGAGACGATTGGGTGAGACACAGATATATATCCAAGTCTGTGGTAGAGGATAGATTGTCAGTGCATGATTCTCAATGGGGCGTTGAAGGGGTGAATATTTTACATATGTAGCGAATACAATATTTTACCTATGTATACAATGTCAACCCATGACTCTACAAAGTGCAAATCTATGCGATAAAAGAGATCAAGGGGAAAATAGTTTGTAATTAAAAATGAAATTATAAACAGAGTATGTTTGTCAATTCAGTAACACCATTTATAGAACCAACTCGCAATAATACATACACTGTCAACCTTTTAGAATAAGAGGCTCTGTCAGACACATATGGATTAGCCTATAAATCACCAGTCAGACGGTTTATTGATATTCAATATTGGCATGCATGTGTACATACACTGTCTCTTTGGGGTTACAAACACCGGCTCTACGCCCCACTTCTATCTATCATCCATGGTATACAAAGTACCCATTGAGAATGTCTGGGGTCTCAGTTTAAAATCTGTCATATACTATAATCACGATATACGGATTCAAATCCGTGGTATACGTCCTCAAAAGCATGATACACGGGAAAATAGTCTCTTTGTATTATAGAGCTGAAATAGTCCCTAGTGAAATACCTTTTGATATGGTAATTCCTGGGTTTAATGTATTGTTGGAGATGGATAGTAAATACATGTACAACAAACGATAGTTTTTTTTATTAAGGCGGCTCTGTAAACCATCGGTTATTACAGTCTATGTACACCCCTGAGCATGTACTGTACTAAGGACACACGAACATGCCTATATGTGTATATCACACCGCGGATTGATGGTTATGGGCAGATACATTCATGGGAAGAAGTGGATTCCACCAATTACATAAATGATCTGTTCTAATTCTTGACACGAACATATCCATGATCATCTCCTATTTAACCTTAAAGTTTCTATTGTCTTAGTATACAGACAGCCACCTCACCAAACTACATCATGTAGCACGTGCCTTTTTGTAACTACGAGTTTATATCTCTATATTTCATCATCCATCATACTTTCACTGTAATTCCCTGTATTGAGAAGCGAAACATATGTGTCTAAACCTATACATGCATTTATTGGAAGATCTATTCTTCAAACAGAAATGAATTAAAAAAAATTCAAACAGAAATGAATAAGATAAACAGAAATATCTGTACTTATAAAAGCCCTTACTATTTATATTACTCATAGCAAGAAGTAGGGGGTTAATGTCAGAACGGTGATATATAATCTGACTCTGAATAGAGGCTTTTCTACTGACGACAATTAGCTTCTTTGTTATGGGATCTACCTCAGTACCTGCCCAGACACGCCCTACCCGCCCAGTCACAGCGGAACACCCGCTCCCACAGCTTGTACACGGGTTTTTATCACAGTGACGGTGATTCATAATACGGTATTAATGCCAAGGTATTACTGTGAAACACAAGTATGCCACATTCGAAAAGAGAATAGCCTCTGAATACCGGACTAAATTGTCAATTGTTCAGCGTGAAATACATGTACTTACAGATTGATATTATGCTATTATGGTTACAGCACTTACAGGTTCGACAAACTAACATAGTATATTTCAACAAAGTACGATACTTATAATGTGAAGTAACAAGCATTAACCTTTACAGCACCCAAGGATATTGTTTTTAAAGTGGAATGGATGTGCCCTTTGTACATGGACTTTGGATCTATATGGTAAATGCTGATTGTCAAAAACAATAAACTCCAGAAAGAAAGAACCCTTTAGAGAGGAAGACAATGATGAGAGGAATCAAAAGGGTGTCAACTTGTGTGAATAAAAGAGTCCGTTATGCGGTAGAGAGGGCAGGGTCAATTAAGAAGAAGAAGAAGAAGAATAGCAGGCCGATGTTTATAAATAAAACATTGTCTAAAAGCTAAAGCCTGGGCCTATTTATTGCTATAATATCATATACCTGTATTATGGCTAAGATTTTCAGTCATAGATTGAACATCTGGATTATTTAGGTAAAAAAAACACACAGACATGTTACCTTCCTGTTTTCACAGTGATTTTATGAAAAATCTATCGTGATGATCTATAGAAATATACACATCCTATCTTCTTAGGTATTCCAAGATGATTAGTATGCTACTTATCCTGACAGGCTATGGTAGATATTTCCTGATGTAACATAGTATTATGACAGATGAGTCCAAAAGAACACTTAAAACATGACTTTCTGATATCATAAATTGCATTTTAGTGAAATTGTATCACTGGAACCTGCAAATAATTATGTGTGAATTACATTTTCTTAATGAGATAAACTTTTAAGTATTTCTCTAAACTGATAACAGCTAGGTAGAATTGTCATAGCAGCCTTGCTTACCCTGATTGACATCAACTGTCAGTTCTCCACTAATTCATATATAGATCTATGTCAACTGTTGACGTCACTTAAGCTAATGTTGTTCACACATCAGGTGTGAAGTCAGTTCACACCCAAAGTGAGATATCCAAGCCTGGATATTCCATAACTTGTGTATTTAGAGGTGAATCTCAAACAGTCGTGACTGACGAGAGAGGGGCACTGCATGCTTTTGTATTGTGGGACTTGTGGCAAAAATATATATTATGGAAAACTGAAAATACTTATATTTTCTCTTTGAATGAAGAAAAGAAAGAAAAACTACTGCCTGTATTTTATTACAAAACAGTCTTTAGTTGGAGTTTTCATTTGTTAGTTAGACCTCAAAATGACCTAAACCCGGAAAAAGAGCACCACATCTAAGTGACAGCAAGATCTGGCCCCTTGAAACACTGACATTATAAATAAACTGTCATATTCCAGTCAATAATCAGCATAGATATCTCAAATAGAGGGTGTTTTGAAGATAGAACCCCATAGAATACAGCTGGTATAGGTTATCTTATCTTAGTCTTTTAATACCGAAAGTTTATGAGTAAAATTGGAAAAATCGGCAATGAGAGGTATGGACAGATATAATTCCAGTCCTCAGCCCCAGAGATTTCAGTTTGACCATACCAGAGAATACTGCAAATAGCACCAATTATTTTATGTCTACAACCACCAGCCATAAAGTTAATCATGGACTTTGTTTAAGGTATTGATATCATGGAATTTCATATAGTACAGTTAACATCTTGTAACCTGTACACTTCAAGTTATATCTCCGTAAATATCTAATAAAAGATACACACAAAAAACAGGCTTGAAGCTGATGATATGATAAAGACAATAAGCATGTTTGTTTTTTTAATTACTTGTTTATGACACAGTTTTATTTAGGGTTTTACCACTGGAACCGCGCAGTGTGGCATGGCTGTCCGCCTGCAATACACTGAACGGAGAGTGCTCGCCTCATTTTTGTTTGACCTACTTAGGCGGCCATTACAAGATGGCGCTAGTGTGCAAGTCCTGAATATTCGTCTATAAATGTGACACTAGCGCCCCCTAACGGATTGTATCAGAGTAATGACCGGTGGCGCCACCACGGGCAGGTGTGTAACTATATTCTCAGTCTCTGTCCCATTCACCTGAGGATTTTTGTTCAGATGGGTGTTGCTCTGTCTAGGAAGATAGCTGGAATCATACAACATATCCATAAGTGCCGGTTATATCCATACAGAGTTCCTATAGGTTTACTATGGACACTTTGGTATGCATAACATGGGAAAACTTAGTGATTCTACTTTGGAGAATATAATATGGGACTATATATGGTACAGACCCATGTTATTTAACTATATGCAGTTCAGGGCTCGCACCGTTTGGGGGCTCCCTACCTCAATGGATCGCCAAGGGAGCACTGTGTTATATTTTCACTGTTGTTTTCTTTTCTTTATACGAGTAATGCCTAGTTCAAGTGCCATTTAACCTAGAATATACCTCCAGTGTGTAATTGACAGTTCACCGCCCGCATCCTCCATGGTAAATGGTAGATAATATGGACCAGGACATACCATGCTGATCTGATAGGCCTGTAGTGTTATAATAGCTCTGGCTGATCACTAGAGCATGCCTAAAGTGTAACACGTGTATAATGTCACAATGTAGGATCCCAAACTGATGAACCCATTCAACGAGAATGCATAGAAGCATCATTGTGTATACAGAGATGAAAGTCGGGACTGAGGAAAAAGTCGGAAATTAGTTAATTCGTTTGCATTGTGAAACTAAACAGATACTGTCTCTCTCGCAGACCTATCTATTTTAGTGGAGTGGGAAGTCCCCACCTTGTAGGCAGCACCCGACTAGACTGACAATAGCCCCTGCTGTATTTCTCGGTATGTTTCTTGTGTTGTTGTTGGGTTGTTGTTGGGTTGTTTTTTTTGGGTGGGGGGAGGATAAAACGGGTTTATACATTATAAATCAAAATTTTAAACATTATAAATCAAAATGTTGAAAGTTCAGATTTGCGTCTTTTGTCGGAAAACGTGCATTCCTGTGTGAGGGAAGGACGAAGAAACCCAGGATTCCCACATCATTGTTATACACAAATCTATTATTTTTCCAGGTCATTTGCAAAATTTTCATGTATCAGCAGAGCAGATAATGGCTTTTTGTGTGATAATCTTGATATTGCAAGTTTTCTCTCCATAATCATGATGCATATATGTCTCTGTGAGTGATGGATCTGTTGTGACTATAAATGCGGAGCGGAATCTTTTTCAGTTGCCACCGTAACCAGAATAGTTTTGGTCCTACTATTTAATGGTTTTATTTCGAGTGATATCGTTATCAATAAAGGTCGATTTTAATTCATTCAAATAGGTTATAATGAAATAGCGATAAAGGATAGATATCTCTAACATGTCCTCTCCAGAGGGAAAGTGCATCTCATATACTACCATTATTTCAGTATAAAGACGATAACACTGATATTAGCCTGGGAAGTCAGGATAGAATATGATGTAACAGGTAATTATGCAATGCAATGTATCAACGGTTCATTCAAAATGAAAAGGATTTGAAAAACTACGAATCATGCTTTCTCTATCCAAACATCTTAAGATCAACAAGACAAACATGATAGTAATGCTTAATTTCTTTTATTTTCAAATTTTGTTAACTTAACCCTAATATAGGATTTTCTTTTAGTACTCTTCCCCCTTCGTTTCACCTTCTCCTTCTGTCTGTATCAATTTACAAGAGAATTGACTAAGGCTTAGTATTCCTCTCCCTCTTCCTCTCCCTCTCCCTCAACGGAGTCGACTCCGACCTCTTCATAGTCCTTCTCCAGGGCAGCCAGATCCTCACGGGCCTCAGAGAACTCTCCCTCCTCCATACCCTCTCCAACATACCAGTGGACGAAGGCACGCTTGGCATACATCAGATCGAACTTGTGGTCAAGACGGGCCCAAGCCTCAGCAATAGCTGTGGTGTTGCTCAACATGCAAACAGCACGCTGCACCTTGGCCAGATCACCACCAGGGACGACGGTGGGTGGCTGGTAGTTGATGCCAACCTTGAAACCAGTTGGGCACCAGTCAACAAACTGGATGGTGCGCTTGGTCTTGATGGTGGCGATGGCTGCATTGACATCCTTGGGGACAACATCACCACGGTACAGCATGCAGCAGGCCATGTACTTGCCATGACGGGGATCACATTTCACCATCTGCAACAAAAATTAGTACATTTCTTGTAAATATTGTTCATGAAGATGAGTGAATATATTATATCATGTGCTCTTCATAGAAACTAATATGCCTGATAAAAATTAAACTTTTTCCTGCTTTGAGCCAAGAGCAGATATTTTTCAAGCATTAGTAAGACATCTTCAAAATCATAGACTTTTAGTATCATCTTACATGATATTTATTGACATTTGTCATTAAGCTAAAAAAGAAAAGCATGTAATACAAGTTAACACAAAGTGTACTGACCTGGTTGGCAGGCTCAAAGCAGGCGTTGGTGATCTCAGCAACGGACAGCTGCTCATGGTAGGCCTTCTCAGCTGAGATGACTGGAGCATAGGTAGCCAGAGGGAAGTGGATACGTGGGTAGGGCACCAAGTTGGTCTGGAACTCTGTCAGATCAACGTTCAGGGCACCATCAAACCTCAGGGAAGCAGTGATGGAGCTGACAATCTGAGCAATCAGCCTGTTCAGGTTGGTGTAGGTTGGGCGCTCAATGTCCAGGTTACGGCGGCAGATGTCGTAGATGGCCTCGTTGTCAACCATGAAGGCACAGTCGGAGTGCTCCAGAGTGGTATGGGTGGTCAGGATGGAGTTGTAGGGCTCAACAACAGCAGTGGACACCTGGGGGGCAGGGTAGATGGCAAACTCCAGCTTGGACTTCTTTCCGTAGTCAACGGAGAGACGCTCCATCAGCAGGGAGGTGAAACCAGAGCCGGTGCCACCACCGAAGGAGTGGAAGATGAGGAAGCCCTGGAGACCAGTGCACTGGTCAGCCAGCTTGCGGATGCGGTCAAGGACCAGGTCAACAATTTCCTTGCCAATGGTGTAGTGACCACGGGCGTAGTTGTTGGCAGCATCCTCCTTACCAGTAATCAGCTGCTCAGGGTGGAACAGCTGGCGGTAGGTGCCAGTGCGGACCTCATCTGGAAATGGGAAAAATTGATATATTTCTGCAACTACACTAACAATTATGAAAATGATTGTGTATTGCTCACTTAATAACTCTAGGAAAAGAGCTTAAATCATATCTACTATATACTAAAGAAAATTAACATTATCAGTCAACTGAATTCATGATTCTGAATGAAATTCCAGCAAAATAATTGTTAGGTCAATCTATTAGGTTGTACAGCAATTAGAAACCTCTCACTTCATGGATTCCAAGAAGTTACCAACATTCATTCATTTAGTGAGGGGAAACAGCCTTCCCATAGTTGTGTTTAAGAAGTAAGAATTAGTTATCGAAAATCTATGTAATCAAAGCTTTAGGTTCACTTACCAACAACAGTTGGCTCCAGATCGACAAACACGGCACGGGGCACATGCTTGCCAGCTCCAGTTTCGCTGAAGAAGGTGTTGAACGAGTCATCACCACCCCCAATGGTCTTATCGCTGGGCATCTGGCCATCAGGCTGAATGCCATGCTCTAGGCAGTACAATTCCCAGCAGGCATTACCGATCTGGACACCAGCCTGACCGACGTGGATGGAGATGCACTCACGCTGCAGACAAAAGTATATCAGTCAAAAGGTGTGACAAGATAGGAAGCAATGATAGAAAGTCATGAACTAACATCATAATCCTTAAACAAAACCAAAACAGATAGAACAATCATATCCTGGTTTAGCAATCTTAAATTGTCAGTACATCAAATGTTCATGAAGAGCACAAATGTTCACCTAGTGAATATATTTCATCATTTAAGAAAAAGAACATCATTGGGTAGAAAACGAAGATTACCGGATGGATGAGTGTGGCAAAACTATAATTTTATAGTCTTAAATTCTTACGTTAGGAACGAGTCAAAGTAATAAATCTTATCTAATATCAATCTTATCTAATATCAAAATGAACTTTAAAAAGCGAAACCGAGTGACTCATTCATGTTATCGATCAATAAGATCGATAATAATACATGCAATGCCATTTGCCATAAACACCTTTTTCATTCCTTAGCAAATTGAGGTGGAGAGGGGTGTAGTTACTAAAAGAAAACTTTATTAGCTTTGTTCATATTCAGTAATATCCCTGTTATTCCTGGGCCCTTCAGTGCCCCGGGCTCGTAGGAACTCCACTTCCCCTTCCGTACTAGGTAAGTACCTCGGGCAATTATTTATTCCAACTTACAAACTCAGCAAGCACAACCTTTAGTCAAATCACACTACTTTCTCCAGGCATTAGCCTGTTCAATGTTCTCTGGGGCTACGAAATGTAATACCATTGTCTTGTATGGCTGGCAAACTTCTTTGGCAGCCTTATCTGGGTCCGGCGCATGGTGCCAAGACGTATTTAAAACCTTATTGTAGGTTGCTAATTCATACTATGGAAATAAGATATCTGCTGTTGAACAAATTTAAAAACGCTTGGGTTGTGCGTTACTGTTGGGTTTACTGTCATTTAGTGCCAACATTTTCACAATGGTTCAATGAATTGGCCTCCATGGGAGATTTGATTGTATTTCCAGAGTGGAGTAATATGAGAAAACGTGATTAATGAGGCCGTACGGGTGGCCGTTCGGGGTTAATTTGATGAAAAAATACGGCCCGACGCCGCAGGCATTTTTTCATTAAATGACCAAGAACGGACACCGTACAGGCTCAGTCACTACGTTTTCTCATTACTATATGCCTCCTACTCATTTAAAACGCCGTTTATTAACTGTACAAAGCCTATGCCTTTCCCTACGTCCCGCTGTCACAGCGGGCGCGAACATTATTTATACTGCACCCCTAGCAGCGGGTAGTATTTCATAGACGTTCGCTCACAGGTGTATAGTAATGGAAGCTATAATATGTAGAATGAGAATGCTGACTCACCATGGCGAAGATGTTGGTTGAGGTTGAAGCGGCACGCTGAAGACTTGAAGTGTCGTAGTGTGGAGAATGACTAACCGTCCCCGCCGCCCGGCTTATATACTGCCCGCGCGACCGCAGATGGTCGCACTGCGCCGCTCTGATTTAACACTCCATTCTACGCAAATTTCTCGAGCGATGCAGTAGGGCCGACGCTCCCTCCCAGCAGATCTTTCGTGCCAGTATTTCCTATGACACATGGCATGGGTTATATGCTTAGAGAACGATAAACATAACAAGCGCCTAGTAACACATCACGTATCCGTGTACACGAAAAATGAACACCGCTTTCGTTTAGAGAGATGTATGAATGCTGTGCTGTAGTACCCTGGTGAGGCGGTTGTATTCATATTGGTGCTCTGTGACAGATTCTCTAATGTTCAAATTTATTTACTCATGGATGAACTTATGGAAGATTTCATATTCAAACAAAGTAGGCCGCCCCGATCAGCAGGTCCATGGGGCCCGTTTCATAGTATAGGAATTCACATATACTTTTCCGTATGCCATAGAGACCCATGGACGATGTGGGTCAACTTTCTTCAATATGTATGGACGGACTGTATGGATGGCCAATATTGCCTTAACGAACACACGTAAATATTGTCAAAAGGATAACCCTAAGCGATGTGTCAATGACAGTTGACTGCGATCTGTCAGTTTGACCAGGTTTTGGCGGCAAACCGAACATGTGCGGATTTCCGCATGTGTTGCAGGGTCTTAGTCCTATTTCTATATCAAGTTAGGTCCGAGTTGTAGTATGATTTTCTATGAATATGACCAGGTATTCTGTCAATTTACCACACCCCTAATTCGTCAAGAAGTTACACGCTGACAGATATAAATAAACTCAGGAGTAATGGCTGCAGAAACGGGTGTGTGTGTGGGGCGGGGCACATGTCCCACCTTGGAAAGTGGGGCAGGCCATGACCCCTCGGAAAGTAGTTTGATTTTTTTTAATGATCAATGCCCTCTTTATTAGTAACCAAAAGATTTGGCGTTATACCTGTGTCTCCATAGTCTTTGATTATGGACATTTATGATTAAAAAAATTATGTTGCAGTGTGACTGGTCCAGGAATGAAGGGGAGGAGAGGATGGGTGGGGTAGGTGGAAGGGATACAGGGACAGGGGCCAGTCTAGTGTCTCCATTGTCACGTTACAGCAGAATAACGTGTTTTTGTGCTCATCCATATTATGCAAAATAGTTTGATTTCTTTATTAAATGAATGTCCATAATCAAAAATCTGAGCGAGTCTAGTGTCACATACCGTCCCTAACTGCTCCCCCGTTTAAGTGCTGATTCCACCAACACACAAGATATAGCAAGATTAGTAACGATTTGGGCATCTTGCTAAATCTTGCTAGGTTTTGAATAATCGCATGTATATTTGTCGCGATGCATCTTGAGGTGTCGCAGTGGTGGAGCACCAAAACATACACACGATTTCGTGAAAAAGTATGCATACCATTGCGAGCGACGCATCACGATAAAAGAGATACAATATATCACGACGATGTACGATATAACGAGATATGCCACGACAAATCTATCGTGTAGGTGGAACCAGCCCTTTAGTGTGACTTTCAGAAAACGTGCGCGTGGTTAACGGGAAAAGAGTGTGTTACGATTCAGGGGCAGACCTCTGAGATTAGGGTTCAGGCGAGCGATCTTGAAGTGATAAAGTCTGCTTGAGGAGTCAACAGCCCACGCCAACTGAGTAAACGCCCTCCTTCACAGTGGCGTCAGGATAATAGGAAAGTGTGGGGAGCGGGCGACAAACTGAAATATTGCTGACCTCACTGAAAACTCAAAACTGATGCCATTGTTACAGGTTAAAAACTCACACATTGACATTTTTATATGCTATAAAGTAGCCTGCTATTTTTAACCAGCTCATTTTTTATTAGGTTTTTGTTCATCCTGGAGTGGTCACCTAGGACACTAGTTGGTCCTATCTTCTGGTGGCTCCAGCGAGTATCTTACCTACCGCGAGATGCTTACAGAGTAAGCTTACAATTTGGCGGTTTAACTTTTAGAGGCCGTGCTCCATCGCGCCGATCCACTGGAGATTGATTTGGTCACCGACTGATCGGCTCCTAGTCGCCGATAGTGGAGCTGTAGTGGAGCTAGTGTCCCGATCCAATCGGTGCTCAAACTCCTAGCGGTGCTCCATACGGGAGATTTAGAGGCGATCCACTGGGGACTGGGAAAAGCCCAGTCTCCAGTGGATCGCCCAAGTGGAGCAGTAGCGCCGATCGAGGTACGATCAAGGGAAGAACCAAGGACAAGAACTATCGGAGAACGGGAGGAGACAGGGTTAAGATTGCTCGGCGACTATCAATCTCCTGTGGATCGGTGCAATGGCGTTAGGTTATTAGCAAGGCAAATAAATCGGTCTTAGTATATATACAATACAATTCAACCACTATCAGAACCAGACTTTGGCATATTCAAATGCAAAACGATGACTGAATTTCACTAACAAGTCAAGTGTTCTACCCTTTGACAAATTCAACTGCTATCTTTTTGGGGCCAATAAAAAAGTGAGGGGGACCACACGCTGTCCTCGTATTCTCTGATTTTATTTTTATTCAGGTAAGGTTCGCGTTTATCAATCGTAGCGGTCTGCCACCGTTCCTGATTCGATATGAGTATATGATAGCTGTCCACATTACGGTGAATTGTACAACATGCCTTCAATAAGACCTACGACCTTTCATTGATCACAATTTTGGCGACACGATGAATTCATGCCATACTTCTGGCTTCACTCAGTATAGGGTTTTATTGCACTATGCATATGTTGAGTTGTGTACATAGCACTTGGCATTAGGACAAAATAAGTGTATGAAGGACATTATATATATTCAACTGAATGTTTAGCAAAATGGATATTTCTACCTTGACCGTTTACTTTTGTAGGCACTGATCTAGCTTTTTAGGTTTGGAGGGAGGTTGGTATCTGATAGTTTTAACATTCCATTATTGCTTATTGACTCCATTCATATGTAGCTCTATTACAACTTCTGCTCTAATTCTAACTTCTGCTCCAATTGAGATTCATCCCTGGTCATTCGCCTAGTGTAGTATGTGTTCTATGATAGACGAGGGATTGAGCTGCGCCTATGAGGGAAATCCTTGATCCAAAATGTGCAATGGTCACACAAATGCTCTCCCTCTTAATTTTAGTTGTTTATACTCTGATCCGGCTCCTTTGCTCAATATTACTATGTCCTTTATTTTCCCAAAATACTTGCAAATGACGACGCATGCATTTAGCTGCAAAGTGTGATAATGTATGGTTTGTAGATGTTACCCTTTTCACTGATGTGATAGAAGCAATTCTTGTATAAACTACACCATGATATATGACGTGGTGCCCTTATATTGAGCATCGATTGCCCAACGTCTGTCGGCCTTTTGATAAATATCAATGTGTCATAATAGCCAGCAACGGTGAAGATAGTTCATAACAAGTCCATCTCTCCCAGCCCCATCGATGTAGAGGAAAGTACATACAATGCACAGTGAGTTATCACTTACATATGTATCAGAACGAAAAAAAGAAGAAATGGGGATGGGAGAAGAGAAACAATATCGAGATATCATTGGGGCTAGAGACATGGTCACATGACAGAACAATACAGCGGGGTAGACAGAGGATTTGAAAAAGAAGGTTGGAAAATGAGGATCGGCATTGGAAAGTTATAAATTTGCATTTCATCTTAGCCTAGGAGGTGTTTCATAGACCAGGTGTTGGGTTGAAACGATCACTGATGGTCTAAGACCTATTTGGATATAGCTTTGCCATACATGGACGGGTAGGATAATTCGACTGTGCAAACGGGCTTAACAGTAGGAACCAGACTGAACAGGGCGATGAACATAAATCTATTTGCAGGCTAAGACAAAATCAGGAACATATTCATGTTTGGTCTGAGTCCCTGTTCATCATCAAATTTTTCTCCGGTGAATTCGGATAAAATCGGAGGCCCGATTTTCGGATTGGAAGAATTTTTTTCCCACGTCATGTTTAGAGCGTTTCTAAATATTCACACAGATATCGGCTCGTTCATATTATTATATACCTGTGTCCGAATGTCTATTACATACTGCCCGCTGCTAGGGGTGCAGTAATAATAATGTTTGTGCCCGCTGTGACTAACTTTATAAGTCTTTAAAATGGAGTTCTTAATTTTCTTAAGGTATATAATAATATGCAAACATCCTGACTGTGGGCAAAACTTTTATTGTTCTCGGTCATTTTTGTTTTTTTGTACGGCCTTCAGCCTACGGCGTCAGGCCGTACAAAAAAAATTGACCACGAACAATAAAAGTTTCGCCCACAGTAAGGACGTTTCCTAATATTACTGCACGCTACGAAATCGATGGCAAATGGGGTCACAGACCAAACCTTCATCAATTTCTTCCTTGGTATGTCTGAGGAATGTATATGAGAACATGTATTTCTTTGTACTTTCAATTCTCGACTTTCTCCTGAATCAACACATTGACCTCATCACTCAGTTCGTTGTCAAAACAAAGGTTGTAAATATTGACCGTTAGCTACACCACAAGCTTGGCCTGAATTCACATGCACAAGATTAACTGACGAAAACCCTCCAAGTCATTACATACCTCCCCACCCCTCCACACTCTACCCATTACTGTAGACATTAACTAGCCATTGGGAGTGTCCCACGGACAAAATAGGTACTGCCAGCTCAGTCGGGCGTGAATTGTGTTTGGCACAGTCACGTGCTAGCTGTTGGCAGCGCCTGGCTGACCAACTGACATGTTCAGTACAGGGAATTAAGAACATAATTATGTATCGCAGGTCAAAGATGTATGTACAAAGATGTCTGCGTCGTGCGAATATAAGTTCAAATCGCTAGTTTTATTAGTAGCAAAAGTAGGCAAAAAGATAGGTTTTTTTTAATTAATAACCTATACTAGAGGCTTAATAATACACGTGATTTATTGTCGAATTTTCTTCGATTTAAAAAAAAAATTATTTAAAATTTATTTTTAGTATATTAAAATAAAAGCTTTATAATACCCGTTATTTGAATTTTCTGAACATCTCTTTATTGTATCGTAATGTTTCAGCTTATATTTCAACATGATTTTGATTTTAGAACTTTTGTTATTGATACATAAAGCGGGTATATCCGTCAGCTAATCACATTATAGCTGGTTTCAATCGGATTCCTCGATGAAAATGAGACATTGAAAATTATATCCTGTGCGCAGACAAAGCCTTTGCAATACTAATGGAGTGTAACCAAATAGCAATTTGTATATAAATGAAAATGTTTGGACAATAAAGAATGAGGATGCATCAGATGACCAGTTGAAAATGAAAACTAAATCGTCAATGGCCTGCCTTATGACTGGATTTGGCAGCAGCCCATATTTTACCAGAAAGCATATTTTTATTATTTATTTTCCTTGGGATTTACATTGGCTTTTAGCGAGTCTGCCTGTACCTCCCAACACAGGGAATTTTAGTCGTAATACCTTTTTTTGTGAAAAAGATAGTATATTTGGTCATTGTTGATCATTAACAATCACTTCTACAAGTCAATTATAGTATTGGTTCACCTTTGGTTCACACTGACTCTTTTATACAAATATTAAACAAATATAACCATAAACAATTCGCTGGCAAAGGCAGCATTCCAGCATTTTATTGCCACATGGACTTAACAAAGGTGCATAGACCCATCCCTTCACTGAGACATTGCACACGAAGAATACTGTAAAACATTTCATGCTGAGATTTACCTGGTGTAGGAATTACAAGAGCGTCAGCATATAAAATCGGTCTTACAAAATTGAGATCTTTCAGTAAACAAAAGCTTTTATGAAAATAACAAAAGGGAGCGGCCCTAACACAGACCCTTGCGGGACCCCACGTTTTTACCTCTAATCCAGTTGATAGATTTACCTTGTCTTTTTTTAAACCTACGTTAAAGCTTTAAGAAGCTTTTTTTTCCACAAACACCATAGATGATAAACATTTCAATAAGTAATGAAACTATTACTGTGGCATTTTATTACACGGGAATGACAAGCGATGTCATTTAAGTAGGGTATGGTATGTAGGACTACATCACTGTGATTATATATACAGGCGACTGCCTTGATGCATCTATATATAGGTCTAATTGATATGGCTAAGTTGGATTCCTCGATCAATTAGAAAATTGCCAAAATTGCTAATGGCCTTAATTAGCCACGTTCATTAGGTTGCTAATTGCATACATGTACATGCTGAGAACTGTGAGGAATAAGAAGATTACACAGTACTGTAGTAAACATCGCCACCTTCTTTTTATGTATATGAATGTATTACAATGGTCGCTCGACCAACAAGTTGGCTAGTAAAGGTTTTCTATTAGTCTCATTTTCTTACAAAAGGCAAAAAGATACTTATATTAATGGAATATACAACATAGAACTCTTTGTCATGCTCCAATACGCTCACAATTAACCCCTGTACACCATAGAAATATTTCTAGTTATCTTTTCTATATACGTTTCTCTGCTCGACTTAGAAAATCCAGTTCTTTATATTCCAGTTTCTCAATTACTTCTGCAACACCTTGATATCAGCATACATGTACATACTGCGGATTTCTTTAACCTTTCCTCTTTTGGTCTCCCTCCACAACCACCTCGACCTACAATCATAAAGCTGTAAGTGCCTCAGTCAGGTTACATTCCGCTCAGTTTCTTTTACGTTAATTTTGAATGGGATATATAACAATATTATAAAAGATAGGCTTTAATATAAATTTATCAAGCTATGTATCTTAGTCAGTATTTTTTCTTTCGGATCCTACAAAGTATGAAATTACTTGGTTTTGAAGGTAAGACTGTCGAGACCATATGAGACTGTACTTTTTTGTTGTTGAAATTCTTTTATTGGTAGACATAATTGTAGGAAACTATTTCAATTTCTGCAAAAATAGAAAGTCATCCAATATAAGGGAAGTAAGGATATCGTCTCAGCTACGGCTTAGCCTACGCTGGTTTTCAGCTGATATTCTATGATGATTATACAATGCTGTAGTTACTTATAAGCATCTGTACAATATACCTTTTTGTGTCATTCAGAAACAATTCGTTTTGTAGTTTTTAATAAAGTAGTAGCTTTTGTTCGCTTTTTGAATACAATCTTGTGTGGTTGCTTCACAGACTTAGGAGGTGAGCAAAACGTGTGTATCATGACATCAAGAGTGCTGCCTCCTGGTGAGGTTCCCATGAACTTGTGGAAGGGATTATCGTGTGTTTTTTTTTATCTCACCCCTGGTACGAGTTTAAACATAAGGCCTTTTTCCATTGGCCGACAAATATGGTGTAGATTTTCTGTGTTCTCCTAATAGCCTTTTTACATTTTGCATCAGCAGTGTTCAAAGGCATATCCTACAATTCACAGTGGCGCCACCTGGTGATTTCGAAATACAGTAAAACCCCTCTTCCGGGACACCCCGCTTAAGGGATCACCCCGCTTAAGGGGACAATTTGCTCGGAACGGAAATTTTCCCCTCTATTAAGAGTTTATTTTAACCCTGCTTAAGGGGACACCCCGCTTTAGGGGACAGTTTTTCGGTACAGAAATGCATAAAAACCCCTCTTAAGGGGACAGTTTTGGAGGGAGATCATATCAAAAACACTGAAAATCCAGTGACTTTCGGACCCGTTGACGGTAGGGGTTTAGAGGCCCGCTTACAGGTTAGCTGTGGGCGACACAGGGAGGGCCGGAGGCTTTGAAGGTGCGGTATTCTTTTTCGCGCCTGCCGAAGGTGCTGGGTATGACGCCCGCTTACAGGTTAGCGGTGGTCGGTTCAGGACGGGCTGGCGGCTTTGAAGGTGCGGTGTTCAGTGAGCCGTCGCGGCTCAGGGCGGCTCACGGTGAGTCGCTTATGCATTGACATTGACCTGGACAGTTGACCTGGACATTGACCTGGACATCGACCTGGACAGTTTCTGCACCACCCACGACACCGACACCGATTCTACGACCGCAACTTCTCCTACTGATGATGATGATGTTGATGATGATGAGAGCAGTGATGACTGCCAACTTTACATGTATTATCTATTTATTTTTAATTTAATACATTTATATTCATTTATGTTGTATAATTGATATGTTTTTGCTTATTTATATATTATTAATAAACCTTTTAACCTATTAATCATCGTTTCCTTCATTTATGTAGGTATTCTCTATTCTATAACCATTGGCAGACTGAAAACCCCGCTTAAGGGTACACCCCGCTTAAGGGGACAGTTGGCTCGGAACGGAGGATGTCCCCTTAAGAGGGGTTCTACTGTAATGTCAAAATTGGTTTCTTGGGATTTATTCTAATTCTACATGAGTAAATTTAACATTTTGTCCAGTTTATCCAATCTCAATAGGTAAAATAGGTCAATTTGCATTTGCATGATTTACATAGGAAATGTACTGAAAAATATGGTTTTCTTCAATTCGTTCAAAAACAAGGACGGTGACCAATGATTTTTAAAAGATAAATAAGTAGTACTATATATTTACTATATTCGGTGAAAATTTGAGGAAAATGACATGGGTTTTACTATTTGAAATAATATGTTTTAGAATTTCTATATATTCTTATATAAAATTATCATCATATTGATCTATAAACCAAAAACTAGCACGGTGACCCCCAATTTTTAAGTTAGATATGTGTTCCACAACACTTGGAGATCATCATATTCGATTTTCAGGAAATTGACATGGGCTTTAATTTTCAAGCCAAATTGTCCGATATGCCTTTTAGGTCCGTCGGTGGTTCCTGACTGTATATCGGTGATAGCCAATGGAAATAGGCTATTAGGAGAACACAAGAAATCTACACCGTGTTTATTGGCCAATAGAAACGGGCATATAGGAATAACATTAGAAATAAAGTCTCAACGATCATCCCATTAAAGTGACAATACTATACGCCATGGCCGTGGCGAAGTGAATGTGAGCTGATGTCATTTGCTGATAACCAACTGGATTGGCGAAGTAATTTCAATTATTCTGTGATGCTATTCAATTTCAGTTAAAGAGGTGAGAGTGAAAGGGCTTACGAATGAGGTGCATCCAAACTCGTAGAGTATGGTGTACTGTGTATTGTGTACTATGAGAAAACGTGGTTTACTGAGCCCGTACAGGTGGCCGTTCGAGGTCATTTGATGAAAAATACGGCCCGATGCCGTAGGCGGGAGGGGCATATTATTTCATCAAATGACCAAGAATGGACACCGTACGGGCTCAGTCACTACGTTTTCTTATTATTATATACCTCCTACTCATTTAGAAAAAACTGTTTTATGAACTTTACTGCTCCACAAAAAACCACTGCTTTTCTCTATGGTCCGCTGTCACAGCGGGCGCGAACATTATTAATATCACAAGCAGCGGGCAGTATTTCATAGACGTTCGCTCACAGGTATATAGTAATATTCTTGATTCAGTTCTATATAAGTACGTCATAAGCGACACTATCCCATTTCACGTGATCTTTTTTCATCCAACCAAACAATATTTGATACATCATTTTATTTTAGGGAATTCTTTCTTATTGAGTTTACTTTCTTATGCTTGCAAACTACTGCTCGCGAGTGTTTAAGCCTTTTGATGTATGTGCTTAAAGACGCTGGGTTGTTTATTTTGTTTGTATTCAATACACCATGGCACCCGAGAGACCAGATATCCATTAAGGATAAACCAACACAAACCAAGCAGTCAATATGCCAGGTATCATGTTTGATTGGTGCAGACTCGTGGCGATACACAGTTTAAAGGAGCTCACGTGGGCTCAGCATGTGTGCGTTGGTTCTGCTGTAACAAGGCTAAAGAAAGCTTCGCTACCACGGTATTCATTAAAATGTTGTAACTTGACCTCACTATTCATTATCCGAGATCGATGTGACCTTTATCATAATAAGTATCATATGGAAATAAAAATTCCTTATTTTAGATATTATGCATTTAGTAACCACTTTTTTTTAACCTATTGAAGAATCAACTCATGTGTTTACTTTCCATATGTATCCAGTTTGTTGGGGAAAATCTATTTTGTTTTTAAAGTGCCCCTTTATAATAAAAATAATTTCTAACAAAAACAACTATTTTAACGATCGAAATGATTTATATTTCCCCACCTAATGTTTGCTGTATTATTATCCATCGTATACAAAGCCCCCATTGAAAATGTATGTGAACTCAGTAAACCACGACCCATTATTTAAGACCTGTCAGATACTGTGGTATACGGATTCAAACCTGTGGTATACGGCCTCAAAACCATTGTATACGGGAAAAATAGCCCCTTTTTGCTATAGAGCAAAGAAAGAGTTCCTATTGTTATACCTGTTAATATGGCAATTACTGTGTTTAATTTATTCGAAAAGATGGATAATAATTACAACAAACGATGATTTTGTGGACAGGCGGCTCTGTAAACCACTCGAGGTTGACTTTGCAATACACTCGCTGCCGCTCGTGTATTACTACGCGTCAAGCTCTCGTGGTTTACGTCCACCTATCCACAAAACCATCGATTATTGTCTATTTATTCTATACGGTTACTATGTTTAACAGATAGCAAATCCATTAAGGTACCGATAGGGCAGCGGTCAATTATCTCTTATGTATTTTCCGAATATCCAAACCTAGGCAAATTAGAGCTCGCACCATGCCCGTGATATTAATAACAGTCAATCATTAGATTAAGGAGGAGAGGTGCTCTCCAGGAAACACAACTAACTCATAGGTTTGGGGTTTTTTTTTGCAGTCATCATTCTCTTTCCCTGCATAAGGAAGCGGGACACATGGCCTAAAGGTGGGCAGCATTAAAAATAAATGCAAAACCTATGAAAGTTTACAGTCAGAACTCGTATCCCATCAAATTTGAATAGCCTAGAGATTCGAAATGCGAGAGCCGCGTGAATTACATAGCAATTCAAACGAGATGGGATCGAACTCTGACGGTAAACTTGAATATCACCCCTGACATTGACTAATTGACTAACATTTCCCATTTTTTCTGAATACTCAACGGGTTTTGAGCATGAGTTCCTAATGTTAAGTCTATGGGTGAAAATACCAGTGGATAGATTATACCTGTCCCTGGGAAATATTGTCTACATAAGGGCATGTATTGTGAGGACACATACTTACTGTGGGCGACTTAATGTTCGTACTCTCTTTTGTCCGTGGAATATGCATTTCCGAGACAAAAGACCAGCAAAGAATGAATAGACCAAATCAATTCCAGAGCAGTATTTTTCACATTAAAATGGTCTAATCGGAATCCCTTTTATGAGACAAGAATTCCACCCCTGTGACAGCAGCTTTAGCAGTTGTGGGAAATATCCCCCACAAGCTGGAGTATTGAACACCCACTAAATGATCATGGCCACTATTAACACATAACCTTTGTAAAATATGCTTAACTGTTATCGTGTGAAAAACCACAAAGATAGATTTTATCAGGATGATTGTTAATTATAAGTGTGATATGAAGATGTCAAATGCTTCTTATCCCAGGGGACTAATCAAGCTAGTGTATTTGAACCATCAATATTCAATGATACAGAGTCATCAAGTGGCAACATACTTCAGTCAACACATATTGATTCATGTCATGAATATGATATAGAACAAATAACTTAAATAGTTCAGTAAACAGGTCACTCCATGTTTTTTATAAATGTAGCATTGCGACAGCATGCACACATTAATGAGGGCAGACTTACTATTTATACAAAGGATCAAGATAATTGATGTATGTAAATGATCAACCAGTTCTATGCGCTCTCATACATATATGTGTACATTTCCTACACCTGAGATACTAACGGTACAAGAACAAAATGGGAAAAGGAATCTACAGACTATTTGCCTTATTTGCATTTCTTGTATTATATCTGCATGCATCACTTGGGTTGGACAGCATCTTTATGAAGACTTCAAAACATTGCCTCTATCGAATTGAGAATTTCCAATGTGAGACGGTCACCACAGGCTTGAACCTGGCAGATCTTACATGTGTCATGATGGCCATCATGCCAGGCAAGGGTTACATTGAAGTGGAAAAAGATGCTGTAGGAATCACAACCTGCAGGAGATGTGGCCCTAATATTATAGGCAGTCCAGCGATTACAACTAACATTGATGTATGGGCCACTGCAGACCAGGGTAAGTCATCAAAATCCCTCTCGAACACAGTAATTGTATCTAATTTCTTTGTTTGTATCATTGATTAATAGAACATGAAAGTCTGAAGATATCAAGTAATATAAACAACCAGATAATTTGAGCTTCCTTTTTTAGATTAATCATTGTATTCCCACACATATAAATCTCATCTTGATTTTCAAAAATAAGCTAGGAAACGTTGGATTTATCATTGTTCTCTACACAACTCAGTTACCCACACATCATGTAGAGTTGTCCAATTATTTTTAAAATCCTTATCTGTGCATTTTTATGGCACAGTTAGTTCTATAATCTTACATCGTAGGTGATAGGATAAAGCTAGGAAGGTAAAGGATGGGAACTATAATTTTGGTGTAGGGAAGGGATCAAAACACAAATTCCTGCAAATCACTTGAAAATCATTTGGATATCAAAGATTATAGTATTGGCTATATGAAAAGTTCAATTTTCCTGGGTTCTGCCCAGTGGGTCAGTTTTTTTAAATGCCAAGGAAGAAGGGGGTCTCTTTTCCATGTAACATCCGGTATTTAGAGAAACACTTAGAGTACCATTCACAATGTCAATTTTAATTCCAAAGTAATAAGAACTTGGGTTTTGATATTACAGTATATGTTCTTTACCGTGGTACAATGTTCATTCACATGGACCAAACTGTTATTTCACAAGAAGCAGTCAAGGTTGACCTAATTTTGTCAGAAATGAAGGATACCAGAACCTGTTTCTTACTTTTCTCAGATGATGGCAAAACCTCCTAATGGAACCTAATTTCCATATGCACAAGGTCTTATGGGTGTATGGGACACCCTGAAGCACATTGAGACAAGATCAAATACTCTCCAGTATGACGTCTTTGAAAAAGTGTTTAAATCTGTTGAGCATTATTATTTTCATGTCTGACATTATGAAAACTAGAAATAAACATTTGCGTAAGGTAGCATAAATGGCTCGCTAAAAAGTGAAAATGAACCTTGTTTAAGTTATGGATATAAGTCTTCTTTCATAGAATAGTCTGAATTGTTCACTGTTATCTGGAATGTACATGCCCGTTGAAGGGCATATAAAACCTGCAATCAGCAGACTGCCTGTAATCAATACACATTTCTCGAATAAAAAAAAATTAAAATATGTGAAAATATTTTTCAAATACTGCTGAACACATTTTAAAGTTTTGACTTTAACGTCTACCTTAGTATATATGATAGTAAGGTTATATATTTCCTCACCGAATACACCAGAGGGCAACACTGTTCATCGCCCGTATTCTAACGCTAGGTGGCGCTGGGTGTTACCTCGCCGCCATAGATCCAGCACTGCCAAACCAAAACGGAGTGTTGAGCTTAAAGATTTTGTCAGATGTTACATAAACCTATTGGAAGTTATGGTCAAAGACCAAGTCTAAACAACATTCAAATTTCCCTGAATCTTTCCAAGAATTAAACCAACTGATGATTTTCTTATGAGAAACTGCTAGAGAACAAGTATGACAGTGAGTACAAAGGGTTTTTGAATGTATCTAAGGGTTTTTTTTGCACAAAAGCAAAGGAAACTTATCTACTAATTCAAGGAGAATATTAAGTTTACAGTGTTTAAAAATGTTCTGCAGATATCAAATCCTGCATAATAGAATAAGCCATTACTAAGAATTGCTTGTTCTAGGCTCCTTCTTAAATTTTAGCTATAAAGATATCAGACATAATCAATATTCAGACGTTGTTACTCCATATACCAGGCTGTTGCATACAAGTTGCCAGTCAAACTGTAAAAGTAAAAAAATAATGCTAATTATCACATGGAACTTTAAGTGGGCAAATCTTTGAAATAAATTCACATTCTCTTACACATGCCTTCCTTGGTCATACAATCATATTTTTGCAATTCAAAAATGAAATTACCTTTTCTGTTTTACTACACACAGTTTCCATTGAGAAATACACTATTTTACTAAAAGTTTTCTCAGACTTTTAACTTTTTAAATTGACAAAACATACTCTTTAGCATAGTTTAGAGGCAAGATAGCAACTGTTTCTATATGAACTTGACTGTATTGATAGCATGTACACTGTACAAATGTCGTACGTAACATACACATGTTGAACATTACTCCCAAACCACTGTATATGACGTATGCTTTCTTGTACGCTACGCTACACGACCACAAATACTCTTTCCAAGTGGACGAAAAAATATTTCCACATTACTCCCAAACCAGCCTACAGTTTGAAAGCAAAAGAGGTAAATGAAACTTGTTGAAAAGTGCATCATCAATTAGAAAAGAACAGTCCAAGAAATTCAAAGCATTTCTATTATCTAAATTGCTACATATTGGTAAAGGCACTGAGTTGATTTTCAGCATAATAATTCAATGAACTCACAATGTTATAAAAAGACACAAAGACCTCTTTGTCCGACGACTCAGATGTATGGGCCCCTTCTTCCTGTCCTTCACTCTCTCGTCTTCAAGAAAATGGAGGCAGAATTTACTTATTTATACCAGACAGAAACTTGAAATAAGCTCCATATGATAAAATACATACTAGGAACATCACATATCTGCAATAAGAATTTACATTCAATACCGTTTTGATCATGATTTGTGACTACAAGTTGATTTTGTGTAACGTCCGACATTTTTTGTTGGATGTTACACAGAAAATATAGACAACCAGAACTTTGTCAGAAATAAGCTGAATTTCATTTCCCACATTTATACATTTAAGTATTGGATACTATCTGTCATGTAAAACACAAGTAATGATCTATAATCATACATCTTTGGAGCAACAGCCTCATATATTGGAAATTCAGACAACTATTTTGTTCAGTAACATTCGACAGCTATATTGGACAGTGTTCAGGTTGCTCTGAGACAACAGGAAGGCCAATAGGGAGCCAAAGTGAACCCGCTCCACCCACAGATAGCCGGTCACAAAATATTATTTCCGGGTATCGGCGCTCAGTACTTAGCCTATGTAGGTTCGAGATTATATGTCTCATTCTCCAATCTTTTAGATCCAAATTTTTAATAAACTTAACAACTGTCATCGTAGTTTTGAAACAAAGTTATTCAGAGACGATAGTTATAGACTTCACTTCAAAAGTAACAAACGAGACCAAAAACATAAGTCTAGCCTCAAACCCCCATAGCTTTAGCACTAAGCCTCGTTCTTACTGGCCACCGGAAACGGTGATTTGTAGGTGGGTATCTGTGGTTTCAGCGGGTTCACTTTGGCTACCTATAATCATTGATAAAACAGTTAAGGGCTTGCTCCCCTGGACGGTGGTATGAGCGCCACACGGCTATTGCTTATCATCTAAGAGATTGTAAAGCATTGCTATAGCAGCAACTACTGAGGAAATGCAAAATAAGATTTCCGCATTAAACAAGTAAACCTAAATGGAACACAGAAACATGAGAAAAAATGATTATTGCTTATCGTGTAAGAACCCACCTTCCCAGTTGCCTGGTAACTGGTGAAACCTAATTTATTAAGTCTTGATGGCTCATTATTGGTTCATCGCCATATGGCCACTACAGGTGGGTTTATAGGGCTGCTGTATTCCACCATGCTGGGAGCTGTTTCAAAAGTCGAGTGAGGTCTCGCCAGCGACATGTCACATTTTGTAAGCGAGAGGCCGGCAACAGCGAGTAGCACCTCAAATCATAGCGGCAGCAAAACTACTACCAATATCCCATAGAGAGCGGCACCTCCACCTCGATAGCGACGCCTCAAGTTCCATTGTTAGCCTCTCGCATTGGCGATGAGTACTCTCGTTTAGCAGCGTCCCGACTTTTGAAACAGCTCCCTGGTTTATATACTGTGACCTCACACGGGCGGTGCCCGCTGGCGGCCACATGGCACACTTTCATGCAATCAGTCATCCCTGTGGAGCACTCACTTTAAACACACAAACAAGGTGAAATATATTGTTTCTATACTGAAAACATTACTTTTTCATGTTTGCAAAAATACAATAATGTCGTATTGATAAAAAAAATAACGCCCTACCTGACGAAAACAGCAGCATTGGGAGTATACAAGTCAGCGATCCTTCCATACATAGATTACTGTGATATTTTATATTAGGCAGGCCACACAATGACGTTAGATAAGATAAAAAAAATACTGCAAAATAAATGCATCAGAATAATTGAATAGAAATAGGTATGCACCGGTACATGTAATACATGCTGAAGCTAAATTACCACTATTAACAGACAGAAGAGAAGTTGAACTTTGCCCATAAGAGATCAAAGTATATTATACAGGCCTTCTATCTGAATAAAAAAGAAAGTAATACTAGACCGGGCACAACACCGAGATTGTATGCTGCAAGGCTGAATTTCGAGGACTAGAATAAATCTATTAAAGATGGTGGGGTTTGGATGTCTGGTGACACCACTTTATCAGCAGTACCACTTAAGTGGGAAGGACACATTACTTTTATCAAATAAGTGTTTGGAGATTTATAGAAAGGTGGTAAGGTCACTGCTTAAAACCCCTGTGATCTTTTTAACATTTTCCACCACCGTCTCTATGTCTATTCCTCTGTTCTATTCTCTTTTTCATGAAAAATGATATTTTCTGGTAAAATAACCCTTATTATCCACCTTATCTGGACATGTGATATGCCAACATACAACATACCCATATGTGCTGGGCATGTCGATACCCACACCCTACGTGTAAACTTGGACATTTTGTATTAGGTGGATAATAATGAATTGTATTGTCCAAGTATTCAAATAAAATAGTGAATCAAATAGTAGTGCAGTTATGATAGTGTACCTGCTCCACCACGCTGGTCTCCATGTCATTTTCCTGGCACAGTGGAACACTGACTTTATATATCACCTATTTTTGCTTGTCAACAAACATTCACAAAGTGCCTATCATTCACAGAGGATTTTTTATCCTTAAACCTTGATGTCCTCATTTAAATAGGAATACATGTTGGGTTGTTTTTCATAAAATGAGACCATACATAATACATTGTATTTAAGTTCTAAATGACTCGAAAATGATAGACATGTGATGATTGCATTCAAAATGTATCTCAATTTATACTAACTCCAAAGGCTGAAATCCCTGTATCATTTTAGTTCCAGACCAGTGTTTTCCAATGGAAGAGGGATTCACACCAGGCACCAGTGGAGCATCAATAGTGAGAGATCTGGATCGTGGTTCAGTGTTGTACTTGACAGGTGTAAACAGCTGTGTCCCAGTTCAACAACCCATTTCTGACTTCCAAGAAATAACTGTAGCCTTCTGGCTGAAAATGCCAAATTATCCAGAAGCATATTCATATGTATTTACCATAGACTCATATGCATTTAGTAAATCTTTTCAAACTTACTGCTATGTTGTTGGTATGGATAGGTTGCGTTGTATTGCACAAATTGATAAGGACAAATGGAGCTTTGGCACTCCAAGTTTCAAAATTGAGGAATGGTTACATATTGGATTGACATGGGATATCAATGAGGGACTAACTGTATATGTAGATGGTGCCATTGCAGGAAGAGCTCTCAGTCCTGAAAATGGAGGAGATTATGTCACATATGTACAGGGATTAGATTTTGGTTGTCACAAGGAAGGAAAATCCACCTATATAGGCTACTTGGATGATATACTAATTTGGAGAACTGCTAAATCTCCAGAGTTCATGACTGTGATTTAAAATGACTCAGTTCAATTTTGCTATTTTACAGAATATATGTGAATACAATTTGGTATTGAAGCTCAATGTGCTTGTCCAGAACAGGGGCTTCTGATAAGTCAGATGGATTGAATATATATCGAGGAGTCCCATAATCAAGGGTGGACAGTTGACCTAGCCTCATATCTGCATCAGGAATCCTATAATTACAGCATCAAAATATTTCTGATCATTAAATCAGTGGGTCGCTCAGTTATGATTTTGAGATTAACTTTTTGACCGTCTCTTTCAAAAAATGTCTGGGATGCTTTACAAACATGGAGTAAGATGTGTTTCACCTGTACTTGACTAACACTACCGGGTACGTGTTACTAAGTATTGAGGAAAGAAATAATGAATCTAATATCTGCAACGTCATTGTATTTTAGCAAAATTGTATGTACACAGAAAGAAGTTGTTCTGTAATGTGAACCCAAGGGTCTATGAAGGGGTTATAGAATATCAAAATAGGCTACTAATCAGAAACTACTTACTGATTTTGTGAAACAAGAGGATGAATTCCTAAATTGGTGGAAAATACTATAACATGTCAAAGGAGGTCAATTCCTTCCCATACCTCCAATGGCCCTGTAGTAACTTGACACTTTGTGCTTTGTGCCTTTTTTACTTTACTTTTCTGTGTTTATCCCAGGGTTGACCTATTTGAAGATTTCACCATTGGTTCTATGAGAAATCCCAATCGAACACTCAACCATCATGGAAAAGGTATGGAATTATAGTATGAGGTTATATCTGTTGAAACTGTACTGTGTACAGCTTGAACCTGGCAATACTAGGTATCTAGGAAATCATATCCTTCTTCTGCACTGGTCACATCATCATGTAAAAACCTTATAATGACTATCTTATATTATATTTTGTAGATATCAATTATGTATGGACAATATAATAAATATCATGTATCATGAATTCACATTAGAGTAAAACCCTGCTTAAGGGGACACCCTCCATTCCGAGCTAAGTGGTCTGCTGGGGTGGACTGCAATTACCAATCTGTTCACCCTCTTAGTCGCCTAACCTCCTCGTGGTGCAGACCTGATATGCTTGCACGCAAGCATAACAAAAGTGACCGAGGTGGGGAGTTAGCTCAGTGGTAATGAGTACTTGACTTGTAATTCCAAGGTCGTCAGACTTAGTTGATTCTGGTCCCACTGCAGCCACTTTCTCCTTCATCCCCAGCAGTGGTAGATTTACTGCTATATCATAGGCCAATCCTTCTCATACCATGTCTATGTGGTGTGGGAAGTAAAAGAACTCTCACCTCAGTAAATGTGTAGGGGTGAGGTTTCTACCTAAATTCAGTTCATAGGTTCGATCGCCACCCTTGTGGTGTAAATGAACATTGAGAAAGTCTGGTGAGAATCTGCAATGGTTAACTGGACATTAAATCAAATCAACCAACCGAGCAAAGTGGCCCCTTAAGCAGGGTTTCCCCTTAGCAGGGATAAAAGGATTTCTGTTCCCTTAAGCAAGGTATCCAAGAAGCAGGGTTTTCCTGTAGTTCCAAATGCACCCACATTATGGCATAATGAATCTGAAGGAGTGGAACCTGGCTGCATGCAGTCATTGGTCAGTTAGTTCTGAATTTTGATTGGTCAGTTAGTAAGCCAATGACTGCACAGTAGGGCCAGGATTACTGTTTGGACCACCACCTCCTCTCTGTATATAAGTGGATGATTTATATGTGAATAATCAATCTATTCTAGACCTTGTAACTATACCTCAAGTGTTGATTTCTTAAGGTTGATTTCTTAACCTATTATAGCCCCGGGAATTCACAACTTGTAACATAAACCACTTAAGGCTGAAATACAGGGTGATCTTCTGATGCTGCACATAGCATTATTCTAGAAAATGAACATATTATAGACATGGGGCCATCCATAAAGTATGTACTTTATGGATGGCCCCCATCCTAGATTATACAAATAAAAAACTCCCTACTTACAAATATTCATCATACACCCACACCACAGAACAAACAAAAGTTCAATAGAAAAAACAAATCAATAGCCATAACGCCACCTTTACGTATGTCACTCTTTAAAAGAAATTATCTATTTCATGTGTATGATAGATGACCACTTCTTCTTTCCACAAAATGATCCTCCCATAAGAATGCTACATTACATGATCAAAATATATGATAAATATAATATGATTTCACGTAAATATGCAATGATGGATGGCTACAAGTATGCTATGAAGGCACTTCTCTAGCATGTGTTATACACAGAAAGGACAGTTTGGATGGTTGATACACACTTGTGAAGTGTATGGCTTTTATCTCACCCCTGGTACAAGTTTAGCCATAGGAATAACATTAGAAAAAAATACTCAACGATCACCCCCGTAAAGTGACAACACTACGCCACGGCCGTGGCGTAGTGGATTTGCTAAGTCTTTTCTAATTATTGTGATAGTTTGATGATATTTAATTTGATAAAAATGGGTGAGATAAATCCAGAACCGCACTCGAATCATATACGATTCTCGATGCAGTTCTATATAAATCTAATAACTTTGTACAGTAATTTTCATAATCATCTGCCATGTCACCCAATGCTTTCAGCGTGTTTATGTAAACTGGACGCAGATTGTCCCTGGTAGATACCATCATCTTCTTGGCCCACTGGAAGGCATCTGTTGGTAAATAAAACAAGAAATTCTCAGCAATGTCAAATTTGAAAGCAAAAATTTGAGGGCTACATCAGATTACAAACCCAGGGAAATCAGTTGGGGTCCTGAAAAAAGGAAATATTTTTCATGTGGAATTTACTGCCTCGGAGAGACTGAGGAAATGTGGCAAACATATTGTTATTGGATATGGAATAGGGCTGAGGAGTGTATGGAGTTTTGAGCTACTGTTTATTGCTGTCACTAAGGTCCAACCTATTCCCTATTTGATAGGAGAAATGACACAAACCAAACACATGTCCAATTGCTATAAGGTTGACAGGACTTTTTATTGGGTTGAACTTTCAATACAATTCCATTTTTGTTGGTGAGACTAGTTTCAGTTGCACCTACTAGTTTCAGCTACAGAGATATTGCCTTCATCAGGATAAGAAGTTTAATGATGTAGTGGAGGAGACTCACCCCCATATATAGCTGATGGAAATTCTGGGATGTCCATCAATAAAACATCTTGGGAGAATTTGGGGAGAATCCCCATTTTTTTCTTTTTATTCTCTCTTTGTTACATACAAGAAAAGAGAATTTCAAAATCTGAAAACAAAAACAAGTATTTACATAGAAAAGAGGAAAACTGCCATCTATATATGCAGACAAATTAATGGAAGCAAGGAACATTTCGATGAGCAGCCATCTGCAGGTGGTATTGGCTATACTGCTACTTAAACCATTTCATCATTATCATTATTAGACCTATCAATTTCTATAATAATCAAGCCAAGTTTTTGCCTGAAAATAAAACATTAAGGCCACCTAGTTAAAGGCTCATTACGACCAAAGACCAATGTAATTCTGTACCTTCACTTGGTGTAGATGTAAACAACGTCCAACTTGAACAGGTGACCAGGGACCTCTTTCAGTAGTTTCGTGACATTAGGCCTAGACAGACATCAACAGTGGCACCAACAGTGCAAGCAACATATTTGGCCCAATTATACATTATATGTATCCCTTGCTCGTGTTAAAGTTTCTACGGGAATTCTCTGTAATACTTTTGAAACTGTCTTGATACTGTCTTGTCAACTTGTGTTGATCTGTCCGTATGGTGTCACAGACGCCATCTAGACATGTCACGAAACTACTGAAACAGGTCCCAGGTTTGATTAAAAACCGGGGTTCTTTCGAAACAACTGAAGCTGATTAATGTTTGTTTTTGCATACATTGGATCTTTACTGCCTTTATGTGCCATCCCCTTCTTTCATTTAAAAAATTTCAGCGAGTTTGTGAAGTTGACTTATAGGCATTTGGGGTTAAGCTTTTTTTTTAAAGACAATTTCTTTATTGATCCATAATCGATATTACAATAACTTGTCCGGTTCATACACATAACAATATATTCACCTGTTGATCAACAAAGATGGCAACCTGTCAGCTGCTAGTATGATTGCTGGTTTTCATCGCGTGCCATTAGTTCTTCACCAATAATAACCATTATATTCCCTACCGTTTTGTCAATGTAACATAATTCTTTCAGGTAAATATATATTTTTCACATCTGTTTATGTCATCGATTATAGAGGATATATAATCAATATCAATATATATGATTGAATATGTAACTGCTGCATCACTAATAAAAAAACAATCGTCAAACCAATTTGGGCAGCTGTTGAGTTGTGCTTGTTTAAATTTATTTGCATCTATATAATTAAGTACCATAATCTAAGTCATATGTATAATATCCTATCAATAGTTAAGGGTTCAAAATTATACCCAAACTAATAAGGGTTCAAAACTATACCCACATTCTTTTTTTTAAATAGTTTTTATTTCGCCTTAGATCATTACAATCGTTCTTCCAAGCAAAACATAATTCCAATAAACAATATAACATTTTTACATCAAGATGAACAGATATACGATCTAGAGAGTCATTTGCTCTTAATAAGTTCATAATCTCTGTTATATGTCAAATATATACTTAAACCATACGAGGTATTTAACGTACTTGATAATAGCATTTATCCCGTATCCTTGACCTCTGATCAAACATTATTGGTGAGAATGAACTAAACATATGAATAGTGTTACAGAAGTATATCACTCCAACCCCATTACCACAGTTAATTAATATAAGAGCTCTGTATTCTGCCCTCCCAACCTAGGATACAACCATACTCAGTTTTCTGCTAATAATACATTTAATACACATCCTTTTTAAACATTTCCTTTGACTCGGGTTTTTGTATTCCCACTGCTAGTTCATTCCAAATTTTTAAGCCCGTGTACATTGGTGATTTCCTGAATTTCTCCTTCTTAGGGAAGGGGATTATTAAGTTATCTTTACCAGCAGTTCTTGTCACTCTACGATTGCTGTTTCCTGCTTGTTCCTTTTCCAGTTCCGAAAGCTGATTCAAACTCCGGATCAGCCCTAACAATAAAACATTTCGCCTAATATTTGGGTGTTTGGTTTAACATCTTTCCAAAAGTTCTTCTGTACTAAACGGTCTTTCGTTCCTAAATGTTTCTCTGCCTATAGCAATACTAATAATAACAGAAAAGAAGAAAAATCACAGAAGAAGAAGAAGCAGAAGACAGTCTATCCAAAGTATTATCTAATATATTTATAGCCAGGTAACATTGGCAATATCAACAAGTTTAATACTCAAATTACAGACCATATACAGAGAAATAAGTAACAAATACACCTGATGAAGGCCAACTACACGCCGAAATGTAGTGTCGTAAAAATAAGTTACTATATTTACAAATATAATGTTCAAACAAATCTGTTTATAAAGAAAGAACTCATAACAGAAATTACTGATGTTGTTAGTTTTGTGAATAAATTCTGTAAGATGTTTATTACAACTCCTTCACTAAAGCATCTTGGTAAGATCCCAACACATCGGTGAATAAACCACAGTGTAGTTGAGAGATAGCTAATTAACCAAATCCCAGAAACCGGACAGAATCCTTCGGTATCCATAAAAGGATCCTACATCACGATTTCTATAATAGAAACGCCCAAAGAAAAACAAGGATAAAACACTGAACTACCACCAATAAAACTAAGAAACTAAATGGACGTCTGCACCACAAGGAGGTGAGGTGACCAAAAGGGTGAACAGATTGGTAATTGCTGTCCACCCTAGCAGACCAAAGGGAGAATGATGCCTTTAGGTGCGATTTTTCCAATATTTACTAAATTGGTTTTAACAAGGAAATAATGCAACAATATTGATTACATCTTCACAGACTGTAGGTATAACATCAGAAATGTGTGAGCTGTCCTTGCGCAATGATATTACAGCAGAATGTAACTTAGCCATAGACACCTGTCCTTAAAAGGTTAATGATGTGGTCCGGTAAAGAATTTCTAGTGTGATATGTTTCTGGCTGTCCTTTTAGATTTCATTGGCATCCCTGTTACAGGGATAAAAGTCAGGATTATTACACTCTTAGCCCTTTCAGGGCGGATAATGCCTTGAAGCATTCCCCAGCATAGACCGGATGATGCCTTGAGGCATTCCCCCGCAGAGACCGGATAATGCCTTAAGGCATTATTTAAGAAATTTTGTAATTTTTACCATTTCATTATTTTATGAAGAAATAATTGATCAATATATCTGAAACTTTCATGGAATATACCTATGATATAGTTTTTGATAATATTTTGTAACCCAAATAATACAAGGATTAAAAGTAGGCATGGCATTGCCATGATTTCGGTTTCAACGAGTAATGTATACATGTTTAAAGAAATAAAAGGGAGGGAGGGAAGGAGGGAGGGAGGGAGGGAGGGAGGTGGAAGCCTGTTGCAATATATATAAATACACTACCATCGCCGGGTGCGGACCACATCTGACCTGTGGGGCCCCACCCGCTAGTAGGTATTCATTGAACCGCAACGGGTGCCGATACCAGACGTGTTCGAGGGAATCAGGTCAAATAGGTCACCAGCAAACAAAACATAGTCAGGTATCGGCGCCCGCACCCGGTGTCTAGGGCCCCACCCCCTAAAGTAGGTATTCATTGAACCGTAACGGGTGTTCTGGTGACCTATTTGACCTGATTCCATCGAACGCATCTGGTATCGCCGCCCGTACCCGGTGTCTAGGGCTTTTAGATTGAGGGAGGGAGGGAGGGAGGGAGGGAGGGAGGGAGGGAGGGAGGGAGGGAGGGAGGGAGGGAGGGAGGGAGGGAGGGAGGGAGGGAGGTGGAAGCCTGTTGCAATATATAAAAATACACTACTGTCGCTGGGTGTGGACCACATCTAACCAGAGCGGGATCCACCCGCTAGTAGCTATTCATTGAACAGCAACGGGTGCCTACACAATATATAAAAATACACTACTGTCGCCGGGTGCGGACCCGGTGTCGAGGGTATCGAGGGTCTAATTATTCAGAATATATTACTTTAATGTATTATAATGTAAGTCGCAAAAACCGTTCCCCGTCTCCCCATATTTATTTCGGTTTTGACCTACAGGTCAAACCGAAATAATAAATAAGAATGATGTGTCATATCACGTGATCAAATAATGGAATATGGGTTTAGACAAAATTTGGCCCGTCCCCTGGAGTTATGTCAATTCAAAGTACCCGCCCCAACCAACAAGGCTCTTCCACAGACCCCCGTCTTCAAAGGGCTAACTATAGTATTTGAAGATTGACTGAGGTAATTCTAATAGTTCTAGTGTTGACTGTGTTCTAACTAGGGAGTGTAACACTGCATGCCTCATTGGTGTGTACTGGTTTGGGATATAGGCAGGTGCTGCTGTTGTGTAAATGTTGCTGAATTTTCATCTCGAAAATTCTGGATATCCATCTATTGGCGGCAAACTTGCATCCATGCTGTTATAAACAACTACTCCAGCCTCACAGACTCCAAACCAGCTCTATAAGCAGCTCAGAAAGCTGTTGGGGAAGCTAATGTTTTCTTGAATAAACGATGACAAAGTGGGCAATTATAATTGCTAAATCAAAAGCTTGGTCAAAGATTTATACAAACTGGAAGTCACATTGACACATGGTAATGATTGTTATATCAAACGTGACATGAAGATGTCATATGCTTCTTAGCCCAAGCTAGTGTATTTGAACCATCAATATTCTATGATAAAGAATAAAACATGTTCTCCAACATGTGACAAGATACTTCAGTCAACACCTATTGATTCAAGATTGATTCAAGTCATCAATATGACATAGAACAAATGTCTTAAATAGTTCGGTAAATAGGTCGGTCCATGTTTTTTATCAATGTGGCATCGCAACAGCATGCACATATTCATGAGGGCAGACTTTCTATTTATACAAAGGATCAAGGTAATTCTCTTGATGTACATAAATGATCAACCAGTTCTAGGAGCTCTCACATTTGCTACACCTGATATACTAACAGTACAAGAACAAAATGGAAAAAGGAATCTACAGAATATTTGCCTTATTTGCATTTCTTGTATTATATCTGCATGCATCACTTGGGTTGGACAGCATCTTTATGAAGACTTCAAAACATTGCCTCTATCGAATTGAGAATTTCCAATGTGAGACGGTCACCACAGGCTTGAACCTGGCAGATCTCACATGTGTCATGATGGCCACCATGCCAGGCAAGGGTTACATTGAAGTGGATACAGATGCTGAAGGAGTCACAACCTGCAGGAGATGTAGCCCTAATATTATAGGCAGTCCAGTGAATACAACTAACATTGATGTATGGGCCACTACAGACCAGGGTAAGTCATTTGAGAACTTTAAGCCAAATGCTCTAAAGCCTCTGTCGGAGGTGGGGCAATCTTGTAATCTGCCAAAATCCCTCTCAAACACAGTAAATGTATACATCTAACTTCTTTGTTTGTATCATTGATTAATAGAATATGAAAATCTGAAGATATCAAGTACAGTAAACCCCTCTTCTGGGACACCCCGCTTAAGGGGCCACCCCGCTTAAGGGGACAGTTTGCTCGGAACAGAAATTTTCCGCACTATTAAGAGTTTATTTTAACCCCACTTAAAGGGTCAACCCGCTTAAGGGGTCACCCCGCTTTAGGGGACAGTTTTTCGGTACAGAATTGCTTATAGCGGGGGACATCTTATCAAAAATATTCCAGATTATCACAAAATCTGTGTTTATGCTGCTCGTTTGTATACGGGACAGACATTGTCTCAACCAGAACAATAGAGTAAGCATTCACGGGCGGGCCCGGGCGGCCAGAGTGTGTTGTTTGAATGGTAATCCCTACATCTCTAGCGGTTTTGGGCGGGCCACAGTGAGTGAATATTAGTACCAGTGATTTTTGCACCTGCTGAAGGTGCCAGGTAAGAGGCCCACTTACAGGTTAGCGGTGGGCGACATAGGGAGGGCTGGGGCCTTTGAAGGTGCAGTATTCAGTGAGCCGTTGCGGCTTTGGGCGGCTCACGGTGAGTCCCTTAAAGGGCTGCTGATTTATATCAGAAGTTATGGGGGGGGGGGGGGGGGGGGGCATTGACCGGGGGTATAAAAAGGAGCGAAGTTCACAAGGAAGACATATCCACCTTAAACCTCTATTATCTACTTTTAATTTTTTTTGTACATTCATATTCCTTTATATTATATAATTTATATTTATTTGCTTATTCATTTGTTATTGATAAACCTTTTAATATAATAACCATCGTTTCCTTCATTTATGTAGGTATTCTCTATTGTATAACCATTGACAGACTGAAAACCCTGCTTAAGGGGACACCCTGCTTAAGGGGAATCTTGGCCCGGAACGGAGGGTGGCCCCTTAAGCGGGGTTTTACTGTAATATGAAAAGCCAGATAATTTTAGCTTCCCTTGTTTAGATTAATCATTGTATTCACACACATATAAATCTCATCTTGATTTTCAAAAATAAGCTAGGAAATGTTGGACTTGTCATTGTGCTCTACACAGCTTAGTTACCCACACATCATGTAGAGTTGTTCAATGATTTTAATCCTTAACCGTGCATTCATATGGCAAAGTTAGCTCTATAATCTTACATCTTAGAAAATGGGATGAAGCTAGGAAGGAAAAGGATGGGAACTATAATTTTGGTGTAGGGAAGGGATCAAAACACAAAGTGCTGCAAATCGCTTGAAAATCCTGTGGATATCAGAAATTAGAGTCTTGGCTATATGAAAATTTCAATTTTCCTGGGTTCTGCCCAGTGGGTCAATTTTTATATGCCAAGGTAGATGGGGGGTCTCATTTCTGTGTAACGTCTGATATTTAGAGAAACACTTAGATGAAGGACACCAGAACCTGTTTCTTACTTATTCTCAGATGATGACAAAACCTCCTATGTGCATATTTCCATATGCACATAGTTTCATGGGTGTATGGGATGTCCTGAAGCACATTGAGACAAGATCAAGTACAGTAGAACCCCCCGTAAGTGGACACCCTCCGTTCCGGACCAAAGTGTCCGCTTACGCGGGGTGTCCGCTTACGCGAGGTTGATATAAACATCTAATAGAGGGAACCGTTCCGAGAAAGGTGTCCGTTAACGCGGGGTGTCTACACAACATTCAAATTTGCCTCAATCTTTCGAAGAATTAAACCAACTGCTGATTTTTTTATGAGAAACTGGAAGAGATCAAGTATGACATTGAGTACAAAGGATATCTGCATGCATCTGTCTGATATAGAGCCTTCTTTACAAGGAGGAAACCTCAGAAAAAGTTTTTTTCCACCAAAGCAAAGGAAATTTATCTACTTATTCAAGGAGAATGTTAAGTTTACAGTGTTTAAAAATGTTGGGCAGATATCAAATCCTTTCTTCCACAAAATAGACACAATAAAAGTAGGCCATTACTAAGAAGTGCTTGTTCTAGGCGCCTTTTTAAAATTATAACTATGAAAATATCAGACATTATCAATAATTCAGATGTTACATCTCCATATACCAGGTTCTGGCATACAAGTTGCCAGTTTTATTCCTGAGGATTTCTATTTTGGCCCCCTCATGTAGAAGGGAAAGCCTAATGGGTCTGGGCTTTCTGCAATTGACAAACTTCCCTACTCTATGCACCATGTCAATTTTAGTCGGACTCCTGTCGCCGCGATAATGTCTACTGCTGTTACGTCAACTTTTTTGTATATATTTTCCAGCACCCCAGAAATAAGTAGTGACTTGGCGTTGAGCCTCCTAAGTATCGTTGCATCTACTTCGTTACCCGGCCTAAAGGGTACCTTCTCTGTATCCAGGTCTGTGACTTAACTCTCCAGTGTCTTCAACCTTTTCTCTGTGGAAACCTGGGTGTTTTCCACGGATATTTTGAGGTCGCCATCATCAATATCCACCCTTCCCGTGTATTCTTTGAGCATTTCCACATTGTTGGTCGCTACTTTGAGAATCCTTCTAAATCTAAACACCTCTTCTCCAACTGAGCAACTTTACTAGAGAGTCAAGCGTTCTCCACTTCTGTATTGTCTACCCTTTCATTAATCTTGGCTATGCTAGCTTTTAAGGCTCTTAGATCAATTGACTGAGAAGCGCTATCTACATCTACACGATAGTCCTTGTCACCTTTCTGTGATTTTTCCTACCCTGATTGTTTTTTTCCTTGGGCCTGTATTGCTTCTGTCAGGCTGGGGAAGTCCTTCAAATTGATTTCGGTCTGTGTGTTGCCCTTCTTGTCAGTGGAGTTTCTCGCTTTTATGCCGTTCATCTCGACCACTATTTCTTTAGAAATGTCCTCATTTAAATAGGAATAGATGTTGGGTTGTTTTACATAAAATGAGAGCACATATAATACATTGTATTTAAGTTCTAAAGGACTCAAAAATGATAAACATGTGATGATTGCATTCAAAATATATCTCAATTTATACTAACTCCAAAGGCTGAAATCCCTGTATCATTACAGTTCCAGACCAGTGTTTTCCAATGGATGAGGGATTCACACCAGGCACCAGTGGAGCATCAATAGTGAGAGATCTGGATCGTGGTTCAGTGCTATACTTGACAGGTGTAAACAGCTGTGTCCCAGTTCAACAACCCATTTCTGACTACCAAGAAATAACTGTAGCCTTCTGGCTGAAAATGTTAAACATTTCAGGAAAGTCAAATGTATTTACCATAGACTCATATGCATCCAGTAAATCTTTTCAAACTTCCTGCAGAGGTATTTCTGAAAATAAGCTGCATTGTTTTGTAAAAACTGATGGAAACAGATGGGCCTTAACCACTAGATTGTTCAAATTTGAGGAATGGTTACATATTGGATTGACATGGGATATCAATGAGGGACTAACTGTATATGTAGATGGTGTCATTGGGGGAAGAGATCTCAATCCTGAAAAAGAGAATAGGGATGACATGTATGCAAAGAGATTGGGTTTTGGTTGTAACTTCGAAGGAGAATCCACTTATATAGGCTACCTGGATAATGTACTAATTTGGAGGACTGCCAAATCTCCAAAGTTCATGACAGTGATTTAGAATGACTCAATTGAACTTTGCTATATTTCAGGATATATGTGAGTACAAATCTTCTTTGAAGCTCTCGTTGCATTTGACCTCAATGCTCGTGCAGAATGTGGGCTTGTGATAAGTCAGAAAGATCAAATAATTAAAGGTGAACCTAACCTTGTATGTGCATCAGGAATTCCATAATTACTGTATCAAAATATTCCTGATTATTGCATCAGTGGGTCGCTCAATTATAACTGTGAAAAATGCTTGGTTGTCTCTAGTTTATAACACAAATTCCTGCTTCATGACTTGTAAACCTTATAGATATTTCTGGGCTGCTTTACAAAAATGTGTTAAAATGTGCTGCATCTGTACTTGAATATTACTACTTGACATGTGTTACTATAGTCCGGAGGATTTAATATGGGACAAAAAACTAGTTTTTTCTAACTTGAAAAGTGCAAACCGTTGTTGTGTTGTGGATAATGGGGCAATTTTTATAAACAAAACAGTGTTAGAAAGCTAAGACTTAGGCCTGTATGTTAGTATATACCACAGTCCCTATGTTACGGCTAAGATTTCCTATCGTAGATTGATCATCAGAATTTGTTAGGTGAAAAACACTAAAACATGTTACCTTATGTCTTCAGTGATTTAATGCAAAATCTATCATGATGACCTATAGAAATAAACATCCTATTTTCTTAGCTTTTTCAAGACAATTAAACTGATACCCATATTGCCAGGCTGTGATATATGTTTTCTGAAGTACAGGAGCATTATTACAGATGACAAGGACTCTTAAAAACGTGATTTTCTGATATAATTGTATTTTTGGCACATAGCATAGCTAGAAACTACCAATGATTACCTCTAAATAACATTTAATCATTAACTACTGGTTATATTGTGTTGGGGTTCATCTACAAATCACTCTTTATTTGAAGTACCTATGCTGATTATTGACTGTTATAGGACTGAAGGAAAATCAAATCTTACTTGCTTACTTATAATTTCAGTGATTCAAGCAGAAATATGACATCAGGCCAAAGATCTTTGATTAAATGACAGGTGACACCACATTCAGAATCTTAGGCCTGAAAAGTTCTGTTATATATTTTTCATGAAGTTCTCTTGATTTCTATTGACTTCATTTTCAAAAACATTATCTTTTACAAATGCTGCATTTGATTGTGTATAGCAAAATTGTATGTGTATAGAAAAGAATTTCCATAATAGGAACCTAAGGGTCTATGAATGGGTTGTAAAAAGAAAGGTGATTAATCAGAAAATATTAACTGAAACATGAGGACAATGATGAATTCCAAATTTGGGGAAAATACTAGAACCTGTCATGGGGGTCAACTCCTTCCCTTTACCTCCAATGACTCTGTAGTAAGCTGACACTTTGTACTCCATGTGTTTATAATGTTACTCTTCCATGTTTATCCCAGGGTTGACCTATCTGAAGATTTCACCATTGGTTGTAAGGGGAATTCCAATCAAACACTCAACCATCATAGAAAAGGTGTGGACTTGTAGTATTAGGTTACACCGGTTATTCCTGTCATGATTGTAATTTATTTGCAATGACTATGGATTATTGTAAGTAACTGAATCATCAACCTCAACTCATGAATACCTCGATGTAACGTTCTGGAAATAAAAGCTGCTATAACAACAAACTTAAATGCTGTCAATGGATTTATCCAGATTCAGTCTATCTAAAAATTTTAATCTGATTCAATAGAAAAACCCAGCACAAATCAATAACCATGACACGTTTATAAATGTCTTTTTTTAATATCTATTTCATATGTATGATAGATGACCACTTCTTCTTTCCACAAAAGGAATCCAAGTTCATTGATCCTGCGATGAGAATGCTACATTACATTATCAAACTGTATCATAAATAGAAGTAATATGATTTCACATAAATATACAACCATGGACGGGTATGAGTATGCTATGAAGGCACTTCTCTTGCATGTGTAATACACGCAAAAGGCAGTTTGGACGGTTGATACACACTTGTAAAGTGTATGGCTTATCTAATAATTTCACTAATCTTCATCATCATCTGCTGCGTCATCCAATGCTTTTAGTGTGTCTATGTAGTCTGTACGCAGATTGTCCCTGGTAGATACCATCATCTTCTTGGCCCTCTGGAAGGCATCTGTTGGTAAATAAAACAAGAAATTCTCAGCATTGTATAATTTGAAAGCAAATACATGCTGCTACCTCAGATTACAAACCCAGGTATGTCAGTTGGGGTCATGAAAAAAGAAGAAACCCCTTAATGTAAAATGTTATCGCTATTATATCACCCCTAGTATTTTTCCCCATAGACTTAATATTGGGAACTCGTATTCAACATCTATTGAGTATTTAGAATAAACACTCAGTGGGGAATTATGTCACAATTGTTAGCCAATTAGTCAATGTGAAGGGTGAGATAAATTCAGAAATCAATTCAAGTTTAAGGTCAGAGCTTGATCCCATCTTGTTTGAATTGCTACGTAGTTCATGCGGCTTTGCCTTGTGAATTACTACGTGATTCAAACTCGATGGGATATGAGCTCTGACTCCAAACTTTCATAGGTTTCCTGGATGATAAGCAAACTTTGTTGACCACTTCCAGCATGTATCTTTCTATAGTAACACTTCCTGTCTAGTCTGACATGTGAAGTGGAGGTGTACATTAATATGTGGCAATATGAAATAGTATGATATTATATATCTTTTGTAGCTATGAAAATCCCATATAAATCATTGGCACACATTATCGGCAAAACAATTCATCAAGATTTAGAATTGATACAATTACAATACCTAGGATGTTTCCAATATCTGCCTGGGCTTGCGACATTCTGAAAAAAAGTGTAAATAAATTAAATTGTTTCTATCATATATCACAAAAAGAACTAAATGTAGTGTACATTGATATTATTATCAACTCTTTAAATCGTATGTCGAGTGAACCGGACGAGGGTTGCCAGTTGGGGTCAGAAAAAACCCACTGATATTTTTCTATTGCAATACAAGGTTTACAGATTACATACTCATTATAGTGAGGAATCAAGGGAAATCTCAGGTTTTTACAAGGGTCAGTGGGGAGCTTCAGTAATTTAGCAGTTTGTATATCAATATTACAAGAGGAGTTGCTATTTTATTCTGAAAATGAAAACATGAATTTCAATGGAAACACTGCAAACTGGCATATTATATGTAAATGGTACATGTAAGGTGTGAACTGAATCAGGCAATATAAGGCACAGAGTGATTGCTAGTTCTTCAATTATCCGCTAGGAAATTGTAAGATAGCAGCAATAAAAATGCGGATAACCACTATTATCTGCTGTTATAATCTATAGATAATCTGAGATGAGGCTAACCCCCCCCCCCCCCCCCCTATGACAATCCAAAATAATATTTGGAATAAAATCCATTGATAAATGGATCTGCCACCTGGTGTTTTGTTTGTTGTCAGGGGCAAGATGGCTGCACCCATAACACAAAAGCTATGTGCCCTATAGACCTATTTCATTCTGTACATACCCAAGTCTTTCCAACAGGCTTCCTGCCTTTTTCTTGGACGATGCTGTTTTCAGGAAAATTCTGGAATGAAATATAGTTCATGAGTATCAAAAGGGATCTTCAAATGATCTATTGCATTAGTACTTTTGATAATTATGACACCTGACATCCCCAGATGAAAGCAGCAGGTTGTCTTTTCCTACCCCTAATAAAAAACGCCATAGGCTTAACATGGGAGTTGTTTATGTCACTACTTTCTAATGTTCAAAAATCGTGAAAAAGGGGTAGGATAAACACACAATATTGACTGGTTTCAGATACAAGCGGCCGTATGCTCCGAGGAGTTGATGCGTAGTAATATCCGAGCGTATGCGAGGATATTGCGGAGAGTCAACTCCGAGGAGTATACAACCGCTTGTATCTGAAACCAGTCTATATTGTATTTATTATCCACCTTTTCTGGACAAGTGACATGTCAATATCAGTTCGTTTCAGCTATGCACAATTTTTCCATACGCACTATTTTTCGGTGTGTGTGTGTGTGTGTGTGGGGGGGGGGGGGGGGGACATATTTGCTGGAGGAGCACATCAACAGTTATTTCTAATTGAAAAAATAAACTGATGGATTGTTTGCATCATTTCAATGATTACTTCAATCATTTCATTCAAATGACCAGCTGTCTGTTAAAAACAATTGTGTATCTTTTGAATGATATATATTGAAACGGGTTATTATCTATCCTCAGACAATTTACCTTTTATCTGGTTTAAAAATGATAATTTGTATTTCCTTTTCCATCAATTGAATAAACGGTGGAAGTAGCGTATGTTCATGCAGCTTTAAACAATTTAGTAGGGGACAAGTTATAAAAGAAACCTGAGAAATTCAAAGTGATTATGCTTCCCCTCTTACCCCTTTTCTCCACCCCATATCTGTTTTTGATTGGTTGAGAACAGACTTCTCCCCTATTGTCTCCTGTATGTCTGGTCTCCCCCCTGTGTCTGTCCTATTAGATATCCTTAAGATTAATATCTGAAATAAAGTAGTTCTGTAGCACCTATGTTTATACTGTATTTTGTCGGGTGAAGGATCTGAGTGACCATCAAAAATAAGCAGCAATAATTTCATCATTGTGTTACTCTTTATTGACTGTTGTTATTAACTGTTATTAACTTCCTTTCCCATCTTGCTGAAATAATATGATATCTCATTGTACTTGGATTTTTTTTAATTGAGCAAGCTCTTTCTTTATTTCACTGATATTATTATGAAGAAGAATTATACTTGGATATTCTTGATGTCAATAAATGCTGCTATTTAATAATAAAAAAAAGAAGATTTAGTTGGGGACTGCTGTGAAGTATGATATGAAGGAAATAGCAGTGTAACAGAAGAGGAACCACGTACTGGGACTGCTGGATCAAGTTGAACTTCACGGTGACGCTGCCCGTTGATATTGTTTTGAAGCCGAATCTGCTCACGTACTTCCCCTAATCACAGAACAATATTAACAATGTATCATATGAGTTATGGTCATGACAATCAGTTACCGGAGATTTGCACAACATAACGACTGATGCGGAGTTGATGTTTTATGAGCCTATAAGTAATACCAATTAATACACCAAAGAACCAATCGGTTCTAACTAGAAATACACCGACTCATTTACTTAATAAAAATCGGACAAAAAACATTTTACATGAGAGTATACCAACCAAATTAATTTGATAGTATTTCATGGACTCACTCCAGCTACTGTTTACGGACATGAGATAACCAACAAGTGTATTGAGGTAGACCAATATTTTTTTTATTGATTGTGATGAGAGTATTGTTACATCATCAAACTGTTACAACGGTTGCAAATGAGAACCGATGAAAACCAGCCGTTGGTGATGTTTCGTGGCTAACGGGATGTCATTTTGTTGGTCGATAGGAATAATGATTGTACAATGACCCAGAAAATATTTTTTGTATCGTAACAGTGACCAATAAAGAAATGAAAAAAAAGGTGTATGCTACACAACTGCAATGGCCTGGTAACCCTAAATATCATAGCCTTATTCATCTACCCGAATATTAAAAGATCAAATCAATCTACATTGACAAACCCTTAAGGGTGTGTTCCACTGGAAAGGCCAGATTTCGGCGCGATCAGGCGTTTGCCAAACATGATGATAGTGTACAAATCCAGAGGCCCATTCCACAACTTACACTACCAGGGTTGTCAGTTGGGGTCAGGGAAAAAAGTGGAAATATTTTCGTGTGGAATTTGCTGCCTCAGAAAGAAATGCAGAAAACATATTGGTATCTGCTTTGATATCGGGTTGAGCGTCGGTGGCGAGCGGTTCAAACCAGTGTTATTGGTGTGAATGAGGCTCAAGCAATATCATCTCTGTTCTATACAAGGAAAAGAAATTCTGTATACTGAAAATGAAAAAGTGGATTTTCACGTGAAAATGGAAAGCTGCCATCTCTGCACTGCAGGGCTGCTGCCGGTGAGTGTGTGGCCTGCTCCACCACACCTATTTTTATATATCCACCTGGCAGCCATTAACACAGTGCTCCTGTGGTGCCATTCCAGAAGCCCGTTGGAGCACACCCTTTATAAAACATAGATGCAAGTAAAGGCAGACAATTTGAGCATCACGATTCCTCTGTATCTCCCATATAATAAAGATCTAAAAGCAATAGAATAGAAGTCAGGATACTGCCTAACACAATTAATTTGACAATTGTGACTACCATCGTCTCATTCATAACAAATCCCCCCATTCAGGCCTTCAGTCGGATGATGACAATTTGCAAAATTTCTTATTTTTCAACTACAATATGCTCTATTACACATTGCAAGGGAGAAAAACAGGTCTGTAAGCCCAGGCCATTCAGTGAATTTACAAGAAAGGTCCAGGACACTATGCCCTGCCTGAAGATAATGCAACTATGTATTTGATATTGTCAAAACTGACTTCATAAAATGTCGTAATAATAAAAACAGGAGCCCAGCTGTCAGTCACATTCAATAACTCCTAGCGGAAATTAGTAAAATATATAAGATATATATCCCTACGAAAGGTAATGAGTAAGGGACAAAAGGCATAAAAATATTTTGTAGGGTGTGGGTGGGTGGGGAAATGTTGAATGAGGTGAGTGTGATAGAGTCCCGGAGAGAAGTAAGGTGGACGGAAGAGGTGATTAAAGAGGTGGGGATGTATGGTGAAGTGTAAGATGGAGACACCAGGTGGCCTCAGTGAGCCAGCCTGGACCCATTACTTAGTAGAAACTGAACGATGGGCAGGTCGCGAATTACTGCACGAGGCATTAGCCGAGCGTTGTGAGAAGCAGACCTGACCGGAGTGCGATAAACACTAACACTACTAGCTCGAGTCTAGTTTAGTATTTATCCTACCCTGTCTCCAATAATTCATGTTTTACCCCTGTGCAATAAATAATATTTTACTGCACGCTTGCCCAAATCCAGTCACCCAATGTTAAGCCTAAAGAGTTTTTTATTAGGGGTAGGATAAAGGTCAATACGGCACCCATCTACTCACATCGAACGTAGAGGGCACAGACACGTAGGTCGGGTCTTCCAGTTCCGGCGTGCCTCCGATGAAGAACCTGCGTAGTTCTGAGAAGATTGATCTTCCTGCAGGTCGCCAACAGTTAATCTTCTCAGTGTGAATACCTGCAGAACACAAGAAAGACACTCTTTACGCTTTGCATTTTCAAGTAATGCTATGGAAAAAACAGAGGCTCGGCATTCCAGTTCTTCGGCTTAGGTGCCATCCATAAAGTACGTACATACTGAGAGGGGGGTCAAAATTTTCGGCAATTCTTCTTATTTTAACCCCGTGTAAGTGGGCACCCTGCATAAGCTGTCACCCTGCGTAAGCGGTCATCCCATGTAATCGGACACCCAGCACAAGCGGACAATTATGTCGGGACGAAAATGCCTAAAACCTCGTGTAAGGGGAACCTCAGATGGTCACCCTTGATCTGATTTGTTCCTGCGACTGTGAAACTGTTAGACAGTATGTGACTGCCTTACCACTGACCACTGTATGTGTACTTATATAGAACGTCCTGACCATGCTGTACAAGTCACAGAACGAGATGGTAATTTACGGTTTGTACGGAACGAGGCATTTATGCCAAGTTCTGTACAAACCGTAAATTATCATCGAATTCGGTGACTTGTACAAGCATGGTTGGACGTTATATATTTACTATATACCCAAAATTTAAAAAGAAATCATTAATTTAATTTTTAACAACCGATATGTTAATAAACGTGTTTGGCAAGGTAGTCCGTATTTTAGTGTACGGACCAGTGGTCCGTACAGTATATTTACGTTATATGCCGAAACGGTGCGTATTTAGAGTATATACGGCATGGGTATATAGTAAAAATATTTATTAATCTACTTATTAATTCATTTATTTTTCGTTGACCTTTTTTATTTCCTAAATGTAATTGCTTATTGTTTATAATTACACATGTACTTAATAAAGCTTCAATATAATAATCATTGTCTTTTTAAACTTATACTGTAGAAATACAGGATAGGAAATTCAGCACTTTACTATATACCCATGCCGTATATACTGTAAATACGCACTTTTTCGCCATATAACGTAAAAAATACTGTGCGGACCACTGGTCGGTACACTAAAATACGGACCACCTTGCCATACACGTTTATTAAGATGTTGGTTGTTAAGCTAAATGAAATTAACGATTTTTAATGTCGGGTATATAGTAAATATTGAACGCCCAACCATGCTGTTCAATTAACAGAATTCGATGGTAATTTTACAGTTTGTACGTAACTCGGCGTAAAAGCCTCGGTCCGTACAAACTGTAAATAAGTATAACCAGTATGAATCTGAAAACCCCGCATAAGCGGACACCATATAAGCGGACACCCCGCATAAGCGCACACATTGGCCCGAGGCTTTACTGTATTGTAAAACAAACAACTCAATGGGTGATGATATCCCAAACATTAGTCAGTGATAGGGGTGAGATAAAATCCGAACTGCACTCAATCCATAGCCACTGAAAATATGCCATTCATTTTGGTTTGCTACATAACCTCACTTGGCTTTGGCTCGTGAGATTACCTATATCACAGACGGAATATGAAACAGCTCTATGGGAAGCTCAACAAACTAATGTTTTCCCAAATAAAGGATGATGAAGTGGGCAATAATCATTTCTAAAAAAAAAAAATTGGTCAAACATTTATACAAAATGGAAGTCACACATTACTACACGGATTAAAAGTTGGCAAGGCATTGCCATGATTTCGGTTTCAACAAGTAATAAGGGAGGGAGGGAGGGAGGGGAGGGAGGGAGGTGGAAGCCTGTTGCAATATATAAAAATATACTACTGTAACATAAATATCCAAGACGAACCCACCACCGTACTTGGAGACAGAGTCTTGACCAATACAAAAATAGACTATATATTGCAACAGGCTTCGACCTCTCCCCCTCCCTCCCTAGCGGGTATGTCCCGCGGGCGCCGGGTGCGGACCACATCTGACCAGAGCGAGACCCACCGGCTAGTAGGTATTCATTGAACCGCAACGGGTGCCGAGACCAGACGTGTTCGAGGGAATTGGGTCACATAGGTCACCAGCATACAAGACATAGTCAGAGGCTCAACATAACATAAATATACAGATCGAACTCAGCTGTGGGACCCACATGCTAGGGAGGGAGGGAGGGAGGGAGGGAGGGAGGGAGGGAGGGAGGGAGGGAGGGGGGGGAGGGAGGGAGGTGGAAGCCTGTTGCAATATATATAAATACACTGGGTTTGTGGGTTTGTGGATTTGATTTAACGTCCAGTTAACCATTGCAGGTTCTCACCAGACTTTCTCAAGGTTCTTTTGCACCATAAGGGTGGTGCCTATACAATATATAAAAATACACTACTGTCGCCGGGTCCGGACCGGTATCGAGGGTATCGATGCTCTAATTATTCAGAATACATTACTTTAATGTATTATAATGTAAGCCGCAAAAACTGTTCTCCGTCTTCCCTAATATATTTTGGTCTTGATCTATAGGTCAAACCGAAATAATAAAATGGTTGCTACGGAGACAATGTTGGACTATGTTGAATGTGCTATCAAAGTGCTAATTAGTCAGTGCAAACTGTATCGAAGCATTTTGGAATTCCGAGATCAGATAACATGTACATCTTTACGTGTAGATGTAAGCTTGGTGATACATTTGTAACGTATGAAGAATGTATACTGCAGATGACCCGATAATTTCCAATATCAAAACGGATATGACTACAAACGCTATATTAATCAACAGAAAAACAGGAAATGACAGGATAAAATCCTCATAATGATAATGAAAAACGATTACTGTTTAGTTTGTGTAAAAAAGGATTTCTAAGAAAAGTAATGTTTATACTGACGACTGTTCCTTATATAAACGAAGACGTCTCTCCACAATGGGTGAAGAATACTGTAAGCTCTCCAGGCTCCTAATTATAAGCAATATGGGAACAAAAGAACACCCGCCCCTCCCCGCCTCCACGTTTCTATTTTCGTGAGGTTTTCTTAATGTGACTCAGAAATGTAATAACGCCGAGATGGTTGGCTCGAATCCCAAACACATTTTTTATGTGGTGAAAAGCTTCATCCCATTGTATTCACGAATTTTCTTATGTGAATTTCATTTTGTCTTGAATTGAATGGGAACAAGGGGAGAAATGGGAATTAAGGATGAGCTAGGAGAAGCAGAGTAAGGCAAGTTTTACGACTGACGTACACAGCTATTGGAAAATGTAGGAGGAATAAAACTCCTTCAGGGTCACAAGTAATGTTAGTATACGAATCGGAAATAAAACTTGAGGCGAAAATAAGGTTATAATTTACTATAATTTAATATAATGCCTGCGACAGAGAGACTGGGAAAATATGAAAAACACATTGTTATTGGCCATGGAATTGGGCTGAAGTGTCTGGAGAGGTTTGAACCACTGTTTATTGGTTTGAACGAGGTCTAATTTATTTTCTTTTTTGTTTTATACCAGAAAAGAGAATTTCAGAAACTGAAGAGCAAAACAAGGATTTTCTTTGAATAGGGAAAAATTGCCAGCTCTGAATACATCCATACAGTCCTGTCAATGAATGCTTCACAGAGGGGTAATTAGTAGAAACTGAACGAGAGTAAGCAGTGCGAGTTGTTATTGCACGACAGGCAGATCGCGTATTACTGCCCGAAGTGTTAGCCGAGCTTAGTGAGAAGTAGACTTGACTGGAGTGCGATAAACACTGACACTACTAACTCGAGTTCAGTTTAGTATTTATCCTACCCCGTCTCCATTAATAAAGCTCTTGCCGTTCAACGCCACCTTATGGTGAGTTCCTTAGTTAGGCTGGTACGCGGACAAACACGGCAGAGTCCGCCTACATACGTATAGAGATATACAGCATTCACAGCTAGAGTGTGAACGTGGGTGTGATTGCAGGATTGTTGTTTTTTTATCAGCTTAGATTGCTGGGACAAACAAGGATGTTGTATCAACGAGTCTGGGCTGTCTAAACCTTTTAGTTGATAATCATCTTGGCTTTAACTTGGAAAAAGATAAGCATATTATAGCTAGGCCTGTCAATGTATTAGTGTATATCCAGTTTAGGTATCCCTGGTATATCTATGGTATCATTGAGTAGATATGCATGTATGATACATCAAATTGGAGTGGAATACCATAGAATATGATGCAATCGCTTTTACTTCTATGGAAATAACGTGCATGGGTATTATAAACGTATTACGCTCATACACCCAGTGATCCAATGCTAAAGTATGTGTTGCCAGGGCTATGTTTGGCCGCACGCATTGCGTAACCAAGCAGATATGGCGCATCGCCGGCCAGTGGAAAAAGGCCTATTCATTTGTTACCCTCATGCAATGAATAACACTTTACTACAGGCTTGCCTGAGTAGCGTCAGCTAATGTCTTTTTTAATTAGAGATAGGATAATATGGAGAAACCAAACAAGAGTTAGTCTTGTTGTTGTTTATCGCACAACGGCAAGATCGCATATTACTGCGCGAGGTGAAGCCAAGAGCAGCAATATGCGATCTTGTCGGAGTGCGATGAACAATAACACGACTGACTCGAGTTTAGTTTAGAATTTATCCTACCCCGCCCATCTAAATTGCTTCTACATTAACAAATGACATCATTTGTCAAGTGTATCCCACTAGAGCGATATTTTTCATTTTTCTGAACTCCAGACCGAATTCAGTGACCCAATGTTAAGCCTATGGAGTTTTTTATTAGGGGTAGGATAAGGGTACTTACCAGCCTGACTCGGCAACACGGTACAGCCGTACCCCTCAGTCCGGTACCGCTCCCACGAGTCGAGAGAAAGGACCTCCACGTAGAACGTTGGCCACTTGGGAAACATCTCTGTGAGGACATGTTAAGTGAGACATGCTTATCAGTGCCTGATAATCATAATACACGTAGTAACACATCGCAGCAGATTCAGCAGATACCCACAGAGCTATTATCTCCTATCAGAGAAGCTAAAGACCTAGGCTAGGATCATATACGTTCCGTTCTGACACGAAAAGTCATGAATCATCAATCAATGGGTAAATGGTTACAATTACAGTAGTTCTCTTTTCCATTTACAATTACAAAAGAATCTATCATGGTGCCCTAGGTGAGTTGTAATATACGGAAACAGGGTTACTGTGGCTGTACGGCATAATTACGCGGTAAAATTGACAATACAACGAACCGACGCCAAAGGCAAAGGTTTGTTTTTATCGTCAATTCTACCAAGTATTTATGCCGTACGGACACAGTATGCCTGTTTTCGTATTGTTATATACTTAAAATATCCAATTTTTAACTTTGCTTCTGGGCGAGTTTTTATCTATTACGCCGCTGTACATGCCCCGTACGCCACATACTATCGTAAAACCGGATGAGTTTTAATCTTGGCTCCCGTATGCCACGACTGGAGTTTGGCGTAGTGATATCACGAGGCGGAGCCGAGTGGTATCCGGAACCAAATTCCAAGAGTGGCATATGGGAGCCAAGATTAAAACGAATCAGGTTTTGATTTTATCCTACCCCTCTCTACAATAATTCAATATTAAAACCATGAATGAAAATCATCAAAATTCTGTATGCCCCTAGTGGCATACAAACGTCCGTATGCCAGTCAGCGTGGCATACGGAATCTCAATGTTAAGCCTATGGGATTTTATATTAGGGGTGGGATAAATACCTGTACGTCACCTAGGTGTCGTACGGATATAAATACAACATGGGTAGGAGCAGGCCGTATGCGTAGGATATAGTACCACAGGTATGAAATAATATGTCTTTTTAACGAAGGTGTGATGAGACAAGGGGATGGTATGTGCTGTCCTCCATTGACTACTGATGGTTTTTAACTTAACCCTTGTGAATGGGAAGGGAGGAGAAGGGGCTTGTTTGTAAACTGAACAGTAAAACTACACACGAATAATGTTTTTAAATGATAAATAAAATGGCTATTGCAGCATATACCCGATTGAACAAAGTCCGAATGTCTTAAGAAAAATATATAACGACTAAGAAAGAAACTGATGAGTGTCTGGTCTGTTTCCCCGTAAGCCATCAAGATTGGAGTGCTCAGAGATATGAACGAGGCGATAGCTGAGTGAATAATCTAAGACGCTTCAAATGAGATAATAAACAGGGACACAGATCAAACACGAATATCTTTCTGATTTTCTAACAAGTTTATCTGTTTACAGCCCATTGAGTATGAGTTACCATACTGACATGCCTGTTTGGTATGAGTTCCTAACGTTAAGCCGATGAACGTTTATACCAGGCTACGAAGAAGAGGAATATTTTGTGGTTCATATTGGATCTCTATAAATCAATATCAGGTAAACATATTTCTCTCCAGATCCACCCACTTTTAACAAATACATAAATATGTCAGTAAATATAGAACATACCAAGAAAATTCAACTTCTTAGGAACTACTACTTTCAATTCTCTTTCAAATGAGGCATTTTATATTATGATCGATCCAGTTTTAGGGGTAGAAATATGTCCAGAAAGGATTTCTTAAAAATGGACCTGTGACCATAGAAGCCTCCCCCTCCCCAAACTGAAAACAAGTGTTTCTATTAAATCCATATCAAAATAACAAAGATTCAAACTGCAAGATATTACATTGTCATAAAACATTTTGTCCAAAAAAGAAATCATATTCCTATCTGTACTGAGTTAGCTATAAATAAAATGCAAAAATGTGGTCAGCTCACCTAGTGGCATAACAAGCATGTGTAACACAGTACTACAGTAGGCTATTAGCCATAACCTATGAGACCAAGCGTACACCCGCTAATAACATTTTAAGGGATACGGGTGAGGACATTGACAATGGAATGTGCTGGCGTTTACTAAATGTGCTACTCTGAGATGTGCATTCTGACTAACTCCAACATGCATTGCCATTATACCAAGTTTGTACGGATCTATTCTATTACCTACCAGGAACCTCTGAAGTAAAAAATATAAAGGGAATTTTCGGATTAGTACGCGTTCAAAAGAGTATACACGAACACCTACTTAATGCTACTTGATGTACATACATGTATTGTTAAATTTACATTGGCCGAAGTGATTAGTACACGGATGAAAGTCAGGAAAAAATCGGCAATTCAAAATGATTATTAAAAAGAATAATTTATAACATTATCTTGTAACAGAATGGCTATGAATCGAAATTTGCATCCCTGTTAGTAATAGATAGCGCTTCATTATATTGTTCATCCAATAATCTTACTGCACAAGGATTAGTATACAACAGCTGTCAGCTACGGCTATGAGAGAATGAAGTATTCAGTCACTAACCTTTCTTGGCTTCTTCATCAATGTTGTCGTTCTTGTATAACAATTCGAAATGGAACGGAAAACTGAAGTAGGCGACATCATCCTGCGAATATACATTCAAGAAATATCGATGGTTAAGACGGGGCTAAGAAAGGATCGACTGGTCTGGATAGACCGTGTAAAAAACAACAAATATTTTGAATCATTTCCTTGATAAACACATACAAGTGTACTATCTCCCAGTTGCCCTAGGACTACGAAGAAAGTAGTCCCTATGGAGAGTAAGGACAAGTGAAATTAAGTGAAGATCAAGGTCTCCATTCTAGAAACGGTGATAGTGGAGACATCAACTATCACAATCAAAGTAAACTGAAAACTTATATCAACTGCTATTATAGTTTACTGGTGAAGAGATATTGGATTTCTAAAATTTTAAAGTCACTACTGAACTTTATCAAGAGTAACAGACAGATCTAGTATGGAATCAAACAGTCCAATATATATTCAATATATCAAATTTCGTAAGCAGTCGGGATAAGAACTGTTTGTATATTTACCCTCCCTTCTGTTTTGGTGGCACACACTTGTGTGACTCCTGACAAATGCTGAGAACTGACTGCGTGCCAATCTGGAACAACCAACAACGGAACAGTCCTCGAATCAAAATCCATATCACAGAAGCACAACGTCACCTCAGCTGCGATGATGAATGGACCTTTTTTTTTATATATTCAGTATAAAGACGTACAGATTCACCTTGTATTGGGCGTTCTTTTATTGTAGTCAAGAGGACGAACAGGTAGGTATAAACAAGACATACAGGACAATACAAGTTGTTGCTGGGCTAGGTCGATATTTGCAGCATGATTATCAGGTTAAGAAATCTGGCATTTCCAGGAGGAGGTTTTTCACATGGAGTTTAAAGTAAGAAGCATCGTTTCTTTGTTGGATTCCTTTAGGTATTTTGTCCCATAAAGGGATACCTAGATAAAGCGGAGATTTCCTGTATTTTTCTGTTCTGGGTGCGTATACCTTAAGTACTATTTTCTGCTGTCTTCTCGTTGTTATATTTCTCGAGTCCCTGTGTGCTGGGTCATTTGACCACCATCGCACCATCATTTATACGTGGACCAGTCTTCTGTATTTAGGTCATCTTAACAGACACTTATGATATAGTTCTAATATCGAGTTTTCTCATATTGAAGCTTTTGAACGCTGATATAAAATCGAGTGACATGACATCGAATATCTCCAAAATATCGAGGAACAGATGGAATTCAGTCACACTCACTGTATCTCTTTATTATTATATATCTAGAAATCATAAAGAATGCCATTCTACAACTCACTATATAGCAGAATGAGTGGTCACGTGGTATGGAGAGACGTATGAATATTTTTTCGTCACTCAGTGACGAACGGAATCTGTACTACTGGTCATTAAATGTGAGACACTCGCCCATAGGTATATAGTAATACATGTTATATTTGACATTACTTACGTTCAGGAGGCTCCAGGAAATAGTGAATGTACAAGTCGTCGTATTCAAAATTTTGTGCAGAAACTGAAAGAGAAATGAATAATTTATGTTATTAAATTGGATGAACATGCCAGATCCTGCAATATATATTATGTCTCTTTCCATAAGGAGATAACACATTAGCTCTCTGTTGGATTTAAGACTTGTGGTGATATACTGAAGGGAATATTTGGGTGAAAATCGATAAAGGATATATAAAACTCCAAAGACTATTACTGTATCTGTACTTACCTATTTCTCCATAACATACCAAGCGTAAGGCGTCAGTTGGAGGCTGGAAAGTCATAATTGAGAAAATGGTTAAGCTAAATTTACTAATCATTACAAACAGTTTATTCCTCTTTGACTTTTTGTTTGTTTATTTATTGGTCATAATTCAACATCTAGCTTAGTTTTACACTATGGCTGTAACAACCACTCGGCATCGGTATCAACTGTAGAGCTTTTCTACATATATCTTGTACAAATTAAGATAAGGAAATAGATGAATATCCAGATTGATTTGAAAAAAAATCTATTTTTTAATAGCTTTTAATTAAAGATTTCGGAGTATCAATCAATGACCTTATTAATGCAACCTATGCTACCTTAGTAATAAAATTTCTCTCTTCTGTAATAATTTCTTGTCTTCAAATTCCTTTTATAACAACAATCGTGTCTCTATCTGGCATCATAAAACTAACCCAGCATACTCACCAATTCAAAATCATGTCCTACCAGAGACGCTAAGTATTCAGTATGCCGCGAATATAACTATAAAGGAGAAAAGAAAAACAATTCAATAGCATAAGCTACATTTCTATTAAGTATATAATTTGATGAAAATTAACCACTTTCCATATCAATCAAAATAAGCGATTACATAGAAAATGAAGTCAGCAAACAATCGAATGAACAATATGAAGTAAAAGTATTCTTTTCCTTTTAATATAACAAGGCACATTATATCACACTAGGGTGAGCACTTTATCAATACGTTCGGCTTAATTATTGAAACAGGAACCAGACAAAGAATAATCAAGGTTAATGCTAATTAATCCCCAGTCTTTCACTTTAAAATAGCATCTTGCCTATTCGAGAAGTTTGTACACGTTAACACCTTTACGTTTTACTAAACCTTTATGATTTCTAGCACGTTTTACTCTAATTCATTTTCCTCATGCCGTGTTTGGAAATTGTAGGGTAAACTGCCCCAGGTCATACTGAACAATTAAATAACTTACAGTGGCAAGGTGAAAAACTGATACGAATCTTTGATTTTCGATTTTAAAATTTCAATATATTAATTAAGATCTTAAATCAGAAACTTCATGGACTGTTGTCAACGTTTGGACACATTGGTGTCTTTCTAAGGACGCAGGTGTAAAACAAATTTATCACAATTGAGAGTACTTACTTCTTTGTACATTCGGTTCTCTTTGTCTTGCTCAATTCTGAAGACAAGATGAATAAATGCAGGGATGTCAGTTGGGGGAAGAAAATAAGTGGAAATATATTTCCAGTTCCACTCATAAAAATGCCCTGTTAGCAAAATGATAGGCAGCATCATAATTGAACTGTATACTCCTCTCCCGAAACGTGATAATATTCCTAGTGCTCTAAAAATAATAATTCTTGTTATCCATATAAAGAATTGAAAGAATTGTGAACAATTATAGAATATTATTTTTTTTAAAAGCCAATGTTTCTATGAAGCAGCGTACTGACACTCAACTCTCATATTACATCAAGCCCCACCTGGTGGATGACTGAGAACTAGCGACGCTGATCACTTTCACAGCGGGTGGTATTTAGTCTATTATTTTGAAGAAGTATATAGGAAAATTGTCTTGGAAAGACTAACCTTGAAAGTTGTGAGGACGTATGGTGAATTTCATAGTTGTAGACATCTGAAAAAGACCACAGCAACTTTCAGATGGCATGATTTCATGGATGGACAACTTACTTGAGTTGGCATGTTTGTTTGTTCGTTTGGGTAGTTGAACGTCCAATTTGTTCAATTAGAGTTACTTTGGGCTTGATCGAATCTATGAGATGAATGTAGGTAGAAATCCCACCCCTGCACATTTACTGAGGTGAGAGTAAATCTACCACTGCTGGGGGTGAAGGAGAAAAGTGGCTGCAGTGGGACTCAAATCACCAAAGTCCAACAACCTTGAGACTACAAGTCCAGTGCTCTTTACCACTCGGCAAACTGCCCACCCGGTTGCTTTAGTCATGCTTGCGTGCAAGCATATCCGGTCTGCACCATGAGGAGGCGAGGCGACCAAGAGGGTGAACAGATTGGCAATTGCTGTCCACCCCAGCAGACCTGAGTTTGGCATGTATTATTAGTGTATATATATGTGAATATAATTTTTTTTTAGTGGTTGTTAACTTATTTCAACAATCCTTGACAACCCTAGACGAGCCCATAGCCTCTGCTGTCAACAAATTGACACCAAGCAAATCACAAGTGTTTTCCGAGATGTCATTGAGGTTATGACGCTACGAACGAATGTGTGACTTGGCTTGTTCCCAGTTCCAAGCTCACTTAAGCGGTAGCTGCCAAGGAATCATCACAATAGCCACGTCTCATATATTATTAGTATACATCTTCAGGAAAACAAATCTGGATATATTTTATGTGAAAGACAACAGTATGGTCAACGTTTTTCGATTAATCAGTAAAACCCTAAAGCAAGAACAATATCCAAGGCAATCAATAACTCGGACCATAAACAATGAAAAAACATTCCTCAATGAAGACGGGGGTTGGGATTGAGATTGCTGCAAACTCTACTTGTGTATTTACTACAGGACTTTGTCCTACTTTTCCTACCCCAACCCCTTTCCCATCCCACTTAACTCCAACTTTTACAGGAGTTAGTTTAAAGTATTTTATCCTCATTCAGTCTTAGTTATATTTTGAGACCTCGTCATTTTTCTGCTGTCTTCCATGACATCCTGCGTCGACCTAGGCAGATGTCAATCTCAACAAATCAGTATTATCGTATGGATATGATATACGACACCTCACTGAACTAATTATTGTATAACGGTAGCATAAAGAACTATAAATAATCTCGCCTAATCAAATATAACGTAGTTCAAAACTATGTACGTCTTATCTTGGATATATTCCTCTTAATAGCAACGGCAGAGATAAAGTAGTAAAGAGTGAGTAAAAATGACCGGATATATACTAAATAGACAATAATTGATGATTTTGTTGACAGGCAGCCGTAAACCACTAGAGGTTGGCGTAGAGTAATACACAAGCGTTAGCAAGTGTATTATGATATCAACATCGAGTGGTTTACAGAGCTGCCTGTCCACAAAACCATCGTTTGTTTTATCTATTATCCATCCTCTCGAAAGAACTAAACCCAGGAATTGCCTTACTAAAGGGTATATTAATAGGGACATGTTTTGCTCTAAAGCACAAAGGGACTATTTTTCCTTATTATCTATCGTATACAAAGCCCCCATTGAAAATGTAAGGGGATTCAGTAAACCATTACCCATTGTATAAAACCTGTCGGATACCATTACTGAGGTATACGGATTCAAATCTGTGGTATACGGCCTCAAAACCATGGTATATGGGGGAAATAGTCCCTTTGTGCTATAGAGCAAAGAAATAGTCCCTATTGTTATACCCTTTAATATGACAATTACTGGGTTTAATTCATTCGAAAAGATGGATAATAAATGCAACAACGATGGTTTTCTGGACAGGCGATGGGCAGTAGTTTACTGAGTCCCCATACATTTCCAATAGAGACTTTGTATACGAGGGATAATAAACACATATATCTATAGCTGTATGTGGAAAGACTAGAGCGTCTAAATCCAATTTTTAATGATGGAGAGTGTGGAGCGCAATAAATCTGTGAACTTGTCGTTACTGTCAGAACAACAGAGAAAGGTCCCTGGGCATGTGCCTGGTTTCTGGGAACCCACTCACCTCTGCCTATTCCTACCGTCTGCACTCGGTAACTCTTCTTGTTTTCGTTGAAGTCTGGCTTGATGCTCATGACGCCATGAGCGTCAAACTTGATCGTCACCAGCACATGCTCGTCTGCTTCCGTTGGCTCTCTAGAAAGTACAATGTTTATTTCTGTACATGATATTATATCAACCCATTCACAGTGAATTACATTCTAAAGCGTTAGCTGAAATTTGAAATAAAATACTCTGGTTTATATCTCTGATCAATTATGTAATCCTATACAGTCAAAGACACTGTATAAAGTACATTCATAAGTGTCACTTTTCATTTTCTTAATAAATGAGTTAGTTTCTCGAGGTAACGAGATAAAGCTTCCTTTTTAGATTACTGGGATTCTAGCTTTGTTTCACTATTCAGGGCTTATATTTGACTATAAAAGCAATTATGGGTTTTATATCTCCGATTTAAATCGCCTATCTAAGCATCTTCATTTTACATCTCTGACTGAACATCAATCCCAGCATGCCTTTTGATAATGAGGTCAATGAGAAAATGGCGTGCCACAATTGGACGATCTAAACTATAAAATACAACAATAAAGACCAAAAAGAGACGGGGACCCAGCGCTGAGTGTTTCCCAGAAACTGACAAAAAGTCGCTGCAGCAGACGACAGCGCCTGTCACGTGGTCTCATGGATTACTGGCGGGAAAAGTGCCAAGGTGACGTCATCACCATGGCTACGCCGAATCATTCAGCGACTGCGACCTGGAAGCTGTGTGACAGTGTCCGAGAAATTGTCACCAAAATAAACTGTGGCCCTTAAAGTAAAAGTGGAGAAAAGGGGACGACTTTACCTGTCTGCGTGGCTCAAGTCGGCCATGATGTACATGGTGCTGACGGCCGCGCTGATGTAGTGATTCTGTTTTTTCAGCTCCTCCGAGGGCTTGTATTCCACAAGATTGAACTTTGGAATGCGTGAATTGTTGCTGACGTGCCGGAAAATGAAACCGAAGACGTGAACTTTAGAACCACAGGCATTCTCATGACTAGTGTTAACAGGGATGTTAGCTGGAGTCAGGGAAAAATGTGGACAATTTTTTATGTAGTATTTTCTGCCTCAGAGAGACCTTGTAAACCATGGCATGGGGCTAGGGGTCTTTGAGGAGTTTCAAACCACTGTTTTATTGGTATAAATGAGGCAAAATCAATATTATCCTTGTTTGATGCAAGGAAAAGCAATTACATGCACTAAATATGAAAAGGTTGATTTCCACAGAAAAATGGAAAACTGACATTTCTGAGTTGGTCACTTTTAAGGTCATAATTTTCTGATTAGTAACTCTATCCTGAAACCATAGCGGTCTAATTCACATCTGATAAAATGCATTTTCTTGATTCAAGAATGAGGAGACATTATATTCAGTGCTTTTGATTGAGATCTCCCATGTAGTACAGAAATATTTATACAAGTAAGGTATCCAGTCGGACAAGAATAATCTAACAGGTAAACAATAAGATTACATGAAATGAAGAAAGACAGAAAGGACATCACAATATTCAAATGAATCAATAGCCAAGTTTGGATAGCGTGCTATACCCAGTAAAGCCAGGACTCATAGCTGCAGCACTGAACACTCAGTCAAACCCCTCTTGAGGTTGAGGGTGGCGCCACCCTCGGACAAATTACGAACTACAGTGATATGAGGATATTCATAATTTTTTCGTTCCAATGGACTCTATTTGCGAGCCCGTGGTTGAAAAAATTTGCATTTCGGTGGGAGACAGACTCACTACAGATAAGCCGCGTTGTTTCAAACATACAGTGATATGAGGAACTGTACTATGCTGATATGTACATTTTCTACAGGTATATAAATACATGTACTCAATTTGATTTAACTTCTCCAGTCTATGAGGACATTTACAATAAGTACACACGATTTCTTTGTTCAGAAACGAGCCCCATGACCGGACTTTGATACTGCCAATAGTCTAACTGCGTATGCATTCATTTGTGTGGTTCTCAATAATAACAAAACAAATTAGGTGCATTTGGAAGCTGTCTAATCTAATCACACATGACGTCTAGATCTACAGAGATATCAATTACTGAGCACACCTCTTCAGGCAATGTGTGGGAAGGTGTAGATGACATACTTGTTTTTATTAGCGTTGGTTATTCGGCGTTGGCGAAGGTTTGCCATTTTCTCGGACAGAACGGTTTGCTTCTCATCAGCGTCTGTCGTCATCTTCTGGACATTCTGAAAGATTGAAACAGTCTCTGTTTTTAGATCTCATTTTCAAATGAATCGTTTTTCAAAGGCCTAATTAAAGATAGCAAGTACCTCTCTGCTCTTTTGAATGATGAACTTTAATATTTTTTGTATGGTGAGTCGTAGGGGAGTTGTTTTAGTATAACATGCAGTGCACTATAGTTTCGGTGATAAGGGACGTTTTTATGAAGAAAAAAACACCATTGATTGTAGCAACGCGGTACAGTGTGGGCTTTACCTCAATTGGTCTCTACAATTTATTTTATATAGCACCTAGCAATCGATAAATGAACTAGAAATGGTATGTTTTATATTGCATACATAAATAGGGTGCATTGTTAGAGCATATCGGACAACTTGTCTTGGGAATTAAAACCCAGGGCCCCATATTACTAAGATCGATGGCTAACATTATCGCCAATCCTACCTTGCCAAACATACACCTCGATGGCCAACCGATGGTCAAACTGGCCACTGTTGGCCATAATGCTGACCATAATGTCTTAGTAATATGCCACCCAGGTCATTTTCCGGAAAATTTAATATAATGATCTCAAAGTGTTGTGGAACATATTTCAAACTTGAAAATCGGGGATCACCGTGCAACCTTTTGATGTAGAGACTAATATTATGATAATATTATGATAGAATATATAGAAATTCTATCATAAGTAATTTTTAACATAGTAAAACTCATGTCATCTTGTTCAAACTTTCACAGAATGCAGCAAACGTATAATACTACACATTTAAGTTTTAAAAACTATCGGTCAGCATCCTTGTTTTTGACAGAATTGAAGAAAACCATATTTTTCAGTACATAAATCAAGCAAATGAAAATGAGCCCAATGTACCTATTGTGCTAGGTCAAACTAGACGAAACTTAAACTTTCCTCATTTGGATTTGGAACATACCACAAAGAAACAATTTAAATGGATAATAGTGAATATTGAGAAATCACCAAGTGGCGTGTATTGTAGGATATGCCTTTAAGGGCAATTCAAATCTTAAGGAGATTAGCAATACGTATTCATGCAATTTCATTTTCAAACGTTTCTTACCTCATCTCTATTTGTGAAGGTGTCATGGTTGACATAGGTGAACAGTCTTTTCGTCGGCCTGGATTCGCCTTCCCTGTCAATTGTAAAAATATGAACTGAGCAAATCAAAGTTGAATTCAGATAACTAAGAAAAAGGAAAAGATATATAACGATATTGTTAAAAAAGATCTGTTGTATGACATGGTAGAAAAGTTAAGGTGAATGAGCAAATTTCTTCTGTTTTGTTCGAAAGGTGCTTTCAAGCGGCACCATCGTGGAGAAAGTTTCAATCTATGATCTTGTCAACTGTTATTATCTGTGCGTACTTATGCACACACCCGTTTCTCAATAAAGAAATAGACAATAATAGATAATATTTTACAGGCGACACAATGGATAGCGAGTGCATTACGTCATCAGCCGTCAAACAATGGGTAATGGTTCACAGTGGCCTCATTCATTTTCAATGGGGACTTCGTAACCCATGGGTAAGAAATTGGAGTGTAGTTTTCTCTTTGGATTTATATTCATCTCAGGAATAACGCTTTGGGACGTAAAGGGGTCAAGAATTTCGGAAAAATCCGTGAAAATCCGATGCCTGTATCCCTCTTCCACCTACAAGCGGAGACCCTGGTCTATCAGAGAAAGGCTGCACTATCAATGTATGGAATGTTCGTAAAAAATCTGAGAAAGTATACCACACACTACATGTCACTATGAAGCGACAGTTGATGACATTTGGATTTATAGTGACGTACCCAAATATACACTGACACTAGGGAACACATATCGAGTATTGATATTCTATACACTAACAGTACATACCGGTATGGTCGGGTTTCGTTGTGGTATTGTCGTTCAAGTACTGTTTCACAGTTGTCTTCAATCCGGTATAATTCTACTTCTCTCTGGATAAAAAGGTATTAAAGATATACATTTACATCAACACAACCGTTCCAAATGATGTCTTTAGATGTCTTTTACTTATTTATTATTGTCCGTTGTATTTTTTTCATAGTCTGTTTTGTTTGTTTGGGTAGCTTAACGTCCAATTTCTAAATCACCAAAATGTATCTCGTGATATCTACATAAGTTCATTACAATAGATCTTTTTCCAGATGCCAACAGTAACCATTAATTACTTGGTCATGCAAATTGGCCAGCCAAACACCTACACAGCAACGTATTATTTAGCATCATCTCTAGAATATCTAGTAACTACAACATATTCTTCGATATCGCAGCTCCAATTTTGTAGGTTAGAAATGCATATCTCCCAAGTAATACTTCAGATATGGTCTAGATAACACAGGAACATTGCACATGGCTGCACAGTAACACATGTGCAGGCCTGGCCAGCAGATACCTATCTTTATCTATGTGAAACCGAGACAATTATCAACTAGATAGTCCAAATTCGATAAGGCTAAAAAAAGTTATGTTTCTGGTCACCTGACCCAAAAACCTAGCTAGGGACTTTGGGGGGGGGGGGGGGGGGGGGTATTTTTTCTTATCCATTCCTTCAGACAACAATTCCCCATCTCGTTTTGTAGCATGTACAAATAGAACTATATTTGCAACATGTTGGGTGAAACTAGGTTTCAGATAAATGAGGCGACATAAGTCAGATCCTCAACTCTGTGATTAATCTAAAAAAAAAAGAAAACAACGTTTCAGATAAACATAGTTCATGATATCTGATGTACATACCTGTGAGAACACTTTTTCTTGCCACGAAAATGTGTACGTTTCGACATCTTTCTGTCCACCAAAGTTTTGTCGCATTTTGATTTGTTGCATTTCCACATTTCCTCCAGCCTCCTTTTCTATCTGTGCTTGAGGAACTATATTGGCTGATGTTACTCGTTCCAATGTGATTCTGGATAAAGTATAAATGCAAGAAGAAACAAATTGAAATTTTAGAATAATATTTAAAATCAAACTGAGTGTATATAACTTGATCCAAAGGATGGTGAGCCTCCTGGCTTCACTATCATAAGCATTTATGACGCAATTACGTATTACGTAAGAGCTAGCAGACAGTTTGCTGTGACCCTGACTTAAACTTGCTCAAGTCTTTGATTATGAACATTCATTAAATGATTTAACACAATCAGAATAAAGATTACTAAAGTATGTATCCTTCTCTGACTCGCCCATGAATCAAAGACTTGTCCACTATGAACCAAATCTCCTGTTCATGGCCCCAAGCCACTGCCTGTAACCATACACTTTCTCCTACCCCTCCCCTTCCCCTCCTCCAATTCCCTGGCCGCCTGTGTTGTCATAGCAATAAATTTCGCCTGCTCCTGACTGTGACTCGATTGAGATCAAAGTGAGAGTGTATCAATCTACCAGCAGATATCCTGACCAGTAGCCAGGATATCTGTATGGAGAATGTTGGGAATGCTGGAGCTAAATAGCGCCAGAAATCCGACACCATTACCGATTGTACCAGTCCCTGTATCCCAACAAGGAGGGTAGCCATTGGATGTAGGGACTGGAGCCAGTCTAGCCCTGACTGTTCTAAATACACCAAACGAGAGTTAGTTGTGTTGTTGTTTATCGCACTCTGGCAAAGTCGCATATTACTGCGAGAAGCGATGCCGAGTGCAGTGATACGTGACTTTGCCAGAGTGCGATAAACAACACAACTAACTCGAGTTTGGTTTAGAATTTATCCTACCCTGTCTAAATTACTTCAGCAAATTAAGAAATAACATAAAACTCACTGACAATCAGTGATAATCATCGGTTGCTTTTCAAATGACGTCATTTGACAACTGTATCCCACGAGAGCGATAAATTTCATTTTCCTGCACCATAGACTAAATACAGTCCGCTATTGTTAAGCCTATGGAGTTTTTTATTAGGGGTAGGATAAACTACAAACTTTCGCAGAGTAAACATTGGTTTAATCGATCTCTTCTAGGCTCTATTCTTTATCTCATATCATCTATGATATAAGGGTATCTGGATGCCCCACTATGTAGCCGGCACGCCTCGGTTTTCATCGGGTGACGAGCAGACTCTACACTTTTTACAAAATTGATGTCAGAATTTTGTCAATAATTGACGTAGGAACTTTGAAAAACATCAATAGATAGCTAAAGCTGTGCAAAAAACAGTTTGTCGGTTTATATTTTGATTCATATTAGGCAATATATGATTATCTGTCATTGTTTGTTACGTGGTTCGCCATGATTGCGAGAGTGTCAACTCCCGTAAACCAAGTGGCGTGGCGTCCAGTATTCGATATAATTATGCTCTGAGGTTTACATGGACCAAAGTAGTGATTTCCATTGAATTCATCACCAGGAACTGGACTTATACACATATAGAAAATGCATATGATATACTGAAAAGTTCCATACCGACATTATCTGCGAAAAATTGCATATCATGTTGAATAGTCAAAATTTGTATCCCAATTTATATGGATGAGAAAGATTGACAGATCCAGTATTAATAGATGAAAATAAAAGATATCAGTTTCACAATTTCCTGTAAAACTGCAGGTAAATCAATGCATTAAAATATACACCGGTATCACATGAAACGTTTAAAAGGGATTTGTGAAAAAAGACCTTAATTATCATGGGAGATATTTCTGTGCTAAATAGCCACACCCCCTTCTAAAACATGCCTCCAACGAGTGAGGTGCACTGACAGTATTTCTATGATATGCACTGTATTGGGAGTTTGGATTATGTCCCTTAATTAGTCTTTAGGTTGCTAGATCACTATCTTATATTCTTAAGCGTTATCCTTAGTTGCCCAATGACACGAGGTAGAACTACTTGTTTAGCAGGGTCACAGGGACACAGTGACCTCACATCCCTGTAACCTGAGAGGAGGAAAGATGAACAATGTAAATGAAGTTATATGTATTTTAATCTCCTGAGAGCAATCTGTGAGTTACAAAAATCATGTATGCACAGTAGTCAATGTAATTCAATTTGTAGCTTTCTCACTCTTCTTATTTCTACCAAACTCCATTTCAGTATAATCAATCAGGTATGTTCTGTGCGGTTGTACAACCCGTTAAGGCAATTTTCAAAGTGATATGTCCATGATTGTTCAATAACAATTTTCTGCAAGATTCGCTCATCAGTTTGGTCATTCCAAATGTTCACTCATATTTCTTATTACACTCCTTTCCTGCTTCAGTTTGTGATGACATTATCCATGTTCAGTTCTTATAAGTCCTTATCCACTCTGTGTAGGCCTTACTCTCTAATTGAGAGACAGTTACTCACACGTCGGTCAGTAAGCAACTCAGAGGTGATGGCTTCACACGGTGAATGTTCATAGTAGGCGGCTCCACTCTGCACAGGGTGAAGCCTCTGACGCCTAATCCTAAACTTTACTCCAGCGAGGAGCAGGTTTGCTCAGCTCTTCTAGATCTTAAGACTCATACCCAAGTGCTGCTTCTCTGCAGAGCAGCAGAGGTATACTCCTTAGCTGCTTACATCAGCAATTCACGTGACCATCCATTTCCTTATATAGGTGATCGCTCTAGTAGCAACTTCCTGCTAATGCCCTGTTGCTTTGTATTCTTGTGTTCGGTCACACTCTTATTGCTAATATCATAAACACTTAGAAGAGTAACATAATCTTGGACGAGCGCGTAGTGCAGATAAGATATTAGCATCATTCCTACTATGACTGCAGCTTATCTCTAATCTACACATTTTTATTATTATTATAGATCGCTATGTACTTGTGGCTTGTTAGAACTACAATTCCCCTTCAGTAAATTACAAATTAAGTACCTCGGGTAATCATATATTGTGAGGTTTAGACGACAAAACCCCCATGGACTGGGTCATCTTTCCACTTGGGAGGGGGCGGGGCAACCAATGTTATACCTCAATACATCGATCTGTCACCAGCTAAGCTCTTCTAAATTTGTAATGGCTGTATCCATCTGACTGCCCATCAAACTTTCTTTAGTTTACACGACTACTACTTCTAGACGTTCTAGATCTAGACTCTAGTACTAGTAGTACGTTTGGGTTGTGAGCCATAACTAAGTCACATTGGCATCATCTCGGTGTAAGTAAATGCTGTAATAATCGGCCTACAGTAGAGGGACACCATCTAAATAAAATTTTAACAATCTAACTTGTTATTGACATGTTCATGTGACCACAGTGTCAGTGACTTATTTGTTATCACTGTTATTCATTGTACCCTATAGTGTAGGCTGTACAAGCCCTGACAAGAAATATTGAGATCTCGACGCGGGACGAGTTTCGGATGGCTTCTCTGATGCTTGTGAGAGCAGCAAAGGTGTCAATATCGCATTCTTAGAAAGTAACATCAAATCTTTCAATTTCACTAAAAGAATACCTGATTTTAAGGTGTTTGATTGCGTCAAGCGACCGATAATAAGCAGCGCCATAGTCTGGTTCGTGCAAGTCCGCCATCGCGAATGCCTCGGTATTTACATGGCACGGGGCAAAAAATGAAAACATTGAATTTATTAAAGAAATCTGTCTATGGTTGAAATACAGTACATTTCAAATTGGAGATTCAATATCAAAGACAACCCTACTTAGTGGAGATTTATTCATATTATAACACACAATATAATTCTAAATAGGTCAGCCTTATCATCCAATCACAACATAGGATTTCTTCAGTCCGTATAACGAAACGTCCTTGACGTCATACATGATGGAAAAGTAAGGTCATGAAGGATGTCGAGTAGACCACCAAATGAAAGGTAATTAATCGATTCTTTCTTGCATTTAACACCTTATACAGTCTATTGTCATGGAAGAGGAATATCAAGGTGTAAACCATCTCGGATTTTTATTTGATAATCGGCAAGGGTACGATGCCCTGGGTGCAAATATTATGACCTACTTCTCGTACAGAACGGTCAGTTGCATGCAGATGTTTTGTGTGCCTTGGCGCGTAGAACTTGAATTCCTTCACTTGTAGAGAGTGTACTACAGATTTGCCTTAACTTCATTCCTGGAAAAGAACATAACCTTCGAACCATATAAGATCTGATTGTCTAGTATTATTTTACACTATATAATCTTTACATTAATGATACAGATGCAACTGACGAAATCGTCTGATGTAAAAAGGTTGAACATTTTCAATTCGATTTCCTCAGACTGAGTCAGGATTTTCTACTGAGAAACAGGAACGCAAGTGTCAAATGCTTCCTGGGTATTGATCTAGATCTAGACTTTGTTTGACAATCACAATTATTTTACCAACAACCTTGTAAAAGAAAATACTCACTTACAAAATCAGTAGCTATTTAAGGACGACTAATGGATTTGACATCAGTCAAAAAATTAGCAATGACATCTACCAACCTCGTGTCATGAGTTAGCTTATCTGTCATTGTAATGTAAAGGTAAACTCACAAACATGATGTTGATAAGGCATTACCAAATAGAAAGGTGTTATATATAGAAAACTAGCTCTTGGGTGTTCAACTCAAAATTGAGATAAATTATCTAAGGGTATTCTTACACTCTGCCTTATTGAAAAAATGATGAAAAATCATACTTCGCCTAGGTACTTGAGTCCAGTGTCAAATCAAAGAGAACACAAACGCCGTGTCTTACAATTACATGATTATTCCGATTCATATACTAGATCTAGATCTAGTTTTAGATGTTCAAATCAGGCATATGAGCCCAGCAGTAGGGACACCAAACTGAATCATTAGCTCCACGTGTATAAGCATTAGAAAGAAGTACCGGTATTACTTTTTTTTCCAATGCTGAAATTACTGGACATTGTAGATTGCGAAACCCTTGGAGTGGGTGTTTCATCGTAACTATGGCGATGGTGTGTGAACTGTTGCCTCTAGACAAAGCATAACGTTTATGTAATTATTCCCAAGCTTTCATGGGAGGGTATTCTTCGTCAGGTCACAGATTGATTGCGAAGAAATACGTTGCCTGTTGCCAGGTCCCTTTAAGGTGTTTTTAAACAGTCGCATATTGCTTCGCACAGTCTATGAAACTCATATAATCTATTTATTGATTACTAGCTATGTATATAGCATCCTCGCCATTGACATTCTTTACCTTCTGCTCTAAAATATGCACTCTATTGACTCGGGGCATCAGTAGACACGTGGTGCTTTTTGTTGGATGTTCAAATTATTTATGATACAGGTCACAAACACATCATATCTTACAACCTTATTTTGTTTATTCATTTGGATGAATTGTGCATTTTAGCTATTTGAGAACCATACATCTCCAATAATGCATGGAACTGTGTTGCAAGTAATAACAGCTATTGACAAAGGGTCTCATATGTAGGGATGTTATCAGTGAACAAAGTAAATACCCGAACATATCAAATGATTATTGTTTGGGGGCCATCCATAAAGTATGTACGCACAATTTCTGAAAATTTTGACCTCCTACCCCCATGGACACACACCCTCTCAATCTTGTTCACAATAGAATAAATAAGGAGCATATGTTTCTCGTGTCTAGGTTCCTATTTATAGGCTAAGTTGACATTGAAGTTCGTTTTACGGGGACAACAACACATGCAATGAGGCTTAGTCCAACTTAAGTTTGTCTAGTTTCCAATATAGTGCACTTTAAGACATCAGCATTAATGTCACTGCACAGTTTTACACAGTTTTAAATCACTTGATGTAAAATACGACACGAGATATTTTTTTTACAAATAGCAGAATTGTCGGTAGGTGTTGTTCGTGCAGGCTCTGACCCAGTCTCCCATGTCTCAGCTGTGAAGACACAGTAAACACGTGGCCGTTCTCACTGTGGGAAACACTAGATGACTTCCCGCGTTATTTGAGTAAACGACTCCCGCCCTAACCATGTGTTAGCAGGAAGCCTGACTTCCTACCCTCCTCCTCCAACTCAGAAGACTCTACTGAGTCTCAGGTTTAACCAGTAAGCATCCCTTGCATTCTTTTTTTCCTGATCTGCACTCCGCCCTCGAAAGCTGCGCCAACAACTTTCGCCCGACCTAGAAGTGGCGGCCAGCGACGAGCCGAGCGCAGACGGCGCGCTCTTATTTTGTGTGTATTTTTACTGCATACTTGGGTCGTCTTGGGCCGGGAGCACTAGTCATCATTCTGCGTGTGAAGTAGAGCATGACGCATCACTGAGACGGGATGGTGTGTGGAGAGGAGGCGTGGGGGGGGGGGGGGGGGACCCTGATGACTCGTTTTCTTTTCTAGGTCAAGCCCCCACCCCCCACCCCCAACATACACACACACTGGGGCCGCTTCATAGCCTATAGTTGTGATGGTTGAGTGGGTCTGTGTATTTATGTCGGGAGGCCCGGAGGAGGGAGGGAGGTTATTCATAGGATAGTGGGAACAGGGACGGTACATTATACGTACTCTGTGTGCTTACCTGGTTTAACAGGCAAAAAAAGATAGGCGGCGCCATCGTACGACATTTAGCACAGTGTGCCAGTGTACATGGTGTCCCACATTGGCAGTGAACTGGAAAGCCAGGAACATGTTTATAGTCTGTCTTCTGACAGGAACCTGAACGCACAGAGCTCAGCGTATGGCCCGTTTTACCTGTACACGGAGGTCATGGTAGACTGTCTCTGATGTGCATGGCATACACTAGCTCAGCCCTTACAGGGTTGGTGATTGATCAATACTGTTTATACGACAGGATCACTTACTTTTTTTAGAGCGTGCTTGCCCGCACTATATACATCATCTAGATACCTACAGGTTAGAGTGGTCACATATATACACTTTCAGCATGCTGCCATAAAACTATCCCTTCACTATCTGAATGCTATTCACTGTGATAGTGTGAAAGGAGCAGGGTGCCAGTGTCTCAGGGTCTTAGAGGCATGCTCAGCTGACCATGACCAATCACTAGAGACCGAAATACAATATACCTCATTGACCTATTGGTGCTTGACCTTGATATTTTTTGGATCCTAGACTTAGGTGATTGCAGAAATAACAGGTTGACTGGGTTCCATTAGCTTACAGAAAACTATCCATAGACTGAATGTAACTCACACCTTTTAATTGTTATTCATGTAGAATTGCACGCTCATTCATCTATGATGAACATTCTATTTGCTCCTAGTTCTTTCTAGAAAGCACCCTACATATATTAGCGGGGGTTCTACATGAATACTAGGAGTTGATATTCAGTAAACATACACACATTTATCAGAGCGTGACTACTAGATCGTGGAACCTTACTTTATAAACGAGTATTTAGAGGTAATTTCCCGGTGGAACTTCTCTTCTTCTTAAGCTCAGCCATGTTGGATTATTCTAACACAAGCGTATCCTACAAGTGAATCAGCAGGAGCAAAACGAATCTGGGGCAAATTATTACTCTGCCAAAAACAACCTGCTGCCAGTAATTACAGAATTACCCGAGTTATTCAGCTTCCCTTGTTTATCCACTTGCCCTTCCATTAGATAACTCAGTACTGAGCACTACTTCGATGGAATATCAAATACATGCAATTTACATAACGAAGTAATAGACCTTTTTCCGTTGTGCTGAAAGTGAAGCTGGCTTCATAGATGCCGCGGCCGGGTTGTCCAATCATCTATGTTGCAACGTATTCTTTTGCATCCAATGATTGGGTGAGTCAGATTAAATCATCTATAATACCTGTTTAGATCATCTCCAGAGGAGCACCATTGATTGAATCGTAATCATTGGTAGTCTCGCTCCGAGTTGGGGGCTTGAGCATGCATATATTGCCTCAGTTATACCTCAGATATGGTAAAGATAACACAGGAACACCACATGTGGCTGTAGAATAACACATTGGCAGGCATGTGTATAATATGCATGTACCGATCTATGAAAAATCCAGAGACAATTATCGACTGTCAAGTTTATACAACCCAGACTTGTACTAGCTTTGTACTAGCAGTTATATCTCGTGGAAAACTTGCACTGACAACCACCGTTGAAACGTTAAATGTGAATTCATGCTTGGAAACGGATTGGTACTGAGCTACACTGGCCAGTGTTTGATCGAGCGACGCCTTAACTAAGCTACTCACCGCTAGACTACACCGAACGGTGAAACCACAATTCACGAAGGGCCCGATTCCACAATTACTAGACATAGTGAGTTCAAGTCCGAGGCACAAAAATTATACATAGAGATAATATTTCAAGGGGGAGTTACAGCGATAAGAATTGGAGTACCAATGAATGTTTTCACGTATTTGTTTATTCGCACATATATAAGTGAAATATCATATCAAGACCGTACCAGTGGTTGTATTGTCATCTATAACCACACATCGGGTAAGGGAGCGGGGATTAGGCATAGCACTGGTGGTTTATGGTACGCTCGCCGTGTGTGAGCTCACTACACATGGAACATAACAGGCATGTGATGAAAGTAGACCAGAATATGGTGTAAAGGGCTGTAAGCCGGTAGCACTAGCTCGATCAGTGTATTCTGTGGCGACCAGTGGCAGATATGTCCCCAGGCCTACGAAACGAGGTGGTTTTATTTACCCTCACCAAGGCAAGGGTGCAGGCCTAGACGTGGTCAGCGTGCAACCCAATCACTGCCTTCTCCATCGTGAGAGCAACTTTAAAACTGTCAGATTAGTTGTTAAAGCACCACAGCAGTCTCTTAAACTCCTTGTCTATCATCTTATCGGTAGTAGACATTCGTCCTGAAAAACTCACCCAAGTCAAATAATCATTGAGATACATGTAGGTATTTACTGGTTAACGCTGTTGTTATAAACCCACAAAGACATGTCTTACAGGCCAATTATATCGGAATCGTTTAGCTGCGCAACATAATAAATACACTGATTTTTATTACAATATTGCCCTTGATCGTCTAACCACTTAAAGTGACTAGAGTAGACAAATAGAACGCTTGTTATATTTAAGAGAAAGGCATTCTTTCAAAAAAATGTGGCTCACCTAGGAACTCCTGACCAGATTTTGATAAACACTTAACGTGGGTCATTGAGGCAAAAAGGTTCCTGGCTTAATCTGATAATTGTCTACAAGGACTACGTCATTTGGAGCTATTATATCGGTGCGGTCCTTTGAAGTTGACAGCGCATGAGGGATAAACACGTATGATGGATAAACACGGATCTATTATCGGGCAGACAGCTCGAGATTCCAGTGTGACCTAGATGTGCTATCTCGAGTGTGTGTAGATAAGCCGTGTGGATGGATTGGCAACAAACAGAAAGCTTGATGATAATTTTATGGCCACTTGAGATTGATTCTGATCACCCCCATCAGGTGCTATCAATATACAGCAACTTTGCGGTATATAAACAGGCGATATGCATATTGTAGTTTGAATTGGAAATTTTAAACCCCCAGCTTGGAGATCGGCTACATGTATCTATAATTTAGTCTGGCTCACTACCTAGGTTCTTCTCTCCATGATCTTAGAGTTAATGTAGGATCCAAGGTATCAGTTTGTACAAATAAATATATTCGGAGTCAAGTATCTCTGGTAAGTGGTATCAGTGGTATATACGCATACTTAACACAACAAGATGTAGTAAATAGTACCTCCAACTCAGAAGAAAGAGTACATGGATAATAAACTATGGTTTTGTCGACAGGGGGGCGTAAACCACGAGTGGTTGACGCGTAGTAATATACGAGCGCTGTCAACCTCGGGTTGTTTACAGAGCCGCCTGTCCACAAAAGCATCGTTTGTTGTATTTATTATCCATCTTCTCAAGCGAATCTAACTCAGTAATTGCCATATTTAAAGGGTATAACAATAGGGACTATTTCGTTGCTCTTTAGTACAAAGGGACTACTTTCTCGTATACCATGGCTTTGATGCCGTATACCACATATTTGAATCCGTATACTACAGTTATGGTATCTGACAGGTTTTATATAATGGATATTGGTTTACTCATACATTTTCAATGGGGTCTTTGTATATGGTGGATAATAAAAGACTGTAAAAAACGGTTTAGGGCGCCCAATGTGGACTGCTGTATTGAAGGTTTCTTACGTTTCGACCATATTCGGGTCTTCTTCAGGGCACAACTACAAAGAACATCAGGAATTTTATCTCAGATTGTCCATCTCTATATCAAATAAGATACAAATCAGTATTACGAATACATATAAGTTCATGAGTGCTGGTTTAAGTCCAAGAGGTTTTCAAGGAATCAAGTTAACATAACAAGGTATGAGTGGCTTATGATAAAGGCAAAAATCTCACCCTGGTGTTGATATGGGATCTCGTATCAGCTGGGGACAGACTGCCTAGTAGTTCCTGACACGGACTGGCGGTAATTGTGTACAAATCTCTGTTAATGAGCCGATCATGTCTCGATTAAAACGAAATAAAACAGCCATTTTTCTTGATCTTTAAAGTTTGTGGTTCGTTACGCCATTCAAGTAATTACCAGGGTTACAATGTGTCACCAATTTATCTCCACTAATTAAATAGTTCATGCACGTCCACTTTACACGGTCTGTGATAAAACATGTACAACGAAAAAAAATCGGTAATCTTGGTAAACACATTCGAAATCCCTTTCATACGATTATACAGAGTAGTCTAGCAAAGAAAATGATTTTCTAAAAAGGAGAAAATGGTCTCGTAATTTGACAGCTTTAGTCCAGTGTATAAAAAGACTGACATAATTGTGTTGCGTGTTCTCATGCAATAGGCGACGTGGCAATGATGGGGGCCACAGATGGACTTTTTGACTCAAAGTTGTTCGTGATAAAAGAATCCAGTACCCACTAGACTCCAGGGGACCGTTCCTAAATCAAAGTAAACTATTCCGTGTTTTACATTTTTAATGTGAATAAAAACCATATATTGATGGTCAGCTGCTTCCAGTCACACTGTTAACAAGAAGGGGTCCATTATTTTGCCATGCCCATTATGTTCACAGGAAGCTAAACATAGACTAATGACATTATATTATTATGACTTGATTTAGAATCCGCGCCCTTTAATCGTCAAGGCACCTCCGGTATTTTTTTTCAGGATAGCATCGGTTTAGTGTAGAGGTGTTCCTGCCTCGTATCTTTAATCAGTAAAATATGTAGTCCATGAAGCTACCAACAGATCTAGAGAAACAGTCCTTGACAATATTGCCCGAAATATCACCAGAAACCATTTTATTGTACGCTATCGTGAATAAAGTTCACCTAAAGAACAGGTCCTTCCGGATATCTAATCAGTTTGAAACAGTTGGCCTTGCACCCCATTGATTCTGAAGAACCTGTTGACCCGCATATATAATTGTGCTTGCATAATTGTGTCAGACAAACTATTAAGAAGTTGGCTGCTTTCCAGCAAGACCTATTCTTGAGGTGAGCGAGTTGGTCGTAACCTAAATTATCTGAAAGGTGGCGGTCAGCCTTGAATACATCAGTGAGGGAAGCTGGTCTAGTATTACTGGCACATGAGTGATTAGAGTAAAGCCTCTTTATTAACAAATCCCCAGGAATAGAAGATTATTTCCTATTAGTTTCGCGCTAATGGATATAGGTTTATTTAATCCATTTTGTTACATCAGTCATCTTTTGGCCCCCTGCACTGGACCAGCAGACTTTATTTGTTTGCAGATTAGATGACAAATAACCATCTCGTGATATCACTTTGTCCACTAATGCTAGAAACACATGTTGATATTTGGTCTGCGTAGGCTGAATGTACGAGGTAGCGCCAGTCATTTACATGCACTTATATTAATCATTGTTGGTACCAGGCAAAAAGCCCTCTAGCTGCAGCCGGAAAAATTATATATAAATTATATATAAATTAATTATGCGTAGGTTGAACAGACAACAGTCCAGGTGTTAAAACATCTATTAGATCTGTAAGAACTATTGGGATTAAGAGAGGAATAGTACGATATGATAACTGCTGATTGCAATTTGAATTAACGAAACTCTCCCATATATCATAAATCCATTATTTTCCAAGTCCTTGGCAAAGGCAGACTTCCTGTCGAAAGATGTAGGACAGTTTAAATGAATGACAACAACAATAAAATATATCGACGCAGAACTAGTTGTGAACAGTACTCGGTTAGTGGTTGATGGCACGTTTCCTGAAGCGACGTAAAATCAAACAAACAAACCAATCCTCTTTCCGCAGTAGGTGTTTTCCAAGTAATAAGAACCATGAATTGAAATGTCGACCGATTTTACAAGCAGATTCTGGCTAAGCTATTTTTCAAGACAGGTGAAATGTTGCATTGTGCTCTGTTATTGGATGTTTTGTGTTTGTCCGTCGTAATTGATCTCATTATTCCCCGCATTAAATGCCTGACCGTATGAACTTCCATTTTTACTTTCACGGTTGATGGGTCAATTGGTCGTAGCCGAGTTTCCACACGAGTTTGTTCCCTTGACTCTGATCTCGTTTATTGTTCTACATTCAGTATTTTCTCGAATTCAAAAAAAGAAAAAGTGGGTAATGGGGTACGACGTGTCTTTCATCAAATCCTTGCCCACATGTAATACCATGAGGGTGGTTTTGGCCTGAGAAATCCAGGTCAACTATTGACTGTAGAACCATCCCAAGGCGCTATTAACGCTATGTACGGCCAGGGTGAAGGTCGTGGTTTGCTCTGAATGCAGTCATTGGCTGCTGTGTCAATCCATCCCTTATATATTCCTTAAATGGCAATGAAGGCTGAGGGACAACATCATGTAGGGTGGGAGCAACAGCGTACTATAACCCAATCAGTCTGAGTAATGCATTGAGGCACTCTCAGGCAGGGGACGATGAATGCCTTGAAGCACACCCATGCAGGGGACGAAGAATGCCTCCAGGTATTTTTTGGGGCCATTACTACAAATGATACTTTATGTTACAAATATTCGTAGACTTTCTTAAATTTTTCATAATAATTGAAAAAAACTATAGGCATCATTATTCAGTGTAAGTGTTCCATATTCAACTAAGGCAATGCATATCGAATGCATCTGGTGGAGGGGTGGGGAGTTAGCTCAGTCGTTAGAGCACCAGACTTGTAACCCCAAGGTTGTAAGACTTTGTGGGTTCGAGTCCCACCCCCAGCAGTGGTAGATTTACTGCTATAACAAAGGCCATCCTTCTCATACCATGTCTATGTGGTGTGGGATGTAGAAGAACTCTCACCCCGGTAAAAGTGTAGGGGTGAGATATTTACCTGAATTCATCACATAGATTCGATCACCACCCTCGTGGTGTAAAAGAACCTTGAGAAAGTCTGGAAAGGACCTATAATGATTGACTGGACGTAAAACAAACCAAACAAACTAAAGCATCTGGTGGGTAACGTCCGGTACCATTGCCATAGGAGCATCGTCCACTGGGGGAATATTGCTACATATATGTAGGACTTTGCACGTGGGCCTTCTGCTAGGAGGTCGGACTGAAAGTGTTAAGGCCACTTATTTGCTACCTGCCGCCGAGATGGCGCCAGCATCTGGGGATGTGCCGTATAAGGAATGAGTAGCTCACCTCTTTGTTGAGCAGCTCACAGCTTCAGCCAATTCCACAAGACTCAGGCAGTGGGCGGTGCTGCCCTCAGCGACACATGCTCCACTTTCCCTTGTTCCTACCTCCATCTTTCCCACTTTTCTTCAATTACCTTAAATTACTGTAATGACTCGGTGAAATAACCTACCAGTGGTGGGGGGAAAGAAGAGTCCGGGCTACGGAGACGACTTTCCGGGGCTAATTCGCCCAGCTGAGGTGCGACGTCTGACATTTGTTTTAGTGTTTACATTCGGTGCGCGGGGAGAGACCGCCGCCTTTTTGCCCATAACAATTGTCTGCTTTGACGCTGACATTCAACGCTGACCGGGCCGGCGGAAAAACCCAGATAGCGGCCCCAACCAGGACGCCGCCTGATATTTCCAATTGTTTACAGTGCACAGACCGGCGACTGATATTTGAAGTAACATGCAGAGTGTAAGGCAAACAAATATCAGGCGGCCGACTACAAACGGAGTACGCGCAATTGAGCTAATCATGGAGGAGGGCGATGCCGGGCCTCTTGACTCGGTGACATTCAGAGATCTAGGCCTCGCTTGTTGGTGCCGTGTGACGGCCTTCCGTGCGGCCACCAAAAACTGCCACCACGCGCACTCACCGCCCAGCGTAAACAATGACCGGAATTTCCGCCAGGCACTCTCCCCGGCCATGTGCCACCTTTGCCCTCTCTTCGCAAAGGACACATTAAATAATGGCAGAAGATAAGAAAAGAAACAAAGGAAAAGAAACAAGCAACTAGTGGAAAAAGAGGAGGAGGAGGGAGAAAAGAATAGGGATATAAATGAGATGAGTCTGAGTTGTTTACCTGGGAATCGGATTAGTTTGTTTCGACGGGAGCTCGTTTTGTTGCACGCAGACGGTCATTGTCTGTCAGGCTGATTTGCGTTTCATAACACGAGTTCCACATCTAGTTAAATTAGATGGTGATTAAGCTGATTCACTTATTAAGCTTTCGTCTCTTTAATCGAATTGACATGGATTCATTTGGAACTCTCCAAGTAGGGTGCCCATATTCTCTTGATTGTGATAATCTAGAATTGGCATTTGTCTTACACTGAACTTTTTTTTTTCAAGTATACTTGAGCTATACAATATACTAAGAGTCCAAATGGTAGAAGAACGACGAACTCCATTATACTCAAATAAATCAGATGACTCCGGCAATTTTCACTAACAGAAACTTTATTCCTGAGCAAGAGACAGAGATATACCAAGAGATAGAAATACAGTAGTATGAAGTAAGTTGACCACAAAAAGCCAAACTCGTTCAATTTAAAATTCAAAGTAGTTTATTAATGATAGAGGTATGAGTTGCAGTATTGTCAATGAGATGAGTGATGTATGGTTCTTAAAATAACTCAACGTTTCGATATAATTTATATATCTTCGTCAGGAGTAGTATAGATAGAAATACATTTGTATTCCAAATAAACTTTTGGAAAATAGGCCTTTCTGGGAAGAGCTGCTTTGTCTCACCCCTGGTAAAAATCTAGCCATAGGAATAACAAAGTTATACACAACAATAACCCACGTCAAGTGACAATATTATGGCATGGTCTTGGCAGAATGATGTAAAATCCCATCATGATCGAATGGCCAATCAGTGGCCAAGATTTCAGAGAGCAGACAAGACATCAACATGGAGATTTGAATGTTCCTAACTGGATTTGCATAGTAATTTGAATTATTCTCATATTGCGGTGCTATTCTACTATCCATGAAAGAGGTGAGACAAATCCAGTACCATACTCAAATCGTAAAATAGCCAAATCTCCACTCATTTGGATGCGTCATAATCATCACCTGGCTTTGCCTCGATGACAATTGCGGTGCATCTAAACTTGTGAAATATTGTCTATTTATGCTATTCTTGATGCAGTTTTATATAAATACAGTTATGATTAGATAGGCATAAGGATCATTGCAGTCATATCCTGACCAGTCCTGGTCCTTCAGTATTGTCCCATCCGAGTCGTCGTGTTTCTCCCATCCGACTTTATCGTGTATCATAGAGTTTATAAAACAGAACCTGTATATATTTACATATGAAGATTTTCTTACAAATAACGCAAGTCTCCTGACCACTGACCCGTTTCGTGCGTGGTCATTCGCCACCTACATTTTGAGTATTGTTTAGAAGAGAATTTTTTTAGTATTGTGTGTAAGACGAGCGATCGGATTTAGCGACTGCTGACCATGTGGCTGTGGTCATTTAATTCATTCGTGCATTTTTTTTTACTTTACCAATCGGGTAACCAATGTTTTCCTCTACACCCCACCAGGAATACGGGGAAACCCCTGAAGGCTAAATTTGTTTACCCCATATACATTTTCAGTATTATTTAGAAAAAATATATTTTACATTTTTTTTATATTTGACATTTTCAGTATTATTTAGAAAAAATATATTTTACATTTTTTTTTATTTCAAAGGTCGGGTAGTCTAGCCTCGACCAGCGTGCTGTGGCCTTGGCCAGCGTGTTGTGTCCTCGGCCAGCGTGCTGTGGCCTCGGCCAGTGTGTTGTGCCCTCGACCAGCGTGTTGTGTCCTCGACCAGCGTGTTGTGTCCTCGGTCAGCGTGTTGTGTCCTCGGTCAGCTTACTTTGTCCTTGGTCAGCGTGCTGTGTCCTCGGCCAGCGTGTTGTGGCCTCGGCCAGCTTTATGTGGCCTCGGCCAGCGTGTTGCGTCCTCGGTCAGCGTTTTGTGTCCTCGGCCAGCTTGCTTTGTCCTCGACCAGCGTGATGTGGCCTCGGTCAGCGTGTTGTGTCCTCGGCCAGCGTGATGTGGCCGCGTATGACTTGTATGCCGCCAACTGTTGGTGGATATAGTCTAGTTCCGGTTACATGGTGACCACCTGAGACGCAGCCTTCCGCCTCCGCCATGTCAGCGCGGTTGTCATAGCAACGATCGGCCAAGGTTTCCTTGAAGCCTACATTAGGATTTGACGGGGCGAATAGTGCTGCGCCCTAGCGGGCCTACCTCCCATGTCATTACCAAGCGGTACATTGACGCGCAAATCCTAGCCGGCTGGCAGAAAATCCCCGGGCTACCTGCACCTTCCTATTACTGCTACAGTAATTATTCCTCGAAGTAAGAAGTAAGCGGCCGTGTTTTTATTCGATAACGTCGCACGGTCGGGAGGATGGATATTAATGCAGAGAGTATCGGAGAGGCGAAGCTCAGACGAGGAAGATAAACTCGCCTATTGTGTATGAAGATATTTACAGTCATAGTTACCAACAAATGTAAAGCTAAACTTACATTATATTCATAGATCTACTTATTTATTTGCATCTCCATATATAGCGGACATCTGTAGATTGATGTCGGAGATTCACCTTAGAGATTACCGGTGACGATATTTATAGACATTAATTGAAAACATAGAGATGTTATTGGTTTGGCTCAAAAGTAAAGTTCAATTCTTAATGCCTAAAAACTAAATTGCTATTACGAGAAGCAATATGAAGCATAAGACGTTATTACTGTGGGTTCATATAACCTCGTTGTCGATGGCAATAATGTCACTGAAGTAGGCCCTATGCGTACACTTCAGCTCAAATACTAATATTGGATCCTATTTTCATTACGCTTGTCGGTCTGAAGTTAAGATAACATGAAAGAAACATAAAAACTGAATATTGCTAAACTAAACTTTAGTTTCACTATTTTTTAGTCTGAGACCTCACTATATGTACACGTATATGTGTAGTTACTCCGCCACACACCCATCCTCATCGTTAGGTATGTTTTTCAATTATGGAAACCTCCCTGGTTCTTGAAAATAGATGTGACTATCATACAGAAAGACAGCATTCCAATTTTTCATGGCAGTCCACTTTTTTCAGTAGACCTGTATTGCCTTGAAAAATACTTCCACTATTTTTCCTGACCCCAAAATGACATCCCTAAAGATAACTGTATTGAGTGTTGTTTGCGTGTCACGCTAGAGATTTGGCAAGGCAGGCGTCAGATGACAGGTACCATTCAAGTAGCAGGCTGTTTAGGCGTGAGTAGGTCATAGATACGAGACATGTAGTGTGAGGGCAGAGCGTGACATGGCATGGGTTGGTCAGAGAGAGACATACAGGATGGATGTTGAGTTAAGGTATCTATAGAGCACATGGTGTGGCCAGGTCACAGAGTAACATTCAGAGTGAGGGTAGGATGTGGCACAGTGTAGGTTGGTCACAGAGTGATCTGTAGAGTAGATGTAGAGTGAGAACAGAACATGGCACAGTGTAGGTTTGTTACAGATAGATCTGTAGAGTAGATATAGAGTGAGAACAGAACATGGCACAGTGTAGGTTGGTTACAGAGAGATCTGTAGAGTAGATGTAGAGTGAGAACAGAACATGGCACAGTGTAGGTTGGTTACAGAGAGATCTGTAGAGTAGATGTAGAGTGAGAACAGAACATGGCACAGTGTAGGTTGGTTACAGATAGATCTGTAGAGTAGATATAGAGTGAGAACAGAACATGGCACAGTGTAGGTTGGTTACTGATAGACCTGCAGAGTAGATGTAGAGTGAGAACAGAACATGGCACAGTGTAGGTTGGTTACAGGAGACCTGCAGAGTAGATGTAGAGTGAGAACAGAACATGGCACAGTGTAGGTTGGTCACAGATAGACCTGCAGAGTAGATGTAGAGTGAGTACAGAACATGGCACAGTGTAGGTTTGTTACAGATAGATCTGTAGAGTAGATGTAGAGTGAGTACAGAACATGGCACAGTGTAGGTTGGTCACAGAGAGACCTGCAGAGTAGATGTAGAGTGAGAACAGAACATGGCACAGTGTAGGTTGGTCACAGATAGACCTGCAGAGTAGATGTAGAGTGAGAACAGAACATGGCACAGTGTAGGTTGGTTACAGAGAGACCTGCAGAGTAGATGTAGAGCAAGAACATATATGGCACAGTGTAGGTTGGTCACAGAGAGACCTGCAGAGTAGATGTAGAGTGAGAACAGAACATGGCACAGTGTAGGTTGGTCACAGAGAGACCTGCAGAGTAGATGTTGAGTGAGAACAGAACATGGCACAGTGTAGGTTGTTTACCGATAGACATGTAGAGTAGATGTAGAGTGAGAACAGAACATGGCACAGTGTAGGTTGGTCACAGAGAGACCTGCAGAGTAGATGTAGAGTGAGAACAGAACATGGCACAGTGTAGGTTGGTTACAGAGAGACCTGCAGAGTAGATGTAGAGTGAGAACAGAACATGGCACAGTGTAGGTTGGTCACAGAGTGATCTGTAGAGTAGATGTAGAGTGAGAACAGAACATGGCACAGTGTAGGTTGGTCACAGATAGACCTGCAGAGTAGATGTAGAGTGAGAACAGAACATGGCACAGTGTAGGTTGGTTACTGAGAGACCTGCAGAGTAGATGTAGAGTGAGAACAGAACATGGCACAGTGTAGGTTGGTCACAGATAGACCTGCAGAGTAGATGTAGAGTGAGAACAGAACATGGCACAGTGTAGGTTGGTCAAGGCAGACTGAAAGTGTTCCAGGGAGGACAAGACAGGCGATGTGCAGGTAGAACAGGTAAAGATGACAGGGAAGTGCGCCATAGGACACACTACTAAAAAACTGGATTCACTGAACCAAACAGGAAGGACACAAGCTGAAGCCAAGCAAGGTATGATGAGAAGGACATAGACACCTGAGGGCAGTGCAGGGACAGGGCAGGGCTCTCCACACGCGCCGCCTCGCCCTGTCACACGCAGTGCTCTGTCAGCCTGCAGTGCCCTTCTCCTCGCCATCCCCCGACACGGTCACCAGCTCGTTCTACTGCCGCTGACCACAGCAGGGACTCCCCACGACGACGGATATGTTAATGAGCCGCTCATAATGCCAGAAACACACCTGAATTCTAGACCGGAAACAGTGGCGGCTGAATGATAATAATAATAATAATAATAATAGTAAAAAGACATATGAGCGCTCCAGTTATATTATTCCCAACATCACTCACGAGTTTTCTGGGAATCCTAGATTGGGCGTGGGCGGAAGCATTGCTCGGTTACAGGTGTGCGGTGTGCGGTTCCCCTCCGTCCTCCCCTACTTTGCAACCTTTAATTGGACTCAAGTTGATTAACCTTTAATATGATAGCATATATATCAAGTTACTAATCATTTGCAAGGGTCATAGAGTATGATTACAAATCAAAGCTGGTCGATCATTAGAAACGTGTTACGGGATGTACGATATTAATGCTATGCATAAACGGTCGTTCAACTCTGTTATTCTATATCATTATATACCTGTGGTCGCACCTTCCACGTATAGGGGACAGAGCCATTGTTAGTTCATGAAACAGTCACTAGGTGGTCGGGGGACAGAACCTGTATTCTGGCTCTTTATTCTTACCAAATTCAACTGTCTTGAAATGTTTTACCATGGTTCCCTTGACTATCTACACCCATCCCAGAGCAGGAAGATATAATGCTAAAATCCAGGACACGGTGTTTTTGACATGGAACACTTTATTTACATATGTGAGCAAGGCAAGAGTTGTGACATTTCCCAGTTATCACTCACTTCTTTTGCACCTCCATTTATGAAGAACACCTACTTTTTCACCTCCATTAGTGAAGAACACCTACTCGGGGGGCCTCATGGCAGCCCCCATTGATCATAGGCTATATGTCGTATACTGCTCGCTTCTACCTATGTCATATTTATGGCCGTACAACATGTACGTGGCGTACCGGGTATGTATGTGGTGGACGGTAAATGTATGGTGGGAGACCCAACAAATCGTCCAAAAGTGAAGATAAAAAAAGAAAGACTATCTTAAAGTATATTATGATAGGAAGACCAAAAGAATCAATGGGGTTTGAAATCGTCGGTCATGGTCAATGAGTTTGGAAGACGGTTCTGTCGGTATGCACCTGTTGAATGCGGCAGAAACAAGGCAGGCACTGCACCCTCGCCGACATTTGGAGGGTGGTTGTGGCCCCTAAGATTCGAGGTCAACTCTCGACTGTAGAGCCGTACCAAGGGCTAGAAAATATCATGTAAGGAGGTCAGGGTGAAGGTCGGGGTTCGCTGCGAATGCAGTCATTGGCTACTCGGTCTACTCTATTCCTTATCTGGACTTAAGGTAATGGGACAACTCCATGCTGTTTGACCACCACCAAGCGACATTTCGGAGAACTTAATTCATCGGTGCCGTCTTCTCGGGGGAAAATGGCTTTCAATCGCACCAGCGGGGCCGGGCCCGCAGACATGTGCGATGCGACGGATCTGTCGCATCGCACATCTTGGAATGTTCATGATGTGCGACGGATCCGTCATTCAGGTAGCCCCCTCTCCCTGCGATAGTCAATATTCAGCACACTGGACAGCTTCTACTGTAGTACGATGTCTCATGAAGTGTGAAGATAGAAGGATGTGGATGATATCGTAGATCTTGCACCTTTAGAATGCTGGAACCTGTCATATATGTACCTTTATTTCTAACCTGTTTTAAACATGTATAAACATATCAGAGTTTACCTTTATTGACTGGGATGAATGAAATTCAATGTAAACAAAAATTATAAAAAGGTAATACTCTGAAAGGAGGTAATTTCCCCATAGATGCAGTTGGAAGTACTGCGATAATTTCATCGCACCACTGGGGCATCCCCTAGGGTTTCCTTGCGATTGATTGCGATGGATCCATCGCACTTGGGGCCATAAATACCGCCGATGGCCCGTTTATTGCCTCATAAAATGTCTGCAACGATCGCGTCGCTTCAGTGGGGCCGGGCCTTAAGCTGTGTTATTACCCCCGAGAGGTTGTTTTGTGTCTGCATAGGGCCCGGGTTTAGCCGAGGCTCCTGTTTTTCTGTGGTTAACCGGGTGGAGCTGTGTTGTATAATATAGTGTTATTATGTAAGCAGGGTAATTTCCAGGCAACACATCGAGGCTACTCATTACAATAAACCTAACGATCGTGAATTAGTACGTTTCTATATAAAAAGAAAATTTGAGTACATATATACGGATGTTGCATATTTTCTGCCATTTATAAACCGGATTAAAAACGTAATAGAGTTCATAGAATATTTGACTTAAAAAAATATCTTCATGCTTGATTCAGAGTTGTTCTAGCCACGTCCTGCAACTGGGAATATTTGATTAGACAGCTCCAATGGCGAGACTGCTCGATGCACGAATTAAATCACTTCCAATTTGTTTACCAGAATATCCTTCTGTCTAATTAGCGCACTCTTCAGTCATGCGTTTGAATGATTCAGATTGAAGATTAGGCAACTAATAAAGGCATGTTGACTAGAATGAAGTGAGAAACATTCACCATCTCCATTAAGACTCAGATACAAGGATAAGTGTGGAATATAAAAAAACGCCACGAAATTTCATATGGTTCTTTATATTGCGTGAGTTGTCTTGGTGGAATGATATCATGAAGCGGAACTGAGTGATATCTGTAGTGAAAAGAAAAAAACGCCATGTAAACAATTATATGAAATTGAGTGGTGTTTAGATTTTATCCTCAACCATCACATGCTTTTTAACTTCATATGTCAAGTGTGGCATAGGACTATTTTATGACACAACCGTAGCAGACCGTCACACCATATTAAGTCTATGGAGATTTATATGAGTGGTAGGATAAGGTCTCTACAAACACAAATGCACTGTTCACCTGTTATTATATCCTGTACGCCACCTAATTGAAACAGGGAAGGCCGGAATAACGAAGGAGCAGTGTGCAACACACCGTTAATGTCACTCCGCCTCCCCTCCCCACTGTAAAGGATCTGACATTTATCCTGTACTCATCGTATCTCAAGTTCTATGCATCATGTTAAGCCTTACAATGTCGGTCATAAATTGATATATGAGAGAGACTATGCTTCCTTCCCGTCACTGATTTTACTATATTGAATAGTAAGCTAGACCTCCTCCCGTATAGATCTATTGTTACCGCTTGTGTATGTACAACGGCGATTGTATGGGGAGGTGCACGATATTGTTATATTGTCAGGATGTTTTTAGGGATTATGCATGGATCACATGGACATGGGTGTGGAGAGTACGACAGGGACACTGGCCTACATTAGCATGTCAGAGGAGATCATTCATAGCAGCAGCGACAGCACAGAGTCTCAGCTTTAGTACGAGCGGTGAGCGCTGGGCGGCGCTGGCGCCTGCAGCAGTCGTCTGCCGCGTCCCATCTGTGCCACCCGCCCACGTACTGTGTCTCTCAGTGTCTTTCTTCTTTTTGTTTTTTTATCATCTGCTTCCACTTTTTCTGCCGTGGAGGAAATCTCCTCGGACACTGATAGGGATAATGGATAGAGCGTGGCGGTGTGCTGAGGTCTAGTCTAGACCCTCCTCCCCGCCACACACACACACACACACACACATAGTTATGCGTCGTTTGGCCCCCCTCCCCTCTCCTCCCACCCCGACCTTTCTCATTGATTTTCTCCAGCTCGCCCCAGTTCATCATATCCTGTTTCTACAGGCGACCCATTACCTGCTCCCTGGAGAGGCTGTACGCACCTGTTTTATAATTCACACGTGAGGCGGCACGTGGTGGTGGTGCGTGTGTGTGTGTGTGTGTGGGGAGGGGGAGGGGGGGGGGTGAGAAGAAGATAATGTTAAAGGTGTTAGCGGCGTGCAGTGCTTTATAGGGGTGGATGGCCGGGTCTAGAGAAAGGCGGCGATTTAATCTCGGCTTACTGTGCAGGGCGGGAGGTAAACGGACACTGGCGACCATGTGGACAGAGATGAGATGGTCTTAAGTAGTGTAAGCAAAGTGGGATTTAGCACTGGTACTTTTACCCTCAGAGTTCATTTCATCAATGTTTATATATATCTCTGCCGCAGGCTGATAAATATTGTTATCAGAAACAAGAAGCCGGCATGTCGGAGTGGGCTTATACTTGTCAGGTTGTTGACACAATTTGGAGTCTAATTCAGATACATGTACTCGAATTTTCTCACAGTGAGCATGGGATGTTAAATAAGAAGTATAAATAAATTGGTGTTTAAAGCAGGCTTCGAGGAAGAGCGCAGATGCGGTATGAAGAACCGCCGGCAATTTGTAATATGACACTCCCAAAGCTAACCGTCACTATGGCAACCTGTTGCTTCATTTGCGATGTTATATATTGAATCCATGAGCCGGTTAAATGTAATTCAATGGGGCCGATGACGTCAGAAACATGATTGGTTACCATGGAAACTCGAGGCCACGGGCAAGCCCATACCTCAGTATTGTTTGTGTATTATTTTATGAGTTGTTTCATATTGGTAATTCAAGTTATATGAGGGTTATTTCTGTAACGGGATACGTGCCTGGCCGAGTCATTATATTACAGTCAGGGGTCAATGGACACTAAAGGAGACAGGAAATGGAGATGTTCTACGAGTACTATTCATGTAACTAACTCACACCTTACTTAACCTCATCAACAGAGTTTGCTGCGCGATTTCAGAAAAGGCAGGAGAAGGGAATTTTAACAAAGACAAAACATACAGAAAAATGGACTTAACATCTAAAAATCTAATTCATAAGAAATGTTATTCATTTTTCACAGTGAATGATTCTAATTGTTTTAATAATCTTTTTAGAGAGTATAGTTTTAGTTCCTTTTTCAGTCATATATTGTTTAAGGTAAATGCACTAGACTCTCACCCCCGACCATCTCGCTAATCCGACCACCCCTTAATCACGGACATTATGGTTTAGTACCAAACTTTCCCTTTTATTTTATGTTTACAACTAAAATGTTGTATTAGTGATGGTATTGGGTTTTATTATCATACAATATAGTTATGATATTATGATATGGTATCTTTTGCATCAAACTCGCCAATACAACCATTTTGGCATAGTCTCTCAGGTGGTTCTTCTTCTGAAAATTGAAAGATGGGCCGAATTCATAAATTAAAACTATTTTATATTGTTTTTATTGTTAATGGAATGGATAAACGCAGATTTATAAACCCCCGACCTCCTCGGTTTAGTGCTTTATGTATCCAGAAACACACCTATTTCGGTCACTAATTTTTTTTTGCTAGTACAATGCTAGAAACATCTTTATACTCAGAATTTCCATATAAGTGTGATAATTACTAGAGACATCAGTTGTACCAAAGAGCTCATAGTGTTAAATGATATATTATTATAATACTTAGTCGAAAGACACACAAATACAGCTAAGAGCAACAGCCGAATGAGTTACATGTTCACAATCAAAGCATAAACTTGAACGGACTGAAGCTAACTGGCCCGTTTTCAAGATATGTCTGTGGGGTTTCTTGAAGATAAGGTTCAGAAATATATCTCGGGCTACATGTGAGGGTACGTATGTGTTAAAATATCATATGTGATTTGCAGCACAGTCGGGTGACTGACAACGTAGGTAGATGCCATGCAGGGTATGTAGATGCCATGCAGGGTAGGTAGATGCCATGCAGGGTAGGTACATGCCATGCAGGGTAGGTAGGAGTGACAGGCAGGGTAAGTAGGTGACAGGTAGGGTATATGTGTGACATGCAGGGAAGGTAGGAGTGACAGGCAGGGCAGGTCGATGACTGGCAGGGTAGGTAAGTGACATGCAGGGTAGGTAAGTGACATGCAGGGTAGGTCGATGACTGTCAGGGTAGGAGTGACAGGCAGGGTAGGTAGGTGAGCGTCGTGCTTGACGACGAGGCAGGACAGGCGGCATACACGTGAATGTAGACTTCTGCTTGCTTTAACCATGGTTTCTGTCCACACGCCGGTCACAGGGCACTGTGAGGCAGTGACAGGTCTGGAGATAATGATGGCCATGCTGTCAGCCGCAGACCCCGCCGTCATCCCCAACTGTCACTCACAGACCCCCTCCAGGCAGGCCACGCTCCTGGGAGGAACCCCGTCTCGTCCGACCGGGACAGCAGTCACACCTCCCCATCACTCTCCTACAGAGTCCGGGCCCAATTCACACCCAACCTCCCCACATACATTGGCTGCATATCCGCGGGGAGTGATAATTGATAGTCACAACTGAGATGAGGTGCTAGTTGGAGAACTTCGCCCTGGTATTTGTAACAAAGTCAGCAGTGGCTTCCCGTTGTGAGGACCTGGAAACATCTATTATGGTTCATTATTGAGTTTCAGGAATATCTTTCCCCTCCATACACATTGTTTACCCTATTCGGGTATACAGAGTGGATTCTCAACAATTCGTCTTTAGAAAGACCATATCCTCAATTTTGTAGATAAATCAAGATATTTCTATATAATTAGGCAGAATTTATCAATGAATCAACCGTTCATGCCCAAGTTTTCCAAAACGTTCATACGTCATTTTAAAATATTATTAAATTTACTTATAATTTCGGCGGTTAAGCTTCACCAGAGACCTGCACTGTTCAAATCTGTACTCTCCACTTCTTGGTTGAGATAATGCACATGGCAGCAAGTGCACTGTTCGCGCTAAATATTTCCAACCATACGATTGGCCAGAATATGGAAATCGGTCTCAGACTAGCAAATGACCAGGGAACCAGCATAGACAGTTTAGCAATCTTTTAGTTTCCCGGTACTGATGCTAGGTACTTGGCGGTTTTCAACCTTTTTGTCCCACCCTAGCTATGCTCCGTCTCTATAAAAAGTGGTTAAGGGGACATTTCGAGGTACATCTCCATGGCGCAGGTGGAATAAATCAATACTACCGAAGGTATACTGGATGTTTTTCCCATTTTCAACGATAACAAATAGAGACCAACATGCAAAAGTGTATTAAAGTACAGTTCTTGTGGAAACAGAATCCACAAACCACAAACAATCAAACTTAAAAATACTGGTTGATTTTAAAACAGGTAACACTATACCATAGCGGAAAGGGACCAAAATACAACCACGCTATATCTGATTCCTGGCCTCCTCACGCATGTGACCACCAGGCTCGTGTATGTTCTGGATGGATGTGGTAATTAGTGATGATTGAAGTAGAGGTGTGTCTTTATGAAGAACAGGATACACCTGTCATTACCACGTGAGTTGTAATGAACACTCATTACTTTCTGGAATACGCGCACCCTACCTGCCACCTTGGCTTATTGTTATTCTGTCCTTTATAGACCCCACACTTTGCCAGGTGTCTATGGCATATATCTCATTGAATAAATAATTTGGGTTATGTGAGAATGGTAAATCTTTTATGAATTGTACCACATGCCTAGCCACATGAAGCCAATCAGTACCACGCTTAGTTGGCAGCTGAGGTAGCAATTACTTCAATTTTCTAAGAACAATTTCTGAGCTAGTAATAATTTCAATTTTCTAGGAACCATTGTGAATTCGATAATTGCGGAAGAAGTACACCACACTAAATGAAGCGTATATATTGATTATTACATAATTGATTCACGTTAAATCAAAATGACTTGTATCAGAAATGAGAAGAAACGTTAAGAGAATTATCTATTTGCTAAAATCGCTTCGCAGTTGATACATGAATATTTTGCCATGGAAGGTTGTTATGACGACATATCGGCTTCCTGAAGGTAAAAGAAGTGGTAACACAATAACGTACCTTACCGCATCCCTATATTAGCATGCCGTTATCACATCATCCTCACTCTGGTGATACGAGAAAACGTAGTTAGCGAGTCCGTAGCGACTGTATTTCGAGGTCTTTTGGCTGAAAATGGAATCGCTATAGGATCACTCAATATGTTTTTTTTTAAATTATTATTATACACCAAAAAAACATGAAAAAATGTCACTCTATGTACTGTGAAGTGTACTACGGGCACAGTGCGCCCGAACATTCACTATGTCTCAGTAAACCTGAACATTACTACAGCCCGAACAGCAGGTAGTATTTCATAGGCAATGTTCGTCCGTATCTAAGTCTGCTTACCTACTATGTTTGACAGTAACAGTCAGTGTAAGGGTGTCATATTCACATCTTTGACTACACAAGTTAAGGGTGACACATAATCACATATGTGTGTTGGTGTTGGCTAGTCGGTTGATTTATACCTCCTGAAAGGAGAATATCCTCCATGATGCTAATCATGCAATGTATCCATAAATGTTCAGCATATCCTGCTGTAATGTCAAAGGGTACAAGGAAATAGAAGAAAGTACTTGAATGAAAGTAACAACATAAAAATGTTGTTGGGATCTATTCCAACGGAAATATCATCTGGTTTTTGAAAAAGACAGATCTCCTTGATTGTTTATAAGATATTTGAAAACATTGAAGAGAATTGACTGAAATAGGTCTAAGAGAATGAAAAGATTAAATCATTGATTGTCCCTATATACCCTCAGGGTCCCCTTGGACGTTAAACCACAATTATATCACAGTAAAAACAAATGAAAGCTATGAGGCTGACAGCCAACTGGGGAAAAGAGAGGCATGCCTGAACCTGAAATCCTGCACCCAGGAAATCTGAAGGCGAATGTCCTACCATCTGAGATATCTTGTCATCCTACTAGCACTCTATATCTCTTTATACTTGGGTGTTATCGCCAATTGCATTGTGAGTATGACAGTAATAGTAATTGTTATATTAGTTGATATCGCTTATGATGACATAACTTTGATATGTAGAGATTACAGAACAAGGCAGAAACACCTCCACTGCGAAAAGGGGGGAAAAAAAAAATATCTTTGATATGTAAAGGTGACATCCATTACTCTGCATGATGTGAGACAGGGAACCCTTATGCGCTGCCACAGCACACCGTGGTACTACAGTCGTCACTATAGTAGTAAACATTGTAGTATGACACATGACTCAGGTGTCTAATAGATAAAACACACAAACACAGGAGAAACGCATCGTCTGTGAGACTTTGGCCGTCTCTTACAGAAGCAGTCCATGTTGAAGAGAAGCCAGGTGGCACAGCGGGCAGGGGAGGCGGGTGGGAGGGGTGGGGGATGGGACTTGACGTGGGCTCAGTGCTCAGTCGTCATAGTAGTAGCGCTACAACGGCAGCAGTAGCTGCGGCCCAAGCTGTCCGAGCAGCCGCAGCGCCAGCAGTGTAGTTGTAGCGGCAGGCGAGAGAGGAGGACGTCAATATATAGGTAGTAGTACAGACAGGAGTAGGCCTGGCCCAGGGGACAGTCACTCAACCACTCACGGAATCACGCAATCACCCAACAGGCAAGGTGGATCGTACCACTTCACACCCCAGCGCATCTCAGTTTCCAGTGACTTCTACCACCACCACCACCACACACCTTCTCCTGTGTCCTCCTCCAGAGAGCGGCCACCTCCAGTGTCCCGACAACTGGTTCTCGCCAGGCTCTTGGGAAGTTGTCTTCAGCCGGCGGCTGGTGGACGTGGGACGGGAGGCAGGTCTCAGGTGACCTGTGAGGTGGTGGACACGTTGATGTAGAGACATGTGACTGGGGGACTACAGGCTCCCAACTCGAGTCACGTCATGTGAGAGCCCACATCGCCGTGTGTATCTGTATGACCCACAGAGCGCCGAATCAACACTGTACCAGGACCAAAGTACTCTGACAGGGGAGACCCATTTACCCCAGCTTTCTTGTCTCCCCTCTACTACGTCCAGCCACACCTATCGACCACTCGCCGCGGTCGTTCACGTCATGTCACGGTAGAGCAGCCTAACTAGGCCACTTAACTCCAGCCTAAAAGCCCCTCCCCACATTGTTCTTCTATGTGTGTATATATATATATACAACACACATCTACACCTGTCTGCACTCAGGTGTGATCAATGAACTGAGTCCGCAGCCCGCCACCACTGCCGCCATCGCTGCAGTCACCACTCACTACCAGCCAGATCACGCCCAGTAGTACTCACTCCAGTGCGACAGAAACAGGAGATCAGTCGTCCGCCGGGAGGAGCAGTAGTAGTCGTCGTAGTAATAGTAACTACAGCGGCGGCAGCAGCGGCAGCAGCAACAGCCCGGCTCGTCTGGCCCACTGGAGGAACACCGGGCCGTGATGGAGGGGGCTGGCGGGGTGCGTGCTGGAGGGGCGGGTGTCGTGGGGTTACACCATCGCGCCGGCCCACAATAGTGAACTATAAATAGACATAGCAGGCAGGATCAATTGCTCACAGGCGATGGCGGCGGTGGCGGCGGCGGCGGCAGTGGCGGCGGCTGCCAGTGCAATTGTTTTACCTGGGTCTCGGAGCGCTAGCGCCTTAGGGCGGGTTTACACTGGGGCGGCGGCGTGCGTGCAGTGCGAGCGCGGTCCAGTCTGTAGGCGGCGGTGAGCGCGCTATGAGCGCCGCTAGCAGGCGTCCAGTCGGCGACGTTAACCCCTGGCAGCCCGCTTCCCGCGCCGCCCGCCGAGAAAAGTCGGCGCGCGGCCGATATATCATCAGCCAGGCGGCATTCTCCGAGTCCCGCCCGGCCCCACCACTCAGACACTGTGTCAACTCCACCCCTTGAGGCACCATTGTTTTACGCCAGTCACCAGACGGCACACCTCAACTCCAGCCAGCCTTCGGCTCACACGGATTAGATGTTTACTGATTCCCAATTCTGTTTCTGATACTAGAAAAGGTAAACCTCCGAGAGGTGATTTTCATCCTGGCTACATTGATATTGGAGGGTTATTAGTGGATATTCACCTGAGCCAGCCTTCCTTGGTTCCCTAACTTGTAACCACACCCTTTAAGGATATATTCTCGAGTCGGCACCTGTATCCTCCACCATCACCATGGATATTTAATTATGACCGGATGAGAATGTATTTATAGTGAAGCACATTAAATGAGGGCGAGGTGGCCCCAGACGCGCCCTGACGAGAACGACACACCTGTGCTTTCTCCTGCTTTCTATATCTGGGTAAGGCGGTGGTGGAGGCAGGGCCGGGGGCACACGTTGCTTTCTTACCTGAGCACGTCGGTAAGTGGACTCATCCATACAAGCCATCCTACCCCACTCGCCCACCTACTCCACGTCTCCGGTGGGCACCGGGAGGTGTCGCTGTGTCGAGCTGCTCGCCGCACTCTGCTGGTATAGGAGAGGATGGATCAGGTCGACTGCGGCATCTCTCAAGGGGAGCTTCCTTTGTGTTAGCGTCGTATGTCAAACACTCCACCCATACCCCCGTACCCGCCACACCACACCACCACCGACCCACCCTACCTACCTACCTACAGTGCGACATCGACTGGAGTCTATTGAATCTGCTCTCTAAACAAGGCAACACAAACCGCTGAGCAGTTGAAGCAGCCACTCCCCAATAAGCTCAATTCTACTCGGAGGAGACTAACAGCCTTGTGAATCACAGTCGGACAAGGCAGATGGAGGAGTTTGGTTTGTGGACATTATATAAGCATATGGACTCAGGCTAGTGTAATCAGGCACACTTTGTCTAGTGCTGGTCTTCTAGTGCCGTTTCCTTACACGATGCTTGCTGTATGGGAGGTGGACTGGGTGACTCACATACTGAGGTATTGAGATATATTGAGTTATTGTAGATGGAGTCACTCGTTACGTATGTATGTAACATTGTGTGGTGAGTTGCTCGACATGTAGACCTGCCTACAGGCGTCACTGAGCCGTAGTGAGCTGCTCCGCCCTCAGCGACACAGAGGTGTGCATGGCTCCCAAGGGGCTGCTCGGCGCAGTGCCAGAGGCCATGGAGGAGGTGGACGAGGCCATTTGAGTCGCTCGGTGGGCTTAGAGCATGGTCGGGGTTGGCATTGGGGCCACAGCAAGTGCCACTCTGAGGTCCCACCAGCAGCAAGACCAACAGCACCCACAGCACTCCCAGTCCCTGACTTATCACCAGTCTCAACTGGAACACCAACAGCAACAGCAACAGCGTCAGCAACACCACCAGCAGCAGGCGTACTACCCGGCCACACTGAGTCAGAGGAGTTATAACCCGGCCGGAGTGAGCGCGAGCACGGCGGCCGTCGTCGCCGGCCAGATGAATATGGCCGTGGGGCTAAGCGTCAAGTACCCGTGCCAGCAGCCCACGCGTAAGCCAGCCCCACCCCCCAGCCACCAGTTGGTCGCCGGGCCCCGGGGGGTGGCCATGGCAACGGGCGCTACGCCGGGGATGACGGTCCCCCCGCGCTACCTGCCCACGTCCCCCGGACTGGGCTGGCAGCCCATGGTGCCCATGTCCAGGTAGGCTCACTCGATCACGTCCTCAGCATTCGTGATGGCGATCTGCATCCGCCGCCGTCCGTTTTGTCAGGGTTCATAGTTTACCTATATGGTAGAATTGTCTATTCTGATTAGTTCTGGTAGTGTGGAAGAAGTCGTGGGTATTTTGTGATATCTGAGATGTCATCTAATCATGACGTCCGCTTTGATTCTTTTGGGATCAGATTCATTTTCTTAATGTTTAGTACCTGTAATGGTTAACTTGACGTTAAATCAAACTAAACAACCGACCAAACAACCAACTTAATGTTTTGTAATATAAAGAAAGGGATACATACTTTATGAAAAATATAAACCAAGTAAAAGCTACATTTCGTATTCTGGGCAATACTCAGTGGGGAGTTAGCTCATCCGCTAAGGCACTGCACTAAGTTATGGGTTCGAGACCCACAGCAACCACCTTTCTCCTTCATCCTCAGCTGTGGTAGATTTACTCCTATATGAAGGGCTAATCCTTCCCATACCATGTCAATGTGGTGTGGGACATAAAAGAACTCTCACCTCGGTGAATGAGTACGGGTGAGATTTCTATCTAAATTCATCTCATAAACTCGATCACGACCCATGTTGTGTATAAGCAGCGAGTAGAGCTTGGCCTAGAGTTAGTCAATATATACACTCAGGGGCCCCTGAGACGTTTAACAGACAGTCTGTGTAATAACATAAGTACATTATATCATACAGTTTGCTTTATAAAATGACTGTTTCCAGTATTTCCAAACACACCAATCACTAATATATCATCGTATATATCGTAATCACACTGAAAAGGATGTAAACTCTTCGTCGAGAACCAGAATACACCTGTTGTTGTAGGTCCAATCCCTCCATGATAACTGGAAAAGATGTGTAGGTGTAGACAGCCATAACATACATAACCAGTTGTTTACGTCATATAATTATGTATCGGTTCATGTTAGGCAAATATCGCCATTGTGGGGATTGATTAACTTAGGATCTTACCTGAATCTGGTCCTTCTACTTCGTCTTACATAAGACTCATCTGGAATACATAAACCTTTAGAAATAATGGATCGGTAATTGCTTTTGACTCAAGTCCGAGGAATAATCTCGAGTATGACGTAACGGAATAATCATCAAGCACTATTACAGAGTATAACTCGTTATAGCGAATGGATTCAGATTCCAGTGAACAACTTCAATTTATTGAACTTCCTAAGTTTATGTTTTCTATGATCATTCGCTTCCCATCTGTCACATGTCGTCAAAGAGTGGTTGGTGTTGTCAAGAGAAAAACACTTGTCAGCGCCGTGATGGATTGACCTTATAAAGACACTGCGTGGGGTCCCAATAATGTTCTTTTGCATACATCTGAGAAATATCATTGAGGTGGGAGACATGTGTAGGGGACAGAGCCATTGTTAGTTCATGAAGCAGTCACTAGGTGGTCGGGGGACAAAACCTGTATTCTGGCTCTTTGTTCTTATGAAATTAAGCTGCCTTTCAATGTTTTACCAAGGTTCCTTTTACTCTCTACACCGATCCCAGAGCAGGAAGATATAATGCTAAAACCCAGGACATGATGTTTTTCACATGGAACACTTTATTTACATTTTTTTGTGAGCAAGGCAAGAAAAGTGACATTTCCCAAATATCACTCACTTCTTTTGCACCTCCATTAGTGAAGAACACCTACTTTTTCACCTCCATTAGTGAAGAACACCTACTCGGGGGTCGTCATGGCAGCCCCCATGGATCATAGGCTATATGCCGTATACATGGAGTTAGCTCAGTGGTAAAGAGCACTGGACTTGTAATATCCAGGTTGTCAGACTTTGTTGATTCGGGTCCCACAGCAACTACTTTTCTCCTTCACCCCCAGCAGTGGTAGATTTACTGCTATATCAAAGGCCAATCCTTCTCATACCATGTCTATGTGTTGTGGGAAGTAAAAGAACTCTCACCTCGGTAAATGTGTAGGGGTGAGGTTTCCACCTAAATTCATTTCATAGATTCGATCACCACCCTTGTGGTGTAAAAGAACCTTGAGAATGTCTGGTGAGAACCTGCAATTGTTGACCGGACGTTAAATCAAACCAACCAACCGACTAAGGTGCACAGAGATTGATACAATAAAACCCCAGTTGAGAAGCACCTCACTTAGACGGGCATCCTGCAACTTGGGGCATTTCGCAACCTGTAACAGGGGACACTTCGGCCCTTAACTCATTATGCACAACATGGTTTTCTACCAAAGATATCCACAGTCCAAGCAATTTTCGGTCTCTTAATTCAAATAATGACATTTGTTGATGAATGAGAGAAGCGGTAGTATCATTCATTGATTTTCCGAAAGCCTTTGATTCAGTTAATCATACAATTTTAATAGAGAAATTACCGTTGTTTGGACTAAACGAGGATATCATTTGATTACTAAATAAATATGTGAGTAAAAGAATTACGAGGTTGAAACTAAACGGAGTAATATCAAGAAAGGAAGAAACAGATTGCGGTGTACATCAAGGCTCAGTTTTAGGACCAATTTTGTTCATAAAGGATATAGTTAACAAATTAAATAGTGTGGTACCATTCTTATATGCGGATGACATTGAGTTGATAGCTGAAGGTGAAACCCAAGAGCAGGCCTTTATGTTGATGGAACACAATTTAAAAACGAAAAAAAAAACGATGGACAGAAAAAAATAAGGATTCAGTTGAATTATAGTAAAACAAAATTAACGTGGATAAGTAACCACAGAAATATAGATACAATATGGCATTATTGCATTAGGCGCGAACATAATAACTGCAGTGGAGTATTATTGTCTAAAATATAACATTGTACAAGCTGGGGAATCTATGTAACGTCCTGTGTTGTGAACTCTGTACCTGTCACTGTATGGTCAGGTACTGCTCGTCCATTCCAAGTGACTGCAAAGTGGAAGATCCCCTTGTATTTAGCGAACTTTGTTTTGTCAGTCAACTTATTTGAATTAAATAAATAAATAGATACAAAAAAAAACACTGAGGGAGTCCAACTTGGTGAGATGCTATTGTACTCTCCGGGTAAGTACGTCTCTAGAAATGCTTTGAGACATGACAAGTTACAGAATGGATATATCTACCTGGCGACCGGTAGAGAGAACTGAAACTCCAGCTCGGAAAAGTCAACAACACACTGACTAACCCGCATTGTTTTCTGTGTTTTTCACAGGGTGCCGAACGTGGGAGCGGCTGACGGTGCGTCGCCGTACAAACGGCCGCGCGCCCAGTCGCCTGGCGCCGTGCAGGGGGCAGTGCCTCCCGCCCCCCAGCAGCGGGCTGCGGCCACCTACCCGTACCCCCAGGATGCGACGGCCCGCTACGCCGGTCTGTCCGTCCCCACGTCCTACGCCGTCTACAGAGACACGTACCAGGTAAGCCACTCCACTCAAACCACCCACAAGTCTCTAGCACACCATGCAGAGATGGCAGTTTTCCTGTTTTCCCAGGGAATACTTGTTTTCATTTTCAGTTTATAGAAATATTGTTACTTGTTTAAAACAAAGAGAGAATATATTGAGCCTCATTCATAGTAATAAATAGTGGCTCAAGCCTCCCCACACACCCCAGCCCCATTCCATGGAGAATAACGATGTATGTTCCAAGTTTTCTCAGTCTCACTGTGGCAATAAATTCAACATGAAAAAGATTTCCTCCTTTTTTTTCATGACCCCAACTGACGTCCGCGATCATGAGATTTTTAAGTAATGATATTGAAAATTAATGTACTAGCTCAGTTTAGGGGGGGGGGGGGGGAGACTTTCTCTACACAATTAGTTTGCTAGGTCAATCGTATTGTATGGCAGGGTTCTCACATGTCAGTGAAAAATCATAGAAAAAGTTTTTCTTCAAGGTCAGTGAATTTGAGAACTTGTTAGAAAAAACTGTAATTCTGACTATTTTCAGGGAAGTTTGACTCTTCTCAGTGAAAACTATGACACCCTCAGAATTAAGGTATATTATAGAAAAAATAATATACCAGATACTTCGAACATAAAGGGCAACACTTTTATCCTGGCACCATCAACTGAACTATATGATTTGTTGAAATGAAGGTTTATAGCAGTACTTTATCGTTAAATGAATAATGGAAATGACAAGTGTGAGGATGTTCATTATGAATATTTTCTTATTACATTTGTCCGAGAAAAAGGAATTTGTCTTGGGATTGCAGATAGTTTATAAAATCATGTGAATGGCCCCAAGTGACCCACCTCACTTATCTTTTTTTTTTTTTTTATCTTAGGTATCACTTTTTAAAGGTTTTATCAAAAGAGAAATAATGTAAGTCAAACGATGCTTGTTTCTAGCTCGACCAGTAAGCTGGTAGAGGTTTGTCACATGATATATGATACAAGTATCGTATGAATGAACCACTATCCATGTCCTGAAGGTCAATTCGGATAATCTCGAAAAAGATATTAATTAAGGACAATGAGATGAATACATGTACACAAGGCTTTGGATGCGCTGAAAAAAGAAACAGAGGGAAATTAATTTCATGACTAAAACCAATTCTATTGTGAGCTCAATTGCGTTCATTTCAGGAAGTGAATTTGTGGTGGCTTGGCGGTTCAATTTGTAGCACACAAGCTAAACTTTAATGGAACAGCAATGAAATTCCCAGACACTAGTAACAACCCCCGTATATATATATATTCCCAGGTGTTAAAAAACGTTTCTTTCCCATGCATTTATTGGACTTTTTAACTGACGTTCTGTAACTTGATCGGTAACGCTGATTGTAGTTAACATGGAAGGATATGTTCAGTGTTTATATTCAAAGCGAGGCTGGCGATTCACTCGCCCAGCAGATTGTTAGTTTCATTTAAACGTGACATAGCAATGACGCTATGATTGGAGAGCTGTTGCACCGACACTGCACCGCTCGAACAACACACGGAAATATAAGCGAGAGCGGTGAAGTGTGCTGCTGCGCCAAATATACTCCCTGATCTGATTGTTTCATTAACATTTGATGGCTCTACACTAGAATGGTGCTACACATGCCAAGCTGATTCTGTTTAAACTTGAGGGTTATAAGTACAGAGAAATGCGGGAAAAAAAACCAATATCAGTCTAGCCAGGCTACTCTTCTTCGGTATCTTTAGGGAATCTAAAGAGAGGTTGAACAATAACACATCACCAGCTTCCCAAGTTGGGTTTGATGATCGGCCTTTATTAAAAAGGAGGTTGCAAAGTCTTTGTAGTTAAATCCTTTGTCAGGTCCTTTTTAGGGAATATTTAATTATTTTTGGTCATTTAATTGATTTTCATATAAACAATGATAATACTCGTTGTTTAGGCTTTAGGAAGTTTCAGGAAAGGAGCATTTCGCCAGTGAACTTTCAAAGCGACATGCTGACCACCATTTGTATTGGCAGAGCGTCACTTCCGGTTCTCCTGTCGAATCGATTGGCCAATCAGATTGTTTTAATTCAATGTAGTCTGTCTATAGGGCATATAGATATTGTGTTATGGACGCGACCATCTTGCCCCTCCGACGCTAACAAAACACTAGGTGGTGGATCCAATTAACAATGGGTTTTATTTTAAAAAGAATGAATTTTTGGGGGTTTCGTCTCACGATTTTCAGTTATAGGTCAAGGTTTCATCCAATTCATACTCATCAGGCATCTTAATTGATTTGATTAGGTCAAGGCATGTGATATTATCACTTTTAGGGATGAGGTGGTTCACCTCAGCCCATCCCAATTCATTAAAAATGAAAAGGCATTCTGGAGATCGAGCAACCTCACCAGTGTCACCCATGGACTTTGGTGATTATAATTCAAAGTATTACCAACTGTTTCAGCCTGTGAAATAATTTGTATTATAAAAAAGAAGAAGAAAACGTGTGTTTACATGTACTTTGAAATGCATTATAGAACAAGGTAACCCACAACGCCCTGTCAGACGCTCCATTCGCCATCTTGAAGAAAGACCTTCGTGCCACTGTGGTTTTGTCCCAGTAGGATTCATCAGCGCCTAATTGCACCAATTCTTGGATAATCACGGCATTTGACACAATTCAAATACCTTATTCAGGATGAATATTTCAACAATGAAAATCAAATTAGGTTTTTAATTCGCCTACGAGTCCTACATCGGTGATAATTCGTGCTTACATGCTTGGTGATCAGGTGATGGCGTTGAATTAACCCGTCAGAAAACAGGGAATTAACGGCAGTCCTCAAGTAGTGAAGCCTGAAACGTCCAAATTGAATACTAAACAATTGGAAGGAGTGAAACACCTCAGACTATTTTTATTTGTCCCACCTCCATTATAGTTTGTCAATACTCATGAGATCTGACTCATCTTTTACCGATGAGCTGACTCGGGTACTGAGCAGCACACGTTAAATCACTGAGGAATGTACCGACTGATTTACTGAGAAACACACTGATGGATTAACTTAGGAACATACTGACTGAAAACTTACTGGTTGATTTACTGAGCAGCACATTGGATGATTTACTGAGGAACATACTGACAGTTTTACTGAGAAGCCCATGGGTCAGGTCGACGAAAAGTAACAGTTCAAAAATGTCATGCTTTCGGACCGTAACTCAGTTAAAAGTATTCATACTTCAACTGATTGATTTACTGAGGAACATACTGACTGAATTACTGAGGAACTGGCTGGTTGACTGAGGAACTGGCTGGTTTACTGAGGAACATACTGAATTACTGAGGAACTGGCTGGTTTACTGAGGAACATACTGAATTACTGAGGAACTGGCTGGTTTACTGAGGAACTGACTGAATTACTGAGGAACTGACTGGTTGACTGAGGAACTGGCTGGTTTACTGAGGAACATACTGAATTACTGAGGAACTGGCTGGTTTACTGAGGAACATACTGAATTACTGAGGAACTGGCTGGTTTATTGATAAGCTCACCGGTTGATTTACTGATGAGCTTACTGACTGGCTTACTGTAGAGCTCACTGATTTGAGTCACTGATTTGTTCTTTAGCTATCATACTGACAGGGCTACTTTCTCATTTGTGTGGGAAGTAAAAGATCTCTATAAATGTGAAGGGGTGAAATTTCTGCCTGAATTCATCTCATAGATTCGATTGTAAAACCACCGATGAAAGCTGAACCATGAGTTAGTCCCTATATACCCTTCAGGGTCCCCTTGGACGTTAGATAAACAAAGTATATTTTCATTGGTGAGCCCACAGTTTATCATGATTAGACTTAAAGGTTATTGTGATTTACATTATTTCATGTGGCAGAGAAATTGCCTGGAGTGGTATATAAGGACTACGGTCTACGTATGTAATCCCCGAACACTGTGAGTAACCGCAGTCGTATGCCGTTGTTATTCCCAGTGTTTTATTTTTCTCTTTGGGCTTGTTTTGTCTTTCATCAAACAACCTCCTCTCGCCCACTCCACCTGTACCAAAATAAATCAGGTCTCCACTACAACCAGGTCCCAAGTCGAGCCAACTGCCGCAGGAAGTGGGACGTGTGCTTTTTTCCCGGTCTGAATGTTTAGAGACAAAAAGATACTCGTTGGGGTGAGTGGAGGAAAAGTATCTTACACACGCGAGGGCATGGTCTCTAGCCAGGGTAGAGAATGCTCTTCCCAGCAAATCAACAGATGTATGATTAATTTTTTCCTAAAGTTCTGTATGAGCAAGTTTTTTTTCCACGATTGAACTAGTATTTCTCATTTCTGTACAACAAGATTAGCCACCTGCGATATTTCACGGTGGATCTTCTCATTAGGTTCCTAATTTTTTTCAAAGGGCCATGCACTTTTTGGAATGGCTTTAAAAATGTGAAACAATAATTGGTTTCCATTTGAGTCGGCTGAGCTGCAATGTAATCTTCCCCTGACCCTAAGATCAGAGGAGACTTGTTGTCAAATTTAATCAGGCCATCTTTTTACGGGACTACTTTAAGGAACACTCTTTTTATCCGTTGCTTACGAAGGAATCGCTGGACACATTATTAGCCTAAATGTCAGAGGAAATTATTCCGAAATGTCTTCCTTTTTTGGCTGCCCCTGCTTGTGGACCCACGTCCCTCAAATGTCAGTGACTGCTTCGTTTGGGTGTTTTGCACACATGTGTTTTCTGCCCACGGACATTGACCCGGCATCACCAGGTCAAGGTCATGACAATCATGTCAAGGTCACTACCTTTTCCTCATGCCGAAACAACAGCCATTCACTTACCGTGGCACCTGTGACCCGTACCCTGGTCCGCCAGTAGATGCGAACATGCCCAGACCTATTTACGTCTAAAGCCAAGAACACATCAACACGGCGATCTTTCCCGATCACATCCGATTTTTCCGCAGAGCTGGTCAGGTTGGTGGGCATCGGTGCGATCTTTGTCGATGTACGCACTTCACCGACCCGATTTTATTACGATCTGGACGAGAATTGGGCAATTATTCTGCCGCTTGTATCTGAAACCGGTCAATATCGTTTGAAATATATATTTTTTTAATATATTTTTTTTAATATTCAGAATAACATTAGACAACATGCAATCGCCTATTGGCGTTCTTCCTTGCAGCATCATAGAACAATACAGACAAATAGACAGGACAAACAACAAAAATACCGTATATTATATACTGTAATACATACTCCTGTAATAAATTTCTACTTCTATATGTATCCCCCGTCTGATATAGAAGTGCTGCATACCCATCTGTAGCTCAGACACAAAGACGATAATGAATCTAAAAACCCATTTCCCGATATCATAATTAGATCAGGAGTTATTTAATTTTGTATAATTGTTTAGACATGCTTACCGGGTCTTTGGTGTTTCTCTTTGATCAAACTGCAGCCAATTTTTCCCCTTCTTCCCCAGCAGTGGTAGATTTACTGCTATATCAAAGGCCAATGTGGTTTGGGACGTAGAAGAACTCACCTTGGTAATTGTGTAGGGTTAAGATTTCGACCTGAATTCATGTCACAGATTCAATCACCACCCTCGTGGTGTAAAAAGACAATACTGGATTGGTATGTGGACAGGCGGTCGTAAACCACGAGAGGTTGATGCGTAGCAAGCGCTCGTGTATTACGACGTCAACCTCGAGTGGTATACAGAACTGCCTGTCCACAAAACCATCGTTTGTTGTATTTGTTATCCATCTTCTCGAGTAGATTCAACCCAGAAATTGCCATATTAAATAAAGGGAAATTAAGGGACTGTTTTTGCTCTTTAGTACGAAGGGACTTTTCCCCCGCATACAATGGCTTTGGGGCCGTATACAATGGATTTAAATCCGTATACCATGGTTGTTGTATCTGACAGTTTTTAAACAATGGCTTCTTAAATCAATCATTTGATGTCTGGATAAATGGGGCAATGGCTTTAAACATCCCCTCCCTTATCTGCAGTTTGCAAATTACTCTCCATATATATTGCCTTTATCACCAGAACTATGGAACTCCTGTATGTAATTTTTTGTATGTAAAATGTGATATTTTTTTATAAACAACCACTACTTTATATGTATTTGCATTGTATTAGACAAGCTAAAACATAAATTTAAATCCAGTTCGTCATTGTGCAACTATATCATGGCAAACATCCTGACACAAATACACTGCAAATAACCTGGATAAATGGTGCAATCAGACATGCACCTGTTAATCGAGTAACGTTTGTTGTAATGCTAGTCGTGCGGAACACAGCAATACCATCCATTACCAAGGAGTCCTATCTAGTAATAAAAACTCCTCAGCCATGCTTGGGCCACGTGTTCGGGGCAGGTTTCCCAGATAAGTAGCCAGCACATACATCACTCTAAGTACGCAATTGGTCTGTCTCAAGTGTACTTGGAAGATATTCTTAGCAAGGCCAGGTTAAGGTGACACATATTTTTAGAAAGCTTGGTGCAGTTCTATGGTTGTTCTGAACCTAAATAATAGCACTTGTAAATGATACAAGACTATACACACTCTCCACGAAAAGAAGAGTGGAAATATAAACAGTTTATGTTTCCTCTCTACATTTAGTTTAAAACTCCTGAAACGCGGAAAGAGGGGATAACCTGTTTGTACTTAAAACATAAGATATATTGTTATACTTCCCTCCTGCTGTTATTTATCCTAGTCACATACTGTACTGGAGTTTATAGTCATATATAACAGTTGGCGAGAAATGTGTGCCAGATTAGTTCCATTCGTCTCTGTCACTGACGAGGTTAAACAGTCTATATTCTGATATTCTTTATTATACATGGTATGCAAAATATCCATTGAGAATGTATGGGGACTCAGTAAACCACTGCCCATTGCTTAAGAACTGTCACATACCATATCCATGGTATATAGCCGCAAGTCATTGTATACGGAAAATAGTCTCTTTGTGGTTTGGAGCAAAGAAAGATCCCTATTGATATAACCTTTACTATGATAATTCCTAGGTATAATTCATTGGAGAAGATAGTCATGGATAATGAATACAACAAAAGATGGTTTTGTAGACATGCAGCTCTGTAGACCACACGCTTGTGTATTACCACGCATCAAACTCTCGTTGTTTACGGCCGCCTATCTATAAAACCATCGATTATTGTAACCTAAAACAGAGACAGGGAGGGACAGTGAGACTGGTCACAGTGCCACCATGCGGCCGTCTCCATTGCCCCGTGATTTCTGAACACTGTAGTACCGGTTTGTGCCGTTGGTGGCAGTGCGCGCTCTGCTTCAGCCTCCACCAACACGAGCAGCACAGGTCTTGACTCATCTGTGCTTCAACCCGGGCTCGGGCCATCTCCATATCTACATGATTAGTATAATCTACCTGCACGAACTCAGTCCGCCAATACCAGTACAAATCACTGTATTTACATGGGTAGACCGATCGTGAACGACTACATACATAATATTGACTGGTTCCAGATACAAGCGGCCGTATGCTCCGAGGAGTTGGCGCGCAGTAATATCCGAGGGCATGCGAGGATATTGCCTATAGTCAACTCCGAGGAGCATACAACTGCTTGTATCTGAAACCAGTCTATATTGTATTTACTATCCACCTTTTCTGGACAAGTGACATGTCGAAATTAGTTCGTGTTAGTTATGCACTATTTTTCGATACGCGCTATTTTTCCGTATGCGCCACCCGGAGCATACAACATATCTGTATGCGCTGGGTATGTCCACACACACTCCCTATGTGTTTTCTATGGACACTTTGCAATAGGTGGATAACAAAACGGTGAATGGACTTCTTGCCTTACCTTCCCCGTGTATACAGTGTTGGGTGAAATACTTGTGTTTCGTAAACACGTTGGCGAACCAGGCCCGAATATAAGTTTTTTTTTAATACAATCATATTGCAACTATCCCGGGAGCCCGCAAATAACACACACCAGGGGGTGCGACGGTATATATTCCTTTTCCGCGGGCACTTTGTATATTGCAGGTTTATCTCCACTCCCGAGTATTTTAATCCATTGGGGAATACCACATGTATGTCACCCCCGACCTACTGCAATTGTGGGTCGATTTTTTTTCAAGATTTTTATTTTAGCTGGAGGTCAACGTATGCATGGTTTGCCTATTTACAAATAGCTCCAGGTTAGGAAATTGACATGCAATACTCTTGGCAAGTTTTGATAGCGGCCGTCTTATGAATATTATACTATATACAAAATGCATAGATAAGACTAGGAGCGAATAGAATGTTCATCATAGATGAATGAGCTATCACAATGAACAGCCTGCAGATCGTAAAGGGATAGTTTTCTGGAAGCACACTGAAAGTTCAATGTGACCACTCTAACCTCTAGATGATGTAGTTCGCACGTGCAAGCACGCTCTAAAAAGTCAAATAGGCTTCCAGGTAAATAATGTATTACCTGGGCCATCTCCATATTTACATCTTACTCGTACAGGGGTCACTATTTTCAGGGAACCATGTATGAAAACCACAGAGTAGATTTTGTTAATAGGACCCTTCCCCCGATCCCCATCTTAAAAGAATTTACCAAACTGTAGAATGGTCGGAAGAAGCCATTGCTGGGTGTAGACGAGAGAGGATCCCGTTTGTGTATTCAGGTGCGTCGAGTGGACGGCAGATCCACTTCTACAGCGGACACGGTCGTTAGCACCACCCCCAACCCCACTCCCCACCACCACTTCAACCCCATCCGTCAACCAAGTAGGCTGGCTGTGCTATTTTTAGACATTACCTCAGGGCACGCCGTGTCGTAGTAAACAGCGGCCGCCCCGTGGCATGCTAACGGTGCATTATGGAACGGGGGGTGGTTATGTATGGCTATCAGTGTCGGCGCGGATATATGTGTAAATCCCTGTTCTACTTGATAGGATTTCGGAACGTAGCGACACTCTGAGGTAAAGTGGAATTCACACGGTGGGATTCGTGTACTTCACAGGGATCAAAATCTCATGAGATTCTGTTCTCTTTCGGGGTAAATGTCGCCAACAATTTCATGGGAAAAACCATGTCTGATGGAAATGAAACCCTACAATTTCTGAGAAGAAATTGTGTTTGAGGACAGAATCTCAGCAGGATTTGTCTCAGACAAACATCCTGTAAAGTCATGAATCCTATTGTGTGAATCCCACTTAATGAGGTACAGGAGATTGTATATGTAACCGGTTATACTTGTCCAAACGTTGCGCTATTCAAATATCGAGCACGTTTAATAATATTTTGCCAATGAATATCCTTGAGTCATTCCAGCCTCAAATATTCCTAATGTGGGGCCAGTGCCTAGATTTAAAAACTATGCTAGGTATGATGAGAAATAACGGTGTTTGGTTTTAGGAGTAAGGGCTCATTTGATAACCTAGGATCGTACATGAAGACCCTTTTCTGTATTATATTGAAACCCAGGGACGATGTGGGTCAACTTTATTCAACTTTATTGACGACCTTATGGACGGCTAATACTGTCTTAGCGAAAAAAACTTAAATATCATTAAACGATAACCCTTGTATGAGTTAAAGAAAAGGGTCTTCACATGATTTTTGCTTCCGAGACATTAACTTATGGGTGGGAGATATTACTGTACAATAATTTGTCACATACATGCTATTTTGTGTTGGCGATTACAGAGATCGCCGCCTTGACTTATTCTATATTTCACATGATTTTTGCTTCCGAGACATTAACTTATGGGTGGGAGATAATATTGTACAATAATTGTTCACGTACATGCTATTTTGTGTTGGCGATTACAGAGATCGCCGCCTTGACTCGCTTGGTGTGTCTCCGGTGTAATCTCGGCGGCCGTGGTTCCCTCTAAAGGCGCTGGTCAGTCGTAGAGTCTACACGTACAGGGAGAGCCCTGGCCGTCATCATAGTGCGTGGTATAAAATATGGATGTTGACGACCAATAACCAGCAGGGCCCGCCACCCCAGCCTCCCCGCACAGCCAAATCAGCGCACAGGCTCTCCCGATAATTGTCCCATAGCTCTCCTCCTATCTTAACTATTCACGGATTATCGATGAGATAGCAAGCTGCCTCGGAGGCGAATTAATCACTCAATCGGGGTTGCTCCCATTTCTACTTCCTATCTGTGAATGGATCCTTAGGATAACGCTGTATGCATGTCTTAAATGACCTACGTGTACGGTATATATTATTGATAGTTCAGTGTAGGCATACAACTATTTTATACTTGTACATATTGTAGTGCTTATACGCGACCGTTACAATATATCATTAGTACCCGTGACTATTCAGATTTTCATGAATAAAATAGGTGATCTTAAAACTTGTAAAAGAGATTATAAGACTGGAAAACGGTTTACTGTTGTTTTATATCTAACCGACATTTCGAAATTACAACATTCCTTGTTCAGGGAATAAATACAACTCAGATTTTAAGTTGACCCACATCGTCACTGGGTCTCTATTATGGCGTTTCCACCTACCGATTATGACCACCGATTATGGCATTTAGTACCGCCGACCGGTCATGTCACATTTTTGGTACGATAATCTTCAGGTGGGAACAAGAAGGGTCAACCATTTTTTTCTCCAGCATTACATAATCTAGCAACACCGACCGATTATTTTGTGCCATCAACGAAATGTCTCCATTGATTTCATTGGTGGCAGAATAAACTTGAGTGTCAAAAATCGGTCGGCGACCACCTCAGTTTCCATTGGAAAATAGCATGTTTGCTGACCACCACCGATTATGCGCACCAGTGATTTCTCAAATAGAACCACCGACCGACTTTTAGACGGGTTGCATATAATCGGTGGCGTTTTCGTCGGCAGGTGGAAACGCCAGATAAGGCATATGGAAACGGTCTACATGTACGATTCTAGATTATTTAACGGGCCCCTGGTGGCATGCGATATAAATACGACATGGGTAGCAGCGGGTGGCGTATATAACCTAGATATGTGTAATGTTCCCGGTTACAGGAATAACTAGAAGATGGAGCTTTTAGATGTTTTACTGTAGAGCATATAAGAGAAGATCCACTGAACAATATAAACTGCGGAGATGTTGATGTAATCCTCATCAATGCTTATGGGTTTGCACCAGGATGTTACAGAAAACTACATTTAAAGTTGTATGTATAGAACTATAGGCTAAAACACTATTATGCATACGTAGGCGATATTCTATAGCAGAGATGGCAGTTTTCCATTTTCCCATGGAAATCCACTTTTTTCATGCTCCGTTTGTTTCCCTGGTGTGAAGCAAAGGTAATATAGATTGAGCCTCATTCATACCTAGCACGTATTTGCCCTTTAATGGTATATTTACATATAAATGTACATGTACATGTTTCGCAGCTTCACACGGTTCTACTCTGTAATTCTGTTTCTGGTCAAGAGCCAAGACGCTTGACACGGACGTGTTTGTTGAATGCCTCGAGGTCAGCCTGCCACGCATGCGCAGGAATCGGTGCCTGTGACCGGCAGAAATTCCAATTGATAATGGCTAAAAATAAATCTAGGGGTGGTCGGGCTGGCACCGAGGGTCATAGGGGTGTGGTGTGCATGAGGATTTGATCAGATCTTTTACCAAAACACAACTGATAGATCTATATCGGAAAGAAGGTATCACAGTCCGGAATCAATATATGTGTAGACATTGCGTGTTTACATAAACCATTAAAAAAAGAACCCGTTCTTTTAAGTTTAGAGATGCCAGTTTTCTACTTATCCGCGGAAATCCTTGTTTTTATTTCCAGTTTATGAAGTCTTTTTTCTTGTGTAAAACACGTTTAATATAAATTGAACCTCATTTATGCCGATAAAATACCCCCAGGCAGCCCTATTCCATGGTTAACACCGATGTGTTTTTCATGTTTTCTCTGTCTTTCTGAGGCAGCAAATTCCATATGAAAAATCTTACACTTTATTCTTTGAACCCCAGCTAACCTCCGTGATTTAAGGACAATTTGAAGGGCATAGAACTTTGTAGGATCACCGCAAAATGTGATAAAAGCAGTCAGACTTTGTATTGATCAACAAGATGTTTAACATCAAAGAGTGGAGTATGGTCAGGTAAATTGGAAAGGTTTTAAAAAAAACAAAAAAACCCAGTTTGGCGTTGATCTGTCCTGAAATATATTCTCCCCATTGTCGCAAAAACATACACCCCTCTCCTGGTAATCATTCATTAATAATTATACATGGTACTATATATAGCATATTAGTGTCATTTGTGACGCATGTACTGCAATTACCGTAAATATGAGAGACCAGAATAACTGCACTGCCAATGGGCTATTAACATACTCTGTCAGATTGAAGGTAAACTCGACGAAAAGGCGATGGGGATTGGTGATAAAAACTTACTGGGGTATTACAATAGTGCCCGGTGTTCTAAGATGAATCACAGCAGGTCCCCAGACGCTCTGAGTCAACCTCCAACCTCTATATTATACTCTGCTCCACAAATGAAATGTTAATGCCACCCCACGCCACCCCACCCCCTACCAACGCCAGTCTCATGTGGATGTGTCAGCATTTACCAGATTCTCTCATGATCTTTATCAGATGTTTTATGTGTGGTAATTTACTAAAATGTACAGCACTTGCATATTTAAGACATGGTAGTATACACGAATGTATATATGTATGCTTACATTGACGATATATAATAAACTTGTAGATTAAAAGGAGAATTTCATATATTCCCGTACAGTACACAGATTGGGCAATAAATAAGGTACTCATACATGTATTTCCATGCGGTTTTTCCCTTATTGTAATTAGGTTAATCACCTCTCGTCATACATAATTAACGTGGAGTTGGCACACGTTCAAGCTAGCAGTGGTAAATAATTCAGTTTTGATATTGTAAAGCGGTCAGCCTGGACTGACAGATCAAGTGTGGACCAGGGCATGGCTCAGCGTGAACCATGCTGTACACGCAAATCAGTCACGGGTCAATGATCAATAAAGCCCTACGTGTATGAATAGACTGGTCACGCCTGGCTGCACACGCCCCGGTAAACAACACTGGTTGCATGTCATGAACTTGGCCATGGTGGCGGGGCGCCTAAAACGGATTCGTCTCTGTGATTTTCCATAAGATGGAAGATTTAGACGTGGCACTTACCTGACCTAGATCTATGTAGGCTAAAGGCCCCCGTTTCTAAGAAAGTACGTAATTGCAGTTGGTTGTAGACATTTTACTTCTAAGTGGCAAGAATTATGAGGACTGGAAGAGGGCAGGTTATGACTGCCCTGACACACATATAGCAGTGTATTGTGTTTTTAAATTATGTGCATGGTTATTGCACGAGTTGCAACTGGTCTGTAGCTTAAGTTTCGTGATATTTCTCTTAATAAAACCAACTTAGATGAGTATTACTTGATTCTAGTTTATCACCCCCAATTTGAAAATAATTAGATTGTTTTACATGGAAAATGGGCATCTTTGTCTGTCTGAGAATCAGAGCTTGTTAAAATATAAACGGAGGTACAAGAAGGTCAAATAGAAAATGTGGCTATGCATACCGAACATGTGGCATTACAATCTTAGCACATAAATCTTCAATGCAATTGACGTGGTCATTGCATACCCTATATTAAGTTCCAGTATCTTTTTATATGGTGTCATCATGTATATTATTAGTATATGAAATATTACTGTACGCCTAAAGAGATACATAAACGTAGACTTTTATACTGCAAATATACTTTGCCGCGAAGAATCAGAAAGTAGGGCAGTGTGAACTCGACCTGTACCGCCTGCCATGTTTGAGGAGTAGCGGTGCTCCACATGGAGTTACCATGGCAACCAGGTGAAAAGTTCACAAGCTAGGGACAAACCCTTGGCAATGCAGGTGTGGTAACTGAGTGGGCATTTCTTCCCAGTTAGGACCGAGAGATGCGTTATGTGCGGCGGGGGAAGGTGGGGGGTGGGTGTCCGCAGTTCGCCCAGCCCCCAGCTGGGTCGGCCTATTGATATGTGCCAGGTGTTAAGCATGGTCGCTGAATAAAAACGCATAACCGTAGGCATGCACAGAACATGAGGAAACCATGAGAAACATCGACAGCATGGCTACAGTTAAAATTCAGTCTCGATGGTGTCTTGGGAATGGAGTATGTATGATAGCGCTCTAAAACAAGACGAAATCATTAACTTATTTGGCCATGGTTTACCCCAACCTGGGTGTATCTAATTAGAGATGGCAGTTTTCTTCTTTTACAAGGAAATCCTTGTTATCATTTTAGATTTATAAAATAATCTTTTATTGTGTAAAACAAAAACAAAAAATAATAAATTGGGCCTCATTCACAGCAATAAACAGTGGTCCAAACCTCTCCAACCCACACACCCCAGCCCCATTCCATTTTCAATAACGATGTGTTTTCCATTTTCCATATTTTATCAGTCTCTCTGGGGCAGTAAATTCTACATGGAAAATATTTCTTTCTTTTCCTCATGACCCTAACTGACATCCCTGAATTGTATTAGCATGGTGGGAGCTAAGCTACTACATTCATTAACACATATATTACAGTATTATTCAGTGACGATGCATATCTTAGAGATGGGATGGGAAGTGAGCTACTATTTAGGAATATACGTGTGTTTAATAATCGTCTCTGATTTTTACATCAGATTTTATACTATTGCTGACGTACTTCTAGAACCAATATTTAGTCTCTACAGGTTTTGTGCTTTGTAATTATTTGCCACAGTATACAACATCCATCTTCGTGTAGTTGATTGATAAACATTTTGACTGCACACTATAATGCACCTTAAAGGGCAACGCTAAGAAATGACCAGTTTCAAGAAACGAGGAGAAACACATACTAAAGACAATCTTGTTGACCACTGTTTTTTTTTAAAAACAAAAAACACCGCAGAGTTTGTTTATCTTTCTGGCCAACTGGAATCTACCACCAACACTGAAGACACAATCCACGCTCGTGCTACTCGAAGCCCAGTTTCGAAATATGTCACTAAATCACATTACCACCTCAAAATGGCCGGCACACTGCAGACTGCTGTGTGACTTGGAAGTTGGACTTGAGTCGGAGTGAATGGGTTCTGCTCTGACTCAGATGATCCGCAGACCCTGCATAATTACAACAATGTACTTCATTCAGACACAGTCTTAGTCCCCAGTATATATGTGTGTGTGCTTTTCGTGTGTCTTTTTAATTTGTTGGGGGTAGGAGTAGGGGAGTGAGGGAAGCCTAAAAATAAACAAACGTGGGATTTTTTCATGATTAACTGGACACGGGTAACCTCGTGAGCCCGACGACCATGCACCTTCCTGACATCTGATAAAGAGACGGTCTGCCACTTCTCCACAGTCCGGGGTTTTCTGAGGACGAGGCGCAGAGCTCAGTGAACTCTCCCCAAGTTTCGGGTTCACAGAAGTATCACTCGTCCACTCTCCCCGCAGAGGTTCGGTTACCGGTCCCTTCCTCTTAAGTGCTGATTCCACCAACACACCAGATGTAGCGAGATGAGTCCCAATTTAGTTGTCTTGCTAAATCGCGCTAGGTTTGAGTAATGGCGTGCCCATTTGTCGCGATGTTTCTTGAGGTGTCGTGGTGGTGGAGCACCAAAACATACACCCGACACCGCACTCACACCGCACGGCTACGTTTTGTGACAGAGGAGATACGACACATCCCGACACTGTAAGATGTAACAAGATACACCAAGACATACCACGACAAATGCATCGTGTTGGTGGAATCAGCAATCAGCAGATACACTCACCTTCTGCCACAACCCATTTCTATGTAGGCGATTCCCATCAGAGTTCCTGCAGGATTATATCCTAACCACACCACCAACATCCGTATCCCATCACCAACATCCCAGCAACATCACCAACATCCCAGCAACATCACCAACATCCCAGCAACATCACCAACATCCCAGCCACACCATTAACATCCCAGCCACACCATTAACATCCCAGCCACACCATTAACATCCCAACCACACCATTAACATCCCAACCACACCATTAACATCCCAGCCACATCCCAACCACACCATTAACATCCCAGCCACATCGCCAACATCCCAGCCACATCACCCACCACGAGGTGTAGAAGAAACAGAGGCCTCCAGCTAAAATCGGTTGCTACAATAAGTAAATAACAGATCGTCTCAGGGGAATATTTACAGGATCGGGTTTGTCGAGTGCCTCCAGCGACCAGAATGAGACAGTGTCGTCTGTATCAATATGAGTGAATGCAAGAACCACTTTATTAAACGAGTAAATCTAGCCTACACAAATCTGTGGACTTGAGGTGGGTACTGGCTTAGATCACGAAAATGCCCCTTTTATATCCTAGACGAGACATTGCCCGAATGATAAGAACCTGCTCTCAATGGTGCTATGCGATGTCGGCCATTGACTTCTGAACAAAAAAATCATGTGATTGGATGCCATTCATGTCCTCTCTCAATAGGGTAAATGTGACTTACAAAAATAACATGTATTGTTTTCTTCAAGCTATTCTGTAACTGATTTTATGATGAAGCATGTTTGGCTTCAGTTTGTGATCCAGTGCCGGGAACATCAGACAGGACATCTTACACAGCCTTATCGTGTAGTGCGCATAAATAATTGATTCATTAGCTGGCCCAGACGAACCCCCGTCCCCATCACAACCACGCTACCCATTTAAAAACCCCACTATCCGCTACCCCTTGGAGAATGGGCCAGACCCTTTTCGGTCTATTGTATTGTCACAGGCGGGGGACTAACCCATTGTGACGCTGGGGGTGGGAGGGTGTGTTGGTGAGGGTTCAGTTGGCCTGTTGCCGGAAGTGGGTGTTTTCGTGAGACGCTGCTTTGACCGTGGCTAGAGCGTTCCACCGTCTCCCACACCCTCGAAGCTCATCTCCTGGCACACACAAACACACACATGCCTCTCGCCTACCCTCCACCCCTCCCTGCCCGCCGCCCCATCCCGGCCGCCCGTCGCACGGTGTTTGTTGGTGACAGGGTGTGAGTGGGTGGTTGAAGGAGCGGCAGGCCAGGCGGTGCTGCCTTCTAACCGTCACAGACCCTCACCATCAGCGCATGTACGGGTCGGGGTCCTCAGCCGGAGCGCCCATCGCCATTCCCCTGTGACAGGTGGAGGAGGATAGTATTAATCAGGATTAGCATGGTACAGGGTCGATGTAAGCGGGCTGCTGGCCCCATGACACATTTACACTACTAGACTCACACCCAGTCCCTCGGAGCATCAGCGGGTAAGTCAGACTACTGGAGGGTTGGTTGGCCTGTGGGCAGGGTCAATGCTGGAGTGGGTACGTGTTGGTGTAGTCAGTGCGCCGCCCCCCGCCCGCCTGCCGCCTGCCCGCCCGCCCGCCGCAGCTAGACATCGCCCGGCCGGATGGCCTACATAACCGGGCTGAACCCAGACAATGCAGGCCAGTCACGCCGGGTCAGCAGGAGTACCCACCGCCACCACCATCCCTCCCCGGCCGCCTCGAGCACGACGACCGCCTAGCGCTGCCCGCCACCCCGGCTCGCTGCTTGGATTATCGCCCTCCTGATGCCGCCGCCGATGGAGCGCGCGCCGGCCACCGGGCAACGATGAAGTCAGCCGTGGACGGCAACCTTCTGTATCACCAGCTCGTACGGCGCGCTGCCTGTGGCTCGTATCACGGGGATTACGGCCCTACCCCAGCCCGGCCAGCAGCCGATTTGACGCCGGGGAATATAAGAAACCCCGGAGCCGGGTGGGCACCACCCCCAGGCACCCCGACACCCCCTGATCGCCGCCGCCACCTCAGACTGGGCACAGGGCCATACCGCGCACCGCCAAGGAGGGCCACAAGTAGGTCACGGGCCCACAGGAGGAGCGCCAGCCTCTGTTACCAAGGAGAGGCCATCGGCAGCAAGCTGTTACCATGGATACCGGCAGGCCTAGCCCTAGCAGCGCAGGCGGAGCGACCGCCTCGGCCAAGCCTCGATTACTGGGAGGTGGCATAGCCGGGGTCCTTGGGCCCCCGCCCCCGAGGAATTTTTCCCGGAACCATGCCCCTCCCGGTGTACCCATTGACCTAAGTTCGCCTTGGAAGCCGGTAAGGGTTTTGATGATTGATGATGTGATGTGTTTGGCATAATTATGATAGGTGCATCCCTCCCCTTCCCTGTTGGTTCTAGGTGACCTTATTCTGAGATACCATGGTAGCTGGGTACATCTGTTGTGGTGGTATTTAGAGTACAAGCCATGTCCTATTTAATGGACCATGGCGACAGCATTAACTATAAGGCGCATATCACACGCTCAGAAGTCAGTTGAACATCACAGGAGCCCACTTGTTGAGCCAATCGGTCGACCTCGTGTATGACAGAGTTTTTAATTAAACAGTCGTAAATGTTAATCATCGTCTAATTTCCCTTGCCGGAGGTCCTGTAAATGATCCGGAATTGGGAGTCAGTCAAATCAATTAACTACATGTTCATTAATTAGAGAAACATATATTAATACCTAGAAGTTTCTCTGGAACTCGACCTCGTCCGGTTTGATTAATATTGAAGAAGCCCTACTCTACACGTCATCCATGAGTAAAAAAAATAATTGCTACAGTAGTTGCAGACAGGTTTACCTGTGTGACAGAGCAGAAACTGATTAGATTTAATGCAAGTTGATTTCAATTTGCGTTTATGATTTGCGTCTCGTTTGGATACATTCCATGAGGTTGTCGAGCGGGGAGACGGAATGGCAGTGACAGTAGATGGCACGTCGGTGGTTGTATGAGCCCATGACGTCTACAGTCCACTGCCACTGACAACCGACAACTGTGACACCTGTGACAGGTGGTGCCGTCACCTCTTTTCACCAGACAGGTGCGAGCGGTGGTCTCAACATAAATAATGCACACCTAAGAAGGTGGCCGCTGACCCAGTCTCCACGGCCACCCTCCCTCCCTCCTCACCAGCTCCTGCCCGTCTGCACTGGTCTAGTATTAAATAGACATTTCTGGTGATGGAAATGTCTGCATCATCGTCGTGGGTCGTGAACACTGTAGGAATACATAACATCATTTCAAAATATCTAGTTTGGTTAACCAATGTAATTACATTTTTGTGCGAAAATTACGGTATATTCGAAATGGGATACAGGTTGACCAATGTAAATCTGTGGAGTACCATATCTTTAAAATGATCTTTAGGTTAGCTAATGCTATTTCATAAGACTTCATTCTTCAAATATTTCAACATAGCGGAGTCTATGAAATTCCCAAATTGTCAGTTATTTGTAAAAAGACTGGTTTAAACCTGAATTAGGTCGGATTAAGGGAATATCACTCGTAATGCCCAATTTGGATCAATTATGATTTGGATTGGGAAATGCTACTGAAAGTAAATATTCTATGAATGAATCTGCAAACGTTACCTGACAGATGAATTATATATTTGGTTTCATCATAGAGACTACAATTCTAGTCTATCGTTTCGTGCATAGAAAGAAGGATGAAAGCCCCGCAATTTCTGAGGCTGGTAATGTGAGAGGCGCCCGGGCGTATACTTGTCGATACGGACATGCATGCATGTCGTGTGATGTCCACACATGTTGTTGTCGCGTGACCATGAACGTATCGATCGTGCCATGCCCGGACTGATGTTGACACTGTTGTACACATTCATGTGTGCCGCCACTACACAGACGTGATAACAAACAACCCGCTCTGTGGGTCAGCAGCTATGTAAGCTCTTCAGACAGAAGGATGGATCGAGATACAAGAGAAACCCGACCGCTGCTAGCACTCGTTAGCTGCCTCTGTTTTCTATGAGTCAGACCTTGTCTCTACCTTTCATCTGGCACCTGATCCAGTAAACTGCATAGACCCAACAGGCAAGCTGGCGCCAGTGGGGCTGGAGGCTGGGGAGGGGGAGGGCGGGGGGTTGCAGCAGGCAGCACTCGGTGAAGGGGCGGGGGTAGACTGGCTCCAGTCCCTGCATCCTATGTCTACCCTCCTCGCTGGGAAGCAGGGACTGGTACAATCGGTAACGGTGTTGGATTTCTGGCGCTGTTTAGCACCAGTATTCCCAACACTCTCCATACAGATATCCTGGGTACTGGTCAGGATATCTGCTTGAAGATTGATACCCTATCACTTTGATCTCAATCGGGTCACAGTCAGCAGCAGGCGAAATTTATTACTATGACAACACAGGCAGCCAGAGAACTGGATGAAGGGAGGGGGAGGGGTGTGAGGAAGTATAGGGTGACAGGGAGCAGGTTGGAGCCATAAACAGGAGATTCTGTTCACAATGGACAAGTCTTTGATTCATGGGCCAGTCAGAGAAGGATACATACTATAATGAACTTTATTCTGATTGTGTTTAATCATTTAATGAACGCTCATAATCAAAGACTTGAGCAAGTCTAGGGCGGGCGACGTGGCGCTGGCACCGTGAGGACACAGAGCAGCTCGCCTATAGCTCCTACCTGCTCACTGCATGCCGTGTGTACCTTACGTGCCGTACATCCATGCTATTGTGTGCCCATGAGGTAGACTGCACATGACATTTTTATTATGGAACCGTCGTCGTCTTTGTTGATAACTGAAAGGGAGGAGGGTAGAGAGCCGATGTGTCATGGTGGCGGGCCAGACCCCAGATCATGTCGAACAGTATCAACACTGTACTATACAAGGCAGCGGGGCCTTCAACATAGGCTTCGATGGCACATATAAGACACAGTATGATGTGGGGCAACCATGATGACAAGATGCTATAGGGCATATATTGAGGAAGTGAGAGGGGTATTTTGGATATTATATATTGAAAACAGGTTGAATCATTTATAGTATTAAGATCTAGGGGGGGGGGGGAGCCTAGGGGTCTTCTACACAAGGTAGAATTGACATGCTTTATAATCAAGTTACATCAATCCAGTCATATCAACTACATACAACTTGTTTTGCTAATCTAACATACACTTATACCATCATAGATCCTGGCTCCTTGTCCATAATCCGTATAGAACTGTCTTCCACATATGGCAGTGTACATTTACCGCCATCTTTAGTGTAGTAAGTGTGTAAAAAACTACCGCCCATAAGGTGACGATACATGTTGAAGATCTGGATGTTGGGGCTGTGCCTGAGCTCTCTATGTGTACAAAAGATAAGGCAATAACAGGGGAATGTTATTGTTGTTTTATCGGCGTCGTCCTCTTACGTCTTCTTTTTTACCGGGCTGTGGCGCCCTCTGGTGTCGGTCATATCGGACGCCCATGAGACGCTGACAATAGTGACCTCGTCACTGCGCATGCGTCGTCAGCATGTTTACCGCCCAGCATGTATGCACTTAGCGTCTGTATGTAAATAAGTCAGGAAGCCCGGCCCAGTATGTCATCACACCAAACAACATGTATAAATAACAAGGACAGGGACGTGACTTCCCACCTGTCATAAACGGTATATTTATCATTATGTTAGATATCTGTGTCAGACAAAAAAAAATAACGGAAAAAAAGACAAGAAGAAGAGGGATGGTTCTGGGAAGTAGGACATCGTACACTCATAAAAAAAATAATAAAAAAGGTAAGATGAATAATGTATAACAAATAGAGCGCGCAGTTCGACAAGTAAGATAATCAGTGTGTGTGTGTGTGTGTGTGCTGGGTGAGTGTGGGTGGGGGTGGGTGGCGGTGGAGCCCGTGGCGATGTTAAGGATATAATATATAGGACACACCTGGTCCCCTCTCCTGCCCGGTCCGTGGGCGTGGTAAATACGAGCCGCCGCTGCCGCCGCCGGTCGATCGATCACCGGGCTGACAGCCGCAGCACCCCCGCCGCCCGTAGAGAGCCCTGCACGCAGCTCTAGCGGAGCCTGGAGAGCCCTGGGCGGGTGGTGTGTGATGAATGAGGTCAGCTGAGTGCTCCCCCCTCCCACCCTCCCTCTATCCCCCCTCCCGCCCCAGTCAGTGGCTGCACGCCGCCCGCCTTCCTCCGTCCCGGAACCCGCCCTCCCCGCTGACAGTCCCCACACCGCCGCCCCCTCCCTCCCCCACTGACGTAGCAGGCATAAATATTACCTGCAGGCTCGGCTGGGAGATTGATAGACTGCCAATAATACCTCTGCTGGGAGAGCGAGGCGACCCCTGTCTGGTATCGGGGTCAAGGTCGGCTTGTAACCCCACTCCCTGTATCACCCTCCCGTCCACAACCACCACACATACTGCCGCAGCCTATTTGGCAGGAGCCGGGGTTGCAGAACGGGGTGGCCGGAGATTGGGGTGGCTGGGTGCTGGCAGGGTGTCTATAGAGACGGGCGGGCGGCAAGCAGGGCCGGAGCACAGCTCCTGGACTTGGCTGGGCGGCGGGTGTGGAGCTGAGATCGATGGACACGGGTTTTACCCGGGCTGGCCCCGGCCTGAGCTGCTCGGCTCCGGTCGATGAGCGGCGGCGGCCCGTGTTGGCGGCATGCACAATCACATCCAGCCACTCGCCCACGTCCCCAGCACACAGCAGTCACATGTCGTGTTGTAGTCATACGGGTAGGCCGGCACTATGTCGGCGAGATAACAACAATGCCATTCTCTGCCACTTCACATATTGTATGTGAAATATGCGATCTATTTTGGCTTCACATATTTAATGAATGCCCATATCATAGTATGTAGTCAAGATAACAACAATGGCTTTCTCTACCACTTCACACACAATATCGTATGTGAAATATATGTTCTATTCTAACTTGGCATATTTAATGAAATCTCGTATATTATTTGGTCGAGATATCAACAATGGCATTCTCTACCACTTCACTTACTGTATGTATTATATAAGTTCTATTTCGGCCTCACATATCTAATGAATGCCTATATCATTTCATATTAGTCACCATACCACATGAGCTATACTATTTTATTTTTGTCATACCACAGTGCTGTAGTCCTATCATGCAGTTATATCGAACTTATCATGTTATATTTGTCACATCATACCACATTGATACCTGAAATACAGTGAATCATCTACACAAATAGTGATACAGTCAATTTTTTTTTTTTAAACCAAAAAAAAACCCAGTGTGTTTCCAGTGTTTGGCTCACGTGACCTGACGGCTGGGTGTATTCATTGTGCTGCCGCCTAGCGGGACGCAGACCCTGGCATCGCCGATCCTAACATTAGCATCGTCGTCGGCGTCCGAGTCGTTGTCGCCATGGTTACTCGGGTGATTTGAGGACATGGTGGTGTTCGGTGAACGTGCGGGTCTCGTTTCACACCCACCGCTCTCTGCCACCTGTGTGTCGTCTACCAGGCACACACACTCACACTCACACACACTCACACACCTCCTCCAGCATCGCGGCAGACACCTGAGCAGTGGCCAAGCCTCGTCACGACCTGATAGTGAGACGTCAGAGGGTTCACTGCTGCCCTGGTACACTGCGATCATGTACAGATCGATGTGGTTTATAATTGTCAAGTATGTTAAATTGGGCAAGAAATGGAGCTTATTCGTGGTGAATATAAGGCGAAGTGTGGGGTTGATTATAAACATATATCGTGATTATGGAAAGAATAATAGGTCAACAATTTATTCTAGTTATAACAACTTCATTACATAAATCTGCAAATGTTTGTGTTCCTCCGGAGAAATAAGAAAAAAAAATGGAGAATACACTACAGTCATGAAAAATGATGAAAAATTCTTTTTTTTTCTCGAGAATTGAACGATCCCTTAGAGGCTTATTCTAGGTGGGTTGTAGTACGTCCAAGGGTTGCCAGGAATTTCAAACTGCCGCGAACAGGGGCGGACTAAATACTCGAGGGTTCTGCGACATAGCCCCAGCACACATACATAGCGGCCAACGGGAATTCTATCTCGTCGGGCTGACCCTAGTGTGTTTTGTTTCTTCTTTCCTATCTGATATCGTTGATATCACCTCTCAGTGCTATATCCCCAGGTCTTTCTCTACACCAAAGAGATTAGAGCTCTGCCCAGTCCCGCGGTGATGAATATTCAGGGGTGTCGGGAGGCCCCCGGCTGACCCCTGCGTACAACACACCGGTGTGTACGGCCAGTATCAACACTGGAGTGTAAACAAACGTGAAGGTGGCGAGCTCTGTCGCCGGGCTCCCGGTCACGGCCACCCGCCTCCCTCCCTCCCGGCCAGCCACACCCACCCACAGAGCTGCCTTGGTTCCTTTGTCTCAGCAGATCTCCATAATCAATGTCTGTTGATTCAATTGGTAAAACGCATTTAGTAATAAGAGTGACACCTCGATATATATCACGGAGCCCTGATGTCTGATTTAGAATATTTCTCCTTAGCAGTTAGTGTTTGATTTGTCACACTGTAACGGTACATTAGCCAATAACAACACATTGGACAAATTCTTCATAATAACCAAAATTAGATATCTATCTCATGAAATTAATGTATATTTACTGAAACACATTTTCTTTATAATTTGGATTTACCATTGCTTCATATTTGTTCTCAAGACTCAATAGTATGTACTGTATGAGTTTGAGAATCTAGAACCAGTGATGAAAAGGTGTTCAAAGAGAAATTGCAGCGTTTGAGAGATCCAAGGGAGAAGTATGGATCAAGTAGATCTTGTCACTCGATGTTGGATGACCTCCAAACGACCCCGCCTGAAGCGCCACCTAGCGGCCAAAGCCCGAGTGGAGTCTTCATACTCCATCCAGGTTAACATGGAGCAGTACACCTCCTACCTTTATATACTTCGTCTAGCCAAGGTGGAATAAAACTCCCATTATCAGTAATATGATGTTAGTTCAGTAATGTCGTAGGCATCACTTATCCATTTACTGTCGCGTAGTAGAAATCATTACAGGCATACGCCGCTACAACATGGTGTCATTCACGTGCATTACTTTCTCATGGTTATAGATATAACCCAGATCGCAGGTTTCCATTTTTCATTGAAACTACTTTATTTTTATTTGCAGTATATAATTTTTTTTCCATTGTATAAAGCAAATATGATGTTATTTGAGCCTTATTCATAAACTGGTGAAACAGTTGTGAGAACCTCCCCACAGACACTGACGTGTTTTCTATGTTTACTCCGTCTCTCTGTGGCAGGAAATTCAACATGAAAAATATCTCCTTTTTTCCCAGTTATTTCCGGGTTTCCGGGTATTGCTGGTATACTGAGTCTTGATCATATTAGAGATTTAAACGACGAGGCGAAAACCACTTCTGCTCTGAACCGATGCTACCTTGAAAAGAATATATGATAAGGTTTAGAGGAGAAGAAATAGTAAATCATCCAGGAAACAGCAGATTACTGTTTCTTGAGGTGGACAAAAAGACTTGAGATAATCAGGATTCGGGAATTGGATTAATACTATCATATTATTAACGGTATTGGGGTTTTCCTTTCCGGTATAATCTATAATACCTATTTACAGCCTTGGACGTCAAAGGGTGCCACTGAAACCTGGGGCCTGTTAAATAAGCTAGGGTCGTACAGGAATTCCCTGCTCTTTACCTCGTACGAGGGTTATCGTTTTATGATATCTAATTTTGTTCGAAATTAAGGGAGTTTGACCACAAACCACAGCTCAACCTTGATGGATGATTCAGAGATTTTATTAATCAATATTAAACCTATTGGTACATAAACCATTTGTGTTATATAGTTTATATGTATCCTTTAATTGCCTATATATTTCGACCTACAAGCGGCCTTCATCAGAGCTTGGACGTCAATGGTTATACATGGAGATATTGCCCTCTATATGGGTTTAGGTCCCTGATTCTGTTCGAAATTGAGTGAGTTTGACCACAAACGTCCTAGCCGTCCATCATGTCGTCCAAAAGCGTTGATTAACGTTGACCCACATCGTCCCTGGGTCTCCATTGCGTACAGAAAAGGGTCGACATATACGATCCTAAATGACTAAACTGGCCCCTGGTCTGCTGCCCTGCAAAAAAGGATTTGTGCACTGTTTTGAAATAACGGGGGAGAAGATTGCCTTTCATTGCAGATTAAGTATTGTGAACAGATGTCCTTTCAGAAAGGGTTGCTTATGTTACTTCTGTCGCAATATGAATTTTCACCCAATGGCCTTTCAACGAGAAAGAAACGATGCACTCAACTCGTCTCAAATAACAGAAGGCGACCAACCAAGTCTTGTCCAATAGCAGGGACGTTTTTTTTCTTTTCTTTCTCCCTTTTTTAATACTAAAATAACAGGCTTACGTCACTAACTCTAATGGTGCAATAAAAAGCTCCAACCGATGCATTCGAAATGCGTTTGATTCTATCGTAATATCTGAGGGACCTCTGAGAAAAGGCGGACATTTTTTTTTCAATACACCAGTGGCAGTGTAAAGGGTGCGCTGAAAATGTAGGTTCCACAAACAAGGAAGAGTGGCCAAATTAGGAATTCAAGAATAAAGCGCGAGATGCGGGGGTGGGCCTCTCAATTAGAGGTTTGAAGAAAGAGGACACGCCCGAGTGGCTGCCTGCCCTGTAGGTGTAGGTCAGGACTGAGGTCAGTCACTCAGGACACTCACCCCGCGGCCAGGGAGTGGGGCTGGGGGCAGGAGACAGTATCAGACAGTCTCCTGTGACACCCACAAAAAGAGGGCCCTGCCTGCAGCCATAGATCCCGCACTAGGTCAATAGTGTGCTGCGGTTCAGTTCACATGCACGGCTTTGTTTAGGGCGACTTCTTCATGTAGCACACGTGACTCCCGTTTTCTTATAGCTTGTCAAAATCCTCTGAAGCGACTCGTTTTAGAGTGTTTGGTGTGATGGACTTTGGGGGTTCGTAGTTCTTAAAACTTTTTAGTTTGCTGACTGATATGTTGAGAAACGGAATGGATTCCCATGAAGATGTATTGTGGTGGTTTAAGACGTTCAGATTAGTATATAAAGTGATGCTTTCTGTTTCGTATTTCAAAAAGAAGTAGCTGATCATACGACCAATTCTGAAATAGCATGTACCGTTCGAGCAGATGACCCCATTTTTCGTTAACAGATAATTTTCGACTCCGGAACCAGTTACATGTACAGTAGAACCCCGCTTAAGGGGAGACCCTCCGTTCCGAAAAAAGTTTCCCTTTAAGCGAGGTGGCCCCCTTAAGCGAGGTGTCCCTCTTAAGCGAGGTGTCCCCCTTAAGCGAGGGGTCCCCTTAAGCGAGGTGCCTCCTTAAGCGAGGTTAAAATGAACTAAATAAAGATTTCTGTTCCGAAAAAAAATTCCCCTTAAGCGAGGTGCCCCAGAAGCGGGGTTTTACTGTACTAGGTTTAAGAAATCTTACCTTGAGGTTGAGCCTCCGGCCGCATCTTTGTGATGTTAACGTAGCTGTTAAATGATACTCATTGTGTTCAGTGGCGCATAACGGATTTGTCATCCTCGTATAACCTATCGCCATCCTCCTAGATAATCTCCAGACTGAGGGCCGCGATCGGGGACAGCAAGATCTCATACGTTTATTGAAGATTATTATATTATATACCTTTAAAAAGACATGAAAAAATGACATTTTATGTAATTCCAAAGTGGTGAAGAACTACTAACTCCAAGAGGTCTCAATGAAGAAGACTACTCCAAGTGATTCAGTGACAATAACTTTTATTCTAATACACTACGGGTACAGTGCGCCTGAACATTTGCTACGTCTCAGTGAGCCCGAACATTATTCATACTGCACCCCTAGCAGGGGGTAGTATTCCAGAGAAATTCGGCCATAGTTGTATACTAGCAATAACGTCGGGTACTCAGGGAACACATACCGTGTATGTATCGTATCGTATTTTAACACGTAGAAGAAGTAGCTCGGAGAGATGAGGGGCAGACGCGAGTAACACAGAGAGTATCTCGTGGTCGCCGCCAACAGGATGCTGTGGTAAAGCCACAATGACGGATGTCAACTTAAATAAAAAGAGAAACAAGAATTAACGGAACACCCAAAAGTGAAACCAATATGAGAAAAGAAGTGAGAAGCAGGTTACCACAAGAGATTCGGGGGAACCACCAATCAGTAACGGTGAGGACTTCGCTGTGGTCGCCGCCAACATTATTCATACTGCACGCCTAGCAAAGTTAGTGTTGAAAAGGTGATGCTTAATTGTTCAGCACTAATGCCCAAGGACTATTGAAGTTTTCTTCAACTAAAATGTGATGTATGATACCCATTATGAACATGTTTCATGACATTCCAAAAAGTGTCATTGTCACCAACGGAATTGAGTATTTAAGATACAGTTTCTGGGAAAAGCGTCGATTAATTAATGAATTCTTTTCATTTGAATGACGTAGCGTATATTGTGAATGATGATTGAGTGTCAGCGGTCTCCATTTACAACGTATTGATTCGCTGTGGAGCCTGCCCGGGACCCATTATCGTGAGTGCCATGTGAGGCTGCCGCTGTACTGCGTAAAATCCAAAACATCATGCCTGTAAATAATCACAAAAACACCAGTGTCACTCGAGTACACACAGAACGAAAAAAAAACAAGTAGAAAAATATTCGTTGTTTGCCTCGGAGTAAAAAAAAGTATGACAAACGAGAACAAGTCGCGCTACCACGAAGGTAAAAAAAAAGGTTACCCGGATCTAAAGTGAGGGGGAATTCTGATATACCCCACCTCTCCCCCATCCCCCTAGACTTGTTCAAGTCTTATAATATGAGCATTCATTAAATGATTAAACACAATCAGAATAAATTATAATCCGTATCCTTCTCTGACTGGCCCTTGAATCAAAGACTTGTCCACTATGAACGAAATCTCCTGTTTATGGCCCCAACCCACTCCCTGTACCCCTATACCTCCTCCTACCCCTCACCCCTCCAGTTCCCTGGCTGCCTGTGTTGTCATAGCAATAAATTTCGCCTACTCCTGACTGTGACCCGGTTAAGATCAAAGTGAGAGCATATCAATCTCCCATCAGATATCCTGATCAGTGGCAAGGATATCTGTATGGAGAAAATCTGTGTTTGAAATACTGGTGCTATATAGCGTCAGAAATCCAACACCATTACCGATTGTACCAGTCCCTGTATCCAAGCGAGGAGGGTAGCCATAGTATGCAGGGACTGGGGCCAGTCTACCATCCCCTGACACCCGCTCCTGTCCTGATTCACCCCCACCCGTTATCAGCGCAGACACCCTGCCGCGAACCCTGGCAGCCTGCTGGGTCAGAGGTCAGGGGTGAAGGTCGTTGCCCGGGGTGAGCTATTCGCGGAATCTGGGTCGACACTCACTCAGTGAGATGGGTCCTGAGTGTCGTGACGGGCGGTTGTTTGTCGACGCCCAAATCCAACTTTTGTTGTCCGTGACGGAGGACGTGATGGCAGCGCCGTGGTGTAGTTTTATTTTACTGTATTTTATACGTGTCCTGCCTCACCCTCCTCACACCTACTTAGCCCCTGACAGTACTCAGACTTCGATGTACGTCACGCTCTCCCGGTAGTTATATTACACCGACACCCCGGTTCATAACTGAACATAATAATGTTTATGTTGGGAGAAATACCACACACCGACCAAACGTCCAGCATATGTTCTTCTTTGTGAGAACTTTTAATTGTTGAACCTTTCAATACATTCAGTTTCCTTGTTGGTGAGAACAGCTATTTAATACTATCGTAAAACCGGATGAGTTTTAATCTGGGCTCCCGTATGCGACGACTGGAGTTGGCGTAGTGATATCAAGAGGCGGAGCCGAGTGATATCCGGAGCCAAAACTCCAGGAGTCCCATACGGGATCCCAGATTAAAACAAATAAGGTTTTGATTTTATCCTACCCCCTGTGAACGATATTTTTATGTGAGGATACGATAAAAACTTTCTAAAGTCCTCCATATAGCTCTCCTTGCTGCTCTGAAGGCGCTTGGAACTACTTTCAGCTGCTGATCTCTGATTGGTCCATTTTTTGTACGCTCCTGGGAGCGATTTTTTATCCGTATGCGACATACGGGCGCATACGGAAAGTCAATGTTAAGCCTATGGGATTTTATATTAGGGGTAGGATAACTACTGGTATCGGCTTCTATAAGTTGCCTTCATCAGGGTCTAAAGCATAGTGATTGAGTGGAGGAAGCTCATCTCCTTATATACACCTCTAAGTATTATCATGAGATATAATGTATATGTGTGGCGATATTTTGTATATGGCCCCTTACTCTCGTGTACTCTTCCTGGACGTATGCAGAGCTCGCCATTTTTCAACCCCAAAATCATCTGTGTTTTTCTCACCAATCCTATAAGGTATATAGATGTCAGTCCATCTTGCCCGAATATATGGATTTTGTACACCCATATACCAGCGCTGGATTAATAGCCCCCGAAGTAAATTGCACCGGTGTGTATAGTGCCCAGTTAGATTCAACATACCAAGAAATGATCATGGCAAATCGGGTCAGATTTATATGAATATAAATGGGCGTCAAATTAGATAGATATAGGAGAGCAATACTGATAAGGCACCACATATTGCTCACAATAATTGTTCTACATTCAGAGATGGCAGTTTTCTTCTTTTCCAAGGAAATCCTTGTTTTCATTTTCAGTTTATAAAATTCAATTTTCTTCTGTAAATCTAAAACAAAGCGAGACTGATTTGGGCCTCATTCGCACCAATAAGCAGTGTTTCAAACCTCCCCATACACCACAGCCCCGTTCCATGGCCAATAACGATGTGTTTTCCACTTTTTATCAGTCTCTCCGAGGCAGTAAAGTGCAGATGAGAATGTTTCCTCTCTCTTTTTCATGACCCCCCACTAACATCCCTGTACTAAGTACAACACCGACCCAGGTGAGGGTTGCTGAGCCCAGCTGGCCGTGTGTTTGTGTGGCGGGGAGTGGGGCACACTCGTGCCGCCATCGCCCTGGTCCATTTCGCTCCATCACTTTCACTATCTCAGGTGCACCACACTCGCTGGTGGCGCCCCTTGAGGCCGGCGTGGGCGTAACCTGGCCAGGTTTTTGGAGGTCGCGGGCTGTGGCTAGCCGGTCTCATTTAGTACAAGTGACCCGAATAGCTTCCGCCTACCAGCCCCCCACCACCACAGCCCCCACTAGAAGGGGACCTGCCGTGTGATTTACTCTTAGTCCATAGTGCAACGTGTCCCCAGGCCCCCAGAGATGGCAGTTTTCCTCTTTTCCAAGGAAATCCTTTTTTTTCATTTTCAGTTTATGAAGTTCTCCTTTCTTGTGTGAATTAACGAGAGAATGAATTGGGCCTCATACACACCAATAAACAGTGGTTCAAACCTCCCCATACACCCCTGTCCCATTCCAGGGCCAATAACGATGGATTTTCCATGTTTTCTCAATCTCTCCGGGGCAGTAAATTCCACATGAAAAATGTTTCTTCTTTATCTCATGACCCCAACTGACATCCCTGCCAGGGGAAGAAGAACCTGTCACGGGATTCAATCTTGGTCAGTGATGATCATTTGTATCTAGTGTGTATTGCAGTGTGTGTGTGTGTGTGGGGGGGGGGGGGGGCTGCAGCTGTCCTTAATAGTCCCCGAAGTTGGTGTTAAGGACACTTTGATTACATCTGGTGTTCATTGTGTATACCACATGACATTCAAACTTTCATATTTGATACGACCTACGTTGCCTTCTAAAGGTACTCCCCGACCTTCTAAAGAAGAAAAAAAACCAGGGATGCGATAAAGAGCTGCTGTATTCCCGTTGTTCCAGATAAGAAATTATATTGTTGCGCTATGAATTATATTGTGTCATATCATATTTTATTTTTAGTCGGTCTAATCTACTACGATAAGAATCTGTATATACATGTATAATGTAACGAGTCATGAATCATCGAGGTGTTTCCTTGTTGCCATGGCAGCTTCCACCCTACTACAGTTTATCAGCGGGGGTTGCTAACTGTGACGTTTCTTTCCTGGCCTTAAATAGTATGGAATGTGCAAGATACGTGTAAACACCATATATTATTGGCACTATCGTCGCATGGTGCAGACCTATTTATGTTGGCCCTGAGTCACTGTTGGTCTTGTGTAACTTGGAGAATTTTAACTCAGTAATCCGCAGCCTGTAGTATTTCACATGATAGGTCAGCCGAGGTCACTCAGACGCCAGAGCAGACGACATTTATAAATACCCAGCGACCGCTGATTCCCGGCCCGTCGGGGGCGCTCGTTCCCGGCGAGTAGACGCGGCGCTGTAGTACCGCCGCGTGCTGGCAGGGGGCGCCGTGTGTACCGTCCCGATTGTTGGCCGCTGGCACACCCGTGAAACGGGCGAAAAATATCTATTTTCGCATCGTGTAAATCTGCCTCCAACATAAAAACAATGGGTTAAAAATGAAGAAAGGCGAGGAAACGGCGACATGAAAAATGGGTGCGGTAAATCCAGGCTTCCTTTAGAAACAGGAAGCCGACGGAAATAGGAAAGCGGCCGAGTCGGTGTTCCCGCAGAATTAATGTGGGCGCGAAAATAGCGCCGGGTGTTGTTGTTGTTCAGAAGACAGTGATGGAGAGGCTGCTGGCGCGCTGCCAGAAATTGGCTGATACACCATGCGTCTGGCCCCGGCCGGCAGATTCATTACACGGCGCCGCCGAGTCCACTCGCCGAGGGGTGGCCGGCTGTTGTTTTCAAGTAGGTCAGCGGCTATTGTAGATCGGTATCCAGGTTCACGTCACCTTCGACGCCGATGTAGACCACACCTGCTGCGCGCACGAATCAATAGATCATTTCCTGTCAGAAATATCAGGTTAATTAGGAACGAGTGCTCTGTGCTTCCTACCTGCCACCCCTTGTAGCAGTGCACTAGTCCTCGCCCCGGCCTGGCGGCGGCGAGTGGGTGCGCTCTGAACAGATTAGTGCGACTCGAGTGGAATAATAAAAACAGGGTTGTGCCCGCTGGCTCAGAAAGAATGCCTAAAAATATAAACACAAAAAGTTGGCACTACCCTCTTGGCCGGCACGTACGCATCCCCCCAGTTGCCAGCCGTGTTCTTTCTTTGTTTTTGTCAACACACAAAGGCTGCCAAGGGCAAGGCCGTATTACGGAATGGGGACGTCTAACAGTGTCAGCGGCGCATCTAGTGGTAGCAGCGCCTGCAGCGGTACACGGCTTGTATCATGTATAGAACATGCATATTCATGACCAAGTAACATATTAGACCAGATTTATATCAGAGATGCAAGTTAGCCGACAAATGATGGAATTCCAGGCATGTTGGCCGAGAGCAAGACCAGATAAAATAAATGAACTTAAAAACAAAAATTCCGACATTTCCAACACATCGGCAGCACCACAATATTAGTGGTATTTGCTGATTAGTTTGACATTCATCCCTCTGTAAATGTTACAAGTGTAATCAAGAGAGAACCGATGTATCCACCCAGGATAAATAAAAAGATTAGACTACATATTATCGATTCATAGCCATTATGTTCCATAATAATATAAAAGTGATGTGTTATAAGTCCTGATTTTCATCCTTGTTTTGTAACGAAAACACTTCGGGCTTTCGAAGGGAAAGGTCATTGAAATCCTGAAAAAAACCCCTGATAAATTGCTTGAGTACGATTGTATGTAGCGGTGATTTAGAAGTTGGCAGTTATCGGAGTCATGTGAAGTGATTTGTACACGAACCGTTGACGTTTCTGTTTCATCGGAGCTAAGAATAACCCCCGAGATCAAGAGTCACTGAAATGTACCCACACAAAGGGGCTACTCGGGTTTCAACTTCAGTACCCGGGACAGGTCTATAAGTAGGCAGTAACCTTCCTGCGTCCGTGAAAACACCCAACAGCATGTCTGAGCAAAAACAACGTCCTTCACGCCTCTCTTGACCTACAAAGAAACTACATGTATGTACTATCGTAAAACCGGATGAGTTTTAATCTTGGCTCCCGTACGCCACGACTGGCGTTTGGCGTAGTGATATCACGAGGCGAAGCCGAGTGGTATCCGGAACCAAACGCCAGGAATGGCATACGGGAGCCAAGATTAAAACGAATCAGGTTTTGATTTTATCCTACCCCTCTCTACAATAGTTTAATATCAAAATCACGAATGAAGATCATCAAAATTCCGTATGCCCCTAGTAGCATACAAACGTCCGTATGGCATACGGAATCTCAATGTTAAGCCTATGGGATTTTATATTAGGGGTAGGATAAAACGTCATATATGAGCCTTGGACTGCCTGTTTGTAACAATAGTATACATGTACTTATTCTCAAATGACGGGGCGGGGGAATGATGTTTTTGCCGCTAATTTTTGTTTGCCTTTATTCTTGTGATATTTGAGGATATCGATTTACTTCCGCCAGTTCATATGTAAATAAAAGTACTGTTGCCTTCACGGATAGCTAGAAATATCATCTGTTATTGATTCCAAACTGTATCATTGACATTGCTGGGTACACAGTCAGGGGTGGAGCAAACTGTGTTACAGCGTGGGCAATGCTTCTATTCTATACCTGTGCATCAACATGTATATTATCCATCGGGAGGCGCTAGACACATTTTTATTAAACTGATTTATTGGGGTCACTTTCTACTTGTCACAGCGGTGTCTATGAGACGTTTTATAAATCTTCTATTCGTAAAATTGCATATAATACGCGTACGTTCATATGTAGAGTTGTAGTGGCCTTATGGATATAGCACCAACCATTCCCATAAATCATTGATTATATCGTGAATGGTATGAGACTACGCAGCCTACACAGCAGTCATGGTGGAGAAGGATGTAGTTTATAATACCAGTCGAGGATGTTTATATACAACTTGCCCGGGCACCGTCAGCCTTCAGGGCAGACAACACCGCCCTCTACCGAGAACCAGCGGAACTATCTCTCCACCAGCCCAGCGACACAGTTCGGTTCCCCAGTTCAGAAATACTATGAAATTTTCCTTGACGAGTTTACAGAAAAGCTGATGATTTACATGGGAAAAGGGGTTAGTTTTATTGTGAAACAGGATACTGTTTTGAGAAGATACATACACACAAAAAAGGAAAACAAATTTGAGGTGATTCTCGATTGAACATGCACTTTAATCTGAACAGGGTTGGAATAATTAGTGAATATACAAAACAAACGGGATTATTATAGCAAATGAAAAATTACTCTTCCCTGTATTAAACAGTGCATAGCATACATATTGCCTGCCCAGCGCATCACTGTATAGGTGGTTATATTGAGCATTGCGTTGTGAGCGGAGATCCGTCTATTGGCAGGCTCACAAGATAAAGCTGGTGATATAATTAAGGCTGGTGCATTCAACAGTCTAATTAGGCTCTAGACACAATTAGCCTACCCTGTCAAGATGTGTACCTACCAATTATAATTACCCGGTCGTTGAACCTTTCCCCATACCACTACCAGCCTCCCCACCCTTCCCGGCCCTCCCCCTCTATTGTTCTGTTGATTTAGACCTCGGATATAATCTCCCTTTTTTTACCACTTTGGATTTAAAAAGAACGAAGGCGCACTGAGAGCTCCAGTATTAATTCGCTGACGGGATCTTTTATGGGATCACGAAATAGCACGTAGATCTAGCTGGACCTTGGCAATGCTAATGCCGCGTGGAATGTGGGAACACAACGAGCGGCAGCAGCCCCTCGGGTCTGGGCGCCACTGGTGCTGCACCCTACTTCTCGACCCCCTCCTCCTCCTCCTCGCCCCGCTACCCATCTACTCCACCCCCACTATTGATCTAGCCGCAGTGCGCACGGCGCGACCCGTCGAGTCGTAGACGCCACCGGCCGGATTGACCCATATGTGGAGGAAAATAGATTAGGCCCGGTCCACCCGCGCCGCACGGAGAGGGGTGGCCGCAGGTGACCTGGATCAATATGGGCGAGTCGATCGGCCGCGGGTCGGCGTAGGGGTGGCCGCGTGGTGTGTACACAAACTGTGTGAGGAGGTGGGGAGTGGGGGGTGCGGGACTGACGTCACATGGTGTGATTGTGGCGGCGGTGCGCGGCGGGGCGGCGGGGCGGGGGAGGGGGCGGTAGATTGTGTACACACATCAGCGGCGGTGGCTGCAGTAGCGGACACGCGACCGGCCCGGCGCCCCTCTCTGTAGTGATGAAATGGGTCAGGGCTGGTTTCGGGCTGGGTCAATATATTACATCGCAAAACACGCATAGTGAAATGCTTCCTAGCAGCAAGTGGCGCTATTGGCGTGACACTGATATATGACCATGTTTGTTTCTTCTGTGTCCCAATAAACTATTTAGCTCGGTTACTGATAGGAATTCCTTATCGATCCAGGCCATGGGAGTTACTGACTGCCTGACTCAAGTCACTATAAGGACGGACACGGACATTTGACATTATATTTTTTATCTCATGACATTAACTTCCATTTCTTATTATCAATGATGTTTGGTTTAGTAATAAATTAACATTGAACAATTCAATAAATGACACGTTAAGTGAATATCTATTATAATGCCTCAAATCTTTTTTGTTACTTAGGAATGGATCCTGCCCATCGCCGAGTTAGTGGGAATATTTTCTTCTCATCCGATATCTATTATAGTTCATTTGATTGATAACACTTGAAGACATTCGTAGATGTCATGTTATATTTCGATGGAAATTTTACAAACACCAGCACTCTATTTGAAAGCTTTTAATATGTAAAGGACATAGCGGTGATATACTACGTCAAAGCGATATAAATATTATAAATGGATTGACGCAGGGATCTATGTAGGTTTCGACTTTTCCTGATATTCTCTAGTGTGTACTTCAGATTAATGGAGTGTCTGGAACATTGATTGTACGCTGTATCATTAATTTATTTTTTGTTTCATTCTTGTTTACAGGTAAGCCCTTCCCATCCATATGCCCTCGACCGCCAGCCAGCCAAGATGGCACAGGTACTGTGAACTTCTTCATACTAAAACGATTACAGTATTTATATATAAAACAATATTGGTAGATATTACCATATCAGTACTTTGATGATAATTGTAATCAACTTAATCGCAATTGTGAAATGCATAAAATAATCCTAACACAATAATGACACGAGGAGACACAAAGACACAAGTTCAGTGTGTTTATAATTTGTCTTTATATCACTGATACAGACCATCAGTGTAAAATTACTCGAGTTAAACCACTGTAAATATAGTCTCAAATTTCCCAGTCCCTCCCAACATGTGTAAACATGGCAACGGGTCGGGCACTGAGAAGTCACAACACTAATTGGTCCAAGTTGCCGATGTTGATGTAACGAGGTTAAATATAGGTCTCGATGGTCGACGTATACTAGACTTTGGTTCGGAATGTATCCCCTAAGTGCAGGGGGCGAAGGGGAGGAGTGTGTGTCTGTGTATGTGTGTGTGTGTGTGGGGGGGGGGGGGTGCACATTACGGACTTTGTGGTCCTCATGACCTGTTTCTGTAGACGACAAAACGTGTATCTTGCTGAGAATCATGTCACGTCCTTCACATCATTCACGTGTTCGCTGACCTTGACCTAGTTCCTCTTTTCGCTCCCGGATACTCGGAGGTAGGCCACATCTCTATAACGGCCTGTGGGAGGGAGACACCCAGTAATTTTTTTTTAGACAGACATGTCAGCCTCGTATCCCAAACATCTATTTCCATTTAGACTGGTCGCGTATGGCTGCGACTCGCCCTCATTAATTGAGGGCTAACGTGACTAAGGAGCACCATATTAAAATACTACATATAACCATCGAGGTTTAACCTCGTTAGTGTAGCATACAAGTATTACATTTTAATTTCTAGCGATGTGTAGACTAATTTGTAATAATAACATCATAATAGTTGTCTTTCATGGAAGTAATGATTAAATCATGACAAGTTTTTAAGTAGGGGGATATAATAGTCGAAGAAAACATGTATTTGTCTCATGGATGGCAGGTTTCCACTTGTCCATGGAGATACTTGTTTGGATTCCCAGTTTATAGGATTGATTTTCTTGTATAAAAGGAAGACAGTATAAATTGAGCCTTATTCACGCCAATGATACAGTGGTTTAAACCTCCAATACACCACAGCCCCAATTCCATGGCGAATATTGATGTGTTTTCCATGTTTCCAGTTTTTCTGAGGCAGAGATATGGACAAGAAAAAAACATCCACATTTTGTCCTGACCCCAACTTACATCCCTATAATGTCCTCATTAAATGTCCCTTCTATTTGACCTACAGAGGCATATCTTTCATAATCTATTGTTTGGTATCTGAGAGTGAACTCGAGAACCTCTACACACACTAACTTGATATAACTGCTGAGCTGAAGCACCGACCCCGTTATACAAGGCCTGGGACAGGTAGACAAAAGGCTCACGTGTTTTGTGATAGAACATCGATGCTATTCTCGCCTCGTTGGGCATTGTCTGCTGACGTCCTTGACCTTTGGTGAACGCCCGCTGGTACATTACTAATCCGCTTAGTGCTTTTGGATCCCTCTCTGCCCCTCTTAACAAGGCATACATGAGTTGCCTTGTGTCCATGATTTCACCACAAGTGCAGTGATGGCAATTTTCCAAGGAAATACTTGTTTTTATTTTCTTCATGTTTTCTTGTATACAAGAAACACAGTATAAATTGACCTTAATTCATAGCAATAAATCTGGGTTGAACCTGTCGACACACCCTCGGCTGCATTCTATGGCAAACACTGATGTGTTTTCCATCTTTTATCAGTCTTCCTGAGGCAGTGGATTTAACGTGGAAAATGTTTCCACTTTTTTACCTGACCTCAACTGACATCCTTGACAAGTGGGAGTTTTTAGAATTGTACTACTTTCTGCCCCAGATACTAACGTGCCGCTGGTGGAGGCGGAGGGGGAAGCGTAAACGCCCGTCTCCAGTTTTCACTCAAAATCATTTCATCAAACTTAACATCAGTGTTATTCTCACGACCCTTCTATCTCCATATTTTAGTAGTTTTAAGTCAACTCTAAATCTCATTCAGGAGCAACAATTCTGTAATTTGTATACCTGTTTTTTTTTAGTGGTCATGGACTGTCGTGAAATGGCAAACAAAAGTCATCTATTTACTAGGTTACTTCCAAGTCCATGATTAATTTTCCTTTGACTTTTCTGTAATTCCAAATCATGACTTCGACTGACATCCCTGAGTTGTTCAACAGGCCCCAGAGCGATGCAGATCTGGTGAAAGGGTTGGGCACAATCGGATAAATATTAATCGGTGCTCTCAATGTGTTACAGCTTTTACACACATTAAGGTAGCGTGTCAGGGACTGATGCGATTGTGGTCGTGGTACACAGTGACTGCTGTTACAGTGTGTGGGTGAGAGGCTGGATACACAGGGTGCATATTTCTATATAAAGGAGGTTATTGACGTGCTGGCTGGCTCCCTGTGGTGGGGAAGGTGTCGTAACATGTTGCTGTACTTGCTGATCAATAACTCCACACTCCGGTTATTAATGGGCGGCACCTACGGCACTCCACCAACGATTACATCATCTCACCACGGGCCCGTGTACGAGTGGGTATGGTGGGTGTTGAGTGGAGCACATACAACTTTTATTATCCACCTAATACACAGTGTCCATAGAAAACACATAGGGAGTGTGTATGGACATACCCGGCGCATACGGATATGTTGTATGCTCCGGGTGGCACATACGGAAAGTAGTGCGTACGGAAAAATAGTGCATAACCAAAACGAACTGATATCGACATGCCACTTGCCCAGAAAATGTGGATGATAAATACAATATAGACTGGTTTCAGATAAAAGCAGTTGTATGGTCCTCGGAGTTGACTCTTTGCAATATCCTCGCACACGCTCGGATATTACAACGCGTCAACTCCGCGGAGCATACGGCCGCTTGTATCTGAAACCAGTCAATATTGTGTATGTATGTATGCCCGTCGACCAGTCTGTAATTTAGTATATTGACATAAGCGATATCTGAGATAAACATCACGAAAGCTATACTCATGTACTGCGAAGTGTGGGTGAATTGTGTGCTGCAATTGGGAGTGATCTCAGATAGCCATCAGGCATTCCATACTCAGGATGCCTTTGGGAGATGTCGTGGTCAGGGTTCTTGTTAGACTTGCTCAAGTCTTTGATTATGAACATTCATTAGATGATTAATCGCAATCAGAATAAAGTTCATATTTGTATTTATTATCCACCTAATACAAAGTGCCCATAGAAAACACATAGGCAGCGTGTATGGACATACCCGGCGCATACAGATATGTTGTATGCTCCGGGTGGCGCATACGGAAAAATAGTGCGTATGGAAAAATAGTGCATAATTAAAATGAACTGATATCGACATGTCACTTGTACAGAGAAGGTGGATAATAAATACAATATTGACTGGTTTCAGATAAAAGCGTTTGTATGCTCCTCGGAGTTGACTCTACGCAATATCCTCGCATACGCTCGGATATTACTGCGCGTCAACTCCTCGGAGCATACGGCCGCTTGTATCTGAAACCAGTCAATATTGTGTATGTATCCTTCTCTGACTGGCCTGTATCCCAGCGACTAGTTTAGCCATAGTATGCAGGGACTGGAGCCAGTTCTAAATTCTTGTTTACGTGTGTCATCCATACTGAAGGCAGAGGGATGTATCTGATCAATAATTTTACCAGGTATTTTGGCTTACTAAGACCGTCAGCCCGTTTTCGTATTATTATATATCTTAAAATGGCGATATTTTAGCTAGTCACGTGATCACATACCCCGTACATCACAGTGTGACGCACGGCTATACATACGTCATGGGGAGCAGCGGGCAGTATGTGTGGGTCATACGGCCATAGGTATTTAATAATATCCCATATTCAGTGTGCTTTGGAAGTTGTCATGGTCAGAGTTCTTGTTTACTTGCGTCATCCGTACTTTGCTAAGCAACATATAAACTGCGATCTAAAACAGAGTTATGTGACACATGTAGATCTATTACATTATGACTGAGTAATCTCACACATAATTACATAAATCATATTGGGTCATAATTAGGTGTGAGACAGATGTTGTCACGTTCACGTACGCGTCATACATCGGCGTCTACCTTTTACCTGTCACAAGACTGTCGTTAATGAAGGACAGCCTTCGGGCAGCCCTTTTTAACTCTACAAGCCGTCTTGTTTCAACCGGTACTAGTCTACTATAACGACTACAGGTAGTGTACTATATGGAGCCATGGTTAGTTTACCTGAATGGAATCTGTTCAGTGAGATTTGGCCGGAAATATTCACCGAAGGACGAGGTGACCTTTTCCGAACAAAATATCGAAGAACAGATGGAGTTCAGGTTCACTGACTATATCTAGCTGCCTACTTCAAAACCTGCTAGTGTGCTATAACAGCTACTAACGAATATAGAGTCTACACTCGTTGGTGTACTATAGGTAGTGTACAACTGCCAACTACAAAACCTGGTAGTGTACTTTATTATCCACCTAATACAAAGTGTCCATAGAAAAAACATAGGGAGTGTGTATGGACATGCCCGGCGCATACTGATATGTTGTATGCTCCGGGTGGCGCATACGGAAAAATAGTGCGTACGGAAAAATAGTGCATAACCAAAACGAACTGATATCAACATGCCACTTGTCCAAAAAAAGGTGGATAATAAATACAATATAGACTGGTTTCAGATAAAAACGGTTGTATGCTCCTCTGAGATGTCTCTATGAAATATCCCCGCATACGCTTGGATATTACTACGCGTCAACTCATCGGAGCATACGGCCGCTTGTATCTGAAACCAGTCAATATTGTGTATATATAGCGTACTGTTACTGTCTATTCATCTGGTCGGACGTAGACACACGATGCTAAATACATTATATGGAGTCCTTAATGGTGTGTTTGGGTGAGAGGCGTCCGACTCCTCCATCGAGGTGGTGGATTTAATCAGAGTAACAGACGCGTCCCACACGGTCAGGTTGATAGCATTACGATAAGCTTACCCCTGACCATGGCGCCATCTACGGTCGAGCGATTAACCCACACCTGTGTGCTGACCGGGGCCGTTGACCGCAGACAAACTCCCTCAACGTCGGCTGGTGAGATTTTACCAGAAAGAGGGCACGCTGGGATTGGTCCCAAGCAATTAATAGAAAAAGTAATTATTTAGGTATGTTGAAAGACGAAGTGATCCGCTTTAGTTACTGCTGGTATGTGACTCACAATTTTTTTTCGCCGAAAATCGCCCTCAACACACGTCCATGAGGAAGGGGAGAACGGTTGGAAGGGAAAAGGTTTTTTCCATAATTATTTATGTATGTTTACCTTTGAGACACATTTTCTGATTGCGGATAGGAAACTGGAAACGACATGTTTTCTTTTTCAATTACATGAATTCGGGGATGCCAGTTGGGGTCGGAAAAAACATTGAAATATTTTCCAATGCAATACAGGGTTTATGCATTAAATACACATTGCAGTGGGAAATGAAAAGGATTAAGGGGAGGCTTAAGATTTTACATGGGTCAGTAGGGAGGATCAGTGGGGGATCATAGGCTGTGGCTGGATTGGGTAATGTAGCAGTTGGTATGTCAATATAACACAACGAAAAATGATTTGTTATCCTCAAAATGAAAACGTGAATTTCAATGGGAACATTAAAAACTGGCATCCCTGCATGATACACCCCTAGTCCCCTTCAGGCGACAGGGAATAAGTAGGGGGGATTCTTTTGATTACAAAGTTTTTTTATTACTATTCTTACGCGCCGTAGGAACTACTTTCTTCGTAGTCCTAGGGCTACAGGGAGATCTGATTATTACCTATTAAATTGTCTGAGAAAGTTCAATGATGGATTACATATCGTGTTTGCTGCTTAAGTTTAAATCCTTTTTTGAAAAAAAGGATGCTTATTTATTCTTATATTCATTTATTTGTTTTTATATTGAATCGCAATAGGAGAGCATTAAGCTTAATATTACAAAGGACTGGGATGCGTTCAGATAAATCAGAGAATTGTGAGTCTTTTTTTCGTTTTAACTCATACTTAGGTAATACTGGGACAAGGTTAAACCTCGCTCGTAGATCAGGGTTACAATGATCCAGTAACAACTACAGCTCAAATGAATGACCCCTTAAAAGGTGGCACGGGCATAACAAGCTGATTGCCAGTCTAGACTTTGAGTGAGTTGGATGTTATCAAAGAATCTTATCAGTAACCTGTAAATATGACCGGTGAACTCGTCATGTCTGTGATTAGCTGATACTGGAGGGCGGAGGATGGCGCCAGGCTGGAAGGAATCGCTTCACCGGAGCCGTCCAGTCACACTGCGTGGCTCGACCATCTCCCAAAACGGTGTCACTTAAGACTGATAGGCCGATATGCCACATTCTCATCGATAACACAAGTACAGGTGTTTTATTCCACAGTTAGTGTTAGTATGGGTATGCATCGTGAGTCTTTGGAGCTTGGGTTCAATACCCCGACCATCATTTAAGTGCTTTGAATGGCGTCTCCGCTATTTTAGTAATGCCTATATTATATCGTCTCCTACCATGGCATATTAATCACGAATAACAAATCTATATATATGCTTGTATATTTTAACCCAGTTGAGATAAATGTTTTTGTACAAAAGGTGGGAAACGAGAACACATGTATCCAACAATTGCACCATGTTTGTACGTCAATCACAAAGGAATGTATCAGTGTGCTTGGCAGCCAAGTCCATATATAGAGCAAGTGGGCATTAGTGTTTTTGAGCCAAATGCACAGGTGTACACGAATTGATATACAAAAACATATAGTTATACACGGACACATATATTCATCGTACACAGGCACATACACAAGTACTTATACACAGAATTGTACATGTATATAGATGCATACGCATACAAAAACATACACACACACATTTACATTTGTGTTTTTCACTTCGTCGAATGGTATGGCTAGAGTCCAAACACGAGTTGAGAAGATGTAAAGGTACAACTTATCATTTTTAATCTATTTACTAGACAGACATGACAACCTGGGGAATTTTTATTTTTATTTTTATTTTATTTTTTGCTGCAGTGCGACCATTCCCATGGCAACTCATCGTACTCTGGCAGTGACATCACGCCTACTACGATTCAAACATTTGATCACTACAATTCACTAAGAAACACTTTCATCCGCTTGGTAACTGTTTCAAAACCTTGTGCGATGACGAAGCTGTCAGTCAGCTGACAGCACATTCTTGCAGTAGAACCTACACCTGCCAAGTCATATCTTATCAAAATGGTAGAAAATTGATTTATAACAGAAACATGCTAGCTGTGACCTGTAGGTATTGGTTAACTAAAAAAGTAATGTAATCGTTGTATAGATTACCTTTTAAAGTTTAGAGATTTATGAACTCAATTCATTCATGAAGTTGTGATAAACAATATTTTTAATGCACAGTCGTTAGGGGGCAGTTCTAATAACTGTCATTCAAGGTAGTATCGCTCGGAGATTGACGTTACCTTGTCTTGTTTTCATTTTTCGTAATGATAAACAGATACATATTCTAGACCCTGAACGTGTAGATATGAATTATCTCACTCGATTGCAGACTTTCCATATTGACTTTATTAACACCAACCACAAACCCAACTCGTGTTATCAACGACTGATATGTGTTCTGGCCGCTGATTGGCTGTTGGCGAACAAGCTGACGAGGTTACATAACACGATAACTCAAAACGAGGTTATGATGGTGGCGCCAGCAGGGCACGTGACCAGACAAAGGGGACGTCGTGTTAGATAAGGTGTGACCCCCGTTATTTGGCCTCGTTTTCGCATCACCAGTTATCAACACAGAATCACGATTAAGTTCTCCTGAATAGGTTACCGATAATATAGAGGAAACCCATGAAAGCTTAGGGTCTGAGCCCGTATCCCATCGAATATGAATCACATAGTAATTCACATGGCGAAGCCGCCTGAATTACTATGTGATTCAAATGAGATGGGATCGAGCTCTGACCCTAAACTTGAATGGGTTTCTGAATTTATCTCACCTTTAATATTGACTAATGGGCTAACATTTGTGACATTATCCCCCATTGGATATTTTCCCTAAATATCTAATGGGCGTTAGATACGAGTTCCTAATGTTAAGTCTATGGACAAAAAATATCTGGGGTGAGATAAATACACAATATTACCATGATTTCAATCTGAGTGGCCGTATTCTCCGCGTAGTTGACGAGTATTGCGTAGCGTCAACTACACGAAGAATACGGCCACACAGATCGAAATCATGGTAATGTTGTATTTATTACTCACTTATTTTTAGATTTAAGCAATAAATATGATCACTAGAAAACTTTTCAACATAGTTCAGAAGTTATGTTTGGGACTACTTTCATCTCAAAAATCTGTATCCTCCTAGGAGATTCCGCAGGTCCGTATCCTACTCAGTAGCGATCTGTAATCTCCATAGGCTTAGTATGGAGACTCCGTATCAGGTGGGTAATAAAGTGCCTCACAGACCTCCCTCCATATCCCTGTCTGATAGGTTAGCCTTATCCCATCTGTATATCTATCTGATACGCCTAAACTTTGTCCTATAGCTGGGAAAAAATAAGAGCATACAGCCGAAGTCGGTCAGGGTTGATAAGGTGCGTCTTTATCATTGATCAGCATGTATTGTTTTTGCTTCATCACTTGCCCACATTCAAAGTAGTGTCCATTGTAAGGATATCATATTTTGAAACCGCAAAGGTAGTCCTGCCAAGATAGCTATACTGGGCATTTAGATATCCCTTTTTATAGTTATATCAGAGATGAATGTAATCTAGCTTCATGCTGATCTAACGTTATCAGGCCTTTCTGAGTTCTCGTGTATTTTCAAGAGGAGTGTCGAGAGATTTAAAATGAAATTTTCCTTATAAGTCAAAGCTATTTTCAGGAGTCGCGATTAGGATTTTTTTTTTTTCAAGTAAAACAGGACACCACTTGTTATAGCTACTTAGATTCCTTAATGGACATAGCAACAAGTCTTAATGGGCACTAAGTGCATGTGTACCGAGGAAACTGTTTATCGATTGGTGGAAATCCCACAGTCACGCTTCGCATGATACAAGAAGGAGAACACCATTAATGATCAATTACTAGACGTAATCACTGACTTGTACCGGCCCAGCTGGTTGTGCCCTACAGCCTTCCCCTTTAAATCTTTAAATAAATGTGCTTCGACCATTCTCATTTGCGAAATTTGAGCTGTACATGTAGGTCGTACGTCTAGATTGTCTAAGTGGCGACAGTGCGACTTGAATTTCTGTAATGTTATATAAGGATTGCAGGGATGCACGTTTTCCTACAAATGAAGGAAAAGTTTAGCTTTATGGTCATTTTAATGAGAATACACACCAAAGGAAATGAAAAATATGAAAAATTACATCAAGATGATAAGATAACAGAGGTTCAGGCGGTACGAAAGATCTGCTGAGAGAGTGACACTTGCGGATTGTGGGTCAAGGTGGCAGCGGATTTAACCTTAAGGATTCCAGAGATGCAAATGAAGGAGTTCCGCCGAGATTTCATGTACATCGGCAACACTCCCTGTGTTAGTATATGTAAACCGAGGTGGCACCGGAGCTGACAAGCGTTTGTTATGGTGGCCAGTGTAGGTTAGTCAGTGAGAATATCCCAGGAAAAGTTTGATACACGGCACTTGGAGACAAGACGAGACAAACTGTCCGATCTGGATCATAAACAGTGTCTCTAGGACAAGTCCAGCCAACTTAAAACGAGAAAGAACCGGTATGATACACAGACTCAGAATTTTCTGACACCAGGCTATTTTTAGACTTGTTTTAGTGTTACACTTCCTGGACGCTACAAACATGACGACGCTGGCCTCGTTTTCAATGTGTGCTGTAAGCCTGACCTGACCACATCCTTGAGGTTCCTATTAAAACAGGTTTTTTTTTGTTCACACACCCTCCCGACGTTGGCGACCCCTAGCGAGACGCCCTGTAGCGAATATACACACGGTTCTGTTGCTAGCAACCATCGGGGTCGCCTAAATTAAAGCTCCGTATTGTTTACCCATAGGAGAATGTGCATTTAGGGACGAGAGCGTTAAGAACGCCATGACAGGCCCCCAGCTGAGTCAGAGTTTGTAATAAAGGTTGGCCTGAGAATGCGGTGGGTAAGCCTCTGAGTCAGAGGTATGAGACATACCCAGACAACAGACAGGCACGGGGTAAGCCAGACAAACACCAACGGTACTATAATCAAACAAAACATTGTCATAAACATGTATAGGGAGGGCAGGGTCACCAGATTCAGAACATCTGATTTGTTCTGTTCGGCATTGTGACTTGCCATATGTCGGTCGTTACACAGGAGTTGTTGGTATAATGAATGTGTGCACTTAAGGAGAGTTATGTTAGAGTAGTGGCTATAGGTCTCCTTAATTCGTTAGTACACAGTGTCCTGACGTTTTTATATTTGTATAGAAGCAGGAGTGGTTCTGTTAGGGGTATTTGCGGTTGTAAAATACAATTATATCCCAATTCCTTTACAGTATAGAGCATGGTAATAGAGGGAAACTATGTTCCGGTGAGCAAAAGTTCAAAGTTACCAGGTAAATTTCGGAAAAATTACTGCCCAAAGCCTTGGCCTCAACCTGGTACGAAAACATCAGCCTCGTTACATAACTCATAATTATTGTACCACTAGCAGCGGTATGTAACTATAGATTGTTTGGAAATGGGTATATACTTATAGGAATACGGGTTTTATCTGCAGCAGGTGCCATTTACTACTTCAAAAATCCAATTGGATTTGACGCAGTGAAGTTAATACCCGTATTTTTAAGTACGAGAGGCATTGTGTGTTACACGTGGACGCAAATATTGTGCAATGTTACCTACCAGATGGTGTTGCTGTTGATAGCGTGTGGGATGAACCTTTTCACTTCCCTGATAGTGACATCAGTGGTATCGTATTATTTCAGTTCTAAAAACGGAAACGGGGAGGAACATGACATGGGGACTTATAGTGACTGGTTTAAATAAAAGCTGTCATCTGTAGAGCGGTCCATGCCTTTCACGATTTTTTTTGATTTTTTTCACACAGTAGCGTTGAAAGGAAGCAGATGTGCTTAGCCACGTATAGACTTACACGAAAAAAAACCACCACAACACTATTTCTTACATCTGAGCTAAGGTCTCTCCATCTGTAGGCTGGAGGCATTGGCTCAGATAGATTCAGGAAGCCTCGAAGGTGATGGTTAGGGAGAACGTGGAGCGTAATGTAATGCTAGGTTTACACTGGGCCCTAGACTGGCTCCTGCCCCTGCATCCTATGGCTACCCTCCTTGCTGGGATACATGGTTCATGGGCCATTCGTCCCACCCCCAGCAGTGGTAGATTTACTGCTATAACAAAGGCCATCCTTCTCATACCATGTCTATGTGGTGTGGGAAGTAAAAGAACTCTCACCTCAGTAAATGTGTAGGGGTGAGATTTCTACCTGAATTCATCACATAGATTCGATCACCACCCTCGTGGTGTAAAAGAACCTTGAGAAAGTCTGGTAAGGACCTATAATGGTTGACTGGACGTAAAATCAAACCAAACAAACAAACAAACAATCATGGGCCATTCAGAGAAGGATACGTACTAAAATGAACTTCATTCTAGTTGTGTTAAATCATTTAATGAATGTTCATAATTAAATACTTGAGCAAGTCTAACTGGGCCCCAGCAGCCCCGTTTTGCAGAAACATGGGGCACCGTTGCACTAAGCCCCGGCGGCCACGATTTGAGGATCTTCAAGGGTCTATTTTGTCCAGGGTGCCCTGTATGGCCAACTACGTTCAGTCACATCCCTCACGTTTTGTCTGCAGTTTCTCTCTACGGCCGCCTACATTTGGTGACGTTCAGTCTGGTTTGGTGACATTATCACCTTTAACGGCAACCCAGAACGTTTCTCATTAGCACTGTGGCTGCCAGAACAAATCTTTTTCCGATTCAAAATTCTTCCCCGGCAGCCACGGTGACCAGGGTCTGTCACGGTCTGTCTCGTTTGTCCATCCGCCATGTCACTTGCCTCATATTTGCATCAAAATTTTTTTTTATATTTTTTTTTTCCCCCATCGTTTGTCACAGAGGTGTTTATTGCCACCTCGTCATAATCATATTTGCATCCATGATGTTCAACAGTGCTCCACGAAACCCCGAAACGTGGCCCAGTGCAAACCTGGCATAACAGGCCTACACAGGATGTATGCCCGTTTCCGCAAAGAGCACACTAAGCCAGATTTACTGAAACTGGGCCTGAGCCTGGATCGTTCGAGGTGGCTGGTTGTATGTATTATAAGCCCTCTTATGTGTGTTACAGTGTCTTTAGGTACCACCCCCCTACCCCGAATCTTCTTGTTGACGGTAAGGTTCAACCCGAAGTAGGCCTCAAAGATAAGCCTGGAAAGTGAATGGCCACATCAACACCAGCGCTCAACTCCCCACAAGTCCATTTACTTATCTCGAAAATATGTTTTGACAGATAAGCGTGGGATGAGGAGGCTATATCATATTATATCCCTCCCATTAAATGAACTTGATAACGTACTTATGGAAAATGAGTTTTTATGGGCCGTTTCCTAAAGAACGGAACAGTGAAATACTATATGTAAGTTAAAGATGTGAACCTCATATTCTTTGATACATATATGTTCAAGGTTAATGTGAATTCGTAAGTGATCAAAATAAGCTAAGATATATTTGTGGTTCTGTGGGCTAGTTAATTTAGCTTAAGGGGAAATACCTATAAAGAAAAAAAAATACAGCCTTCAATTTTCTGAATCGAATAGAGATATAATTCATCAATTCACCCGACCGTGTCCGTGTACTTACAGTCAGGGTCCACTGCGCACACGATCTCAAAATAGCAGTGACTGGCCCAAATATTCTTAGATTTATGCCCGAACGTCCATACACACATACATGCAGGGTGTGTTTTTATGTGTCATGAGAAAGTACACGCGGTGTGTGGAGTGCTGGCAGGCGAGGAGGGTGTAGCGAGTCCACAGTTCAACGCTCCCCATGCATACACAATGTAATTGAGAGATAGCAGGCGAGGTGATAACACCTTGACCCTGGTGATATCAGTCAGTGGTGGTAGTGGTACAGGTGGGCAGTGGATGAGTGAGTGATGGCGCTCACTGGTAGTAAGTAGTGTGCCACCCGGCAGTGCTGGAGGCAAGCCCGCCCAGTGACTGGTGCCACACTGGAGCTACCCACCTGGTTATAGGACTCGCCTTGCTGGCCGCCCACCACACTGGAGGAATACAAACCCTGTGCTTACTGGAGGAGGAGGTGGAGTATCGATGTGTGTTATAGGTACACGCTACATGGACACAGGAGGGAGTATGAACCGCCAGCACCACGAGGTCTGCCGTACTCAGCACACCCTGGATGTTCAGTGCTGAGACTTACTGGAGGAGAAGGCAAGGTGTGCTTGTGACACACGGCGTGACGGCCAGCCCGACAGGCCCACTCACCTGACCGCCTCCAGTAACACCACCACCACCGCCACAGAGCCTGGCAGAACCTCGTCAGGAGTCACTAACGCTATTCAACCACGGTGGAGTTTTATAGGTTATCGTCAGGTCACCAGTCTACTGAGCGCCATGTGGGCCAGAACGAACATCAAGACTCAAGATGGCCACTGATGGAGGAGGGATAGGTGACGGGAGATGTGCTGGTCAGGACTTCAAGACGGTCATGGTCCGCGTGTGTTATCTACTCAGTCCTCGTGGTCCCTACTCAGAGGACTTTATTAGTGATACAGGGCACGTGATACAGGCCACTCGGCGCTATTGAGGTCAGATATTGTATCGTGGGAGTGTGTTATTGCAGGAGACATGTGGAATACTCAAAACAGGGATGAATATTAGGAATATCAGGAATCCGTCTGTATCAGGAATAAATGTAACACATGTAGCATTGTCAACAGGCCTGTGAAAACCTCTGTATATATCAATAAGAATTGAGGTACCTGTTATGGATACACACACATATACTACGATCAGGAAGACAGGCAATTGTGTTTATATTTTTCTTTACTCGTTATATACACATAAACAGTCCTATAAAGACCCCAGTAATGGATAGCTGGAGTAAGCATTCCTACTTACCAAAGCCAAGACTCACTATTAATTCTAAAGACCACTTTGGTGGTTACACTCTATAAGATCAGACCATATCCCCCAACCCCCCACTCTAAGACATACATGGTACTACTAAAAAAATGAGGTCTAGATCGCCAATGGTCACTGGATATCAGGGAACCATTCCAATGACCTAGAGAAGTGAGGCTCAGTGGAGTTATTGAAGTACACGTTTGTGGAAACTGAGCGTTGAGCTATCGGTGTATTTGGATGTAGAGGAACTGGAGAGTCCCATGGAGGTATCGAGTTGACAGCACGCTGACATGGACACCGGACCACTGGCACCGTGAGGCCGCCGCACCGCCCACCTCCTCCCCGTGCCAACACAGGTCAGAGGTCAAAGGTCAGGGGTCAGCATGGGTCAAGTGCCGAGCACCCACAACCTGGATCCGTCCCACCTGGCCATCAACCACCTCCCGCCGCCCGCCAACCACCCCAAGCAGAACGGCTATGTCGCCGTCTCTGGTGTGAGTGTGAAGTCCCCAACTCGTCACAACAGGCCTAGTTATCTACAGGAAAATGTTATTTGAAACTAGTCCAAAGAAATATATCATCATGTTTTTGAAAGAGACAAATCCCTTTGATTGTTTATAAAATATTTGAAAACATTTGCAAGGATTGACTCGAATAAGTGTATGGGAATGAAAAGCTTAAATCGTTAATGGTCCCAATATACCCTCAGGGTCCCCTGTGACGTTAAACCACAAACAAGCGAACAAATAATATTGTTTTTGTGGATGCACCTCAGCTAGTAAATACAGAGATATCAGTTTTCCGGATTTTGCTAGTTTACTCAATCTTGTTCAGATTATGGATGAATAGTGGATATAATCAGGATTCGGATATTTTTCGGGTTTCTTTCTAGACCTCAGTGTCATCTATATTAATATGTACATGATTGAAGTTGGGATGGTTTGTATGTGTGTTTGGGGGGTGGGGTGTTGGATGCGTTGGAGCAATTTCTTACTTTTAAACAAAGAACATCAATAACATCTATCGTGTAGATCAATACAGCTATATTTTCAAAGTACTACGTAGTGATGTATAATTGTCTTGACATTGCAGTCAATTATACAATACCATGAGCTTTGGTGAGCTTTCGTATTTGTTTTGACAGGACCAAAACTCATTAATAGATTTCTTTAATGGAGATTTGTTTTAGTTTGGGGAAAGGTGATATTTATCATTATGCGGCTGATTCAATCCATTGATTAAAACCGAGAAATCAATATGAGTGAGCGTCCAAAAACACACTGAAACATGGGCCTTGTTTTCTCTGTGTGAGGTTCATCGAATTCCCCTCAAATTTTATCCCACTCAGTGTGTTTTTTTTTTATCAGTCTCTGTTCCCCTCCATCGCTTTATTACCCGTTTCAATCAACACAGAGGGAAAACATGTGAGCGGAACTCAGATGGCTTGTGGAGCTGGAGGCCCTCCTTTTCTTGTTTCATGTGATTCTTTTGGTGATATTTGCTCCCAAAGTTGTCAGACTTTGTGGGACAGAGTCCCACTGCAGCCTATTTTTTCCTTCACCCGAAGCAATGGTAGATTTTCTGCTATATCAAAGGCCAATCCTATTATACCATGTTTATATGTGATGTGATAAGAAAAGAACTCTCACCTTGGTAACTGTGTAGTGGTGAGATTTCTACCTGAATTAATCTCATGGATTTGGTGGAACCCAAATTAAGTCCAATAGAACATATTGGATGTAAAACTACCCAAACAAACCAACAGATCTCAGTGTACTTAATCAAAGCAGATCAACACCTCACTATCTACCACTTCAGTACCCCGTAATTAGGAGAGTTAATGTAGGTCAATTTAATACAGTGATAATAAGTGTGATGTAGTCTGATGTATGGGTATCAGGTCAGTTGAGAAAGTTGTGTCAGGAACAGCAACTGAAATAGGGCTTTGGGTATCAGTGTGAGTTATTGTTTGCATTGATGACTGAGGGAATGGCGAGCTAGGGGGCTGTTGAATAAACTAAGAACGAGAAAAAAGTCTCCCAGAATTGTTTTGAGGCCATAGTGTTGTATAAAATAATGTGCCGTAAACAGAAGATACTTTGACACTAAGAGTAATCTAAACCTCTTACAAGGTGTTGTATACAAATACGTTCATTTATAAAATATCTTCTCTTCTGTCAGACAAAACTGACTGTAAAAACGTCCAACGTGTTGTTTATCGTTGGAGTTATCGTATCGTCCAGCACTTCACCATAAACGAACGAACTTTATTCAACAGCCCCCTGGGGCCCATTAAATAATCTAGGATCGAACATGAAGACCCCTTTCTGTACGCCAAGGTGACCCAGGGACGATGTGAGCCAACTTTATTCAACACTCATGGACAACCTTATGGACTGCTCAGACTGTCTTAACGAATGAACTTTAAACAATAACCTTTGTATGAGGTACAGAAAGGTGTCTTCACCTACGATCCTAGATTATTCAACGGCCCCCTAGTAGTTGTTTTTCAGAATTAAGTGGTAATAATGGCACTATTATCAGGGTCTTGTCAATCATGAAATTCTCCCTAGTTTATCATTGGTTTCCAGGATGTGTGATTTACAGTCAGTTGACAGATGCTGTCAGTGATGTGGCGCTCCCTCGTTAATTGAATTAGTGACATTGACAAGGGCTAATGAGTAGAACAATGTGAACCTGCTGTATATGTGAGGAGAGTTAGTGACTAGTAACTGGCCGGTGGATATTCATGTCGCAATCAATTCTCATGTACCGTGATAGTTAACCCTGGAACAGATGTGAAACTGAGTAGGCGTTTTATTCCGATTAGTATTGGGTTAATTATTATCTAGGCAGATGATAAACACTGATAGACGAAATGGTTAGAACAACTAACAGAGACTACTGGTTATTAATCGTGCCCTCTGTGAGACTGACAACGATGATAACATGCGTTTTGGGGGAGAATTGACTCTTGTTATGACAAAACTTGAAGGGTTTCATCTCTCAGTGTCCAAAATGATATTTGATGCTTCTAAGGGTTCGCTCTTATTAGCGGTTTTTTGTACTGTTTGCCGTCAGGGTTTACTCCTAGTAGGGTTTTTTTCTGTACTGGTCGTCTCAAGGATTTGCTCCTATTAGCAGGGATTTCATGTGCTGCTCGTCATCAAATTTTGCTCCTATTAGGAGGTTTTCATGTTCTGTTTATGGTCAGCGTTTGCTCCTATTAGCGGGGTTTACCTTCACTGTTTCTCATCAGGGTGTGCCCCTGTCTTCCTGTACTGTACATCGAAATCTCCTATTAGCGAAGTTTTCATGTACTGTTCATCTTCAGGGTTTGCTCCTAGTAGTGGGGTTTTCACATACTGTTCATTGTCAGATTTTGCTCCTATAGACCCTATTGAGGTATCCCGTAATTCAGTCTGTTGACAAGTTCCGGGTTTCGCTGGTTACCGACGTAGTATAGTGATAGACCCCTTACTCGTAACCCAGAATTAATGCAGTTTAACGGGTTTCAGACATCCTCAAATTAAAATTCTGATGTCAGAAATGGAACTTTCAGCTATTTCTACATGGGAATCCGAAATTATATTCAGTTTCTCCAATTATAAATCAGAAAACTGTGGTTTAATTTTGTCGTAGTGTGCCAAGTCTATCGGGAGCGGAACTTTGCTTTACCCGGGGCGATAATCGGGAGTTTAGTAACCTCTGGAGGCTCTATTAGTGGGGGTTTTTATCTTCTGTGCGTCATGAGGTTTTTCTCCTACTAGCGGGGGTTTCCTGTTCTGATCATCATCAGGGTTGGCTCCTATTAAGTGTGATTATTCTGTACTGTTCGTCTTCAGCTGATGTATTTTTTCTGCTGTTTTCAGACTGAGCGGGCAGACTTCAGACGGGAGATGGAGATGCCGACCAGAAGACGGCCCACACTGCTGCCCGACTTCAGCCACGCCGCGGCGCTGGGACGGGAAAGGTAAATAGAGACTCATGTATGGGTTCTACTCAAACCACCACCACCTACTTGTACTTATCACTGCTCCTGACAACACTTGACACCAGGGGACCTCAGAGCCGACCTAGACCCGCTCGTCCGGCCACTGAGTGCAGTGGGCTGATCGTCTCAGTATACAAAAGTTTTATGTAAGCCAAATATTAAGAAGTGCAGATTTTAGACCATGTTGTTAGAACACGAGGCTGCAACCAGGACTATCGAGCATGTAACCAATTCCCCCTCTCGTTGGGCGTCGGGTGGAATTTCTTTTTTCAACGAAATAAGATGGAAAGAACTTTCGAATCCGGGTGGAGAAAATATACACATTTAAAATATCGTATCAGGGATACAAGTTTTACGAGAAATGACGGGATACTGATATTTCATATACATTGGCAATACTAGCAGTGTAAGAATGGATATTGATTCATAACCATTCTGTTTGAAAATAATGTTATGATTCTTTTTGATAAGCATTTAAATTTCCGAATCTTTCCTTACTTAGTCCAGACTTTCATCCCTGATGTATATATGGCAAAACGCACTGAGTTTCGATTTAGTTCTCGCGAAACGGGATCCAAAGACATTTCAGGCATTGTATGTAAGCAGTTTGTACTTAAGTTCGTTCACACCATGCATCATCATGGGCACGACCAAGTGGGCGAAGACAATACGAAGCGAAAACAGCTACTCCCTGTTTCATCTTGTGTATTCATTTTGGCACATATTACTAACGCCTACTAGCATTAAACTTCTTTCAATGATACGGCGAAGGCTCCACAACGAGTAGTCCCAGACTGTCAGGGACCCATCCCTTAACCCTAGTTCCCACTCTATTATCCTGGTTCACGGATTCTATGTCACCAATAATGCTCTAAAATGCACAGCTGTTGCCAACGGCGCAAAACTCCCATACAACATTTGCCCTACAAACAAGTGAACCCGTTGACTCTTGTGTTGGCAAGTAATATGCAGAATCTGACAGAATGGGACCACGAGTCCCGGCAAAGGTAGCCAAATAGACGTCAACGGAACATTAACTATAGTCCAGTTTCCATTGGCTGACGAAAACGGTGTAAATTTTTTTAGTTCTCCTTATAGCCTATTTCCATTGGCCATCACCGATATACAGTCAGGAACTACCGACGGACCTTTGGCACTGCTGACTCAAAGTGGAAATGGGCTTTTAGGAGAACTCAGAAAATCCACACCATTTTTGTTGGTCAATTGAAACGGGCCTTATAAGCCATAAGGTGACTATTCGCCACCGATCTGCAGTCGGGAACCTCTGATGCCAGATCGGTGAAGGAAAACAGACATGCAGAGAAGTGTTCACCAATTAAGGGCTGATTCCACCAACACGATGGATTTGCCGTGGTATATCTTGGTATGTCTTGTAGTGTCTTACAGTGTCGCGATGTGTCGTACCTCCTTTGTCGCAAAACGTAGCCGTGAAGTGTCGGGTGTATGTTTTGGTGCTCCACCACCGTGACACATCACGACAAATGGGCACGCGACTATTCATACCTAGCCCGACTTAGCACGACACCCAAATCGTGACCAATCTGGCTATGTCTTGTGTGTCGGTGGAATCAGCACTTTAATTGTGCATAGATTATACAACAAGGCCAGCACTGACTGACTTGGTCAGCGACCGACGGAATCGAAGGGGCTTGAAATCATGGGTGATAGTCATTGAGTTTGAAGGACTATTCCGTCGGTATGGACCTGTCAAATGCTGCAGAAACAAGGCATACACAGCACCCTTACAGATTTTGAGGCACCAACGTGCAGTCGTTGACCACCATTAATTAATAGGTGCCATTTTTGTCAGCCAGTGGTAAATGGCTTTACGACAGGGCTGCAGGGCGTGGGTGTAGTGTGCGTTCAATAGAGATCAGGGAATTTGTGTAACGTAACAAGGGCTTTGCTATGTGGATTCTACGAAGTAAGCATTTATTACGTAAACCTTAGTTATCTGGACGTGAGCGGGCCTAAATATAACAACGAGCATAGGTTTCTCTATACTTGTTGAATGTAACTTCACTATGTATTTACCATAACGACAAAAAAGAAGAAAAAATGGGTCTCGTAAATTGGTATTGTTGCACTTGGCAATGCCCAGTGGATTGTAAATTGAAAGGGCCTATTTCTGAAGTGGAGTGTAGTGTGTGGTGCGCACAGGTCAACGTCCGGCCGTTGTCCTTGGCACCAGTTACAGCACAAAGCGGGGAGTTATTTTAACGACCTTCTCCGTGGAGGAGCGGCTATTTACCTCGTGACTCGGGTCCACGGTCACACGGGTCAAACTCACCTCAGTCCGCACTCACAATAAGCAGGCGCCGGCCCTGAATGCCCCCCGCCGCCCGCCCCTATCTAGACTCAGTACTAGGCTGCGCTCTACATTTAGACCCCGTTGGAGTTGGCCTGGATTCAGGTAACGCACCCTGGATTGGACCTGATATTTAGGTAGCGGTACCGTGACGTAACGAGCGTGACGTAACGTCGGTGTGTGACATAACGTCAGCCGTAGCGTGCTCTGACCGGGCGGCTGTGCGTGGGCAGTGTGGAGAGTAGACTTGCTCAATTCCGTGATTATGAACATTCAATGGATTATAAAAATAAATCAGGTTTGTGTATGTATTGCAGTGTGTAAGCTTACTCTAGCAGGTTGAGGATAGAAATGTTAGCTAGGCAAAGGGGAAGTGTATGTGGAGGGATGTGCGCGGTGGCAGTGGGTGTGTCGATGTATTGGAAAACCTTACCAATCTTTCACTCTGCTGAATGCTGTCTGGAAAACAATTGCTTATATTTTTTGTTCAGGGGAGGTGGTAGACCGCATTAGTGCATGTAAGAGAACCGACCTGAATATATAGAAAGACGGAGGTGACAGTTTTCCTATTTATGAAATCCTTGTTTTCATCTGCAGTTTATGAAATTCTTATTTCTTGTGTAAAACACTAGGAGAATATATATTTGGCCTTATTCTCATCAGTACACAGTGGTTCAAACTCCAACACACCCCAGCCCCATGCATAATGATGTGTTTCAAATAGTTTTTTTTTCACTTTCTCTGAGGCAGGAAATTCAATATGAGAAATATTTGCATTTCGTTTCCTGACACCAACTGAAAAAAGAAAGACAAGAAATAGTGGACAGCCAGGGAAAGGTGGGTAGGACACAGGGACTGAGGCAAAAAAGAAAAAAATGTATGGGCAGCCAGGGAGAGGTTGGTTGGATACAAGGACTGAAGCCAGTCTATCGGAATAGGTACGTTGTGGCCAACTGACTGACATAACCGTGCGGCTGGCGGCTAAGTGGGCCAGCGGCTACGTCACGTCACGTCACCCGGGCCGCCCCTCCCCGGGCCCCGGGCCGTCCCGGGCCTGGCGCCGCGCCCAGCGTGTCGACCGACCCCGGCGTCTTACGTCACCCGCCTCGGATACACGGCCAGAAAGGTCGGCCCGGGGTTACGTAACGCCGGATCGAGACCTGATCCAACAGGCAAGGTCATCAGGAGTCGGCTGAGTACGCGAGCACTGCCAGGGTGGGTGGGTGGGTGGTGGGCTTTCCACGTTCGTCGGGATTTCCTGGGTTAAAACATGGGTTTACTTTATACCCATGCCGTAATATAGAGGAAATCTATGAGAGTTTAGGGTCTGAGCTCGTATCCCATCGAGTTTGAATCATGTAATAATTCACAAGGCGAAGCCGCGTGAATCACTACGTGATTCAAATGAGATGGGATCAAGCTCTGACACTAAACCTGTATGGGTTTCTGAATTTATCTCACCCTTAACATTGACTAATGGGCTATCATTTGTGGCATATTCCCCATTTGTATATTTTTCCTAAATATCTAACGGTCGTTAAATACGAGTTCCCAATGTTAAGTCTATGGAGAAAAAATACCAGGGGTGATATAAATACTGTAAATATGCCACATACGGAAAATACTGTACGGAACACACGCCAAAATATGGAACACTGTTCCGTACAGGTCGACTAAAACATTAGTTGATAGGCAATATTAAGTTGCTTATTCTATTAATTTCGCGTATATAGTAAATACTCGATGATAATTTACGTTTTGTACGGAACCAGGTGTAAATGCCTCATTCCGTACAAAATGTGACTTATTATCTCATTTTGCAGCTTGTACAGCATGGTCAGGTCGTTCTATATAACTATTCACACCCCTCGGCTCAAGTCCCACAGTAATGTTGTGCTACACCGACTCGTGTTGTTCAAAGCTGCAGGCTTATGCATTGAAACTTCAAGGGCATGAGAGTCGGGATTATCTTACTGCGTGTTCGGGTTCGGGCGCTTCGTGCGGCTATTTATACTCAGTGGAGTATGAGGTGTATAATCGTAGAGACGTCCATTCTTAAGTATAACCCACAGCCAGGTCAAGGAGAAGAACAGTGGTTCGCGTATCACGTTACAAATCCACTATCTGCGATGAAATCTCCGAGCACAAAGCGCGAGAATGTAGGTGTCTTACAAAAGGTGAAATAATAGCACATCTGGACAATACGCCATTCATCTTATCTTGATTACTCTGATGTTTGTTGCAGTCCAGTTATTTTCTATTTTCTACCCAGAAATGTCCAGGGGCCTGTTGAATAATTTAGGGTCCTACATAAAGACCCTTTTCTGTACGGCAACGAGACCCAGGGATCAGGGGCCCGTTGAATAATATAGGATCGTACATGAAGACCCTTTTCGGGTTATCGTTCAATGATACATGTATTTAAGTATGTTCGGTAAGACAGTCTCAGCCATCCATAAGGTCGTCTAAAAGGGTTGAATAAAGTTGACCCACATCGTCATACAGAAAATGGCTTACATGTAGGATCCTAGATTATTAAACGGGCCCCAGGTTGGTCCACTTTATCTTACACTGATGGATGACCTTGGCTATGACTGTCCTAACGAAGGAACTTCACTTGCTCAAATCTTTGATTATGAACATTCATTAATTGATTATACAAAATCAAGATAATGTTTGTCACAGTATGACAGTCTACGAACATATAGAAGGGTTATTAAACAGACCCCAGAGTCCCTCAAGTTCACGTGGTACTTTGCTATCGACTCTGGTGCGTTGAACAGATGGTCAAACACAAAAAAAACACAGAGATAATCCAGTTGGCCTCCTAAACAGACATGGTGTTAGTTATATCATAACATGGAAGCCATTTGTATGAATTGAAAAAACAGGGTCTTATATCCAGGCCAGTCCTAGAAAGGCTGGAGCAGATGTGTAGCATGCCCTGAATGTGGACCATATTGATCGTTAGACACAATAGCATGGATGTATATATCCATATAAGTGCTAGATAAGTGCGTGTGGTTTTTCTTCTCTTTAGATTAACATACCATACATTTGTCATTGTATATAACCTAAAATTTTTAAAAGAAAATGGCAAAAACCACTTACGTACACGCACAATTTTATTTTTTCAATGTGTCTTTATCCCGACGAGATTCGTTTTACTTATTTACTTTAGAGGAGCTCTGGATAAATGAGACAACACCGTATTTAAAACATAAAGTAGTCAATGGTACCGTGCTTGAAGTAAAAACAAAAAGGGAAAGAAACAGGTGGAAAGATAGATTGCTTGTATTGCACGCGAAGGGATGCCTGTTTCCCACTTTTCCAAGAAAGTCCATGTTTTCATTTCCATTTTATAGACTATTTTTTCTTGTGAAAAACAAATATTATATAGTATAAATTGTACCTTGTTCACGCCTGTAGAACAATGATATTAAGCTCCCAATACGACCTCAGCTCTATTCCATGGCCAACAATGTGTTTTCCATGTATTCTCAGACTCTCTGAGGCAGTAAATTCCACATGAAAAAATATTTCCACTTTTTTTCTGACCTCGAGTGACATCCTTATAAGCGAAGTCTCTGCTGGATGTATAAAAAGAAAGAAAAAAAGGAGGAATGGAAAAACAGAGGAGAATGTGGATTACGGGTACATAGTCCAAGGAGTGGTACTTTTGTAAAAACAACATTGTTCCGTTCACGTCCAGATATTGATATATTGTATCTCGTGCTGATATCACGACCTCCCCGCTCCTTGCAATAGAGAGAAGAAGAGATGGTAAGATAGAGAGAGAGGAAGAGAGACGGGGCATTCTTAAGACAGCTTTTACGGCCATGCTTTATAAATAAGATAAGGTGATCTAAATAACTTGTCTCCGACTTTCATAATGCATGCTTTCAACATGTACTCAGAAATCGACATCCATCGTCTATGATGGTGAACTTATCGTGAAGCTTTTCTTATCAGAGTAATAGTAAATAGGTATCGACGAAAATATCATTACTTAGTGATGACTGAGTGGAAAATAGGCTGAGTATCCATATAGGTCATCAGGTCATTGAACTCTACCAAGTCATTATGGAAGATGGCAGAGTGCCTGGTATTTATTAAGTGAATGATCCCAAGAAAAAAAGATCCAAAGAGTCATACGTATGTGATATTCAGTATGAATTCAATCATGTCATATTAGCTTGAGTCCATTATAAACATAGAAAACATAACTTGAATTAGATGTCAGGAAAATGTAGACCCTAATTAAATCAGTGATGGTCCCTATATATACCCTCAGGGTCCCCTGGGATAATAGACCACAAACAAACAAATAATATTTGGTAATTATCCACAAACATTTTGGTCATTGCCTTTTCAGATTTAATATGCTCAACCCATTCTTACATTACAGGAACAGGGATGTCAGTTTTCTATTTTTCTGTGGAAAACCACTTTTTCATATTCAGTGTGTGAAGTTGCTTTTTCTTGTGTCAAACGGAGATCACATTAATTTAACCTCATTTACGCCAATAAAACAGTGGTTTGGACCTCTATACAGACACTCAGCCCCATGCCATGGTCGTCAAGGACATACCATTCAAAATTTTCTGGTCTTTCTGAAGCAGAAAAATCCATGTGCAAAATATCTTAAATTTTTCTCCTAACCCCCCTGCCATTCCTTCATTAAGGATATTACCTCCCTGAATCAAATTATTTTACTTTGAGAAAAATAATCCTTTCAAATGAAATCTTTTTTTTTAATTCTAATTATGGAATAGCATTGAAGCAGTACTAATGGTAGCAGGCTTTCTCGTTTCAGGCACGCTCAGGAGCAGCAGTTTCACTTTGGGTACCCGACATCGGAGCGGGACGTGGCGCCCGGGCCGTACCTGAACCGGGCCGGGCCCGTGCCGCAGGCGGCCGTCGCCCCGCAGCAGCCGCCGCCCCACCAACAAGTGCCCTCCAAACGGCCCAAGCTCGCCTTAGAAGCGCGGCCCGAACTCACACAGCCACTGCGCATAGACACCGCCAACCTGGACATCAAACGGGTGAGTTCTCACCAGATGCTGGTGTGAACCCTTTTCTTACCAATAATGCCTCAAGGCACTCCCGTAGGTAGTGAAAATTATGCCTCAAGGCTGTTTTATCTCAGCTGATTCAACATGTATCCTTATGATTTCTTCAGGGATTGTGTAAAACGCCTTTATAGTGATAATAAATAAATCATTTCATAGTTATCAATTACTGGATCATAAACAAGCACGGTGGTCCCTAATCTTAAAGTTAGACAGTCAGAGGTTTATATTAAAATTCCAGGAAATTGACGTGGGTTTTAATTTTTTAGTTAACTTGTCCGATATATCACAGGGTGGATTTCTGAGTCAGCGGGGAAATATTTAGACATGCATGTACATGTATATTCGTGTGCCTCTCTCAACCCCCAACAAATTCTAGAATTTTTTGTGAATAACTTCAAAAGAGGGAAAATAATAGTTTAATAATACAATTTAAAGAGAGAGAAAAAAGACCTATAGTGTAGTGAATATTGAGAAAAAACACGGCAGTATTTCATCTGATCCTCAGTACGAATCTTAGTTTTCTCATGATAGAGCCTTGGAACAACTCAGTGGCGCTCTCTAGTGGAACGCGTGAGAGTATCGTCCGTAGTAGTACCGCGTCTGTACGCTAGGGGGCAGGGCTGTGTGCTCGCTCTGGGTGATCTAAGTCCCTTGCAGTGGTTCACTTCCACCTGCCCCCGTGTCTTCTTCCTTCCTTACCTGTCTTTAAATTTCCGCTGCCTTCCTCCTCGTTCCTGCTTACCTTCTTGTTCCCTTTCTATGCCTCTTTGTTCCTATTCGCCTCCCAGCCTGCCTCCCTCCCCCTCCCCCTACCACCACCACCAATCACTCTCTACATCATTGGTCCAGCTTTGAGTCAGCTATGACTTTTATCATCCACCTAATTCAAAGTGTCCATAGACAACACATAGGGAGTGTGTATCACCCTACCCGGAGCATACAGATATGTTGTATATATGCTCCGGGTTCCGCTGAAGCACGCATATGGAAATATAGTTCGTACTAAAAAGTAGTACATACCTAGAAGAACTAATATCCATACGCCACTTGTCAGGAAAAAGGTGGATGATAAATCCAATATAGACTGGTTTCAGATAAAAGCGGTTATATGCTCCTGGGAGTTGACTCTACTCAATATTCTCGTATATGCTCGGATATTACTACGCGTCAACTGCTCGGAGCATACGGCGGCTTGTAGGTGAAAGCGGTGGATATTGTGTGTGAATGCTGTGGACTTATTAGGCGTGTGCATGTGTGTGCTACAGGAGCCGGTGTACAACCCGCAGGTGGAGGCCATCTCCCCCACAGGCCCGGGCGACGACTCCAAGTCGGAGCTGTCGTCCGTCCAGTCGTCCAAGGAGGAGCTCCTCCAGTCCATTAACCGCGTCGACCGCGAGATCGGCAAGGTGGAGATGCAGATCACCAAGCTACAGAAGAAGCAGGTCAGAATCCTCGCGTTTTTTGTAATTTTATTTATTCTACAGGTCTAGCAGCCTGATGTCTGCCTTGTGATCAGATTTTTATCCTACCCCTCATATAATCTCCATAGATTTAACATGGTATGCCTGAATGTCAGGGTTATGCCATGAAATATTTATATGCCACTGGTGATATAGGAAATTAAAAACATGTGACAGGGTAGGATCAAATCTAAACATTACTCAGTTTCATATAATTGTCTACATGGCGTTCATTGTCTCCCGCTTCAGATATCCCTCTGCTCCGATTCATAATATCCTTCCATGAAGACAACTCAAGCCATATAAACAATAATATAAAATCTTGTGATGTTTTATGACAATATCTAATAAATTGTTTCTGAAACACCAACTGGCGTGAAGTTATGGTGTTTTGTTCACTCGCTTGTATTTGTTCTACATTCTTTTTTTTTTTTAATTGTTCCAAATTTTATATAACGGTTCTTCCATGGGGGAAACTAGGGGTATATATCAAATCACACAAGATACTTACCCTCAAAAGTATGAATTATGTCACCATTATGAGAAGATTTATGGAAGTAGAAAATGTCACATAACCCAGAATGGCGATAGTCTAACGTTAGCATTACAGTTCCTACTGGTTCTTGTAAATATGCATGAGAATTTGTATAGGGTGTGCAATCTGTATAAACTAAGCGATCATTCTGAATATACCTTATATCAGTGATGGCAGCTTGCCACTTTCACACGGATATGCTCTTTTGGGGGTATTTGGCCGACACTGACATGTTCATTTGGCATACCTGTAGTATATCGTATTTAGCTGGTCATTAAATGTCTCTTATTGTAGCACGACCGAGCATCTTAACTTAATGTTTTTATTGATATTTTCAGTCGCAGTTTGTAGCAGAACAAGCCAAACCTCCAGAAGCGAAGTCGGTGGCGGTCGACATCATATCATCAGAGCCAAAAAACCAGAGTATAGCTCAAATTATATACGCAGAAAATAGGGTAAGTCACTTTTCACTGTAACAGGTTATATACTCTCCTCACATATATGTGATCCACTCGAGAATGCTTCTAGTATCAGAATATAAATACAAAAGATTATTATGACGCGGCAATAACATCTCTATGGCAAGCCGATGCTTTAAAAAACCAAAACCAAAACAGAATATAAATACATGTATAGTAGAGAGACTGGTTGACTAGTCCTACTGTGGGCAGATACTTATCATCTACATTATCTAATTAGATATATTGTACCCCCATGTATCATCCTGATTGATACTTTTACCTAGTCTTGATTCGATCAACTCTGAATGGTACAAGTAATTAAAATGAGTTTGTTTTTTTTTTCGGTTTCAGAAAAAAGCGGAGTCGGCGCATGTGTTGTTGGCAAAACTAGGAAATAAAGTGGACCTTGTAAGTATATCATCGTTGGTGTTTCAGATTCTAGATTCTCTCGATATTTTTCTTACAATTTCCCTTCTAATTTTACCTGGTTAAAGAAAAAGTAATGGCGGGATCAGGCGGAAGAACGGCAAAGACAACGGATTATGAACCACGGGGATGCCAGTTTTTTAGTCATATCAAGTCATAAACCTCTATCAAGCAATTGGTTCTTGCCGATTTCTGACTAGTGTCAATGTTAATACGGTGAATTTTGCGTTGCAGCCATTATACAACCAACCGTCAGATACTGCCGTCTACCATGAAAATAAACGAAGGTAAGCACAACAGTCTTATTGTAGCATGGAAAGTTATTAAATGTATCATTTTTTATATATGCAGACAACAGTGCTATCATAAATCACATATAAGATTATTTTTTGTTGGTTGTGTTTAGAAGTGTATTTGCCTCGTATTCGTAACTACATAAGATTTAAATGATTTCAAAATATAAATAAACGCTATGTCTCCATGCTGGTACAGGTTACTGTCTTTAAATGCTCTCGCCTAGTTCACATACCAGGGAATCTCCATGCAAACTTAGTAAAAAAATAGTTTACATATATATGTAGTTATTCTAACTGAAGAAGAAAAGTACGTGTTTTCTATGCACAATCCAGAAAGTCCTCACGTTTAAAAGAAATATATATCAAGAACTATAGAAGGGATTTTTTTGTATGCTTATCATCAATCTCTCTTAGATTTGTTGGTATTTTTTGCAACACGTAGTTTCAATGTACATATTTATTTTTTATTGCAGTTATATGACCTTCAAGAAGAGGTTATTATTACATTTTAAAAAGAAGCATCACTCTAGGATAATTAGGGTAAGTCAATTTTCTGTCTTGAAAGATTAGAAACTTAGGATGAATTGTAACCTGAAGCTGAAAGGATTGATATTTATAATATATTCTCCGGCCTTTGTGTTTCTGTGATGAACAGTATGTATTGAAAAACGACGGGAGATTAAACAAAACTAAAGATTTCAGGTGGGGGGAATGAAAAATTTAATAATATAACTGTAGAGCCACATTTTAGTTCAAGATTAAGACATGTTTTTGAGTAACAAGTATCTGTGACGTCACGTGAAGGTTGAAGGAATCTGATGCTGGTCATTTTACGAAGGAAAATAGTTGTATTGGTATCAAAAGCTAATACGGTACATCTATGTCATCATATTTGATGCACATAATGTAGACGAATTGTAACGATTGAAGTTGTCTCATTTGAGTGGTTGTGTTGTAGGAACGGTACCTGACAGAGCGGTACGACCAGTTGATGCAGGCCTGGCTCAAGCGGCTGGAACGCAGTGAGAATAATGCCAAGAGGAGGTAAACTACGCGTGTTTATCTCATAAATGTTTTGATTTTCAAAACAAAAATTCATTTAGACGGTGGGGGAGTGGGTTGTTCTCTTGCCAATGCAATATTCTAAATATATATTTGTAAATATGTCAAAAAATGAACGTAGATTCCATAAAGTAAAAAAGCGAATTCCATAATAGTATATATACATGGATGAATATATGCGAACGTTAGTAAGCGTAGATTAATTTTCATTAGAAAAGAGAATTCTCAATACTACTCCATATATATTCCATTTATCCATATATATTCCAAGTAAAAGACAACAAATCCTTTAAATAAAAGTTCACCTTAAAATTCATTTCGGCCCCAGTCCAACCCAGACCGGTCTCATGTTATATAATACGGTTTTCCTTTGCAGAGCCAAAGACGTTAGAACAAGGGAATTCTTTGAAAAAGTCTTCCCTGAGTTGAAAAAGCAGCGAGAGGACCGGGAGCGAATACAAAGGTAACAACAGCCGCCTCACCTCCCATACTAAGATAACGATAACTGTAAGGACAGGTAAAGTACTCTGGTAAGACTCCACTGTAACGACTTTATAGACTCTCCACACATACACAGACGAAAAGTAGTCTTTGAGTTGGTAACCAATCTAGCGCGCGAGTTTCTCTCTAGTTTTTGTTTGGTCTCGGTGCGGAGAGATGAGTTTATTGTCGCTTCGTCAGTTTGACTAGGTCTCTCTACGCACTCACTGTATATCGACTACTCGATTGCACCTGCTCGCTTCCTCCCAGCCCCTATTTCCAGTAGAATCATGAAGTCCTAGAATTTTGAAACTCATAGTTTTCCGTATTTTTAATACTGTCTTTTGTTAAATTCAAATTTGATGCAATTACCTTTTTCGAAAAAAAAAAAAAAACCAACCCAAAAAAAAACAGATTTTTTTTTTTTTTTAAGTAACGCCCACAATTGGATGTGACTAAAGAAACAAAAAAAATTGACAAACTTTGAATTTTCGGCATTTGCAAATTTCGAAATAAGTGCAAATTTTAAACTCAGAAAAATTCAGAACTTTTAGGCTGGCATTTTTTATCTTTTGGAATACCTTGATCATCGAAATTGTGGTGTAAAAAGTCACGGAATTTGCAGTTTTATAATTGAAAATAAAAAAAAAGAAATAAATGTATTAGATAGAAAAGAGAAGAAGAACCCCCACATTTATCAGCTGTTGAGTTGTCAGCTGAAGCACATGCAATCTTTCGTACAAAACTGGCACGTGCGTGGGCGCGTTGTCCCCGCGCGCCTTCACGCTCGGGCCCTGTGTTTTTTGACTGAAAAAAAAAGAACACAAACGAGAAAAAAAAATTGAAAAAAGCCACTGTAGAGCCTAGGCCAGCCTCGCGGGCTCCACCCCTGTACGCCGCGGGGTGCATCAGTCGCATGTGCTAATGTGTCGGGTTCTCTCCTACCACCACCGCCCTCCGCCCACCGCCGGCCGCACCACCTGCAGTAGGGCTGAGGCTACACCCGCGCACCATTCCAGGGTGGGAGCCAACAACCGTGTCGGAGGCTACGCGCGCAGTGAGGCGGAACTGGAGCAGATCATGGATGGGCTGCATGAACAGGAGGTGAGGGGCTCACGTGTGAGACGTGCTCAACTATTTATATATGTGTATCTAGACGTGCTCAACCATTTACATATGTATCTAGACGTGCTCAACCATTTACATATGTGTATCTAGATGTGCTCAACCATTTAATATATGTATCTCGATGTGCTCAACCATTTACATATATATTGAGACGTGCGCAACCATTTACATATGTATCTGGACATGCTCAACCATTTACATATGTATCTAGACATGCTCAACCATTTACATATATATCGAGACGTGCTCAACCATTTACATATGTATCTAGACATGCTCAACCATTTACATATGTATCGAGACATGCTCAACCATTTACATATGTATCTAGACATGCTCAACCATTTACATATGTATCGAGACATGCTCAACCATTTACATATGTATCGTATACAGTAAAACCCGCTTACGTGGACACCTCGCTTAAGGGTACACCCTGCTTAATGGGTACACCCTGCTTAATGGGTCACTCCGCTTAAGGGGACACCTCACTTAAGGGGACACTTTGGTTGGAACGGAGGGTGACCCCTTAAGCGGGGTTTTGCTGTAGTTAAAAAGAAATTCACGAGATGGAAATAACTTGATCCATTGATGAATTAACAGAAAATGGGTCATAGATATTTGAAGTAATTACAGTTATCATTAGATAACTCACACAAATATACAATGCATATTACTCTAGTGAAATACTAATACGAACATCATGCAAGCAAGTTTCTAGTAACATCACAGTAATTTATCAGTTTATTACGAAGTTCTGATTTAGGGTCATGTTGACGTTTTAGGAACTTTTTTTTCGTAAACTAATACTTTCGCGAGCAGAAAATTACGAGCCTCTGTTGGCAAATTTCACACACCCAATGCGTTTTCTATTGAGACTCCGTAATCGGTGGTTAATAAAAGATTGGGCTGACAATTTTATTGACGCAGGAGGAGGAGAAGAAGATGCGGAGTTACGCCGTCATCCCGCCCATGCTGCTCGACGCCCGCCAGAGACAGATATGTTTTAACAACAGTAACGGCCGGATAGAGGACCCCATGAGTGAGTACAAGGAGAAGGGCTGCTTCAACGTCTGGACGCAGTCCGAGAAGGACATGTTCAAGGAGCGCTTTCTCCAACACCCCAAGAACTTCGGTTACATCTCCACGTTTATAGATAGGAAGGTAAGACACATTGTAAAAGTTAGAATTATCGTTTGACGAGGCGTGAGTGCGGTCCGGCGTATCAAAAACAAATTTTTAGATAGCCTGAATCTGGATAAATCCGTTGACAGCATTTAAGAATTTCTGAAATCACATTGTAAAGGTTAGGACAAGTATCTGGACGGAGCCAGAAGGAGTTGTGTGATGTTTGGAAGAATGTAATTATTAAAAAAAATCCTTATAAGGAGAGAATCCAAACTACTCTAGTTCACGTATATAGCTAGCAGGAATGTGATAGGGCTATATCCATTGAGCAGTTTTAAGAATTTCTTAACTTCTTTTTTCAAGGTAGCATCCGTTGTGTATAGAAGTGTATTTAACAAAATTTCTTAACATGTCACTTACTTGTGCTAAATTTGTATAGTCAAGATTAGGGTATGCGTTGTTCAGATGTAAAAGCTAGAGCCTGGTTGAATGTGCGCACATACTTAAGGTTAAAAGCACTTTGAAGTAGTTTTTACATGTGATTTGCCTTCCTATAACACTATTTGATGGTTTTCTTTTCAGAACGTACAAGAATGTGTACAGTATTATTATCTCTCTAAAAAGAATGAAAATTACAAACAACTCCTTAGGAAGCAGAGTGTGAAGAAGCGGAAATTTCCCAAGCATCCTCGGGTTTGTATAGACCACGTTTTCCCCTTGTCTTCCAATGGCATATACTTATATTAGCATCAATCAATGTTATCGAGTATAAAAAAAAGTTACCTATTTTGGGCAGTTCTTCTTACAGTTTATGCAGTTTGTTGAGCGACCGTTATCACGATAAGATAGAATATGTATTATGGTTGTAGAAATAAGTCGCCCTTAAAATTGGAGTAATAAGTGGTCCTTAAAGAGAAACACTGTAGATTTGAGAAAATGTTAAAATATAGATGTATGATAAGTCTAAACGGAGTGTATCTAAACATGAATAACAGTAATCCCAATTAATTATAGCTGTAATCAGCAGTGTATTTAATGAATATATATAGATTCTTGGTCAACAAGGTATATACAAAGATTTTAATTATACAGTGATGTCAGTTTTCCACTTTTACAAGGAAATCTAATTATTTTCCTTTTCCGTACAAGATTTTTTTTGCCTTTGTGTAAAATAAAGAAAAATATACCCAAGCCTCATTCATGCCCATAAATTGGAGTTAAAACATCCACACATATCCCCATGATGTAGCTAAAAATTACTTATTTTTAGTCTATTTGGGCAGCAAATTACAATTGACAGATATTTCCATTTTTCTGACTACCAACTGACATCCCTGTAATAATATAAGCAGATCAGCCAAAAATTTATAAGAATAATTTTTTTTTTCAAGGTAGCATCGACTTGTTACAGAGGTTTTATTGAAAAAATTATAAGCATATGTTATGGTTGACGAAAGTATACTAAGTGATGTCCTTCTGGTGTTGTTCAGATAAGACCGGGCGTGTCGGAGGAGAAGGACGACAAACCTGACCAGCAGGACACGGAATCCGTACCCATTATCAACACAACGCCGTACGTGTCAGCCCTGCTCGTTCATCTCTCAGTGTTACCGTTAGCCACTCGTTTATATCGTTTCCGTATCCAGGGCACAGAGCTTTACCGACTGTGCTTAATGTCAGACAGGGCAGAAAAAGCCACCTCTGTGCTCTGGTCTGTCCCTTTGTTACTTCTATTTCGCGATGCAAAAATTAAAAAGAAATTTCAAAGAACATGTATATATATTTATATATCTATATCTATATTATATATATACTTTAAAAAATGTTCATAGAAATGAGACACATGTCTCAATATTTAAACTGATAAATCCGTGATACCAAGGTGTACATCACACCAGAAAAAATATCAAATATATATATATATATATGTAAGACTGAATTTAGATATTTGATATGAGATTATAGATTAGAAATGCAGTTTCTACTTAACAGTCACGGCTGGCTCGCGAAATATTACTGGTTTATTGAAGTCTTGGTGACCTGGTTAGTGGTCGTACTGTGTATGCTACGCTCACCTTGTACTTATGTCTGTTTCTATTCGAGAGCTTACTGTTGTCCATCCATGAATTGATTCGTTTGTAAGTGTTTCCTTTTGATTTCCCGTCATGTAGTTGTTGATTCGTTTTTTAGTAAACTGTGATATTTGTTGTATGTGCTGTACAAATTACCTTGATTTAGTGATAAGTGAAAGGATGGAGTAGAAGGAAGACCAAGTCATACTGTGTCCTTTGACTTTTGAGCAAACCTTTGACCTTATACCCGTGATCCCCACCTTCATACTTTCCTACTTGCCCAAATAACCGCTTTACGTGTGTTCCTCTTTCGTCTGACGTGGGTTCCCGTCTCTATTTATATATAATTGGTCAATATAAATTAAGTTCCAAGGGAAGTACCAAATCAAATTGAGATAAAGATGAATTAGATCAAGTCAACATTCTAGTTTGAAATAAGTATGTAAAATAGGATTCGGAAACTTGCCTGTTACTATGGCTCTTGTAAGCTTTTTTAGGATATTCACATTTAAATTGTTTTTGATACAAAAGAAAATACTAAACTTCAGAATTTCGGAAATGTTAGTACAAGAGTTTTTACCATCTTCTCTAGAAGACATATTTAAGGAGTCTTAAAACTTTAAGAATAATTTGAGTCTTCATCTGTAAAAGACATTTGCAGATCCTTATGAGACGAAAGTAGATGGTTATTCATACTTACTTAGTGTGTACCAATAATACCAGTTAACCCTTTATCTAGATAAGCGCAGATACCAGAGTCTACAATTAGAGAGAGAGAAAGAGAGAGAGAGAACAGAAACTGCCCACTAACCACTGACCCGTCTGCCGCACGACAGTGGACCAGCCGGCCGCCACCTCACTAATCCAATCTATCCGCTTTGTTTGTCTTTTTTTTCCTTCCTGCCCCGACATGTAGTAAGGTCTCCTTCTCTGTACTCAGAGAGAGGAAGCCGCACGATGAGCGCGACCGGGGACCCGGCCCCGCCGCCGCCTCGGTGGCCCCGGCCCCCGCCCCGGCCGCGCCCGCCCCGACCACGTCGGCCTCGCCCATCACCACGTCGGGGCCCGCCGTGCCCGCCGTAGCCACGACGACGGCGGCAGCGACGGTAGCCACGGCGGTGACGGCGGCGCTGCAGCAACAGCAGCAGCAACAACAACAGCAACAGCAACAACAACAGCAGCAACAACAACAGCAGCAGCAGCAACAGCTCCAGGCGCCGTCGTCCTCCACATCGTCCGCTGTAGAGATGGCGCCGACGACGACAACGGGCCCCGAGCCACTGCCAGCTGAGGTGAAGGTCAAGACTGAAGTGAAGACGGAGATCAAGACTGAAGTGAAGGCCGAGCCCAGCGACGACTGCGACATGCCCAAAGAGACCGCCTCGGGGGACCAAGGTAAGCAGCTTCTCGGTATTACTATACACCTATGGCCGAACATGTATGAAATACTGCCCGCTGCTAGGGGTGTAGTATAAATAATGTTTGCGCCCGCTGTGACAACGGGCCGTAGTGAATTGCAGTAGTCTTTATGCTCTATGTAAAGTTAATACAAGGGCATTTTAAATGATTGGGAGGTGTATAGTAATAAGAAAACGTAGTGACTGAGCCTGTACGGTGTCCGTTCTCGGTCATTTGATGAAAAAATATGGCCCTCCCACCTGTGGTGTCGGGCCGTATTTTTATCATCAAATGACCTCGAACGGCCATCCATACGGGCTCAGTAACCACGTTTTCTCATATTACTGTCTGGGTGGAGTTTCAGAGATGTCAGTTTTCCATCTTTCCGTGGAATCCACTTATTTATATATTCAGTATATGTAATGGCTTGCCCTTGCGTCAAACAAAAATAATATTGATTTAACCTCATTTACTCCAATAAATTAGTGGTTTGGACCTCCCCACAGATCCTCAGCCCATTGCCATGGCCATCAAGGACATATTGTCAACATTTTTTCCACTTTTTTCCTTGACCCCAACTGACATCCCGGGAGTTTGAGTACAAGTTTGGTATGTCACGAAAGAAGCCAGAAATAATTTGACCCCCCAACTCTCAATTTTTTACACAACAAAAAAAAAGGATTATACGTAAAATTTCCCAATTTTTTGGCCACCTCCCATCAATGCGTATGTACTTTATAGAAGACCCCACAACTATCTGAGATAAATTACATTGATATTTAGTGAAACTCCGCTTAAGGGGTCATCCTCCGTTCCGAGCAAAGTGTCCCTAAAGCGGGATGTCCCCTTAAGCATTGTGTCCCCTTAAACGGGGTGAAATAAACTAAATGAAAATTTCTGTTCCGAGAAAACTGCCCCCTTAAGCAGGGTTTTCCCCTTAAGCGGGGTTTCCCCCTTGAGCGGGGTTTTCCCCTTAAAGCGAGGTGTCCCAGAATTGTGGTTTTACTGTAATAGTCAGTCACATGTGTTGGTGTGTGTTAATGGCCTGCGTCGTCTTGTCTTTAAGGTGGCGGCACACATCAGTGTGCCATCTGTAAGTCGGACCTGGCGCACTACGCCCGCTCGCGCCCACTCACCAAGGCCAACTGTGAGAACTACGGCATCAAGGAGGCGGAGCTGAAACACGACATGCGAGTGTGCAGCTCCTGCCGCTGCCGCACCGTACGCAAAAGGTACACATAGTAAGTAATGTGAATGATCCTCAACTCATGAGCCAAAAACTACACACTTCAGAATGCAGTACTAGATAGAGCAAGCTTAGTATGCGATCCTTAACTCGTCAACGGAAATAATAAGCGATTAACAATACTATACCAGATAGAGCATTTATAGTGTGCTAAAGCATGAACAAAAAATAACCATAGAATTTTTTTTTTATTATTGTGTGTGCTCCTCAAATAAAACAATAATATATAGAGCAAGTATTGTGTGCTGCTCAAAGCATGAACAAAAAAATAACTTTAATGTGTGCTCCTCACCTCATGATCAAGGAAATGGAATAAAACAATAATATTTAGGGCAAGCATAGTGTGTATCCTCAACACATGAACAAAGACCTCACCAATGAATGATGCATGAATAAGTAGGACAATAACGAAGGAACGATGCATTACTAGGTAGAGCAAGTGTAGTGTGCAACCCTGAAATCATTAGCAAAAACATATCTACTGCACAATATAACACTTGGTTAGTTTCATTAACACAAGCTTTTATTCCTGAGCCACTGATAATAGATAAGTAAGTTGGGTTTACTTTCATAGAGTCAGGAACAAAAAACAAAATAATTGGAGTATGGTTCAGTAAATATCGTAAGTATAAGATCGCCAGGAAGGACGCTATATTAGACAGAGCAAGTACAAATTTGTACCATCTTCAACTCATGAGTAAAGGGTATAACATGAATGATGCAAATCGAGTTTATATTTCAAATCAAATCACGCATGAGAATAAAGACTGTGAATGATGGAAGTTGGGTCTATCATCTTCAAATCATGAATAACCAATGAATGGTGAATTAGCTCTTACATTTCCTTGTGCTGCTTCAATGGAAAGAACCTTTAAATACCCAGATTTAAACTTTGATTAATTTAGATTTTCATATTCAAGAAATGGTAGGTTATTGTACAATCACTTGGGAGGGTGTTCTTCCTCGTAGAATCATCAGACTAAGGGAGTCCATTGATATGACAGACACATGTGCGTCGTCTCGCAGCAAAGATAGTTCATTTTCGTTTTCACAGTTGTCCAGTCCCAATGTGCAAGACGCCCAAGCGGAAGGTGAAACGATTACGACCCCTTCCATCGAAGTGGAGTGAGTTACCAAACGATCTGAAGGATCCCATCATCAAAGAACTTCGTAAGTAGTGCCTGCTCCTCAAACCTCTTGTAACGAGTCATGATAACGTGAATTTTGAGGGAAAACCAACTAGTTTTTTTTCATAACTTACGTATTAGATAGAGAGAGTTGACACCAATATTATAACTGCCTGTATGTAAAAGGACGCCCATCCACATACAAATTTACATGTATACTTCAGATATCAGTCTCTGGTTTGTTGGCCATTTTCTCGCAATTAAATATTAGATTTATCAATATAGGGACCTGTGCTTGGTTAAAGCTCATTGATCCTGATTTTCACCTCTTTAGTCGTCCATGTGAACTGAATCTTAGGATGAATAACCTTCATGTATATAGACTAGTTAGAATTCTATTTAAAAAAATGAAAGCAATTTTTTTTAGCACGTAAACAGTCCTTGTATTGATCTGTAGCTTCTTTGTCCTTGAGCCACACTTAATTGTCTTCTCACTGAATGCCTCTATACTTCACAGAACTAACTGATGAGATCACGCGGTGCTGCTCTGCCTGCTTTAACCGGATAGCACGGCGTCTGGGGAACAACCCGCAGACCAACGAGCCACTCGTGGCACTCGTCCCGGAGAACGCCGACGGTGAGCAGCTCATTGTATTAGAGATATCAGAGATATCAGTCCGATATCAGTCCGAGAAAATTGAGTATGAAATAGTTTGCTTTGGACTTTTTAGATATAAACTAGAGAGATCCAGATATAGTTCGACTGATTTCTCAGGATTAAGCCTGTATATTGATCAGTTTGTGTTGACTGTTGTAGAGGTGGTGGAGACCCCGCGCTGGACGGAGGAGGAGATGGAGATCGCCAAGCAGGGACTCCGCGAACACGGACGGGACTGGGCGGCCATCTCAGCCTCAGTGGCCACCAAGAGCGAGGCCCAGTGTAAAAACTTCTACTTCAACTACAAGCGCAAGTTCGGTCTCGAACAGCTGGTGGAGGAGTCCAAACGAAATAAGGTCTGTAGAGTCTTAACTGCACATACTACCATTGTTAAAGCCTCTCACCTGGCAGGGTCTTTTTTTTTGTATGCTTTATAATGGGTTTTTACTCTTTTGATATGTAAAGCTAAATACGATACATCATGGAATCTGTAATAGGAGCTAGTGGCAGGAAATTAACGTAACATTAATTCATTAAGCGACCACATAGTAGAGCAAGCTTTTTCGAGGTGAACCTAATGAAGCTGAAGTTGAATATTACAAAGAAACCTGGTGTTTGTAATGTAGGTACATGTATATTAAAACACAGTGAAACGAGACCTTAATTGTGAAACATGGTTCAGATATTTGGTATTAGATAGATTTTCAATGCGCATGCAAATAGTGCTTACATTATTTTACTTTGGGCCATCGGTTGGGTTACATTATTTGACATTAGTTTGATCTTGCTGTGATGTGCCCCTGGCTGTTGATGTGGAGTAAAACATCACAAACCCAATAAGTATTATCAAGAAGCGTCACAAAATGTCTTATGATTGTTTATATGGCGTGAGTTCTCTTCACAAAATGGTCCCGCTTCATGATGATATTTGTAACATAAGAGAACAAAGCCATGTCAACAATCATATGAAATTGAGTGATGTTGGGATTTTATCCTACCCTGTCACATATTTGTAACTTCATATGTCACGCATGGCATATTAATCTTTTATGGTATAACCGTGGCATACAGTCACACCATGTTAAGTCTATGGAGACTCATATGAGGGTTAGGATACATGATAGTATAAGTACACTATTAGGTTACTCTACATGTATTAGGTTACTCTGATAATACAATATGTACCTTCCTCACCTGAACCAGTCCAAGGACGGCAGTGACGGACGCACCATCTCCACGTCAGAGAGCGTGACGTCAACGATCACGGCGCCGTCAGAGGAGGATCTGACGTCAAGTGACGAGGACAACGGAGAGGACAACGACGAGACGTCGGACACGGCGAGCGCGGCCAGCCCGCCGCCCGTCCACCGCTCCGACCAGCGTGAGTCGCCACTCCCATACCTACATAGAACTGCATCGAGAATCATATAGATACACAATACACCACGAGTTTGGATGTGCTCCAGTTATCATTGAGGCGAAGCTTAGTGATGATTATGGCACATCCAAACGAGTGAAATATTGTAAACGATTCAAGTGCAGTTCTGGATTTATCTCACCCTTTTCTATGACATTAAATAGTATCAGAATATCAGAATAATTAGAATATACTTAGCAAATACATATGACGTCATCTTACATTCACTATGCCACAGCCGTGGCGTAGTATTGTCACTTTAAGGGGGTGATCATTGAGTATTTTTCCCTAATGTTATTTCTATGGCTTAACTTGAACCAGGGGTGAGATAAAGACAGGGCACTAGTGGGGAGTGCTTAGGGTGGGGGAGGGCAGGGCAATGCCAAGTCAATGCAGGAATGCAAGGTTTTTAGACAAGTGGCAGAATTCCGATATTTCAGATATCCTGGTAGCACTAGAATAAGTATCAATTCGTAGCCATTCTGTTCCAAAATAATCTTATAAATTATTCCTTTTATATAAGAGTTTTAAATTTCCGATCCTTCTTTTTCTCAGTCCCTTGTCAATGGAAGTGGTTATGTTTGAAAATCTAATTTATGTACCCCAAAGATATGTCAGATTTTACCAAGCCTCGTACGCTTCAATGAGAATCCAAGAGCAAGACAATTTTCATTAAGCCACATTCACGCCAACATAGGTTTGAATCTCCACCACCGACCTTCTGACCCATACCAATGCAAACACTGAGGGGTTTTCCACATTTTTTAGGCTTCCCTTTGGCAATAAATTCTACTAGGAACATATCTTCATGTTTTAATTCTGATAGAACTGTATTTATACGATGGACTCGAATCAAATAGAAAACAAAATTAAGCGTCGAGGCCAAACTCACTTCTGTTCTCAACCTATGTTAAAAATATTTTTGAAAATTAAAAAAAAATTAAATAAAAAAAAACACTATTTAACTGTTGGGATTTTGTTTTTCAGGACACGACAGCTCCACGGTGGAGGCCATGGAGGTGGACGAGAAGAAGTCGGCGGAGAAGTCGGCGGTGGATGAGAAGACCTCGGAGGGTCTGGCCGGCACCAACCCGACCCTGTCTGCCTCACAAGGCTCGCTGCGCAGCATCGACTACGACAGCAGCGCCACGCTGAGCGCCGACGAGGGCCCGCCCTCCTCCTCGCACGGCCACGAGGAGCGCAAACCCGACGTGACGCCCGTCAACACGGCCACCAGCGACCAGTACGTGAGCAGCAGCGGGCGCGCCTACAGCACGGCCCCGCCCGGCCCCCAGTCCAAAGTCCACCTACACGGGCCCGCCGGCCACGGCAGTTTACCCGGGCCGGGACCGGGGCCTGGACCGGGGCCCGGACCGGGACCGGGTCAGGGACAGGAGGGCGCGGCACTGACGAACCACCGGCGGACGGCCGAGGTGTCGGTGCGGGAAGCGAAGGGAGCGCAGGGACTCCTGGATAGGCGCTCCTCGCCCGCCTGTGTGCGGGACCTCATAGACTGTGCCATTGAACGCAATATAGTGGAGGACCTAAGAACTCAGAAAGGTGAGTACGGGGATGTGGTGTTGGGGATAAGGTCGGAGCTGTGTCCACTTCTACAGGGTGCTCTGTGACCAGGGTTCTAATGTACCTGTCAGTAGATAACACGTAAATGTCTAAATGACAAAGATTTAGTGCCAGGCTGATGCAGAAACCTGGAGAGTAAAGTAGTACGAACCCGACTTTTCTGTGTTCTGTCGTAACACGGGGCCAACCATAAAGTATGTACGCACTGAGGGGGTTGGGGGTAGGTAATATTTCGGAAATTTTGCGTATGCTCCTACTTTGTTTTATTGCATACTAGATCAGGAGGGTGGGTGTTATAGGTAACAAATTTCGAAAATTCTGCATACATACTTAATGGATGGGCCCCACCTCTAACACACTGCTACAGGTGTGTGTGGTGTTAGACATATTAAACCTATTTTACATTATCGAAACACATGCGACACACCCATGACACACACTAAAGCTCCCTGGATGTGTCGGGGAAGGGAATGCATTGTCCCACCACTCCAAGGGTGGCTGACATAAGGGACTAAGTGATAAAACTTGCTTGTTCCTAGTGGTGGTTGTGGGAATTAAAATCTGGTGCCTCAGCCTTGGGAATCGGAACCAGTGGCGCCCTCTTCTGAAAAATCACCAGACTTAATGCTCTCCGCGAACCATCCATGTATCTGGGTGAATCTTGATGCAAACGAATAATGATATCTGCAGCAATGTATGGTGTCATAGATATCTACATGAACACCATTTATGTTTATATGATATTGTTAAAATACAACCAACCGATGTATTTATCTATAAGCGCCAGTGGCGCCACCAACGGTAGCTAAACAAACAATATGTTACTAGCGCCACCTTCAGCCAGGTATTCAAATACGACAGGTGTGCATTGCCATCCACCTGCAATTCATATATAACATGATGTTTTTTTCCCTCTCATTGACATCCATTTGTTTTTATATACACAGCAGACCAAAGTATGGGTGACTACCACGCTCACCCGCACGCCCAACATATGGTGCCTACAAGTCGTGACGGGGCTGCTCTGTCTAACGCCGGCCACCAGCCGCCGCCCGCCGCCGCGCGCATGATCTTCACCAAGGAGGCGGTGCGCAAGGAGGCCGGGCACCGCGACACGCCCGAGCTGGCCGCCATGTCCCGGCCCATCGTCGTGGACGGCCCGGGGCGCCACACCGACTCGCCCTACCCGCACCCGGCCGCCGCCTACCCGCCGCCGCCGCCCCGCGACGACCGCGGCGACGCCGAGGCCCAGGACCTGTCGCGGCGGACTCTGTCGCAGCCGGTGCGGGACCGCAGTCCGCACACGGCCTACAAGGGCAACCCGCGCGACTACGACCCGCACGACCCACGCTACCACGAGCTCTACCGCCGCAACCAGCAGCCGGACAACCTGCCGCTGGGCGCGCTCAGGGCCCCGCCGCCCGCCCACTCCCACCACGGGCTGAAGCGGCACGGCGCCCAGGAGGGACTCCACCAGCTGGCCACGGCCGCCTCGGAGCGCGACCAGCACCGGCCGCACTCGGAGCCGCGCGAGAAGTCGCCGTCGTCGGGCTACCTGCCGGACAGATCTCAGATGACGCCGCCGGCCCTGCGCCAGTCCGTGTCGCCCTACGCCATGGAGCGCCAGGCCCAGCACGGCCGCCAGCAGCCGCAGCTCGGCCGGACCACGCACGGCGGGCCGCCGCCCCTCATCAAGCAGAGCGTGACGGGCAAGCCGGCCATGAAGACGGAGAAGATGTCGCCCATCGGCCAGCCGCCACAAGGTGGGCCTCCTCAGTGTGCGTGTAGTCATAGTCATTATATAGAGCTGCATCGAGAGTCGTAGAGATAGACAATACTCCACGAGGTTGGATGTGCCCATATCGTCATCGAGGCGAAGCCGAGTGACGATTATGGCACAGCCAAACGAGTGGAATAGTGTCTGTTTTACGATTCGAGTGCGGTTCTGGATTTATCTTACCCCTTTCTATGACATTAGATAGTATCAGAATAGTTTGAATATAACTAGCAAATCCATATAACGTCATCTCACATTCACTACGCCATGGTCGTGGTGTAGTATTATCACTTTACGGGGGTGACCGTTGAGTATTTTTTCCTAATGTTATTTCTATGGTGAAGCTTGTACCAAGGGTGAGATAATATCAGTAAACGTCTTTGGTGTGGACAAAGCGGTTCCTGTTCGAGGTCACGAAAATGACCCTGTTCAAGAACAGTTTCATTCACTGTAAGGACGTTTGCTTATTACCATATACCTCAAATTAATTACTTAAGTTCTGTTCCATACTTTATGGGCAATAAATGGATAAACATTCCCAGTCTAAGATAAAATCCGAAACATATTTGTGTTTGATCTTAGTCCCCATTCGCCATCTTGTTTGGAGTGTTTTGGAATATTCACTCGGCTATCGCCCCGTTCTTATTTATACTGTGCACTCCAAACTTGATGGCGGACAGGGACACAAACCAAACACTCATCTAATTCATTCTTAATATTTCTGACTGACTTAAGTAACATCTTCTCGCTGTCTTACAGGTGGCTCGATCACACAAGGCACCCCCGTGCAACAACCACCGTCCTCCCAGCCGCAGACAACCCGCTTCGAGGGCGCCTTATCCATGGGCACCCTGCGCTATGACTCGAGCATCAGGGGCGCGGCCGTGACCCCTGGAGGCAGTATCTCCATGGGCACTCCCCGGTACGAGCCGGGGGCGGCCCGCGGCACCCCGCCCATGCACCCGGAGGCCAGCATGGGTCCGCGCATCCCGTCGGGCATGTACGACCGGGCGGCGGCCTACGAGGCGATGAGGATGATGCACGACCGGGCTGACATGTACCACCGCCACCACCTGTCTCCCACGGGCCAGGCGGGGTACTACCCGGCCGGCAGCATGCCCTACGCCGCCGCCGCCCAGCAGCCGGGCGCCCAGTACCCGCCCGAGCTCTCCAGTTCTCGTGCCGTCCTCATGGGCGACTTCCTGACGGCACAGCAGATGCAGCACGCCCAGGAGGCGCAGAGGAGGGCGGACAAGGAGCGCCAGCTCTCACCCCGCAGCCGCGAGCCCCTGGGCCGGGAGGGTCTGCAGGGCAAGCCCTACCCAGCCGGGGTCCTGGAGCCGGGCATGCCGCCACCGCCGTTCGGCCAGATGTACGTGCATGGGGGGCAGGTCCCCTCAGCCGCGGACCGGGTGAGCGCGCGGACGGCCTCCCCGATGCCGTCCCAGGACGGGGCCCAGGCTCGTGCAGCTGACGCGGCCTCAGGTCTTCCACCGTCGTGGCCTCAGGGCCACCCCGGGGTGAGAGGTGCAGCCCAGTCGCAGGCCAGCCCTGGAGGCCAGCCTGTGGCCGACGACCACCGCCACCCGACCCCGCCGCCGCCGCGCCAGAACGTCATCCGCAGCATCACGCACGGCACGGCCGGGAACCTCATCATGGAGCGCATGCCCTCGCCGCGCCCGGCCCAGCAGGTCAACACACACCTCAATGGCAGTTCCCCATTCGCCACCTTGGTCAATGTCGCGGTCAATGCCCCATCTCTCGCTGTCCCTCCTAAAGACAGGCACCAGTTGTCGCCCAGCATCCGCGACCACCCCAAGGAGCGGGCGCACGTGATCCAGATGGAGCAGGAGAGGGAGAGGGAGCGGCAGGAGAGGGAGAAGGAGCGACATGAGCGGGAGGCACAACACCAACGTGAGGTGCCTCAGCGCGAGGTGCAGCACCGAGAAACTGCCATCACTGAGGCTCAGCACCGCGAGTACCGCGAGGCTCAACAGAGGGAGGCTCAGCACAGGGAGGCTCACCAGAGAGGGGTACAACACAGGGAGGCTCTAGCCCGAGAGGCCCAGGCCCGAGAAGCCCAGGCACGAGAAACTCTGGCTCGAGAAGCCCAGGCACGAGAAGCCCAGGCTCGCGAAGCCCAGGCTCGAGAAGCTCAAGCTCGCGAAGCTCAGGCTCGCGAAGCGCAGCATCGGGGCGTGCAGAGGGAGAGGGAGGTCCAACAAGCACGGTTACGTGAGATGGATCGACGAGAACAGGATCGGAGAGAACAGGAACAAATCATGCTCAGGTATGAAACGTCCTTAATGTTGTTAAATTTTTTTATTTTTTTTATATTATTATTATTAGTGCTATTTTTTAATGAAATGATGCGAATATTTTAATAATATTTTTCCAACATATGTAAAACTGTAATCATAGTTAATATCATTACAATTATATAATATCCTAATTATTTTGGATTACCATGGAGGTGTGATGAAATGATGTCACTATGGATATTATGGAAAGTGCCAGCGTACTACAGGGGTGAAAATGGGACTGCAGCCGTGTATTTCAGGGTGTGTGTATGGTGCTATGCAGCGTAGTGAAAGGGTTCAGTTGCTATCATGTAGCTTTTATATAAAAATCCTTTCCTTTATATCTTTGGTCCCGCTTCCCTGATAGAGCTGCGGCGGCCAGAAACATCAACAGTCACTCAAATTCTACTACGGTCATATTCTACTACAGTTAAACAGGTTTTGTTCGACCTGTGTCCGGCTTCTGCTAATTTGAACAGGAACTGGCATACCTCTAAATATCTTAGTAAAGGTCACAATAGCTAAATGAGCAATTGTTCTGAGCTCGGGAATTCCTCCTCAAACCAGGTTCACCTCGTTATTGGACTGATGGTATAACGAGGTACTTAGCTTGGTAAAGGTGGAATCTCTGAATTCCTGCTAAAGGATGAAGAGAACCAAATCAATCTCACATTTAGGATATCCAATATACATAGCAGTCAAACAAGGTCACCCTGTATACATGAACAGGAACATTATTAATTAATGAAATAACACACCCTATTAGCCATTTAGTATTGGGAGACCACTTTCACGGCCGTTGTGAATGAGTTACTAATGTTAAGCCTATGGAGAAAAATACTGGAGTGAGATAATGAGCTCGCTGAGTGAATTACTCTGAGGTCAAACGAGGTGGAGCAGAGACAAGTTATTTTCATTGAGTGGTTTTCTGATTTTATCTCCCTCCATATAACATCATTGATTGATAAGATAAATCACCCAATTAGCTATTCTGTACTGGGTACACTATCTTCACGGTCGTGGAGTATCAGTTCCTAATGTTAAACCTATGGAGAAAAATAGCGGAGTGAGATAATTCTATAGAACTGCATCGAGAATCGTATAAATAGACAATACTCCAAGAGTTTGGATGGGCTGCAATCGTCATCGAGGCGAAGCCGAGTGACGATTATGGCACAGCCAAACGAGTGGAGTATTGTATATTTTATGATTCAAGTGCGGTTCTGGATTCATCTTACCCCTTTCTATGACATTGAATATCATCACAACTTCGGAATAATCAGAATATACTTAGCAAATTCACTACGCCACGGCTGTGGCGTAGTATTGTCACTTTACCAGGGTGATCATTGAGTATATTTTCCTAATGTTATTCCTATGGCTAAACTTGTACCAGGGGTGAGATAATAAATTCATAATGATGTTGTCTTTAGCAGGTACAAAGAGCTGGAGGCCCGACAGGCAGCGGCCAACGCCGAACGCGAGCGACTGGAGCGCCACGAGCGGGAGATGATGATAAACGACGCGCATGCGCACCGTGAGAGTCGGCCGGCGAGCCGGGAGGGTTACCACTTACCGCGTCCGTCCAGCTCGGGCGGCACCATGCGGCCCCTGGACCGGGCCCAGGACGGGCGGCCGTACCGCAACCACACGGACGTGGCCCCGCCGCCCGCCGCCAGCTACCCCTACCACCTGGCGCACGCCGCACCGCACCAGCCGCAGCACCCGCCGCCGCCGCCGCACCCGCCGCGCATGGACGCGGTGGGCAAGGCGCAACGGCCGCCGTCGCGCGACTCGAAGGTGCTGGAGGCACAGGAGCGGCGGCCGCCGGACTTCGGGCAGAAAGAGGTGCTAGCGCCGGGGAAATCGGGGCCGGGGGGCGGCGGAGGGTCGAGTGGATCTAGCGCGGGATCAGCCGGCCCGTCTCAAACCTTCACCGCCGCCACCCTCATTGATGCCATCATCATCCACCAGATCAACAACGGCTCCAACTCGTCCGAGGAGGACAAGAAGCCACAGTCGCAGCAGCAACAGCTGCAGCAGCCAGGTCGGGAGTCGGGTCTGGTGTCAGCCGAGTCGACGTCAAAGTACCTCCACAACTCGCTGCCACAGTCCAAGCCGCAGCACCACGCATCACTCCCGGGACCCTCCGGAGTACCGACCTCACAGTCACACCACCACCTGTCACAGCCTCACTCCCAGCCAGGGCAGCAGCAACACCACCACCAGCAACAACAACAACAACAGCATCAACAACAGCAGCAGCAGCAACAACAGCAACAGCAACATCAACAACATGTGGGTGCGAACAAACCGGATCCAACCAAAGATCCGCGGTCACCGCCCTACAAACCTCACAAGATGCACAACCGTTACAACGAGCCCCAGCCGGATATCCATATGCGCACAGACTCTCCACAACCCCATCCCCATCACCAACAACATCAACATCAACAGCAACAACAACAACAACAACACCAACAACAGACGCTCCAGCGGGAGCTATCCTCTGGTTCCACTAGTTCCCACCAGGGGGTGTCATCGTCTGCAGACGCCGAACGGTCACAAGGTGGCAGCCCGGCTTCCGACAAGTCGGTCAAGTCTAACCACAGTTCTGCCAGCTCACGGGCTATAACGTTGGGCGAGCACATTGATGCCATCATCATCCAGGACTACAATCGTAAAGGCGGGCAGGGCGGGTCGCCCAACAACGGCCAGCCCACAGCTGACTCTAGTAGTAAGTACTCAAGCCCCCTCCACTAGAAAGTACGGACGGCTGCAGCCCAGTCCCGACTAGCACAGACCAGACGATCCGGCCCGGCCCAGTTTTCAGCCTGCAATGTCCCTGACCCCCTGATCCTCCACCTCCCTATTCCCCGCAGACATGTCCCTCCAAACCCCCATCAAGGCCTGGGTCCCACCTTCTATTAATCAATACGGGTTTACACAGCGTTTCTCCCACTCAGATTGCTGCCATGAAGACGCGTGGTTATCGTGCTGGGAGGGATGGCGGCAGGGGTGAAGTCTTAGAAAGTGCAGTCAGTTAACTGTAGCTTCTTATTGTAAATAGTTCACCAGTAATGTCCGTACAGTGAAAATATATATACATCAAACTAACGTGGGATTCTTCCTATCGGTTCAAACCAGCGTAGGGAGAGTTTTGTCCATGACGTCCAGTTGCGATTTCTATTATGTGGTTTTGATTTAATTGAGTAGAGGCGGACGTTGTAATTATTACTGTCCAACTTGGTTCTAGCGCCTTGGTTGTAGTTGTGGTATGTTTTCCGCATAGCTGGAGATCCACTGTATATATATATACTATCTTAAAATTGATATCAAATCACAGAGCCACAATACTGACACAGCCAAACTGTACGGAGAAAACCCACATAAAATACCTTCTGATATGATGATATGGTCATATATTCAAACCACATACACATTCTCCTCTCCCTTTTGTATCAAACACGGTCGTCATCTCCCAAATAGAAAAAAATATATATCTAAAATGCAGAATCAGAAACCTAAGCTGTCGCTCATGATTAAATCAAATCTTTATTTGAATTTCACAATCTTTATAACTTTTCAAGGAATCATCTCCAGGTTCTTTATAAATAATGTTATTCCACTTGAGGTACCTACTGTTGTGAATATATCGCATTCTATACATAGCTGTATTTTTTTGTAATGAGCAATTGGTAGGCTTATTTAACGGTATTGGTATTTTTAATATTTTTTTTTTACATAGAAGACCTACGACGGGAGTTGCTCGATGGAGTCGAGCGGAGCAGCTCTTGTCGTCAGTCCTATCATCCTCAGACCCTTGGGTCAGCTCAGTCTCAATCCCTCACATTTCACCGTAGTCGCACATCGAGCTACGGTTACCATTATCTTTCATATACCATGCCGTAAAAATAGTCCCAGTAATCATTATCTCCTTTCTGCACTACTTATGCAGTACATCCCGCAACCCATGAAGGCACCAGCAAGAGCGAAGGTAAAATCTACATCAGATTATCATATCTATAATATCAATAAATGCCAAGTACAATATATATACCTATATATAGGTGCCTACCTATACATAGATATACACATCCCCTATGTCGCCGGATCGACAGCCAGTTGTCGGCAACCAACGGACAAGCGCCCGCATACCAACAACACTGTCACAATAGAGCTATCTTTTTAGTTCTTACTCCTTATTTGTATTATTTGTGCAGCTTTGTCTTTTTTTCTCCCCACTTAATTTTATTGTCTTTTTATTATTATTTGTGTCTGTGTCGTTTAGTGCTCCTTCCAAAGTCACCGGTGTGAAATCCGTGTTAGCTATTATTTATGTTGTAATTTCTCTTACTTTGCACACACGTGTTTATTGTGGAGTTGGTAGTGCTGGACGTAGTAGACGATATGTATGTGTATTTTATATCTCTATCAGTGAATGGGGATGAGGGACGGGGGTTAGGCCAGCGAGTGTAGCACCCGGTCTCAGTCAGTGCATGGAATGTATGCATGGGGGGGGGGGGGGGGGGGGGATTACGAAAAATTCTCATTGTCAGAAGAATGAGACAGAACTATGCCCCCGATAAGATTGAACGACTATGTGATGTGATTTCAACACAGTGCTACACAATTTCAACTTGTTTTATTAGCAAGAGCTTTATTTGTTCTGGCAATTAATTGTTATTTTGTATCAGCAAGTTACGAATAAACGAAATCATTTTAGATGCCAAATATAATCTTAAGACGATAAAATATATTTTATATACAAAAATATATTTTAGATAAAAACTGGAGCTTCTGATGAAACGAAATAGGACCAGATCACTTTCATTCTCGCCTCTGGTTCTTATTAAAAATATCCAATACAGGGAAGATTTAGACATTTAGATTTGACAGTAAAACCTTGCCACAGCCGATGTACAAAAAAATGTGAAACAGATAAAACAGAATCCTAAATCTAGATCTAGAAATAACGTAGCCCAAGGAGAACGGTCATGCAAGAAAGGCCTGTTTTACGAGAAACTCTGGTACTAAGAATATATGTACGTGTGTGTAAATATCTATGTGATCACATTGAAAAGCCATGATTTCTGTGATAATGCAAACTGAAGTTCATCACCAGTGTGGAGATTTGTAGTTCACACGTCTATAGTATGTAGCCTGTGACACTGTAGTCAAATATGGAACACAGAAAGAAATTCCTGGACAGCTTTAGTTGCTGCCTGGTACTCTGTTGAACTTGCCGTCATTTAGACATTTTTAATCCATGATATAAAAAATATAGTGATATTAAATAATGGATAAAGAGTCGCGGTGTGGCAAATGACATCTATTACAAGTACCGCTAAAAATGAGGCGATTAAATATTTCCTTGGTGGGAGACCATCGCTGCTGCAAGCAGCAGTGCTGATAATTAAAAAGAATTTACCAAACTCTGAACGTGTCTGTTTCCTACAGGATTGTAGATTTAAAAACAAAGAAAAAATATGAATTCTCATTTATCAGCTAAGAAGCGTAATAGTGCTATAGATAATTGATATTCCAAATTAAGTGTATGGCACCTTTTCTGATTCCTATGCTGAAGGAATGTTTTTGGCCGCCAGTATCACTATCGGCTGTATGTAGTCTTCAACAATGCAATTAGATATTTAACAAAGCATATGACACTTCTCATGGGATGTTAATTTCATAATTTAGTTAAATAGATGGTATAAATAATATTTCCAAATTTTGAAATATCCACCTTCTCAACGATTCCGGAAGGGAGTGTCAAAAGCTAAAATACAGATATATAACCATAATCACATCTATTTATGAGGAAACTGTCTTGCTTAAACGTTATGTATAGATAATTACAAAATAAATAGGAACAACTCGCGTATAGGGGTTTAGATATTTGGTATACATGATATTAGGTTTTCCAAAAGGCCCGTCTCCACTGTGCGACAGGGGGGGCTTTCGATCCTGTACCTCCAGTCTGAGACTGGAGGTACCGACTTGGCGTACCGCATGTACCTCGGATTGCAAGGTATCATCGATTCTGTGTGGAGACACCCTCGCTTGCGACCGGAGGGCTTGCGATTCTAGGTGCATAGGGTACACCTAGACTGAGACTGGGCGTACCAAATATCAAACATGTTTGATATTTAAAAACGCTTGCGATCCAGGGTACATGCTGTACCTGCCGACTGAGACTGGGCGTACCCGGTATGCCCAGTCTCAGTCGGGAGGGAGAATTTGCTGTCTCCACTGTGCGTTTTGGCGCGTTGCGATCCGGGATCTACCTCCAGTCTGAGACTGGAGGTACCTATGTACCTAAAATCGCACAGTGGAGACGGGGCTTTAGGCTTGTTAGGCAGGTAGATTGTGGGATTATCAGTGAGCCCTTCCACCTAGTGACCTACAAAGATACCGTGTGATGATAAATTTAGGGGATCACAGGACTCTGTGAAAACCCTGAAGGATGTGCCATGTCACTCCTGGGTTTGGCTCGTGGACATTGAAACAGCCATGTGGTCCACTTACCAGGTCCCTTAAGACCTCAGTCCACTCATGAGATACCCCACCTAGAGATATAGATATTGTGATATCATGTCTCACTATGTCCAGGTGTGGTATCTTTAAACAGAGATAACAGCATTGGGGATAATGGCTGAATACCAATTTTAAAGGGAACTTTTTAAGATTAGGTCAATAAGAGAGAATCTGATTTTGTCCCACAAGGAGTGTATCTTCACACCAAACGACCCGAAATTATTGATTTTATTTGCATCTATCAGAATTTATTCTATACATAACATTTTTTTCCCATTTCTAACCCGCTTCTTTGTTAATTAATTAATAACCGGTATTCTCACCTGAAGTATAACCTGGAGGACTGCGAGGTCGCGGGACTACCACTGTGTGCACACACTTAGTTTTAAGTCCTTATCTTTGTCAAGGTGTCTCCAATAACCATTAGTGTTTATTTTTCTTATTAAGGGAAAATATGTATTTACCTACTATAGCTAGCAAGGGAAAGCTTCAAAATATCCATTCGTTTTAAGGCATATTTCCCTGTGTGTTTCAGTATAATTTTAATTATCCTTCACGAGTGCCTATATTGTTTTCCCTATAAGATACACTCGAGTTATTTCTATTAGGAATCACCTGTGCTGTACTACATTATATTCTCCAACACCTTTTTGTTATTTATTCGTATTTCGCGACAAAATTTACTCCCCTATTCAGGCCTGTAATAAATGAGAAAAAAAGAATGATATTTCTCCATACGTTACCTCGCTGTTCACAATATTCATTTATTAATTCCAATATTAATCAACATTGTTTTCCTAACCCTGAAAGACATAATGCCGGTGGATAAAGCAGGGGGCGGAAGAGTGGCGTATCACAATTCAAGGCTGCTTATTTACTCCTAGGCTCTGACCCAGGGTAGACTAGTTGGGAAGAGGTCGTTGTTAAGGTTAACTTATAATGCCTGTGCCGACTGCATCTGTGTACAGGGGTAAAGGGTCTCTCACTCACAGCCACCCCGTCACTGAGGGCTCATGGTGCATTGTCCGGTGTTGTTCTCGGTAACTACCGACTCCCAGTATGTATAAGCTCACCCACCTGCCCCCTTACCCATCACCACAACTAATACCTTTTATGTTGATACCTCGGTGTCTTTTTATTTGTTCAAACTGTTTTTATTTTGTGATTCACATATCATGATAAAAACATGTACATTTATTTTTTATTTTCCCGTAACTGAAGTTATTTTCTATGCTGTATAATCCACTGAAACAGTATTTTTATTACTTTGATGGATATAACGAATAGATGCAATTACATGTTGTTCGTGAACTTTTCTAGGTGTAATTTATTTCGTTATGTAATATTTATTGTTAATTGATAGATGAGAACAATAGGCAATGGCAATTGATTTTATTGGAGATTTTACAGTATATCGGTTCATTTTTGTCCTTATAACAACACGCTAGAATTCATGAAGTATTGATGTCCTACTGGATGAAGAGTTTGATAAATCAGTCAATTTGATCCATACAGCCTCACCATTTTACAGGTAGATTTATATCTTTTACTGACAATTCTTTGTGACTCTTTTAAAGACATGAGCGCTGCTGACATGAGTGCCATCAAGTCCTTCCTCGCCTCTGGATCAGCCCCAAACCAACAGCAACAACAACAGCAACAACAACAACAACAACAACAGCAGCATCATCAACATCAACACCAACACCAACAGCAGGGGGATGCGCCCATGTCAATGCCCATGTCGATGGCCAACCAGTCACCTCCCATCCGGCCTACGTCGTCGCCTTCAGCACATGGGAGCGGCCACCCCATGGCTCCGGACTCGTCGGGGGCGGGGCTGGGGTTAAGCTCGTCGTCGCTGGCGCGGGGTGGGGATGGACTGCCCGGGAGGCCGCGGAGCATGTCGGTCGGCAACCACCACAAGCAGACTCTGCCCTATCGGCCACCACCCATGCTGGCCACGCCCGAGCACCTACTGAGGGAGGCGACGCGCGGCGGCCATGTGCCCGCACAGCAGGGCGGGGGCGAGCCGCACGGCGCCCATCCGCAGCAGGCCTTACACAACGGGCCGCACCGCCACCCGAGCCCGCAGCCGCCGCAGCAGCAGCAGCAGCCGCCGCAGCCGGGCCATCCCCCGGCACATGGCCCGCCACAGTCGGCTGCACATGCTCAGCCTCACGGGCACCCACCCCAGTCAGCCTCGGCGCACCGGCCCACACCCCCGCCGCCGCCGCCACAGCCCCAGCTTCAGCATCCCGGAGTGGAACTTGCCGCTGCCACCTCTGGAGATAAACGACCGCGCAGCTTCTCAGCAGACGCCCATAAAATGACACTCGTCTGCAACAACTGGAAGGTGAGGAGAGCTCTTCAGCAGGTAAGTTGGCATCCGTTGACTCGCCATTCTCCCATCATCAATATTGTATACGGAAGAGGCCATCCATAAAGTATGGACGCAGAATTTCTGATATTTCAGAACCCCCATCCCAACACTCCCAATCGTGTACGTTAAGAAGAAGCGTACGCAAAATTTCCAAAAAAAATATTACCAACCCCGCCCCCTCCTTCAGGGCGTACGTACTTTATGGATGGCCTCAAAATAGTAGTAGTTGATCCAGACATGACTGTAGGTTCATCCAAACTGCCACAGTTTTCATTGTTTCTGAGTTCCCAGTAAGATTATTCAATGTAGTCCAGGGAGATGGAAGGGTAGGGGGGGGGGGGGGCGGGGGGATGCTCTTGTGTCAACGCTGGGTTGTACGAATCATTCCGCCGTTGCTTTAAGATTGATACATACGATTCAAAATTAGCTGAGGTTAAAACCTTGATGACGTGGGGGGGGGGGGGGTGTCCTGATGTAATATAAATGTTTTTCTCCGATTATTGTCCTTGCCATACATTTATCACAGTGAGCAGTTTTCAACTTTTCCAAAAAAAAATCTTTTTTTAATTTCCAGTCTACAAAATCATCTTCTTGTACAAAACAAAGAAAATATAAATTGAGTCTCATTCACACCAATAATACAGTGGTTTGAACCTCCCCAAATACCCTCAGCCCTACTCCATGGCAATACTGATGATGATGTTTCGATGTTTTTCTCTGAAGCATAAAATTTCATACGAAAAAATATATCCACTGTTTTGACTCCCTCCACCTGACGTCCCTGATTTACCTTACAGCAGGAGCGTGACCAACAACAGCAACAGCAGCACAGCCAGCCGATGCTGGCGTCGTCGGGCCACCCGCAGCCGGCCGCCGCCCAGTCGCCCATCGTGCTGGCGCCGGACGAGCGGGAGATCGTTAAGGTGACCCGGATGGAGACGACCGACCCGCGCGTCTCCCAATCGGGCCAGCCGGACCGCCGCTCGCCGCAGGTCGGCGGCTACAACACCGAGCCCATCTCCCCGGCGAGCAGTAAGTCTCATTTACCCAAGTTATAGCTATTATCCTACCCCTAATAAAAAAAAACTCCATAGGCTTAACATTAGCGGACTGTATTTGGTCTACGGTGCAGGAAAATGAAATTTATCGCTCTAGTGGGATACAGTTGTCAAATGACGTCATTTGAAAAGCAACCAATGATTATCACTGATTATCGGTGAGTTTTATGTTATTTCTTAATTTGCTGAAGTAATTTAGACGGGGTAGGATCAATTCTAAACCAAACTCGAGTTAGTCGTGTTGTTTATCGCACTCTGGCAAACACCGAGCCCATCTCCCCGGCGAGCAGTAAGTCTCCTCGAACCGTATTAATGATATACATGTATTTTAAATGTTACACCGGCTAGTCTTAAGCGATATTTCACTTGCTTTCATAGTTGTCAACCGCTATGAATTTTCTGAAGTATGGCATTGATGGGATGCTAGTTTTCCACTTTTCCAAGGAAATCCATGGTTTCATTTCCATTTCATAAAATTAATTTTTCATGTAAAAAAACAATAAAGTATAAATTGTACCTCATTCTCGCCTATAAAACAATGGATTGAACCTCCCCACACACCCTCAGCCCTATTCCATGGCTAACAATGATGGGTTTTCTGTGTTTTCAAGCCTCTTGAGGGCAGTAAATTCCACACGAAAAATATTTTCACTTTTTTTCCTGACTACCGACTGACATCCCTGGATGCCATTTGATGGGGAAACTAATTTTATGTGCATTCCAAATAAATCCATGAATTTCCCCCGCCTCAGGTTCGACGGACAGCGGAGGCCCGGAGTCAAGTATGAAGACTTCGCCGCCTCGTTCGCCCCGCATCCACCAGGGCGGCGCTGGCGGCGTGTCGCATGGAATGATGGGACACGCGGCCTTGACCCCAGGTCACCCGCCGTCCACGCAGGCGCAGAAAGGGCTGTCGGTCGGGGGAGGAGGTCACCAACCCATCTCGTCTGTAGCGGCCGCTCACCAAGCCATCACCAAGATCCTGTCACAGCCTCAGAATAAACAGAGTACGTGGACAAACTAGTCATTTCTCAGTCTAAGTTGCAAAGATGTCAGGGAAATCCCTGTAATAAGGGATTTTTATTTAAAAAAAAAAAAAAAAAAAAAAAATTGCTTTCAGTATTTTAAAGCCTAAACGAATCCTGTGTATGTCAACCCCATATAATTTATAGAACCCCCTTTACCTGATTGCCCTGTAAGCATTATGCGGCATGTTCGCTTACATGGGGTCAAAATAAACGTCTAATAGAGGGGTCCGTCCCGAGCAAAGGTGTCTGTTAACGCAGGGTGGCCGCTTTCCTAAGAGGGCCAGGGTTCTACTCTACTTAAATAATCATCTTGTTTTGTAGCTTGTACTGTATGCGCAGCTCGTTCTATATAACTACGAGAAAGTGTAACTTGATGTGAAGTATTGTCATCCCACTGATACCTGTTTCACATTGCAGCGAGCTTCCCCGCAGACAGCAGTATGATGGGTCAGCGTGGAGACCCGCCGCCTACAGGCCACCGTCAGCAAGTGAACCCATTAACCTACGTGCAGGACAAGATCGCCGAGGTGATACAGAACTCGGAAGCCAGTCCCCGGCCCAGCAGCTCTACGGCGCCGTCCATGGAGGGTGGTTGGGACAAGCGCCACATGCTGCACCCGCTGGACGCGGGGCGCTACGGAGGCCCACGCGGCCCTGTGGAGAGTTCGACACACCGCGAGTGGGCTGGGGACCGGTACATGGGTGGCCGGTCACCCTTACGTGACGACACGGTCTCGGGGAGTAAGCAGCGGTCTCCACGACCCTCCATTCATTCACAGTCCTCAGAGGAGAGTCAGGGCAGCACAGTGAGCTCTGCTGATGATGTGTACAATGCCACAAGTAGCACCACCATGAAGCCGCCCTCCTCAGCCGGCCAGCCGGGCACCCTGGGTGGCCGTGACTACCGGGACCGGCTTGTCGGCAGTCCCATGATGGGAGAGGGCTACCCTAGGAGCCCCCGCCCCTCCTACCCAGGCCGCATGCCCATGGCCATGGCAGAGAGCTCAAGCAGTATGCGGTCACCACAGTTCAGCCCTGTGGGCACATCAGACATGGTGGTGAGCGGCAGCTCAGAGGACATGCGACCCAACCAGAGTGGTGCAGCAGGCGAGCCACACAGCTCAGCCGCCGACCATCGGACTCATGCGCACCACCCGCGCTCTCATTCACAATCACCGAGAGAGTCGGTGGTGGATGAGAGCCGGATGGTGGACGAGTCGGCCAACAGTGTGAACCTGGTGGACAGCCCTCCCTCAGACCGCATGGTCATCGATGAGGTGGGTGGGGCTGACAGTTCGGCGCAGGCCATGGAGCGCATCTCACCGACCAGTGAAGGATCTCAAACAGCCTCCTCTATATCCACCTCCCACCAGGGCCCTATATCTACCTCGTCCAAGACAGACTACATGGACGTGGACTCGCAGTCAGGCAAACTGGCGGCTCGTGCGGGGAGCGGAGGTAACGCTGGCAGCGAGGCGGGTTGCAGGACGCTGAATGTGGCGCAGTCGCCACACCACCCAGCCATAGAATCCAGCTCGACGAGCGTGTCCTCCGCAATCTCCTCCTCGGGGCACGTGGACAGTTCGCGCTACCCGAGTCCCCATTACCCGCCTGGCGAGCTGGCTGCGGGGCGGGCCCAGCCCCAACCCCAACCGCCGCCGCCGCCGCACTCTGTACATACCTCGACGGACGGCGGGGTGAGCACCTCGAGCTCGGCGCCCAGTTACGCGGGGCGCTATCTCTTCCCCGGACTGGCCAATCAGCATCCGCACAGCGGCCCTGCACTGACTCAGCGCGCGTCGCCTGCCTCCTCGCCGGCGCCCATCGTGAGCCGCGAGGCGGAGCCGTCGCCGCTCCTACAGTCACAGTACGACTCGCTCTCAGACGACGAGTAACCTCAGTACGCACTCGCCACGGAGACAGACAGGCCCAGAACCAAGCTTAATATAGAAATCTCATTGTGTTGTTTTTTTTTGGTTTTTTTTAAAACCTCCACACACATCCCCGCTCCACACTGCGGGGGGTTGATTCAATATTCAATATTCAGTGAGTCTGTACAGGGACTCTGGTGTATCATTATTAATTAACTGATGTCATTATTGTTAACACCCCGGAGGTCCCTTTTCCAGACTGGCCGCTCTGCCGCGAACAGAGCTGCTTTGAATAATAATAATATTAAGAGGAAGAAATCATAGGAAGAGAAGGCAACTACACTTAATTGCTAATATTTTGTGTATGCTGTGTTTATTCTGCAGTGTTATCATTTCTCATCTCAGGAATGGTTGTCAATACACACACACAGATCGGGGGGCGGTGCCAGGGTCCGCTGGGGGTACCCCGGCCCCCTTCACGTGAAGAGAAGAAGATAAAAAAACATACACCCCTCAAATTTTAATTTAGGCTTCTTCTGTAGATATTGTGAGAATCGGAGATGTTACGATATGATGATGATGATATAAGATGATAATGGTAACGCCCCTTTGAGCCTAGCCGGGGGTGGGGTGGTAATCTTTGCTTTATACAAAGGTGTGGACGGGACCCTGAAGGGTTGTTGTTGTTATGATTCATGAAACAGAGGTGGCACGTTGTAAAAGTGATCCAAAAGTTTGAGTCCGTTAAACCGGGTATGCGTGGATGGTGTGAGTGAGGCACATGTGCAGATTTAGGTGTGAGTACAAATAAAAATAAACTACATTGTGTCGGTGTGACTTGAGATTCAAAACTCAATAAAACAACGGACTACAAATAAAATATAACAGGAGGAACACAGAAAACATTACAAAACTACTATGGAATGATCGTCTTGTAGCCTACGTAGCTTACAGAAACTGTGGGGTGAGAAAGTGAGAGACAAAAAAAAAACTACAAACCCGCACCCCTACTATTACCACTCGCCCAGATCACTGCCTCGTGTATGCTGTGAATATTGATAATAATTATGATAATCGATAATGTTGTGATCTATAAGAAGAACAGATGTGAAGCAGTGAGGATTTATCTACCCATAGTTCCCATGAGAAGACGAGGAGTTGTACGTGCATCCTCCACAGACAAACGTTAGTATTCTGTTGTCCTGGAATCCCCGTCAGTGTAGATTATAACATACACAGCACAACTCAACATGTATGTTCTTCTTATTCCCTTGTGATGGAAAATAAAATAAAAATTCAAAAAAAGACGAGACAATCTTAAAGATAAAGGTCATGTATTTGTATTGTGTTTGTTTGATTGTTTAATCTTTCCAGAGATGGCAGTTTTCCACTTTTCCATGGAAATTCATTTTCTTATTTTCAGTACATATAATTCAATTTCTGGGACTCATTCAGAGCAATTAAACTATAGTTTGCTTTTAACATTGCCACTGATCATTTTAATGTAAACTTTACTTTAAAATGATCATAGTATTGTAACAAGTGACATCATGATATATTCATTACCATTTATAATTCTATGATTTGACCCTGGTTGTTGTTTTGACCCTTCAAACCCAAACAATATGTATTTTGAGACTCTCAACCTGAGCTTTGCCTTTTCCCACCAGAGGGCAATACTGTCGGTCGACTGGGAGACTGGGGCTGGCTTAAAGGCATATCCTACAATGCACAGTGGTGCCACCTGGTGATTTTCAAATGCTGACTAATCAATTAAAACCATTTCCTTAGTCTTGTTATAATACCAAATGAGTGATCTCACAAAATAGGTAAATAATGCAAATTTCCATTTGATTTATATAGGAAATTAATTAATTTGCATATAAATTTAGCTTTCCACAAATCTCTCAAAACCAAGGACGGTGATCTATGGTTTTCAAAACCTAAATTGATGTGTAATACTATATGTGTACTAAATTCAGTGAAAGTTTGGAGAAAATGATATGGGTTTTACCAAGTGAAAAACAACTTTTCAGGATTTCTATATATTCTATTGTCATAATATTGGTCTCTGAATCCAAAACTGGCACGGTGACCCCCAATTTTTGAGTTAGAGAGGTGTTCCAGAGTATTTGGAGACCATCGTATTCAATTGCCAGGAAAGTGACCTTGGTTTTACTTTTCAAGGTAAATAGTCCGATATGCCTTTAAGCACTATGCAAGTAGGGGGGTGTCCACCGGTCTCCCGATACACGCCCATATTGACCTCCCGATAAAAAATCCATGTCGTAGCGAATATCGGCACAGTTGGTCTGGTTTCTACGATAACACTTCCCATACACACGGACGCGCTACGATAAATAAATCTGTATCGTACATGGTGTATGACAATCGATCATGTATCGATTGTCGTAGTGTATCGGCGACGTTTTGAACGGGAAATCATATGAAATAATCGACGGAAAATTATGGAATTTCCAGAATACCTAGAATATATAATGATGATGTGGTGGTCACCGACTACAGTTTTGTTATCTAGCAATTTCCTGGTGGATGATTGCAGAAGTAGCAATCACTGTGCCCTATAGTGAGAGGTTTTAACATACTAAAGCAGTTCTGCGCTATATATGCAAGGTATGCCGACTATACACTCGATTAAAAAAAAAGAATTACAGGTATGTCAGAGTTCATGAAAATTCCTGAGAGTCCTGACCATGTTAGTAATCGATAGTGTATATGAGGATTTGGGTATTTCCTCTCTGGCATCATAACTTCCATGATCTTCAGGGTTTTCCCTGACAAGCTGCTCAGAGATGATGCAGGAGGAGAATCCATGAACCCAGTACTCTGTTACCAAACAAACCACTTAGATATAATGTATAGGTACCACGACAACCAGCTCACCCCACAGCTCTACCATCCACATGTTTGGGTTAACATTAATAGGTTCCATCCATAAAGTATGTAAGCATAATTTGGGGTACTATTGTGCCCCCACTCCTAGCACAGAATCGCATTTCATTAACCCCTCCCCCCTATTGCATATATGTACATTTTCTGCCCCCCCCCCCCCCCCCCCGCACTCGCTATTGATATGTGGTAATAACCTTTTATCAACCCTTTCCAGGCGAGCAGGTTGGTGGGTACCAGTAGCTGCAGGGGCTAGGATGCCCCTGGGCTGTATGTCTCTGGGGGCGAGAATGCCTTGAGGTATTCAGGAAAGTTTCACTTGTCAAGTGACCTAGAGAACTTCCTTATTGCCATATTTCAATTTTTTTTTAAATGGTATACAAAATATATTGATTTCTACACATATATTTCAAAATTCTACTCTTAAAACTTTTCTTGTATTTATTGGCAAATGCCTGAACATATCATGAATGCCTATAGGCATTCTCGGCCCCTGTGTACATAATGCCTGTAGGCATTTTCGCCCTGAATGGGTTAATGTGGTGTTAACCCAGGTGGGTAGCAGTTTCTACATGATAGAGGATGTCCATTGTCAGTATGTGCTTGAAGGTAGGGGTCAGAATGCCTACTCACCTGACAACATAGACTTGCTCAAGTCTTTGATTAAAGACATAAATAAGAAATAACTTTGAAACATTTGGACATCCCCTAAAGTGTGTATTCCACCAATTAGATGATCTTTTGACGCAAGGCCGACCTCTCAGCCGAGCATCTGGCTGATGCCGGGTGGCCTGCCTGCCTGCCTAAATGGTCTCTCGGTGCGACGCTCTTCCAGCGTATCCCCCAATTCCAGTTGGTGTATGGTCTGTGTACAGCCACCTAGCGTGTGCTTCCGCCAGCCGATCTGCATCTTGCAACCCACCTGATGCTCCAGATAGAGCAGCGGTGAGTGGGCAGTGGCGCCATCTCATGGACATTAGGCACATTGACATGGTATGTGAGATTCCTTGCTCAGTCAATAGGTGGCGCCTCAAATGCTCCTCCATACACTGCACAGCTCAGGCTGCGCAAAACCCAGTGATTGAGCGAAGGGTTGTGCCGAGTGTTCGGGAACAATGATAGCTTTTCAAATATCCAATGAATTCTGCATAAACTGAACAATGAAGGTAAATAAAGATAAACCTTGATGTTATGAATGTGAAAAGCTGACTCTGGTGCTAAAATTCTCAACAAACTACCGCAACTGTCAGAACTTTCGGTCTCTGTTCACGGCTTAGGCTATCGCAGGTGTCGACTGTTCATATTGATGGCATTCCCTCAACGCGGGTCCAAGCAAAACTTGCGGCGGGTTCCCTACTTTCATCACACCTATCATAACTAATAAATCAGTTTTTGTCAGCTGGAATGAATCCCGCCAGGCCAACGAGAATTTGTAGATCGGGTGGGATGCCAGGTTCAAAATCTAGCTGGTGGAACAGCTTGGAATGACTTTTTCAGCCAGCCAGTGGCCTGGAGACCCAGCAAACGCTCAGCAACCTTGAGGTGATGCTCCAACAAACATCAACAGGCAATGACTTCACCGAGCAACCATGCCCCGGCGCCTGCTGGAACTGATGGCAAGCTGTTCCACCAAACAGTTCCTCACCAGATCTGCTGGCAAACGCTGTGTGGTTGGTGTACAACGTTTTCGCCTGGTTGGTGGAACGTGCGCTTTACAGGCCCAGTTATCCCGGCGAAGAGGGGTGGGGTAGGTTGACGTCTAGGCACAGGAGACATTGACTGAAGCCGGTCTACCTACAACGCTGCTTATATCCATACCTATGCAAAGCATTGCAATTCTTTCATAAATTTACGTATGGAAAATCAAGCCCTGAACTGCCTCCCCCATACGCTATTGTATGCATTTTGGTTTCACCCCTTTGTTGCGTACTTACTTCATTTGTGGCCCATTAGGTATAAAAGGTTTGGTTCTGCTCTCCTGACTGTAGTACCAGTCCTTCTCACCAGGGGTCGCAGGTTTCAATATTTTTTAGTTCACAGTAAACTTATTTATTGCAGTCCACAAGAGCAGTTATGTTTTCGCTGTAAACGTAATCATTTCTCTTCAAAACCTATTAACATTAATGAAGAAGTATGTTAAAACCCGATTACCAATGTAAAAACAAAATTGGAAAAAACAACAACTTGAGTGTGGGCTTGCTTTGGGTTTGAGCTCCAGACCTCCTGAATACGGACCCAAAGATCTTCCACTGCACTGGGATTTAGGTAGTCTGTTGACAGACTGCGCCGCCTCGGGCTTACGGTCTGTAAGAGTGTACCAGAGCAAGGCTTCCATTTGACAGGTCCTTCTGGTTGATTGGAGGAAGGAATTTCGTGATTGGCTGTTCTCATTTTAGGACTATGCATGAAGTGTAATACATTGGTTAGAGGAAACCTATGAGAGTTTAGGGTCTGAGCTCGTATCCCATCGAGTTTGAATCACGTAGTAATTCACAAGGCGAAGCCGCGTGAATTACTACGTGATTCAAGCGAGATGGGATACGAGCTCTGACACTAAACTTGAATGGGTTTCTGAATTTATCTCACCCTTATCATTGACTCATGGGCTATCATTTGTAACATAATCCCCCATTGGATATTCTTCCTAAATATCTAATGGGCGTTAGATACGAGTTCCCAATGTTAAGTCTATGGAAAAAAAATGCCAGGGGTCAGATAATGGCAAGTAACTCAGGCCAGCTTAGTACCCGCGGAGGCAGGAATTCCTGCTTCAAAATGACAGTGCATAACAGTCTTAGTTTGAGCCTGTGCACCCTGACCCTGGTGACAAAGGACTGTACTAGAGTCTAGGATTTAGGTCGGGTAATGTGGATTTCCACATCTGCTCAGAGTTGTATTCAAAGATGGTAGAAATAAATCAAAATTGATTCTCCCCTCTCTAGTGCAACGGAATGGTGGCCCCATAAAACCCCATAAAGGGTACATCTTGTCTGTTCTAGTGTATGTGAAATTTCTGTTACTATATCATTTGTTCTTCTTTTATACAACATACCTCTATGTAGCATATTTTAGTTATATAACCGTTGTGCTAATGTTTAAATATTTATGGCTGGGGTGAGGTGTGGGTGTTGTGATCGCTGCAAATGACTTCCTGGATTTATAAGGGCTGCTGTAATTAAGATCTTGTAAGTATACACATGTAGCCTACAGCATTCAAATTTTGACATATAATGGCAATTGTATTACCCTTTTACAATAGGTAATCTGATAATGATAGCCATTGATAGATACCCACTATTACCATGATTTCGATCTGCATGGTTGTATTTTCCGCGTTGTTAACGCATAGTAATATCCAAGCGAATGCGAGGATATCGCATTGTGTCAACTACGAGGATAAAACATGGTAATGTTGTATTTGTTATCCAACATTCTCAATATAAGTTATCAAAGGAAAGACAAAATAACTGCCGATCTCACATACTATTTTCCCCCCTTTATTCTCCTCGGATAATACCGCTTCCGTAATCTCCTCAATAGTGATCTGTATGTAGGCTCTATATGGGCAGAGCCATTGTTAGTTCATGAAGCAGTCACTAGGTGGCCAGCTGTATGGCAGGCCCCTTGGGGGGGGGGGGGGCAGATCTATATTCTGGCTCTTTGTTCTTAAGAAATTCAACTGCCTTTCAATGTTTTACCACGGTTCCCTTGACTCGCTACGCCCATCCCAGAGCAGGATAAGATAATGATTAAACCCAGGACATGATGTTTTTCACATGGAACACAATATATACATATTTGAGCAAGGCTAGAGTTGTGACTTTTCCCAATTATCACTCACTTCTTTTGTACCTCCATTAGTGAAGAACACCTACTTTTTTACCTCCATTAGTGAAGAACACCTACTCGGGGGGCGTCATGGCAGCCCCCATGGCTCATAGGCTAAATGCTCTATAGGTTTGGTATGGAGACTTCGTATTAGGCAGATAACAAATACCACCCGACCCATATAATCGATTAGGTACAGGCGCAATTCTTTTCTCAATAACTTTTATTCATGTATTGAAACTATCAATACCAAAAACATAGACACATTTCAAGTATAAACAGTGTAAATATTATGCATATCGCGTTCACTTTCATTGGTATGATTATCCATAATTCACAACAACAGGATTAGTTTTTCGTGGTATATACATTCTACCGGTCCACATATCACAGTCGGTGATACAATGTCCATATAATACTGCATTGGTAGCATTGAAATGCTTCCATGGTTAAAAAACAAAGGGAAGGTACCCGTCAATTATAAAATGATAACATTTACTATTGCCTATATTTCACAGCCGTCAAAATGGTTGTGCAAAATTATTTCTATTTCTTGTGTACCACAGGACTCATAAGCTTTACTCTGAGCTTTACTTTAATAGTACAAGATATTAACAGAGTAGGGAATAATGTACTTATATAGACATAGCCCAGCTAAGGGTGTAGGTAACTCTAATAAATTGGAATATCTGTATGTGGTTCGATATTAGAAAGTGGGTGATACAAAGATACATCAATCCCTTAATATGTTGTTCGTACAAAAATGGCGACAGAAAAATCCCACAAAGACATCATCACTGTATGTTAACACAAAGTGAGTATGGTTTATGGATAACACCAAAGTGACGGATACAAGTCCATGTACATGTACTAATACGAGGGTGGATAGGCAATAAGCGTTTTTGGACGGGCGGCCGAAAACCACAAGAGATTGACGCGTAGTAATACATGTGCGATAGCGAGTGTATTGCGTCGTAAACCTCTAGTGGTTTACAGAACCGATAATGGGTTTGGAAATTCGCTAATTGGTTTTGAAAAGCTATAAAACCATGTGTCAAAGTGCGATTGTGATGTTGTTATCAAAACAAACAAAAATACAAAAATAGAGCAAGCTCATACAATAAGAGCAAGGTAATTATGTAATTCATGCTAAATACCTGTCAAAGGATCAATAACCATTAAATGATAATATGCAGTCTAAGGTTAACATCATATTAAAACCCAGCAAGACTTTTTATTTTAACTGAAACTTTTGAATGGATAATAGCCACATGTGTAACACAGACTGCAGAAAATGTAAGGAAAATAAAGAGAGCAAAGCTCAAATTAAAAAAAAAAAAAGAAGGGTAGTAGTTTACTATGGCTCCATACATTTTTAATGGGGACTTCGAATATCTCGGATAATGCTTTAATATTATTGTATTGTAATTTTCGGTTTAAAATTAGATATTTACTGAAGCCATATAAATAGAAGATTCTTAATGAAATCGTGTTTTCAGGGCACCACTTTGCACTAGTATTCCTTTTGTGCTATCCTTTCAATATCTCTACTCAGTGAAGAACTAAGAGAACAGACACCATATGGGTTATTACTACTTCCACCGATCAGCGTGAAACTTACTTACGGGGTAAAAAATGCATCCTACAAAGATTGCGTTACCTTATGCTCATACTAGGTAAGTATAGATTAAAGATGCAATGACACCATAGTGACGTATACAGATTTACATGTATGTGATCCTTGCTACAAAGTGTCATAGATGGACATGGTTTGTATCGTTTAGCCTCGTTTTTTTGTTTTTACATAATCTTTGAAGTGGAAGTGCAGTTTCCATCGTAAATGATACAGGAGACATGTTATACTATACATAACAGATGGTACGAGATCGAACCAGCCAATGATATACAGGAAGAGCCAATACAAAATCCCTCAACTTCATGGCTCAGGATGCACACAGTTTCAATGTATTTCACATTCCTCATAGGAAAAAGAAATTAAAAAAAGTGATCCATATTATGGATATTGCTATCGGATATAAGTTTTTTGACAAGGAGATATTAAAATCTGTTATTCGATCTTGCCTCATTGTTCTTCAGGACTGGAAACAGGTACTTGTAGTGATAGAATGCCATGTGGGGATACCTACAGACTGGCACAAGTTCAGGAGCACTCTATATCTTCGCTATGTCAAGCCTGACTATCGGCATAACATAAGCAAAGTACACGAATGAAAGTATGATCATGCAATGGAAGTAGTATACGGAAACAGGGTTACTGCATCTGTAGAGTTACTGTTACTGTAAATAAGTATTTATCACGGACACATAAAGTAGGCCTGTTTTCGTATTACCATATACCTTAAAATTGTTATTTTCTACCTTCGCTTTTGGACGATCTGTGGGTATCGCCGCCCTACATACCCCGTACGCCTAGTATGTGTTATGCCACCATGAATACGACATGGATAAGAGCGGGCGGTATACGTAGGCCATACGACCACATGTATGTATAATGATATAGAAAACAGCTTTATTTCACTGCTCGTGACTACCATTTTGTCCAATGTGTTGTTAATCAAACAAACAAAATAATTGGTCTATTAAATCTAGTGAACAACACAAGGACAGATCACAGCGTATAAACATACCAACACATGAATTATCACAGCTGAGAATGCAACCGAAAGGCGGTATGCTGTTACAGTCATGTAATCTCAGTTTCCTCTATTGATAATTAATGCGGGTAAAATATCTAACATCACTGGAACATTTCGAATCAAATCCTCCTTAAAAACAATGATTTTGATGTTGAAATCTTATCTTAATATTCCTGTATCAAGAGCTTTATATTATATCATATTGCTTTTTGCGGGCCTACAATAAACACTTTATAAATAATCCCAATCGATATAGACAATTGCAGGCCCGCTTGGGGCATTAAAACACCACCGTATATATATGAGTATTTCGCAGTTTTGGTTGTTTCCCTTTGAATTAAGTTGTTGGGTATTGACAGAGTAGGGAATAACGCACAGAGTATTTCCAAATTACAATTGGTCCCATACTGAATGATTAGATATACACTTCTCCATGTTGCCATGCGAATAAAACGACACCTATACCTGAGGTATAAATATGGCACGAAAAAAAGCTTTCACGCTCTTATAATCACTTTAGGTGTCCTTTACCGACTCATCTATTTATAAATCATATAACAAAGTTTCTCATTAAAGAAGACATTTGAAAAAAAATTTATGTTTAAGATATCTTTAGATACAAATGGAACACTCATGGATCTGCAATTAATTTCGTTCACATTGTCCAACAGGGTGTTGGTAGTGTCCAGACAGGTGTCCAGACAGCGTTTGATCACCTACGATGCAACAGAACCTCTCGACTGCCCAGTTGCCCAAATTCTCCAGGAAGTTGGGCCAGCATTGACAGTGCCTGTACATCACACTGGTTTACCAATGCCATTTCGGACAGATAATGCTGGCTAGCACCACAATTGGTCGTCGCAACAAATCTCATGGTATTCTCGCTTCGAATGCTGGGGAGAGAAATCTGTTTTCCAAATCTCCTTCCTCTCTGCTACAAAAGCAGACGACATTTAGACTGAACATCGAGGTGCTGCTGGTGGTCCACATATAAGCCTGGGCTCAATAGTTGAGAACCATTGAACCAAATATGACCTACTTAAATAAAAACAAACCTATCCCTCTCACTGTGGTCGAAAGTCCTTGAGAATGACCTTGGTTTCTGTCAGAAGAACGACCACCAAGAAGATAATGTACAGACAGAGAAGGAATATTCCATAAGCGCGGTTGACCTTGAACTTCATGAGTGGTAGGACGACGATTGACGCCCCTATGGATACTAGGAGGGAGACAACAAGGACCAGCGTGACGGGAGTCATAGTGAGCTGAAGAGAGGAGAAGAGATAGGCGCCTTAGTCTCAGCCATAAATCATTTATCATTCATACAGTCTCCATTCCAACGACAGTGAATAAATACAGTAAAGCCCCGGGTAAGCGATCACCCTCCGTTCCGGGCCAAAGTGACCGCTTACGCGGGGTGCCGCTTACGCGGGGTGCCGCTTACGCGGGGTGCCGCTTACGCGGGGTGCCGCTTACGCGGGGTGCCGCTTACGCGGGATTTTCAAGTTTCTGCCGGTCCAATATACAAGTGTTTTATATCGATATGTAGGGGAAATAGAGGCGAGGATAGATTTGAAATATTTTTTTCAATATCTTGATTGGGTCTGACGTTATTAAACTTTGAATTACAAAATATATTTTCTATGAATATAGTCACGCACATTCATGAAAAACAAAAATTAATCTATTTTTGTTTGGGTGTCCGTCAGAGGTGACCGCTTACACGGGGTTTTAGGCCTTTTCGTACCGAAATAACTGTCCGCTGGCGGGGTTCTACTGTACACAATATTAACTGATTTTAGATTCAAGCGGCCGCAATCTTCGAGGACTAGATGCGTAGTAATATCCGAGCGATTGCGAGTATATTATGTAGAGTCTAGTCCGAATCGAGCGGCTGTAATCTCCATGGACTAAATGCGTAGTAATACCCGAGCGAATATCAGGATATTACATAGTCTAGTCTGAATCTAGCGGCCGTAGTCCTCGAGACATAGATGCGCAGTAATATCCAAGCGAATGCGAGGATATTACGTAGAGTCTAGTCCGAGGAGATAACGACCGCTTTTATATAAAACCAGTTTTTATTGTAGTAGCAAGGCTTGGCGTCCACCTACTATGATAGAAATTTAGACCTCCCGATATGGTACCGATACAAAAGCTAAATATCGGAGACATATTTTGTTTTTTTAGCAGGAGGTGCATCGTAGACCATATCGGAGCCATATCATAGTAGGTGGACGCCAGGCCTTATTCAGCATTGCAAATTGAAAGTATCAAATAAAAGCTAAAATGATAGCCGATCTTCTCACACACTATTTTTTATTATCCATCGTATACAAAGCCCCCATTGAAAATGTACGGGGACTCAGTAAACCACTGCCCATTGTATAAAACCTGTCAGATACCATAACTGTGGTATACGGATTCAGACCTGTGGTATACGGCCTCAAAACCATGGTATACGGGAAAAATAGTCCCATTGTGCTATAGAGCAAAGAAATAGTCCCTATTGTTGTACCTTTTAATATGGCAATAACTGGGTTTAGTTTATTGGAGAATATGGATAATAAATACAACAAACGATGGTTTTGTGGACAGACGGCTCTGTAAACCACTCGAGGTTGACGTCGTAATACAATCGCTAGCGCTCGTGTATTACTACGCGTCAACCTCTCGTGGTTTACGGCCACCTGTCGACAAAACCATCGATTATTGTCTATGTACACAATGGACATTTCTCCGTAATCCCCGCTCTGAGTAGGCCGGAAATCACGAGCACCCGTAACCTCCGTCCATTGAATTACACACTCCTTATAGGCCTAGTGTAGGGACTCCGTAATCGGTGGATAATAAGACAGGCGAGTAAGTGTCTTTTGTGTTAACGACCTGAGAGAGACTGAGGGTTGAATTAAATGCTCGCTACTTGGACTCTCATTAGTCTGACATTTAGTGTCTTACTCACAAGATTTAGAGTAAGACACTAATACGGCGGTTGCTACTGCATTATATTTTCATTTCTACGATCCTGTATATAGGCATTATTGCGTGGGCCATAGGAACCAGGAGAACGATGATGACACATTGTATTACACCAACGAAAATTTTCCAGATTGCGTGAGTAGTATATGGAAAGTTACGTTTTTCTCTGGACGATTGATTATACCAATTTATTACCCACCTAATACGGAGTCTCCATGCTAAGCCTATGGAGCCTACAGATCGCTACTGAGTAGAATACGGACCTCCGGAATTTCCTAGGCTTATTCTCCTTGTAGTTGACACTACGTAATACTCGTCGCTATCGCTCGAAGTTTTACTTCGCGTCAACGACGCGGAGAATACGGCCACTTATATCGAAATCATGGTAATATTGTGTATAGCTGCACAACCTTTAATCTGTGGCTTCGTTATAATTATTCGTAGAGGGGACTATATGTTCAAGATGAATGAACCGATAAATAATTTTGACCCGACCCCCCCCCCCCAAAAAAAAAAAACCCCAACTAAAAAACAAAACAAAACAACAACAACAACAACAAACAAACAAACCATGCTGAGTCAAACTTACCGGAGCGGAGTTTTCTCCTTTCTGTATTGTTTGAATTAAGATAGGGATTCCAAATCCGAGGCAAACATCTGCACACAGTTAAGGATTTCTCTGCCATGCTGTGTGGTATTCATAAAATATTAAACTCGATGGCTAAGTGGTAGGGGTGTTAACCTCAAGCATGGGAGGTCGCTGGTTCAAATCCCAATCAGGTCATACCAAACACTTATACAAAAACCCACTACTCATTCGGCTTAACACCCGCCTTTAGAATGAGGAATAGGGGTCTAGGGCCCGAGTGGAAGAACGGCTGTATATTCCCTCAATAACAATTTTAAAACAAATTAAAAAAAATAATGTGGGGAGACTGGGAGCTATGCTTCTAATTCCACATTGCCTTATTACAGACCTACAAGAATACATATCTCAAGACTGACTTTAGCTCAGATTTTTGTACACATAGACTGTTAAGAATGGACCCTATGAAAAAGGAGGAGGGTGCACCTCTTTTCTTCTTATAATACCTATACCAGAAGGGACTTATTAGTCCCCCAAAAAGTCCAAGCAGCTGTCAATGACAACAAAATGACTATTCAAGTTCTCAAAGACGTTACTTTTCGAAACACATGTGAATTAATCTCGACAATTTTCATGAGGGTATCTAGATGTATCCCGCTTGAGCTTATTGATAATTTTTCTAGAAATAAAAGCTGCTTTCTAAAAAAAAAAATTCTTTGTCTAGGTCCCTCCCCTTCTTGGAACAAGGGAGAAGGTAGGCTGGAGAAGAACAAATTTATTGATAAAGAAATTGATTGAAATAGTTATATGATCTTCTAAATTCTAGTCCCATTGATTTACACAACCCTATAAGTTTTATTGGTAAACCAACATGAATTACAGAATTCTTAGAAAGGATACTGAAGAGAGGCGCCCCAAAACAGGCAGCGAATCCCATTCTTGCAAAGCCTTGTCGGGCCATCACAGTATTAGAAACCCAGTCTGAAATGAGACATACAATGAATAATTACAACAGAACGGAGTCTTGTCTGAAACTGGTCCAATGGTTTCATGGGATGTCTGTCAAAACTTTGTCTCATTTTGAAAATTGTATTCAGGCTGTCATTGTCTATATTATTAAAAGCGTTTATTATATGTTAAAGTATGTTTACAATATGCAAATGAAGTAATACGTAATGGCAGTAATTCAATTTATTCAATTATGTTAATTTCTAAAGCTCACCTCCTATACTATTTCCCCAGGACAGTAGAGTTAATCCAAGAATGGCGTTACTGATATTAATTACGACACCAAACGTCTGAAAATGAAAAGTGAACGTGTTATATAAAAATACTGTAATTTGCGAATACCTTATCCACAGCTAATTATTTCTATTTTAGATTACCAGTATTTGAAGAAATACAAATGATGGAGGATGGTAAATGCATGTGTATTGTATCGAATATTGACACGTTTCCAGTCGTCTAGTGTAACCGTCGGCTTTGTCTCACCACTGTTACAAGTTTAGCCATAGGAATAATTTTTAAAAATTATATAAAGTGATAATACTACGCCATGGTCATGACAGAGTGATGTGAGATGACATCATCATTCACTGGCCAATCAGTGGCCAGGATTTCTTAGAGCAGACAATACAGTAACATGGAGATTTATATGTTCCTAACTGGACTTGTGAAGTAATTTGAATTATTCTGATGTTATTCTAATGTCCATGAAAGGTGACAGATGAATCCAGAACTGCACTTGTATTGTACAATGAATGATATTCCACTCATTTGGACACACCAAAATCATCACTCAGCTTCACCTCGGTGACGATTGGGGCGCATGCAGATTCATGTAGTATAGTTTCTTTACACAATTCTCGATCCAGTTCTCTATGAATATCTAAAGTAGGATGGATGGGAAACTGCCAGTCTTGGAGTGCCAAGTTCTGATTGAACACTGATAGTTTCTAAATCACAACAATCCCTCAATAAAACACGACTTTTTATGCTGGACTAGGTTCTGTATTGCCGGACATAAATGAAATAACATGTAGTATGAAGATGTCTTGGGTCTAGGGCAGACGACCTAAATATGTACACATATATTCTACCTAATGTAATACTCACTTCCAGGAGAGACACAATTTCATTGGCAATCACATAAATCCAGATAAGAGAGATGAAAAAGCCGATGTATCCAAATACCTGAAAGAAATAAAAACCACAAATTTGCAGAACCATCGTTCACATCGTCTTGACAAATTTAATATTAATTTTTTTGTTTGCAAAAACTAAGTCAATATGGCATACTCACTTGGGATGTTTTGAAATTTACCTTACGAGTACACAGAGGGCGTGCACTCATACCTCTACTTAGATGAACCCTGAGATCACATATTTGACATTATCCCTTTTACTATACTAAGGCCTGGCGTCCACCTACTACGATAGAAAATTAGACCTACCGATATGGCACCGATGCAAAAAGCAAATATCGGAGACATATCGGGATGGAGCAAAATCGTAGACATATGTCTACACATACCAATCCACCACGCATTGTAAGTTTTTTTTTTCGGTGTCTAATCGCAGAAACGTGGTGAAGTGCCCCGATATTAGGTGATCTTCCGACGCGATTTTGATCTTTTTTTCAGGAGGTGCATCGTAGACCATATCGGAGCCATATCGTAGTAGGTGGACGCCGGGCCTTACTATTTTACATATAACTAAATAAAAGTGCAAATTTCGCTTTCACCTAGAGCCTAAAATAGATCGCTATTGGAGAAATATAATAAAATACAGTTATATGCCAAAATGATAATGTAAATGGGTTTAGAAAGGATGTGACTGTATTTTATCTCAACCATATCATTATCATGACAAGTGATTTGAATATTATAATGAGGGCAAGGTATTTTCCATCAGAATGTACCAAACTGGTTGTCAGTGATCCTGTAATATGTCTAGCACACCAATCCATGCAATGCAATCCTTTGGGTGGATCAGCATAAATATATGTAATTTAGACTTGCACTTACTGCGTGATATATTGGTTTTTCGTCGGCCTTGCTGGTTAAGAAGACAATTAAACCAAATAATGTCCCGATAGCGAGCATCAGCATCCAGAGCTGGAAGCCTCCTGCCACCGAGACAAACGGAGCTGGGGATAAAAGAAGACACAGATCAAAATCGTCATGAAACATCAAAACGTCAGGAAGACACAGGCATTATCTACACCCCTGTGGAAGGAGAACCAGTAAGGCAGGATTGGGAATCAACATATATTGAATGAGACAAAGTTGATAGATATTGAAATATATAAAATTGTAGATAGTATGCTGTATTGATATGATAATATCTGGTGAATATATATATATTTTTTTTTATTTGATCAACATAAATGACGATATACAATTATATCAAAATTTGATGAGGGAATTGAATGATAACGAAATGAAAGATTGTTTTATGGGGTGATGGAGGGAGTAATTATGCCGCCATCCTCGAGTGGTATACAGAGCCGATCGTCCGAAAATCATCGATTATTGTATTTCGTACCCATGGCCATTAATACAAATTTATATTCATCGAAATTAGATGATGGGTTTGGGTGTAGTTTGCTGCCACTAATAAACTATGAGTAGCGGTGTACTGTGGGTCCATACATTTTCAATGGGGATTTCGTAAATAAATGGAAAACTTACCTCTGATGAGAAAGACGCAGAATATAGGTGCGGAAAATACCTGTAGACACTGGAGATACTTGTTCCAGTTGTTGTAGATCTCGTCATCGTAGCTGACCACGGGGCAAGTGAAATTAATGAAGAACAGGATTGGCGACTGAAAAATGAGAATAAATAGCAATTCCAGCATTTGCGGGATTCCGTATACATAAGTACATCATATACATAGACAATAAACGATGGTTTTGTAGACAGGCGGCCGTAAACCACGAGGGGTTGATACACGAGCGGTAGCGAGTGTATTACGACGTCAACGTCGAGTGGTTTACAGAGTTGCCAATCCATATAACCAACGTTCGTTGTATTCATTATCTATCTTCTTGGATAGATTAAACCAAGTAATTGACATATTAAAGGGTATAATAATAGGGACTATTTCTTAGTCTAGAGCACAAAGGGATCAATTCCCGTATACCATGGCTTTGAATCCTTATACCGAAGTTATGGTATCTGACAGGTTTTATATAATGGGTCATGGTCTACTGAGTTCCTACTCACTACGGACTATTTTCTGTTGCCCCAGAATACAGGGAAGAGGAACTATGTGATTAGTCAGTAACGCGCGAACACCGAGACTTCCCTGTTATCCTGGGGCTACATCATAGCCCTAGGCTCGTAGGAACATCAATTCCCCTTCAGTACTAGGTAAGTACCTCGGGTAATTATCTATTCGCAGGGACAGATCAAATGTTATCCATGGTGCGTTTTGTGAAAAGTAAAACCAAGAATAGGCTTATTATCCATCGAAAAGATCATCAACTTGTTAATTGTGCGCCGCATTAATGGGTAAACTCGGATGGAGGTCTTCTCAATTCATTAAGAAATTCTAAATAATAGATGATATATAATAGAGCCCTGTGGTATCCCGCGATTACTACTCTTAGAAAGGGAATGTATTACATGTAAATATAAGATAACAGTGAATCAGTTAGGCAATAGATAAGCCAGCTTAAGTATGAGTCACACAATAAATATATTAAAGAAAACAGACAAAAAAGGGAGCTTTGTAAAATGTTTGGACTTAATACATTTTTGCTAAATAAGAAAAATTTCAATTAAAAATCTCTCAGAAATATCCCGTTTTTATTTTTCTCATTACCTTGAAGACGTCGTAGGCTTTGCCATACCAGGCCATATCAGGCCACTCTTCGACGTTAATTGGGTTGAGTCCCATTAGTATTTGAAGATACCACGGGGGTAATGGCTGTCGTTCCTCCTCCTCTTCTGGTTCCTTTTCTTTCTCATTTTCTTTGGCATCTCCTTTATATATAATGTTACAGGTGTATTTTTGTGTCGTTTTCTCTTATATATACGCATGTATAACTGCATCAACTAATTTCTCTATCATCTCTTACGAAAAGGCCACCCATGACGAAACGATGTTCATTACTAGAGAAGAAACCAACAAATTTTGGTCGAAGTTGTCCTTCTCCATGGGTTCATTCCGGAGCAATATAAACAAGGCAAATCCGACTGAATATGGTGTAGCGTTCAAGTGAGTTGGAGAACAATGACTTTGACCAAAACAAGTCGTTTTTTTTTATTTATTTCACCTCTGAATACATTGAAAGAGCGGATGGAACACTGGATATATGACATTATTGACCATAGGGGCATGGAGTACGAGTTACCAGTGTTAAGCCCATGGCATAAAATTAGCAGGGGTGAGATAAAACACATGGCTATGTATAAATTTATTCAGGACAGAATTATCTAAAATACAAAACATCCAGAATGATAAGGCTGGATTATATTCTATAATTAGCTTCTTAGAAATAAATATATGTTCTATGGATAGGTAAGACCTGTGTGTTTTCAGAGAGAAAAACTTTTTTACTGTGTTGATATGAAATATTTTAATTTTGTAAATATCTTCCTGCATATAGCAACATATCATACTTACCCAAAGGAGTTCCATTCGGTGTCTCATCAACCAGCCCAATGCCCGCTTTAGTGACGACAAAGGCAGGATATTAATGTCAAGCAGTATTCATGATGACCGCAAAGAAAGCAGGATACACGAGGTATCATCTTAATGTTAAAACTATATGTATTGCCTCTAAAAACAACCGTCATATCTAGAGCATTATTCATAGATACACAATTTGAGAAGTTGATTATGAACAAATAACAGGATATAAAAGAAGATATCTGGTTAAACATGTTTTGAAACCAAAACGAAATTGGAAATAGAACCAGAAGCAGAAATTTGTTGTTGAACCACAAATATCTCAAATTTCAAAAGGGACAATTTTCTATTCAGACTCACTGCATGGCTCTACCTTAATCTAGGGAAAGGATTTGAAATAATAGTTGTGTAGATATGATTATTCAGAAAAAAAATCTGATGGAAAGGAAAACTCACACAAGCTGTTTTCTCGGTGACGTTCCTTTGATGTTTCTGGAAATGAGAAAATGACAACAAGGAAATTAAAATATTGGAAGCAAATTAAGGTAAATTGAACATATTTTTACTTAAGGCGAGTACTTCTTATAGGCAGAATGCCAGGTAAATGTAGACAGCGTGCACGTTAATATATGTTATTGCACTTTGGAACATTGGAATATTATTACATTTTGTTATCTGGGTTTCTTTTTTTGATATGCACTTCCCTTTTGTGAGTGTCTACCTTTTTCACATTGTTCATCCACAAAGCTAAAATAATATACAAGTCTTTTTAAAATGCTCCTTATACTAGAAAAAATCTTGTGATTTTATTTCTATTAATGTCACCAACATTGTGACCTCCATCTACTGATAGACCAACACGAGGATAAGGACTCAGAGCCTTTGTGATAAACCACATTCCTTATTCAGTGGCAACCAAAAATATTGCATATCTTTGGAGCTGAGACCAACTGTATAATATACATATAGAGAGTTATCATTGTCCCAGGAGTCCTTTCTACCAGGTCTCCAGTCTATTGGAATTACAACACTTCCAATACCTGGAATATTATTAGCATTTTGTCAAGTGGGATTCAAACATAGAGACTAATGTACCTGAGACAGGTGTACTTCACACCTTTCCCCCTAGTCTCAGACAATTCTCCTTTGTTGCAAAATTCTCATGGCAAGATGCTTTTACTAGTCTCAAGGAAAAATGGTGAATTTGATCCACATTGAAGGACACACCAACACACCCTGGGACTCAAGTATCCTTGAGGTGAAAGGTGTACATAGCATGTGACCCTGCCTGCTGGCCTTCTATTGGCTAAGCTAGTTACTAAGTCGGCGACTCTGCAAGGCGTCCATTTGTCTCACCAAAATGCCCCTGTAAATTCTAAACTAGTTTAAAATCAAAATCTCATGAGATTATATACCTTGTCAGGAATAATTGTCGCTGACAATTGCAGGGGAAGTTCTTGTCTCAGCGAAAGGGAACCCTACAATTCAGACCCAGAGATTGTTGTAGTGTAGATAATCTCAGCAGGATTTGTCTCAGACAAATACCCTGAGAGGTACATGAATACCATCGTGTGAATCCCACTTAATGAAACTTTTACGATTGCGTGAGTAGTATATGGAAATTTAAGTTTTTCTCTGAATCATTATACCAATAGTTGCATAACCTATAATCTGTGGCCTCATTACAATTATTCGTACATTGGACTATATGTGTTCAAGATGAATGACACCGCGGCAGTCACAGACATCGGGGGAATTTAGCGTTGAGTTCTAACTCCTTTAAAACGGGAATTAAAGAAGAAACCAAGAGGTTTTGGTCAAAGTCGTTGTTCTCCACGAGTTTGATGCGGAGTCATATGAACGAGGCGACAGCCGAGTGAATATCAGATAGCATTCAAACGAGTTGGAGAATGACTTCTTTGACCGAAACGAGTTGTTTTCTGTATTTATCTCGCCCCTATACACTCTAAAAGAATGGACAACACACAGGATATAGACCATCGAAAACGGACTGCAATACTAGTAGGGGCATGGAGAACGAGTTCCCAATGTTAAGCCTATGGACCTTTATTCCAGGGGTGAGATAAAGAAACAAACTATTCCTTACCCTTTTCTGTGACGACTGTGTTGTTGTCCAACTCAGCTTCAAATGCTTTATTGTCTGTTCCCGCCACAACGATGGCGGATTGTTCCTGAGACTGTTTGTCAATCAATGTCGTCTGCTTCAAGATCACACCTACAACAAATGTCAAACACGGATGCGGCTACTCATTCAAGGAGTTAAGTCTATGTGTATTTTTATTGTACATAACAAATGTGATGAAAGAAATTGGTCCATCAATAACAATAATGGAAAATAATAGATCAGATAATTGTACTTTACGCACTTGGGGAATAAGCATGCAATGTAATTCATTTATGAATGGATCGTCTGGTAGATATATATTATTTGTATATTACTATATACCTATAGGTCAATGTCTCACTTTTACTGACCAGTAGTACAAATTCCGTTCGTCACTGAGTGACGAGAGAATATCCATACGTCCCTCTGTACCACGTGACCACTCATTCTACCATTTGGTGAGTTGTAGAATGGAATTTTTAATGATTTCTAGGTATATGATAATAAAGAGACACAATCAGTGTGACTGAATTCCATCTGTTCCTCGATATTTTGGTGAGAAATACTTACCTCGTTATTCGAACTCGGTGAGTATTTCTGATCAAAATATCTCTGAACACATTCCATTCAATCACACTAACTACATGTATGTCTCTATATATTACATCAAACATCTTTCTTTAAAGATTCCGATGGTTATACACGACCATATACCAGGATCCAGGTGTTTTAGTCTCATCGTTCGAATGCTGTGCCTTGTACGAATTATATGAGATGAATATCAGCATGAACGACCACAGTAAATAGAACCGGGGCATGGCCGGATTTACTTAAACGTATAAACACTAAGATACTCTGATGAATTAGATATACAGCCTCCAGCACTTACTGTTTCCCAGTTTGTTTTCTCGGGCTTCTTTCTGCTTTTTGTAGACAAGTCCAGACAAAATCACAGTGATCACGTATGCCACGTAGAGTCCCACCAGAACTGAAATAAAGAATTAATTAACAATTTAAATTAAAAACTATTAAAAACCCACAGTAGTTACCAAATAGCAACGGAGGTCCAAGTATACCCCAAATATATTTATTTTCAGCTTCCTATATGGACTTTCGTGATATGCCTGTTTATCTCCGGAGAAAGGTATACATTTAGATGCGTTGTAATGAGAAGTATTGGGTAGAGCCTAAAGGGGAAGATTATCAAGGGAAAAAAGAAACAAAGGAACGTAATGGAAGTAATAGAGGATGGATATGTGATATACAGTGAAATATATCCCAAACACTTAGAACTCTGCTATCACATGCTTATATTACTTCCTTGTACCACTACAAGCGCAACCTCAGGACTGAACTTGGAACCCTCATATGAGATAAGTGGGACTAATATTTTTTTGTCATAATTTGATGCATTTTGTCATAACTTGATTCAGTGATCGGTTAACTTTCCTACTTATAGTTGAGCAATCAAAAAGGAAAAAGCAATGGGGTGGTAGCCATAGCAGGCATGTTTTTACAATTTTCTTAGCAGTTGTTTCGTCCATAAGTTTTCTAAATTTCCTGAGCATACAGAGTGTATCCTTCAATTTCTTTACTTATTCAAATACACGCTTCTGAAATGATAGGTTTTCGCCAATGTAAGCTCACAAAACAGCATTTTCTTGATCATTTTCAGGCTCCTTTAGGTTCCATGATGAATGACCTTAGATTTATTTGTTAACCTGCCAGCAGTGCACCGTTATCAGGCCGAGCTACAAACTCCTGATAACACGAAGGACTTTATTTATCATCAAGCATAATCTGACTGAGCATCACTACTTAGTCATCTTAGACGTAGGAAGCGTTCATTATTTACGGCTGGGACGGGCTATTCAAGGGAGGGTGTGTGTGTAAGGGGGGTGGGGAGATGGGAATTCATATTGGGGGTATATTCCTGAGTGCGCATCATTTTGAGGTATTTGTTTAAGGGGCATTTCAATTTGGATACTAAAGAAGAAACAAACAAGTTTTGGTCAAAGTCGTCGTTCTCCACGAGTTTGATGCGGTGTGACATGAACGAGGCGACAACCGAGTGAATATCACATAGCATTCAAACAAGTTGGAGAATGACTTCTTTGACCAAAACGAGTTGCTTTCTGTATTTATCTCACTCCTGTACACACTGAAAGAATGGGCAACAAAGAGGATATAGACCATGGAGAACGGACTGCAATACTAGAAGGGGCATGGAGAACGGACTGCAATACTAGAAGGGGCATGGAGAAGGAGATCCCAATGTTAAGCCTATGGATATTTATTCCAGGGGTGAGATAAAGACCTATTTCACACTCGCGTCACTTGTAATGTTCCGTAATACAAGTAATGCGTGTATTGGCTTACATTCACAGACACAGTCTGTCTTTTACACAGTTTGCTGTGTTACTACACCTCCAGTGGGGGACCATTTCATTTTTCAAGGATTCGCATTTCAAGGATTATGACATTATAGAAAATGCCGCTGTGTTTGTATCGCAAGTAATGAAGGGTGCAGGGGCTGTTGAATAAAGTTCGTTCATTCCTGGTGCTGGTGCTGGACGATACGATAACTCCAACGATAAACGACATCCTGGACGATTTTTTTCCCATTCAGTGTTGTCTGACAACACAAAAGATATTTTGTAAATGAACCTATTTGTATGCAACACCACTGAAGAGCTTTAGGTTACTCTTATCGTCAAAACATCTTATGCTTAGAACACTTTATCCTATACAACACTATGGCCCCAAAGACGATTCCAAGATAAGTCTTTGTCGTTCGTAGTTTATTCAACGGCCCCCAGCCTCATTGCCGCTTGAAGGAAAGAGGTATAATTCTTGTAGACTTACCTCCAGCCTCCCAGACATACATGTTTTGTCGCCACAGCACGTAGAAGACCAGATAGATGGCGGCCATGTAGAATATGTTGTCACGGAGAAAGGGCCTCTCCATGGCCTTGAAAGGCTTGACGATGGTAATACTTCCCACCACAACAGTCATCACAAACATGCCCGCTCCTGTAAATAAGCGCGCGGGAGTCAGTGCCCGATTAGTGGAGAAAATGAGTACATTTATGGTGCCATCTAACTGCACTTAACCTCAGAATATCGTTTACCTTGAAAAAGGGCAAATCCGCTCGAAACGTTGGTTCAAATAAAAAAAAGCATACAAAAACAACTTTGCTGTCTTATGGTTGTACTGCTCACCTACATTTATTGCATTACTTATATGGCTATATGATGTCAATATGGCATAACAGAGAGCTGGCATACCTAGCCATAGGGATAAGACAATGTTAAAGAACCTTTAGCGATTTTTTTTCAGAAGGTTGGCAATGCACTCATATGAATAACGTTTCCAACGAAAACTGTATCATGTCCGTTTATTGAACAGGTCATAGAGCAAAGAATAAGTCATAATTGGTTCTTTAGTTTGGTTTATTTATCAGCAAACTGTGTATTTTAAGTAAGATCCTCCATCTGCTCTTATACATGTAATTCTCTGACTTATAGAATTGGTAGTAATGGTAGTTTATGTCACAGCCAGGTTATTAACATAAGAATGAATATAGATTGTGACAAGAAGGATACTGCACAGTGATCAGGTTAAGAACCAATACATCGGCTATGCCTATGGACGACATCTAGAACGACGCGAAGGCAAAGTTGCATTTCTTACATAGCGATTAAAACGAGATGGGATCGAGCTCTGACCGAAAACTTGAATAGGTTTCTGAATTCATCTCACCCCTCACATTAACTAATTAGCCAACATTTGTGACATAATCCCCCACTGAGTATTTTTCCTTTCTAAATACACAATGGGCATTGAGCACGAGTTCCCAATGTTAAGTGTATGGAGGAAAATACCAGGGTTGAGATAATGCTGTTTATGCCTATCATACTATTGGTGAGTAAAGTTGAAGCAGGTAGTTGTGGGATACTGACCAAACAAGCCTCCTATGCCGAGTCCTGGGTCCCCGCCTTTGCTCAGAGCTGTGATGGCAGAGAAGAAGTCAGGAGCTCCGTTTCCGAAGGCCAGGAAGGTCACACCGTGCTCCAGTTAAGGACCATTCAGGGCTCTGGGGCCCGTTTAATAATATAAGATCCTACACATTATAAACCTATTAACTATTCATCTGCCCTGTCACCCATTGACCATCATTCATTCACTACTGTTGTCATTGTTCTATTGTACTGGTACGACTCTTTATCCTACCCCTAATATAAAATCCCATAGGCTTAACATTGGGCTTCCGTATGCCACGCTGACTGGCATACAGATTTTTATATGCCACTAGTGGCATACAGCATTGTTATCACGTAATATTCCAAAATCGAGGAGATAGGGTAGGATAAAATCAAAACCTGATTCGTTTTAATCTTGGCCACCATATTCCACTCCTGAAGTTTTGGCTCCGGACTTCACTCGGCTTCGCCTCATGAAGTCACTTTGCCAAACTCCAGTCGTGGAATACGGTGGCCAAGATTAAACCTCATCCAGTTTTATGATAGTACGTAAGCTTGATACTGATTTGATTGTGACACTTAACTTGACATATGTTAGACACGATCTGGCCTGGATTGAAAACCAAAGGTAACGTTTGAATCTATGACCAATAAACAAATTTAAAAAAATGAAATACAATAAAAAATAAGAAATGAGGCCCCTTTTCTGTAACTCTTAGAAGGGTTATCGTTCAATAATACTTAAGACTGCTCGCTAAGACAGTATGATACGTACATAAGGGCGTCCATAAGTGTTGAATAAAGTTGACCCATCCCTGGGTCTCTATGGCATACAGAAAAGGGTCTACATGTACGAGCCTAGATTATCAAACGGGCCCCTGGTCGTGCATTGGCCAGCATGAATAAAAGTCTTAATAAAAAGAGAAAACTTATGCCTGCGAAAGGACAGCGTACAAGGAGACCTCGTACAAAGGTTATCCTTAAATGATATTCCCGCTTGCTCAGGTAAGACTGTGCTACATGACCAAAGGTCGTCCATAAATGTAGAATATAGTTTACCCAAATCACCCATGGTGTTAGTTGGCGTACAGAAAAGGGTCTTCATCTACGAACCTAGATTATTAAACTTGCCCTAGGTCATTTGTAACTTCGGTGCAGTTGGCCTCACGTTATGAACGTTACATAACTCGTTATAGGGTAATCAGATCTAACCTAGATCAAGTGTTGACTATAATTTAAATCAGTAATAACGGGTAAAAAGTAACAATGATACAGTATACCCCACATCCATAATAGAGATGGATGTTAAATAGACATGCCATGAAGATGACCAATAGAGTAATCAGTTCAACTTATTGGAAATAGTATGGATTCTAAGCTATATTTTGTATCGTAGAAATGTAATTAGTTTATATATATGTAAAACTAGTCGATGAAAAGGATATTGCGACATTAGGACTCAGACGAAGTGTCTTGGAAATCACCACCAATGACGGGCAGAAACTGAAAGAAAAAATAAGATTTTCTTTAGAGGGATGAACTTAAACACATTCACATAAAGTTTCAGCTAAGGGCACAGTAATAAGGTATTTTTTTATGCGAAGGGAGATAATCCATAGCAATAGTTGGATACATTTGTTTCTTTGAGAGTCGAGCAAATCGAGGTGCTCATGGATTATCCCATGTGACCTTTATGAGAGTGAGTGACTCTGTCCCGGATTATCCCTACCAGGCTTCCTTACAGGATTATGTATGTTCATGATTAGAGATAATCTATTACATTTACTGTAACCATGTGAATGTTACAACTACTTCTTTGACATTTTCCGACTATGATCATATTGGAGAGCTACTCACAAGTCGTCGGCACAGACTGCGAGCCCAATGAAGGCGAAGAGCAACCAGAGCGCCTGGGTAATAAATAGAAGAAGGATAGTCTGTTACACATGTTATTATCCATCGCATAGCCCTTGAAAATGTATTGGGATTCAGTAAACCACTACTCTTTGTTTAAAAACTGTCAGATACCACAATCATTGTATACGGATTCTAACCCATTGTATATACTATAGAGGAAACCGATGAAAGTTTAGGGTCGGGATTCGCATTCCATCTTGATTGAATCGCTACATGTATAACTCACTCGACTTGGTGCTATAGAGCAAAACAATAGTCTCCATTGATATACCCTTCATAATGGCAATTCCTGTGTTTAAATTAATCGAGAAGATGGATTATAAATACAACGAACGATGGTTTTGTGGACAGGCGGTCGTAAACGTCGAGAGGTTGACGCGTAGTAATACACGAGTGTTAGCGAGTGTACAACGACGTCAACCTCCAGTAGTTTACAAAGCCTTTATCACAAAATCTCTATCACGAAACTTTATCACAAAACCATCGAAGTCCTATTGTCTTTATAATTTCATAATTTGGCAAAATTAAACAACGAAGTGGATGAAATCATATATTTGGGGAATAAGCGGAGTCATCGTTTTCGCCTATTTTGTTCAGATGTAAATATGGTTCTTACTTTATAGAATAGTGATAAATCACGGACAATAAACGTGTTAACTCCAGCAGCCAGCTCTTCTTCGGAAGAGTACAAATTTTTTTACCTCGTCCAACTCCTCTTGAATTGAGTTGTCCCTATCCTTTAACTACCATATACAGATTATAGATGTCATGGATTGACCCAGCAGCCAATGACTGCATTCAGAGCAAACCACGACCTTCACCCTGACCTCCTTACATAGTGTTAATAGTGCCTTGGGAAGGTCCTACGGTTTATAGTTGACCTGAATATCATGGGCCAAAACTACCCTCTTACATTTTTAACTATCTACACTCCCATATGCCCAGTTTTTTTTTGTTTTTTTTTTAAATTCATCATTATACATCAGTTCTGCCCAGGCAGATCTTCCACTGTTGTAGTACATATTCCAGAGTATACATCTGTGTTAATTAATACCATACATGCTGGCAGCATTATGATTATTTACATTATTTACATTTTGATGATGGGCTTTTCATTGAACTTCATGATAATTTGGATAATGAAAATACTTACCAGGACTGTCATGGCACCAGGGACATTCTTCACTTTGCAGTAGACGAAGTCGTTGTACTTGAAGAAGCCATCAGAATTACTGCAGGACTTGGTATTTGTCACAAAGTCGCACTTCTCTTTGACTCCTGATATCCCGTGCACAGCGCGACACTGCATAAAGAAGTGCATGGTGAACATTGAGATAAACTTTTACACCTGAACCCGCAAAAGAGGGACATCAAAGTTCAATCTGGATATAAACAATGGAAATAATGACATATTACCTATCCTTGGAAAATCTATAAGACAAAGTGCTCATGAGGGTGGCAATTCATATAAATAATATGGTTTAATGAGGTTTTAGAGAAGAAGGCTATATTCTATCAATAAAACAAACAAACAACAACAACAAAAACAAGGAGCGAAGACAGACCACAGATTGAAATTGGAGAAAAGTACTCCAATTTATATTCATGAGTAAATGTAAGAAGATGATTGTGAATAATAAACGCTGCTCTAAAAAAGAGATGAACGTGTACATGGCTGACACATTCTGACAAAATAAAGGATGTAAAACCTTGTTATAAATACGGTATTAGTCAGTGTCTTGTGACCTGTATGCTGGTGTAGGTAACAACGCTCTGCACGACAAAAGAAACAAATGCAAAGGAAAAGGAAGGTCAACCCGTGTCTTGCTTAAAGCCATTGTCCACTGGGCCCCGTTGCTCCTGTTTTTGTGGTATCGCTAGATATAATCGGATCGCAATTTTATTTTTACGATTATTTTAACAATCCGACTGAAAAAGCGTTGCTCCTGTAATATCGGATCGTATCCCTATATTCCCGTGGTATCGCTATTTTTTTACGATGCGATAGCGATACAACAATTCAGGAGCACATATTGAATGATACGGGAAAATTAATTAGTTCTTTAATTAAATACAGATGGCATCACAGTTAAAACTGATCCGACACCTGGTGGTGTGGATCGCTATTTCATATAGGTAGAAGAACAAGTGGCGGGGGTCGGTGGTGCCACCATGGATCGTTATTTGAAATATCAGATAAGGCTGTATTTAACCCACAGCGATACGATCCGCAGTGCTGTGAAGGTCCGCGTAAAAAGTATCGCAAAAAGCATTTTTTTACGCGGCGATGCGCCTATGCGATTACGACGCGATCCGCAAAATCTCGGGAGCAACGTTTAGGCCCTTGGATCGCTATTCTGCGATCCGCAGCTCCGTCGTAATCCTGGAGCAACGGGGCCCTGGAGGACGAAAACGGCACTGATTTATTGAGTTCTCCTAATGGTTGGTCGTTGGTGGTTAACGACTGCACGTCGGTCTCTACACATCGATGAGGGTGCAGTGTACATTCTTTGTTTCTGCTGCATTTGAGAATCCACCTGCACACAGTATTCCCGCTAGGTGGCATCATTGAGATTATAGGAATATTTGGGTTGCATTGATGTTCATCTTTAGCCCGGGAGGCAGGCCAGTGGATTCTCAAGGCTCTAAGCCTAGTTCATTTAGAATTAGTCTCCTATAGAGCGTAGCGAGAACCTTGTACAGAATACCACTTAGAGAGTGTGAGATCTTATGAGAGGGGTGCACCGATGACGCTCATGATCTCCTCCCATGAGCGACAACGAAAGTGTTGCCTAAAGATTTACATATTATTACCTTATCTGATAGGAATTTATTCCGTTAGCCATCATCGTTTCATTAGTTTGAGGTCCGAAACAAATAAGGATACTATAATGATTCAGATGTGATCAAATATTCCTGAAAAGAGATCATCAATATAAGACATTCAAATCCTAGTTAATCGTGTTATGATACATTCCATGGATTTGATACATAGATAAACATGGCCATGATCCGATAGGATTACATCCTGATAACGATACTGTGGCACTAAGATTATCTTTGTTCATGGGACTGGGATGGAACGGTAAACTACTGTAAGGGTGAAAAGGTAAAAAGACAATCATGTCTACTCCAAATGATACATACATGGTGTTTTGTTAGGCATTTGGGGCAAGGCATAACATAATAACTATATCTGCCATATAGGCCACACTAACTATGAGAGAAGGCATCGTTGGTGCTTCGTCTCCATATTCGTGCTTTTCTGTGTTCCTATTGGTTAAGACGCCTAACATCAATGAGTCCTCTGTCTGTATTGGTCATTCTATTTTGTCATTCTGTTTACCGGCGGAAAGTTACACGAATCATCTGTTTTTGTAAACAGATTTAATTCCCGATGCAATACAACACAAAAATTTCACATTGGATTAAAGTGGGTGAATACGGTGTAAGGATTGTTTGCAAGTATTTTATAGATATTTGAAGGTATATAAGAATAGGGAAACCAGTCCCTGGAGAAAGAAAGTCAAAATTACTCGGCCTCAGGCAGTAATTATTCCGACCCCTGCCTCAAAACTTTGGCTTTCTTTTACCGGGACATAGTTTCCCTCTATTCCTCATAAAAGTTCTTTGAATGACTGATTTTTGTGTGTGCCTGATTAACCTCATTTAACTGTATGAATAAAATAATCTGGCTCAATCCCAATAGGACCGTTTTAAGTATTAGTTTAAATTTCTACCTTCGTGAAAAGATGTACAATGTTAATGATAAAGTGGCAAAAAAAAGTTTCAGAGTTTTTTTTCGGAACAGAGATGATCAAGGCTATAGTTCGATTATCCTTGAATGTGATATCCCTCACTGCGTGTCTGTCTGTGTGTCTGTGTGTGTCTGTGTGTGTGGGGGGGGGGGGGGGGAGGGGGGGTCAGACAGGGAGGTGTATCACGTATCTGCAGCATGCACACAATCTTTGTCACGAATGGTTATCACCGTCACTCAGCCATAGTGTGATGTTGACTGATTGGAGACATGATCCTAAGAAGGAAAATATGATATGAGTTTTGGTTGTAGACTTATCTCATAAGGCAAAGCCTAGAGAAATGAATGGCGTATTTTCAGTAATTATGGACCGAGTGCGAATCAGATGTGATCTAACCCCTATCACTGACTAATTGCCTAACATCTATGATATTCCTATATACCTATGAGCGAACAACCTATGATTACTTAACGCTGCTGGGGGTGGAATAACTTTTGTTTACTGCCCAGGTTGAAGTTACTGCCCAGGTTCACGTTTACTGCCCAGGTTGACGTTCATAGACTTTCGGTTTTTATCGATATTAGCCGACAATTGAAGGAATATAGGAATAGGGAAACCACGTACCAGTGGAAATAAGTTTCCCTCTATTCTTCCCCATTTGTTTTTATAGTACTTCATGGGCGTTGAGTACAAGTTCCCTATGTTAGGACTACGGAGGGAAATAACAAGGGTGAGATAATTATATAGAACTGCATCGAGAAATATAAAGATAGACAATACTCCACGAATTTGGATGCACGGTAATCCTAGTTGAGGCGAAGCCAAGTGATGATTATGACACATCAAAATGAGAGGAGTATTGTCTATTTTGCAATTCGAGTGCGTTTCTGGATTTATCTCACCCCTTTCATGGACATTATAATAGCATGACAATATCAGAATAATTCAAATTACTTTGAAAATCCAGTTAGGAGCATATAAATCTCCATGTTGATGTATTGTTTTCTTTCTGGAATCCTAGCCGCTGACTGACAAGTCGATTATGACGTCATCTCACATCACCCCGCCATGACCATGGTGTAGTATTGTCCCTTGACGTGGGTGATCATTGCATATATAGGTTGCATTATTTTTAATGTTATTCCTAAGGCTAGACCAAGTACCAGGGGTGAAATAAAGTACAAGACCTAATGCTGACCAGTTCTGATAATTGTAGGACACAGTGTTTACATAATACATAATGGGTTTGTTATATTGGTCATACCGCAGTATTGCACTGTAAACCCGGCTTTGTGAGAGTGAGACAAAAATACTTTTAATATACAAAAAACACGAAAATTACAACATCTTTTGAAATTGATATGAATCCTGATCTCAAAACAATGACGCACAATGCATATCCACCGAAAAATACTAAATGAGAAAGCGCGCCACATATCTCTTAGTGGAATCAGGGAATCCATTCCATTATCCAGTAGCGGGTAAGGGGGATTAGACAAATAAAGGCGTACCAGGTCTGGGCGGGGAATTAACCTCTGAACAGGCGCCGTGACAGCCAGGTGAATGCCCTGTGCAGAGTTTGACCCTTCGGTGCTTTATCTCAGAGAACCTCTGTCCTGTCACCTCATCAGCAGAGTGGGGAGTTCGCTTCGTGATCTGTATCAAATCTACTTTTTGAAATGTCGTCTGATATAAACCCATTTTCCACTGGCCGACGAAAACGGCGCCACCTTAGCGCGTTCTCCTAAAAGTTGGTCGTTGGTGTCTAAAAATCGGTGAGGTTACAGTATATGCCTTGTTTCTGCTACATTTGACTGGTCCATATCAACTGAAGAATAGTTGGCCAGTAGAAAAAAGCCTTATAGACATTTTACCTTAGAGTCGGCTTTGGATCAGAACCCTCTCCTCAACACCTTCCTAGTACTTGTATACAAACAGGTCAAAAGATGCGTCATCTGTGATTGACCATGAATGTATGTTTGGTGAAATGTGACCCAATCTATCATAGAACTTATGTCGCAAATCAAAATGTTTTAGTTAGTTACCCGATGGTATAGAGCGGCTCAATACCTTTTCATAGAGCGCTTGTATGAATCGCTATCTCTCTTATAAGTAATTTATTCTTTTTTTCAAAGTTAAAAGGCCCAGAGCACAAACGTCCTCCATGGCATTTGTTCTGCACAAAACAGCCATGTAGGATTTTACCCTTCAGACCCCATTTCCAAAGCTCAAGCTAGTGCGAAATAGGGTCTAATATGATGAATTTGGTCACAAATGACAGCAGGTTGCGAGTGTGATGCTCATCAACATGGGGCAAAAACATCACAGCTTCTGAGGTTCTTTTGTGCAACGAAAAGATTCTAGATTGATGTACGGGAACACTAGATTCCTGAATGATTTGATGGGATCCAAGTAGCATTTCCACAATGCTCTGTTTTCACAAATGCCTTTCCTGATGAAAATTGAGGTAGTCACCGACCTATTCTTGACCACCATGTTCATTCCGTCACCAATGAATTCAACCTGGTTTGATTTCGTGAGTGATGCAAAAATATCGGTCGGTGGTACGATATAATCTTGTAAAGTTGGAGAAAAAAATCGTGGATCCTTTTTTGTTTCCACCTGACGATTATTACACCAAAAGTGTCCTATAATCGGTCGGCTAAAAGCCATATTCGGCGGTAGGTGGAAACTCCACATTACATGGAGTTCTATGTATGTACTGGGCACACAACTGTGAAACGAGCAAGCAATCTGAAGTATCATTTACCTTCCTGCCGTCCAGGAAGCGCCTGACAAGAGGCTCCCTCCTGCCATTAGAGCCTTATCTGTTATGTCATTGTCAGGGACGGCGGCAAACCCCACTGGAGAGGCGCTGTACGCGGCCTGCATTAGGGGCAGATGTAGGAGCCTCGTGACCCCTGTTGATGGGAATGTCACATCACGTGGAGGAGATCAGCATCCTACCAGGTGTGCACGTGTGAATACTGGAGAACTCGACCCGTAACGAACGTGACCTGTGAAAAACTCGACCCGTAAAGAACTCGACTCCTTTTAAGAACTCGAACCGTAACGAATTCTACCCGTTTTAAGAACTCGACCCATAATAAACTCGATACGTTTTAAGAACTCGAACCGTAACGAACTTGACCCATTTTAAGAACTCAAACCGTAATGAACCCGACCCGTTTTAAGAACTCGACCCGTAAGGAACCCGACCCGTTTTAAATCTTCACAACTAAAGTATCTCAACTGTGGATAAACACCATACTGAGTAGTAAGTATGCTATCTTGGCTTCAAATTTGGTCTTCTCGGGGGAGGAAAACAAACAGAAAACCATTCTCCTAACCTTATCCCTGACCCTAACCCTAACCCTTTCCCTAACCCTATCCCTAACCCTATCCCATACCCTAACCCTATCCCTACACATAACAGGTCTTTTCTATATCTGATGGTTTATTTGTCTAAATTCCAACTAGTCAGACCTTTCCTTCTATATGAAAGTGCCTTTTTCATAAGTATCTGAAACGGTTCGAATTCTCCAATTGATTTCTCTAAAACGGGTCGAGTTCTCCTGAACAACTACGGGTCGAGTTCGTTTCGGGTCGAGTTCTCCGGTAACCGCACGTGTGGTGACTCAGATCTCCTGACTCACTGATACTAGGGATGTTCAAAACACCAACAGGCTTGTCATGACTTTAGTGCAGGACTTGTATAGAACTGGTCAAGGATCGTATAAATGCACAATACTCCACTTGTTTGGATGGGCCGTAATTGTCACTCAGCTTCGACCTGATGATGATAGCTGTCGGAAGGTCACCTAATATCGGGCCAGTTGACCACGTTTCTGCGATCAGGCACCGAAAAAAACCCATTGGGATGCGTGGTGGATTGGCATGTCTAGACTATGTCTACGATTTTGCACCTTCCCGATATGTCTCCGATATTTGCTTTTTGTATCGGTGCCATATCGGTAGGTCTAGATTTCTATCGTAGTAGGTGGACGCCAGGCCTAAAGCGTCAAATCCGCTGAAGCGACGGAATTTTCATGCCAATCCGTGTGTACACGATCCATGCGACTATAGGACTTTTTCTATTGGCCGACAAAAACCGTGTAGATTTTTTGTGGCAATCACCGATATACAGTCAGGCACCACCGACGGACCTTACCACTGCTGACGCAAAATGAAAAAAGGCTATTAGGAGAACACAGAAAATCTACACCGTGTTTGTCGGTCAGCTTTATGCGACCGTGCAATTCCCATGTGAATCCCATGTAAAATTTGTTAATACTTCAAGTAATTTTTCAAGGCCATCGCGAATTCGCATGAGCCATGCGAGCACCAAGCGAATTCTATGCGACTGCCTGATCCACTGAAGGGATTTTTCATGCGAATTTCATGCGACCAAGCGAATTCTATGCAAACGTCTGCGAACGTCGGCGACCGCTAATTCACATGAAAAATCGCCTCAGTGGATTTGGCCCTTTAGCGAGCTAAAAGTTGCCGTAAAACTCCCCTTGCGATGTTTTCCCGGTACAATATCCTTGGACCCCTTGCGATATTGCACCACCCCTTTTACCCCCCGCTGAGGTACAAAGTCGCATGCGATATTTCCCCTCCAAAAGGGAAAAAGTCGCATGCGACTTTGGAAATTGACGGGTCAATTCTTTTCTTTGCGATGATCCCTGTTTTTACGCAAACAACTCGCTGGGTGGACCGTTGGGCCGGTCCCAGGGCCCATTAAAACTCCATTAACTGCCATATAAGGGGTTAAAGAAAAAACCAACAAGTTTTGGTCAAAGTCGTCGTTCTCCACGAGTTTGATGCGGAGTGAAAACAACGAACGAGGCGACAGCTGAGTGAATATCATGTGTCATTCAAACGAGTTGTAGAACGACTTCTTTGAACAAAACGAGTTGCTTTCTGTATTTATCTTTCCCCTGTACACACTAAAAGAATGGACACCACACAGGATATAAACCATGGAGAACGGACTGCAATACATGTAGGGGCATAGAGAACGAGTTCCCAATGTTAAGCCTATGGACATTTATTCCAGGGGCGAGATAAATAGTAGCATCAGCAGCCATCCTTGCGATATTGTACTTTGGCTAAGGGATGATATCGCAAAAAAATATCTGTAGGTGTGCCTTGAAATGCCTTGTGATATAAGGCACCCCTCCCGCTGTGGAGGCCGAAGCCCGAGGTACATTTTACGGCGACTTTTTCCCCTCCCCTGCTGTGCAAACCACCACACCCTTGCGATATTCTCCTTGAGATATCGCAAGCATATCGCAAGGAAAAATATCGCTAAGTGTCCGTTGGCCTTTAGTTTGATATGGTGACCATCAGCTCTATACTGTCCAGCTTCTGACAGGAATTAAGTTTCAAAGGGTACAGCTATCAACTCCCTATACAGTGCAGCCATCGATGAAAGGCAAAAGGAATCAGTGAATGTGTATCAAAAAGCTCGATTGTTTCTCATGATAAGCAATCTAAGTAGAGGAAAGTCGGGTCCATTATCTACTCAATAGATAACTCATTTGTGTTTACTACTGGTCTTAAAGTCTGAACTTTCTGATCTTGCATTCAGAGACCGTCCTTTAGTCTATAATCCAACAATCAGAGGGCTAGTTGTGTCAACATTTTTTCTATGTAGGTGAGGGATGTGACATTTTCACAGCAAAAAATCCTGATAAGGCAAATAAAAGGTATTGCAAGGTATTGTGTATTGTAAGACACCACGGTATCGATACTAATAAAGAGATTAATTTAATGATCAGAAAATGGCAATGTGATGATAACAAAGAGGGGGAAAGCAATAAAAAAAGCCAAAAAATAATTCAAGGAAATTTGAGATAAATGATTGAAAGGTCCGTCAAAACGGTTTAATTCGAATTTACATATCCCTTGATGAAACTGTTGAATATAGGAAATAAACCTGCTACAAAGAGGAAATTCTGTCTACTTTTATGTCACATATATCAATCAATGATCATGTATTAATCATCTGTGGTTCAGCACCATGAATCACCTTGACTGGTCACCGAGGGAGATGAAGGTCGCCTCGTTTAGCACCTCGTGGACGGACAATGTAGGTGTGATAAGATGATACCTCCCCATTCAGCATACAGCCACCACGCTCATATTTTGTCTCTATAATCATGTAAGAGATCCCCAACTTATCAGCTTCTATTATCGGCTAGATTCCATATCAGGGTCCAGCGTTAAGACCTGATTAAAGGGACCTGGGTAAAAACCAGTAGCGCGATTCCCACTTACATCACGGAGGCGGTATCTGATTAATCCTCAGATACAAGACGAGGATATCACTGCTCAGCTCCTGACCAGTCTCACTCACTAAGAGTTGTGCTTGTTCTACAGTCCAATATTTATTTCTCGCAAACATGCAGCCACTTGCCACGTCTAAGATAGGTTTGAAGTCTCTTCAATGTTATTTTTCTCACTGTATCATATTGGATGCTGATGTTATCCTCTTTTGGAGCCTTAAATTCTAGCCTTTATTCCTCCTTCAAATTTGTATGTGAGGGGATGAGACATTTGCTCACCTGATTCACCTGATTCAAGACCTTTTTTTCTTTCTTTTTTGTTGTTGTTGTTGTTGTTTGGTGTCTGCCTCGATGGATACTGTTCTCCTGTACTTTATTTGTATACCTATATGACTTTGCTACTCTACCAGGACCTCAATGTGTTTGTAAATTTCCAGCCTGGAGCAACTAATTAAATAAAAAAGCTAAACAAAAAACAAAAAACCCAGGACCATCATAAGCCCGTGTCCAGTGGGTCGCTACGATCCCTAGTAAGGCCTGGCGTCCACCTACTACGATAGAAATTTAGACCTCCCGATATGGCACCGATACAAAATGTCAAAATCGGTGCCATATCGGGAAGGTGTAAAATCGTAGACATATGTCTAGACATGCCAATCCACCACAAATTGTATAGGGCTTTTATCAGTGTCTAATCGCACAAACGTGGTCAACTGCCCCGATATTAAGTAACCTTCCAACGCGATTTTGATTTTTTATCGGGAGGTGCATCATAGACCATATCGGAGCCATATCGTAGTAGGTGGACACCGGGCCTAAGCCCGTTTACAGTGGGTCGCTACGATCCCTAGTAAGGCCCGGCGCCCACCTACTACGACAGAAATTTAGACCTACCGATATGGCTCCGATACAAAAAGTCAATATCGGAGACATATCGGGAAGGTGAAAAATCGTAGACATATGTCTAGACATGCCAATCCACTACGCATTGTATGGGGTTTTTATTGGTGTCTAATCGCAGAAACGTGGTCAACTCACCCGATATTAGGTGACCTACCGACGCGATTTTCATTGTTTATCGGGAGGTACATCGTAGACCATTTCGGAGCCATATCGTAGTAGGTGGATGCCTGGCCTTAGTGTATTACCGTTTGTTAAAAAAATACGTATAGTTTTTTTTTTTTTTATTAGAGTACTGTAAGGGGGTACAATAGTAAGCCTCTGCGTAGCAGATTTTCAGGCCACTTTTCTCGTGACAACAAAATTTTCAAAGTGCTGGAACTAACCTCCGTCTATAGTGTATATACATGGTGATTATGATGTGATGGGTATGGGTTATGAGAAACGATGAGGATCCGAGCTTCCGATTAAGACCAGAGTTTGATTAAGATATCCAAACATTAGGTTTCAATCCCCGCTTCAGTCATAGGAGTCGTAGTATTTTAGTCTCAGATGTTTTTTGAGGGCTGTTAGACTACCTTCCTGGATTTCAAAGGGTAATTCATTCCAGTCAGTCATGTTAGTGTATAACGGACTTCTTCTATAGAAAGATGTTTTTGGCCTTTTTAATTTTATGACTCTTTTCTGCTGAGCTCGGGTTCTGGGATCCCCACCAATTTCAATACCGGAGGCAACCTTTCTTAGGTACAATGTTTTCAGATATCTTCTTCGGTTTACCAGGAGTTGAACTTTACATAACTGATGTAGTTCTATCGTTGACAATTCTCCCATGAGGGTTTTAGTACAAAATCGTAGTTAATGCTCCATATCTAGATGTACCTTGGCATAATTGGCGTTTCCTTCATACCTACAGTGGATGAACTTTCATAGGAAAGAACAGTTTAATGAAATAAAAAAAGATGGCCGATAATTCCGAGTATGCGGATATAGCACATTTTTTGTAAGAGTAAATGCAATAGATAAAAACTTAAAATCCTAGTAAATCATGCTATGAGGGTAGTGATGGGTGTAAAGATTGCGAAATACGATGATTTTGCCGCATATCTTATGAAAATGATAGGAGAAACAGAATTATGAAGGAGAGCTTTCATCTGAGATCGATATAGAATTCTAGTGATATTGCGAATTTGCCTTGAGGTCGCTGGTACACTCAACGATAGGTTCTGGGACAACTTCCAATGGTTGCCTACCACCTCCTAGTTGTGGGATGCCTCATCTCAGACTCAGTATGATTATATTGAATCTAAACCATCAGGTTTAGTGATCTACATGGTCATTACTCCAAAGACAACGAATATCCACAATAACTTCATATAGATCCAGTTTTGTCTGTTCTTGGGATGTCTAAGGCACTGCACTGGTATCCAATTAGAAATTACTAGGATGGCAAGCACTATAAACCTTTACCTCTTATCCAATTAGAATTGATCATGATGAAAACAAATTGGCATTTGTCAGGTTTCAATATCTGTGTTATTTACAGGCCGAGATCCTTTTATTAAAATTGAATCTTGCTTCCTAATCTAGAAACGGTTGCCTCCGATGAGCATCGGAGGCTAAAGATTTCCAAATCATAATGGGCAGAAGTTTCTCAGATGGTTCCACCTTACCTGTCTGAGTCTTATAATGTCTTAGTAAGGACCAGCCTATGAAAGTCATATCTGAATGTTAACCCACCAGATCGATGTTGAAACTGAATGGGATCCGCTAAAAGCCGTTCTTCTTACTGTAAATGATTTAAGGATCTATACTAAATGTATCTACCATGCCTGCGAAGTTTCGTATTAGTAGAGCATGCTCGCACAGGTTATAGTGGTCATATAGACTTTCAGCTCGCTGCAAAAGATTCTTAGAATCTTAGAGGCGTGCCCAGCGGACCATTACCATTAATAGAGACCAACATACCTCATTGACCCAATGGTGCGTGATATATGGATCCGGCAGTTCCAGAAAGGGCAAGTTGACTGGGTGCAAGTGGGTTTCAGAAACCCAAACCTTTTCATTGTTAATTGTTCATAATTCCGCGCTCATTCATCAATGATTCATGAACATGCCATTTGCTCCTAGTTAAAGAATACGTTGTGAGTTAATCCGACTCCGCTGAGTAAGTTAGGGAGCTAGCCCCACTTCTGCTTGAAAGGAAAATAACTCTTGATAACAAGTTCCAGGTGTGATGGGGGCAGTGTTTGGTTATCTCAATGAGTGTATTTACTCTAAAAAAAGGTCCAGACAATTGTAGAAATGTATCAAAAGTATTGCAGACGTGCTGTCGATTAAATCTTCTTCTTTTACCACTTGAGACAACGAGAATACCATTACATATGTGTTTTCACTCCGAGATAGTCAGACGGGAGGGAGTTCGACTTGTTAACACCAGCTTCAAGCTCTTGACAAAAGCAAGACTGATAGTACTTCATCTCGACAGTACACTGATAAGATTAAAATCAGAAGGAATGATCCTTCCTTATCATGGATTGCTCTTAAGAAGAGGACTTGAACAACCAAATAATATCTACAGAGATACAGCTCTCTCCTAAAACGTCCTGACATTTGGATTTGTCCCACGTTTTGTAACTTTAGTTGCCTTAGGGTCACCGCCCAAAAGGACTAAACACATCATGTACATTAACTATTGCCAAATACATGTATGTAGTTCAACCAAATTCCCAATCCTATTTAAATATTATTGAACTCTATGGAATCTGTTGCCAGCTATGGTGAGGCTAACCCTCTCTTTTGTGGAATTCAAAAAGATCACGAAAACTATTCTACAAGACTCAATTCCATCCTAAGTACACATAAGTGATGTAAAAATCTGTTTACATATAGGCTGAAATGTCATACCGACTCATATACTATGTTATAGTATAGGATATACATATAGTTGATATGTATCAGAGTGAGGTTGCTTAGTAAGATCTATATGTTTCTCTAGGAGGCCATACGAAAACCAGTTAAGCGTAAGCACTGCTGATATGACCTCCTAAAACCCGACTTATATTGCTTCTGAGACCTGTATGGCTATATGTAAATTGGTTATCAATGTCACTAACAAAGAAGCTCAAAAAAAGTTGTTGAACAAAAAAAAGAAAAAAAAAGAGACGAGCGTTTATATTACTACCTGGTTGTTTGAGGATATCACGAAGATGCAATACTATGTGTTGTGACCTGCTTTCTCCTGCCTTTTTAGAGCATGCTTGCATGCCCTATATACATCGCCTAGAGGTTAGAGTGGCCACATATAGACTTCCAGCGTGCTGCATAAAATCTGTTCCTTTATTATCTGGATGCAATTTAGTGTGATATTGAGAATAGAGTAAGGATCCAGTGTCTCAGGGTCTTAGAGGCCTGCCCGGCTGACCATAACCAATCACTCAAGACCAAAATACCTCAATACCCAATGATGCTTGATGTGTTTGTATCCTACTGGATGGAAGTGGGTTACAGAAATCTATTCATAGAGTATATGTAACCCAACCCTTGTAATTGTTATTCCTTTATGATTGCATGCTCATTCATCAATGATGAACATTCCATTTGCTCCTTATTTGTTGATTGTGTAGTAGTGCATATTTGTTGAGTGGTCTTTCCCCCCCCCCCCCTCCTAAACCGATACGACAGGCCCCGACACACCCCGACACAAGTGTTACGACAAGGCCATGACAGAGAAATTCGTAACTAGTGGGTGTGGGGCCTTAACGACACGGGAAAGGATGATTCCATTAAGACATGGCTGTCACCATGATGTTACGTGTCACACGGAGTATGTAAGTACAAGAGTAAGGGCCTAGATGATATTTCATTTTGGGGCCTTAAAACAGTTTTGTTGTGTGATTCTACCAGTCTGTATATTTTCATTCAAGCAGAGAACGAGGGGGAACATTTTCAGTGATTCTGTGCAATCAATATTAGGGGACCTTCCGACGCGATTTTATATTTTTTATATGGAGGTGCATCGTAGACCATATCGGAGCCATATCATAGTAGGTGGACGCCGGGCCTTATAGTACAACATTGATATTGATTTGAGGAAAGGGGTTGAATTCAAGAATAAGATAATGGAAATAATAATGAGATTATTGTAACTATGTGACTTCCATAGCTGTTGGAATGAATGTGTACTGTTTATATATGTTATATGTATTTTATGTTTAGTTGTTAAGGACTACTTCATGGAAGAACACCTAAATTGTTGGCGAATGGAACCATGTCAATAAACGTTTACCAAAAAAATTTATATGTTTCTGCTGTAAATATTTATACTCATCGCAGAGAAAGGTTCATGTGTCACAAAAATATATAAATCAAGTGTTGGCCTACTTTATTCTGGAGATATAAGAAGTCGGTTGGACTCAGTCTCTTTTAGATTTTTTCAACTTTGATATCGCTTGATAGCACCTGCATGCAATCACTGCAGAACAGTAGGTATCCAAAATATTTCGTTACTAAGGAAATACACACAAAATGTACTGCGTTATAATGCTTGTATTTCAAAATAAATTTGTTAATTCCAACTAAGGAGTTTAAATATGGCATTACATTGGTTTGATTCTAAGCCCTCACAACTGACCTGGTGAAATGCACTTATCTATGTATCTTTTGACTCAATAAAGAAATTTAAGAGAATTCCTTGAACATATAGAAACATTCTTTCTTTTACTCACATTTGCATACTAATGCACTTGCAACTATAAGAATGGTCTGAGGCCGCTGGTCAGAAACACAGAGATCTTTAAGATCTTCAAATCATTAACGAAAACAAACATGAAAAAACAAGAGTTGGATGTTTTGACTTTAACACGTGATAATTACCATATCATATTTTGTTATTTTTAAAGTTAAGAATATAATTCTAATAAAGTTCTATGAACACTAGTTGGAGTGAATCAATAATCTAAGAGTGAGGAGTAACGACTGCATCAACTGCCTTAATTTGTTTATATCAAATTAACATAAACTGTCACGGCTAGGCTGTAAAACCAGCCTTAAGAATAGACTGAAGCCTTTTGACAATTCATTGAGCTTTTCACCTCAATAAACTTTGCACACACACCCCACCCCGCCAAAAATAAATACAAGTAATGATGCACGAAGCAGCAGATCTAGGATTTGCGAAATGGTTCGGGAATCACCCTGGAATGAGATCCTGTTCCAGGTAAACCGCTCTCCTCTGCATAACCTTTGACTGGTACTTAGTGTACCTGGCTGTGGAATTTCATCTTCGAATGTCATTTCCTGTTTTACTATTCATGCTAACAAAATCACGCCGGCAAAAAAAAAGGGGGAAAAAAACGTGAAAACCTCGGCAGTGGTGATCATTCAAAAAGGAAGGCAAGGCCTTCTTATTTTATTACATATCTATATTTTATAATATAGCTAAAAGAGGAAGAAAAATAGACTTTCTATCATATAATATTGCATTTAACAGAGGATGGTCATATAGTTAGCGTTATAAATGGATAAAATATCACATAATTAGGATGTCATCATGAGGTATGTTACCGTTGATTATTTTTAAAATTGCACTCGGGTTTGGTTTTCGTGTAAACCGCTGTGATTCCCCACAGTGTTACTTGCAAGAAATGATATTAAAAGTTCATATAAATCTAAGATTATCGATAGAAAAAAACATGGAAAAAGGAAGGTATATGTCACTGATGTCGTTGTCGTATAAATCTCCACAAAACTTTTTAAAAGAACCTCCAGTTATGATTGATCATAACTCAAGGTTCCTCTGAGAATAGCCTCCTTACAGTGATATTTGAATGAACATGATCTTTGGATGTATTTCCTATAAATGTCAAGGTGTTGTCTCCAGTATGTATTAGAAGGGATTCATTTTGAGATCAACGCTGGTCAAATACTAGCTGGTTATTTTATCTATGTATGTAAATTTTGTTATTACTATATGATGTTATTACTTGGATGACTACTGTAGTCATATAATTGTACCAAAGATTTTGTGGAAATTGTTCCCGTATACAAACCAGTCTCTTATGACAGATCCGGATCAGTAAATAAAGAATATTAAAAATAATATAAAAATAAATACAAAAAGAATATCCACAACGATGGATTACGCACATGGAGCTACACAGCTGGGTTATTCAATTGTACCAAGCTGATAGTTTTCACACACACTAATATGTAGTTTCTATATAATTCGGATGAATTAAAAAAAAGCGAAGCTCGTTATAAAAAAAAAAAAAAAAATGCGTATTAATGAGAAATGGTGTTCTCACTTCTGCAAAGATTTTGTGGAAACTCTTCACGTTCACAAACCGTCCGGAATCAAATCGGGATCAGTATAAATATAATATAAATAAAATACATATGACAAGCTGAACCGTGTTCACACACACTAATATACAGTTTCTACTTGGGATAAATTAAAAAAAAGAAGTGCGAAACTCGTAATAAAAAAGAAAAAAAACTCAACAAACTTGTCAGTGAGAAGTGGTGTTTTTCTTACCTCAGTGGCGGGCTGGGCGAGCAGGGTCCTCGTCTTGTGGGCGTGCTCGGCGGGGTCGGCGGGGGCGTCCACGCTCACCACGGGCCCGCCGAGGAGCGCCCGGCCGACCGTGCTCAAAGACACGCCGACGAGCAGGAGCGCGACCACGCAGACCCCCCTGTAGACTCCGCTACCCGCCATCCTGCACCACCAGCCACAGGAGTGTACAAAAAATACACCAACAACAGGCCCGAGTCTTGGATCTTCTTTGTGGGTCTGCCAAAACACACACACAAATTATGTTTGTTGTTGTTGTTGTTGTGTATTGGAGAGGCACACAGGTGTACACGGCCGTCCGCACCTTGTTGAGAACTAAGGATTGTTCCTGGAGGATTGTAGCAGGATCCCCAAATCTCAGGTGAACAGCGTGATCCCGGGTCTCCGCACGGTGCCTGCTGCTGTGCCGTCCCTCCGTCCGCCACTCGATCTCGTCAAGGGAAAGTGAAGCTGAGCACTCAGCCCTTTGACGACATCTCCAGTGCAGCTTTGGACTCTGGTGGATTATCTGGGTCATAATGGTAGCGCATAGGTGACTCAAGACAGCTTATCTTTGCTATCTGCTAGTCCTGATATCCGTCGCTCAAGCCACCATTAGACACCGCCTCAAAGAACCACCCCCAGTCATCACCCCCCCCCCCCCCGTTCCGGATTCGGTCGCCCACATAAATACTGGAGAAATCGACCCATGACGAACTCGACCCGTAACGACTTCGACCCGTAACGAACTCGACCCGTTTTAAGAAATCGACCCGTAACGAACTCGACCCGTTTTAAGAAATCGTACCGTTTTAAGAACTCGACCCATAAAAACTCGACCCATTAAAAACTCGACTCATAACGAACTCGAGCCGTAAAAAGCTTGACCCAAAACGAACTCGACCCATTTTAAGGACTCGAAACAAACTCAGCCCGTTTTAAATCTTCCCTACACAGGTAACTCATTACAACTGTGGATGAATACTATATTTAGTAGTAAGTATGTTATCTTGGCTTCAAATCCTAACCCTATCCCTAACCCTAACCCTAACCATAACCCTATCCCTAATCTTAACCCTACACTTAAACATAACTGAACTTGTTTTCTATATATGTTGGTTTGTCTAAAACGTAACTAGTCAGATCTTAACTTCTATATGAAAATGTTTTATTCATAAGTATCTGAGTTCTCGAATTGATTTCTCCAAAATGGGTCGAGTTCTCCTGACAACTACGGGTCGAGTTCTCTAGTAACCGCCCACATACCCAGTCGTGTTAATCATGCTTGTATACTTATATTGTTATTTGCGTGTTTGCAAACACTCCATGACTGCGCTTCATGGGCGTGAGATTCGATGGTTGATGTTGAGCGAGGCGACTCACCTTGTGAGGGCTATCAGTAGGTTTTGCCATGGTGTTATCTGGCTAATACCCGGACAGAATGCATAATCTCTCGGTGGAGGCATACGTGAAGATATGATATATAATGCTCTCCTAAACAAACGAGCGGCCACTCACCAGGCGTGGATCTCTGTTCAGCGAGAGGCGTCTCCTTTCACTGATTACTGTATTATATTAAGGCCCCAAACATAAGAATTAGACAAATCTACACACCATGGACCTGTTTTACTAGTTTCGTGACAAAAGTGTTAGACAGATAGGAAAAGCGGCACAAACAGGGAAAGCAAGAACTGACAAAACGAAGTCTAATGTCTAGTTCTTTTGAAACCGGACAAACCATCTAGACATGTCACGAAACTAGTGAAACAGGTCCCATGTGGGTAACCCCTCCAACTGAATTGACAAAATGTCCTCATCTGACAACCAACATGAATAGTGAAGTTCTTTTGAATTGTTCTTATGATAAGGATATTGATGTGTATAGACAATACCTTGTCGTGGATTAATTTTTGTTAAAGATGTTTCTAAAACTATGAGTGGAAAATTCATCAAATTTATAAAATTGTGAAGTTGTGTAAAATTTGAGGCGGTAAGGGCAGTCGATACAGGAAGTATATTACCTCATTTTAGATATTGTTCATTTTTTATTGACAGTCTTCGGAAAAGTAACCGCAACCTCCTTGATGAATTAAATGTGAAAATGTTCTCTGTTCCAAATATACTGTAAGTTTGTAATGCTGAATCTTTGGCTGAGAGAAGAAAGGCACAGTTAGCACTTCTTATGTATGAGAATCGGTATAACACAGAGTGGATTGACTTTCCTATATGGCCGACTAGATTAAGGAATAAAAATATATTCTACTTTAAAAAACAGGATGTGATAGTGTGTTGAATTGTCTATGTTATTGTGGTGCAAAGATCTGGAATGATCTGTCCAGAAAGTGTGTTAGGCCCGGCGGCCACCTACTACGATAGAATCGTAGACCTGCCTATATGGCACCGATACAAAATGTCAAAATCGGTGCCATATCGGGAAGGTGCAAAATCGTAGAGATATATTATGTCTAGACATGCCAATCCGCCACGCATTGTATGGGTTTTTTATCGGTGCCTAATCGCAGAAACGTGGTCAACTGCCCCGATATTAGGTGACCTTCCGACGTGATTTTGATTTTTTATCGGGAGGTGCATCGTAGACCATATCGGAGCCGTATCGTAGTAGGTAGACGCCGGGCCTAAGTCAGCAACAGTGAGGCCATCTGCCGGGGAGACTGGTTTCATCCTATTCTCAGTGTCTAATCACGCCAACTGCAATTAAGCACCAGTGTAGCTTTGGAAAAAATCTGCACACAAAAAGCATACAATAAATTGCCACTACAAGGCAGGTATTCAGGCCATTGCATATCGGACATCGGCATCAAGTTCGTGTCAGAAACAAGTCTTGATCTTTTATAAGAGTTGCTATATGTATTGTCCTGTCTATGTCTTTATTATCCATCGTATACAAAACTCCCATTGAAAATGTATGGGGACTCAGTAAACCACGACCCATTATATAAAACCGGTCAGATACCATAACTGTGGTATACGGAATCTAACCTGTGGTATACGGCCTCAAAACCATGGTATACGGGAAAAATAGTCCCTTTTGCTATAGAGCAAAGAAATAGTTCCTATTGTTATAACCATCAATATGGCAATTACTGGGTTTAATTTATTCAAAAAGATGGATAATAAATACAACAAACGATGGTTTTGCGGACAGGCAGCTCTGTAAACCACTCGCGGTTGACCTCGTAATACACTCGCTAGCGCTCGTGTATTACTATTCGTCAACCTCTCGTGGTTTACGGCCGCCTGTCCACAAAACCATCGATTATTGTCTATGTCTTTATGTCTATTACAACTTTGTAACGACAACATGTAAAAACGCCCAATATGGTGAATGAACGTCATGTACTTGAATAATAATAATAATAATAATAATATAAAAATGGTGATCTCACCACCTCTCCATAGGCTTAACGTTAGGAACCCATACTCCATGGCCGTGAAGGTAGTATATCCAATACTCAATGGCTAATCGGGTGAGTTATTCTATTTATCGATATTCTTCCTGATCATTATACGGGGTGAGATAAAATCAGAAACTCACCCGATGAAAATAACTTGGTCCGCATTCCATCAAAATTGACCGCATAGTAATTCACGAAGCAATGCGATGCTCTCGATTACCCACCGCCATTTCAACATGCTGAAATGTCATAAGGCCCGTTTCCATTTGCCGATTTCTCGTCACCGATCTGCAGTCAGGAACCACCGACGGACTTTTGGCACTGTGTACCCAATATCGGTCAATGGAAACAACCAAGGTCGTGAAATACCCCAAGACTTTTTCTGCTTAGATTATGCAATGTGGCACCACCCACCACTGAGTGAAAGCTAGGTCACTGAGTGAAATCTACTACCCTCAGCGGTTCTTCTATACTGATGCAGTCAGTGGCACCACCGACAGACTCAAAAAGTCTAAGCAATTTTCGTCGGCCAATGGAAATGGGCCTATCGAGACCCTATGATACAGGTTTTTCATCGGGAAGAAATCATAGACCCTCATTTTGAATCGGAGCCTAATCGCAGAGACGTGTTCAGAGAGAGGTCATCTTCCGACGCGATTTTGATTTTTTATCGGGAGGTACATCGTAGGGAAGATCGTAGTGTATCGGGAGCTCAGAGAATGCCGGCCCTAAGGCCCGGCGTCCACCTACTACGATATGGCACCGATATGGTCTACGATGCACCTCGCAATAAAAAATCAAAATCGCGTCGGAAGGTTACCTGATATTGGGGCAGTTGACCACGTTTCTGCGATTAGACGCCGATAAAAAACCCATACAACGCATGGTGGATTGGCTTGTCTAGACATATGTCTACGATTTTGCACCTTCCCAATATGGCACCGATTTTGACATTTTGTTTTGGCCGATGAAACGGGTGTAGATTTTTTTGAGTTACCCAGAAAGTCTGTCGGTGGTGCCACTGACTCTGCGTTAATATAGAAGGGTACTAGATTTCACTCAGTGACCAAGCTTTCACCCAGTGGTGGGTGGTGCCACATTGCATTATCTAAGCAGAAAAAGTCCTGGGTCATTTCACGAGATGGGTCGTTTCCATTGACCGATTTTGGTTCAGCAGTGCCAAAAGTCCATCGGTGGTTACTGACTGTAGATCGGTGACGGGAAATCGGCCAATGGAAATGAGCCTTAAACAGTATTATCTCAACCCTGGTATTTTCCCCCATACACTTAACATTGGGAACATGACTTCAGATCAGTGGCTGTGCCGTAAGTGCTTCCCTCTATAGAGAAGCGAGAGAGATATCTATGTACATGCATATGTATATATATGCGAGCGGACATTCGTATCTTTGAATTGTATGACTTGTATAAGAAATGTGTTGAAGATCCTCTTTGATTCATTTGAATAGATAAGCCGGCGGCCATTTTCTTTATACTGTTGTTTTTATGAATGGAGGAAGACTATTCCAATATACTGACTGCTGATTGGCTAAGATTTGTGACGTCACCCTATGGGTACTTTTTCACTATAATGATAGGGATAAAAAAAACCCTACAGATTTACAAAACCCGCCGACAGAGACATTATCCCGTTGGAAGTACATACTCCCGAAATATTTTTGTCAAAACTGTACTTGATAGATCGTCAGATACGAACTTCCCATGTTAAGTCTATGGAAATATACCAGGGGTGAGATTAAAGAGGATATGGGAGTATCACTACATCCTTAGCAAAACAAACAACAAGGCTCTAGGAACTATTGAAAACAAGAACAAAAACTGAAACCGCAACATATTGAACAGGAATAGCACAGCTTCAGTGACCTGGCAAACCAGGAAGGTGCACGTGAATGATGATGATGATGATGATCCGGGTCACAGTCTTTGACTTTTATCCTACCCCTAATAAAAAAACTCCATAGGCTTAACATTGGGTCACTGTATTCGATCTGGAGTTCAGAAAAATGAAAAATATCACTCTAGTGGGATACACTTGACAAATGACGTCATTTGTTAATGTAGAAGTAATTTTGACGGGCGGGATAGGATAAATTCTAAACCAAACAAGACTTAGTCGTGTTATTGTTCATTGCACTCCGACAAGATCGCGTATTACTGCTCTCGGCTTCGCCTCGCGCAGTAATACGCGGTCTTGCCGTCGTGCGATAAACAACAACACGACTAACTCTTGTTTGGTTTCTCCATAGTATGGTGTGCCATATTGAGTCACTGTGTCAGCGGTAAGTGCTACAAAGTATCTTCTTATTAGGGCCGCCATCGGTAACTCCAAATGTCGTCTGCCATCAGGCCCTTTTCCATTGCCTGACAAAAACGGTGTAGACTTCCTGTGTTCTCCTAATATCCTATTTACATTTTGTGACAGTAGTAGTAAAGCTACGTAGGTGGTTCCCGTCTGTATATCAGTGATGGCCAATGGAAATAGGCTGTTAGGAGAACACAAAAAATCTACACCGTTTTCGTCGGCTAATGGACAAGGGCCTATCGTGATATTGTGGTTCACTCTTTTATTACCCATCATATAGGGGACAGAGCCATTGTTAGTTCATGAAGCAGCCACTAGGTGGTCGGGGGACAAAACCTGTATTCTGGCTCTTTGTTCTTACGAAATTCATTTGCCTTTCAATGTTTTACCAAGGTTCCTTTGACTCTCTACACCGACCCCAGAGAAGGAAGATAAAATAATAAAACCCAGGACATGATGATTTTCACATGGAACACTTTATCTACATATGTGAGCAAGGCAAGAAAAGTGACATTTCCCAATTATCATTCACTTCTTTTGCACCTCCATTAGTGAAGAACAGCTGCTTTTTCACCTCCATTGGTAAAGAACACATACCCGGGGGGCGTCATGGCGGCGCACATGGATCATAGGCTATATGCTGTATACAAAGACACCAGTGAAAATGTATGGAGACTCAGTAAACCACGCCCCATTATATACCTCCTGTCAGATACCATAACTGTGGTATATGGATTAATAACTGTGGTATATGGCCTCAAAACCATGGTATACGAGGAAAATAACCCCGTTGTGCTGTAGAGCAAAGAAATAGTCCCCTTTGTTATGCCCTTTAATATGTCAATGAGCGGATTTAGTTGATTCAAAAAGATGGATAATAAATGCAACGAACGATGGTTTGTGAACAGGAAGCTCTGTAAACCACTCGAGATTGACGTCATAACGCACTCGCTAGCGCTCGTGTATAACTACGCGTCCACCACACGTGATTTACGGCCGCCTGTCCACTAAATCATTGATTATTGTCTATGTAACCCACTGTAAAGTCTAGAAACGTACTTGCGAAAGGATAGACCTTAAGAGTAAGGGAGTAAGAACACAAACACAGATGTACTAGGTGATACTATGAGTCAAGAGTTTAACTTCACTGATTTATTGACAAAATGGGTCTTCTTTCATACACATTGCAGGGGTTGACATGACAGGCTTGGCATCTGTGAGCGCTGCGCTCGCCAATAGGGAGTGACCAAATCGTTCTGGTTGAGCACACGTTGCGGTCTGCACATGCCACGAGCCTATTCACGACACTGAACACTGGGATACTGTCGTGATACATAACATTAACATAAAGATATGTAAACACATAAGGCCCGTTTCCATTGCCTGCTGAAAACGGCGTAGAATTTTTTAAGTTACCCAGAAAGTCTGTCGGTGGTGCCACTGACTGTGCGTTGGTATAGAAAAATCGGTGAGGGTAGTATATTTCACTCAATGAGGGTCTATGATTTCTTCCCGATGAAAAACCTGTATCATAGGGTCTCGATAGGCCCATTTCCATTGGCCGACGAAAATTGCTTAGACTTTTTGAGTCTGTCGGTGGTGCCACTGACTGCATCAGTATAGAAGAACCGCTGAGGGTAGTAGATTTCACTCAGTGACCTAGCTTTCACTCAGTGGTCGGTGGTGCCACATTGCTTAATCTAAACAGAAAAAGTCCTGGGTCATTTCACAAGATTGGTCGTTTCCATTGACTGATTTTGGGTCAGCAGTGCCAAAAGTCCGTCGGTGGTTCCTGACTGTAGATCGGTAACGGGAAATCGTCCAATGGAAACGGGCCTTTATGGTATCACTTTTAGTGGTACACATTTCTGCTATGAACCACTTGGGGGAGCCACTGGGCTTAACCTCTCACGGAGGTCACAAGCGAATTGTCAACTTTCGTCTTCTCCGCCTTCATTCACCTCCGAAAAAATTGTCGTATATATGATATGTCATCCATTTCTTACACCAATGATACCATACAGTAAGACATTAACCTTTATAGTCCACAGTCCTAAATCCTCTTTGGCTTTGAGTGGGGGGAAGGTACGCAGAGAGATCGCGGATAGGATACTGCAAACACCTAAAGTGGAATTCAATTGTGGTACAAGGTGCTTTTACAAGTCTCAAGGGAGAATGGGGAGTGTTCACTGTGACTATGTCAGAGACTATGTACCAGGTATGTCCTTACAAGTGAATCCAATTCGCTAGATATGCTATTGTCTTATAACCAGGATGCAATAAGCATAACTGTGGGAATTACTGGAAAATATTCTGCACTCATTCAAATGTGTCTTGATCCAAATACTCGAATAGATGAGATCTAGTTTAACTTACGATGCTCTTTACCAGAAAAAAACACATGACCAACGAAGCATGGAGAGTTAAGAAATGTGTCAATGGACAATATGGAGCCGGTCACTCAGCCATATACACAATTTATTGACTGGTCTCAGATACAATCCGTCGTACGATCAGAGCAGTTGACGCAGAGTAATATCCGAACACATGCGAGGATATTGCGCAGAGTAAACTCCGTGGAGCATAAAAACGCTTTATTTTTAACCAGTTTATTGTATTTATGATCAACCTTTTCCTGATAAGTGGTGTGCCGGTATTAGTTCATTTTAGGTATGGACTATTTTCTAGTATGCACTATTTTTCCGTATGTGCGCTTTGTCGGAAGCCAGAGCATACAACATCTGTATGCTCCGGGTATGGTGAGACACACTCCGTATGTGTTTTCTATGGACACTTCGTTTTATGTGGATAATAAAACACTGACCGTACTGATTTGAACAAAGCAGCAATCAGCAAATAGCATATATAGTCGTGAAGATGCAGTGTATTATATGTAGTTGACATTGCATGTTTTGAGTACATGGAAGAACGCCCAAATGTTTAAGACGAATGTGCTTTGTATATCTTTATTTTCCTGAATAAAAAAATGAAAAAAAGAATATTACATCTGCACATGTATATGTATAGTAGACCCCGCCTAACGGACGCCCCGCATAAGCGATCACATTACACTCCTCGCATTAACCGGCACCCCGTGTCAACGGACACTTTCGTTTGCAACGTTTCCCTCTAATGAATGTTTATTTAACCCCGTGTAAGCTGTCACCCCGCGTAAGCAGACACTTTGGCCCGGAACGGAGGGTGATCGCTTACGTCGGTGTCTACTGTGCGTGCAAAGGCGGTATGTCTTCCGAGTTTGTATTCTTACACAGCATTTATAAATAGGTTCCGATGTCTTTTTTTTAAATAGCAACATAACAGAAATATAAGACAGACATCCTGCACCGAATACACGACAAAACATGACATACTCATCTCATGACGGAAATCTGCGTTTTTCTCGGGCAGAGAAAAATATAACATGAAACAAATATTCAGAACACACCCTGCTGTGCTCTCCAAGCCGTTATTTATATACATTACCTAGCGTAGTCTCTATCCATGGAGAGTGAGACAAGAAACGGCCACGGTCACTAAACATCGAGGTCAAACCGTCATGGCTCTTGTCACGATTTCTGATCGTCTGTCAGCATCTCGATATTTTTACTTTAGTTTTGGTCTGGACTTACCCGTGTCCCGTACTACAGATCACACAGAGAAGCCCCATAGAGAAAGGGTAAGTTAATATTGATTCAATGTATTGGACGGTTTCGTCTTTATGCAGGAATATATACGGCTGCTCGTATACGGCACTTTGCCTTGTGTATCCTCATTCCGGGTATTACCGGTAAAACCACAAGGATCCTTAAAGGATTGGTTACTCATGAAACGACGCGTGCCGTGAAATCCATCTCTCAATACTCACGTTTGCATGATACAGTGTATACATACAGTTTCTGTCACTCGTATGGTACATTCAAAAACCAATGCTGAAAGTGTGAGTACATGTTTACTTATCTGCTCGATAGGATCTAATTGAATTCACTTACCGGAGATTGAAATGAGGTATTTATAACCATCCAGAGATGCAAACCAATTTGGTAAACTTTGCTGAAGTATTTATCTTGTGATTGTGTTTGCTTTTTGTAATTATATATTCATTCAGAAGTTTAGCTACTAAAGATGATATATGTATGGTAACATATCTGGCAGCCTTCCTGTTATTTGTGATACACATGTTGGTTCTCTCGCACAAGACTCTGGCAAGGAATTACATACACAATAATGACTGTTTTTGTGTACGAGTAGCCATAATCACCGTGTAGTTGACGCATAGTAATATCCAAGCTACAGAGAGGATATAACGACGTCAACTAAGAAGAGATTACAACCAATTGTACACAAAATCAGTCGTTATTGTATTCATTATCCACGAAGATGATTATTAAGAAGTTAACAAACTTATATTGTAATAAGAAGCTTATTGCAATACAAAGGTAGTTGCAGATCACTCAAGTTTACTGGTGATTTGATGTATACATGTACTTACGCCAGTTATATATTTAGCTATTTGTCCATGGTTTTAGAACAACATTTCCTGACATTGGTTTTTGATGATAAAATGAGACTATTTTGACTGATTATAAGTAACTAATATTGAATGAACATAAAAAATAACGTATTTCGCAGTAAATGATGATTTGACCTGATTATGGAAGGAACCTTCTTTCCGGAATATCTGGGTAGCGAATTCCAGGCGCTCTATAAATTTGCTATGGAGACTCCGTAATAGGTGGGTAATAAAGATTATACACCCGTCGGCTGCATTGCCAGAAGGGTGGTTATTCGTGTCACTGAAAAAGGAAAAGAGGGTTCACAGCAAACCTAATGAAACTAGACAAAGGAGTAGTTGGGTTGAGGAACCATTTAGAGTAGTCTCTGATATAAATCACTGCATTACAGTAGATAAATATGCAATTTAATGTCTTTCACTGTCAATTTTAGCAGTAGAAATATAAGTATCGCATTAAGCCTATAACAGACAGACTCGACGGACCCGTCGGACAAAGGTAGAATCGGGCACAGCCATCGGGTCGGTGTCGTATAGGCTTTATGTACATCGCTACCTCCCGCTACTTTAAAAAAAAAAAAAAAAAAAAAAAAAAAAAAAAAATATATATATATATATATATATATATATATATATATATATATATATATATATATATATATATAAAGCAGTTTATTCAAGTGAAGTTACGGAGGTACATCATCAATCTTTCCTTTTAACAATGGGCGAAAGATTCACGTTGCATACACTGGGTGAAAAGTTCAAGTTACCTCCCGCTACTTCATATTCATTTAAGAATAATTACCTTGATGACAAATAATAGAACTGTAAAGGTACGTATCTTTCCATATCTAACGAATCAATAGGATTTGCTGTAGCTAAACACTCTGAATATTGAAATATAATCCAGCAAGCTCCAGCAGGACAACTGAACTATTATTATATACCTGTGTCCGAATGTCTATTAAATACTGCCCGCTGCTAGGGGTGCAGTAATAATGTTCGTGCCCGCTGTGACTGTAACTTTATAAGTCATTAAAATGGAGTTTTTAATTTTCTTAAAATAATAAGCAAACATCCTGACTGTGGGCAAAACTTTTATAAATTGTTCTCCGCCATTTTTGTTTTTTTGTACGGCCTTCAGCCTATGGCGTCAGGCCGTACAAAAAACCCCCCCAAAATGACCACGAACAATAAAAATTTCGCCCACAGTAAGAACGTTTCCTAATAATAATACCAGCCCGCTATGACCATAACCTAGTTTTGGAAATAACATTTCTTTCTTAAAGTCACCAGCGCACTAATCCAGTCAATTGCGCTAGAAAGGGATTGGGTGGTACGAGACAGTCTACTTCCATTAATTAAATGGTCTCTATTTGACTATTACCACAATGCCATCTCCAATGAAGATTGTAAGTGCACGATAACCCAATGAAAAGGAAGGCTCCTTAAAGAATGCATGGTCAAGTGAACTGTCAGTCATAGAGGGACATACGTAAATCACTGGTTTCTATCGGCGGTCCCCTCAGAGTAACCTACATATATATACACAGACCGATATTTCAGGTCATGCCCGGGGATTCAACACTCTTGAGGTCACATCTATGAGGAAGATATTTTCTTCAAAGATACTTCATCAAGGTCCTTCTTCTATCGGTACATATATTATGTGTTTTTATGATAGACTAGGAAGCTTTATATAATGATAATGAATGTATACACAATTTTACCATGATTTTGATCTGAGTGGCGTAATTACGATGTAGTAATATCCGAGCGACAGGGAGGAGTATTGCGTAGTGTCAACTCAAAGGAGAATACGAGAATAATCCAAGTGTGTAGGTGTTTAAACCCACACTCCATCCTGGTTCTTTGATATTGACGGTGGTTTCTGTAATATTGTCCTGTACAAACCACAAACGGTTTCGTTATCAAATTCCTGTACTTATATAGAACGTCCTGACCATGCTGTACAAGTACGAGATGGTAATTTACGGTTTGTACGGAACGAGGCATTTATGCCGAGTTCCGTACAAACCGTAAATAATCATCTCGTTCTGTGACTTGTACAAGCATGGTTGGATGTATATTTACTATATACCCAAAATATAAAAAGTTATTAATTTAATTTTTAACAACCGATATGTTAATAAACGTGTTTGGCAAGGTGGTCCGTTTTTTAGTGTACGGACCAGTGGTCCGTACAGTATTTTTACGTTACATGTCAAAACAGCACGTATTTACAGTAAATACGGCATGGGTATATTTATAGTAAATCACCGGACAAAATGAAACAACTCTGATCTATACAAAACCGAGCCTTAAGAATAGTCTATAAACCACCAGCTGATTTGAGCACTATCGAACTTCACAAGCAAGCCATATTGCTATTATTGGAAGCGCCACACAAATGCCATCTAATAAACTATAATCTGAAATGCAACAAAAAGTATATCGCTGATACACACAGTCAGATAGAGCATCTGATGGAGTCTTGGTTAAAATAAATAGGCAGAAAATTGAAAAATATATAACTAATATTGTCTATCCGGGGGCTGGCACCCCTCTCATAAGATCTCATACTCTCTAAGTGGTATTCTGTATTCCAGTCCAAATAAAGCACTTAGGGCGACAAGTACACAGTATTCCCGTTAGGTGTCATCATTGAGATTATAGGAATTTTTGGGTTGCATTGATGTACGTGTTTACCATGGGGGGGATTCTCAAGGCCCTAAGCCTTGTTCTTTAAGAACTATTCTCCCATGGAGCGTAGTGAGAACCATGTACAGAATACTTCTTAGAGAGTGTGAGATCTCATGCGAGGGGTGCGGGTTGGTGCCTGGAATTCCCTCATCCCTGATCTAAGAAAAGTTGAAACGTAAGATCAGTTTAAGAAGAAAGTTAAAGAACTTGCACTGAAAGATCTGGGTGACTTGTAACTGTTACATTGGAGTATTTTATGGTTCGAAAAGGCTGTGTCATATATAAACCCTTCAACAGTCTGTTAATATCCTTAAGGTCTCTCAAGGTGAGTCTCGTCACTCTAACAAAACCTCAATAAAAGGGCTGTTCAAACCTATATTTCGACAACTCATGACCTTTTTTAAGAATCAAAGGCATTTGAACAAGATGTAAAGGGTCCATGTGTTTCTCGAAAAAAGAGATAATCTAATTCTTCGAAGCTGGGTAATAGTGTTTCACTTGGCCGAGGTGTTGACTATGTCTTCGAGGTCGTTCGAGGTAAACCTAGTCCACGGACCTCCTTACACGGTCATCCAAGTCCGTGCCTAGTCCTTTCTGACTTCCTCGTTTCTTCCTTTGTTACCGTTATATGGATCGCCTTGTCCTCCTTTCACCATCTCTTTCAGAATTAGGAACCATGACACTTCAGGCATAAAATACATGTTCCTTTCCGGCGATCCAAGGAGGGAGGGGAGGAGGGAGGGTGGTAGTGATGGAGGGTGGGAGGGAGGGAGGGTGGTAGTGATGGAGGGCGGGAGGGAGGGAGGGTGGTAGTGATGGAGGGTGGGTGGGAGGGAGGGAGGGAGGGAGGGAGGGTGGTAGTGATGGAGGGCGGGAGGGAGGGAGGGTGGTAGTGATGGAGGGTGGGTGGGAGGGAGGGAGGGAGGGAGGGAGGGTGGTAGTGATGGAGGGTGGGAGGGTGGGAGGGAGGGAGGGTGGTAGTGATGGAGGGTGGGAGGGAGGGAGGGATGGTGGTAGAGATGGAGGGTGGGAGGGTGGGAGGGAGGGAGGGAGGGAGGGTGGTAGTGATGGAGGGAGGGTGGTAGAGATGGAAGGAGGGAGGGTGGGAGGGAGGGAGGGTGGGAGGGATGGCGGTAGGGAGGGAGGGAGGGTGGTAGGGAGGGAGGGTGGGAGGGAGGGTGAGTGGTAGGGAGAGGGAGGGAGGGAGGGTGGGAGGGAGGAGGGAGGGTGAGAGGGAAGGAGGGAGGGAGGGAGGGATGGCGGTAGGGAGGTCGGGAGGGTGGTAGGGTAGGGAGGGAGGGAGGGTGGGTGGGTGGGTGGTCGGAAGGTCGGGAGGGTGGTAGGGTAGGGAGGGAGGGTGGGTGGGTGGTCGGAAGGTCGGGAGGTCTGGGGGAGGTCGGGAGATCAGGAGGTCTGGGGGAGGTCGAAGGGCGAGAGGTTGGGAGGTCTGGAGGGAATTTTTTTCCTATTCCCACAGAGGGCCAACTTTTTCAGTATTCCTTTCGCACGAGACTTCATCTTTGCATGTGTATGTGTTTTGAGGGGAGGGGGGGGGGGGGGGGTCCGTGAGAACCTTTGGTTGTGTATTTCCCCTGGACTGTCCTGTGGAAGTCCTAGAAGGCACTAGTGTAAATCTAATGTGAGTCTTGTGTGAGATTTTAATATATACTTTTCCCTTTCTCCCTGCTTCAGCGCTGTTCCATCAAGGATGACTGTTCATCTGCTACTTGTTATTGTATCCATATTATTCTATCAGAAAAACTAAAATGTATTTTTTTCCCCAGAGATGCAATAAACTATACATAAAAGACACCCCCAAACGGTCGTGTATTACTATGCACCAACCTATCGTGGATTACGACCGCCTGTTCACAAAACCATCGATTATTGTCTATCAATCAGCTATGAACGATTTCTACTGCATTTCAGATTCCGCTCGTCTAACCACCGGAACCAGAGACAGATTAGCAAACAGGAATCCCAAACTTGGTTATGATGAAGGTTGCACAAGACCCGGAGCATTATCAAAACATCGGTCCTTCTGGGGCTGTAGACCCAGACGACTTCAGTGTGACCATTGTCGACAATTGCCTCTACGACGAATGTGTCGACATCAGAAAGGATGATGCTGTGCCTGCTTATGATAACATGAACAATGACCAGTTGAATTACTCGCATCAAAAAGCCAGATCCACACGGGAGAGTCCAGAAAAGAGCTGTGTGTATTCCGAAGCATCTTCTATAGAAACTTCTATGACTGTTTTGGACAAAGGCAAAGCGGAAGATGGTTGGGCGAGCAAGACTAGGAGTTGTTTTTGGAAAGGCCGATTCCTCCTGGCTTCCAACATAGTCATCATCATCGTGGCAATTGTAATCATTCTCTGTCTGGTATTCATTAAATGTAAGTCTCTATTAACCCTTTTTATTGCACCTCATAGCTTGATAGGATCTTTTTCAAATTACAGTTGAGGGTTAAAAAAGTTCAACACGACCTCTGATAGGTCAATTAAACCCATTGTTTTGTTTTAGGAAGTTTATCACAATGTAATTCTATATTGCATCAAGTATTTCTGAATATTGACAGGATGTTATTGGTAAAGCCCGGCATCCACTGAGCTCCCGATACCCTAGAACAGACCCTACTATACCTGCATCGTGTATCAGCTGCGGATTAAAGCTGACCTTCCAATGCGATATCGGTTTTGTGTCTGGAGATGCAGCATAGGGACTATCATAGTGTATCGGGAGCTCAGTGGACGCCAGGCCTAATTGTGAAAGCTGCTTTGGCCAGCTGCATTGTTCTGCACCTTGAGATACCGACCTTTGATCATCCAAGCAGTGTCATCGTGAAGTCCTGACGCCACTGTACGATTCTTGTTCCTTTCCTTGCGAAAAATGAACCCTCCATCCCGAATCGCCCAGTGTGCGATTTCTGGTCCTGAGATTCCGCTACCGCCCCCGCAAAGGGCACAATTTGTCGGTGACAAATTATACCATGGAGAAGTCCGGAATTACATGCCATAAAATGCAAAAATGTCTGTCTCTTTTTCAACGGATTCTGTTCCGAGACCCCTGTACCCCCATGGCGAGGGGTCGTCGGCTGCCTGTCCCCAAATCGCAGGTTAGCGCTGAATGGAATGTACAAAAACGCATGCGATTTCTGCACCAATCCCTACGGCACACACCCCACTGTGGGCACCCCTCTCATAAGATCTCACACTCTCTAAGTACGTGATCCACCAAATCGACGCTCAGATATGGCCAGAGGTGGCCGGCCGGCTGGTTTTTACAGGGCCGGCCAGCCAGAGGCGATGACCGCACGGTTGCGGGCGACAGTTTTCAATGGGCTGGTCCGGCCGATTCCGGTCGATTCTGTCCGATTTGCTGATCCACCAGGCAGATTGTCCCAGCCGATTTGAGCCAATGAGCAATTTGGGCGGCTGACGTCCACAATTCCTCCATATGGTCATCGTTCGGCCCTAACTCACTCTTGGTGGATCACATGCTTAAAATAATGGTATTCTGTACTCTCACTATGCTCTATGGAAGAATAATTCTTAAACAACTAGGCTTAGAGCCTTGAGAATCCACTGGCCTGCCTCCCGTGCTAAAGACGTACATCAATGCAACCCAAAGATTCCTATAATCTCAATAATGCCACCTAGTGGGAATACTGTGTGCCAGTGGATTCTCAAGGCTCTAAGCCTAGTTCGTCTTCTCCCAGAGAGTGTAGTGAGAACCTTGTACAGAATACCACTTAGAGAGTGTGAGATCTTATGAGAGGGGTGCACCGGAGGCTGACAGCCCTTGGGATGAACTGCCATTCCCTGCGATTCAGAGGAGGCCAAATATTGCAGGGAGATATATCGCCCCGTGGGTTACGGCCTTTAGTATATGTGTGAACGCGAGTGGTAAGAAAATGTGGGGCATGTAATTATGCCTAATCTGCACATGTGATATCTTTATCGCCGAATATACCGAGTAGACTGGAACTGAAAACAAAAAGCAAATATCATGATTAGAACAAAGATCATTGCAAATTTAAGAAACTTTGTGAAGCAATTTGCCCTAATGTATATATATTTCATTTGCAACTTTTTAGATGTACTTTTTCAGGGGAGGGAGCAACACCTAAGGAGACGCCAGTGACTGGAAATATAGTCAATCCAACAGGAAGTACAGCTCCTCCAACAACTTCAGTTTTCTTAACCACCCCTCAGCCAGGAATGAGACCTGGGATGAGAACAACTAGACCAACAGGTGAGACTATACACACATCCATCTAGTCTACTTAAGGTTGCGCTCGAACAAAACTAATAACAACCGTTTTAATAGTAAACCAATGATCTGTTAAAAAGGTGTTGGTAACAAAATGAACAGTTTTTGTTCTGAATATCTATGGGAAGACATTGGAGCTCGAACCTGCTCTATTGTTATCACGTTACTCATTGTGTTAGGTTTAGGCCACTCAAAAAAAAACAAACTTGTTTCTCATCACCAAGCCATGAAAAATATAACGAGGGCGCTTCTTTTTTTATAGCATAAATAGCTATATCATAGATAGGTTTCCAGATTTTTATTGGCCATACATTTAATACATCCTTGACATCAGGAGCTTTAATGAGAAAACGTGGTTACTGAGCCCGCACAGGTGGCCGTTCGAGGTCATTTGATAAAAAAATACAGCCCGATGCCGTAGGCGGGAGGGCCGTATTTCTTCATCAAATGTCCCAGGACGGACACCGTACGGGCTCAGTCACTACGTTATCTTATTACTATATACCTCCTGCTCGTTTAAAAACCCGTTTTATGAACCTTTCTGCTCCACGAAAAGCCACTGCTTTTCACTTTTTATACCACACCCCTAGCATCGGGTCAGGGCATCGGGTAGTATTTCATAGACGTTCGCTCACAGGTATTTAGTAATATTATTTATTTTAACAATATTTTATTAGGGTCTAATCAATAATATTGGATTTCATGGTGGGTTTTTTCTGTTCGGTCACAGCTAGATTTACTTCGCTTTTGTACTTTTGTACTATTGTTTGTCCTGTATCGTTTTTTGTTTCATGCTATGGAATTACGTGAAAAGCGCCCATTGAGGGTGACTGTAATTGCCTTCTGCTTGAATAAAAACAAAATCATTTCTCTAACATTTCCAGGCCCGGCTAGCGCCGTTCTGCCGCCTGGTCGCTCTTGAATCTCATAATACAATCAACTTTTTCGAAGTGCAGGCTAGATCATAGTCACATCAAATAATTACCTTTACTGAACCGATTTGTCGCGGAATGATGAGATGAGATGGATGACAGTTGGTTAGAAGGGAATTGACTCGTATTGCATAAACGATGATGGGTATGATGCAGATATAATAGGCAATAGAGATATGTGGCACTTGCATATGTAGTATTTGAGTATCACATCATAAGCAACCTGTGAAGCGTTTTCTGTGGTGCTTTGAAATAAATTGAAATGTTGTTTTACAACAGGAAGTTTTAATTCGAGGACTTCGGGACCTCCGAGTAAGTAAGTAGCAGCATTATCATACATATATTCATATGACACAGAATTAGTAGAACTCTAAATAGAGTTTGACATGTATACATTTATCTCACCCCTGGTATTTTTTCTCCATAGACTTAACATTGGGAACTCGTATCCAACGCCCATGAGATATTTAGGGAAAATATCTAATGGGGGATCATTTCACAAATGTTAGCACGTTGGTCAATGTGAGGGGTGAGATAATAATAAGGAACTGCATCGAGATCCATAGCCACTGATAATGTGCCATGAGTTTTGGTTGAGGAGTAATCTCACGAGGCAAAGCCGAGTGAGATTATGTAGCAAACCAAAATGAATGGCATATTATCAGTGGCTATGGATCGAGTGCGGGTCAGATTTTATCTCACTCCTATCACTGATTATTTGGCTTAAATGTGTGACATCGTCCCCTATTGAGTTTATTTCAACAATACTCCACGGGCGTTGAGTACGAGTTTCCAACGTTAAGTCTATGGGGAAAAAATACCAGGGATGAGATAAATTCAGAAACCCATTCAGGGTGCATGCACCCTTAGGGTGAGAGCTCATTTAGTCAATTATTACTTATCGTTTTCATAACTAATATTATAACTTCTCATTATTAATTAATGTGAATGAGGACTTCCCAGACAAGTATGAAATATCAAACCTAGCAGTTTTGAGATGTACTATACATTGGTATAGCATACATATTTTAAGGATTGGAGCATGTAATAGAGAAGACAGAAATCCTGCAAATACATGAAGTTACAACAGGGGAAAGGGAGGCAATGGAATGATGAGGCTTACTGCCGAAATGTCAGTATATTTATTAAAAAAAACCAACGTTGTAAGTGTAATAACACTTATTTTCTTGAATCAGCTTTCACATTGTTCTCCAATAGATAAAACGCATGTAGCCAAATACAGATATTTGAAGGTTCACTGTTGGATTACCTACCCGTAAACTCCATCCAAAATGATGATTAATAAAGAAGAGCAAAAACTCGTATACAAAAAAAAAAAAAAAAAAAAAATGAATGAAGACGACTAAAATCCTTGTATTCATTTATAAATTTCAATAGAATTTTATTTGCCCAACTACAACCTCCTTTCTATAATCTAGGTATAAGAGGTAATGGCTTTATTGAGTTTGTTGATCCAGTAAAATGTTCTGATTCTATGACATCACTCTTCTTCACAGGCATTCAACTACATTCCGGACTCGTCTCTGAGGAACAGCGGAAGTCGTCAACGCTGAGCATCTGTTTTCTGTATTGGCAAGGTCTCAACATTCGGATGGTTTCTTTTATTATCCACCCAATACAAAGTGTCCATAGAAAAGACATAGGAGTGCGTATGGACATACCCGGAGTATACAGAATTGTTGTATGCTCCGGGTAGTATGCTCCGGGTAGTGCATAACAAAAAATAGTGCGCACCTAGATCAACTGATATCAGTACGCCACTTGTCAGGAAAAGGTGGATAATAGATACAATATAGACTGGTTTTAGATACAAGTGGCCGTATGCTCCCAGGAGTTGCCTCTGCGCAATATCCTCGCATTCGCTCGGATATTACTACGCGTCAACGGCCGCTTGTATATGAAACAAGTCAAAATTGGGGACTATTTAGAAAAAGATTTGAATCTTTTTTTTAATTCTTTCAACCAGAACTGTTGTAGCATAAAGGATTTATGTGTTACCACTTTTCTTCATGTTTGATCAATAAAGACCAATACACACTGTACGATTTCGGAACATGAATGTTCCTTTCTCGGCGACAAAAGAACAATCGTAAGCTCAGGCGAGGCCTAGAAAATGTGTCGGCCAGTGTGGCACCCCCCTACAGTAATTTGCCTAAGATTTGGAAATCCCACCCGTGGCGATGTACCTTTGTCGCCGACAAACTGCAGTCCAATGTTCCGAAATCGGGAGCGATAAATTAAGGAACGTGTTCCTTCCCGTTGTCGCCGACAACGGAGTTTAAGAAATACCCCCTGTGGTGCCTACCAACTTTGGCCCATAATTAGTCGCTGGGTGAGCAAAAATGCCCCTGCCACACACAGACTGAGGCCAGCTCACCGATTAAGCTCCCATATACTGAGATTTATTACTTGTTCCTTTATCGGTAGCCTCGAATCTCCGAGAAAATCGGAAGTCAGTCGTCCAGTGTGAACAGAATTTGCTTAAGATAAATTCCCACTAATGACCTCCACCCCCATCTATAAATCCTGCTGTGATGGTCGATGCCCAGTGCAAATCCGCCTGAGATAAGTTAAAATGCCCTTCCGATTTAGGGAGTTAATCGGTGGGAACGAAATCGTACAGTGTGTTTCCCCTTTAAGACTTACTCTGCATGTGGTATGTAAGATTGTTACTTACTTATTGTAGCCGGTGGAAATCGGGTACATTTCGTGAATACGGCCTGAAACAATGCATTTTGTCCATCCAGTGTTCTGTTCCTTTCATATTTCAACGTGTTTCAACGTTTTGAAATATATGTAAAGCTTGATCTCATCGATTACTAGACCGATAGCACCACGGACCGATGGCACCACTACCTAGACTGATGGCACCACTCACTGAAACTGAAGGTTATTGCCAAGTTATACTGACTACACCACCTTTCAACTACGGGGTATATCATATTTGCATATTCATAAGAGAATTTATCTGATGATTTAAAAAGAACAAAAAAAACCGGCCACGGTCCCGGCCATCTACACGCGGTCCCGGCCGGCCATACCCGCACTTTAACTTTGAATTCAAATGAATTATGGATATATATATATATATATATATATATATATATATATATATATATATATATATATATGAGTAGATATTTTCCATTTAAACACATAAATCAAGTGTCGCCCAGAAATCCAGGGGCCTGTTTTTTAGTCGTGACCATTTCCTATAGTGACCAGTTAGTGACCGTTTGGAGACCTTTGGGTTCCAGAGATAAGTCGTCATAACATGTGCCACCATTTAGAGGGGTAAACTGTCGTGGTCACTGTTTTGGGTTCCAGAGTTGTGACCAGTTGGTGACCATTTAGCCCAAATGGTGGCATATTTCATTTTATACACTTCCACTCCATCAGTCCAGGTGCCATCGGTCCGTTACCATCTCATCGATCATATAAAAGCTGGTAGAGAGAAATGGAAATGACATTATTCATACACGTATTTGTTCGTGGCCAAGACAGGATAATAAACACTGCCAAACACGTGGCACCAAGGTACACGGTAGTGAAAATAAGGAACCAGTTAGATATGGGTCACCTATTTGTCAGTGTTGTGAATGTATGCTGTATATCGTTGAATTAGACAATCGAAGTAATATAATCCTGCACAAATGTGCATCCTATTTTGTGTCTAGATATCAACAGCAACAGAAATCAACAGCAATAAGCAGAATATAATACATGTATCGTGTTTGATTCACGAATGCAGTGGCATAACTGCTAAGAATTAATTGTATATGTAACTAGTCAGACTATATGTACATATTTAATTGGGGGCGATGCCCTCTACGGGATACTCACCCGGGATATCCTCTCGTATGTGTACAAGTAGGCAGGCCCTACTTGTTAGTGGATGAAAATAGATACCTGAATAAATGAGGTGGCAGATGTCTATCAATGTACGTTAACCTAACGTGGAAATGTTACACAGCAATATCTTCAAGTAGGGCTGTTATGCAATGCCGTACTTCCAGATATCTCAAACTTAGAGAGTATTATATGGTATGTAAAGCATATATTTTGTACGTCAACTATAGTTCAATCATGAACAGTAGGCAGGTACTAAGCAATTTTTAAAAAATCTGTTGCATATTCTACCATCTATATATGAAGAGGTATCAATCAAGGTTATCTAATTGAAGTGCATGTAGTATTTGACAGGTATCTTCTACATGTAATTTCTGTAAGACGTATAGTTCAGGTTCAAGATATGAATCAAGCATATTTGGAAAGGGTATTATATATTCCTATATACCCATTTTTGAATTACATACCGCTGCTGGGGGGTGCATTAGAAATAAGTTATGTGTCGAGGTTGACGTTTTCGTCACGCTCTCATGTTTTCGTCCCGCTCTGACGTTTCCGTCCCGCTCTGATCACGTGATACAATACAGCAGCGGGACGAAACAATAGCTGTTGTGGTTACTCGATAAGGGTGGCCATTTGCTTTGGAAGTGTTTCAGCTAAAGAATTAAGCATTTTTATCGATATTTGAAGGTATATAGGAATAGGGAAACCAAGTACCGGTAAGCAAAAGTCAAAGTTACTCGGTAAGCCTTGGGCAGTAATTTTTCCAAGCCTTACCGAGTAACTTTGAACTTTTGCTCACCGGAACATAGTTTCCCTCTAATAGTGCAATACTTAATACAACAATTCGATATTCTCTGTAGACCATTTGTCTGTGCTGTAGTGCATCACCACATGCAAGTGCCATGTGTACATTTGATGTCCATTCCCACAGGTATCTTTTTTCTATTCTTTACAAATGTTTTACAAAGTCATAATTCTCATTATCTGTATTTATGGAATGTTTTCATAACTTCCTTATTTCTACAGCTGTTGTTATTGGTCTGACAGAACACCATATTTCTGTTCTTCAGGTTACTTAATCATGAACAGTACGAAGTTACTAAGCAAGTGGTCTGCTACTAGTCGGTTTGAAGGGACGTCCGTACCTAGCTATCTTTGTATATATTTCGGATTCGGTCGTTCCAGTATGAATTAAAACAGTGAATACGGTTCAAAAGCTGAATGTTAGATGATGCGTTTTGTCTTTCTTATACCAAAATGTAAAAAAAGATAGTGGTTGAGGTTCAGATTTAGACTGCCACTCCCTACAAGCTATTTTCCACTGGCCGACGAAAACGGCACCGACTAATTGAGTTCCACTAAAACCGGGTTGGTGGTGGCCAATGTCTGCACGTCGGTATCTAAAACTAGGAGCTAATGATATTTCCATTTACAATGGATGAGCGCGGTACTTCTAAAGTACAATATCCTCTCGCATAACAACCACCTTGATAATACAATTTATTTACAAACATTATGGCTTAGTCCCAATTCTTTTTCCTGTTTAGATAATATTGTGTAACATGATATGGTTATTAAGTTATCATTTCTTGTTTTATTTCATTAAAGTGAAATACTAGATGTCGTTACATTTAACAAAAATTCTGGTTCAAGTAAGTCATTGACAACAAAAACCTAGTCGTATACAAACCTTTAATAAAAATGTGGAAATAGATTACAAAATCATTTTGAAACTGATAAGTATATATCGTTTTAGCAGCTTTTATCTGCCATCAATAGATCACAATTACTATTGATTGGATTGTTACAGAGCAGTGTAGTCACATGACAACTAATTATGGAATGAAACTAAGTCTCAGTACTAAAATCCCTGGATGTGGTTACTAAATATTTGATATTCTTTATTGGTTTTGGGTTTTGCTTTTGGTCAGTAAGAGCACGAGGGTGTATAACTGGTCAAACAGGTTTGCTGGCTCTCTGCTATATGTAGGGGGTCTTTTTAAAAAAAAAAAAATTTTATTCAGACGAAAAAGAGTTCACATCTAGATGTTGTGATCTTCCACTTTGATCCGTCGTATAAAGCACAATACAGATGGACAGTCGTTTTACAGTAGTACAATGGACAAAAATACAGCATTATGGACAAACATGTGTGCAATCTGTTCTGTAAGAGTTCAATTTCTCTATTAGACGTCACGGTGCACTAAGCTACTCGGTTCCCTAACGAGGGGTGGGGGGGGGGGGGGGGGAGTTATACCAAACTCTATCAATCTTGTATAACTTTTACCGCAACAGGGGAGTATTATGGAGACTTTGCACAACAAACATAGGGTAAAGAAGACAAAACTGAGGGGACACACAAAACTGAGGGGACACTTTAAGAGGAAAATGGCCTAACTAAGTACATTGGAGAAAAAAAGAAGAAAAAAAAAGAGGAAACTGGGGTCTGTCCCTTCAGTGTGGTCAGATTGTTAGTAGGACAAGTCAGGGCGTAGTTGTGAGGGTGGGGGTTGGGTTGGGGGGAGGGAGGGTTTTGTTTGTGGTCAGTAAGAGCACAAAGGTATATAACTGGTCAAACAGGTTTGCTGGCTCTGTGCCATATGTAGGGGGGGTCTGTCCCATCAGTGATCAGTGTGTCTGAATAATGTATTTAGGTCTGTCCCATCAGAATTGAAAATGTAGATATCACATTAAGCCATTATTATCATCTAAGAGTTTCCTTTTCTAGTAGCAGGTAACAGTATTCACAACTAAGTGTTTGTTATTTAATGGTAGGATTGATATAATGAATGCTTTGTCCCCAAAAAGGCTATGAAATAGAAGTTCTATTTTTAGAAACCAAGTTAGTAGTGGGACAGGGGTATGGTCAAACTGGGATACTGGACACCTGTACATTTTGCCAGGCCTTTATAGTTGATGCATGGATAGTGAAGGGTTAGTTTCCTGACAGAAAGCTGAAACCCTGTGTGAGCATTCTAACCTCTAGATGACGTATATGAGCGCGATTTTCCGCGCTCAAAAAGGTGAGGGTGTAGTGTATGCCCTCTTTCTGCTGCATTTAATGGGTCCATACCAATAGAACTGTCCTCTAAATACAATGACCATCGTGGTGGTGGCCTTATTGCTTAATCTATGCACAATTAATCAGTGAACACTTATCTGCATGTCGGTTTCCATTCACCGATCTGGTGGTTCCCGACTGCAGATCATTGGCGAATAGTAGGCCACTAGAAAATGGGTTTATATTTGAACCGTCCCCTCTGCTCTGGCCCCCTTTATTGAGCACGGGAAAACGCGCTCATATACGTCATCTAGAGGTTAGAATGCTCACACAGGGTTTCAGCTTGCTGTAGAGAATCTATCCCTTCACTATCCGTGCACCAACTAGAAAGTTCAGGTAAAATGGTCTGGTGCCCAGTATCCAGCCTTACCATATGCCCTGCCCCACTACTGACTTGGTTCCTAAAAGTAGACCTTTATCGCAGCTCGCAGGCATGGGCCATGTCCCTGACCACGACCAGTGCGGTATTGGCAGTGAGCTGTCAACACGGGTGCCGTCAGATATCCACTGAATACTGCAGTTATGAAGTTAATGAAGTTAATGTTAATGTTACGAATGTGTATAGCACGCTCTGGTGCTAGAATTCTACCCAAACAACTGTCCGAATCTTTCGTCTCCGTTCACGGGTTAGCGACTCGTGGGTATCACCCATTCATATTCACATTGTCTGTTGCCGTATAGGCGGCGAGTGGTCAATGCAGATGCTGGCAAAGCTCCTGACATCGCTGGCCGGAGATCCTTTGCAGGCGGCCTTGTACAATTTAGCACTCAAAACTGACGGCCGACCAGCTGGCCAGCTTGGTGGAAGAGTGGCAAAATGGGCTGCAGGCAAGCCAGTCGGCCATGGACCGGTGATGGGGTTTCTTACACATGGCAGGAACCCAGTGCATTTATTATCCATCTTTTCGGACAAATAAACCCAGGTATTGCCATATAAAAGATAATAATAATAGGGCCTATTTCTTTGCTCTATATCACAAAATGACTATATGTACTTTTCCGTATACCATAGCTTTGAGGCTGTATACCACAGATTTTAATCCATATACCACAGTTATGGTATCTGACAGGTTTTATATAATGGGTCGTGGTTTACTGTGTCCCCATACATTTTCAATGGGGTATTTGTATACGATAAAGACCTATCTACTGGTGCTATTATATGAAAGCTTGCTCCCCAACAACTACTTCTTACTTTTAGGAAGGCTAATAGTCGCCTCCAGTGTAGACTTACTCAAGTCTTTGAATATAGACATTATTAAGAAGGAAAACTACTTAGCAACATGTGGACTTCCACTAACTGCATTCTTATTCTAGCTCGAATTCAATAAAATAGAGTTAAATATAAGATGATATTTCTTTGCAATCATGACTTAAACAACACTCAAACAGGACGTATTTCGATGATTCCGTATGTGTTGATATAAGCTTTCCGCATTTATCTCATCAGTAACTCAATGTGCCTGCGCTGTAGTGGTATGGTTCCCGTATTAGGCCATAGTGTGATCGATCAGGCAGATGCATAGGGCTTTGTTTTGGAGCCTCTATAACTTGATTTAGTTTTGTCTGGTAGCACCTTCAAGAGGAATGACCGATTCATCGAACATCAGGTGGATGGCTTGCCCATAGAATTCGATGGCAACAGCTTTTGTCATGAGGTGCCTTGCATTGTGGGATTGAAACAGTTCATGACTGATTTGTTTACCAAGTCCACTTCTATTACCAAGTACGAGTATGAGTCAATAGCTTCAAGTTTGGACAGCCATAGTATATATTTGATGTTCGCAGTAAGGCTATTTACTCTGCACCATTCTATTCGTTTATATCTTTTCTTATGTGGTGGAAGATTCCCTCACACCTTGTGGGGTGTTACTTGTACTATGTTCCTATAGGAAATTTTTATCATTCAGCAATTTCGAGGCTATGTCCATAGGGTTTTTACTGCTGGTATACGTTACCAAGTCGTCAGCGTATAAAAGGAAGCTGGCTTTATTGAAAACCTTAGCCAAGTCATTTATAAAGTAAATAATTAAGAGGGGCCCCAGGACAGTCCCCTGGGGAACCCAACAGCGTAAATCTTCTCTTATCGATGTGCAATTGGTACATATTACAAGCTGTTTACGTCTGGTCAGGTTGGACTTGATCCCGTTATTTTATAGGTCTAGTAATTCTAAATATCTGGATTTATCGTTCAGCAGGACGTGGTAGATGCTGTCGAAGGGTTTGTGAAAATCTACAGATATTGCATTGACAGATTCTCAAGAATAAGGCTCCATATATTTGGATAGTTGTTTACTTCATATTGTTCCAACAACACAGATACACCATTCCTGGTTTAACTTGTAAAGAATCCTTTTATTTCAAATATGTTTAACAAACAACCTTCAAAAGGGTGCTGAATTACAATATATTGATGCAGCAACCAGATATGATATCATCACAAAGGGCTTGGATGCCAAAGTGTATAATCATTATGAGTAGGTTGTACTCGTACTTGTTTCATCCAGTCTCACCCACTCAAAATAGTCTTCATATACCCACATGTATTCAGTAAAAGTATAACCAGTAATCTGTACGTGACATTTGCAATTCAAGATATGCAATATCGCAACAAAAACAACAACTTCAAATAATAATGTTGATTCTAAGAAATACTGTCTTGCAAATTGATAAGATGTAAAATACATATTCTAGGATATACAAGTATGATATAATAAAGGTTCGTATTGGCTGTCAATTGCTCCTAACATGAGAGGAGCTGAATTAAAAAAAAAATATATATATCTACACTTAGATATCACGAATAATCTTAGCACTATGCTCTGGCTATCGTGACTGTTATCACATTCAAAACATAAAGTATACCATGCATATTTGTGCTATTTTACAGTATATCATGTACATTTACATATCCTCTGGTGTGATTCCAGTCTCTGTAGCAACATTAGCTCTAGTTAGTATAAACAGTTTTACTTTAGTAGTTAAGAGTCAGATGAACTGAAGTCGGACCTTGTAAAATTATACAACGACGTTATTCAACCTTGGGCTCTCTATGCCTCAAGGCGCAGAGTTCTGCTCATCATTCATGTGTGATGCCAAGGCGAAACCCGAGCAGAGAACAGACCGTCATTCTATCAATAATATTCTCTTAAAATGTAACATTGACAATATCTAATGGATGTCATGGGTATCTGGCTCAAACCTCAGCGGAATTAGTCTGCTTTCCTCTATTTTCAGACACATTATGTAATTTCACACAAATAAATATTATCCTGTCAAACCATATTCTATATGTAGCTCAAAGTTTGTTCTTACGTATTCTAAAGCAGACGACAAATCAATGAGACTAATCAGCCTAGCAGCTTTAGGACATAAACCCAGTGTTCTTTCAAAGCACCTAAACCCTCCACAATTTGTACTGTATGTCTTAGATTTGATGATAATGACTCTTCGACTCCTCCAGAAAGACGATATAAAGCTGGAAAATCATGAAACGAGTCCTGCATTTACGGCCATACTGTGAAATACAGACGATTCGTTTTGCAATAAAACGTCTGGCTTGTCATACTCGTGTATTTCTCCGTTATCCAGCACCAGGACTCTGTAAATTTCAAAATAACAAATGATATACACGGCTTATCTGAGGACAGGCTTCCATTATCATAGCCCCCAGGCTAAAAATCAGGAAATGGGGGCAGCAGTAATATATAGTGTTACGTTCCAATTCATCTGTATGTGAAACATACAGGCACTTTCCCTTGGTCTAACTGATCATGCTGGCTCTGTGTTTACCGCGTGTTGATCGTATCCAAGGGTTGCCCCCAGCGGCCTATTACGAAGCCTGATCAGTTAGGCCAGGGGAAAGTCCCTATATGTTTCACATACAGATATATTGGAACATTACACTATGCTAAATTGAGGAAATCATCCAACTATTATCATTCACAAGATGGCATTATATGCATTAATCCTCATGGTTATTGAGCATCACAAGACACTTCCATAGTGGGAATATGACAGGATTTTGAACAGTTGTATTGCACTTGAATAAAAATTAAAATAAGGACTATATAAACTTATTGGTGCAATTGCGAAACTTATTCTAACGCTAAACGATCACAAGTGGAGAAGTAAGGGCGTTTAGAGGCTTTAGTGTGCGGTCTGCTTCCTCAGATCAAATTATGAATAATACTACTTCAAATGAATACACGGAAACAAAGTTTCATTTAAGGGAGCGTAAACAAACTGATTATGGAAGTATATATGTGCAAAAATATACACCGAGCCTGCACTGCATCTAATGGCACATCACAGACAGCAGCATCTCTAACTCATCAAATGGGATGCAAATGCTGAGCTCATGGACTTAGATATGCAAGTGTGTACTGCTCTGGATAAAACGTTTTGCGATGGCTACAAAGTGGGTTTGCCAATTTTTAAACAGATGTATATATACTTTCAAAGTTTGTTTACGCTCCCCTTTCAAGTGCCAAACCACTTTGCATATGACCATATATGGCAAACTCTGTTTCCGTGTATAGATAATTATGAAATTATAACTATTTAAAGATGTTTACTTACCGATCATAGTCCATGATTGTGTTGAGGCGGTGGGCTATGGTGAGTACGGTGCACTCCTTGAAGGCAGAGCGTATCGTGGCCTGAATGAGGTCATCTGTCTCGAGGTCAACAGCTGCCGTTGCCTCGTCTAGAACCAGGATATGTGACTTGCGCAGAAGTGCCCTAGCCAGACACACAAGTTGTCGCTGACCGACACTGAATAACAAGAAACCGATTCGTCTTATTTACTATATGTGTTTCAATGTTAGAAGAGTTCTGAGCAACTAGGGATTCTTTCTAAGAAAAATCAGATATCACGCAATATGAAAAGAGAAAGTTAATTGAAACAATGTTTCTACCACTGAGTTGACCAAGGGGTCACCAATAAAGTATGTAGGGCCACTGTCTCAGTGTCTTAGAGGCATGCCCAATTGACCATCACCAAACACCTCATCGAACCACTTGTGCTTGATAAATTTGGATCCCAGACAGGCAGTTCCAGAAATTTCAAGTCGACAGGGCAGAAGTGGGTAACAGAAAATGATCCATAGACTGACCATCTAATAATGTCTGTGTGAGGCCAGGAGTGTTGTGTATATGTCTGATTTATTCACTAGGTGGCAGTAGTGTAGTTGTTATAGATAGGTGGCAACACAGTAGTATAGATGTCAAGACTGGCTAATACTACATATCCCAAACCTTTAAACTGTTATTTTTGATAATTCCACTTTCATTCATCATGGATAAACATACTATTTGTTCCTAGTTTGTATTAAGTCATCCGTAAGGCCTCACACATGTGGTGCACCTTCCTCACCTTAGAGCTTCTCCTCCCTCGCCCACCTCGTAGGTGAGCCCTGCGGTGAGACCTGTCACAAACGACTTGAGATGCGCCATCTCCAGGGTCTTCCAGATCTCAGTGTCCGTGTGCGCATCCAGCGGGTCCAGGTTTGTTCTCAAGGTGGCGGCAAACAGAACTGGATCCTAAAATGATAATAACATCAAACGATCATATCTCTGAATATTACCGTACCAAATGGTTTACATAAGTAGCCGCTAAAGGTTTTATGCTCTATTTGTAATACATGTATAATATTATTGTATCATTCTCTTATATCCATATAGTAGAATCTGAACCATCAGAAAATGACTTAAAATAGAACTACCGTTCAATCCCTTTCTATAGGGCAAAGAGCTATTGTGTTATGGAGGCACAACAACATTCAAAATACCAGGTGGTGGGACCAATTATCAATGAATTTTATCAAAAATATTATGGGGGGCTTGGCAGAGAGGAATTTAAGCCTTGTCTCAATATTATTTCAAGATTATAACAACTGATAACAGTGGTTGCCCCCCCGGTTACAGAGGCGGATGATGGCAGAACTAGGAATCACTCTGTGCTCTATATGATAGGAACACTCTACAAAACATGGCCCCAAAGAATGATAGGAATGATATGTTCATAAAATGCGGAAAGTGGTAATAATTTACTATATGCATAAAAAAGGTTAGGCCCGGCGTCCACCTACTACGACGGAAATTTAGACCTACCGATATGGCACCGATACAAAAGGTCAATATCGGAGACATATCAGGTGCATAATCGTAGACATATGTTTAGACTTGCCAATCCACCACGCATTGTATGGGTTTTTTATCGGTGTCTAATCGCAGAAACGTGGTCAACTGCCCCGATATTAGGTGACCTTCCGACGCGATTTTGATTTTCTATCGGGAGGTGCATTGTAGACCATATCGGAGCCATATCGTAGTAGGTGGACGCTGGGCCTCACTGGGAAACTGAAAACTCTGCGTGTAGTGGGACTGGACCGTAGAAGGCCTACCTGTGGTATGATGGTGAGGCGCGACCTGAGGTCGTGAAGCCCTATTTTGGTGATGTCCACTCCGTCAATGACGATGTTCCCCGATGCAGGCTCCACGATGCGGAAGAGTGCCAAAGTCACCGAGGACTTCCCTGCGCCTGTCCGCCCGACGATTCCTACCTGTGTGGTTTTATTAAAAAGAAGATTTATCATTGAAGGGAAAACACGCAGATATTGTCATTAGTGATCACCTTCATTATCCTAAATTATTGTGTTTTAAAGACTTCAAAGGAAATAGTTTACTTCATAAATCTTTAATAGTTAACTCCATAAGCCTTATTCCGATATACAAAACGTTTATTTATCAGATTAGACCCAGTATATTTCAATATATATGGCGAAATAACAGATTCCTACCCACACATATCAAAATAGTAAATACCCACTGTATTGTATAGGATTGATATTGAGTATTGCTACATCGTTCTTTATATGTGGTGAGTAGAAGTACAGGATTTTGCTCCAAAAATTTGTAATATTTGTAATAAAACGATAAAAATGCGAATTGAAATCTCGAACTTTGAGCCTACTGAAAATAGGGATGCTTGGATCCGAGGTAGAGACAATCCAGAATAGAAATTAGCTTGAAATAAAAAGTAAAATTCCTACCTTTTCACCGATTTTAACAGAAAAGTTTAGGTTCTTCAGGACAAGGTCAAGCCCAGGCCTGTAGCGGGTGCAGTAGTTGTTGAATTGGACGACGCCCTTGTCTGGCCAAGAAGAATCTGGCTTTGTCTCCTCAATTCTCCATGGTTTCTAGAAAGAGGTTTTATCTTTTTACGCCTTCGACAATAATCTTTCAAACAACTTGGTGTAAAATAATGAATTCAGTCATCATGAATGATAAATCTAAGACATGATATCCTAGCTAAACCATTGATATAGTAATTGTTTTTATTGAATGCAAAAAGGAAATAATTCATTGCCTTAAACCAGTGATTTTGGTGGGATTGCGAAAATATCATTTATTCAACAATAACCGTATTTACTATAGTTTATACGATATTTACAAACAGGTTATCGGTGAGATGTAAAGGTCTATGATCTGGCTAAATAATCAAAGTATAGATCATAACAAACGACGATAATTACATAATTCAGAACGAACTAAATACAGGCGGTGGATTTACAGAGTATAGAACACCTCCTAGCATTAGGCGAACAGATAGAAGTTACCTCTGACGACAGTTTTCACTCACCTCTTGGTCAACCTCTGAATATTCTTTGATACGTTCGGCAGATACAACGTGAGTTTCCAGTCCCGTCAGGTTGGTGACCAGCATGTTAATCACAAATGTTGTCTGCATTTAAAAAAAAACAACCAAGTATGTATCGTCCCAGTGGTTATCGAAAATAAGATAATTATTGTAATAGCATTAAAGATGTCGGGCACTCTGCATTAAAACGTCATGCAGTCAATACGTTTTCTCATAAAGCCATATATCAATTTGACCTTTTTACATATATTTTTTATATATATTTACATATAGGTTTCAGTAATTATAGGGAGTTTTTAGAGAGTAGCTCGCACGGTGTACAGTGTCTAAAAGTTAGAATGGTCACATAGACTTCCAGCTTGCTACAAAAAGCTATCTCTTCACTATATGTGTGCTATTCACTGTGGTATTGGGATAAGAGCAGGGTGCCAGTGTCTCTCAGGGTCTTAGAGGCATACCCAGCAGACCATGACTAATCAATCATGAAATACCTCAGGACCCACTGGTGCTTAATATGTTTGGATTCTAGATCACAGGCAGTTGCAGGAGGGGCCAGTTGCTTGGCTGCAAGTGGGTTACAGAAAATGATCCATAGACTATATATATATATATATATATATATATATATATATATATATATATATATATATATATCCAAAACCTTTTACTGTCACTCATTTATAATTCCACCCTCATTTATCAATGATGAACATACCATGTGCCCCTAGTTTTATACAACAGCTGGATATTTGATCCACCGTGATTGGTGTGACTGGAGTGTGCATACCTGCATAGAGAAGTTGATTGACATGCCGACCAGACCGCCACTAATACTGCCGCGCGCAAGCACTGAGAACACTGTTGCAAAGAATATGATGACAGCTCCCATCGTATCCAGGGAGAAGCCGAGCCACCTGAAATAGCAGAAAGTCCAGCTTCACACACGTGCATGTTGAGAATTCAAAATATATGATTTTTTTTCGTTATGTACAGTAGAACCCCGCCTGACGGACACCCTGCGTTAACGGTGTCGTTGTTCAGGTGGATCAAGATGGCGGAATGACCGTTGTACCTGGAATAATTGGCGAGTTACGCCAGGACACCAAGGATACCAGGCAACATTGCTGTGGATACCATAACTTGTGACGTTTAACCGTGAGTACGCTAGTTAATGATCATACAAATGTGTGCGGTTAATATATATATATATATATATATCATATAATGGGTTGCCCATGGCCTATGGTCAGGGGTGGTCATTGCCCCCCCCTGGTGAAACCACTCTGCACTCGCGCACCCCTGCGCCACCTCTCCACACTCGGCCGCACTAGACATCAAAGTGCGCGAGTAAGACACTGTCCTCTGTCTCATTCGCTTCACTGGTCTCCTACGCTCAACACCTATTTTTTCTACACTCCTTGGCCTATCGCCCTCCGTGCCTTCGGTCTCCGTATTCCCCTGAATATCGGCAGACGAGGACAGCGATACCAAGCGATTCAGTGTTTTAAGGAATTATAGTATAGTTATGTTGACCAGAAGCGCTGTGGCGGCATCCGCACCCGCGGAGGCCGAGACGGACTCGGAAATAACGATACGCCAGCCGGCGGCCGAGAGCGACCACGTGGACTCGGTGTCTCAACAAGGGACGAGTGCAAGCGCACGGACCCGGGCATCGCGCATCACAGCCCTGGAGGCCAACCTCGGAGGGGTCAGGACGGATGTGAACGAGGTGAAGACGGATGTCGGGGAATTAAGGACGGATATGACGAAGATATCGCGCCAGATGGACGGCATGATGGACGCCATCATGCAAATCTCCAGGCCGGCCTCGCGCCGGGCCGGCTCACGGGCTTCCTCAGCGGCCGAACGGACAAGAGACTGGGCCCAGGATCAAAACGAACGCCTGCTCCCCACACCCAGGGCTCTCCGAGAGGCATATACAAGCGAGGAACACCTCCAGCGCGAATTCGGCCGTGAGGCCATGCGACACGACCGCACAACGGGTAAGAGCCTACTTTCTGATATTAATGCCCGGAGGCCGACGGCGAAGCCGTACATGTTCATGGACAGGGATGGGGTGTACACGCTGCACCAGAAACTGGACCTACGGGCGAGCCTCGGGCCTCTGGAGTATATTTCATGTTTTGTGGCCTTATTAAATGATGAACGCGCAGTGCACCCCGAGGACAAGGACCATATGTTCAAACACTTGTACCAGGTGACGGTTGACGCGCAGGCACGGCCGTGGGCCGGCGTCAGACGCTGGTCAAACTACGTTTTCGACCAGGTCGAGTCCGGCAGGATGCGGTGGTCGGATCACGGCCGGATACAGGAAGAACGTGTCCGGCTCGCGATGACCACTGCCCACACGTCTAACAACAGTCAAAACACGGAGACCGGACGTGCCCGGGGGAGCGAGGCCCCGTGCCGGGACTTCAATGGAGAGAGGGGGTGCCGCCACCGCAGCGACCACACAGAGGGGGGCATCCGGTGGTTGCACGTGTGCACGTTTTGCGACTCAGTCGGCAGGAAGTGCGGTCACTCGGTGCACGCCTGCAACCGAAAGCTCACCTACGGCCACGGTTATGAGAACACGGCGGCTCCCCCTGTACCCACACCACGGCGGGTACCACAGGCCGGGTACCAACTCCAGCCGACTACGCGGCCGGCGGCAGCCCAGAGCGTGGTACACCAACCTCAGGCGACTTCAAAAAACGGGCAGGCCGCGCCCCGCCAGTAGACGAGGCGCGAAGGAAAGATGAAAGGGGGGCCGGCGGCACGGAGTGTTATGTAACGAAGCCGGCTCCCCCACGTGACGTCACCGATCACGTGACCCCCTCGGCACGTGGCCGAGGGGTAGTGATAAACAACAACAAGGACAGGGGGAATACACTCCCGGAGGAGGAACGCCCCTTTCTCCCGGCGGCGGTCGCCCCCGGCCCGGTGAAGGACGATGGTCTCAGTCGCTTGCCGGGTGTTAGTGTTAGTGCGCCGGAATCTAACACTCCCGACTTCGAGGCCCTTAGGGACGTCTGCGAAACAGGTGTCCACCGGGAGGGAGTGAGGACAGACCCGTTAGCATTCAAGGAACATCGCCGGGAGACATGGCCGGACTTCACGGCCGTGGGGCCCGCCAGGCACGCGGAGATATACCGAGCCGTGCGCGACACGGGAATCCCCAACGCACTGGGCGCTAGGGTCGAGGTGCCTTCCGACCTTAACTTACCTGCGTGGGAGCATTACCTGGGGCAAGTGGAGGAGGCGCAGGAGCTCCTAGGCTTCCTGCGATACGGCTTCCCGCTGGGATACCTGGGACCGGAGAGTGATACCAGGGGGGTGGCCAACCACCCCAGCGCAACCTCTCATCCCGTGCAGGTAGAGAAGTTTCTCACGAAGGAGGCAGGCTTCACCAATATGATGGGCCCGTTCGCCGAACCGCCTTTTAGCCCGTGGTGTCACGTGTCGCCGCTCATGACACGGGAAAAGCGTGGGACGGACGACCGGCGCATCATTACAGATATGACTTTCCCGCGGGAGTGCAGCGTGAACTCGTTCATCATTAAGAACTCGGTCTACGGACTGGAGCAAGAACACGGCCTCCCAACGGTGGACGAGTTTGTGGCCAAACTCGTCAGGGCAGGCACGTCGGCCTACATGTCGTCCATCGACGTGTCGCGTGCCTACAAGAACTTTAGGTGCGATCCCCTCGATTGGCCTCTGTTATGTTTCACGTGGGAGGGCGGGCACTACTGCGACACTGCAATGCCTTTCGGTGCCCGCGCCTCCTCCTACCACATGCAGTGTGTGGCGGAGGCAATCGTGGGGATACTGTCATCGAAGGGAGTCACGGCCGCGATGTACCTCGACGACCTCATCATCCTCTCCGAGGACCGGGGTAAGGCGGCCGAGGACTTCAGGATCGCGCGAGAGCTGTTTTCGGAGCTGGGCCTCCCCGAGGCACGTGATAAAGCTCAGGAGCCAAGCCAGTGCGTCACGTGGTTGGGGATCGAGATAGACGCCCGTACTATGACTCTATCGATCCCCACGGCCAAGCTCGAGGACATCCGTGGTCACGTGTCGGCCGTAGCGAGGCGCCGGACGTTGACGAAACGACAGCTCCAGTCGGTGCTCGGGAGGATATTGCACGTCGCGAGGTGTGTACGCCCGGCCCGGGCATTCGTCTCGAAGTTACTCGAGGCCCTTAGGGGGATGAGAGGATTCTACATGAACATCAATTCTGAGATGCGCCAGGACCTGGACTGGTTCGTGCAGTTTGCTCAAGGCTGGAACGGCCGCGCTCTCATCCCTCGAGGTCCCCCGACGCGGAGGATCACAGTGGATGCCTGCCTGTCGGGCGTGGGAGGAACAGACGGCCGCTTCTCGTACTCCGGCCAGGTCTGCCCTGTCCTCGATCCCGTGGAGTGCATCTCGGAGCTCGAGGCCCTGAATACCATATACGCACTCCACACATTCATCACCGACAGGGATCGGGGATCACGGATTGAGGTGTTCTGTGATAACCTCGGCACAGTACAGACCCTCAATAGTGGGCGTGCACGTAACCCAGTCCTGGCGGAGTGTGCCCGCCAGGCATGGATGGTGCAGGCACGTCTGCAGGTGGAACTGGTCTTCAGCCATATCCCCGGGGTGCAAAACGTCATCGCAGATGCCCTGAGCAGAGCCCATCTGTCGAGGACGGAATACGATAAGGCCACTTCCCTCATTCACCTTCATGAGTTGTACCCTATCGTACCATGTACCCATGCCTCATTTGTACCCGTCCTCCGTCTCTTCTGCAGATCGGGCGCTTCTCTTACTCCAGGCGAAGGCATCTGCGAGGCAGTCAGAGGCGCGTGCCCCAGGTACGCTCGCCAACCAGCGATCCGCAGTCACCACCTACCTGGCGTTCTGCAACCGGATGAGAACGGACCCCCGGGCACCGACCGTGAGCCTGATCACGTCTTACCTGGAATACGTGGCCGACCACGCCCCCTCGCCGGCCACGGTCGCCAACCAGTTATCGCACGTCCGGGCACACCTCCGACTGACGGGGGGGGACGTGCGGCCAACAGAGGATCACCGGGTGAAGCGTGCCCTCGAGGGCATGAGGAGAAACAAGCTTTACGTCCCAAACGTGAAGGCACCTATACCAATGGATGTGTTCCGGGCGGTTCTCGATGCCCTAACGGGATCGCCCCTCCATACGGCGATGAGAGCGGGCATGCTGCTCATCTTCTACGCGGCCCTACGGCAGGGGGAGGTGGCGCCGCAGTCGGCTCGGGCATTCGACCCGGCTCGGAACCTCACTCGGGGGGACGTGGTCCTCGGCCGCCGGCACGTGACTATCACCATCAAGGCGGCCAAAAATCTACAATACGTGGGGCAACAGAAAGTGATGCGCCTCGAGGCCGCGGACGATATCCGGGTGTGCCCGGTAGACGCGGTCCGAGGCCTACTACGGGCGGCCCCTACGGCTTCACTGCGGGACCCTTTTTTGACTCTGCCCGACGGGACGACCATCACATCACGGGTCATGACAAACGAATGGGACCGCCTCCTACAGGCCACAGGCCAAACTGTGAAGAAGTACACCCTCCACAGCCTCAGGAAGGCCGCCGCTACTCAGGCCTTTGAGGCCGGGATACCTGAACTTAACATCCAAAGGTATGGAGGGTGGAGGTCCCAGGCTCACAGGGACTACATCAAAGTCTCAGACCAAGAGACTGTCAACAAGTCTCTCATTGAGTCTCTCTCCCTCAAAAAGTGACTATAACAAACTTTCCCACCCTCCTCTTCCCTTAACTATTGGCTTCTTGGCTATTTCTATTATTTTATTATTACATGTTATGTTTAACTATGTAATATCACATAATCTCCATTTATCTTATCTCAAATATTATCATAATTGACAAACACATATCTATGTCAATTTCAATATTTGTCATGTTATCACAAATCTTATCACAATTGACAAACACATATCTATGTCAATTTCTATATTTGTCTTATTATTGATACTCATGTATTCCTCTTATTCATATCAATAAGACTCATAAAATTAAATAAAATTTTATAAGCCCACTACGGCCTCCTTTCTGTTTCATTGGGGATCAGGGGTAATGGGTTGCCCATGGCCTATGGTCAGGGGTGGTCATTGCCCCCCCCTGGTGAAACCACTCTGCACTCGCGCACCCCTGCGCCACCTCTCCACACTCGGCCGCACTAGACATCAAAGTGCGCGAGTAAGACACTGTCCTCTGTCTCATTCGCTTCACTGGTCTCCTACGCTCAACACCTATTTTTTCTACCCACCCACCCACTCCTTTTTCTCTCCTACTCCTTACACTCGTAGGGCTATTTCTATTATTTTATTATTACATGTTATGTTTAACTATGTAATATCACATAATCTCCATTTATCTTATCTCAAATATTATCATAATTGACAAACACATATCTATGTCAATTTCAATATTTGTCATGTTATCACAAATCTTATCACAATTGACAAACACATATCTATGTCAATTTCTATATTTGTCTTATTATTGATACTCATGTATTCCTCTTATTCATATCAATAAGACTCATAAAATTAAATAAAATTTTATAAGCCCACTACGGCCTCCTTTCTGTTTCATTGGGGATCAGGGGTAATGCTTTACATAAGTATATATAACCTTTACAGACCGATATGAAATATGCCGCATGGAACGTGTGATATTAAAGATGAGGCCTATTGTAGTTAAAAACTACGCTGTAAAACCCATATATACGTGAGAGCTGCATTGAATAAATCAAAAATACATAAAAACGAAATTAAGGGAGATTCATCTTGAAATGCTTGGTGCTATAAAGAATCCACTATTCCTATATACCTATGGCTGTACACTCTATGCTTACACCACGTTCTGGGGGGTGGAGTAACTTATGGATACTACCCAAGGTTGCCGTATACTACCCAAGGTTGCCGTATACTACCCAATGTTGACATTTAGACCAATCAGATTGTCTCTTATAAAATCCATATGAAAAGCGCAGTGGGGAGAAGACATAGAGTGTCAAGTTACCCATAAGGTTGGATCTGACTTCATGTTTGATGGTGGGTGAGCAAATAACGCTAATTATCGTTATTAAACCACAAGGAACCGGAACATAGTTTCCCTCTAATACTGACCTTTGTGAGATGACGATGGGGTACCAGGCTCTGATGTTGTCATTTACGAGCTGGTCGTTCTTCACGATGAACTCGGATTGTCTGCGGAACGCGCGAATCGTCATGACTCCGCGAAGCGTCTCGTCAAAGTTCACAAAGATGGGAGATTTACGGATGGAATCGATCCTCTTCATTTGCCGCACAGATGTGATGTAGATACGCTGAAAAGGAACACAAGTTCAATAACTTGAGGTTATTGACAAAAAAGAGCCTAAAAATGGTTAAATTCTGGTTGATTGAAACACTTCTTGTGTATAAACCCAGGCATCGATACTGTAAGGGTAGATCATACCAGCCTACAGTTTATTTTTTAAATGCACCTTTTCTCGACACACCTTTATGATTAGATATTATACCTGAAGATTTCATGTCGCTCTATCATTTCCGACATATGATATGTCCGGAGCTACGTGTTGAATGTATAGCAGATCAAATATGAATGCAAACAAGAGGAGACAACCTTGAACACTACCTTCCATAATTTAGTCATGTTTTTGAGGGGCATGATCATGGCGATAGATATTTTTTGTGAGAAAATCGAGAGATACCTTCATTGCAAAAACATTTTCTTTATCATGTACACCGCATGCCTCTACCTTGCCTACTTTATATGCAACAGGAAGGTGCCACAGAATTATCCCATACATGGGAAAAGACTGAAGGCCTCTTTTTTATTCTGTACTGTTTATCCTTTCAACAGAGGCTGTATGTCTTAGCTATAAATCCCTTTCCTGTATGGTTTATATCTCCTTCTCCTCATGGGTATGTAGGACACATTTTAGAAGGGAAAACTTTGTCGCTCAAGCTGATTGCAACGTCAACTTCAGATGTTGTAGTTCTGTTGTCAGCCTCCGTTCCTCCATTTCAATTTTTAATAGACTTATTTTTCACAGGCTGCTTTCGGACCATATCTGGTTGGTTACGCAATGACTGCAGCCAAACTAACACGTGACAACGTATTCTTTACCATCAGAGGACTGACTATATGAGTGTTATATGTTTATGATGTCCATTCAAATTATCTTCAAACAAGGTGCAAGTACTGAATCGTGTTCTATGGTGTTCCAGGCTCAATTTGGTGTGTTATACATGCATATCGCTTCACCTTTACTTCAGATATGATTAAAAAGAAACAGAAACAATGCAAACCAGTGATAGATTTACACTGGAAGCATTGTCAACACTGGCTTATCTTCATCTTTGGACACCGTAGTCGTTATGACTATAGTGTAGTTTGCCCAATCCATCATATCTACCCGATACATCAGTTTTGCCTTTATACTTACCACCCACACTCTAAGCGTAAAAGCTTGGAATCCCATAGACGTAATGCCAGAGTGACAAGTCTTTAACCGAGCGATGCCCTAACTAACGCACCGCTAGGCGGCGCTGAACGGAAAAACTGCTATTGCAATACCTTACTCAAATTTATAAACTGTTAACCCTTTCCCTGCAGCACCCAGTTCCCCTGTTCACCTCTACACGGCAGGCATTGCCTCCCCAAATGACCCTGCTACGGCAGGCACCTTTTTTGGGAAATAGCAATGTCATGTGATGTGTCATGTGATTTAAGTAATTTACCTTGGTTATACCAAATCAAAGGTCAATATGCCTATTATGAATTGTCGAAATTTCTTTTAAATCAAACAATTATCTTTTCATCTATTGAATTTTGTATATAAGTATCAATGATTCCTCTAAGATGCCTTGAGGCATCTTCCTGCCGTAGCCAGGGGAATGCCTGGAGGCATCTTCCTGCCGTAGCCAGGGGAATGCCTGGAGGCATCTTCCTGCCGTAGCCAGGGGAATGCCTGGAGGCATCTTCCTGCTGTTAAAGGGTTAATGAATTCAAGAAGAAACAGCTAGTGGCCATAGAGTGGAAACAAAGGTCTCACCTGTATGACGCAGTAGAGGATGCCTAGAGGTATCACCACGGTGATGAACAAAGGTGTGCTGTAACACACCATGAAGACCGTTGCTAACACTGTAGAGAGATTGTATAACATCCACCTAGTGTACATCGGTATCGTATTGTCCAGTTTATCCATGTCTGCAAGCACAAGCAATATCCATAATACCAAGAGAAAGTCATAATCTGAATGGTTCAATACTCTATAAAACTGTATGTTCTGGTAAGAAAAACATCCAGCTATTATGTGTCTAACCGGATTATTAGCTCGGCTAGATTTGATCTATTATAACAAAATCCAAATTAAAAATGTTGTTTGTTTGTTAAAGCAGCTTTATTTTTGCTCTTTACAAATACAGGCATTTTCCCAGGTCGCATGTTTATTATAACATCACACCATTACATCAGAAAAGCAAGATCATAGATCATAGCGTGCTTACGTCCACTAACAAATAGTAGTGCTGCTTTATTTTTAGTGCTCTTGAGAGCTTGTTATAAGTAACAAAATCCAATGTCGCTTAAATTCTGAAGGAAGTACATGTAATAATAAGGAACTGCATCGAGATCCACAGCCACTGACAATATGCCATGATTTTTGGTTGCGGAGTAAACTCACGAGGCAAGGTCGAGGGAGATTATGTAGCACACCAAAATGGATAGCATATCAAATGTGGCCATGGATCGAGTGCGGTTCATATCTTACCTCACCCCTATTACTGTCTAATTGGCTAAAATGTCTGCCATAATCCCCTATTGAGTATTTGTATACAATACTCCATGGGCGTTGAGTACGAGTTCCCAATGTTGAGCCTATGGGAAAAAAATACCTGTGGAGAAGCGGTTGATGATACGTCCAGCGGGCGTGGTGTCGAAGAAGGACATGGGAGCTCGTACGATGCGTTCTAGGAGACGGGCATGCAGTTTCTGTGAGGCGTTGATTCCTCCGACAAGAACTGCCGTGGCCCACCCAAACACCGCCAAAACTGTACACCGACAAAAAAATACACAAATCAGGATGAGGCAACAATCATATGAACACACAGTAGAAGATATATAGAGTGGGGTTGACTATTGTGGATGTATGGTGTAGCTTTATACCCTGCATTCTTTATGTGACCATATTATATTGTAATTTTGCAAGCAATTTAACCTCCTCTATATCCATATATAAACAATTGAAAAGATGAATATAACACTTATCATCAGGCCCCGCGTCCACTGAGCTCATCTACGACAGGGCGAGAAATACAGTGATTTCCGGAATTGGCAACACAAAATGGCGCGCTTGTGAGGTATCATTTCATATTTCACCTGATTATTGCTTCCGGGACGTTAAATCAGCGGTATCCATGGGTGATATTACCATAAAATGATTTCTCACATATACATGCCATTTTCTGTAAGAGATTCCGAGGATGGCTACCGTTTCTAGCTTGATGTGTCGCCGACTTTAAGATGAACCTAAAATCCGATTATGATGCACGCCGATGTTCCTAGTCTAGACTTTTGTGTAAGATAAAGATGTTCCCGATTGTCTATGATGTTTGGTATTATGCATTGTAGTGTATCGGGAGGTCTTAAGTTCCTATCGTAGTAGGTGAACGCCGGGCCTTAATCTAATACGTAGGCGACATGCATTTTGATCTCAACCTACCTTGTAATGCCCCAAGGGCAGCATAGACTCCAAGCCGCAGCCCAACGTTGGAGGAAGTCCCGTTTACAACAGGATCGTTGGTCCAGTCCGCCAGCCAAATATTTGTAGTCGCCAGACTGACGATGTATAAGATCGAGAATACCATTCCGGTTACCACTGTTGCCATTGTGGCTGCAGTTGCATAGTCCTTCACCACGGCCCAGTTGATCTACAATTAAGTATGCATGGAGGATTCTTTAGTGATAGGAAAAAATACAAGGGTGCCAATCTGGTTAGTAGAATAAGAAGAATCAGACAGACTTTAATTCAGTTAGTTACATGTATCTAAGGGGGGAAGGGAATAGGATAAAAGAAAAAGATTAATTAAGGGAGCCATGTATATAGGCCACAATACTCTAGACATGATGTGCAGGGACCTGTTTCACTAGACAGTGACATGTCTAGATGGCGTCTAGATGGTGTGTCCGGTTTCATAAGAACTAGACATTAGACTTCGTTTTGTCCGTTCTTGCTTGCACTGTTGGTGCCGCTTTTCATGTCTGTCAAACACTTTTGTCACAGAACTAGTGAAACAGGTCCATGATGTGTCTAGATTTGTCTAATTCTAATGTTTGGGGTCTGTATTTCCTAAGGGCAGCTACTTGTGGTGTCACGAAACTAGACAAACCCAATGTCTGTATGGTGTCACAGACATGTCACGAGACTAGTGAAACAGGTCCCTGGTGTATGAAACGACTCACCAATGCGTAATAAGCAATGTAGGTAAATTGTAAAACTGAACACTGTATTTGAAAAATGTGAATGAAATAAAATTTGCCCACCGCTTAAAACAGTATGAATGGAGGACAAAACTGATATTAGACCGAGAGCTACTATTTTTTAAGGAATGGAAGGTGTTTTTTTTCTTCTATTAGTATTACACAGCGACAATAAAAAAAGGTTATACAATCTTTGTTTTCTAAGCTTGTTGTCTTTCCTGTGATTCAAAATGTGATGTGTACAACATATATGTACTTGGGAATATTAAAATCATATCTCACCTCCATGATACAGTAAGGGTACCACCGTCTCAACATGAATGGTGCCTAATTCATCACCTACTCCTAATGGGTGAAATCGATCATCTATTCTCTGAACAAGGGGGCATTCTAGTTGTGCACTTGCATAAACCTCCCCATAAACCTTATCATTGCCAAAATGAAAGATATTTATATGTGTTTCAATAACTTATACAACCTCTTTTGTTTAATTATCAATGCCTGCAATCGTCTACAGAGTCCATGCAAGGCAGTTGCATCTTCCTGCTGAGAATACAAATACTTCAAATTATGGGTGTTCATTTTCGGTGGTAAATGACTGATCTTCAAAACCTACCGAACCGACTTGTGCTGTTTCTTCTTCTACAAGTTGAGCATTTTGTTCTGGTTTCTCCTCTTTGGACAGTACCCGAGACACCTGACTGGACAGGTGCCGACTGGTGGTCCGTTTACGTCTCCTGAAAATATGTCCACGGATTTTTTGTTATTTTCTACTGTAACACCCGGAAGACTGTACACAAACTTTAAGAGGAGTGTTAGAATATATTATTGACTTATATCACTTAGACATGAAGCTAGTCGTATGCATGAGGACACTTTGGAACAGGGTATTTGAGATTTTAAATGTAACAAAGACAGTTTTGAAAAATGCTCAAACGAAAAAAAAGGGGAAAAAGAACAACTAACCATTCTATTCGTCGTTTTACAGGTAAATGTGGTGGTTCTGAAGAAATATTATGTTGCGCAAATGGTATTCTAAAAGGATTCACACACATAATAGCATATGATATCGGACATTCTAGGAGAAGGCATTTAAACAAAGTTATGTGTATATTTGATCCGTCTAAGTATAGAGCATACACATCCTGTTGTATATACCTGAGTTTTTGTGACTTCCCAGTATCGCTCTCTGGGTCGGTCGTGGCTCCACCGGTACCGTCCGATAAAGCTGACAGTTGTCTCTGTAACTCTGCTGTAACTGCAGGTAAAGACCAGAAATATATATATATATATATATACAAGTTAATGGAGATATATTTTATTGTAAACGCATCACCAAAATATCTATAAGCACAATGAGGGAAGAAGATAGAAAATACAAAGTACCCAGCTGGACCCCGAATCTGTATACATATATATGGCGGAGTGATGTGAGATGACATCGTTTGCAATTGACCAATCAGCGGCAAGGATGTCAGAGATGAGATAAGATATACGGGGATTTATACATTCCTAACTAGATTTGCAAAGTAATTTGAATTATTCCGATATTGTGATGGGTGGGATAAATCGAGAACTGCACTCGAATTGTAAAATAGACAATACTCCACTCATTTGGATGTGCCGTAATTGTCACTCAACTTTGCCTCAATGACGGTTGTGGCGTATCCAAATTCATGGAATATTGTCGATTAATACATTTCTTGATTCAGTTCTATATAAGCGTTCACCATGAAGTATGATAGGACGTGCTGTTAATAAAACACATTCAGGGGACTAATAAAAGAACAGATCTATAGAACAGATCACCATAAATATAATACAAGGGTAAAAATAGCAAGTGCACAATACAAGATTTTAGTTAGGATTGGACATTTAATATTGATATGGTTATCATAAAAATCTTGTATTTCAAAATGAGTTGAGCATGCTAAGAACCAACCAACCAAACAAACACACAAACAGATATCTACAGACAGACGACGTTACAAACAACACCTCCTCAAACCTGGTTGCCCTTTTTTTTTGCCAACTGGAAAACAATAAATTACCTTTGAGAGGAAAGTTGATGAGTAAAAACCCCTATGTTGAGAATGCCTTTGGCAGTAACTAATTGATATATATATATATATATATATATATATATATATATATATATATATACCTGTACTTTTATCTTGCTGTTTTTCATTACTGTATTTTATTACTGGCAATGCGTATATTCTAATCAAATGAATAGTTCTATGTTTCCCTTAGTAACTAAAACTTCACTTTCTAATTTATGCCAGAGATTTCTGCATACTTCTAATTACTGCAGGATAAAGACATAAAAAGGTGGCTAGATTCTATGACGAAATCGAAATCAAATATCTGGAATGACTCTCAGAGGCAAGTGAAGGAATGTCTTGGTATGATGAAGACTCAAACCACAGTTTGACGTTTCAGTTAGGACTGGACATATTGCCGATACTGATATTGTTATCAGAAAAATCTGATCCTGTGGGTAATCTTCCATTTTTAAAAATAAGTTGAGCACACTAAGAATCAAACAAAGAAACTAGCAAATGAAGAGACAACTATGTAGCAAAAAACACCTCCTCAAACCTGGACGTCTTTTCTTTTTGCCAACTGGAAAAAAATAAGTTACATTTGAAGGGGAAAGTTGACTGATATAACACATCAATGTTGAGAATGCCTTTGACAGTAACTAACTTGTGTATGTATATGTATGATTATACCTACATATCTTGCTGTTTTTCTTTAATATATTTTCTTACTGGCAATGTGTACTTTCAAATCAAATGAACAGTTTCTTCAGATTTATGTTTCACTTAGTAACTAAATCTTCAATTTCCAATCTATGCCAGGAATTTCTGCATATTTTTAATTACTGATGGGTAAAGCAAGGAAGGGTGGCTTGATCCTATGATGAAATCAAAATCAAATCTCTGGTCTCAGAAACAAGGGAAAGAACTTGGTGGTACGACAAAGACTCAAACCTCACACAATCCAATCTGCAGCCGAGAGCCTTACTAGGGTTATGCTACTATGATTACTAGACCCATGGCACCACGGACCGATGGCACCTGGACTGATGGCACCTCTTCAGACTGATGGCAACATTTTTCCTAGACCGATGGCATCACTACCTAGACTGATGGCACCACTCACTGAGACGGATGGTTATCGCCAGGTTATACTGTCCACACCACTTTTCAACTACCGGGTATATTATATTTGCATATAGAAACAAATTTCTGATGATTAAAAGAAAAAGAAAAAAAGCCGCAGCTCCGGCCCCCTTGGTGCTGGCTGCCGGGGTCCTGACTAGCCACCCACGGTCCCGGCCGGCCACCCGCGATCCTGGCAAACCCTGACTTACCCCTAACCCTGACAGATCACAAGATTGCAGTCGATGACACACAGAGTTTCACTCACTTCTCGTAGGAATTAAGCAATGACACTTTAACATGAGTAGGGGATACATATAATCTATGATCGTTCCATTTATGAAGAAGACTAGCCACTTCGATCCTCTGATATTTGCTAGACTTTTTCCGCTGTTGCTTGCACTGTTGGTGCCGCTGTTGATGTCTGTCTAAGCCTAATGTCCGGAGACTACTGAAACAGGTCCCTGTTTCACTAGTTTGGTGCCATCGGCCCGTGGTGCCATCGGTCTAGTTACCGCTACTATGAGATGTAGTTAATGCAGAATACCTTCATTATCCTCGTTGTCATCGTCCATTCGTTCATTGAGGTACTGCCTGAGGACTTCGGCGAAGGCTCCGTCTCTCTCGAGCAGCTCCTGGTAGTGCCCCACCTCGGACACTTTGCCTTTACTCATGACGATGATCATGTCACATTGTGGCAGGAATGTCACGCCGTGGGTCACCAGAATACGGGTCTGAGAGAAAAAAACAGAACGTCATATGATTTATACATCAAGTACAATGAAGCTTGCCCAGGATGTTTCCGTAATGGGAGATTGCTATGAATGAATAGAAAGTAGAGGGTTACAAGGGTTGTTGGCGAGGCTTAGGAAAAATACACTTCTATTTCCCACCGCTTTGCCCAAATTTTTTTCCAACCAAGGCAGCCCACAGGAAGCCGGAGGAACGCAAAAATTCCAAAACACAGAAAGTAGAGGGCTATCCATAAAGTATGTACGCTATATTTCTGGGGATTTCCACCCCCACCCTCTCTCTATCTTGTATGCAATAGGACAAAGAAGGAGCATACGAACAACTTCCAAATTCTTTCACCCCACGTACTTTATGGATGGCCCCTAGTTCTGGCTGCACTCTAAATAGGTGTTTGAGGAAAGTAATATGAATGGTAAAACTGATTGAACTTGGTGGGTGATGTGTCATATACATACACAATATCAACCTGTTTCTGATTCTGGTGGGTATGGCCTCGGCGTAGTGAATGCGTAGTAATATCAGAGCGTGAGCGTAGATATTACGTAGAGTCAACTACGAGGAGGATATAGCAGTACTATTAGAAACAGGCTAGTATTAGTTTTATTATTCAGTTTTGTATGTCCAATTTGCATCCTAGGACCTTTCTAATGTATCCTGGAGGAGGATACGACAATGTTGCATCCTCTGGCGATATCGATATACACTCGTTGTGTGTGTTCAATGGCATAGCTATTGTGTTATCAAGGCGGCCATCTTGCCCCTGACACCATACAAAAAACCAGGATGTGGATCCAATTATCAATGAATTTTATCAAAAATATTATGTTTGCCTTGCCATAGAGGGGTTTTGTCCTGGTCTCAAGATTATCTACATATTGTAACAGCAGATAATAGTGGTGGTTCACCGACTACACGTGCGCTATCTTACTATTTCCTGGCGGATGATGGCGGAACTAGCAATCACTCTGTGCCATACCGAGTAAAATCCCGCTTTCGGGAACAATTTTGCTCGGATCAGAATTATTTCAATCTATATCATATCTTTGATGTTACCCCGCTTAAGAGGTCAACAGCCTTAAAATATGAACCATCGTAATTCCCTGACCTTTGTGCTAAGCAGTCCATTGGGTCCAATAACCTTTTCGAAGATGTGCTTTCCAACATGTGCATCCACAGCTGACAGGGGGTCGTCCAGGAGGTAGATGCTCTTGCTCTGGTACGCAGCCCTGGCCAGAGACACACGCTGCTTCTGACCCCCTGACAGGTTAATGCCCTGCAACAGATACAGATTTGAGACGATGAAGGGTATTTTCTCTACAATATTTTTGCAATAATACTTGGGGCCAACAGGTAGCGGTTATTGCTCGGTACAAGTAGAGGAATAATACTTCGTTCTGCTGCCAACAACATTATATTCTAAAAAAAACTTGCTATGCGAGACGTGCAATAAAAAACTAAAGAAAAGAAGGAATATTTGCTCTCATTGCAACTCAATAGTTTGAAAATGTATAGTTGATAGTACATAGCCTGTCCACGCTCAGTTTACAGTGATGACCAACATTCATATTCAGAAACAAAAAAGAAGAAATAGATCAGATTCTACTGAATGCCATACCGCAATTAAATCAAATATAAAATCGTCAATGCATTGCGGGCTGTGTCTTACCTATCTAAAATGTGGGACTGGAACTACGAGTATAATATCAATTCATTATTTTGTCGCTGGATGGATGTGCCTGAACTGTGTTGTATCTTACCTGAGTAAGATTATGTTTGTTGTTTTGTGAACTTGTATTGATTTACCATTTCTTTCTGTGTTATACTGAAGGGTGGTCTAAGCGATGAAAACCAGCTTATGATAAGCTGACGCAAAGGACCTCTTAAACAAATGTTTCTACAGATATCTCGTACCGATCATCAAATGACATCAATAAAGAAAGATTTGAAAAAAGGACAAAAAAACAAACAAATATCATAGAACCTATATATCATTAAAAAAAAAAAATTCTCTCGCAACGCTGAAAGACAATTCTCTGTTAAAGGATGTTTTCCAAACCATACCCGCGGTATGACGAAAAACACACCACAAGAGAGAAAAATACAAACAAATATCATAGAACGGTCTTGCCAGGAAAATCACAATATCAACATACCTTCTCTCCTATCTCAGTCTGATCCCCCGCAGCCAGGACCTTCAAGTCTGGCGTCAGAGCACAGGCTTCGATCAAATCTTTGTATCTTTGTCCTTTCAGTGGTTTACCGAATAGAACGTTGTCCTTGAGTGTTGCATTTTGGATCCACGCTTGCTGTGAGACGTACGCGGTTGAACTCTGGGGTAAACAGAATTATAACAAAATAAATTCTCAGGCAAGAAACATATCACCAAGTGCTATCACAATAAATACATCTCTTACTCAAGAATTGGTAAAAGTGAATATCTCCCCGGGATTTCTTTAGATCTTCTAGGATAAAAAGGTTGTTCTTATAATGATTGAAATTAAGATTGAGAGGGAGGTAAAGTTGAGTGGCCTTACCTTGACATTAACTGAACCGTGTAACATTTGCATTTCACCAAGCATCGCTGACACCAAAGAGCTTTTTCCGGCCCCGACCTGTCCAACTACAGCAACCAGGCTTCCCTCTGGTATCTCCACTGAAATACTGTCATACGAAAATATGTAAGAATTTGAGAATATGGCTAGTTAACGAAGGAAGAAAGTCAAGATTATCATGGAACGTAAGGGGAATGCTTATCCATTCTGTTGGAATCTGGAAAGGAACACGTTTCTGATTTAAACTGTTCCCCAGAAAAGTTTCATTGTAAAATGAGAGAATTGCGGATAGAATTTTTGGTGTGATTGGCTGGAGCCACGCCGTTTTATTCTACTTCTTTGAATGACCCTATAATATAACATGATGAAACCATCAATGGCTCCTATCAGAACATAAGGAATCACAGGACAAACTGTATGTCATTCTAAAGATTATTAAGGAAATGAATTCATTACGAACTGCAATGTGCATATATATGTGATATGTACTTGATATCTTTTAGTGATAATGCACATAACACATTTGGTGACATCTTGTGTAATATTGTTATGAATAGTTACTTACTCTTGTAGAGTAGCTTCTTCTTCATCGTTTCCCCATGTGAAGGTTGCATCCTTTATAGATATAGCAGAGGCTGAAGGCAAGACAAATTGCATTTAAAGGCATATCGTATTATTCACTTTGAAAAGTTAAACTCATGACAATTTATTTTGAAAATTGAATACAATGATCTCTAAGTACAGTGGAAAACATCTAACTTAGATATTGGGGGTCATCGAGTTTTGCTTGTTTTTCACATAGTAAAACCTATGTCATTTTATCCAAGCTTTCACAGAATATAGCACATGTATAGTATTACATATTTAGCTTGGAAAAAGCCATAGGTCACCTATTCACCGATCCCTTCTCCACATTTACCAAGATGAGAGATTTCTTTACATCCTATACCACATAGACATGGTATGAGAAGGACCAGCCTCTGATAGTGCAGTCAGTCTACCACTGCTGGACATGAAGGAGAAAGGCATCCCGAAGAATAGTTAGTTAAGAAATCCCAAACAAACTCACGTGTGTCTTTGTTGTTCTCAATCGCCAGTGGATCGACCTCATCCTGCAGCAACATATTTATAATCCGTTTTCCCGAGATATAGGCCTAGAGGAGAAACAATTAAACGAGAAAATGTTAAAGAAGATTGAGAGGATCTGATGAGCTGATAGACCATAGGAATGAGCAGGCGCCAAAAGTCGATATTGGTAACTTGATGTCTGACATATTATTATATACCTATGTCCGAATGTCTATTAAATACTGCATGCTGCTAGGGGTGCAGTAATAATAATGTTCGTGCCCGCTGTGACTGCGACTTTGTATGTCATTAAAAAGGCATATTTTCAGTGGCTATGGATAGAGTGCGGTTCAGATTTTATCTCACCCCATTCACTCACTAGTTGGCTAAGATTTGTGACATTATCCCCTTTTGAGTATTTTCTTACAATATGCCATGGGTGTTGAGTACGAGTTCACAATGTTAAGTTATTGGGGAATAAATACCAAGGGTGAGATAAAACACATGGCTGTGAATAGCAGGGTTGATAGGATATTCTGGTTTGGAGAAAAATCTTAAAGTAAATTAACGCTAAAGAATACCTATTAAACTGAACTTACCTGTGCTGCAAAAGCAAGGAAGATTGGTAGGAATGACATGGACCAGTTTAAGATGCCTGTCAGATTCATCGTAACGAATGCCACTTGAGGGTCGAGTCCTTTCTCCGGGTTGACCAACACGTATGTGATGAAAATGGCAAGCGGCACCTGAAAGCAACACATGATAATTAGAACTCACGAGATGAAAGAAATTGGTATGTACTCAACACAGTTTGAGAGCGGAGCAATTCACAAAGTGAAGCTGAGTGAATTACACAGCGGTCAAAACTTGCATCTTATCTTACCCTGTATACATGATCAGGAACATTATCTATCAATAGAATTAGCCATTAAATATTAGGTACACTACCTTCACAGCCGTGTAGTATGAGTTCCACATGGTGTAGATTGGTGATATGATGTGGAATGAATTATGTGTGCTTTACGATATTACATAAGTTAGACATATGGTAAATTGTAACATTTAAGAAATGGCGATTAAATAAGATTTCACTAGGCGCCATGAAACACTTTCTCAGTGAGTTCAAGGAGTATAAGGCCAGGGACCTGTTTCCCTAGTTTCGTGACATTAGGCCTAGACAGACATCAACAGGGGCACCAACAGTGCAAGCAACAGCGGAAAAAGTCTAGCAAATATCAGAGGGTCGGAGTGGCCAATCTTCTTCATATTTGGAACGATTATAGGTTATATGTATCCCCTACCCGTGTTAAAGTGTCATCGCTTAATTCATACGGGAAGTCAGTGAAATTCCGCATGTCATCGATTGCAGTCTTGTGATCTGTTTGTATGGTGTCACAGACGCCATCTAGACATGTCACGAAACTACTGAAACAGGTCCCTGATTCCATTATGCTCGGGCTTTGTTCAGTCCCTATTCTGATCAGTGCAAATAAAACAACCCCCTTATTGGGGCCCGAGTGGGAATCGGCAACAACTTCGGCCAAATGGAATCAAGCTTTAAAAATCATATCTAAACGGATAGACATACCAGGAAGGGAGCTGAGAGCCAGATACCGAACATGAAGGCGTTGTAGTAGGCCTGTAGTCGGATGCAAGCCAGTTCGTCCATACGCACATTTTTCACAAATCGGGCGAAGAAGTTTTCCCATGCATACATCTTCAGTACCTGGTGATTTAGTCAAAAAGGTATGTTACATATGAGATACACTTTTCCCTCGTATAAGAAACATGGATGTATACATTGAACATCAGATTACCTTTATAGGGCTCCGCATTTAACGACAATTCTAGACACAATACCTTTGGGTGTATGAGTTATGGCATCATTCCAAATTAAACTCTCGAACGTCAACCTTTTTTTTCTTTTTTATTGGTACGATTCGTAAGAACATGACCTCAATCTGCCATCATATCCATTGTATTCAGCTACACCATTCTCTTAGTTTGATTGTGTCACAAGTACATGTATATGATATATTTTGTGTATGGAGGTATTCAGTGTCCTCAACCATGAACAGACATAAATTTATACAAGCTTTTTCAAGCATTAGAGGGAAAATAAATATATAAGGTATAAAATGTGACAAAAAAACATCATTAAAACAACAATGAGGGGACGACAAGTGATAGCAGCGAAAATAAGATTATGGGTGTAGGGCTAGGTTCTTAGTCTTCTGACATGATGAACTACATATGGGTGCTCTTAATCTACCAGGATTTAATGTCGTATGGGAGAGGGATATCAACTATGAGAGGTAAGGTTAACTTGGCACCCCTCTCATAAGATCACACAATCTATAAGTCGTAATCTGTACAAGGTTCTCACTGCGCTCTATGGGAGAAGAATTCTTAACGAACTAGGGTTACAGCCTTGGGAATGCACTGGCACACAGAATTCCCGCTAGGTGGCATTATTGAGATTATAGGAATCTTTTTTTTTTTTTTTTTTTTTTAAATCAGTTTATTTAGGCTGAGCAAAATAAGGCAAATCTGCCTGTTTTCAATTTGGCCCAGATTGCATTGATGTACGTCTTTAAAAAAGGAGGCAGGCCAGTGGATTCTGAGCCTAAGCCTAGTTCGTTAAGAATTCTTCTCCATAGAGCATAGTGAGAGTACAGAATACGACTTAGAGAGTGTTAGATCTTATGAGAAGGGTGCACCCGAACGTTGATTATTTAATTTTATCAAGTTTTGCAGCAATTGGAAGGAAACCCTTCTTTGTTGCCCCGTTTCCTCTAAATGAAACCAATTAAGAACATAGATATTCTCATCCAAAAATTCATCTCACCTTCACTGAGACAAGGATGCATTCTTCCTGAGCGTACATTCTATCATATGACGCAAACTTGAAAATACAGGAATTTTCAATGAATACACTAAGTTACCCACCTTGATGCCATTCAACAGTTCATTTGTTTTCTTGATACGGTCGTCTTTATACTTCATCTGGACGTCCTGGTTAAATGAGGAAAGTATCACGTATAAGTGAAGAGTCCCTGACCTCCAATACCTGAGGTTATTTGTTTGTAGAAATTAAAGAAAAATCAATCCAATGCTATCGTTGGTTTGGCTGACCTCGTAGCACTGTAGAGGGTACAAGGGGATAAAACTGAACTCGAATTGTATGTTAGAGTGGCAGACCACCTTTTTAGTACTGTGACATACCTTACGATATTCCCAAAGCAGATGCAACAAGTCATGTTCACAAATTGCATTCCAATGTGCTATGAAAAATGATCATTTTGTAAAATTCTTTTCAGATTTCCATTTTCTCTGCGGAGATATTGGAAAAATGAGGAGTTTGGCCATACCCATGGAGGGGTTTGAACTTTTTTCCTTCTAAAATCTTTTTTCTATGAAAAATGCCCTACCTTTTTCCTTTATGGTATTCAACAATGTTCTAATATCATAATCATAACTTGTCATTGAGTAATTGATCAGTATAAGTTGCCAGTATATAATAGAGAAAGTGACAGAACATGGGCAGGTAGATTAAGGGAAAACATCGACTTATTATGTCCAGTTCTGAAAAACAAAGAAAAAGATTGACAAACATGAGCATCACAAACCTGTAACTGGGCGTATTTTCTGGCGAAGACTCCTCCATTTATGGGCGCCAGTAGAAGTAACACTCCGAGGCCAGCGAGAGAAGAAGCTCCCACCGTGTTCCACAGCATGACCATAGCGAGGACCAGCATCACTGGGGATGCCCAAATCTAGGCGGGAAGAAGAGGCCATGTTATCACAGCGCGCTCTATACGAAACAGGGTTACTGTGGCTGTACGTGATACATACGCGGCAGAGGTTCGTTTTATCGTCAATTTTACAAAGTATGAATCACGTACAGACGCAGCATGGCCATCACTTGTGAACGTATAACTAACAAAAGGTACCAAATGGCAAACAGTTATAAGGTATATTTAAGTATACTAATGTCTGATAAGACTGTATAACTTGAAGGTTAGATCTACAGAAGACTGTCAGTAAACAAGCAACCAGGGGCCTGTATTTTAGTCGTGACCATTTCCTATAGTGACTAGTAAGTGACCGTTTGGAGACCTTTGGGTTCCAGAGATAAGTCGTCATAACATGTGCGACCATTTAGAGGGGTAAACTGTCGTGGTCACTGTTTTGGGTTCCAGAGTTGTGACCAGTTGGTGACAATTTAGCCCAAATGGTGGCATATTTCATTTTATACACTTCCACTGTATCAAATGAAACAATATTTACTGCAATGAATTATCTATATCTGTTTTATCAAATTCCCAAATTGTTGAGAAATATACATGTGAGACATGCTTGTTGTTTTTGAATGGGCCTTGGCCCAACAGTGATCATAACAGCTGAACAGTGACCGGGTCTGAGGAACACTTTTTGGTCATGATCACTGGTTTGGTCACCCAACTTGTCACTCTTTTGTGATCACTACAAATAAAGACGTCGCTGTCTGAAAAACAGGCCCCAGAACTCTCAACACTTAGTTTTTATGTTCGTACCCTGTTATGTATTGTCCTGTCTACGTTACTGTGTACACACTATTGAATGATTGTCAAGAAATAACAGTGACTTTTACACAGCGTCATATGACCTGTATACCTAGCAAAAAAAAGCTTGTGCACAACGTATATAGCTTGTCTTGTCTGCACGTATTGTCATGGTTTTTCCGTGGAAGAACGCCAACATTGGGCGAACTGTTAATCCAAAATCTTTTCTTGAATAAAAAAAGAAAAAAAGAAAGTACAATCCTGGTGAGGGCCATGTGGATATGAAATACAGTAAAACCCCGCTTCTGGGACACACTTAAGGAGGCAATTTGCTCGGAACAGAAATTTATATTAGTTTATTTCAAACCTGATAAAGGGGACATCCCGCTTAAGGGGCCACGTTGCCTGGAACGGAGGGTGTCCTCTTTAGCGGGGTTTTACTGTACGTAGTCAGATGACAAAGGTTTCACGACAAGGATATGGAAATATGTGATGTTCTGTATCACTCTACAATATTCTCGTGACTATCATACATTTGATGAAATTAGGTGTGTTTCTCCAGAACTATATAACTCCAGAATTGCTATTGAAATACTGTTTTGTGAGAACCAGGAAACAACGTGCACCAGAGCTTATTGAGACACACCTCATGTACGTCAAATGCTGCTTCGTGTATCTTCTGGGCGTCCACAGACATCAGGTTAACTATCTCCCCAACTGTCATTGTCCGACGAGTGGCACCTGACAGCCGCAATGCCTGTGAAAGGGAAATGTGAAGAATGATATATCTGTCTAGCTTCATAACCTTGTGTTATCATCAATAGCCTGAAGACTTGTTTTTGTAAGAATTACACATGTGCGGGAAATGTTTTCCTGTAGGTGTAGAGAAAGGTAGATGAACCTGGAGCAGGACTTACTTCACGTTGTTAAATGTGTGTATGCAATATTATATCTCTAATACAATATCTAATATTCTGCAATTTAACGTAGCTAGGTTCCGGGTCGATTGATGCTTGAAACCGGATGGAATACTATTTGTGGGATAAATATAGCGACCATTACAGCTGTTACATTTGATGTTTCAAAACCATTGATATTGTGCCTATTGCTATTCACTTTGTTTATGAACTCTATGTGAGATGGTATTAGTGATAGTGGGTGGATACAGTATGTAGACAAGCTGGTACTTTCTTGAAGTATCTTAAATCATCACAAGACCATATGCAACCGACCGGAAAGCCTTTATTCCGTTGCTAAGCCATAATTCGGTGGCTAACTAGTCTCGATTCATGAATCATTTATCAATGTGCATAATACATACAGTTACTGATACGATGAGAGATCATAGGGATGAGAAACAATAAATGGTGGTAAAAGAGGAAAAATTGCAGGCTGTTAATTGTTTTTATTAAGTTCCAATGCTCGAAATGTATAGTTATGAGGCCTGGCTTGCGATTTCATCGTAACGGTAATATGCCTAGGAGAGAGGTGTAAAAATAACGCTCACAGATGTATGAGCACATATTTCAGTTTGTACTATGATTCCTACTTACCTTTCTATAAACGGCACAGATGAGAGCACTTCTCATTCTGTAGGCAGCGATGTAAGAGTGTTTGAAGAACTGGTGGTAGACGATGGCCAACATAACGTTAGCTGCCAGCAGGAACACAGCGAGAACGTAACCCTTCCACGTGTAGGGATCGTCACTGGTCACCCACGCAATGACGGCACTGTGACAGAGAAATAACACTGAGTGGCGAAATAATATTCATACGTCCCACCGTACCACGTGACTTGTATAACGATAGTGTTTTTAATATATACTAGCGACTTCGTCGCGTCGTATTTGAAATAGGGTGAGGGCTTCGTGGTGCCCCCTACTATTAATACCGGAAACTACCAAAATAGTTCCCAAGCATCATTTCATGTGACACCGATTTTACCGACTACCAGCGCAATTATTCTCGTGGCCGATCACGTGGCAAGGCAATTAGATAACTACAGTTCTAAATTATGATTTCAGTACAGATAGAAACAAATCCTAAGGATAGAAATAGATCTGTGTAGCGAAACACAAAAAAGAGAAGCGTGATTCAGTTAAGTACTGCACGAGAATCTCACTCTCGTGGCCCTTCAGTCTCCCACCCTAGATTGGGTTCACTCTGTCCCTATGTGCGGGAGATTCTCCAAGCGGACTCGACGGAATTCTACCGTTTTAAATATAGTAGGTAAATAGTAAGGAGACATAGTGGGTCTGAATAACATCTGTTCCTTGTTGTATTTGGTCTGAAATATACCTTCCGCAATGGGATTATATAATTGAAAATTAGACCTTGCATTTTTTACCGACAACTCCGGTATCCTGTTTCCGTATATCATAGAAAAGAGTTAAACACAAAGCATACTCACAGGGAAAGGAAATGAAAAACACGGAGGCAATATGCAATATTTCTGATTATACATATTTATATCATCTTGCAAGCGCCTTGCGTATTCAAGGACAGAAGAGGAAACAGATGGCACTCCTCATCTAAAGAGTAGTTCTGGGCTGGGATATCATACAGGCGTAAACGTGCCGTAAACATGCCCTCTACGCCTGCTCACAATATGGGGCGTATATATAAGAAAATACCAGAAAATGTGGCCTATATGGTACATAGCTATTGTGTTACGGAAACAGCCTGCTTACCCCCGATGCCAAACAAAACACTTGGTGATAGGTCCAGTTATCAATGTATTTCATTGAAAACCTTTTTCTGGTTTGCCATGAAGGGGTATAGCCTTGTCTCAAGATTATCTACAGATTATAACTGAAGGTGATAGTGGTTGTCCCCGGGCAACAGTGGCGCTATCTTACAATTTACCGGCGGATGATGGCGGAACTAGCAATCACTCTCTGCCCAGTACTAGTATCTACACTATGTAAACAAGAGTAAACTTAACGTTTTATTGGTCAACATGCTTTTCCGACACCCATTGTGTGGAAGAACAGCCAATGCAAATTCAGGAAAAAGGTCACATGACCACACTGACCAATGAGAGCCATGTTCTGTACATTAAACTGCATAACTGAATAATCATATCCACGCAGACACTGTCCCACGGTTTAGGAACAGTCACTTGCTCAATAGTCGCAGTAGCCGTCTTGTCTAACTACTATACTTCACGTTTCGTCCTGTAAAATTGTCAAAGAAAGTAGAGAAAACCCTGGAATACTTACTTTAGTAGGAGGGGGTTGGCAAATTCGCCGACAGCCCCAAGTAGACGATACGTGGCAGCAAGCAACACGTCGCCCAGAGAAGGTCCAAGGAGCGCCTTCAGTAGAGAAGGCTTGTTTTTATGGAGGGCCTCCTTCTCCCACACTTCGTGGAAGGAGTCTACGATGGCGGTTGAATTGTCTCTGGGCATAATGTCCGGGAAATCCTCAAAAACTAGCGGTCTTCTGTAGCCTCGTAATATGTACCTACAACAAGCAAGGTGTGGGGAATGAGAAATGAGTGTGTTTTTTTAGAAATAAACTGATAATATTCATATGGATCTACATATATATATATATATATATATATATATATATATATATATATATATATATATATATATATATATATACATGTTTAATATAGACATATATATGCCTGTTGATGTAGACCAGGGCAGAATTATTACAAACATGATTGGCTCAGTGGGATAGGAACGAATGATATGAGAGAGTTGGTGGGGAAAAACATTATTGTAATGTAATGATACAAAGTAGCTTGCGTCAACGCCAAAGATACTGGCCAGACAAATGTATATCAGAGTTTAACTTCTTTCTAATAAAGAACCAATAAACAACTTTAGAAGCATTCCGTAAAGAATAATACACAACCCAGGACGGGTATTTAGATAGAAGACTGTCTGCTTACTTGGTACACCACCAGTGTGTCATCAGTCCTGGGAATGTTGACCTCAGTTCAGGGCAAGGTATCTAGAAGAAGGTGAACCATTGGTTAGTGAGGATGTTATGATTGCAGCAGGAGGAATTAGAAGAGGCATTGTCTAGTGGGTTTGTGGAAGTAACGTGTCTTATGATACAGCATCTAGACCACGATCATTAATATAATACATGTCGTATACACGTTCCCCAAAACAATCAAGAACTTTGGATAAGGGATCGCCCCGCTTCCCAAAACACTGTAAGACATACGAATTGTTGGTCATATATACCTGTCTATGTTTTATCATGTTAAATATCTGTGCATTTTTCCCTGTTGGACGGCTTGGCTAAATATCATATATTTAATGTATGAACCTCTTCCATCAATAAAACTTTATAAAGAAAATCATTCATTTTCAGTCCTCACATTTCTGATCCCAAACATGAATGTGGCAGTATCTAGGACATTCTGGCTCGCAATAGTAGCCTAAAGACTAATATAAATTTTAACCCTGTCTCTGTAAAAATCGATTCCCTTGCACAGCACTACACAGCAGGCATTGCCCGCAGAAACATCCCTTCTATAGCAGGCACATTATTTGGGAAATAGCAATGTCATGTGATGAGTCACGCACTCAGCCTAATTTGCCATGGTAATTAACGAACTTTTGTTGTACCAAGTCAAGTCCAATATGCCCCTTTTTTGTAAGAATTACTTTAATTTAAACACATATTTATCTATTTATTGAATATTGTATATATAAGTATCAATGATGCCTCTAAGATGCCTGGAGGCATCATGCTGCCATAGCTAGCAGGAGGAGTTAGAAGAGGCATTGTCTAGTGGGTTTGTGGAAGTAACGTGTCTTATAACACAGCATCTAGACTACGATCGTTAATATAATACATATCGTATACACATTCCCCAAAACAATCAAGAACTTTCGAAAAGGGATCGCCCTGCTTCCCAGAACACTGTAAGACATACGAACTGTCTATGTTTTATATCTGTGCATTTTTCACCTGTGAATTTGGAGGCATCATGCGGCCATAGTTAGGGGAATGCCTGGAGGCATCCTGCTGCCATAGCTAGGGGAATGTCTGGAGGCATCATGCTGCAGGTAAAGGGTTAAACTGTGACTTACAACGTTAGATTTTTTTGTCGGTGTTTGTTTACGTTTTCCGCCCAGGAGCGGCGTCCGCTCGTCTTCCTCCCCGCCGGGCCAGGCTTCCGGTTCCGGTCTGTAGTCGGGTATATTCTCCAGGAGGAAGCTGAGTGCCACCAGCCCGTAGAAGATGAAGAACGTGATGTTTCTGAACTTCTCATCAACCTGTGAAAATCAAATCATTCTGGTATTTAACCCTTTCAGGGAGGATAATGCCTTGAGGCATTCCCCAGCGCAAACCGGATAATGCCTTGAGGTATTATTTATGAAATTTAGTCATATTTACGATTTCATTGTTTGATACAGAAATAATTGATCAATAAAAGTGATCAAATGATAGAATATGGGTCTAGACAAAAAATGGCCCATCCCCTGGAGTTATACCAGTCCCAAGTACACGCTCCGACCAACAGGGCTCTGCCACAGATCCCCGCCTTTAAAGGGTTAATCGTCATCTTATTTCTTATGTCATTATCTGGGATGAAAATGGAGGGGTAGGGGTGTCAAAGGTTTCGAAACTATTCCGTACAAACCTTCTTTAATCTATTGGGCACTATAGAGGAAACCTCTGGAAGTTTACGGTTGGAGTTCGTATCCCATCGAGTTTGAAAAGCGTAGTAATTCACGAGGGGAAGCCACGTGAATTATGTAGCGATTCAAACGGGATGGGACACGAGCTCCGACCCTAAACATGAATAGGTTATATGTCACCCTTCATATTGATTAATTGGCTAACATTTGTGACATAATCCCCCATTGTAAGAAATCAATGAATTATGAAATGCAAATATGTATCAATGTCGTTACTACAAAATGTATACTAAATTAAAACATTACTTACGTCTTCATCTTGGTAATTTATAATCCTCGATCGAAGCTGTACAACATTTAAGAGGACTTCTAGTAACCAGAAGCAGAAGAGAACTCCTGATGAATGAATTCCAACTGAGTACACAAGATGTATCAAGATGGTGCTTAATACCTGCAACATGGTAAATATTCAAGGTAACTAAAATGAACTATTCCATTATCAAAATATTTAGTTAACCTTCAACACTAGTCTACCAACAAACAAAAAACCTTTCTTATACAAAAACTCTCCATTTGTTATAAAATAATGCCCCTTCCTTATTATAACTTATATGTTGTATTATTCATTCTCTGAATATAATACGGCAATAATCTTTCCAGTAGGCTACAATAACTGAAATAGTTAGGTTATACTTACAAAAGTAGCAGTTCTAATTCCTCCATCTAGATACGTTGCTAGTGATGGAGTAGAGGTACTTTCATAAAATGTATATATGAAGTCTGCTAGTGATACCCCAAACAGGAGAAGTGATAAAATCTGAAAAATATTCAAACAACTCGTTAAACAAGGTACTTATGAAAGAAGGTCGTCTGTACTGATGACCGAAGTATATGTTGGCGCAGGATATTCAGCATCTATCTGCATAGACACACAGTATTAGATACTGTAATTTACCCACCATGAGGGTGGTGCTCCATTGCGCCGATTGTTGGTCTCTGAACAATCTCTACCCAATCTCCACCCGTTTTCCGATTGTTCTTGCCTCATGCGTGACCATGAGAAGAACATGGGGGCCGCCTAGAGACTGCCAGGAGTTTGAGTGCTGACCTTACCTCCACTGCAGCTCTACTATCGGCGACTAGGTGCCGAGCGGTCAGCGACTAAATGATCGCCACCTAATCTTCACAGGATCGGTTGCAGTGGAGTACAGCCTTTTTAACTTGATCCCTGATTCCACAGCCCAATAAGATGAATATTGTAATAAAACTTTACCTTCAACTTCATTATTCGTTTGTTCTTCCATTATATTCAAGTGAGATTACACCCAGGCAATTTGTATACTGCTCAGCATTCCAGGAGGAATCTAGATGTACCTCAAGAAGCGAGTAACAAAACGAAATAGTCTTAACTAATATTGTAATCTTGCAATTAAGGCATGATGGCAGACCGCCAAGTGCACCAATAGCGAACCATTCCTAATCACGAAAAAAGGAAAAAAAGATTTGTATATTGCGGGATCGCTTACTGTTTTAAGAGTTCAATGATATTAATTTTTAAAATATGGCTCCCATGTTTCTCGTAGGAATGACAAACCAACACCAAATCCTTAGCGCTTTTAACACCCAAAATACAACAAAGTTTAGCACATGATAAACGTAGCAGATTTATATGAATATGTTCTTATCAATTATGTGTCTATACGTTGTTCTTGGTGACATCATTGTTATATTTATGTTGATAGTGCAGCTTAAACTGTGTTGTTGGACCATCTTGGGTTGATGACAGCTATATCCATGTCGTTAACATATCGCACTGCCCCAGATATAATAATATATTGCAGACACTTACTATTTTGACTATATTTAACTTGGTCTTGTTTGCCTTTTGGTAGTTGGCTATTAGTGTGTAGAGATAAATACAATAGAAGGGTGTCGTGATCCAGAGAAACCCGCAGGAGATCCAGGACAGCACAGTAATTTGGAAACATGGCGGCAGGTCTGGTGAGAATGTGTTCAACAAGTTGTCATAATCCTGTTTAGAATAAAAAAGAAAATCAATAAGCACAGAAAGGACATACATACACAATATACACATGCTAAGTATCGGTGTATAAATACAACGAACGCTATTAGTATCTCAGTGTAAAGCCTCAAACCCAGATAGCATGGCAAGTTTTAGATTACTTCTGATTTTCTTTTAGATAATATAAAAACACAGAGGCTATCTCACTGAAGGCTTCGGACATTCAGAATCATAATTTTATCATTTCCATATAAAGACTGTTATATCCACACACTTTGTGTGGTAATACTGGTACCTTGTGTCATATTTGAGAGCGATGGATTTCATTGTCATTATCATAGCTAGACTTTTATCCTACCTCTAATAAAATACTCCATAGGCTTAACATTGGGTCATTGTATTCGGCCTGGAGTTCAGAAAAATGAAAAATATCGCTCTAGTGGGATACACTTAACAAATGACGTCATCTGTTAATGTAGAAGTAATTTAGACGGGCGGGGTAGGATAAATTCTAAACCAAACTCGAGTTAGTCGTGTCATTGTCCATCGCACTTCAGCAACATCGCGTATTACTGCTCTCGGCTTCGCCTTGCGCAGTAATACGCGATCTTGCCGTTGTGCGATAAACAACAACACGACTAACTCTTGTTTGGTTTCTCCATAATATAGCTAGCTGATTAGGTAGAGCAAAAGCAATCAAAGTTTGTAATTCTGGCAAAATAATATGTGCTGGATTGTAGAGAAAAAAGTCAACCGTTGCCTTATGCCTTCCAGGGTAAATAAAATGATTAAAAAAACAAACCAGTCTGACCTCTCGCTATGTTTACTATCTAGCCATCTAACCATTCCACAGTGACCTATGGAAGTAGATTTGTTTGGATTGGGCAACGTCTAACATACAGGAGCGGTACTTTACACCACAGAGGAGTTATTGCCATATGAAGTACAATTGTGAGAGATGCTATAATTAGCCAGAGCTGCTGCCTTGAGACTGACCCATATCATCCAGTGTTTAAACTATGGTTCAGCATTAATCGTATGATACTGCAGTCTGTTTGGACCGATGAGAAGTGTTTACGAAGAACAAATACGGCCCATGTGAATGTGAGGACTCACATAAAGTGGCCCTGGATTTGCCGTGGGTGACATTTATGTAATAGAACATAGGACGTGAATATATTGCCAAAGACTGAATACTGAAAAAGTGGCTGGTCTTGGGACAAATATTCAATATGTCTAGTGAAAGGTGGATGATATTGCAACCAGTGTCGTATATGTGGCCATTGATTTCTAAACAATCCGTATCTAACGTGTGTATGTCATCCACGGGGTACTTCGACGGCATAAAGCTCAATGGTTATCTCTCTACTTCCCTCTTTAGCTTTCCAAATATAGCATAACGTGCCTTATTGATTTTTTGTTTTTGAATTCGTTTATTTATCCTGGAGAATTTAGGCTCTGGGCCTGTCTTACAATAATCCAGCTCACTGAGTCTCGTCACTGGGACGGTAGTGGTATAAACATTAATACAATACAACATAACTTCTAACTATAACTTTGTGAATTAATAGTAGGCTTACACTAGTTACAGCCTAAGTTTGAGTTATTAGTAGATGAGGACCAATGAGTGTGTATATGATAATTCTTATTTCAGATTTACCAATTATTGATGATGTCAATCAATATATTACAACCAGTTTAGTTCTAGAAGATAATGGTCAAAGCATAGACAATCTTCCCGGTTGAGGGTTTCAATGAACCTAACAAAAGCGTGTGTAGTTTTCGCTGCACCCCAACATCTAATCGTATCGCGATGATCCAGTGCTGACCGGCGACTGCTGGATTAACTCTACCAGTAAATCCCCTCCACACCAATGGGGCAGCTCTTGCTAATAATCTATACCAGGAAGACCCGACTCAGATCACAGACATGCAGAAAGCATATTTAGCATTGCTCTCTCGGTGAATGTATCACACCGTGGCACAATTTGATCTTTTTGGAATCCTGTCCCACATCAAGGGTGCGACTTGGCCCTTGATTTACCCAATAATCTCATCTATTGAGCAATATCCCTGTCTGTATGTATTATGCACAGCGAGTGAACCGTAGTGATTATTCCTCAGCTTTGGTGATTAACCCAAAACGGTTTTTTTTGGGTAATATATATGTATATTGCAATAAAATACAAATATTGCCCGAGGCCATAAGAATAATGTCCAGCTGATTTATTAGAGCTTGCTTGCACGCTCTATATACATCATCCAGAGGTTAGAGGGGTCCATATAGACTTTCAAGGTACTGCATACAAACTATCCCTGCACTATCTGTATGCTATTCACTGTGGTGTTGAGAATAGAGCAGGGAAGCAGTGTCACAGTCTATTAGAGGCATACCCAGCTGACCTTGACCAATCACTATTGACCAAAATACCTCAAGACCCACTAGTGCTTGATGTGTTTGGATCCTAGACTCAGGCAGTTGCAGAAATGGCAAGTTGACTGGGTGCAAGTGGGTTACAGAAAACTATGCATAGGCTGAATCTAACTCAAACCTTTTAATCGTTATTCATTTATAATTGCACACTCATTCATCTATGATGAACATACTATTTGCTCCTAGTTTCCTTGCATATATTACCAAATAATGCCAGACAAATCATGCTATCTATCATTATAGTTTATTTTATTATAAAAGAAGGAGGCTGCAGCAAACTAATATGAATATAGAGATTAATGTGCACATTAATCTAAACTGATATGCTCTGATCAATGTTACTGCTCCTCTTCCATAGCATAAAGATACCAAATTAATCAATCATAATTGTCAATTCCGCTGTCACAATCAACACGACAATTATCTTATACATTATACTAAGGTGACTTTTTTCACATACTGTCTGTGAACTGTCCATGGTCATATCACTTTCAAGTTCGACCTTGAGTGATATTTCGCAATACTGTCTGTAGGTAGGAAATGTCCATCTCCTCAGAAGACAACTATCTGGTAGTTGTAAATCAGCATGATAAGACATATCTACACGCATCATGATAGGGAAGGTAAATGTCTGTATTATCTTTTCTGTGGGTACTTGACCCCAAGTGCTATTTGCCGTCTTTAGTGATGCTACAAAGCTCTTTGTTTTTACCACTATACTACGCTGTGTACTCATGTTCTCATGGACAAAGAGATGCTTAGAATCCCAAGGGGAACAACGTGAAAAAAGGCACTTGAACGACAATCAGTTCCAATGTGTATGGGACAGATTTCGGTAGCACATTGGGTTATGCTTTCATTACGCCTGCTCTGCCTTCACAACGGAAATTAATAACACATTATAGACTATGCTGAAGAGACCGCAGCTAGGGCCATTAAATCGATATACTAATAATTCATGTGATATCTCATAGAATTTCATGCTATCCTTCAGTAGGCCCACTCGCTATTTAACTGGACCCTTGTTCTACTAACGCCTCCAACATATGATATGTATGGTGGAGAAACCCAAGAAATCGTACAAAATCCCAGGTAGAAAATGTCGATCTTAAGATATACCGGTATGATAATACGAAAACAGGTATACTGTGTCTGTACCTACTTGATAGAACTAACGATTAGATGGACCTCTGCCTTCGGAATCGGTTCATCTAAACAACTTTACCGAATTTTATAATACTCGTGTACGTACAGCTACGGTAACTAAGTTTCCGTATAGTACACAACTGGCACACTTGTGGATGAGGTAAAGGGGCGGTAGTGGTGACATTAGGGATGTGTTGATAAAATGGGAGTCGGGTTTCTGAGTCAATGGAAGTGGTCCTAGTTCAGAGAGGCCCACAGCCACATACAGACGTTTTAGTTCAGCATCGTAGTCTAGTCTTATGGGCTTAAGGTGGGCTAGAATTGACCTGGCAACAATGCTCTTCTTTGCCCAGTGAGCTGTCGGCTATAGCGGATACCTCACGTACGTGAGCGCTACTGGAGGTCTGTAGATCAACTAACCGAAAACAATATCCCCAATGATGATATATACCGGAACTCTGAATATCCAGGGACCTAGCAGAGGTACATCCAGGATTTCCAAAAGTAGGTGTCCACTCAATGGATATATGTAACTCCCCTAGCCTATCATCATTTCCAGTAAAATCCCGCTTCTGGGACCTCCGCTGGGGACATTAAAGGTACATTTTGCTCGGAACGGAAATTTCCCCCTCTATTTAGAGTTCATTTCAACCCCGCTTAAGGGGATACCCGAACGGAGGGTGTCCCTTTAAGCGGGGTTTTACTGTATAGGGCGCTGAAATAGCAGAGTGAAGTAGGACATATCTGATGCCCAGAGAAGTCTTCTATCTATTCCTAAAAAATATAATCCTGTGTAAATACTATGACTCTTCGGACGTCCCTGACATCAATATGAGATGGTAGACTTTGACCTGGTTTCCTTCTATTCAGTAAAACTGCAAAGGGGTCGGCGACGTGGGTCGGGATGGGGTAATTTCAACCCTCCCACTGGCAGCCTCCCATTTCACACAGTTTAAAAGGGTCAGTACTCTTCATGTGGCGTGGCTCATTGTCCCTGTTTAACCCTATCGATACGCTGCTTGGTGGTCAATGCAGACCCTGAGATACGCCAGTGGTGTGGCAAGCTGGCGCTTTTGGGGCTATCCAATGTGATATTATTCTACAGCCATTTTTATTCATATATAAAAATTTCCATGACGACATTTTACCCTAACTCCTTAATAATATCAGCCATTTTAATAGTTAAACAGGTTTGGAGAATATCATTTAAATATCCGCATTATTGCATTAAAAAATAGCAATTACTGAAATTTAAAAAATACTAGACCCGGGAATGCCTCAAGGCATCATAGCATACCAGACCTGAGAATGCCTCCAGGCATCACAGCGTAGCGAATGGGTTAAATAAAATCCTACTCTTTTCATGAGGAATAGATTCACATGAATAATCACGTTTATTATATATATATATATATATATATATATATATATATATATATATATATATATATATATATATATATATATATTCCTGAGCTTGCCGATTAAATTTATGCCCAATTATTAATTTAGTCAACATAATAATGACCTAAATACTTGATAAATTGGAGCCCATTTCACTCTACTACAGGAGAGGTCATAACTCTCATTTATTTGGATGTGGAGCGTGCCGTCGTATGACACAATGATAAAGTGAGTAATAGCATCAAATATAAGTCCGTGATAACGTGTTTGTGTACAAACATACAAATGTATGTATACATGTATGCATGTGCGTATGCAAAGTATAAACCAGTCTTCTCTCTCTCTCTCTCTCTCTCTCTCTCTCTCTCTCTCTCTCTCTCTCTCTCTCTATATATATATATATATATATATATATATATATATATATATATATATATATATATGATTTATATATATACTATGCATATATATCAAAACATGGCAGCTTATGAATATAAGGCATGTACATATTCACGTAAAATGCACATTCAAATGAAGTTGAAGATAAATCAAATCAATTTATATTATTGAGCTTCGAATGCACTGATATCTACATGATCCTGCAGTTCCCGCGCTTACCACATTAGAAGTGAGATATACCTGCACGCTTATATAATACATACAGACAGGCAATCAGTGCTTTCATTACGATAAGGTGCCCCTGACTTGACAGCTGCTGGCACTTACCCAGAAGACATCCTGACGGCTGCCGTTGTGGTCCCCACACACCTGCGGCCAGTAAATCTCACCTGACCAGTTCATAGTGTCCTCGATTCCCTGAGTGCTGGGAGTAGTGGCAGTAGTAATAGCAGTAGTAGTCGCCGGGTGTCAGTGGCGTTTGGCAAGGCGCCGACACAGGCCAGCTTTTTATACAGGTACTCCCCTGCCCCCTGTCATCAGCCCACACCGGGAGCCTGCGCGCACTGGAGGATAGAGGTCACTGTGGTGCAATCTTGGTGTCACACATCCCCCGGAGCTAGCGCCGATCCCTTCTGCTGTAGAGGGAACAACAAAGAGGAGCCCGGGGTTGCACAACTGCTGTTGCTGACACCTTGTGAAATCACTGAAAGCAGGTCGCGCTTATCTGGGTCAAGGGGACCCACTTCTTCCAGATAGGGATCCACAGTGCAGTAGTGATGCAGAGCACCAGTGGAAGTAGACTGGCCTCAGTCCCTGTATCCTACCCCTCCACCCCTTCTGAGTGACACAGGGACTGGTATCATCCGTAATCGGCCGCGTAGACTGGCGCAATTTTGCGCCACACTCCCCAAGCAGAGGTCCTGAGCTACTGATCAGAATATCTGCTTGGAGATTGATACCCCCCAGTGTGCTAGATTGACCCCCCCCCCCCCCTGGTCAGCCACAGTCAGGAGTAGGCGAAATATATTGCTATGACAACACAGGCGGCCAGGGAACTGGAGGAGGGGAGTGGGGAGGGGAAGGGGGAGGTATAGGGTTACAGGGAGTGGATTGGGTTAATAAACAGGAGATTCTGGTCAGAGTGGACAAGTCTTTGTTTCATGGGCCAGTCAGAGAAGGACACATACTATAATGAATTGCATTCCGATTTTCTTTAATCATTTAATAAATGTTCATAATCAAAGACTTGAGCAAGTCTACAGTGGAAGCGGCTAGCGGGGTTGTTGTGTGGTGACCATCCTATTAATGACGCAATGTGTGCTGCCCATCCTCGTAATAACGCAATGCTAGGGAGATGACAATTAATGTGTGAATGTGTACAAGAGGTCTCACAGCATAAACCACAGTAGTGTGAATCTGATCAAAATTTGTTCCGCTAAAATGGTGAAGATATATGGTGTAGAATATACACGGAAAGTTATTTTACAGAGCTGCAAATCGTATGATGTATGGAGTTGTGGAAAGATTAATAAAAGATTGCTTGGGGAAACAAATCTGTTCTGCATCAACTGTGTAAAGGAATGATAAAAGAAGGGTTATTTTTGTTTAAAAAAAACCCACCAAAAAACCACGTAACTTAAGTTGAAAAAGAAATAGGAATAATTTCGATATTTTAGCATGGGTTTTGCATGATTAGAATGAAACTTGACGATCTCTTCTTTTTCAGTGGTATATGTCCATACCAATTAAACCTGCACAGGCTTGCATGTCCTTATACATATGAGGAATCAGGGCCTAATCTCGGTGCTGATTTAATTTGTTGCCTTTAAATTCAACCTCTGTAAACTACACTCTCTGATCACTAGGGGCTGTGCCAGTGCAGTATGCAGAAGTCGCATATTATAATCAATTCGATGTATTTATCTCAACGTGTTTCCCCTCTAGAAAGATTTGAATACAAAAAAATAATGTGAAGGGTTGATCCAGCAAAGGGGTACAGTGGAACCCCGATTCTGGGACACCCCGCTAAAGGGTACATCCCGCTTAAGGGAGCAATTTGCCAGAAATGGAAATGTTTCCCTCTATATGATAAGAGTTTATTCTAACCCCGCTTGAGGGTCCACCCCGCCAAAGGGGACACCCCGGTTTACGGGACATAATTTGGAAAAGAATGCTGCTTAACCCCGCTTAAGGGGAGACTTTGGAGGGACACCTTATCAAATCGGACAACACAGTGTAGGATCAACACTCGAGATCATCTTGATTACCTGTTTATGGTGTGTGTGTGTGTGAGGTGGGTAGACTCGTGTCTAGACAATTAGACACAAGACAATGGCCTGCATAGGCTCCTGTAGTCATCAGGTAGGCGTCTCTTGGGTGCCTGTGTAGTTATAACAGTGTCTCCATGCCATAGTATCACCTATATACAGTTATTACATACAATAGATACACTATGTATTACATAGCCTAACCATCGAAAAACAAAAAACCCCACTTAAGAGAACACCCAACTCAAAGGGACAATTTTCTCGGAACGGAAGAAGATCCCCTTTAGGGGTTTCAGGGATAACCTAGTCCAGTATTCTAGTGACAGCTTGAAACCATTTTCAAATGCAGTTGATGCTTCACTGTAATACATCAGGGACAAGTCCAACTACAAGGTAAACGTTAGCTTAGGGAGTGTTCATTATTTATGGTAGTGGGGGAGGGGGTATTTGCTTGGAAAATCCTCGAAACTGAAGTGCCCCCCTCGGGAATACCTCAAAATATAGTGGCCTTCAGGCAAATACCCTGATATGCAACCCCCCCCCCCCCCCCACTGATAATGGCCTTAAATCTATTTTTTTCCATATACACATACATGTAATATCAAATTGGTCAGCGAGCTAGCCCTAGAGAAAGGTGGACTGCTATTGATTGTTTCAGAGCAATACTGCAAAAAGGTTAGCATAGATATAGTAATAGAAACCCACCATCTTGGAGGTGGACCCTGAGCCTGGCAGGATATGTTGGCACTGGAGCTTATACCTACTGCTCTGGGACCTATCTTAAATCTGAATTTATTGATATTTAAATCTAATAAACCAATTTTTGTCAGTTCCCAGCAAACAGTGACCACACAATGTTGGTTGGTATTATTTTTCTTAAATTGCTACATTAACACTGCTAGGAATTTGATTTGGGTTTGAAACTCTGAGAATAGCATGAGGATATTATGAATTGATGGAATCTGTCAGGAACTCAATTTAGATAAAATACACGTTTTACTCTTCAGACTCCAATTCCGCAGCTTGCACCGTTGCGACTTTAGAGTCTGCTATATGACAAACTGGATCACATTTAGTGTGAGCAGCTCAGCAGATTGTGGCGCCGCCTGGTGCCATATGTCTGTACTGACAGGTAACACCGCACACATTTGCCTTACATCCAACTTTATGATACAGACCTACCAAAATCTTGTTGTGATCTCAATGCGTTATTTGACGCCATCTGTATATATAGAAACATATACTTCGGCGATTCTCTGTCCCAGAGCTAAGACTTTGGCAAAGGAACAATTTGTTTTTACGCATATACGTACATAAAGGAACAACCTGAAATAAAGAGAAAAAACTCCGGAAGATTATCTTCTGTGTTATATCTGCTTTGATGAATAGGAATATTTGATGTATTACAGGACGACACCGTCAGGGCCGAAAAAAGGTATACGTACGTTTCTTTTTTATTTTGCATGGTATACCACTTAACCCCTTGAGGACGAATGATGCATTGAGGCATCAACCGGCCTAGCCGAATGATGCCTGACGCGTGTCCTTAAGGGTTAAATAAGGATCTTTTATATGAAAGCTCATAACATCCCCGATACCTAGAGTTCCCAGTGATCTTTCCCGTTCCCTGTATACGGTGTACTGGAAAGCACACTCGACAATTTGTTTGATACCGATATGCAGTCGTTGGCCCCCACTGACAGACTTTACGAAACTCAATTAAAGACAAATGCGGGTAGGTATCTAAACGCCCCCTGGTTTAACACTGGTGCTGCCATCTGGGGCCATGAAAATATAGCAGTTTCTCATAGACACTAATAGATAAGCTCTTACCTTTTTCAGATGGCCTTCCCATAGAAATAAGCAAGGTGACATACTATTTTTTTTAGCTTTTCTCATTTGTACATGTTCCCAACTATTATAATCCAGAACTATTTGAAGATCGCAATAGAACATCAGTGTCATTTAGCAACAAAGTAAAAATGTTGCATTTTCCCATAGACACCAATAGTTAAGCACTTACATTTTCAGATGGCCCTCCCATAGAAGTTAGCATGGTGACATGCCATTTTTTTGCATTTTCTATTTACTGATATATATAACTTATATTATCCTGAGTTATTTGCAAATCTCAATAGAATTTAAAAATCACCCAACTACCAGCATTTGTCTTTTATCGGTGCTCTTTTCGTCCGCCAATGGAAAATGACCTTATATGAGTAGCTAGAACGGCTAACTCATCGACGGTACAGCAGGTGGCGCCAGCTGTCTGTTAATAGCTGAATCCTTGAGCAACTTCAATGTATACTCTCAAAGCAGACATATTTAATATGAAATATTCATAGATAGAAAATCGATAAAGAAATCAAAATTTATGTTCATTTTATTTTGAAAAAAATACAAAGGAAATGAAATAAGAAAATGGAAAATTGGCTTCGAGGTTATGACACACTCTCCAAGCAGTATGAAAGATCTGGTAGGAGAGTACCAAACAGGTCCCGCGACTGGGTCAAGGCGGTCGCTCATCTAAGCCCACCAGAGCTAACTTTGTGTAGCTCTGGTTGCCAGTGTACTTACAGAGAAGGTGGGCCAAGTTTAGATTGGCCGCCACCTCGGTTTCCACTCTGTTCCAACTAAGAGGTTGGTTTGGTTAAACCCACATCGTGTCCACGGATTCTCAATCTCAGGCCAAGCAATTTTTTTAGATGTGGGTTCTGAGAAATAGTTATAAAAAAAAAAGTCCATTAAGCCTCAAACACTGATCACATGGAATGCCCACCGCCATGGACTTCGAACCACTTCAGTGACTGAGACCACGGAAAAAAACTTTTTTTGAACTAGTTATCAATAAATATTCACAACTCACAAAATTGATAACAAAATAATGCTACGATTTGGCCATTCTTGCATGGGCGTGTATCCTTAAATGCTCACAGGCATGCCAGCCAGTGCAGTTGATTGAGGGTTGTCTATCGCTTCTTGTTTATGAATAGAGATTCTCCTCCATAATGCGATCCTTGTCAGCGTGATTTCATAAATAATATATCATAGTAGTCGCTGCCGACGCCACGTCAACTAACCTTAACCCTTTAAGGGCGGATGATGCCTTAAAGCATCACCCGGCTGGGGGCGGATGATGCCTTAAGGCATCACCCGGCCGGGGGTACATGATGCCTTAAGGCATCATTTGCTGGGTATTTATGAAATTATGTATTTTTGCTTTTGAAAAGGAAATATTTTATCAATTAACTTGAAATTTGCACAGAATGTAGGTATAACTTCATATTTTAGAATTCTAAATAATGGAAATAGAAATATTAAGGATAACAAATTTTATCATGTGATAAACCTTCAAATTTTGAGTTCAGAGAAAAATGCCCCCGTCCCCTAGAACTGTACATAGTCACTAGTTGCCGTCCCCATGTGTGTAGTTCTGCCATAGGCGGCCGTCCTTAAAGGGTTAATATATCACATTTCTCTAGCTATTGACACTGCTCAAGACAGCAAAACACCGACAATAACCCAATCGTTACTTCAGGTAAAGTGGTTCTACCTGGTACAGTAGAACCCCGCCTAACGGATACCCCGCGTAAGCGCACACCCCGCGTTAACGGACACCCTTGCTCGGAACGGATCCTTCTCTTAGATGTTTATTTTAACTCCGTGTAAGCGACCACCCCGCGTAAGCGGACACTTTGGGCCGGAACGCAGGGGTCCGCTTACGCGGGGTTCTACTGTATATATGTATTTATGTCTGCCGACGATGTGCCTCACTGTGAAGATAAATGAAAGAACACTCATAAGGTTTCAGATTTTAATCAAAATATAAGATTCACATGATTAGGGCAAATGAGATTTCATGAACATATAAACCTTTTATAGCACTTTTCAAGCACTGAAGCCACATTTCTATTGTGGGAACGCACACTGCACATAATACCAAAAACTACATGCCAGACGATAGGACAAATACAAGTATAGTTATTACAGCTCCCCAAGTTGGAGCATTTCTTACATTTGGATAGATCACATCTATATTTCCAAGAACTCATGAGAGGCAAAGTGTCATATTAGTACTGATAGGCTTCAATATACGTATTAATTCGATAGAAATATAATCAAATTTGTCTGAATGCAAAGATATTAGGAGAATCACGATGCACAGGTGCACCTGAAACACATCATGAGACGGAGATTCAAAACTCTCACCTTCCTACTTTGTCTTTACCATCCCTTTATAGACCACCGACCCATTGATGATGAGTAGGCCAACAGACAGAATGTGGTCGGTTGATCCGATAGCTTTTATTTTGACACGATCTACAAGTAACCCATCAATGATACTATTTTGGTAAGTAAGAATGAATTTTCTTTATATAATCTATCTCAATTGATTTGTATTTTTTCTTATTTGGGAGAAATGAATCGCATGGCAGAGGCAAGTGAATCAGTCATACACAATGGACCCTTTTTCACAAGTTTGAAGTGCACTTTATCTACTTGCTTGCACAAGGCGTGGGGCCAAACAACTGCATAGCAAAGTATTCTGTATTATTAGAAGACTGATTGTATTAGTTTAATACTTTTGTAATACATGTTTGGGTCACCCCAGAGGACATAGTGATTGCATCGTATTCTATGGCATCCCAGCTCCAACTTGTTAGGCTGACATGCATACCCCCTCAGTAATACTTCAGATATGGTTAAGGTAACACATGAAAACGCCACATGGCTGCACAATAACATATTGGCAGACTACATGTACCTATCTTTATCAATGTGAAATAGAGACATTTATCAACTTGACAGTCCATACTAGATATTATAACACTCTACTTTGTCCCAGCAGTCATACATTGCAAAAAAGACAGCCTTGCAATCACACCCACCATCCATACTCTACAGGTGTGATATCCTTGTATTCCATAGGCGTGAGACCAAATTGAGTGATGTTTGAGCGACCGCAATGCGCCGCTCGACATGTTGAACAGTAACACATGATGACGCCCAGTGATCATGCTATTCTCATGATAAAAAGATTCAAATGTGGGTTTTCAAGGTGCACTTTGTGTGGATCCTGAGTCTCTGTCTTTTGAGTTCAAAGGTTAAATACAGTAACTGAAGATGAAACCAACAAGTTTTGGTAAAAATCGACGTTCTCCACAAGTTTGATGCGGGGTAATATGAACGAAGTGAGAGCCGAGTGAATATCACACAGCATTCAAATGAGTTGGAGAATGACGACTTTGATGATAACGAGTTGCTTTCTGTATTAATCTTACCCTGTACACAATAAAAGAATGGACAACACACATGATATGGCCCATGGAGAACGGACTACAATACTCGTAGGGGTATTGAGAAGGAGTTCCCAATGCCAAGCATATGGGACAAAAATACTAGGGGTGAGATAAAGCTTTCTTTTCGATGACAGAAAATTGTACACATCCTGGGTCACTGAACTCACGTGATCATGTTAAAGTAACAAAACAGCGGTTAATATTTGATCTAAAATCATAATAAGCAATACTCGGATGGCATCAGATTATTAAACCAAATACCAAGAGCTATGATTTCATATGATCCGTTACCCTTTCGTTGGGTTTAAGGAGTTAGTGCTTGTGGTCTTACAGTAATCCACTCCACACTAAGATTAACGGCCATCGCTTGAGCCCAAATTCAAAGCTTCGTACACTTGTGTTCAGTAGTGTATGAAATGGGAGATTAAGAGCAAATTCTAGGTGCAGTTCCTGTCCTACACAGGGATATCAAAGTTCACGAGAGTCGCCAGGCTAGAGGACCCATAAATGGGATGGTAACAGATGCTGGTATATCCTAGAATGACATGCCTAGAATTCTCCACACCTCATATATCTATCTATCCAATATCCATTACCTGGGGCATGGAGTAATATGGTGGATATTACTGGTTACACAGACCTTGTCAATCTATTGCAGGGAACCTAATGCATAATTAACTATTGACTGCCTAATCTTCAATTCAGGAATATGTCCTAAACAGAACATATCACATTTGATTGTTTACAGTCCACAGGACACATTCGAAAACAAAAATAAATAAAACGAGTAATTTAACACAGATTAAAGTATATTGAGGAGGGACTCAGGCTCGGCTGATGGGTCTGCCCATGAGCTTGTAGGAGTCGCTGACGGAGCCGTGGCGGGACCACATACAGCGATGTACGTCGTGGCCGTAGCCCATCTTCTCCCACACGTAGCGCCCGTCGCGGCCCTCGGTACGGTTGTCGTAGGAGAAGCTGAGGCGCGGGTGTTCCTGGCGGTACTTGGAGCTCACCGTGGGTCGACTGAGCCGCGCCAGGCGCTGCTTGTACTCTTCCGGTGATGAGGCGACACTGAGCCGCCCCGCACCCCGCCAGGTGGCGCTGCCGACTGCGCGGAGGGTGCTGCGCGCGGCGAGCTCGGTGAGGAAGGCGTCCCGTCCGCCGCCCCCGGGGTAACGCGGACTGTTGGTGGGTTTGTATAACCAATTCGTGCCTGCCATGATGACCGCTGCTACCTGCAGGAAAACCGGAGAATTATGTGAGACAGGCTGTAGTGTGAGGAAACGTACTTATTGGTCTTATTATATTATAGTATACGGCACTTATAGCTCTCATTAATGTCCTAGTCAAATTCTCTTCTGTAATAGTGTGATCTTGACTGTAATTTGCTTCTGTTATCCTTATCTCGGCCAAGAGCCTGAGTAATGAAAACCAGCTTTTGTTCGAGCTGATACTTGAGGCCTCTTTTGTTGGCTGTCTATGTCTATAACTGAAGTGGAGAAAATCTCCCTGCTATCACTTGAGGAAGAACTATAATGAGAATCCTGTACTTAAAATAGACGTCAATAAAAGAAATGTTTACCAAAAAAAATAAATAGATAAGACTAAAAAAATGTTTACCCACAGTCCCCTGTATGCACATTTAATATAGAGGAAGCCTATGAACGTTTAGGGTCAGAGCTCGTATCCCATCGAGTTTGAATTGTGTAGTAATTTTGCAAGGTGAAGCCATGTGAATTATGTCGTTATTCAAATGAGATAGGATCAAGCTCTAACCCTAAACTTGAATGGGTTTCTGAATTTATCTCACCCTTCACATTGACTAATGGTCTAACATTTGTGGCATAATCCCCCATTGGATATTTTTCTTAAATATCTCACGGGCGTTGGATACGAGTTCCTAATGCTAAGTCTATGGAGAAAAAAGTACCAGGGAAGAGATTATATAAGATAACACACTCCTTACACCAACCTAGTAGCTGCAACTCCCCCCTCCCCAAATCGTCGTCCCTGCCCCTAGTCGTCACCTATGAGCCCCCATAACAGTCGCTGTGATTCTGCCTATACAATTCAATGGCAGCTTCTGCGATACAAACAAGGCTAGGTGGAACAAAAAAACAATGGTGTTTTGAAAGTAAAAACTATCAAATAATGGTTTATAAAACAAAAGTTGCCGGGTTTATAACATGCAATTATTGGAATGATACCCAATAGGGTTTTAGAAAGATTTAATAATCGAAATTGCAAATATGAAATTGATTTTTCCTTGAATTGACAAATGGCAAGTGAAAAAATGTCCCAGTGGCTTCCCTTATGTGCATTGATCGGAATAATCAGACAGTGGCGTAGATAAGCGTTAATAGGCGAAAAGACGGGTTTACATTCTAAGTGCACAAAAGCAGGCGTAGACATAATGCCAAATAGGGTGACCTTGTCTGCACCCGAGGTGACGCATTTACGCGGAAATTAAACATACGTAAAGTCATAATAATAGATCCAACGGCGATAGAACACTGAGAACGGCATCACGTTGCCCACAGTAAATGTTTCTTTATTACCATATACCTGAAAATGATTTAAAACCCGAATTTAATTACTCACAGATTCATTCATTCCAGCCCAATGAAAAAGCCTCCATGCTGTTGGTCATTCACTACGGTATCTATACCATATTATCCATCGTATACAAAGTCTCCATTGAAAATGTATGGGGACTCAGTAAACCACGACCCATTGTATAAAAACTGTCAGATACCATAACTGTGGTATACGGATTCAAACCTGTGGTATACGGCCTCAAAACCATGGTATACGGGAAAAATAGTTCCTTTTGCTACAGAGCAAAGAAATAGTCCCTATTGTTATACCATTTGATATCGTACATACTGGTTTTAATTTATTCAAAAAGATGGATAATAAATACAACAAACGATGATTTTGTGGATAGGCGGCTCTGTAAACCACTCAAGGTTGACGTAGTAATACACTCGCTAGCGTTCGTGTATTACTACGCGTCAACCTCTCGTGGTTTACGGCCGCCTGTCCACAAAACCATCGATTATTGTCTATATATGGCCAGCAGCGGATAGTATTTCATAGACAATCTACCACAGGTATTTTATGATATGAGGAAACGTAAAATGATGTCCATTCGTGTTTTTTTTGTCCTGGATATATGCCCCAATGCCACAGGTAAAGGGATGCATTTCTGTTGCAAGATGCTGAGAACAGCATCAATATTGCAGTGAAAGCATAACCAGCAGGATTCTTATTGGCAATAAAGTCCATATGGAAAGAAGGTACAGTGGTTGAAAGTGATGTAGCGTGCTCGACTAACTTCATTGATTAGCTTTCATGTCAAGACCCCTTATGGGTTGATAAACATCATTAACTATTCATTCGCAGGCTACATGCAAACTCATTTAGGATACCATTGTTCTAGAGTTCCAACAAATATAACAGAAATCTGTGACAAATCTGTGTCATATGATGGACAATGAATGTATCTATGAAAAGATCAGCTAAAAGACACCCAAGGATGATTAGATACAGAAGTGATGGAAAGAATGAGAAGAACCTATGATTATATACCTGTGGGAATGGCTCACTTTTAATAACTAGAAGTACAGATTCCGTTCGTCACTGAGTGACGAAAGAATATCCATACGTCCCCTCCTTACCATGTGACTTGTTGAGACAATGAAAAACGAGTTGTAAAATTATGATATAGATTTTTTTAGGTATATGATGATAAGGAGACATAGTAAGTGTGTCTGAATTACACCTGTTCCCTGTTGTTTTAGTCGGAAATATTCACCTGGCTCTTCGAACTAGGGGGATATTTCCCACAAAAAACAACTCGGAACAGATTCCATCCAGGCACACAAATGATGTCTCCATATATTACCCCTTTCCCCGCAGCATGATACCTCCGGGTGTCCGCGTGGGTACCGCAGGAAAATGCTTCCAAACATCACTAATAAATGTTTATGAATTTTGGTAATAACAGAAAATATTTGAATTTCATAAAACTTTCACAAAGTTAAATGGGCATGTAGATCTTTGAGTTAGATCAACAAAATTCCATGGGTTACCGTGGCAAAATGAAATAATAACGTAAGGATAGCTATTTATGGATTAAAGTGTATGTGGTAGGAGCTACCTTTCCATATTCAGGGCGATATTTTTGTCTAATTTTCTTTCTGTCGTGTAACTGTAAACAGTGAGTAGTCTCACAGTAATCTATCCTGTAGATGAAACCATCATCTGATAATACTATCATGAAATATCACGGAATTTCATAAGAATGTTTATATGGCGTGAGTTGTCTTCGCGAAATGATATCACGAAGCAGAGCTGATTGGAAGACAACGAACGATGTGTAAAAAGTTATATGAACTTGAGTGATGTTCAGATTTTAACCTACCCCGTCACGTGTTTTTAATTTCATATGTCACCCGTGGCATATAAATATTCTATGTCATAACCATGGCATTAAGCCACATCATGCTAAGTCTATGGAGATTTATATGAGGGGTAGGATAAATGGAACTATTAAGTAAACTCAAGATTTGAAGTGGTTTGAATACGAGGTTATACCCAAATCAGGACAGATAAATTTACAATCTTGCTTAAAAAAGGGATAATTTTCTAGATTCTACGATTTCTTATGTATATGCAGAGGTGACAATAATTTTTCAAATGTCCTCGGCGCAAATGCACCTGCGGCATGCAGCTCTGGCCAGTGTACCGTCTAGAGGTGGGCTCAGTGGTAACAGAGGAGGTCTCTGGCAGGCTTTAGGGCAAGTCCAGTGTGGTGTTTATAAGTGACAGCCCCTTCACAGGTGCTCCAAGCAGAGTGAATCTCCTCAGCCCTGACGACGATCTGAGACTGTGTATGGAGCTGGAGCCAGGTGAAGTACGTTGTAGGAGTGCGCGGGTTAATGAAATTGCCTCCGGTACCACGCCAGTGAATAATAGATCCAAGTGACCTTACGCTAACATTCAGAACCCGACAACAACTTCGACACAAGTTACACCGACCTGGTACTTCCCCCCCCCCTCTCCTCGCCCACACACACATCCCCTGTCGATATGACAACAGCTAGGGATACTGTGGAATTTGTTTAAAATTTTAAAACGCTCTTGAATATATGCGTTGGTATTATTAATATGGTGGTGTGCCATTGGTGATCCTTACAAAGTACAGAAAGTATATAGCAAAGTATGAAAAGAATGTTGAAGAGTGTAGTGACACAATAATAGGGTATTGCACATGGTTGAACAGTGAAAAAAAGATTCAATAATTCATATTTTGTTTGTGTTGAAATTAATATGCCAATTAAATACCATAAATTAAATACCATAAATCAAAATTTCCACTTTACAAAAAAGTAAACGAATTCCTACTTCTAATACAACATCTGAATGCCCTTTGACCTAGCATTGCCATACATCTAAAAGTCTGTATTTGACTAATCGATTTTACAAGAATCGATACAGAGCGAGGAATAGTGGTGTACTCACCAGTCTCCTCTCTAAAATCAATTCAAATTGAGTTCTGTATTGACTTATTGATATCATCCTAGTAACGCGTTCATTAAACCAATAAACAGGGTGTGGAATCCTCTATGTATATTGGTATAGACCTATTATTGTAAATATCATTAACGTAGATGGTATCTCTACAATGGCTATGAATTGCAGAAGTTGATAGATATGATAATAAATATATTCATGCCTATAACATTGCATGAATTACCATTTGCCGTCAATATTGGCATCATACTAATGGCAACCTCCGGGCAATGTGCTTTCTCAGAATCTAAATGTTATTGTTCCACATACGTTCCTGCCACTTGATATGCAATCTATACCTTCTGCTGAAATCAAGTAATGGTCATTCCAATGCCTTTATTTCAGGTTGTTACTGGCGATTTTTTTGTTTTTTAATCGATTTATTGGACACATTTCAACAATACAGTTGGTTCTAAATTGTGACCACAAAAATCTGGGTTTACGAGGAAACGATGGTTTTATGATCGCTAACATGAGCAATATAATCAAATTGCATACAGATCGCTCGCCTGGTGTCCCATTGAATGATGTATCCATACGAGCAACGTCCGGAATATCTACGAGTTTAACATACATTCTAGGTCGGTCTCAGACGTGGATAAATCTATTGACGCCTGACGGCTGGGCACTCACTCAGTCTGCTTTTGTTAGTCTACGAGGCAAGACCTTTAAACATTCTAATTATTAGGTCTTAAGGTACCAGGTTTGTAAATTGTAGTACTGGGGTATCTTCAATTCATGTAATAAAAAGTCTTAGTGTCTGGTGATGGTTTCCTCGCTAAATACCATGCTCTATGGTTATTTGTCCATAGTTATTAGAACATATATACATAACTTACACTAAAACCCCGCGTCTGGGACACCTCACATTGAAGGGAACCCCGCTTATGCCCCAGTCACACTGGCGTAAATTTTGGAATTTCTTCTAAATATGTGAATTGGTGGGGACCACATATTAGCTACAGATTTGGAACGTATCTGTTTGCTTTGCTTTAACGTTTAAGTACGCTTCTCAACATTCATCAACGTTTATTGACACTTCTGTACGTAATGTGGCGTTTTTTGGTGCATTCCGACTTTCCTTTACATATCTCCACGTTTTGCGGCGTATTTGTAGATTTCAAAATGCGTAGAAGAATGTATACATACGTGCGTACACGGGAAAACGCCGTGTTTTTACGCCAGTATGACTGGGGCATTAATGGGACATTTTGCTCGGAACAGAAATTTCTATCTAGTTTATTTTAACACCGCTTAAGAGGACACCCCGCACACTTTGCCTGGAATGGAGGGTGTTCCCAACCTTTCGCGACCGTTGCTGCCATTTGGCAGCACCATTGAAATATCGTTGCTGCCAAATGGCAGCACCATAGAAAAACTGTTGCTGCCAAAATACAAAGAAATAATAGAGCAATATTCATGAAATCTTCACTAAATGTAGATATGATATCTTTAGTATTTCATTAAAAGGAAACAAAATATTTATGATTACATGTTGTATTTCGTAATAACAAACTTGAATCATGATTTTAACCATTATGTGCTGGTCGTCTAGGGAGACAAACTGCCACCAGCACCGGTCCTTAAGGCAGTAGCTCGGTCCCAGGCACCGGTATGGAAAGGGTTAAGCGGGGGTTAACTATACATATGGTGTAAATGTAAAGGTGGGGAAGCCCTTCCGGAGTATTTGTGCTGGTATTTTCATATCTCAAACATGGATTTAGCGCGTTACTTCTGGCGGTTAATCCGTATATGTCAATACACGTGATATAAAGGTGCATTCAGCGTATAGAAATTGGCCGATTGGCGACCTACCAATAGACTCTTAATGGATGGTTATCGTGTCTCTGTTATTACTTGTATTAAGCTGGTATTTATATTTGATATCGCTGTGTTCTGACCACTAAAAGGCCCAGGTTTAGATATCATATCATTCACAGTTATGAACCATAGTCTGTTAGGTTTTATATTTAAGTCCAGCTGATATTATATAAACTTCGGGAGACTGGGATTATTCCTGAGGTTCGCAACTACCGACGGACCAACGCAAATACACAGAAAAGGTCCGGGTGCGGGCATATTGTTAGCTGAGATATTGGGACACCTAAGGGGTTATCCCCTTACATAGGGCTACTTCCCTTACACGGGGTAGCTCTTAAGCGGGGTTCTAATGTATTTGTTAAGTCAAGGTATGTGTCAATTGATGATGCCTAAAGAAACTGGCTTACAATCCCATCATAGTCTTTGCTCTGGCCACCTTTTTGGTGTAAGAACGGAAGCAATGTGATGGAGATTGGTGTATTGGTGGGACATGGTATCTAAGGCCCGGCGTCCACCTACTACGATAGAAATTTAGACCCCCCGATATGGCTCCGATACAAAAAGTCAATATCAGAGACATATTGGGAGGGTGCAAAATCGTAGATATATGTCTAAACATGCCAATCCACCACGCATTGTATGGGTTTTTTTATCGGTGTCTAACCGCAGAAACGTGGTCAACTGCCCCGATAATAGGTGACCGTCCGACGCGATTTCGATTTTTATCGGGAGTTGTATCGTAGAGCCATATCGTAGTAGGTGGACGCCGGGCCTTACACAGTTCAATTGCCACAACTTGCTACCCTATTGTGATTTGGGGAACATAGATATGATGGTATTTACTCATCCCTGCTTTATTCATACTCCGTACTCTGCCTGTTCTATCAACATCTTTTCCTCTTCTCCTATCAACCCAGACGTCTCCTAATGATCTAAAGAAACTAGTCATGGCCCCTCCCACACCCATTCTGTATCATTGGATCGGTTCCAATATTGAATAATGGGAATAAACATCTTATTGAAGAGAGGCTTAGTTTTACTGTTGTAATCCTGTTACATAATGTATATGATCCTAAACAGTCTAAACGTATACCTCGACAATTGTACATCCAGATTTATGCATGTATACGTGTGTATCTAGGCTTATTCTACTAATCCTTCCCTCCAGCTAGAATCAAGTTTAGGGCACAATTACGCTGGTTATGACGTACATAATGGCAGATTGAATGCATGTGGATATCGTCAAGATTGGAGGGATATTAGACTTTTGCCATAAATCCCTTATACCTACAGGAGACGAGTAAACAAGAATCATAATTCCATGTGTATATATTGAATACCGTAATCCATGTGAATTCTACTTCCAGTTTCAATATCTGAATGCGCGCATAGTGCCACAGGACTCGTACCACAGGACTGTGAAGGAAAATTGATCATTTGCATGAATATGAGACTCTATTTGCAGGTCAATTTGAGTAACTCCTCATGGGCACAATCACCCGAGCGTTTTCTAAAATTGTATATTTAAAAAACCTTGATTCGTAAATTAACACTTGATGACATGATCAATCCAAAAACGTTCAGCTGTTCACAAAATACCACAGGACTGTGAAGAAAAAGAATCTTTTGCATGAATGTAAGACTCTACTTGCAGGTAAATATCAGTAACTTCTCTTGGCCAAAATCCCTGGAGAGTTTCTTAAAATTGTATATCTAAATAACATCTACAAGTAAGTTAACACCTGAGAATATGATAACTTCATAGATGAATACCTCTTCGTATTTTCACATACATAATCGCAACATGTAATAATGTTATCTCAGCTTGGAGGTGCCCTGAAAAACTGTACCCACCTAATTGAATAAAACATTTAAAAAAGGGCATTTACCTTATGAGTATAGAACTCCTATGAGTGTCTATTATGAACTGGCACGTTAACTGGTGTTAACATAGAGTGGCAGACTATAGGCGTGTATAAGAGAACACATGAATGTCAGCCATGTGTCAATGACTGTATCAATACCTGCGTGCTACTGGTGCTGGAGTTGTGTGTGGCTCCTGCCTCCTCCTGTGTCCATTCCCGTCAGACGGCGGCCGGTGGTGGTGCCTCGTGGTGCCTGCCGTCTCAGACCTGCCTACAAAGTGGGCTAACGTAACGCCGGTCGCTAACCTCACCCCACACACCCCACACACTCCACAGTCTATGGGGCTTCAAATGTTGTCAAAAAAAGTCACCACAAACATTAATCTGGTGGGGTTTGATGCAGGAGAAACTATCATGGTCAAGTTCAAAAACGCTGATGGAAATTATTTGTGTATGGTTGAATGATATCAAGAAGGGACAAAACGAAAATAATCGTGTCTTTCTGCTATGAGAGTTAATTATGAATATTGATATGCTAAAGAAGAATCTAACGAGTTTTGGTCAAAGTCGTTGTTCTCTACTAGTATGATACGCAGTAATATGAACGATGCAACGGCAGAGTGAATATCATGCAGCATTCAAACGAGTAGGAGAAAGAGGACTATTACCAAAACGTCTTGTTTTCTGAATTTATCTCACCCCTGCACACACTTAGGCCCGGCGTCCACCAACTACGATAGAAATTTCGACCTACCGATATGGCGCTGATACAAAAAGCAAATATCGGAGACATATCGGAAAGGTGCAAAATCATAGACATATGTCTAGACATGCCAATCCACCATGCATCGTAAGGGTTTCTTTTCTGTGCCTAATCGCAGAGACGTGGTCAACTGCCCCAATATTTGGTGACCTTCCGACGCGATTTCGATTTTGTATCGGGAGTTGCATCGTAGACCATAAGGGAGCCATATCGTAGTAGGTGGACGCCGGGCCTACGAGAATGGCCGTCACACAGGATATAGAACATGAAGAACGGACTGCAATACTCGTAGGGACATGGAGAACGAGTTCTCAATGTTAAGCCTCTCGGACAAAAATACAAGGGGTGAGATGAAGGATTATATAGTAATGATGTATCCAGATATAAATGTATCTCTGTACATTTGATAAGTTATTCAAGTTAAGGCCTAGTATGGACCTGGACTGTATTGGAATAAAGCATTTAAAGAATGATGGATTTACCGAGTGAATATTTTTATTTTATTTGTCATAATTCAACAACTGGGTTGGTCTTACATTATGTCCGCAACAATCACAAGGCATCAAATCCATGCAGAAGTTCAAATTATTCAACAAACAAATACTGAACATATAGAAGAAGATATGATTTCGATGAGAACTACATCACACAGCATCTGGTTACCATGTAGACTTTCTACATGTGTGTTACATAATGATGATAAGGGAAAATGTTAATAAGACATAATGACATCCCTGGGCTTTATGAGGAAGTTGACAACAGATACCAATCGTTAACGCTAGTACTGATAGTATTCTATATACATGCCGCATTGTATTGCGATACCACACGATATAAAACCACATCAACTAATCGTATACTCTATATCTTTCGGACATATCTCCACCATGAAACTGACTCCACATTGTTTCAAAACAGCATAAACTCATTCCTTTTTTATAGATGGAAAACCTTTCACTTGATTTTTGAAAGTAGACTTACTGAGTTGTTCCTTTATTTCTTCAGGCAGCACATTTCATAACTTGTGGCCCCTATATTCAGGTGCTCTTACGTAAAATTCCGTTCTGGGCTTCCGTAATTTAAAATTACGCTTCAATTGTGACCTGATCAAGACTGCTTCTTTTACTTGTCCAACCTCCTCATTTACATGTGCATCTATCACAGCATTTTCATATTCGTTAAAATAAACCTTTCTCATATACACAAGAGTTACTTCCTGCCTTCAGCTTGCGAGATATGATGTACTTGTTAACTCCTGTAGTCTGTCGACAGTGTGCACCATGGTGTGATCTCCAGTTACTAGTCGCAGACCTCAGTTCTGAAGCCTCTGCATCTTGTTAAAAAACCAAACCCTATTTGCCCCCTCTAGAACAATACAGGCTTAGTCGAACAATGCCAAAATTGCCTGCTTATAAACCTTTAAGGCCGCCTTCTGGGACATAAGGTGTCTATTTTTCTGCAAGACAAATAATTTGTGTGATACCTTCTTTATTACATTTCTGGTAGGATAACATCTGTACATCAATTGATATTCGTCTACAAGGACTGTATCCCGTCTCTGACATTAACACCTTTCCTGCAACCTCTGCACCCATTTACCTTGTCTTTTCCTTGTCATGTCTATTTCTCATTTTTGTCACAACTCTCCAGGAATAAAATATTGTTTTTCAGCACCCTGTATATTTCTATCGACTGAAAAAGACTACCTGAAAGATCTTTTGAACCTGCTGTGATAGATATCACTTTCTTCAATCTTGGACTAAGAAAACTGGAATGTCTACAGACTGAATAAGGAATTATAAAGAATGGGTGGTAACTTCAAAAATTAGTTGGACACAGTCAGTATGTTAGATAAGGAAGAATATTAGCTATATCAAATCTCTATAGTTTCATGAAAATTATAACAAAAATTATAACAAAAAAAACCGGAGAGCAACCCCAGGCACCATGCATGATTGAATGTCAATATACTGAACTAACGTAACTATGTTGAAGTGTTGCTAAATATTATAAACTTATGTAACAATTAGAAAAAATAAACCAGTTTGCTAAAAAGAAAAAAAAGAAGAAAAACCATATTCATGTATCAAATAATGTAACAGGGGACTGTTTTATGGGGAGTTGTCAGCATCGCCGCACATGGAGCAACATAGATTTAACACCGCCATAAAGCCAAGCCCAATGGCTTACTGCTTGGATCTGTTTAGTAATCAATCTGATTGGGCTGAGCAGGATCTAACTGTGGGGGCGTGGGGCTGTTCCAGTTGTGTGCGGCACTGTCCGACACCTGCTCAGTTCCTGGTGGACTGACGACTTGTAGGCACATGGTGTGAAGTGGCATATACACAATATTGACTGGTTTCAGATACAGCCGCTTTTATCTGAAACCAGTCTATATTGTATTTATCATCCACCTTTTCTGGGCAAGTGGCATGTCGATATCAGTTCATTTTAGTTATGCACTATTTTTCCGTACGCACTTCTTTCCGTATGCGCCACCCGGAGCATACAACATATCCGTATGCGCCGGGTATATCCATACAAACTCCCTATGTGTTTTCTATGGACACTTTGTATTAGGTGGATAATAAAGTGTGGTATTAGCTCGGGTGTCATTGCCAGCCCTGTGGATCACCCAAAGCCACCAGCACACACGTTCACACTCACCTATCCACACAAATACACATCATGGTTATACTCACCTATTCACACACATACACAATAGGGTTATTATACAAAGCTGCTCATACTCTTAGCGGGCACACCAAGCGAGAAACCTAGCGATTTCCGGAATGGCCAACAGAAAATGGCGCCTGCGGGAGATATTATTTCATAGTAATATCTCCCACCGACAATTTAGCATCTGAGAAGCAATACTCATGTGAAATATAAATATTAGCTCACATACACGCCATTTTGTGTTGGCGATTCCCGAAAATTAGGTGTGTCACCGGTTCTATTCAAAAAAATATATACATACCTACTCACACGCATACGCAACATGGTTATATATCCACGAACATTGACCTTATACTTAATTCCAGAGATATCAATTAATCTATTATCTGTGATTATATCTCTGACGGAAAGATGCTTGCATTCACCCATGTATACAAAAAAATTGGCTTTTTGTCAATTGTAATGTATTTATTATGCAATAATCCTTCATTCAATTTTTCTATATCCATGCTAAGGATAAAGTGATGTAATCCAATCCAATGCGTTTGATGTAATTAATTTAAGTAAAAAAGAACAACATGTTTTCAAGTTTTTGAAACCCTTACAGCCTGTCCAACAATATCCTCCATTCTCGTGTTTATCTAATAGGAATTCGATTACTAAATTATTTACGTTTGATGTTTATACAACAGTTCCATTGAATAAACGGGATTAATATCCCTGTTTCTGGGTTAATATGCTTCATCCGAACTGTGACTTGCATTATATTGATTTTATTCATTGACAATTCTTGGATGGTCTTTTCTTTTTATTGTAACCACCATAATGAGATGTCCAGTCGCCCTGGTTTCGGGCGTCCGCAAAACGAGGGAACATACAAGATAAGGGGGCCGCTTGTTCAATACGATTTTTAATATTTTGTCCGGGTAATTCCGGAAGTGAACGTCTGCCATGCGCGGCCACACGTATACCACCTTCCTCGCTCAAGCCCTCAAGCCTGCACTCCTCTCATAAGATCTTACACTCTTACAAGGTTCTCACTGCGCTCTATGGGAGAATAATTCTTAATGAACTAGGCTTAGAGCCTTGAGAATCCACTGGCACACAGTATTCCCACTAGGTGGCATCATTGAGATTATAGGAATCTTTGGTTGCATTGATGGATGTCTTTAGCACGGGAAGCAGGCCAGTGGATTCTCAAGGCCCTAAGCCTAGTTCGTTAAGAATTCTTTTCCATAGAGTGTAGAGAGTGTAAGATCTTATGAGAGGGGTGCACGCCATATACGCCCTCCAGACGTTACTAAACTCCCTAATATCGCCCCGGGTAAAAAGATCTACTCCTGACTGACTAGCCACATCTCGACTGCTTGTCCCCTGATGAACCACCGTGTTCCGATTTCTGATTAGAGAAACTGAATATAAATATGCATGTATGTGTTGAAATATCTGAAATTTACATTTCTGGCATAGGACTTCCGATTTGAAGGTATATAAAAAAGGATTAACCACACTAATTGTGGGATATTGATATGCAGTCTACTGTGAAAATCAGGAGCCTGCAACTGGTAGCTGCAGAGCAGCGTTAGGTGGCGCGAAAATCGAATCTTTGAAATATGAACCATTGTCAAGTATGTCTATAGACCATAGATCCACGTTATACATACCAGGAGATGTTGGTCTACCTTAGGAGGGCAGGTGTTCTGTGATTCATTCGGTCAATATAACTAGGAGCTAATGTTATTTCTATTTATAATAGAAGAGAGTGATACTTCTGAATTATATCATCAAATAAAGTATTGACCAAGCATTAAGTCATTTGTTGTTGAAATTATAGAAGGTTTCAATAAACTAGAGTGTGTATTTAATATTTGTTCTATATTATTAACGTCTAAGGCATCACGAAAACCAGCCATGCGGCTGATGATGCCGTTTATTGTTTATATATATATATATATATATATATATATATATATTGTTAAATCTCTGACTACTGTAAACACGATGTACCAATAAAGATTCTGAAAAGAAAAAAAAGTATATGAGAATTTATTGAAGAGAGCACTGTTTATAGAACAAGCCCCTGCCTCAGATAGGCTGGAGACCAGTTCCAGAAATACTTATTAAGGATAACACAGGGTGCCTCCTAACAGGTCCCCTGTCGACATTTGGGCTGACCCCCGAGAGGGTATATAAGCAGCAGGTGTCTACGGAGAGCTCACTTGGAACCCAGACTATACGCAAGCATTGCTAAATAAAAAATATGCATTGCTCTATAATTATGTGGAAAGAAGAATCTGCAACATGCGTATTATCACTTATGAGCTAGCTCATTTTCCTTGTCTCTTTCGACTTGTGCCAGCAAGGAATTTACAGTATACTAAGCAAGCGTATTTATATATTCAAAATAATTCATGTCGGCTGAACTCTTTTCTAGTGGTGCTACAGCTTGTTCCGTGGAAGTTGGTGCCTAATGCTTTATTAGCTGTCCCTCATACGACAAAGTATAAGGAAATATAAGAAGTCACTACAGGCTGAAGTACCCGACATGTGACATCCGGTGTTCAGGCTTTGAGCGTCATCTCACATGTTTTCCACAAGAGGGCGGCACTGACTGTGACACCGAACACGTAGACATGGACAGTTTGTAGTTCATATTACTTTTAGTGGTGGCAGTTCAGATTTGGTCGGTGGACATCGGGTTCTGTAGTAATTACGTCTGGTTTATTCATGATCGTGATTATCCATTTCAAAAGGAAATTCTGGAAAGATATTGGCCTTTTTAATACTATTACGTGGCATGCCAATACATAAACAAAATAAATGATTTTTGACGTTTCTTAGAATGAGGGGGACATTAAAAGGTTATCCATAGCCTTATATCCTCACTGGTGGATCTGTATAATGTGTATGCATGTACAATAACACTGGTCTCCTTACACAGATGATATTATGATATATGTTTATAGCCTGGTATCCAACATTTAGGAGGTTTCCTATTGGTCGATAAGTATTAATAATTGCTAAGGCGGGAGAGGAGGGGTGTTGCGGCGGCCGGGTTGATGTAGGGAGTCTGTTATCTGATAATGTGTATGGTGGACATGACGTACATCAATGCAACTCATAATCTCAATGAGATTCACTAGCGGGAATACTGTGTGTCAGTGGATTCTCAAGGCTCTAAGCCTAGTTCCTTAAGAATTTTTCACCCATAGAGCGTAATGCGAACCTTGTAGAGAACACCACTCAGAGAGTGTGAGATCTTATGAGAGGCCAGACAGTCGGGAGCATATCCTTTATATACCCAGGGCGATATTAGGGAGCTTAGTAACGTCTGGAGAGTCTAGTCTGAGCAACGTTGAGCTTTGTAAATCAAGTCTCTCCTCTCATGACCCCCCCCCCCCCCCCCAATACCGTAATTAGTTTTGAATGAATAGCAATACTGAATTAACCAATATCGATCGTTCAAAAGATAAAAGATAATTTATCAAAATGTTCCCCTAGAAACTGTACGGTAAAAGATAAAGTAAATATGAGCTCATTGAATTATGTTTTTCTGCCCATCCTACACAATTGACTCCATTGAAACAGAAACTATGATATTTGCTGTATTGCTATACACCTAAACCAACCAGATTGGAGGATTGCGGGGGAAGGGAGAGCAGCGCAGCTGACAAAATGGCCGCACCAACCTGGCCTAATATGTAATTTGATAAGTCAGGCTTCCAGACTAGCCAGCAGCTCCTTACCATTTTGTCAGGTGCACTGCGGAATAGCGCTATGGGTTTTATTATTTCCAAATTCAAATAGGTTCTCATTATCTTTTCCATTCTAGTCAATCTGCTTGATTTTAGTCGTGGTTTTAGTATCAAACAATAGAACAGATATCCCATTTTCTTATGTCAAAGGTGTCAAATGTGTAGGATGGTAAGAAAAACATAAATGACGGAACCTATACTACTACCACCTGACCAAGGCACACAGAATTCCTGGAGGAGACCTGGTGAGAAGTAGTGGTACTACTTTCTAACTGCCAGTTTTAAAAGAAACATTTTGATATGTTATCTATCATATTATAAAAGGTAAACATTAGTTTCTTTTGTATCGTCATTCATTTTAAACAAATGTAAATGAGTTACTGGGGGGAGAGAGGTTTGACTTGCAAAGTACAAGGTCGCTCCAAATCACCCGTGTCCTGTACATTAGTCATTTGGACAGGGGACAGTCTAACTGTTATTCTGCTGGGACGACGCCACCTGGCGCCGACAGATCGACTTCCTATTCTGGCAGAACGGTACGACCTGATACTTGATAGACCTGACATGATAGATCCATGTATCCAATTATCGACAAAATTGGTTGAATCCTTGTACCTCACTGGAAGACCTTTCTCTGAAAGAAGTGAATAAAGCTATACCAAAGAAAAAAAATAGCGAACTGCTAAAACGATCAAGACCAATTTTGAATTACATCAGCAATCTCATGTTTTTGAAATGATCTATTGATCCTTTTTACCCAATATTGGCAAAAGATAACTGATAGGGAAGATGTATTAACCTTTCCTCTCAATTCTATTCACCCAGTTTTTTTTTTAAATTTCCTTTAAAAAGTTTTTTTTATTAGACTGGAGCTGTCTGTTAAGTCAATAGTAGACCAATCTTCCACAGGGACCAGTATCATTGGTTCAGTGTGTCTTCATTATGAATAATGGCACTTGCACTCTAACATTGCCAGAACCATTGCAGCTCTACTATGAATATCTAGTTGTAAGTAAATTGTGTGAAGGATTGTTTATATATTTGTTTCATAAAAATCATCAAGTTTATGCCCTTTCCCTGCTCCCATGCTTCAGTTGATATGGTGGCTTCTGATACAATAGTCTTTGGTGTAACTCTTCATTATCAGATAAGGTGTTTGCATGTCTCCAGGGTGCATATATACAGTCTTTATGTCTACAAAAAGAAGTCCAGCAGTGGTTGCAGACATTGGCCTTGGTGCAGCAACCATGGAAGCATTCAGTGAAGGTGGAAGAAGAGGTCCAAAACAATGTGGGTGCATCAATGGTTCCTTTAAGTCAGTAGATGCAGAGAGCTATGCGCCAAAGATGGCATCGGCTTCCAAAACTAACTGGAGTTCTTAGACGAGGTACTTGTGAGAATATCACCAGTCGTGGAAAACAAGGACACAAAGTTCTGCTCTGCTTTGCTGCCTGGACTGTAGCTTATTGTCACTCTCAGACACCTGGCGACGGGGGGCAACTACTCGTCACTCTCCAAAGTAAAGCCTAAAGTGTACAAGGACATTGTGGAGGCCTACAAGGATGAAGTCTTCAATGTCCCTGTGATGCCCAATCAGTGATGAGGCATTGCCCAGGTGTTTGAGGAGTGGTGGAATGTGCCTTATGCAGTTGGAGCTCTGGATGGCAAGCCTGTTGCCATCAGCAAGCCACCAACACTGGTTGATTGTACCACAACTACAAGGGTTTCTTCAGCATCCCTCTTTCTGTCTTGGGGAATGCACAGTTTTGCTTCGTATCGATATAAGTTGACGGGATTGGCCACATGTCTGATGCCCAAACCTTCAATGACTGTGAGCTGAGTGAACTCCTCCAAGAAGCCATGTTAAGGTTTCTGGGCATGTTGGAGGAGTCACCTGGCACTGTGAGTTACATCATCAAGGCTGCGGTCGTGTTCCACAACCTACTGCAGACACAGTTTCCAGTCATCCCTGTGCACAAGGTGGATCATGACGATGAGGAATACAACATGGTTCCTGGGCTGGCAGGATACCAATGCACTGCCAGAAGGCTGCAACAGAGACATTCTTGCTCAAGTTGATGCAAAGCAGCAACCAAAGTACCTTGAGAGATACTTCATATCCCCAGCCAGTGCAGTCAAGTGAGAGGACAAGATGATCTCTCCTTAGTATCATTCTTCAAACTTGTTGATGCTCCAGGACAGTTCTTCATCCATATGAATGATGTTTAATGTAGTCAAAGATAATCTTCCATGTAACTCTCGACAATCTATTAGTGGCAATTTACTTTTTGTATCATAAGTATTTAATATTGTGTCTAATGTATACCGTGTGTGATATCTGTCTCTTTACAATTCCATTCTACAATAAAACGTTTTATTTATGTATATTAATGATTGTTTTGCCACTTCAAGTCAGCTCTATGTAACAGGCTGTGCTCCATTGCACCGATCCACTGGAGATTGATGGTTTCCGAGCAATCTTAACCCTATCTCCTCCCATTCTCCGATAGTTCTTGTCCTTGGTTCTTCCCTTGCTCTTACCTCAGTCGGCGCTGCTGCTCCACTTCGGCAATCGGCTCGAGACCAGGTTTTTCCAGTCCTCAGTGCCCAGTGCCAGTGCCCAGTGGATCGGCTCTCCATCTCTGGTATGGAGCACCGCTAGAAGTTTGAGCACCGACCGTCGGGGGGATCGGGACACTAGCTCCACTGCAGCTCCACTATCGGCGACTGGGAGCCGATCGGTCGGTGACCAAATCAATCTCCAGTGGATCGGCGCAATGAAGCACGGCCTTAAGTTAAAGACAATATTTCGGTAGTTCATCACATAGCTAAATTAATCTCTATGTATAGATTGGTTTCTCTAAGTTAAAGTTAATATTTGGATCAAATAAGTTCGATAGATATCTATTTTCATGTCCATGTATCTTTGGAAAATCTATAAGATAAATAGACAATAATCGATGGTTTTGTGAACAGGCGGCCGTAAACCACAACCGGTTGACGCATAATAATACACGAGCGCTAGCGAGTGTATTACGAGGTCAACCGCGAGTGGTTTACAGAGCCGTCTGTCCACAAATTCATCGTTTGTTGCATTTATTATCCATCTTTTCGAATAAATTAAACCCAGTAATTGCCATATTAACGGGTATAACAATAGGAACTATTTCTTTGCTCTTTAGCAAAAGGGACTATTTTTCCCGTATACCATGGTTTTGAGGCCGTATACCACAGGTTTGGATCAGTATACCACAGTTTTGGTATCTGACAGGTTTTATACAATAGATAGTGGTTTACTGAGTCCCCATACATTTACAATGGGGGCTATGTATACGATGGATAATAAAAAGATAGTCTCAATAGTGTAGAAAATATATACAATGGATATCCTTCAAAGTAATCACAGATAATGAAAAATGACAAGCCACCAGTCACAAATATACTATGCAGGGACCAGGCACAAAGAATGTGTTCAGGTAACAGTCACAATGACAATGTTCATCTGATGCTATGTCCGGAAACGAGTCAGGTCAACGACTGCCTCCTCTGCGGCTTCTTATACAAAACAATTTTATGTATTCAGCCATATGGGCCTAATAACCTGCCCGGCATGGCTCTTATCTTATTACAAATAATTCTTATTATCGTAATAAAAATGTATTTAAGGTATTACAGGTCTTGTCATAGTTGGTGGTTAATTGTAAATCGATGTTAATTCTGTGTCTAGAATGCTAACTCTTACCGAGTCAAATAGTCGAATCACTTACCACCAAATAACTCTCACCTCATTGTACAGCAACCAGTTCGCTTCTCACACTGGCGAGCCACAGACCATCAACTCCATCATTATAAAATATAGGAGGATTTAAAACTGAAACTTTTAAATATAAGAAAATAAAAAACACTAGCATAGAAACCGACAAGCAAGTAAGACTTCCCATGATGGAATATGTAGGTCTGTAAATCATGGTACGGGACTAAAGATAAGATAAGAAATAGTTTAAAATTAATATCAACCATTACCGACAACACACCGCTAAGAACAGAAGAACAGGAGATATTACAATGAGTGATTTGCACATAATATGTATTATACGGACTTTTAATTAGAGAAGGCATATATACACAAAACACCGCTAATTAGATGGTGCAGTAGACAAGGCGACACCACCCTAGACGATGAATCCTTACTTGCAAACAGGATGCAAAATAAGCAAGAAGGTAAAAAGAAACCTCCTGTAACTACAACCACAGTTCATAGTTGAGGTGTGATTGTGTGTGTCTCTATAGGCAAGAGGCCGCATTTGTTCCAAGCACCCCTCTTATAAGATCTCACACTCTCTAAGTGGTATTCTGTACTCTCACTACGCTCTATAGGAGAATAATTCTGAACAAACTAGGCTTAGAGCCTTGAGAATCCACTGGCCTGCTTCCCGTGCTGAAGACTTATATCAATGCAACCCAAAGATTCCTATAATCTCAATGATGCCACCAGGAATACTGTTTGCCAGTGTATTCTGAAAGCTCTAGGCCTAGTTTGTTAAAACTTCTTCTCACATAGAGCGTAGTGAGAACCTTGTACAGAATACCACTTAGAGACTGTGAGATGGCCTGACTAACCAATGCGCCATTAGGTGGCGTGGAACGGCAACACCTATATTTTGACCGCTAAAGGCAGGGATGAGTTCTTGCACCAATATGCCCTTGTAAATCCACGGGTACAAGTGCAATATTAAAGAAGAAACCAACAAACTTTGGTCAAAGTCGTCATTCTCCACGAGTTTGGTGCTGAGGAGTCATATGAAGGAGGCGACAGCCGAGTGAATATCATGAAGCATTCAAACGGGTTGGAGAACGACTTCTTTGACCAAAACGATTTGCTTTCTGTATTTATCTCATCCCTGTACAGATTAAGAGAATGGATAACACACAGGATATAGAGGATATAGACCATAGAGAACGGACTGCTATACTCGTAGGGGCATGGAAAACGAGTTCCCAATGTTAAGCCTATGGGACAGAAATACCAGGGGGGAGATAAATATTTTTCTGTGACAAAGACAATAACTGGGGCTGTACTAATTACCACTTTCCTTGTACCCACAAATTGTCAGCCCTAAGCATCTGGGTTAGACAGGGTTCTCGTTCAATAGCTGAGACACAAGCTTATTAGCCATCATCAGATACAGTTGGTGTTGGCAGTGTAATATGGGTTAATAGACACAGCCTCAATATCCTGGCATCCACATTTGCTTTCTTTTGTTAAGACGATGACCAGCTGTTCAGACTTCTTTTCCAATATCCTCAAATCCAAAATCTATGCCAATTACCTTCCCATCCCAGTGCACCTGTTTCTGAAGTTCATTTGATAAGAAATGTGCCAATCTGGCTTTATTACCATCAAATTCAATAAAGGTGTTCCAATTGGCAAGTAGCTTCATTTCGCTAATGTTCACAATAGTGTGAATCTTCTTTAGGATAGTGTTGCTCCTAGCTCTTGTACCATTGTTGATGGGGTTTATCTTATATTGATCAAAGAAAATATCAATACTGGTGATATTCCCATAGTAATTGGACTTCTCCTTTCAAAAACTTGAAGGCTAATGCATTCACAGGTCTTCTGATTGCTCTCCTTAATGCCAGCCCATCTATAACTAATGTGCTTAGATTTGATGTACCCAGGTGTGCCTACCCTGCTCCATCTTTATGAATTCAGTCGGCTTTGTCATTAAGTCCTCATGCTGAGACTATTGAGGCTAGTGATAGAGGAACACAGAGTTCTTTCTGAAGGGGCTCATCAATATTTCCTTTTTTCCACTGTCCATGAAACAGTGTCACAGTTGGATATGTCATTATCTTACTTATTATTGTCCACCAGGGACAGTAAAACCAGGGATCTAATTCATGAAACTATATTTGGCGTGGATCGTCCAAAACCTCCTTCATCTTGAGTTAGATCTTATCGTCCAGCCCTACGATACCTCCTGGACAATTCAACGGGCCTCAGGTAACACTCTCACCGATCACTTAAACCATATAAGATCTAAAGCCAATGCATCTAATCCCTTAATAGATTGATAAATTTCAAATTCCTTGGTCTACGTGGAATCAACGTTGGTGTTCAGATTAGTCCCAGGGTTCAGGGACAGCCAACTCGACTTCATAAGGCCTCACTTACCCGACCCTGGTTAATGTGTACCTTTCGGATATATCACCTGGGCACAAAAGTAGACTCACAGGCATCTCAAATTGATGACATGACACCTGTCGAGTAGCATGAGGATTATCTGCTAAATTAAAGAATACCTGTGAGTGGACCAACACTGCTAAAGGTAACTATACAGAATGAATGGGAAAAAATGGATTCTCTGTAGGATAAGTGTTAACAGATTAACAATGGTTTGTTGGTAAATGTTGACTAGAGTGGGGATAGTGTTTGAACATAGGATCTACCTCTAAATTGCTGCTGGCTCTATAGATGAACCGTTCGTGAACTAGAACTAGTTATTCTATTTTTGTTCTCTTCAATGCATGCCTACCCCGGCGTTCAAACAAGGTGTACATTTAGTCATATTGAAATTGGCCCAATGTTCTTGGAATGTTCAGGCGGCCACTGGTAACAAGGCATGGCCATGATAATTCAGATGTTCCTTTGAGTTGCATGGTATTTTTTCTTTACCAGATTCGGATGATAAACTTCTACAATTGCTTTCAGACCGGAAGTGGAATACGTGTATCAGATTCCCGCTGTAGAAATAGTTGTATGACACCAATATATCTTTTTCACCATTTACCTTATAATGCAATCGCTTTGCTACATTGTTGCATGGTGGAGCCTTACCTGACCATAATTCTGTTCTTAAATCAAAACATGATTCACGTGTGGAATAATCGGGATAAGTTTATACTCATCAGTTTTCATCATCTTCATCATCATACGCTTATTGTTATTTAGTGGCAGTGCTTATGTGTGTATCACCATTCATGGAAGATCTGTCTGATGGTAGAATGAATGACGTTCTGAGAAAAAAAAATCACATTGGTACAAGTTATCAATCCCTTTTGTAGTAAATGCAAATAGAACAACACACAGACTGAAAAACATTATTTGTTCTACTGAGCGGAATTGTTAAAAAGCTTAGAATAGACCGTTTTTACATTATGAATATATTCAGTAAGGTGAACGTACCTAAAGAAGAGTCTACACATTGTTTTACTACGCGGAGGCAGGAAATCAGTGACAGAGGAATGAAAAACCTGGACTCTGTTTAGCTTACTGACCTTCAAGGTACGAAATTATAGTGAATTTCCGTTGCAACTGTATGTATACTTCCCTAATAATCTTCATTGAAGCTATAAGCCCGTTTCAATTAATCGACGAAAACGGCGGATTTATTTTGAATTCTCCTAAAAGCCTGTTTCCATTGGCCGTCACCGATCTACAGTCAGGAACCACGGCCGGACCTTTGGCAAAATCAGTCAATAGAAACAGACTTTAAGGGCAACTAAAACAATCCCTCTGCCGTTTTCGGCGGCCGATGAAAAGGGGCTTTATCAGTGGTAATAGATGTCATGCATGATTAACCAAACATCGATAGCAAACGCATGCACCTGCAAAATATCTCTCTCTACACATGTACCCTACAGGTCTGCCAATAGCCGTATTCTTTCACTTCAGAATATCAAGTGATCTCTATGATGCTTTATCAAGAGATGGTGAGACTGAATCCCACCTTTGGCATAATATTCGGAGCCAGAACCAGCTATTCACAAGTATTTCCCACACGGCGAGACGGGAGGGAGGGGATTCATTTTCAGCTGTGTTTTTTTTTGTTTCTTTTGATACTTTTATTTATCCTGGAGTGTCTACATAGGGTGACACTCTGTTTTCAGTAGGCTCCAGTGGCCAATCATGATTATGTCTCGTAGTATTCCATTTACCAAACGTATTTACAGGTAAGTTCGATGTACACTCATTCAGTTATCATGCGCAGTAACATGGGGTCATTTTCTTAAGGACTATACAGAGAAAGATTTACAATTTATATACAACATAACAAAACAGTTTCAAAATAGTACAGTTGTGTGTGTAAGTCTAGGCACCTACTAAGCTGCAGAAAGAAACCTTCCGACGCACTACGATGCAGAACTGACCATACTGAAGAAGGTGCACCCCTCTCATAAGATCGTATACTCTCTAGGTCATATTCTGTACAAGGTTCTCACTGCATTCTATGGGAGAGGAATTCTTAACGAACTGGGCTTAGAGCCTTGAGAATCCACTGGCACACTGTGTTCCCGCTAGGTGGCATCATTGTGTTTATAGGAATCTTTGGGTTGCATTGATGTACTTCTTCAGCACGGGAGGCAGGCCATTGGATTCTCAAGGCTCTAAGCCTAGTTCGTTAAGAATGCTTCTCCATAGAGCGTAGTGGGAGTACAGAATACCACTTAGAGAGTGCGAGATCTTATGAGAGGGGTGCCGCATCACCAACTGGTGTAGTAGAACGGGAACGTTTTACAGAGGCTCGTATCCCAGAGGTATTGTTAGAGCAAGAGACTGCTTGGTTTTTTAATGAATAGAGTAATAATGGTCACCAGAACAAAATCTGATATAGCAAGTCGAAATAATGTATCCGTCTCCTCGTGGCCCTTACAGAGAACTATAAATGATGGCTGGCTCACACACTGAGATATGCATCAAGAAATGTCCAGGGGTTCCTTTTTAGATTCAATGATATAATAGTCAAGCTAGATGGATGTATCTATAGAAACAGAATGACATGGAGAAAGAAACGCAGAGGGGGAAACAGAAATAATGGACAAAAATATGCAAGGTGTATAGGAAGACAGACGTGGAAATGGACCGTGATGATGAGAGAGACAGGGGGACAGAGAGAAGGATAGAGCGAGAAACGGAGAGATAGATAGTCAACCAGAGAGAGAGGGGAGGGAGTCACAGAGAGAGAGAGAGAGAGAGAGAGACAGAGACAGAGAGAGAGAGACATAGACACAGAAAGAGGGAAGGAGAGAGAAACATAGAGATAGATGGTCAAGCAGAGAGAGAGAGAGAACGGGAGGGAGTCAGAGATGGAGAGAGAGAGACACGGAGAGAGACATAGACACAGAAAGAGACAGAGATAGAGAGACAGAGAGGGGGGCAGAGAGAGACAGAGAGACAGAGAGAGAGACAGAGACACAGAAAGAGGGAAAGAGAGAGAAACATAGAGATAGATAGTCAAGCAGAGAGAGAGAGAGGGGGAGGGAGTCAGAGATAGAGAGAGAGACACGGAGAGAGACATAGACACAGAAAGAGACAGAGATAGAGAGACAGAGAGGGGGCAGAGAGAGAGGGACAGAGAGACACAGAGAGAGTGAGAAAGGTGGCAGGGCAGACAGTGACTCTGGGGGAGTTTCTGATGCACACCTCTCACTTCGCTGCACCGCGCACCGCACACCAACCGCTACCCTTGTCAACTAATCTCCCTACACACATACAACTCAACCTCCAACACAGAGGAAGGTGCTACCCCTGACCAGTGTCCTGTCCCGGACTCCAGCACCAACATGGCACCAAAGTGGCTGAAGAGAAAGGTACGTGCCTGCTCCAGCATGCTCGTGGGTTTTAATCTGTATGGTTATGGTCTCTCCCCCCTTTTATTGGGGAAACTTATATTTATGCTGTTCAAATATAATGTTACGGTCGGGCCTCACAGAGGTATGGGAGGTAAACAAGAGAAGGTTCAACCGAAGAGGATTGAACGGGAAAGTATGTTAAGATGGGTTTAGATATATAGGGGGAAAAAAATTATGTAGACAGTATTATCTTCCTAAATGAAAACAACAACAACAATAATAATAATAATAATAATAATGATTAAAAAAAAGAAGGAAAAGACAGTAGCTTATAAGGATTAGGGTGAATACCAGAACCTTTGAAGAGTGTATAAAGAGGTGGATGTTGTAAGGGTTTCACAGTGGAAGGGTTCGGATATATATATGTGGAATGTTATAAAGCCATTTCCCATTAGCCGACGAAAACGACGCCGATTAATTAAGTTCCTCTTAAAGTCTGTCGGTGGTGTCACCGACTGTACGTTGGTATCCGATAAACGGTGAGGGTGCGGTGTATACCTCGTTTCTCCTGCATTTTAGATGTCCATAACGATTTGATGTTCATGCTGATACCTTGAACTTCATCAACAGAATCAAAGCCTTTTGATTCTGTCGGTCATTGACCATGTCGGTCGGTGGTAGGCTTATTGCATAATCTATGCACAATTATTTGGTGAATTTTCAAATGCCAGCTTGTTTCCATTCTCCGATCTTGCGTGTCGGCGTACATAAAAATCGATCATTGGTTCCCGAATGCAGAATAAGGTCTGGCGTCCACCTACTACGATAGAAATTTAGACCTACCGATATGGCACCGATACAAAAAGCAAATATCGTCTTGTACAAACATGTCATTTGTATATGTACTTATATGTGACTAACACGTGGAAGATCGCTAGCAGACTGGTGAGCGTGTTCAGTCGTTAATTTACTTAAATAAAAAATCCAAAAAAAAAAGAATCTATCGGAGACATATCGGGAACGTGCAATATCGTAGACATATGTCTAGACATGCAATCCACCATGCATCTCAATGGCTTTTATCCGGTGCATAATCGCAGAAACGTGGTCAACTGCCCCGATATTAGGTGACCTTCCGACGCGATTTTGATTTTGTATCGGGAGGTGCATTGTAGACCATATCAGAGCCATATCGCAGTAGGTGGACGCCGGGCCTAACCGGCCAATGGAAAAGGTGCGGTTTCAGCACCATGAAGGGTTTAAGGAGGGAAACTGACTGAAAGAAATTCTGCTTAGCTCGTGACGAAACGCCCATTTAGGATCCAACGAATGTAGCCCGGGATATCTTTTTTTCCAAATAGCAGCTTTTATTGACATCAATAAGATTTGATTACAATGAGGTATCCATGATATCCTTTCTGCAAGATGTTAAAAGAAGAACAGTAAAAAACTACCACATACCAGTTCCCTTAACAATAAAGAGCAATAAAATGATGAAGTTAATGCTGCCTATATTTGATAGACACTTAGAACCTTCACCCAACAAAATACAGTATAAACATGGGTGCTACAGAACTACTTAATTTCAGGTATTTATAAGAGGTAGTGTACATCTTCAGTGTGGTAGTAAAAGATTCAGAAGTATTAATCCTAAGGATATCTATGCAGCCCGAGATTGATTATGCATATGAATAACATCATTAGAATTAACAGCTATATATTCCTTGAGTGAACACATAGCGATATCACAGGGTCTTTATCTCACCCCTGGAATAAATGCCCATAGGCTTAACATTGGGAACTCGTTTTCCATGCCCCTACGAGTATTGCAGTCCGTTCTACATAGTCTATATCCTGTGTGTCATCTGTTCTTTTAATATCTATAGGGGTGAGATAAATACAGAAAGCAACTCGTTTCGTTCAAAGAAGTCATTCTGCAACTCGTTTGAATGCTACATGATATTCACTTTGCTGTACCCTCGTTCATATCACTCCGCATCAAACTCGTGGAAAACGACGACTTTGACCAAATCTGGTTGGTTTCTTCTTTAATACCGCACTGTAAGAATGCACGTTTGTCTGCATGCTAGTATCTGAATCCAAAATAATATTGGAAAATCCACTTAAGTGTAATTTCTAAGATAAGAAACGGTTCGTTGTTGTCCTTGCTTATCAAAAACACCAAAGGGTTGTTTCCATAAAAGGAGACGACAAGAGACCAAGTTGTTTTTACTGAAAAAATAGATATAATGATCGTAATGTTACAAGTCCGAGTGCATTCAATTTACCCCACCATACTTTTTGCCTCAGAGGCCATCGAGTCTCAGGTAAACATCAGTTTCATAGACCTGTTGTCACCGTGCAAGTCCTTCTAGTTGTATTTATAGCGCCATAAATCATCTACCACCGACCCGTTTGGAATTCTGACAAATAAGAAATGCAACAAAACCGTTCATAAATACTAAACTTGTAAGAAAATTGGCTGGAAAAGCAACGTCGTAATAGGTGACTATATTTAGACTGCAATAACTGATGTCATCTATAGAGCACTAACCTGGGTAGCTGGGTTATGGGATATGGGATATCAATGGTATCATTCTTATCTATATTAATAATACCATGTTAGACGGGAAATTGTGACTTTGTGTGTTTCGTCATATTCCCGATACGTGTCCTGGACAGTCCCTTCGACATGTGACTTTCTAAACAGGGCATTAACCATTTAGGGCCGGCGTCCACTGAGCTCCCGATACGATCCGATACCTCCCGATAAAAAAATAAAAATCGCGTCGGAAGGACACCTATCATCGGGGCAGTTGATCACTTGTCTGTGATAAGGCTCCGATGAAAAACGGGTGCCTATAGTTTGCTACCGATGAAAAACCTGGAGCCCATTGAATAATCTAGAGTTCTACATGTAGACCTTTTTTGTACGCCATAGACAGCCAGGGACGATGTGGGTCAACTTTATTCGACACTTATGGACGACCTTATGGACTGATACTGTCTTACTAAACGAACTTAAATATCATCAAACGATAACCCTTGTACAAGGAACAGAAAAGGGTCTTTATTTAGGTTCCTAGATTATTCAACGACCTCCTGTATCGCACGGTGTCTACGACATTTGATCATGTTTTAAAGGGGGGTGTCCACCAACCACGACAAGGCTGCGACAATGGCTTTCCAACAAGGTCCATGAAAGGCCTATGATTGGAAGGCTTGTCGTAGCATTGTCGTGGTTGGTGGACCCTAGTTCATGACAAGAGTCTACGACAATGCCACGACAGGCTGTGACTGGAAACTTGTAGGGGGCCTGTCGGGGGCCTTCCAACAAGGTTACGACAAAATCGAACATGTTCGATTTTTTGCCACGACTGGACCCTTGTCGTGGAGTGTTGTGGTTTCCTCGATATCACTGTCGTAGTGTGTCGATACCATGGACGCCATTTTTACGGCAACCAACAATGTCTATGACACGCCCCGACAACGCTATTGCAGACACCCCCTTCTTACTACAAGGCTACGACAAGGCGCCGATTGGAACTTTCTTGTCTTCACTTGTCGTAGCCTTGTTGTGGTTGGTGGACGCCCGCCTTAAATGTTGGCGACTAATTGGGAGTGTCGTAGAGTATTCTGCAAGGAAAATCACTCTCACATGTGACATACTGCTCAGAAGATTATCAAATTTTGTGATTAAATAGCAGATACAATGGCCATTATGCACTGTAAATATGGTGCTTTTCGATCAGGTCACATTCACATTCATTGTGATTGGTAGAACACCATGAAACTCGAATGATGCAGCATCGACAGCGTGAAAGGACTTGATGTGGAGCTCTGATTGTCAATCCGAGAACTTCATAGCGATTGGTGCAGTTTGTATGAAACACCTGTACAATAAATATCACCATAGGTAGTCTAATTAATAAATTCATCATTCTTTTTCCCCAAAAGAAATAGTATAGCACAAGGATGTCATTATTAATGAGTTTATATAGATATGAACCTATTCCTAATTAACCGTTTGTGATAAACAATATCAATTACACTGGCAGCCCTTTAATTGGTATCCTATATCTAAAGGAGATACCTTCACAGTCATTATCTCTTAAAGAACATCTCTCATCCTCCCTCATTAGTCCTTGATTGCCATTTGTAAGCACGCTCTGTTCTAAATACCCTAGACTGGCTCCTGTCCCTGCGTTCCTGCGTCCTATAGCTACCCTCCTTGCTGGGATACAGGGACTGGGAATACTGGCGCTGTTTAGCGCCAGTATTCCCAGATATCCTGGCTACTGGTCAGGATATCTGCTGGGAGATTGATGCCCTCTCCCTTTGATCTCAATCGAGTCAGGAGCAGGCGAAATTTATTGCTATGACAACACAGGCGGCCAGGGAACTGGAGGAGGGGAGGGGTATGGGTAGGAGGAGGTATAGGGTTACAAGGAGCGGCTTAGGGTCATAAACAGGAGATACTGTTCATAGTGGACAAGTCTTTGTTTCATGGGCCAGTCAGAGAAGGATACATACTTTAATGACCTTTATTCTTATTGTGTTTAATCATTTAATGAATGTTCATAATCAAAGACTTGAGCAAGTCTACAAATACCCCAGCGTACATATAACACACACAAGATAAATACCCCAGCGTACTTATAACACACACAAGATAAATACCCCAGCGTACATATAACACACACAAGATAAATACCCCAGCGTACTTATAACACACACAAGATAAATACCCCAGCGTACTTATAACACACACAAGATAAATACCCCAGCGTACATATAACACACACAAGATAAATACCCCAGCGTACTTATAACACACACACAAGATAAATACCCCAGCGTACTTATAACACACACAAGATAAATACCCCAGCGTACATATAACACACACAAGATAAATACCCCAGCGTACTTATAACACACACAAGATAAATACCCCAGCGTACATATAACACACACAAGATAAATACCCCAGCGTACTTATAACACACACAAGATAGATACCCCAGCGTACATATAACACACACAAGATAAATACCCCAGCGTACTTATAACACACACAAGATAAATACCCCAGCATGCTTATAAACACTCAAGATTTTGTGACTGAATGGGGAGGGTGAGACACAGACAGGTTCTATAATATTTTTGATGATTCCTTCAGTGGTTCTTCATACGACACATTAATCGTGAACATCCACTGGAGTTATTTACTTGAGTGGGAGGTTGAGTGAACTCAGCAGATCGCATCGTAGAGCCAGGTGGACCACTCACAGGACCGATCCGCTCCAGTGAGCACGGTAACAATGAATATTCCCCAGATAGCCAAGTGTACATGGTTTAAACTAGGTTACAGCCACAGTCCAGGCTGTGGGAGGCATAATCCATCTGTTCCGATGCGCATACATATACACACATACCTACAATCACACAGCGATTGAATGACGCTCCATATTGCCCTCTGAAAGGCATGAATGTAGAGTTCGGTCAATCGGTGGTGTAGCGCTTACTCATCTCTGCCTCAGCCCAATATTGGTTCCCCAGATATCCAATAAAACCAGGGGGAACCAGCCTACATTTCGGATTCAAAACAGGATAACTGTCAAAAGTCATGAAACTTAAACAATTCAAATTGTATCAGTAGAAGGGAGTTTACCACACAAAACCAGATTCGTTCTAGTGTAGTTGAAAACTTTTATTGATAATTGTTGGATGAAGTACAGTCAAAGCAATGAGGTGATGATTGGATGATTCATGTAAATACACAATATTACCATGATTTCGATCTGAGTGGCCGTATTCTCCTCGTAGTTGACGCGAAGTAAAACTCCGAGCGATAGCAAGGAGTATTATGTAGTGTAAACTACAAGGAGAATACGGCCACACAGATCGAAATCATGGTAATGTTGTTTTTATTACTCACCTTTCGATTAATTATTTGGAAAAAATCTAATATGTTATTAGAAATTCGACCCAATCGCCGTGCTTTGTTTATATGAATTAGTTCCCATAATGCCCGCCAGGTGGCCGAAAAAGCCGTATTCTCCTAGGAGATTCCGGAGGTCTGTATTCTACTCAGTAGCGATCTGTAAACTCCATAGGCCTAGCATGGAGACTCCGTACTAGGTGGGTAATAAATATAATATCAGTTGAAATATGCTGTAAGTGTTGAATGAGCTTTACAGACAAACCAGCTCTCGCTTTCTCAGTTCTAGACCACTTTATAATTACATGAATCCACAGTTGATTAGACTTCCATTTCGAATGAGCACAAGTGTGGAGAAATAAAACCGCGAAACACATGAGGTACTTTCCATTGAAGAAAGTAATCCCTAAGACTATGTCTGGTTTGAAATAACAAATAACAGAAATGAGTGTTTGTTATATACCATATCAATATGTGTATCTCTATGTACAATTAAGACACAAAATACTAGTCAAAGTGTTCAGAATTTAGGATATATGAAAAATTGGCATGCAAGGCAAATAGGCAGTTCAGTGCAGAGATACAAGCGGCTGCAGTAAGTAGAGCACAGGATCTATGCTTGGAGAGATACATATATGTGTATTTCATTCAAGAGTGTGGTGTTTTTCAGCAGGATCTAACCATATTTCTATGTGGTTCCCAGGCAAATCCCGTCTACTATGATATTGTAAAAAGAATACCTCTAAAACGTAATAAAATAATAATTCTGTAAAATCCGAGAGCCAGCGATTGGGTCTTTGGGCCAATATACCCTATCGTAGACCTCTGCGACACGCTCCTGACACGCCATGACACTCCACAACAAGGGTAAACTCGAACATACTCGATGTTGTCGTAGCCTTGACAAGTTCCAATTGTGGCCTTGTTGTGGCCTTGTCATAGACTCTTGTCGGGAACTGGGGTCCACCAACCATGACAAGGCCTCCAATCGTAGGCCAATTGTCGACCTTGTCGGGAAGCCATTGTCGTAGCCTTGTCAGGGTTGGTGGACGTCCCCCTTTAACCAAGACAAGGCTACGACAATGGCTTTCCGACAAGGTCCACGACAGGCCTACGATTGGAAAGCGTGTCATAGCCTTGTCGTGGTTGGTGGACCATAGTTCCCGACAAGAGTCTACGACAAGGCCATGACAGCCTGCGACTGGAAGCTTTTCGGGGGCCTGTCGGGGGCCTTCTGACAAGGCTACGACAATATTGAACATGTTCGATTTTTCTCACGACTGGACCTTTGTCGTGGATTGTCGTGGTTTCCTCGATATCACTGTCGTAGTGTGTCGGTACCATGGATGCCTTTTTTACGGCATCCACCGAAGTCTACGCCACGCCCCGACAAGGCTGTCGCAGAGCTGCCCTTCTCACGACAAGGCTGCGACAAGGCTGCGATTGGAACTTTCGTGTCGGCACTTTTCATAGCCTTGTCATGGTTGGTGGACGCCCGCCTTTACTTCACTCGGGATCCGACAAAACACAACAACCAGGAAGTTCTTTCCATCTCTCCTGAGCTCTAGATTTATAAAACGACAGGGCAGACCATGACCTAGATGGTACATACAGTGTGTCATACTGTCATATCAAGGCTAACTAGGTGCTGCCCATGGGACCAAGGAGACAAAGACTCTACCTTTAATGGACTCAAAGCCGGTGGTGACACCATGTTCTAGACTGTGATAAACATATGACTGATAGCTTGAGGAGCTATCGAAAATGCCTCTTTAATTTTTGAAACAGAATGATGTATTTGTGATGGAGTTGAAATAACTGCACAAAACATATTCTCAGATAATTTCATTCAACTTTATTTTGTAAGTGTGTTTGAGGGCACTCATACCGGCATAAGCTGATGCTCTTTCAATGTAAATAAGCAAATATATTTTTGTTTAAATCAGCGAAATCTAATGGTATAAAAGGTGAAGGTGGTGTTCCATATCATATACAGCGTGACTAGAATTTGTTTGCTCTGAACGTCCGGTCAACCAATGCAGATACTTTCCAAACCTCCTCAATGTGCAGTTTCTCCCTGGGGTTTACACCACAAGAGTGGTGATCGAATCTTTTAGATGAAACTGGGTAGAAATCTTACCCTACACAATTACCGAGCTGAGTGTTCTTTTAGTTCCCACACCGCACAGACATGGTATGAGAACGGTTGGGCATTTGATAAAGCAGTAAGACTTCTTCTAGGGGTGCAGGAGAAAGGTGGCTGTAGTGTGACTCGAACCCTTAACCTTTGGCTTATGACTTTAGTGCACTAACGCATGAGCTAACTCCTCACCCCTGTAGTTAGAAACTGTTGATGTCATAGATGCAAGTTAAGCCTGGGTAGACTCTTAAATAAAGGCGAATGTATTAAAGTAAAAATGACATTTGAAAAGAAACTTTGGAGGGCTACTGCTACCTCAATTTTGGTAAGGTAATTCAAAAAGGTAAGACCAAGGAAGGATCCCTCAAACACATACTTGGGAGAGAGAGAAATAGTGAGAGAGAGAGACAGAGAGAGAGAGAGACGGAGAGAGAGAGAGAGAGAGAGTGAGAGGGGGGTATGTGTGCCGACTACTTCTGGGGGCTACTATAACCTATGAACAACAAAAACGTATCTTAGAATTGTCTCTGGGGCCATAGTGTTGTATAAAATAATGTGTCGTAAGCTCAAGGTGTTTTGAAAATAAGATTGATTTATAGCTCTTACAAGGTGTTGTATAGAAATATGTTCATCTAGATAATATCTTCTGTTTTGTCACGCCACACTAAATGAAAAACTTCGTCCAAGATGTCGTTTATCGTATCGTCCAGCACTTGCACCAGAAACAGACGAACTTTACTTTACTTCTGCTCTCTTCAGGCCTGGGGCCCGTTTAATAATCTAGGATCGTAAATGAAGACCCTTTTCTGTATGCCAAGGGGATCCAGGGCCCAACTTTATTCAACACTTATGGACGAGTGTCGTGTGCAGCTGACGCATGTAGACGCACACACAAGTAGCTCCGGGTAAAGCATGGATTAATAGGGGAAAACTATAGAGACCAGTCCTCTTAATCACACAGAGATTTTATGAATAGCTAGTGATCAGAGATTGAGTGCTTCTGAGGCTGGATCGCAAAATCTGAGGATATTATCGCTGAAACAAATCCAGACATTACCGAGACGGGACAAAGCCTACATGGCAGACTGCAAGGGGACGCCGGCATGTAAACAGAGCCCTACGCCGGGGCCACTCGACCGTGACGGCGACAACAGGAACCGACAGGCGGGGGCCGTGTCAACACCACAGATAAGTGAAAAATCAATCTCTAGCTCAGACCAATTGATTAAAAAGAGACTCTTATCGCCATGTGATGAGCTATTAAGTCCTGAAAGTAGGCACTCGTGCCCGAAAAAGAACCCAGAACCCTCAAACTTCCTGGATGATAACCAAGCAGACATAAGCATTATGATAGATCATGACATTTCCACTCAAAACGAAAACACCAGTGCAGACATAAAGAATATGGAACCTAAGTACAGTAATGCAGACATCATGTTAAAATTAACATCGATGAGCAGCTGCTCTGTAAAAAAGGGCGATCTGATGAATGTAGAGGTTAGCTTGAGGAATACGATAACTGCTAGTGTAAAAGGTGTCCTAGAAAAGGTTATCGAACTAAAAGAAGAAACTAATCGCAAGTTCGATAGACAAGATAAAAGAGTAACTACTTTGGAGGAGAAAGTGGGGGAACTAGAACAAGAAAACACCAAATTGAAGAGGGATTTAGAGAACGGACTGAGAAAACTGGAGATACACTCTTACGTGCAGGCAGCAGGGAGTAATATCAGACCCTATGAGGAGCTGAATGAGGATAAATATAAACTTTTTATTATTGGCGTGGATGAGAGTGAACACGAAGATATGAGAAATATTGTGTATGAAATTTGTCGGGACATAAACGTGATCTTGATACAGGGAAATATCATACAGGTCAAAAGAGTAGGCGCTATAAAAAGGAGAGGGAACATGAAACCACGACCTATTGAGGTCAGATTCAGCGACACCCACACGGTTGAACGAGTCTTATGTAATAAGAGAATGCTCAGAAATCAACCACGCGCAACTGGAGTATGGTTGGAAAGAGCCGAACCAAAGGCACAACGAGAGGCCCGATACCACTTAAGGGTAGCGGTTAGAGAAGCCCGTGCTAAGGGCATTACGGCGAGAATAACTAGCGAGGGCGCTATAGTTGGCTCTCGATTTATACCACTGTCAGACACTAAGACCCTCCACTCACTGACCCCCGCTACCACAAGTAGAGTTGCACTAGACACCGAGAACAACTCTGAGAAAATATTGATAAAGGATATCATGGGGGTTGAAGATGCAAAAGTTGCAGAAGTAGAAAGCCCGAAATTAACAATTGAGGAAAGGTTGACTAACATTGCTATGGAAGAAAACAAAGAAGATCAACCTGAGGAGGAAGACGGTACGACACCAGAGGGAGCAAGACGGACAAAATCTGGTATTTTATTCAATGGCGTCAGTTGCATTCTGTCAAACATGTCTAAGTGTAAACTAGTGAGAGATGTAAATGGGGAGAAACTGGACATGAAAACCGTCGAAAAGGCATATGTCTACCAAAAATGTCTATATTTCGGGGACAAGGCGCTAGCGGATGCGATTTTGACAATGGACAACCCTTTCTCAATTAAACAGAGAGGTAAAACCCTAGCCACAGAGGGACGACATGAAGAATGGGCCGTAGATAAGGTGGAAACGATGAAAGAACTGTTAGAAGAAAAGGTTAAACAGAACCCCGAGTTCCGAGAAATCTTAATTAATACCAAGGGGTCTATGCTCGTCGAATCAACTGAAAACGCCTTCTGGGGTGGGGGAGCGCCACGACGGAGCCGTCTATACGAGTCAAACAGTTTCAAGGGCAGAAATCAACTGGGTCATCTGTTGATGCAACTGAGAGAAAGTCTAAACCAACAGCAACAAGAAAGTAGAGAAAATGCCTAATTTGCTCATGATAGGCGACTCACGAGTACGTGGTATGGAGCAATTCCTAGGTGAGGACATTCCTGAAATCAAAGCCTCTATATGCATTCCCGGAGCACGGCTTGAAAGGATCACAGGGGATCTATACGATATCATACTTAGAGACCGCAGCGTGGATACAATATATGTCTCAGCCGGCATTAACCATATCACGTGGAAGGATCCAATAAATGGCATGGTAAAGGCATCCAGGGATACCCTTGAGGGCACAGTCGTCACTAAACTAATAGCCGACTACCAATACCTACTGATGAAAATTGAAGAGATACGTCCAGATTGCGATGTCGTCTTTTGTTCGGTCTACTCTCTCTCCCTTATCCTGGCTAATAAGGGCGTTCCCTATGATGAAATGAACCTGCACCAACGAAAAATATATCAAGCCACCATCGAGCTAAATGTTGAGATAGACGCGTTAAACAAGTCAAGTAGCTTGATAACCCCCCGTCTCGACCACGTCATTCAGCCAAAGAACCGAGGGGGGGAGAAATCCCCTAAATTCGAGAGACTTTGGGATGGAGTACACCCCACGGTGTCTGCGCTGAAACGGATTGCGAATGAGGTTATAAAAGCGTACCGTAAAAACATCAGAAATGGATGGCATAAATAGTCTGAAAAATCAGGATTCCATACAGGACCCTTGAAAACTATATATATGAACTCACACGGAGATAAGTTCCATACTGGGCTTATTGCCAACCCTTTTCTTTATCTCACTTAATTTATAGGACCTAACTCTCTTTTTATCTATATTTAAATGACTGAGACCTAACAGGATATATTGTAAAAGAGTAGGAGACTCCATACTGGATCACTTTTAGTAGTGATAATATGATCTGCCAGATGATATTCTGAAAAAGCTATAAGAACCACTTATATAAGAAGTATGGGATTCCATACTGGGTTCCATTGAAGAATAGGCTGGATGTCATGATGTTAAAGGATGATAACGTTTATGCATTGAAAAGAATTTATCGCAGATGTTCCATACTGGGCTCCGGCTTGACAATGTGAAATCTGAGGGGTGTTATCACTTGAGTTATGTATATTTTTTGCTGATGTAATTACCAGTATATTAGATAATTGGCGTGTTAATCATGGCATGGACATTATTTCCAACTTTGTTATTGAGACTGTTTCCATACTGGACCAGCCATTTTCGTAGATAAAATGTGTTAAAAAAATTTGGCCTAAATAAAGCGGGTTCCATACTGGACCAGCTACTATTTTAGGCAACACTGTAAAAGGTTTTGTAATATATGCTATGTCTGGTTATAGAGAGTGAGTAATATGTATCAATAAAAAGGAAATGAATATATTAAGAGATATCTATGGTTGTCATGCTTCGTATGGAGCTATCAAAATTTCTGAGTTAAGGATGGTTAAAAAAACAACAACTAAAAAACGACTATCTTCTGCGCTCGTTGATCCGATTATCCATGAGAGCAATCAACCTATATATACTGTCATACCTGTTTTTCATGTCAGATTTTACACTGCCGCTGTTTCGTACGATTGGGATTGTATGAGTAATATAATCGCAACTGTTAATGATGACACACAAGACAGGAATTGTAAATAAACAGAAGGGGTTTAAGATAGCTCATTGGAATATCTGTAGTCTTTTCAGTAAAGCTGACTTCATTAGACAAAATTTAATTGAATTTGATTTAGTGGGAATCTCAGAAACACTTCTGAAAAGTAATATACCGACAAGCTTTGTAGATATACCAGACTTTAGTTTTTTAAGACAAGACCGAGTACAAGGGAAAGGGGGAGGGGTGGGGGTTTATGTAAATAATAAATGGATCCAATACTGTGAAGTCATCGATGATGCATGTGTAATGAATTAGGAGTTGGAGTCTCTAGCTATTAAGATTACCAGACCAGGACACAAGACCATGTCAATTTTTAATGTTCACCGACTGCCTGGGTACAACATTGATTTCTTTAAGACATACGTTAATAATATCTCTAAGGATAAAAGATTTTAAAAAACGGAAATTTGGATAATGGGGGACATTAATTTAGATGCTAGAGTAAGGGGGGAATGTAGAAATAAAGAGTTGATGTTCATTTTAAGGAAACATGGGTTAAAGCGCCTTATTACTACAGTCACTAGACCAAACATAGGGAATAGTACCAGCATAGATACGATTATAACTAATGCCTCTTTCATTCAATCATCTGGAACGCTGGATATTTACCAAAGTGACCACCTAATTGTTTTTGCTTTAAAAAAGAAGCAGAAGATTGCGTACGAGACGTCGACGAAATTTGCTAGAAGTTATAAAGGGGTAGATCAAGCGAATTTAGATGGGAAAGTTAGAACTATGGTTAGTAATTTATCTAACAACACAAACACTATTGATCAGATATGGGATGCGTGGCAGGGAGTAATACTCGAATACCTAGATGACAAGGCACCCTTGAAGAACAAACCTATAAGGAGAAGAACAGGCTCTTTGGACCTACCGTTAACAATAATGCACGATATCCAAAAAAAGAGGAGACTATGCCGGAGATTATTTAATAGAAAAAATATAATGGAGGAGGAAAAGAGGGACAGACTTCTAAAGAAAATGAAAACATTAAAGAAAGGTATACAAAAGAAATTGATACGATTTAAGAAAGACCAAATAGACACAAATTTAAAATTACATGCTAAAAACCCTAAAAGATATTGGAAAGAGATCAATAAATTAATTAAACCCGATGGAAATAAGATTCTGAATAGCTTCAAAGGCGATGACGGACTGGAAATTACAATAGAGGATAGTGCTGAATTCATAAACAACTTTTTTTGTAGTATACGACCTAAACTAAATGAGAATCTGGACAACTCTATATGTCGCATGTCAGTAGCAAGGAAATTAGAAGACAATATCGAAATCGATTTGGGAATGATAAGTTACGAAGAAGTAGAGAAGGTAATAGGACAAATCGACGTTGACAAATCATCGGGCATAGATTCAATTAAGTGTTCACTATTCAGGAACAATTTATTAAATTGTATCGACCAGTTAGTTCCACTCCTGCATCAGAGCATAACAACGGGGCTCTTTCCCAACAAGTGGAAAGAGGGCAGAATCTCCCCAATTCCAAAGCAAGGTGATCTCACTAAAGTGACCAACTGGCGGCCAGTCTGCGTCCTACCGGTTATTGGGAAATCTTTGGAAAGACTTATTTATACACAACTTTATACGTACCTGGAAGAAAAAAGATTTTTTAATAATAACCAATTCGGCTTTAGGAAATCTAGAAGTACTGGGGGGGCAGTGTTTAAGTTAGTTAAATATTTACTAGAAGGGAAAAACACGGGATTTATTACAATAGCTTTATACGTGGATATCAAAAAAGCTTTTGATTGTGTAAACCACCATATTCTTTTGCAAAAACTGGCTGATGCAGGAGTGGGGCCCATGTTACTCAAATGGCTGGAGAGCTACTTGAGGAATCGTGTATGTTACACTAAGTACGGTGAAAAATCGTCAGGCCAAAAGGATGTAGACCTAGGCATACCTCAGGGTTCCATACTGGGCCCTTTGTTATTCCTAATCTACATCAATGATCTGCCTTCTTGTATTAGCGAATTTATGAATATTATGTATGCAGACGACTTAGTCGTCCTTGTTAGAAGTAAGAACATAAAGGAAGCGGAAAGCATGTTACAATTAGTTGGTGAAACACTGTATAACTGGTATACCGCCAATAGGCTAACCATGAATCTTACGAAAACACGAGTTGTCTACCATGGTCCACCAGCAAAGATAAAGAAGGATTTACAGAGCAGGGTCCTACTAAATGGTCACTGTATAGAGGTATGCGATGACATGAACTATCTGGGAGCCATAATAGATAACAACTTAAAATTCGAAAAACATGGTGATAAATTGTTAAGGGCTTTACAAGATAAATGCTGTATTTTTAGGAGGATAAGAAAATTTATAGGAAAGGACACTGCTTTAAAGATAATGCGAACATGCCTTCTGCCAGTGGTTGACCATTGTTCTTTTTTGTTAGAAGGATCAAACTTGAAGGTTAAGGATAAGATGAGTAGGGGCATTTATCGGGGACTTAGAATTGCATTGGGAAGGGAATCTTATAATGGGGATAAATATATTAGTACAGAAGAATTATTAATGAAATGTAAAACCAGGAATCCCGAGGTGAGAAGGAAATTATTGTTAATCGGAATTATTCGATCACTTTGTAAAATTGAAGGGCTACAGTTGAAGAATACTGATGAAGACGCGATCGGACCAACCACCCGCAGCTCCATAAAGAAGAATATATTCTTAATGAGACCAAAAAAGGAAAAATTAAAAAAGTCTTGCGTTTACATAGGTATATTGCTCTGGAACTCATTAGCAAAAGAGACTCAAGACTCTACATCAAAAAGTATGTTTAAAAGAGAAGCTTTAAAGAAAATAATGGAATTATAGATATAGAATAATACGTTACACTCCAACGTACGTTATACGGCTAGTGGCATCATCTGTTAGTATTAAGTGATTGGAGACATAGGTATACTGTATAGGTAATTAGGTGTAATGTATAGTATAAAGAGACACTCCACATATTACAATGGAATAACACCTAGGTCTTCTGCATATATAAGCTATTAGATACAATTTTACGGAACAATCAACCTCATTGTAAATATCATCTTTTTGCCGTTATGTTACGTTTTCATACATTGTCGACATTGTGCGGAAGAACGATTGTAAAAATCGAAAACAATAAAGACTTACAAAAAACAAAAACAAAAAAAAAACCTTATGGACAGCTAAGACTGTCTTAGAGAACTTAAAATTATCAAACGATAACCCTTGTACGAGGTACAGAAAAGGGTTATGTACGTTCCTAGATTATTCAAGGGACCCCAGAGTCAGTGAAAGCCCGATGAATCAGTCATTACATGCTTGTGCGAGTTTGCGCGAGCATGCCTGACCTCAGGCTGCTCACAGGTGATGCTTCACCGACTGTAACTAATCACGCTCTGTCTGCATAATCAGACATAATCAATCTTCCCCTGTGGAATCTGCATGCCTTTATAAATCATCCAAGGTTTCCCGCATAGGTTGGTTCGGTAAACTTTCAGTATGCAAAAACTTAGTTTAGGCTTAATTACAGTCACCTAGCATGGAATGTGCTGGGTAGCATCAGGTGAGTGGATCTGTTCACTCAACTGCTGAAAGGCTTCCGCAGAAACCTTACCAGTGTATGAGGCTCCAAGCAGTTCACTTGACGCGGAGGTACGTACAAGTAACCTGTCGACTTGCTGCGGACTCAGCCTATATATACTGACTGAGTTACGTAATCCAGGCGACCCCATAGCATTTGCATACACGGGTCTGCCGGGTTTACCGTTCAGTAGGGATCAGCTCTCGCGTCACCTAGCATAAAGCAAACCAACCACTGCTCGACTCCCTGACCCCTACATATGTATACCTATACAGACGTGGGCGAGGAGACATATATGTGTACATAGGCATAGATAACATGGATGTAAACTGAAAATCTCGCCCTGTCCGTTTAAACAATTTACACTCATGATAGCCCTGGGATTCATTGGTGATGAAGTAAATCGTGATTTTTGCTGTTTTATATCTTATCTGGCGCAGACTTGAATCCTTGTCTTTTATACATTGACAACATTTAGTATCTTTTTTAACCCTTTAAGGGCGAATGATGCCTTGAGGCATCATCCAGTCTAGGGCGAATGATGCTCTGAGGCATCATCCAGGCCAGGGCGAATGATGCCTTGAGGCATCATTTCTCAAAAATTTACAAAATAGTTTTTAACCAAAAATAATGGAGGAACATCAATGAAATTTTCACAGAATGTATGTTTGGTACCATTATTAGTATTTCTATTCAAAAGAAATTAAATATTTAAGATTATATATCATATCACATGATTAAACAATTGAATTGTGAGTTTTAACGACTGTGTGCCCGTCCCCTAGAGGTATAAAGTACCACCAGCACCTGTCCTCCAGGCAGTAGCTAGGGTTAAAGTCTTCGGATTCTCCCGATTTTCTGTGGCCTGGTCGTGGATCGAGATTTGTACAATGGAAAAAGCTTTATTGGCTTAGGAATTGATTCAGGAGTAACATATCCAATTACCAAATTATGGAATCAGCAGACATTTCCATTGCTTTTATATATCCTGTTCGGATATATGTAATACATTTTGGAGTTCATAAAATATATTACCATAAAGCAGGACATCAAAGTCACCGCAATGTTTACCTTCACATATATGCTGTAATATATGAGTTCCACTTTCAAAGGAAGACATGCCATATTTCAATACCTTTATTCTCACTCCTTCTAAACCTCAGTTGACACAACCTACTGAAGCAAGAAAGCCTTGTCGACGTATCACCATTGAATTGGCCTACAAACCCTTTACCTCTTTTTACAGGGAAAGTATACATTATAGCCTTATTATATGTACTCTCCTACGTGACGAGACTAGTAAGAGAGTCCATATAAGCAAGGCCAAAGTCGAAAGGGTTAGAAATGAAAAATACTCTGATTACCAATGACAGGCGCATCAATGTTGTCGACCAAACCGAAGTAAAGCAAATTACACCGATATAACCAATAAAAGAAGGAAAGAAAATAAGCACGTCTATATTGTACTTATCGTCCTCCTTTATCCGTATGCTGCGGGTATGTAGATACACGCTCCCCATGTGTTTTCTATGGACATTTTGTATTAGTTGGATAATAAAATGAACATACCGATATAAAATGTTGGTATAGTGGAGCCATGCATAAGGGAGTTTCATTTCGGGCCCATTGTAACTACAGAATTTGACATTGACAAATTTTTTAAAGAAAAAAAACCAGTCGTATGTTTTGTGTATATTTTCAAGATGGTTGACCAGATTGGTCTATAACGTTGGTTTGGTGTTATGGACAGGCATTCCAATGGATTCTGAACAAGACCCCTCCCTATACTTTCATGTAAAGAAGTGGAACTTTTTTTTTAAATACTTGCAGCGTTTATTTCCAAAAACCACATGAGTTACATGTAAGGGTACAGGCTTAGCATGTAAATCCAATCAACAATTTATCAGAAGTTTTAGAGGCTCAGAGTCTCTTATGTCACTCATAATGAACTTGAAATCTTATTTCATTCAATATACTTGAATGTAAGCAGTGAACTGGTTTTTTCCCCCTTTTCTATTTCTTGGAAAAAATTTTTAACTTAATCTATTTTTTCATAATTCTCGAATTTCAGTATTCTCGAATGTCCAAGATATCTCTATATCATTTAACTATAGGACTCAGAAACCTGTATGTATCCTGGAAAATGATGACCGAGGATTATAGGGACAAACCGTTGTGTATCGAGGGGTAGTTTGCCATAACAACAATATAGTGGACGGGATGAACACAAAGGTTGCCAAGGTCATAAGGTTCAGAGGAAGCGCATGACACAGAACCAATTTCAGGCCACTTTGGCACTAGCCACATACTTCCGGTTCCTGACGCGTTCCACAAGTTATTAAGTACAAGTTCCAATACAAATACAGTGAAACCCCGCTTCTGGGACACCTCGCTTAAGGGTATACCCCGCTTAATTAAGGGGACACCCCGCTTAATGGACACCCTGCGAAAGGGGACAGTTCGGAACAGAAATCTTTATTTAGTTCATTTTAACCCCGCTTAAGGGGTCACCTCGGGACACTTTGCTCGGAACGGAGGGTGTCCCCTTAAGCGGGGTTTTACTGTAGTTCCTGACAAGTTTGATTGTAGAGAGAGTGAATCAACATTGTGTATTTAACCCTTTAAAGGTGGGGGGTACTTTGGATTGGTATAACCCTAGGGGACGGGCCGATTTTTGTCTAAACCTATATTCCATTATTTGATCAGGTGATATGACACATCATTCTTATTTACATTATTTGGTTTACCAAATAATATCAAATACTATATCATATGTATATTCTCTGAAAGTTTCAGATATATTGATCAATTATTTCTTCATAAAACAATGAAATGGTAAATATTACTAAATTCATAAATAATGCCTCAAGGTATTATCCGGTCTCCGCGGGGGAATGCCTCAAGGCATTATCCGGTCTATGCTGGGGAATGCCTCAAGGCATTATCCGCCTTGAAAGGGTTAAGACACCTTTCCAAATGGCAATATATAGGCAGCAGGATGCTCCCATCACTTTGTTTTCCTTGTGCCTTGAGTATTCACTCTGAGGGTGCACCCATCTACGGCGTGATTCTCATAAATAGCTGTTTCCTTCTGTATTAAAAAGATCTTTGATAAAAAAGGAGCACTGCATTAACCACAGTGAGAGTTGTTTTCTTTAACCGTCGGACATAAGCACACACAAAGGACAGGGCTACATGATCAAAAAATAAATAAGTATCATTGGCGAATGTAGGTCAGACATTTCTACAGAATAGTAAGTAATAAAATATGATCCAAACAGATGTTGTAATTCTAGGATTGCCAACAGATTGCAGTTTATAAAAAGTCTTTTTAATGTTTGCTTATAAATATGATTACATACCTTCTCTTCTATGTAAGGAGGGGTTTGCTGCTCGGGCAAGATATGGTTGGGAAATCTCATGATAAAAAGATCAGCAGTTTTTGCAAGCCTGTCATTCGGAGCCAAAGTGAACTTGCTAAAACCGTATATACCAGTGTTCAAAAGAGCATTTCCGGAGGCCAGCAAGAAAGAAGCTTAGTGCTAAAGCTATGGAAGTTCGAGGCTAGAATTTTGTTTCTTGTGTCGTCTGCTACTATTAAAACATACTTTGCTACTATCATATCTCAATAAGTGTGTCTCGAAGCTAGGATGACAGTTGTTAAGTCTATCAAAAATATGTTTTTAAAAGATTGACATGAGATTGACATGTATAATCTCGACCTACATAGTAATTGTACTGAGCATCTATCTCCGGAGATGGTGTTTTGTGAATGGGTATCTACGGTTTCTTTGTCATCAGGTTCATTCCCCGCATAGAAGAGACCTGACAGGACCTGTAAAAGAGGTGCCGTCTTAAATTACATGTTCTGTATGTAATACCTGGAAGAACTGTGGCTTTCCTGATGGAAGATAAATTCTGTTGATGGACGTATTTGAATAGATGTTTATTCTGTTTATCCTGTCGTTATCTATTTATGATATGACGATTTTACAAACATACAATTAATCTTAGTTAAACCGATCCATGGGTGTAACTTTCCCACGGGGTTACATAGTAGCCAGCTGCGTTCGTCAGGTGGCCGTAGACTTGACGCGCAGTAATATCCGAGCGTATCCGAGGATATTGCATAGAGGCAATCCCTAGGAGTATACGGCTGCTTTCATCTATAACCAGTCAATATTCTTTTATTTATTTTCTACCTTTTCTGGACATGTTAATATTAGTTCGTTTTGCACTATTTCTTCCGGAAGTACTATTTTTTCGTATGCGCGCCCCGGCGCATGCAACATATCCGTATGCACCAGGCATGTCCATACGCACTCCCTATCTAATTTCTATGGACACTTTGTATTAGTTGGATTATGAAATATAATACAAATTATATATATTTAAATTAACTTCCAATAACATTACTTATTATTGACCTCGACACTGTTGTCGTAACCACGTCACCTTTTTTAAGTATACACATTTATTATCCACCTAATACAAAGTGCCCATAGAAAACACATAGGCAGCGTGTATGGACATACCCGGCGCATACAGATATGTTGTATACTCCGGGTGGCGCATACGGAAAAATAGTGCTATGGAAAAATAGTGCATAACTAAAATTAACTGATATCGACATGTCACTTTTTCAGAAAAGGTGGATAATAAATACAATATAGACTGGTTTCAGATAAAAGTGTTTGTATGCTCCTCGGAGTTGACCTTACGCAATATCCTCGCATACGCTCGGATATTACTACGTATCAACTCCTAGGAGCATACGGCCGCTTTTATCTGAAACCAGTCAATATTGTGTATGTATTTGTTATCTAGTCACAGGCGCTGTTCCCTAGTAAAGAACCCCTCCATAAACAGTTGTTATTTTATTGTTCAGGCGAAGACGTCCTACCAGTCTGAGCCAGAGGACGCAGCGACAGAGGTGAAAGATGGCGAATCGGGAGATGAGAATGTGGAGCGCGGCAACTGGTCCAATAAGATGGACTTCATCCTCTCTGCCGTCGGGTTCGCCGTGGGACTTGGCAACGTGTGGCGATTCCCCTACCTCTGCTACCGAAACGGCGGAGGTGAGATAGATCTAGGATTTTTATGGGCACGTGTACATGCCTGAATTTATATCAGGAGGTATATGACAATAAAGGTATTGGATTATTTACATGTACACATTATTATACTCATATGAGATATGCATGTACTATGACTTTGTGGAGAATCTGATGATATCATCAATTTTTTCAATGTAGTTAATGATCAGGTTTATTGGATGACCAATAATACAGATACATTAGATTCACTGAATGCATTTGACTGCTCTGGGATTCTATTATTAGTTGATAATAATGATAAAACCACTTTAATGTTGTTGAATACACACAAAAGATTTAACCGAAACACTTTCTCATGGAACGCTGTGATATATGTTTGATGTATATCCTTGTTGATGATGCTCTCGAACTTCTCTTATCATGTGCATATTCTGCACTACGTGCTTGTCCGAAGTTATGTTGGTATTTTGTAGTAAATATCTTATTAATCATGATTGTGTAAACAGAGTCCTTACCACAAAGTGAAACAATGATAGCTGAAGGTAAACTGTAGAGTAGACATTCTGTATAAGGAAGGGAATGATCATGTAGCAGAAGGGTATATCTCTGCGGTTCCTGCTCTGAGCAGCAGTGAGTGCGAGGTTAAGATCTAGATGAGAAACTAGAGAGAAAAAACGCTCCTCGTTGGAGAGCGAGTTTATTCTAGGCACCAGAGGCTTCACTCTACATGGAATGGAGTCGCCTACTGGTGAAGGTTATAACTTCCTGCTCTGTGAGTAACTTACATACCGACATGTGAAAAACTATCTCTCAATGGGAGAGGACACCGAGAGGATACATCGGAAACGTTTGAATAGAACTAACGTCACAGGATGTGTTAGCCAATATCTTTATATTTAAGTGAAGGACTTAAATGACTATAACGGGTTTTGAAGTTGAGGTTCAGTATACTAATATTATTACGGTAACTTGACTTAGTCTATCTGCGAGTGTGAGTTTGTAGTGAATCATTGCTATTCAATAGTGTGTTTATGATTGAGACCAGGGTGTCTTGCTCCAATGAGATCACATGTCAATGGATTGTTTTTCAAAGTGTTAAACAATGACTTCATTGTTCATCCTTATCACCTCTGACCACAGCAGTATGAGGTCACCGTGTCGCTGTGGTCATGCTTTGTGAGTAATTCTGCCATAACTGAACAAACATCATACAAGAGTTGATAAACGTTTAGAAGCCGATAAGGAATTAGCTACTCCCTGGTCCAAGTAACATCTAATTAGACCCCACACCGGTGAAATTCTACAAATACCATATTGAACCAGGTAATAGGAGGAGACGTTGATAATAATAACTTTCTCTTTTTCCAGTAGTAGTTTTTAAGTTTCCTCTCCTTTAAGCTGCTGGAAATTACAATGATCAGGGTTTTTATATTGAACCTGACAGGTGCCTTCCTCATTCCGTACACCATAATGTTGGCTGTGGCTGGACTTCCCCTGTTCTTCATGGAGCTGGCATTTGGACAGTATGCGTCATTGGGCCCCATCACCATTTGGAAAATAGCACCCCTCTTCAAAGGTGAGTCTCTCATACAATTTCCCAATCAGTACTTCATTCACAGTGGAAACTCTAAACGTTTCTAATGTGCACTTCAAATAGTGAAACGGCTAAGAAAATGACAATGTTATACAGAGTTCCACCACAACTTGTCTCCCTTTACATCCACCAAAGACAGATCAAGTCTCCATACTAAAGTAGGTGTTCCACCAACTGGCGTTTTTTTCAATGCTAGACTGCCCTCTCAGCCGAGCTCCTGGCTGGCACCTGCTCTCCAGCTGGGCAAAAATGTTGTCCTTTCTTTTTTACTCCGCTCTTCCACCAACACACCTATTATAGCCGGCCGATGACCACACAGCACCCATACACCAACAGCAGGTGCCTACCAGGACACAGGAGGGGTGAGCAGACGGTGGTGCCATCTGGTGGTTGTTGGCCACATTAACGTCACAAGCAAGTTCGCCAGTCAGTCTATAGGGGGCGTGTTGAATGCTTTTTGCAGATTTTGGATTCCTCTACCATGTTTGGATTTGCATGTAGCAATAAGAGCTCTTCAATTTTTCGGTAAATACTGTCGTTAATTGAATAATAAATTGAATAATAATAATAATAATAAATCATAATTTTGTCGTTCCTTTGAAGCTGAATAGATAGATAAAACATTACAATGTACATATTACATCACCCTTAATTTCAAGTAGAGGCAAATAAATTAGAATTTAGCTTTGTATTGGTGTTCTTAGTTCCCTTATAAATGTGTAATTGACAGCAGAATGAGAATCATCAACCTTCTTCAAATGGAAGAATTCTCGTGAGAGACAATTTGAATGAAGATCGAAAAATACTAAATGAAGCCACTTGTGGTTCTAGGTTTCGTACTTACAACGAGATCAGAATAAAGATGTTAACATAATGAGGTTCTGCTAAGTGTCAACTCATATTCCTTAAGCCCCTTTTCCATTGACCGACAAAAAAAAATGGAGTTACCCAGAAAGTCTGTTGGCGGTACCACCGACTGTGCGTCGGTATCGAAAAATTGGTGAGGGTAGTAGATTTCAGTGAGTGGCAAAGATTTCACTCAGCGGTGGGTGCTGATACATTGTATATTCTAAGCAGAAAGAGTTGCGGGTCATCTCACGAGCAGGGTCGTTTACATTGACCGATTTTGGGTCACGAGTGCCAAAAGTCCGTCGGTGGTTACTGACTGTAGATGGGTGACGGGAAATTGGCCAATGGAAACCGGCCTATAAGTCCCGTTTCCATTAGCCAACAGACATTGTGTAGATTCTTTGTGTTCTCCTTATAGCTTATTTCCATTGGCCATCACCGATACACAGTGAGGAACCACCGACAGACCTTAGGACTGCTGACGCCAAATGGAAATAGGCCTTTAGTCTGACTAGTCCCTCCGTCTGTCTCCCATTCTCCTCTCTCTCTCACATGATAAACAATAAGGCGATTTACTCCCTCTCATCACTCCTGGCGACGAAAGCTAAATAACCGATACCCATGTGTCTCATTAACCACGAAAATATATCCCGGTGGAAATAGATGACGAACCGACTGGAAATATTGGCGGAAAATAGGAAAAGTACATATACATTATTCTGACCCAGCCCGCGGAAGATGTTTCCTTGGGTTAGGACTGTATCAAAATAGAAGAAAAAAAATAGAATATAAAAAGAAAATCTGCATCTTTATAAATTTGTTCATAATGCAATATAGTCTTGCAGGCTTGAATATATATTCCAACGTAACAAATAGAACATGTGCACTTTAGTGTATAACAGAGGTTTGTAATATAGACCCTTATGGAGCTAGACATACATATGACATTTAGATAATATGTTGGAGTAAAATTCTCGTTACAGACACCACGCGCCTGACATGGCGACGATAAAGACTACAGTATATATATATCCTGCTAATTAATAATACATTAGTGGCTCTCGAGCGGCCTCTCCGGGATAATTTGAAGGGTATTCATGACAGGCCATGCTTATATCTTCTGATCAAGATAATGTATTAACATTGATATAATTAGGAATACAAACATTATAGTTCAACCAAAGTCTTCCAGAAATCAAAGCCAAAAATGTTGTTTGTACACAACCTTGAGTCCTTTCACTCTCATATCGAATGTGCTGCAAATGATCTGAGGATACAAATATTTTGTCTAAAATCTATTTTAAAAATTCCCTTTTCGCAGTTCTGAAAAGAAGAAAAACATGTTTTCAATTACGTAGATGCCCTTGATAGCTAGCACTAGGTTCTGCCAGATTTTTTAGTGTGTGCTTTGTGTAAGCCGTTTCGAGAATTTTGCTCTCCTCTGGTATTGACACTTGTTTGCACACGAATTATGGTTCAAGTGGTCAGCTGGACTCGGCAGTAGAGGGTCAACTACCTTCCATAGATATGCACTTAGCATATGTACATTATTAGTTCGTCCAGTCGGCTAATTACTCCACATGAGTCTGAAGTACGGATATCTGAAAGCGAACCTGTTGCTGGGAAATATTGGCTAAGTAGCACGAAGGACAATTAAAGGGGTTTTGAAAAGGTTACGGAAAAAACAACTTATTTCATAGAAATGTGCCTACAGCTGTTTGTGGCTCTGAGACAATTATTCATTCAGCTAAGATATTTTGTAGTTAGTGCTACAAAAGATCTGGGACCTGTTTCAGTAGTTTCGTGACATGTCTAGATGGCGTCTGTGACACCATACGGACAGATCACAAGATTGCAATCTATGACACACTGAGTTTCACTCACTTCTCGTAGGAATTGTGACCGACTGAGGAGGTTTAATGGGCTCACGAGGAGAACGGAGTGGCGCCCCCTGACGATTACGAGACGCATTCAGCACCTCCCGGATGTAGCGCCATCTAGAGGCTCGCGGCCGTTGTGACCGCATCCTCGCGATGTCACGCCGCACGCCATCAAAGACGCCTTTGAACATTTTTGTTTTATCCTGCTATTACGCCGACAAGTTTGCTTTGTCGCGCATCTGCGACGCCTAAAGATGCCCCCGAAGAAAACTCCCGCGGGCAAGACCCAGAAAATCGTTAAAAAGACATCGGCAGGGGAAAACAAGAATGTAAAAATGGACAAGAAAATCGAGGATTTGAGTCGCGAAATGCGGACTATGAAATCTGCAATGATGGCATTCACTCAGGCGGCAGCCTCTAGGAACCAGGCGGCAGCCTCGCCGTCCAGGCCTACGAACGATTCCGCGATGGCGGTTCCACAAGTTTCCCCATCGACGCCTACGGGACCTCAGATGCGGGGATTCGATTTACATCGACCGAATACTACTGTGAGTACAGCCCCAATGGCCGTTAATGATGGTTTCGCGGCATCCATGTTGGCGCATCCCTGGATTCCCAGGGACGCTCCTGGTCTTGGCGTCTCGTATCAGGATCAATCCATCGACGACCAGGTGCGCCTATTACTGCAATCTACGGCTCATGTGCTACGGCCAAACAGAGGTAAATTTATTATTCCCTGCCACTATGTATTGCTCCCCAGCCGTAAGGACCACATGAGTCTGGGCACCGTAAATTTACAGGAACACATTTGGGGCATCCTCCGCATCGTGGACGATGCGGCGGTGCCCCCTACCGTCAAACCTCATGTACTTTCACACCTCAGGGAGGTCGTGGAGGATTGTTTGGATTACGATTTCGCAGCCGTTTGCCGGTGGAGCGAGGAGATCTTCATACGAGTGGCGGAAGGTCGTTTCGCCAGGGGATGGGAGGATTCCGAGCAAATCCAGCACCTACGCACGGCGATTTCTCGTTCCGAAAGTTCTCGTGTTTGCCGCGCGGTGGAGGCACCGGCGGCAAAGAAGAAAAACAAGGTGCCCGGCTCCTCTCCAGCCCACCCCCCCTGCAAGTTGTAGCGAAGGGGGTTGTGCCGTCACCCCCCCTCATTCCACGAGTGGGGGAACTGTTGTTCACTGTTGCTCCTACTGTTCTGACAACTTTGGAGCCCATCACGCCCACAGTTTCGTTGATTGCCGGATAAGGGCTCGCCATGAGGCCACCGGCGGCAGTCACGCTGCTGGTACGCCCTTTCGCAGGCAGGCAGGAGGACGACCTGCCGCCGCCAACAATTCTGCTTAACTCGCCCCGGCAGGGGGAGCGTCTTCCGGGGGGTGGGGCGGACAACCCCCCCCCGGCAAGCCATGTCGACGCTCCTGCCGCCGAAGTGTGGCGCCCCCCCCCCCTCGGACGAGTTCCGCGAGCGCTACCCCGTGGAGGCAGCGCTTTACGACGCTGTACTAGCCGGCGGCGACTACAATTATCGAGCTGCTCGCCGCGAGGTTCCGTCTGGCCTACGGGTCGACCGTTGGGCCGCACTCCTAACCAACTACCACGACTCCGAGCTGAGCGATTTTCTTCGCTATGGCTGGCCGATTAGCTTCAATCAGTCACGTTGGCCCGTCTCTACATTCAGCAATCACGCATCTGGGAGGACCCAGGGTGCCGCCCTTGCCGCATTCGCTGAAAAAGAATTGCTTCTCGGGGGTCTGACGGGCCCCCTCACCCAGCTACCGTTCGGCCAGTGGTCACAGGTCTCCCCACTCCTCACTCGTCCTAAGAAGGGGGGGGAGGGTGTTCGAGTCATACTGGAATTGTCTTTCCCTCCTGGCCAGGCGGTCAACGACGCCATCACACCTGGTCTCTACCTGGGGTCTCCCGCCACCTACACCCTCCCCGGGGTGGGAGACTTGATCGAGGAGGTTCTCGCGGCCGGCCCTACGGCTCACGTCTGGTCCGCAGATCTTTCCAGGGCGTATCGACAACTCAGGATAGACCCCGTCGACGCCCCCCTACTGTGCTTCCGTGTAGGGGGGTCTTTCTACGTGGAGCGATGCCGGTTGCCGCACCTCCTCGATCGCGTGCCAGCGCACATCGAACGGGGTCGTCTATATGATGCGTTCCCGCGGCCGGCACTGCCTCGCTTATCTGGACGATTTCGCGGGCGTTGCCGCAGGGAAGCGCGCCGCCCAGGAGGCGTACGGTCACTTCCTGTGGTTAGCGGACCATCTGGGCCTCCAACTCGCCGCGGAGAAGTGCCAGCCCCCCACCCGCCGCCTCACCTGGTTGGGTTTCGTGCTGGACATCGATGCGGCCACCGTCTCCATTCCTCCCGGCAAGCTCGCAGATGTCCTGGAGGTGTGCCGCGAGTGGGAGGGCCGATCCCACGCATCTCGCCATCAACTCCAGTCCCTCCTGGGGCGTCTCGTCCACGTCGGCCACTGCGTCCGCTACGCCCACCGCTTCATGACACGCCTCTTCTCGGCCCTACGGGCGTCGCAGGGCGCCGCAGTTATCACCGTCGGCCGCGAGATGCACGCGGACATCGCGTGGTTCCGCGCTTACGCGACGTCCTCGAACGGGCGTCACTACTTCGGCCCGCCCGACGCCTCTACCGACCTCCACATCGACGTCTCTGCGGCAGGCGGCACGGCTTCTCTGGAGGGGTCGGCCGTCAGGTGGGGGTGGGCCCCCGGCGACGCGGACATCCCCTCGGACGACGCCCCTCGCCACGCTTACACCCTGGTCGTGGCGCTTCATCTCCTCGCCCCTCACGCCCCCCCGGGCGTCGCCATCCGGGTCCACGCCTCCCATCCGGGCGTACTCGCCCCACTCGCCTCGGGGCTCATCAGGAACAGCCAGATCGCCGCATGCGCGCGGCAAGTCTGGCTCGACGCCGCCCTCAGAGACACCGACGTGCTTCCGGGGGGGGTGGGGGGGCTGCCCCCCCCAACGCACGTGCCGACCCACGCCGATGTCCCTACACACGCAGATCTCTTCAATATTGGTTTGTAAATTGCAGGCACACCACACGATCTCCACGCCCGGATGAGGGCCTCCCACGACGCCGCGCTTGCCCCCTCCACTCACAGGAACAAGGAGGTCCAGGCGCGGAGGTACCTCCGCTTCGCCGCCGGGCACACCGCGGTCATCCTCCGGCCTACGGTCCTGGAGGCATGCCTCTACATCCAGCACCTGGCAGATACGTTCTCGTCACCCGCGGCCGTGAGGAACGCCATCTCCGGCGCCCGCGCTTGGCTCTCGGACCACGGAGGGGACGCCAGCGCTTTCGGCTCACGGCAGGCCGCGGCCGTGTTGCGCGGCACGGCCCTGCAGTCGGCGCACATCCTACGCCACGCCCCTCCCATCACCATGGATATGTTGTCGTCGATCGCCAACCAGGCGGCATCGCTCACGACCGGGGTTCTCGTCAAAGCCGTGGCGCTCGTCGCTTTTTTCTCCCTCCTCCGCGCCTCGAATCTCTTCGCGCCACCTCTGGGGAGGCGCCAGTCTTCTCACGCGCTTTTGCGCGCCGACGCGGTCATACAGGACGGCCGCTTAGTGCTCACCGTGCGATCTGCTAAGACCATAGGACCCGGCCGTTCTCCGGCTGTGATTTCCCTGGAACCGTCTGACGACAGGGCATTATGCCCAGTGAGGGCATGGAGATCTTATATAGCGGCCGCCCCCGCGCGGCCGTTAGACCCCATGTTTCTCCTACGACCGGCGGAGCCGTTTTCGGCTTCTCAGTTCACCGCGGTCATTCGTTGCCTCTTGCAACGGGCCAGTTTCCCCCACGCGGACGAGGTGACTCCTCACTCGTTCCGGAGGGGGGGGGCTCAATTTTTTCATTCCCATGGCATGCCGGCCGCAGACTTACAGCGTCTCGGCACTTGGTCATCTTCGGCAGCCATGGCACCTTATCTTGTATAATATTCTCAGACTTTCAGCTTGGTATCTTATTCTGACATTATACCGTTTATACCAGTTTGAATCCCTCGATCACTCTGGCATTGTATTTTATACTTCATGATACCTCTGTCATACTTCCAGTTTCTCGGTAATAAATTTTACCAAAATGCCTTCGACGAGTTTTGGTCATTGTGACCGACTGAGGAGGTTTAATGGGCTCACGAGGAGAACGGAGTGGCGCCCCCTGACGATTACGAGACGCATTCAGCACCTTCCGGATGTAGCGCCATCTAGAGGCTCGCGGCCGTTGTGACCGCATCCTCGTGACGTCACGCCGCACGCCATCAAAGACGCCTTTGAACATTTTCCTCCCACCCACCCCACAGTTTTCTACTATGGATTTTGGACTATCTTATTCTGACATTATACCGTTTATACCAGTTTGAATCCCTCGATCACTCTGGCATTGTATTTTATACTTCATGATACCTCTGTCATACTTCCAGTTTCTCGGTAATAAATTTTACCAAAATGCCTTCGACGAGTTTTGGTCATTAAGCAATGACACTTTAACATGAGTAGGAGATACATATAACCTATAATCGTTCCAAATATGAAGAAGATTGGCCACTTCGATTTTCTGATATTTGCTAGTATTTTTCGGCTGTTGCTTGCACTGTTGGTGCCGCTGTTGATGTCTGTCTAGACCTAATGTCACAAGCCTACTGAAACAGGTCCCAGCTGGGAGAGTCACCTGGGGGCTGTTGAATAAAGTACGAACGATAACAGGGCTGTGCGATACGAGGTATGGATTGGGCCACAAGAAAAGGTCTCTTTGCGGCAGAACCTGTCCCAAGCGGCAGTTCTTCATATATTCTAAATTCAGAGGGCTTTGAGGAATATTTATATTTCATTTGTGAAAAAATAGATATACATAATGTATGGTAAGTCTATATGCTCATTCCTGCAACCTGGGAAGTCAAATGAGGCACAGGCCCTGGGATTACTTTCTTCAGTAGAAAGCACCTCATGTGTTTCACGGTTTCGTTCGTCAACATGACACAGTGGTCCTTCAAAGGGACAGTCTAGTCAATTGTGGATTCAGAGTATACAGTGGTTTAAAGCTGAAAAAGGGACGGCTGAATTGTCTATTGAGACCAGCTCGCAAGAGTTGAGTGAATCAAAGGATAAATGGAGTTTTTTTTCTAAAGAGTAATAAGTGCAAGTGCCATGAAAGATCTGCTGGGAGAGGACATATTTCTGCCTTTTATCTTTGTTTTTCAGACATTAAAGCTGCGAACAACAGCCTAAAATGATCGAAACATACAGTGTTCTAAGTAGATCGCAAATCACTGGTCTGAATTCGAGAGGTTTCTTCCACTTTCCATCATGCTACATGTGGACGTTAAAAGATTGTGACATGATGAGACAATTGTCCTGCCTATGTTATGGTATTTATCCTACCCCTAATATAAAATCCCATAGGCTTAACATTGGGTTTCCGTATGCCACGCTGACTGGCATACGAAGTTTTATATGCCACTAGTGGCATACAGCATTGTTATCACGTAATATTCCAAAATCGAGGAGATAGGGTAGGATAAAATCAAAACCTGATTCGTTTTAATCTTGGCCACCGCATTCCACTCCTGAAGTTTTGGCTCCGGACTTCACTCGGCTTCGCCTCATGAAGTCACTTTGCCAAACTTCAGTCGTGGAATACGGTGGCCAAGATTAAACCTCATCCAGTTTTACGATAGTATTTTCTTGTTCTTCCAAGGTTTGGGGTACGTTATGGTCGTGCTGTCCGCCCTCGTGGCAGTCTACTACAACATGATCCTGGCCTACACCATCTTCTATTTGTTCGCCTCCATGAACACCCAGGTGCCCTGGGCCACCTGTAACAACCCCTGGAACACCCCAGCCTGCAGGTCCAGCATTGACAGTAGGTAGTAAGATATGGCCACTTGTCTTTACATAACCATCTTTTGCTGCATTTATTTTCCATCTTTTCGAATAAATTAAAACCAGTAATTGCCATATTAAAGGGAATAACAACAAGAAGGACTATTTCTTTGCTCTATAGCACAAAGGGACTATTTTCCCGTATACCATGGTTTTGAGGCCGTATACCACAGATTTGAATCCGTATACCACAGTTATGGTATATGACAGGTTTTATATAATGGGTCGTAGTTTACTAAGTCCCCATACATTTTTAATGGGGACTTTGTTTACGATGGATGATAATGTTTTGTCTATTTATTATGCAAGAAACATATACTCCTATACTACAATCGTCTATATGTTTAATGAAACAATTATGTGGTTGCATGAATCTATACAATTGGAGTTCTATTATAAAAATAGGAAACTCCCGAGGCAGTTGGCCAAGTTTCACATCTATAGCTTTATCATAGCACCGCTTACCTTGAATATAGTTATGATGAATTTAAACTCTTCTCTCCTTTTGAAACTTATGTTGGTGCTACATGTTATCGCCCACAGTTCATCAAAGAAGAACTTGTTTTATCTTTTAATTCAGAGGCAGTTGCCAACGCGACGTTTGATAACTCCACCACCGAGTCGACGCCCCTGAACATGACACTGAAGCCAAAGACGCCCGCAGAAGAGTACTGGTCGTAAGTGCCCCATTCTGTTGTCTTTAGAGCCTGCTCGTATGTTCTATATACGTTGCCTAGAGGTTAGAGTGCTCACCTACAGACTTCCATCGTCCTGCAAAAAATTATCCCTTCATTATATGCGTGCTATTCGCAGTTTAAATTTCGTCGAACTTGTCATACATTGAATATTATTAGGTGGTGGTCATTAGATCAAACCCACACTGAAACTGGACATCCTTACTTGACGTGCAATACGAACAAAATTGTTTTAAAACAAAAGAAACCCAATAGGGAGAAATACAAGCGTAGTTCATACTATAATGGTGTAAACTTTTGGAATGTATTAAGTGAAGGAACACAAAAGGCTAATGCTAAAGATAGGTTTAAAACAGAAATGAAGAATGACCTGTTGCAATATTTCATACAGTAGGATATCAGCTTTATGGACTGAAAGTTGTCATATGATAACTACTAGGAATATGTATGTAAAGACTGCTCCTTTTTTCATGTACATATCATTGAATGAATGAGTGTCCTGTCTTGTTATGTCCGGACCCATATGGGAAGAACGTCCTTGGACAACATATCGTGTCTATTTCTGTATGTTTAAGTGAATTAAAAAAGAACCCAAAAAAATGTGATATTGGGGAAGGAGCAGGGTGCCAGTGCCTCAAGCACTTAGAGGTATGCCAGGCTGACCATAACTAATCACTTTAGACGAAAATAACTCAGGACCCACTGGTGCTAGATATATTTTAATCCTAGAGTCAGGCATTCAGAGAAATGGCAGGTTTACTGGGTTTAAGTGGGTTAGAGAAAATCATCCATAGACTGAATGTAATCCAAACCTTTTAATTGTTATTCATTTATAATTGCACGCTCATTTATCAATGATGAACATTACGTTTGCTCCTAGTGATCAACCTTATCACAAACATATAAAGTAGGATTCACACTAGATTAATATACCTGAAACAGGTGTACTTCACACCTTTCCCCTAATAGTCTCAGACAATTCTATTTGGTTCAAAATTCTGATGGCAAGGTGCTTTTACCAGTCTCAAGGAAAAATGACGAGTTGGATTCACATGGAAGGACACATCAGCCTGGGCCCCGTTGAATAATCTAGAGTCCTATATAAAGACCCTTTTTTGTACGCCATGGACAGCCAGGGACGATGTGGATCAACTTTATTCAACACTTATGGACGACCTTCTGGATGTCTGATACTGACAATTTGAGTCGCAACTTCAGAATAATTGAATTTACTTCGAAAATCCAGTAAGAAGCATGTTGATGTCTTGTCTATTTTCTCGAACCCTGACTACTGATTAGCCAGTCGAATATGACGTCATCTCACATCACTCCGCCACGACCATGGCGTAGTATTGTTCCTTTATGTGGGTGATCGTTGTGTATATTTTGTGTATGTTATTTCTATGGCTAAACTTAAACCAGGATTGAGATAAAGCACTGATATATCTGCAGGAACCATGTGCTGGAGCTGACTGATGGAGTGGATGACATGGGGTACATGCGCTGGCAGCTTGTCCTTTGCCTCTTGCTGGCTTGGATCGTTGTGTTCCTCTGCCTCATCAAGGGCATCAAATCCATTGGCAAGGTAGGCCTTGGCATCTTACCTTGGTAAGACTCATGCTTTATGTTGATTGCTGTAGAGCCTTTGATAAAGTAACCCATTAATGATTAATCAGTCAATAAACAGTCAGTAGCAGGGGTCATTTTATCAGCCCCACAATCATTTTGAGCCTATCAATTTTTGGAATTGTTTCTAGTATAGTTTTTTTCAGCTTTTACATTTTCTCTGAGGCCAACCTCTGGGAAGTATGGGGAATTTAAGTTATAAGCTAAAATCAAAAATGGAGCAAAAATTCATAAAAATGTTTCTTTGCTACCAATATCTAGGTATGTGGCACCTCAAAATGACCGCATTCATGAGCTCTAATGGTTGCTATCATTTTCACACATATTTGATTAACATTCTTGGGTAATGCTCGTGTATTACTGCCCGTCAACCACTTATGGTTTAGGGCCGCCTCTCTACAAAACCATAGATTATTGACCACATATATATGTCTCAATGGTAGATAAATAATATGCATATATGGCCTTTCATATACTTTGCCACATATGGTTGAAGATTAATACATATATTACCATCCTCAGGTGGTATACTTCACAGCGGTATTTCCCTATGTGGTTCTCACCATTCTCCTTATTCGGGGAGTTACACTGCCGGGTGCGAGGGCGGGTATTATCTTCTACATAGTCCCAGACTTTAATAAACTCATGGATGCTAAGGTAAGTCGTTCTATTTTCTAGGATTTTCATTGAAACCATTTATGAACAAAAATTATGATAAGTCACAGTTATCTATATTCGTTTTAAACTACGACCACAGAGATCAAAATCATGGTAATGTTGTATTTATATATTACCCAGCTTTTTATTAATTATCAAAAATAAATCGTGTAAACAATTAGAAACTCGACGTAAGCGCTATGTATTGTTTTTATGAAATAGTTTCTAAAGTGCCTGTGAGGTGGTTGAAAAAGACGTTCTTTTGTGGGTTTTTAAAAATTCGTTGACAACAAAATCATAGTACGGCTTTCCGTGTTCTACTCAGTATTGAACAGGTCATCTGGGATTCTGTATAGTTGAGATAGGTGCAATCAAAGCTATTCCTTTGTACACATTTACAGTGCGCACAAGTTGGTAAATTGGTTTACACATGTCATGTGACATATATTTATCGGTTACTGGAGAACTCGACCCGAAACGAACTCGACCCATATAGTTGTCAGGAGAACTCTTTTTGGAGAAATCGATTGGAGAACTCTACCTGTTTCAGATGCTTACGGATAAAACATTTTCATAAAGAAGTAACGGTCTGACTAGTTAGCTTTTAGACAAATAAACCAGCGGATATAGAAAATAAGTCCAGCTATCTTTAGGTGTGGGGTTAAGGTTAGGGATAGGGGAAGGGTTAAGGATAGGGTTAAGGATAGGGTTAGGGATAGGGTTAGGGATGGGGTTAGGGATAGGGTTAGGGATAGGGTTAGGGATAGGGTTAGGAAAAGGGTTAAGGTTAGAAATATGCTTTGGGGAAGGGTTTCTGTATTTGTTTTCTTCCCCAGAGAAGACCAAATTTGAAGCCAAGATAATATACTTACTACTAAATATAGCATTTATCCACAGTTGTAATAAGTTACTTGAATTGGGAAGATTGAAAACGCGTCGAGTTCGTTACGAGTCGAGTCCTTAGAATGGGTCAAGTTCATTACAGGTCGAGTCCTTAGAACGGGTCGAGTTTGTTAGGGTTGAGTTCTTAGAAGGGGTCAAGTTCGTTACGGGTCGGGTTCTTAGAATGGGTCGAGTTCATTCCGGGTCGAGTTCTCCAGTATTCTATTCATGCACCACGTGACCGGCAGGTGTGGGGAGACGCAGCAGTGCAGATATTCTACTCGCTGGGTCCGGCCTGGGGTGGACTCATCACTATGGCCAGTTACAACAAATTCAACAACAACTGCTACAGGTAACGCGATAAGGACACTCATCATCAGCATAGCTAAAGAAAAACAGTTCAGGAAAATATGGAAAATATGTATTTTATCAATAATACATTCAATTGTATGATAACATATTTTTATAAGTAATACGATATAGAATATTACTTGGGAAATGACCAACAACCGGTCATCAATATAAAGTTATTCAATTTTCATGCGGACACTTTTTTCATACATGCGTTTCAACTATTGATTAACAGTTTCATTTGCCTACGTTTCGACCCGGGGGAGTGGGTGTGGCCTTTATTAGGGCTGGATTGCTAATGGCTGACTATTGAGAAATTCCTTCCTTATATACTCATTGTACACAGGGTAGGAAAACATCTAAACATTCGTTGTCTTCTGCTACAGATATAACTCAGCTCCGCTTCGTGATATCATTCCGCGAAAACATCTCATAAATAATTGTATGACATTTCGTTACGTTTCTTGATAATATCTACTAAGGTATCGGCACATATGAAATTGAGATGTGGAATGTTATAAAATACACATTTAAAACTATGTGACGTCACACCAGGGACGCCATCTTGGTGGCGACCATTAACTGCGGGACGAGCGTGTACGCCGGCTTTGCCATCTTCTCCGTTGTCGGCTTCATGGCGCAAAGTCTCGACCTGCCCATCCACAACGCCACTGCTTCAGGTACGTTCAGTGATAATGTGTCCTTTTTCAACTTGGCTCTGTTAGGCCAGCCGGGCAGGGTTCCCAAACCCCAAAGTAGGCATCTTGTGACCCTTTTTGTAGCCTTCCACCTGAGGGAGCACTCATAGGATGTGTTAGATGGGTAAATTTTTAAAAACCTGTATTTTTGGTAAAATTTCATTTTTTCAGGGATACCGCTCTTAATATTCAACTTACAGCTATAATTCTCATATCAATAGGCGTGTCGTAACGAGTTCATTCCAATATAGGTTTTTGCTGTGGGCGCATGGGATTTGGTGACGAAAATTAGGAAAAACTACCTTTTTCCCCTAGTTTTCATATCTTTATTGTTATTGATGATGATCTATATCTCCCTCAATACTCCAGTACCTTACATCTGTGGTTTATTCATATGCTCCACACAGGCCCAGGACTGGCCTTCGTGGCCTACCCAGAAGGCTTGGCGCTCATGCCCGGGGCACCCTTCTGGTCGGTCATCTTCTTCTTCATGTTGTGGACCTTAGGATTGGACAGTATGGTAAGTAAAGGCTTGATCATACTGTGCGATCTGGGTCGTGATGTGGCTGCAGTATTTGGGAGAGCTTTGTCAATGTGTGTTTCTGATGCTAGCCCCTCCTTTATCTCATCCCTGGTACTGAACTAGCCATAGGAATAACATTAAAAAATACTCAAGGATCACCCAGGTAATGTGAAAATACTACGCCATGGTCATGGCATAGTGAATACGTGATGACGTCATAGGCGATTCACTAATCAGCCAGCGGCCAGGATTTCAGAGAGAAGACAAGACAAGAGATTTAAACGTCCCTAACAGTGAAAAAGAGATAAACCCAGAACCCAAAAAGGGGATGGTTCAATATCTCAAGGAAAGCCAAACACATCTTGCGATATTGTATTGGAAAGATATCGCATGGGGAGTTTTGCGCCGACTTTTCCTCTAAAAGTCGCAAGGTATGCGATGCCCTTTAGGCCACGCTCAATAACACGATGCTCGACACAACACATTAAAAACAATGATAATCACCATTTGCAGTGGATGGATTTGTACAAATCAGATTAAAATTTGGAATGTGAAGTGTACAGTGTGCTTCATCATCTTTTATAACACTTTTTACATTCTGCTGTATACAACCTTGGGGATGTTTTCTTGTTTGTTGACATTACTTACCCCAAGTAGTACATTTGCTAAGTGGAAACCCTCCTTTGAGAGTGTAAAATATGACTAGTAGGAATGAGGTACATTGTCTACTTTCTAGTTCGCCATGATGGAGACGGTGATTTCTGCTATTGTGGATGAGCTTCCTCCGCATCTACGCAAATGGAAACTGCAGCTGACTGCGCTGACTTGTATCGCCTTCTTCCTTATTGGCCTCGTCCTCTGTTGTCAGGTATGTCACACTGGAACCGCAGTTAACATTGTCACATACAGTAACTAAGGCCTCACCTTATAGACTAGCTAAGACAGGGACAAGAAAAGAGAATTTGCAATATCGTCTATTCTTAATTAAGGGGGTGCTCCACCAGGCCGATTTCTCACCCGATCAATTGTTCCTGGGCCCTGTAGAGGAAGCTCACGTATTGTAATCTATTTAATTCTGATAATGATAGTTTGATAAATGACCATTTTCAAAGATTTGAGAAATTCTAGGCCATCCGATCATCGGCTACCGTCGGTTCAGTGGAACACCCCCTTGAAGAAGACAGATAACCATACTCAGATATGTATTTATAACATATAACAAAGCATGCAGTTACATAACTGTTCTTGATAACATACAATCACATTCACTTCTGTGGAGTTCATATGATACAAGTCCTCTTGGTTACAGCAGTTCTCACAGCCTATCACTTTCAGTTACTGTTCAATGTCCCCTTGACTTGTGAATATAGATGATCCAAAGTGGTGACATATGGTCGTAGCAGCCATCAATCTCTGTTCCTCCAGTGCTGGGATGATAGTAGCCTGTGGAGAAGCCCTATCCTCAGTAAAGGCCTCTGTAGCCTAGGGTCCTATGGTAATCCATATGGTAAAATTGACGATAAAACAAACCGATGCCGAGGGGTTAAAGAGTGGCTGTGTATCATCATCTTGCAAGTTCCACTCATGGGGCACAGAGTGATTGCTAGTTCCACCATCATGTACAGGTCTGCTTCCTGTTTCATTTTGCCATTGTAGGTAAGATGGCTGTCTCCATAGCACAATAGTTATCTGCTCTATAGAGTCATGTTTCAGCGGGCTGTGTGTTTGTTTCAGGGTGGCATGTATGTGCTCAACCTCATGGACTGGTACAGCGCATCCTACAGCTTGATGATCACTGCGCTACTCGAAAACCTAGTCATTATGCACGCATATGGTGAGTATCCAGACACTCTGTCAATGCCCGAGGGCGATGGTTTATGATGAAGCATAAACAAGCTGTCAACAAAGATGAAAAAAGGACTAAATACATCTATTTTTAGAATAAAATATATTGAAAGGTTAGCCATCATCAAGGCCGTTGTAGATAGAATACTCATGGATGATGAATGCGCTGAATGATAATCATTGGAATTCTTTGCAGGTTATCACCGGTTTGCTAGTGACATTGAGGCCATGGTTGGCTTTCGACCAAACTTCTACTGGCGAATGATGTGGATGTTGTTAACGCCAATGTCAATCATTGTGAGTACATGAATAGATCAGATCCCGATTATAACTTTAAAAAATTATTACGACAACCAAAACGGCAAATTCCATGTATGCCTGTATTCTTTCATCCTGAGAACTTTCACCTTACTTTTCAATACAATACATTAATCAATCAGGAGACACATGAGGTTTAAAGGCTTATCGGACGATTCACCTTGAAAATCAAAACCTCAGTTTTCACTATACCAAACAATGCTAATTGTCCTGTTTCTGGTAAAGCCCAATACACATCTACCGATTTCGGAACATTGATGTACCTTTGTCGGCGACAAAGAAACGGTACTCTGTATCAGGCGAGCCATCCTAACGGAGTCGGCTATAGTCGGTAGATGTGGGACAGCTAGGCAAGGGTCAGCCAATGATTACTGAAACCACCCGCTTCTTTTGTCACCAACGAGTTGTCGTTTGATGATCCTAAATTTGTCACCAAAACTTTATCAACATGTTGATAAATCCAGTCGCCGAGAACGGAACGTTGGTAAATGGCCTTTGATTGTTGGTCGACACTGGCCGAGGGGTTACGTAATTTGCCTGCGACAAGTTCACCAATTCCTATACGATTTAGGAACTAATCGTTCAACCCTGAATCTGTAGATGTGCACTGGGCTTTAGTGATGTTCATTAAAAAATCACTAATCACTCGGCTCGAATCGATCTGTGTTGATCAGTGATCTGTCGAATCTCCCACTTATGTAATACATGGATTTTGTTCTCTTCGCACTTTGACAGTTTATCATGATCTTCCTGGTCGTGGATTATGCACCATTACAACTGAATGACTACATCTACCCGGAGTGGGCTAACGGTATCGGCTGGGCGCTCGTCGTCTTCTCATTCCTATTCATCCCAGCCTTCATGATCATTGCCCTCGTCAAGGAGGTCTACCGCAACGGGGTAAGAAAAATGAAACAACGGATAGAGCGAACTCAGTTTCATTATGCACCTAATGCAAAATGTTCAATATAAACCTATGGCAACTCTGTATGGATATGTTGTTTGCTTCAGGTTAAAAAACAGGAGAATACGGGAAAATAGTGCGCATGAAAAAGTAGTGCATACCTAAAGGGAACTATAATTGGCATGCCACCGGTTGGATAAAGGTGAATAATAAAAATGATATCGACTGGTTTCAGATAAAAGCAGTTGAATGCTCCTCCTCTTCCCTACGTATTATCCTCGCATGCGCTCGGATATTATTACGCCTCAACTCCTCTGAGCATACGGCCGCTTGTATCTGAAAACAGTCAATATATCATGTATAAACACCAATAAATGCCCTGATACATGGCAAATAATGTGATGTAACACTGAAATTCAATCTTGTTTCACTGTTGGAAATCTTGTTGGTTTTTATTTTAGCGATAACAGTGATGACAATATAGGGATTATTCTGTAAAATACGTCGCCTGTGTTAGATCTTTGGTTATGAAATTAATTCATCGTTCATTGGATGTACATCGGGACTCCAAGGATACCAAGGAGTTTAAGTGCTTAGATGATTTATTCTGAACCTGATGGGTATTTATAATTATCTCACCCCAGATATTTTTTCTCCATAGACTTAACATTGAGAACTCGTATCTAACGCCTATTAGATATTTATGAAAAATATCCAATGGGGGATAATGTCACAAATGTTAGCCCATTTGTCAATATCAAGGGTGAGATAAATTCAGAAACCCATTCAAGTTTAGGGTCAGAGCTCGATCTCATCTCATTTGAATCACATAGTAATTCACTCGGCTTCGCCTTGTGAATTACTACGTAATTCAAACTCGATGGGATACGGGCTCAGACCCTAAACTTTCATGGGTTTCCTCTATAGTATTCTTTATACATGCTACTATTATACTCTTCATCCTGTTGTATACGGAACCAAGCATACTGTATCTGTACGTGATAGATATGCGTTAACATTGACGATCAAAAGAACCGATGCTGAAGTTAGAGGTACATTTATCGTCAATTTTACCAGGTATTTATCACGTGCAGATAGAGTATGCCTGTTTTCGTATTACCATATACCTTAAAATTGTCATTTATACCTTCGCTTTTGGACGATTTATTGAATTTCGCCGCCGTCCATACCCGTTTAAACATATCCATAAGTGTACGGCCATAAATACATCATAGGTACTAGCGGGCGCTATGCGTAGGACATACGACCACAGGTATAGAATAATATTCATTTTCATCCATTATAGTGCAAGTCCCCAGGTAAACTGCTGGCGGCCACGATTCGCCCAACTGACGACTGGGGCCCTGCCTTAGACAAGCACAGGCGAGTGACGGAGCGAAGTGTCCAGACGGAGGACCTCTCAGAGACAGGCCCGCCACCTACCTACCCAGCTGAGAACTGCTACGCCTACGAGAACAGGGCGTTGGAGACTGATGTAGTGGACCCCTCTGAACCAGCCACCACGCTGAAGACCAAGTTTTAACATGTCGTTCCGATGATACCTTATACATTCATTTTAGACCATAACGATATCATGTAATCACCAACGTTGGTTAAGGGCATCCATAAAGTACGTACGCACTAAAGTGCCGATTCCACCGAGCACCCGAAACTTTCCGAAATGAAAATCGGGAAATTTCGTATAAGCATAGCTGGCAGTGGAAGCGCGCATTTTCTTCTGGTAATTTCGGGCGCTAATGTGATTTATCGTGCGAGAAAATCCACCATATAAGATTTTCTTTGATACTTTCCAAGGACTTCAGAAACTTTCCGATAAAGGGGGAGGGGCAAAAATTTCGGAAATTTTGCGTATGCTACTTCGTTGTTCTATTGCGTACGAAATCAGGAAAGTTGGGGGTAGAAAAATGAATTCGAAGATATAATCAAGATGACAGCTAATGTGTTTCAATGTTATTCAAATTTGTAGTTATTTAATCTAGCATATAATGGTTGATTTAAAACAACACGCAATTATAGAGAAAGAGGCAGAGTTGCAACCTTCTTACATTTGCACCTACCTCCAGTAGACTTGCTCGTGTCTGGTATGTAGCCAGCCAACATTCCGCAAAAGGTAGGACAACTCATGGGGTGGGCATTCATTTGGGCTTCTTCATGGTTGGGCAGTTGGGCGGGCTGCAATCATATGTTAGGGCACTTGGAAGTCTGAGCACTTTGGTGGGCATCCTATCTACTGGGCCTAACAGACCGAGTGTACCATTGTCTCATTGGTAATGCCAAGCATTGGAAATTTCACTGTATATGAGATTGTATGATGGATAACCTGCAGTTCCCTAACTTATTGAGCTTATTATAAGAATGTGGAGCTAGAGTAACTGGATGATAATTTAAAAAACCTTTTTATTGTTTTACACTAGCAGTACCATCTGCATGGTCATCACCTGTATATACTGGTGAATGTCTATATTTGTCAGTTTTTCTGTTATCAGTTGTTGCATGTTTTTAGCCTTCTCATTCCTTCCTCATGTGAGGAAACGGAACACATCCAATCCCTTCCATTTTCTCTTGGCTGCTATCGGCATCCCCGACCTGCTGTCAGAATGTTTACGCAAACTCTCCCGTGATGTATATGGATAGTAATCTAAATCAGTGACTCCAAGACTTTTGTCCCATTACAAACTGTATTGCTGGTGTTACTGCAATGACTGCTAGCTATACCCTGCGTTTACACTAGACGATTATAGGCGGCGATTCTTGAACCTGACGACTTTCAGCCATAAAAGTCAAGAAATCGTCTCATATAAACGCCAAGAGCATGGCGACTGCAGGTCGTCGGATTATGTCTGATTACGCAATAAAGCACCACCTCACGACTATTAGATACGCTCTGATGCCAGCGACTATTTCAAGCCTGTTTGAATTAGTCGTCTAGATTGGCGGCCACTCTATGTCGTAAATGTAAACTCTCACAGACATTCTTAGCTCCACGACTTTTGCGGTGGACATTGCCACCATCTGACGATATTGGCTTGAAGATCTACAGTCGCCACATATTTAGTCGTCTAATGTAAACGCCGGGTTAGAATAACTGGTGATATATTTAGGTGTTACCTAAATCCTAGCTCTGTGTTTATTGCCTGAGGGTGACCGTGTTGATGGTAACCAAGGCGCAGCTCCAGCAGAGTGTTACGGGAAGCCAATATGATTAGTTAGGCCAAGGGAAAGTTTCCTAAGTAGAGAAATTTGAACGTAACAATATTGTCTACTCTACCCCATTAAGTTTGATCTGATGCGATTAACTAAGGCCTGGCGTCCACCTACTGCGATGGAAATTTAGACCTTCTGATATGGCACTGATACAAAAAGTAAATATCGGAGACATATCGGGAAGGCGCAAAATCGTAAACATATGTCTAGACATGCCAATCCACCATGCATCATCAGGGGCTTTTGTTGTGCCTAATCGCAGAAACGTGGTCAACTGCCCCGATATTAGGTGACCTTCCGACACGATTTTGATCTTTTATCGGGAGATGAATATCATAGACAATATCGCAGCCATATCGTAGTAGGTGGATACCAGGCCTTAATATTATCTGAAAACTCAGACAATCATCAACTCTGAAGTTCAGACAGCCCATTCGAGAGTAGCCTCTAGATTCCTTTCCCGCTGAATACAAGATTCTTCCTATTTGTTCAAATTCTATTTGTGAAAGCATTGAAGATCTACGCGGCACTGAACAATAAAACAATCGAGAAGACAGGAAGTCAGGTGGCGGGCAGTTTGGCAGGCAGAGGGCTGTTCGTAGACTGACTCCAGTCCCTGTATCCTCTGGTTACCCTCCGCCTACCTCACCGCCGCTTGCGGGAATACAGGGGCCCGTTTAATAATCTAGGATCGTACATGTAGACCCTTTTCCTGTACGCCATAGAGACCCATGGACGATGTGGGGCAACTTCATTCAACACTTATGGTTGACCTTATGGACGGCTGATACTGTCTTAGCAAACAGACTTGAATATTATCAAACGATAACCCTTATACAAGGTATAGAAAAGGGTCTAAATTTTGTTTAATCATGAATGTCCATTTCAAAGACTTAAGCAAATCAAGCCTGTTCTGTGTTTTGGCAGGCAGTGTTGGAGGCAGTCGGCAGGGAGTCACATAGGTGGACATCTAGTGGGCAGTCTTTTGAGTGGGCAGCCAATCGGGTGACCGCTGGCTCGTATGTGGGCATTGAGTACACCAGGCAGGCAGATGGTCATGCAGTCAGGCAGGGGCAGTCGGTAGGGTAGGCTGGGTGTGCAGTTACTGAAACAGGCAGCCATGGGATGGGCAGTTACATTGGTAGGCCGTTGGAAGCTACAGATGCCATTGCAGTTTTCCTTAAAGTTTGTATCGTACATTATAATCTCGATGATAATAAACGTTACTAGAGTTTTATGCCTTTTATGTTAGAGTCACATAAATACATAGACATTGGTCACTACAAGAAAACACTGCATAAGTCATATGTCAAGACATATTGGTTCATCGAGCAACCAAGGAAAGCCAGCCTATGGGCTGAGGGCTGCGGCTTTATCGGTAAACATATATTTTCAAGGTACATTATGTAAATGTCAACTGTGAAATGTGAAATGTGAAATGAACCAATAAAGAGTTTATAAAAACACATTTTATACGAACTTTTACCAACTTATTTCATAAGGGCTTTTGACCTTTTCCGTCAGTCTTCCAACAGTAACTTTAGGCAGCTATCTTTTTAAATTAATTTATTGAAATTTGTTTGAGGTAACAATATGGTTGTAGTTTTCTTCGTAACTTGTCTCTTTCACATAGTTGTGAATGCTTGAAGGTATAATTTAGATACGATTCAAGTTCAGGTAAGTATCACTGCACGAAAAGTACCGCTTTACATATGTATCCGAAACGCGTAGGATTTTGCGGCTAGAATTTCTACCTGTTATCCGTCTCGTAGACGCCTTATCTAGTGGCACATATAAATGTCCATGGTGCGGTCTTATATACGTCATATATACGCCTGATTCCGTTGTATAGACACCACTCTCAAAAAGTTCCATTCTCTGCCACTTGGGGACACTACTGGTAGCATATTTCATTTGCCATTAACCATCCAAGTCTGTCTTATATTACAAATTTATTTTATAAAACCTTTATAAAACGTGATTGAGTATAAATTGATTAATTACATATAATGAACCCTGCATTATGTTGGTTTATTTACTGTTTTTCTAATAGATTTGACTTTAAAACACCATGCCTATGTCTTGTCAGTCTTGGCAATGCGGCCGCACAGGTGTGAATGCGGCTGCACATGTGTACCCGGCCCCCACCCGACACCATAACACCTCGCGACGGGCATGGGCGGGCATGGGCGGGCGGTTGGGGGTGGGAGAGGGTTTCCCACTGAGTCAACCTGTACAAACGCAGCTGGCGGCGGGCAGTGGGCGGTGGGCGGCGGGCAGCGGGGGCTTCTCACTGAGGCTGGCTGGGGGTGGCGTGGTGGGGGGGCGGTAGGGGGTGGGGTTGGGAGGTCGCGGGTGGCGGGTCAGTGTTGGTGTATCCTCGGGTCGCAATTTTTGTTTTTGTTGGTATCATATATACGCCTGGCGTATATATATTGCGCAGCTCCTGAGTATGTTTTATCTTAAATACGCCAGGCGTGAAAGACAGCCAAGTCGCGCACGTCTACTTATGGAAACTGTCTCGTAGACGCCCGAAACGTAGACGCGTATAAGAGGTGTATACAAATATAAACAAGCCACGATACAGCCGATACGTGCGTTATTGCGATGGCGTATATATATGTAAAATGGTGGTTTTCGTGCAGTGTATATCAATAGTAGGAGAGGCTCTACGAACAGCTCAAGAACATCAAGAAGTACAGCAACTAGAATGGTCTCCCCGTCCATTCTAAAGAAATATCGGACAATTTTCCTTGAAAATTGAATATGATGATTTTCACGTGTTATAATACATATATCTAACTTAAAAATGGGGGGTCACCATGTCAATTTTTGATTTAAAGATAACTATGAAGTTAACTTTATAAAAGAATATGCAGAAATTCAAAAAAGTTGTTTTTTCACATATTAAAACCCATGTTACTTTCCTCAAACTTTCACAGAATACAGTATAGTACTGCACGTTTAAGTTTTAAAATGCATAGGTCACCGTCCCTCTTTTTGAAGACATAGAGGAAAACCATATTTTTCGGTACATTTCCTACGTAAATCAAGTAAATGTAAATTGGCCTACTTACCGATTAAGCCTGGATAAACTGAACAAAAAGTTAAATTTACCCATTTGGAACCAGAACGGAACACGTTTTGTCTGATAATTCACAATATTTGAAAATCACCAGGTGGTACCACCGAGAAGTGCCAGCGTGAATTGTATGATATGCCTTTAATGATTATGACCACGAGGGGACAGAAGACGTACAAGTCCACATACTGGACTTCATCTTCTGCCACCAAGATAGCAAACGAACTGGTTCCCTTAGGAACAGAGTAGAATTTAATTGGACTCGCAAACTTAGGAGCCAGTCCCCCTTGTACACAGCTGAACACAATGGACAACAGGTACGGTTATTGGAAGGAAACTCACGAGATTAGAATAACTTGGTCCGTACTCCACCGAGTTTGACTGCAGAGTAATTCACAGAGCGAAGCTGAGTGAATTACGTCGTGGCCAAACAAAGTGGAGTGCAGACCAAGTTATTTTCATCGAGTGGGTTTCTGATTTTATCTCACCCCGTATACACGACCAGGAACAGTATCCATTAATGTAATAACTCACCCAATTAGCCATTCAGTATTGGATACAATACCTTCACAGCCGTGGAGTACGAGTTCCAAACGTTAAGCCTATGGAGAAAGATACCAGGGTGAGATAAGGGGCATATCCAACACCACGTCGAAAACATTTTCTTTGCCTTCTTTCCCAAAACCACGGGGAGAATACGACAGTTTTTTTGTTTTTTTACAAAAAGTATATGAATAGTTCTATGAAACTAATCAGGTATAATACATAACAACTGCGTATATCAGTTGGCAGAACACAAGAAGCTTTCCTTTTGCACCGACGGAAACCTGTGAAGCCATCTTGAGCCAGTACATTATTTGAGAACATTAGATTTTTCTTCTCCGAAAATATCCTTCATCAGGTTCTTGGGATGTGTAAACAGTATTGACTGGTTTTGAGTTCGAGGGGCCGTAACCTCCGAATAGTTGAAGCGAAGTACTTAATATTCAAGTGATAGCGAGGAAATTTCGTTGTCAACTACGAGGGGATTACAGTCTCTTCATACACAAAACCAGTCGTTATTGTATTTATCATCAACTTACATGATTTTTGATGATTTTTTTTTTTAATTCTTTATTTTCATTGGGACAATCGTCAGCGGTTAGCTGGTATGAGTGAGTCTCCCAACATTGGGAATTTACATCGGAGTTTCACCTTCTATATATATAACAAATTTTAGGGACCTGCATAAATAAAGGTCCACAGTGATTTCACACTTAACAGTCCATATAAGTTAATGGTTATATAAAGTCTTTTTGACGATTATAAACGCGGTGGTAATTCGGTGTAGCCTAGCGCCATCTCCAGATGAGGTTCGCTATCATTCCGTGCTTAAAACATGCCAAACGTTTTATTAATGTGATTACTGACTGCGAATAACCTAACTATAACTAATTAGCAATTATTGATATGAAATGGGCATTCAAGAAACTTACATAGAAGTACATGATGATTTCATTTTATTTCGGATGGAACTATTTTTCCAAAACCTCATTTCAGAGATTCTGGACGGTCATAATCTCCTGTTGGTATATTACAGGCGCCCCATACATTAACGGTAGAAAAGGCTAAGGATAGGATATCTTTGATGGTTTCTCTCTGCCAGATAAGTCAGTTCTAGTGGTTCTTGTACCTAGAGGCCCGCCAAATATTTTTTCTTCATCAGCAAGAAATCAGCGTGGCTGGCAGTAATATCCGTTGCACTCATCCCTTTTCTATGGGTTCAACTAACAAGCATGCAGAACCTTTTTGTAATTGCTCATTCTATTTTGGAACCCTCTTCTTATTCTGCTTTTGTTCTTTCGGTCTTATGCCCAATGGATTACATGTTCATATTTTTACCAGTCTTAATTATGTTGAGTTTCAGAGTGTTGAGGTGCGGGTTTAATCGAATGGTATCTTCTTTCTTTCCTGTCAGAGGACGCGGGGTATCCGCCCCTGGCTGAAAGAACACTGTTTAAAAAAACGATTCACCTCAATTGTATGATATTTCCCTGACAACTGGGGTGACTGAAATATGTTCAGCATTATCTTCTTGGACTCAGCAAGATGTTTTGAACCCCACGGTTCATGGACGCCTTGAGCCCAGGACGATTCGAGCCCTGGACGCCTTGAGCCTTTCTGTGGACGCCTTGAGCCTACCCTGTGGACGCCTTGAGCCTACCCCGTTTTGGTCGCCTTGAGCCTCTAGATGTAAAAACTTTGAAAAGTGCATTTATACTGGTTTATAGTCATATATACTCAACCTTAACCCTTACCCAACCCTTTTCTAACCCTAACCGGCTAATAGGAACTAAAATGAGGTAGGCTCAAGGCGTCCACAGGGTAGGCTCAAGGCGTCCACGTTTTCGCGCTGACAGGAGACTCAAACGGTAAAAGGCTCAAGGCGTCCAATTTCCAACTCCACAATATCGTTTGTCGTACACCCCTTTATTGAGCGTGAGGTACTCATGCTCAGATACGCTGCCTCAAAGTTAGATGGGCTGGAGAGGTTACGTAGACTCTGAGCTTGCTGCAAAAAACATAACCCTTTTCTCTGTGCCAACTCTGTGACATTGAAATTGTGCAGAGGGCTAGTGTTTTAGTCTTAGAGGCATGCCCAGCTGACCATGACCAGTCACCAGAGACCAAAATACCTCATACCTCATTCCACTTTGAGCAGCTCTACCATACACATCACTTGATACTCACCTACAAGATGCCTCCACATACTATAAGGCCCGGCGTCCACCTACTATGATTTGGCACCGACATGCCCTACGATGCACCTCCCGATAAAAAATCAAAATCGCGTTGGAAGGTTACCTAATATCGGGGCAGTTGAACATGTTTCTGCGATTAGACACCGATAAAACCCCATACAATGTGTGCTGGCTTTGCATGTCTAGACATATGTCTACGATTTTGCACCTTCCCGATATGGCCCCGATTTTGACATTTTGTATCGGTGCCATACGGGGAGGTCTACGATTCTATCGTAGTAGGTGGACGCCGGGCCTAACACATAGGAGGGCCATTACTGCTGGTGAAGACATGTCTGCTGACACGCCTGCTGACATGCCTGCTGAAAGGTTTGCTGAAAAGCCTGCACAACCATTTGCAGCACCAGATGCTGCCCACACACACCTGAGGATATTGCTGGTGATCCTCAATGAGCAGATACTGACCTTGCACCTGATGCGTGTGCCACTCCTGCTCACTCCGGCCGCCATCCCCGCTGTGTAAACCGGACCATCGCAGAATTAAGCAAGGGACAGAAGGAGGATATTTTCTTCGACATAATCCAGAACTATATGTTACGCGGTCCACTGCGTTCCACAACACCAAACACAAGGACCTGCTGTCGGAACAGCAGCCACACCAACAACACGGACTACCTCATGTACACCTGCACAACCACCTCTACCACCTGCACAAATACCTCTGAGAGTGACAGTTCCAATGGTGATTCAGTAGAATTATTTGGTTCAGAGGTAGATTGGTTAATGTCCTGAGCAATCTACACATAAATATTGTGTTTGCATAACGTGGACATTATATGGACTTGCGAAGTATGATATTGCTGATATATTGCTGATACATTTGTGTCCTTGGCCCTTGGCCCTTAACCCCAGCAGCTTCATCATACTGTTCCAGAAATCGACACCACAGAGGAAGAAATACCACACTCTGTGCTGCCTTCATCAGGAAGGAGATGAAACAAAGGTGCCAGGTCGGCTATCCAGTCCTCCGAAGCGTCACAGTCATTTCTTGTATTTCCCCGACTCGCCCAACTAAGCTTTTACCAAGTTTTGTGTGTCCTCCAGTGGTGCCTGGCTTGCCAAACTGCAACGTCATATTCCAAGCCTTTGCGATGCTTCATACTGTTCTGCCTCTGCTCAATAAGATATGCTAATAGTGTTTCAAGTATGCAGACAACTACAACATATACTTGGTTCACCATTATGAAAGCTGTTGCTGGTGCTGTGTACTATGAAGGTCCTGCTTCTTCAACGCACTGGGAGAGACTGAGGAAGCCTTGCAGAGCGCACTATTATACCTAAGGTACACCGTGAGGAAACTGACACAGAGCTGTTGGGACGCGGACAGGGGAGAGAGACCACATTCGGCCATAACCTACCTTAAGCTGCCTTAACTCGACCTGTATATTAAAGGTGATTGAAAGTGAACAGGACCCAAGTCATGAATGAAGCAAGTGGCCTTACTAGCCTGGAAGCCTGACCTAGTTAGACTATAGGCCAGGTAACGGGTTCCATTTTTATGGTGCATTATTGGTAACGCCTCATGGTTCCCCAGTCATCCGCTAGAGGGCTCGGCGGAATTAGGTGTATGACAAGCGGATACCAGCCAAACCACTAGCTGGTTCCCGGGGTATCCGCTAATCACAGGCGGGCACCAGCCGAAGTAGAAGGTCGTGCCTGTGGAACCCTTTACCTAGCCTGGCAGCCTTGATAGAAATTCAGGATATCATATAAAAAACATACACCGAAATAGGAACAACAAGGCAAAGACACACAATTACCCAGCCAAACCACTAGTCCACTAGTGCCCTGGCCCTAGCGACAACAGGACGTACTACAGTCTAGTTGAAGGTCGTAGCAACCCGTTACCTGTCCCTTATTTCATTAGGGCAGGGAACCAGTCCAGTGGCCTTACGTTGATGTAAACTCGTCGGTGACCTGTCGGGTTTAGGACGTAGCTCGATGCATTGGTGCAGCTTGGCGGCGTGCTGACTAGACCCTGACAAGACCATGTCAATATGCGGCACCCTCAACTCAATGCGGTGCCCCTTGAGTTGACAGCCTATTTTAGGCTGAGCATGCAAAACCCATAAAAATGCCATAAAAGTTCCACAGCAACTTATGATTGGTGAACAATTCAATGACCGGACTGCCAGGGTGATGGTGTAAACCTAGCATCTATTAACTTTCCCATGTTTCAACACTGAACAGGTGGCCAGTATTGCCAGAAGCCCATAATGGAGCAGTAAGTCTCAGGAAACAAACAAATCTAAAATTAGACCTGACGTTGTTAGATTGTTGTGAAACTGTTGTGAGATGTTGTTGTCATTCCGGCACCACCGCTACATGCCACTGCTGCCGCCAACGCTGCCACCACCCATCACTGATGCCAGCCAATGCCACTTGCCGATGAGTCTCAAGACTGCTATGACACTGTTGGGAGACCATTTTTAAACTGTTTTGAGACTAGTGTGAGACTCTCGTAAAACTGTTGTGAGACTGTTCTGGGATTGATGTTTTAAGACTGTTGTGTAACAATTGTGAGACTGTTGTGAGACTGTTGTCAGACTGTTGTGAAACTCTTGTTAGAATGTGAGACTTTCTGACATTGTTGTGCGACTGTTGTGAGATTTTTGTTTGATTTTCTCCGTTCCGCTGGAGTATGGTCTCCGCAGTTCGGAAAGAATTGATGGGAAGGTCGTGAATTTCGGTACGCCTCGTTTCTCCATAGACTGTTGTGAGATTGATTTTATGCCATTGTTGCGAGACTGTTGTTCAACTGATTTGAGACTGTTGTGAGATGTAAGTGTATTGTTTTTTCCTACTTCTTGATTTTGTGCTGTTTCGTCATGTGCTGCTTGTTACAGGATTGCCGGGTTTCCGACACTCTCTAAATGGCAGGGTTCATTTCCTTAGTAAATGAATGGCTAACTACACTACATTTAGGATTCAGAAAAGTATTCACCTTTAGGCCTAATATAGGCAATTATACAGCATAAACAATATGCATAAATGCACTTAACTAATCATAGCATATCAAAATTCTTATCATCAGTAATGGAGAACATTAAGCATGTATCTGGTGTAGACTGGTCCTTGCCAGTTAGCTGTTCATAGAGAACTCTTATCTCTAGGCTGTAGGCGAGATTCTGTCTTCAGTTTCTTGAACCTTACTGTATATGCTCTCCTTGGATTAACAGGAGATTGCTATCAGATTGCACATCAGCTGCGCATGCAGCCGCATTGCTTCCTGCTTACCCGGTCACGTGTCGTCAATCCCTATTAGAGCTCGCCAGCCACAAGCCATGTGGCCTCTCTAAGCACCAGATGTGTCTCCCTCACTTATGTACGTTGTATGACACGTCTCCTCTCTAACTTCTATGACTTATATCACTTGACCACACACTCATATCACTTTTATTGCTTAACAACACATTCTCGACTCTTCCCTTATGAATATTAATAGACTAATACACATCTTATTGGTATTGGTATCTCTATCTGTTATACTTGATAAGATAATTTACGCCTTTCAGTTTACATCTTTCACCTATACCTTACACTTGGAAGTTGGAAGTACAAAAATAACCATTCGTAAAACATACACTACAGCAGTCTTTAGAAGATGACACAGGTGTACAGGAAGTTACTCGTTAAATGAGTAACTCTAGATTCCACACAAAGACAAAAACTTAGACGGGCAAATTAGGCTGTCTGTGGTAAATCGGAAGTACACCAGACGCGCATATCCGTGAACAGGAAGTCACCCTGCGTCTGGAACCTGAGATGGACACACAGCAAGTATATTCTACACCTCCACCTCAGTTAAGTGGCATTCACATGGTAGGATTCACATACTTTACAGGGTATTTGTCTGACACAAATCCTGCTGAGATTATGTACGGGAACACAATCTCCTCGTCTGAATTGTATGGTTCCATTTCCCTGTAATTGTCGGCAACAATTCCTCCAAAGAAGGTACAGAATCCCATGAGATTTTGATTTTAAACACGTTTACAATCTATAGGGTCATTTTGATGAGACTAATGGACCTGCTGCAATTATCTACCTTCCCTAGCGAATAGGAGGCCAGCAAGCATGATTACATGTTTGTAACACTCCTCACCTCAAGGGTACTTGAGTCCCAGGAGTGAGTGTTCACTATGACTACAGCCGCAATTCCACCAACCCAGCTCAAGCCCCATCTGGGCGCCTTGTGTTCCCCTGTTGGTTGACGGTGACAGATGCCGGCCCAAATCTCCCGTCGGCGGCGATAATCTGCTTGGTGGAACAGCTCATAGCATCTTCAGGGCCAGCCCGCCGACTGCCAGCCCCTCCCCGTGCCTCCAAAACTCCACCGCCGGGCAGAATCTGCTGCCTGTTGGTGGTCACCGACTGCCGGCCAGGGCCAAAAGCCCATTTTGAAGCTGTTCCACCAAGATGCTTTGAGAACCACAGAGAAGGCCGGACGTTAGGCTATGAGCGCAAACTTGTAAAATATCCGTGGTAATTCCACTTTGGTATATTTAGGCCAGTTATATAGTTCACTATTTTCTGTACTTTTATTATGAACAAAGTTGTATTACGGTGCTTTCTGATGGTAAATGAAATTATTATGACTGATTATAAATAATTGATCTTGCCTGAACATTCAAGAAACGTATTATGAAGTACATGAAAATTTGACATAATTATAGATGGGACTATTTTTCGAGAATCTCCTCCCAGAGATGCTGACATGCCAGAATCTCCGGGTAGTGAATTCCAGGTGCTCTATACATTTCCTATGGAGAATTTGTATTAGGTGGGTAATAAAAAGAAGAATCATTAGACAGTGTCTCAATCGAGAGGCTAATATGTTTTAGCGAACGAGCTGCTACATCAGTCGTAAAATTTAAATTTCCCATTCAGGCCCATGGGTAATGAGAGATCTTCAAAATATTTTATGAACAAACGACGAACTACATAATATATCCAATCAAGGTATTTCTTCTTTTATTTTCAGTCAAGATAGGCCGATTAAATATACAACAATCAGACATCATGATGGCAGTCTTGGACGGGTAGATTTATAACATCTAAGTATAGATGAGAGGTTCAGAAACCTTTTTAATAACATATCATTTTATAATCACTGTAAACTAATACACAGTTTTCATTCAAGCAAATTTACAATAAAGCAACCAATAACTAGTGGCGATAGGGCATGTACAAACAAAAGTTATATTTTCCACGTCACACCTCGTAACATGCATATAGTTCAATCCCATCAAATTGACGCGTCTCCATTACAGCAAGCCAGTGAAGAATAGAGGGAAACTATGTTCCGGTGGGAATAAGTCAAAATTATGACTTGTAAAATTACTGCCCGCGGCTACGCCTTGGGCAGTAATTTTTCCAAGCCTTAGCGAGTAACTTTGACTTATTTCCACCGGTACGTGGTTTCCCTATTCCTATATATACCTTCAATTGTTGGCTAATATCGATAAAAAGCGAATGTCTCTGAACGTCAACCTAGGCAGTTAACGTCAACCTGGGCAGTAAACGTCAACCTGGGCAGTAACTTCAACCTGGGCAGTAAACAAAAGTTACTCCACCCCCAGCAGCGTTAAGTAATCATAGGTTGTTCGCTCATAGGTATATAGGAATAACCTTTAACCTATCCCCCTCTGAGTTAGTTCAAGTCAGTTCAGATGCTTCACTTCAGTTGAGCTGTATCTTTAGATGTATATACTAGATAATAAATAATATCACTATTGTCACTACATGACTAGGAGTATGTCATACTAGTAATACAGTCACTGTTATAATATAGAGTGATATATTATGCTCACATTAATAACACGAATGATACATTAACTAGCGACTCTGACTGTCGCTATGCGTGTTGCCATGCGACACGTCACGGCCACCTCATAGCCGCATCGATACAGTATGTTTACATTTTGCAGGCTTTGAAATCGCGGAAATTGCGACCTCAGTGAATATATAAACGGGTTCATCTTTATTTTCAAAATATCATGTTTGCCTGCGCTTTAAGAGGGGACCCCCACCTACCACGATAGGCCACGACATGCTTCCCGATCGCTACGATTTGAAATGCCCAAATCATGGCCTATCGGTAGGTCCCCGATAGTTTCAAATCGTGGACATGGTTTGAAATCGTAGAGCGTAGAAACGCCTTTGGAGGACCAAAAACATAAACCATGGTCACAATTCAATCTGTGTATCAATGTATATGAGTTTTAATATTGAAATATATTATAATTTTGGAAACATTAAATGAATCTGAATAGTTTTTAGAGGTATTCACAAATGAAGTTATTTTTCAGACTCTAATACAATCAAATTGAAAAAGATAACTGTGATAGAATCGTGATTCCGATCTGAAACTATTATTTTCAGACCTTTATCCTTAATCAAATGATATCATATTTTCACTGAATATATATCTGTATACGGCCTACCTAATTCTAGAATTCCATCATTTTCCATCAGTATTTCACCCACAAGAGATATTTTCCCATTCAAATACACTACAATACCCTACGACAGGCTACGAAATTTCCAAAATGTTGGAAGTTATCAGGACCTCTACGATTGGCGTTTACGATCGCAGCCTATCGTGAGCTGTCGTCGACGGAATTGCAGAAACCTGTTCCACCTATCACGATTTTGCCAGACCTCACGCTTCAATCGGAATGGTGTAGGGAAGGCCGTCGTAAGGCCAATCAGGACCAGAATCGTGGTAGGTGGCGGCAGGCTTTTACACCTTTCGCAATCTTTGTAATATTTCGGTTATCTGTCTGAGTAAGTGCCCTTATCTTTAAACGTGGAGCAATGGCCCCCAGACGCGTTACCATCTCCCTCTGGGCTCCGTTGCTCCACGTTTAAGACAGAGTTGCGAATCGCAGAATAGCGATCCGAGGGCCTAAACGTTGCTCCTGAAATTTTGCGGATCGCGTCGTAATCGCATAGGCACATCGCCGGGTAAAATACGACTTTTAGCGATACTTTTTACACAGACCTTCACAGCACTGCGGATCGTATCGCTGTGAGTTAAATACAGCCTTATCTGATATTTCAAATAACGATCCATGGTGGCATCACCAACCCCCGACCACTTGTTCTTTTACCTATATGAAATAGCGATCCACATCGCCAGGTGTCAGATCAGTTATAACTGTGATGCCATCTGTATTTGATTAAAGAACTGATGAATTTTCCCCTGTCTCATTCAATATGTGCCCCTGAATTGTTGTATCAATATGGCATCGTAAAAAATAGCGATACCACATGAATATAGTGATACGATCCAATATTACAGGAGCAACGCTTTTTTAGTCAGATCGTTAAAGTAATCGTAAAGATAAAATTGCGATCCGATTAAAGCTAGCGATACCACAAAAGGTGGAGCAACGGGGCCTTGGGATGTGTAGAAAAGCATGGGGATCATTGAGAATCACATGATTACCCTCTTACATGTGGAAATACCCCCAACCTTGTGTAAAGATGTATGAGGACCGAAGACAAATGTATTAGTACAAAGGTACAGCCCTCCCTCCTACGGCGTCGGAGTAGATAATTACCCGAGGTACTTACCTAGTACTGAAGGGGAATTGATATTCCTACGAACCTAGGACACTATAATGGTGCCCTAGGATAACACGTTTTCTCATATTACTTCGCGATAGGGCTGATCGGGCTGATGGAATACCACATTACATTATATCGATGATTAAATGTTAATCTGATACTACATTAGGATCACACCAAAAACATCAATAATAATCAGTATGGAGTAGAAGAATAATTGTATAACTTTAGTGTCCATGTACAAAGAGTATGTGAAATGAAATGGCACCTATGTATACAACGGTACCCAAATAGGTATAGGTAAGGATTTTACTTTTTTATTATCCATCGATTAATAAATCCCCAATGAAACCATTACCCGTTGTCTCTAAAAGGATTGTCGGAAACCACAACAATTGATTATTGGCATCAAAACCTTTAGTCATGGAAAATACACTATATAAACCACGAGGGTAAACTCATAACACAATTGCCAACGCTCCTGTATTACTTCGCGTCAAGCCCTCGTGGTTTAATGGCCACCTGCCCACAAAACCATTGGTTATCGTCTATGTATGCCCCTGCATGCACTTCACATTGTCGAAAAACGAGAATAGATTGACATCTATGATAGTCAGCATGTATTGTCAGAATAATTGGCTAACACGAGATCCTAAAGCGGGTATTCCATTGAGACGGTGGAGGTATCGAGGAGACTAAACACGACATCGTGCGGCAATCACCTGCCGTCGGCGATTAAGCTGGATATATATCGACACGAATATGTACACAATATTCCTGTGATTCTGATCTGAGTGGCCGTATTCTCCACGTAGTTGACGCGTCGTAAAATTACAAAATCTAGGTGAATGTACAACAAGCTTTTACATTTAGAAACAAAAATCGAAACAAGACTTCAAATTTAATATCTAAAAAGTGGATATCCAGTGAATTACTTTTGTCGGATCTCTGCAAAAGTCGACCATACGAAGTCGGCTGGCATTATTTTTCCAGGTAGTCTGTGGGTTTATATTCTTTATCTCACCCCAGATATTTTTTCTCCATAGACTTAACATGGGGAACTCGTATCTAATGCCTATTAGATATTTATGAAAAATATCCAATGGGGGATAATGTCACAAATGTTAGCCCATTAGTCAATATTAAGGGTGAGATAAATTCAGAGACCTATTCAAGTTTAGGGTCAGGTTTATGGACGCCGATGGTAGAGTATATCGTAACTAAGAATGATACAATTTGTACACATAACCTAACACAATAATATATATATTAGGCTAGCATATCAATAAAGGTCAGTCAATGATGAATTCAGTGTGTTTTCATAAATAATTAAACGTCAATGTTACGTATCTCATTACGTCAACAACATAGATACTTAATATTATATTAACAAAGATTGAATTACTTGTTGTAATCTAATATAACAGGGGGCACACAATATATTTTCATTACCTAAGAACCACAACATAACCTCATCTTACAAACACATTATCAACAACATTTGTTGTATATCGTTATTTATACTGTTGTATATCATCATTTCTTTGTTCTGTTGCAGACTCTACAAAGTGATATATTGTAACTTCCCTCACTATAATAGTGATACAATTTTATAATGTGAGAACTATAGCTTGAGTATCATTTCACCCCGGTATTTTTCTCCATAGGCTTAACGTTAGGAACTCATATTCCACGGCAGTGAGGGTAGGGTACTCAATACACAATGGATAATTGGGTGATTTATTTATTGATTAATAACGACGGGGTGAGATAAAATCAGAAACCCACTCGATGAAAATAACTTGGTCCGGACTCCACCTCGTTTTACTGCTACATAATTAACTCAGCTTCGCTTCTCAAATTACTCCGCGGTAAAACTCGATGAAAAACAGGCCAAGTTATTTTCATCTCGTGAGGTTCCTTCTAAAAGTGTAAAAATCTAATGGATTTTACCGTGAGAGACACGCATTTCGGCTATTTCTAACAGTATCATGGTTTTCTAATGATCTCTAATGGAACAGGAGGATCCGACATTATACAATTTGTTTCTAACATTTTGCTTCAAAAACTACATAAACAGAGCAGCAGAGACTAGACTGTTGACTATTTCATAGAATACTTGTGATCAAAGGTGAAACTTGTATGCAGAGCCATGGGTGAACATTTATAACAATAACTACCATACATGTACTTCCATACACCCCGTTAAATGCTCTTAAAAAGTAAAACATGAGCCTACGGGGGCCTGGACCCCTGGACCCCCGCAGGCATCAGCCCTTCATTAGGGGTCATCCATAAAGTACGTACGCACTGAGGGGGTGAGGGGTCAAAATCTTAAGACATTTGCGTATGGGGCCATCCATAGAGTACGTACACACTGAGAGGGGGTGGGGTCAACAAATTTGTTAAATTTTGCTTATGCTCCCTCTTTGTTCTATTGGTACCAGATCGAGAGTGGGGTTGGGGGTATCCAGATTTCCACAAATTCTGCGTGCGTAGTTTATCATTATGGATGGCCAATATGCTCCTTTTTAGAGCGTGCTTGCACGTGCTAAATACATCATCTAGAGGTTAGAGGGGTCATAATAGACTTTCAGGGTACTTCTGTGTGCTATTCACTGTGATATTGAGAACAGAGCAGGGAGCCAGTGTCTCAGGGTCCTAGAAGCGTGCCCAGCTGACCATGACCAATCACTCAAGACCAAAATACCTCAAGACCCATCGGTGCTTGATGTGTGTGGATCCTTGACTCAGGCAGTTGCAGAAATGGCAAGTTGACTGGGTGAAAGTGGGTTACAGAAAAATATCCATAGGCTAAATCTGACTCAAACCTTTTAAACCTATTCATTTATAATTGCACGCTCATTCATCTGTGATGAACATACTTTTGGCTCCTAGTTTTCTATAGTGTACAGCACCATGGAATTGTCCCATTACCTTAATTCCATATAAGGAATACAGTAGACCGAGTAGCCAATGACTGCATTCGCAGCAAACCCCGACCTTCACCCTGACCTCCTTACATAATATTTTCTAGCGCCTTTGGACGGCTCTGCAGTCGAGAGTTGACCTCGAATCTTTATACTTTACATACTTTATGGATCCCCCCTAGAGAAAATCTTACTCAGGTTCATCGTCAAGCCAGCTGCTGGTTGTCCGGATTACTTCTTGCTGCTGCATGTAAAAAGCCTCTTGAGATCGGCCCTGAAGCGGGACCCGCTGAGGCAGTAGAGGAAGAAGTTGATGCTGTTGTTGATGAAGAACACCTTATTGGTGGCGTTGTAGAAGAGAATGAAATCGGCGAAGACGCGTGGGGAGGACATGAAGGAGTAGAGATTGGACATGACGTAGCGCACACACTGCGGGATGGTGAAGATGAGCAGCGCAAGCGACACCAGAACCAACATGGCCGTCAGCTGCCTCTCACGACTCGCCAGCTCTTCTTCCGCCACTCGCATGTTGGCCTCCTTCTCCGAACGCACCACACTATTCGCCTTTTTCACGTTGACCCCATTACCATTCTCTACCTGGCTCTCCAAGCTTGCGACGTTGATGGCCTCCATGGAAACAACACTGGTCTGGGTGCTGACGTCAACGCTGCTTTGGGTGACGTCATGAGATGTGTCGCAAGTGGTGACGTCAGTGACGGCGGAGGAGGAAGCGGTGGTTTTGACGGAGTCGTTGAACTTGTTCTTGAAACGGAATCGCCGGCTGCGCTTCATGTTGACCACGATGAAGATGTTGAGCACGAGAATGATGGTGAAGGGCAGGAAGGAGTTGACGGTGAGATAGAACCAGCTGTAGATGGAACTGAACACGTCGGTGGTGGCGAACGCCACGCAGAGATTGTTGGCGAGCGTGCGTGTGTAGATCCACTGCGGGATGCAGAAGACAACGGAGATGACAGCGAGGAGAACGAGCAGACCGATAGAGCGGCGAGCGGAGGCCCGCACCACCGCCTTCAGGGGCATACTCACGGCGACGAACCTCTCAATAGTCATCACAGTTATAGTGAGCACGCCGTTCAGGGAGAACACAGAGAAGAAGAAGACTCCGGATTTACACTCCACATCCTGCAGTGGGCGGTGGATGAGCTCATGGTGCAGCCAGCTGTACAGGGCCAGCCCACCCAGCATACACAGGTCGTTAATGGCCAGTCCCAGCATGTAGATACAGAACGGTTCTCGGCGGTTCTGCGGCTGTAACATTACCATGAGGCTGATGATATTTCCCACTATCCCTATCACGATGACAATGATCAGCATGTAGGTGTTTAGAGCGTAGCCTATCTGGTATGCCGTGTACTTACTTGCTACCTCTATAAACAACAGAAGTTGGTGCCTCAGTCGTTCCTCTGCTGTGAGATTCGCGCCGGCCGTGGTTACATTGGTGGTGGTGGGGTCAGAGGGTAAGGTGGTGGTGTTGTCTTCCAGTGGTTCTATCGTGGAACTAACGCCAGTGCTTGAGGAGCTGATAGCACAGCAGAGAATTAATAAAGCAAGTAGGCGCCACATAGTTGTATATCAGCTCAAGACAGTAGTCTGATTCGGGCCCGATATCAATTGTCCTTACTGTATCTTCCGTGCGTTCCTGGTTCTTTTTCAACTTGTCTGCCTTTTTCGAAAATATTCCTTCGTAAATTCTGTAACTATTTATCTTCAAAATCACCTGAATTGCGTGATTTGTGTGAACTATAAGTATAGCTTCCTCTTTTGTATTTTTCCTATGGAAGTTTGTATTTTTTCTGAAATGAATTTCTCGTGCTCTCCTTTCTACAATAGAAAAATTAAGAGAAACTGTCTTTCCTGTAGAACCTCCCTTTTGAGCCTCCTGGATAGAATGAATTGGCTGTACTTTTCTTCTTTGTTGAAATGTGATTTGTTCTCTATAGTCCGTTAAAAATAACACTACTTTGCCTTGGTTATCAGAACCCTGCAATCCAAAGAATATATTTCCGACCAAAACTACACCTGAGTGGCAGCTTAGGTGGAAATGAATTGTGAACGGCAGCGAGCTGGTAGAAAACTGCCCACCATGAGTGTCCAAAGCGGCGCCTGCGTAGTGGGCGTCATGTGTCGCGCAATCTGATTGGTCGACAATTTCATGGTGGGCAGGGCTTGGGTCACTCTCCACGCAGAGATTCTGCGCTCTACTTCCTGCGGCCGCTTGTATCTCCGCACCGACCTGCCTGTTTGGGACAGATTCTGTCCCATCCGCCAGATTTTCAAATATCCTAAATTTGTCATGGTTTGGGCAGTATTTTGTTTTCTACTTGTAGATAGAGATACACATATTTATATGGTTAATGATTTACACTCATTTCTGTTATTTGTTATTTCAAACCAGACACAGTCTCTGGGATTGAGGAAAGCACCTCATGTGTTGCAGGGTTTGGTTTTGTCAACAAGGCACATGTGCCTTCTCGAAGGGGCAGTCTAATCAACCTTGGATTCACATTATAAAGTGGTTTAAAGCTGAAAAAGAAACAGTTTTAATGTCTGTATAGCTCATTTAACAATTCCCATATTTCAATATTATGAGTTGTTTGAGTTTCATAACTTTTGACGGTTACACAATCTGAAATCTTAGCTGGTTCCCCGTGTCCATTGTGGATACCCAGGGAACCAGCGTTGGCTTGAGGCAGAGATTAGCAAGCGATAGTGCCGGGAAAGATCTGCTGGGAGAGTGGGCTTTGGAGCCGATGGAAGCTCTGCTGGAACTCCCACGTCTGATTACCGTACGTAATTAGCGACCCAGCGTTTGGTGTTTCACATTGGGTTTTTGTCAGTAATATGATGTTGGTGATCTCATGTGCGGGTCTATAAGCGTGATTTTATCATCATCATCATCATGGTGCAAAATAATTCAACAAACAAGCATACAAAGACTAAGCCCCGGCGTCCACCTACTACGATATGGCTGCGATATGGTCTACGATGCACCTCCCGATACAAAATCAAAATCGCGTCGGAAGGTCACCTAATATGGGGGCAGTTGACCACGTTTCTGCGATTAGACACCGATAAAACCCCCATACAACGCATGGTGGATTGGCAAGTCTAGATATATGTCTACGATTTTGCACCTTCCTGATACGTCTCCAATATTGACTTTTTGTATCGGAGCCATATCGGTAGGTCTAAATTTCTATCGTAGTAGGTGGTCGCCGGGCCTTAGAAAGAAGTTGATGATTGTTGGGTCTGTGTCCTCATTTGCCAGAGAGTTTGGAATGCACAGTAATATGAACGAAGCGAATGAATATGATGAATATAATAATAAACCGTCGTTTCTGTGAAAAATTATTTTGTCTTTGGTATCATACTTGACAAGTCGTAGGCTATTTTCCGGGTAACTTTAAATTTGACATGTTCTCCGTATATTCATGCACCAGTATTTGTGGGTATTTATAGATTCATGTAGATTGTACATTCCGGGTATTTATAAAATCCATGAGTTTTCACCTAGCTAATATACTATTTCCGGTATATATATAGGTGCTGTCAACGGCCATGGAAGCGTCACCGATGTTGTGCACACGCTTTACGTTGAAAACGGGAATCGTGTTACAAACAATGACAAAAAACTCTATAGATTCACTTCACGTCCCAACAAGTAACTGTTTCACAAAACCAACAGCATTTACTGAAAACAGTTGATATAATATGTTATGGTGTAGTAGAAACTGAGCCATTTAGATAATTTGGTTGAAGCCCAGAGTTTGTTGGTTTAAGAGTGTTTATTGTAAACATAAATCTATCAAACAATGTGACGATCTTCCATCTTTCATGAGTCCTTACAACTAACATAGAGAAACGGCACAAAGTAAAAAAACACATTCTCAAAAAATGAACATAGCCAAGTCAAAATAAGTCAGAATATAGTCCACATTATAAGGCTGAGAAAATGTCTACATCGTCAAATATAGGACAGAACCTTTCGTTGGGTTATGTCATAGACACATGATATCGTAGATCTATACATCTCGTCGTCAATCTAGACAATCATCTAAATAGTATACACGTACATATCAGAAAGTTCTTCGCTTAGGCTTCACTATAGTGATTACCCAAGTACATATTCTATGTCTTGGTTATGATTTTCGCTGGAAAATCTATAAAACCCCATAGTTTTACCCCGTTGTATACCCGAATAAAGCGGTGATTTGATAAATGCTTCAGTCTTCGGTCGTTATCTTTTTAGTTTTCTTTTCTCGTTTCCTCTTGATGATATATTTTCTAATTCATATATATGTTGTCCTTGAATTGGTTCCAACATTATACCAGTTGACCAGTTTAGGACATTGTCTTCTCATATCCAACCGTCTAATTTCACAATTGTTATGCATTTCATCTGTGGTCATGATTCTGGAATTTCTTCTCCCTATTACTATATGATTTATCTAGATTTGTAATTTCTTTAGACATGTGCTTCCCATTAGGTGATAGATATCATAGGAGTATTAAAGTACTGGCAGTAACATCTGTTTCAGCATTTCAAGTCTAGTGGACTTATTTTAAAAATGGTTCACTTTTCTGATGTTAAACAATTTCATTTTATATTCTGCTATTATTTTAGAAAAATGATCTTTTAAGGTTAACTTATTGTCAAATATAGATCCTAGATATTTGTAAGACTGAACTGTTCCTATTACATTTTCACCCATTCTAAGTTTTAGATTATGGTCAACATTCTACTTGTTACTATACCACATTGTTTCAGTTTTTATATAATTAACTGCTAACATGTGGCTCTTTATTCATAAATCTAGATCATTACGGTCCCTTTTTAGTCTATACTGATCATCCTCCTGTGTATCGCCTTCGCTGATCAGTACAATCTCATCGGTCCTAAAACAGTTCCCTGAGGTACTCCTATTGTGGCAGACTGTTTATCTGACATTACTCCTAGTTTAGTTCAAAATCGCCTGGACTGTGGAGCATTTAGGTAAAAAAAAACATATTGATTATCACTTATTGAATTGACATTTTCTATATTTTCTAATGAATAACGTACAATATTTCTAAAAACATTTTGGATAAAGTAGAGACTACCGAGATAGGTCTCCAATCACAATATTGGTCTCGTGGCCTGACTTAGGGACCTTCTGAATGCATCCTCCTCAAATGTCGTCCCGAGTGCTCGCCCTCACTCGCCCTCACTCGCCATCAACTCGTCAGACAGTCAAGAACCACCCACCCACCCTACAAACAAGAACTTTCCCCTCCTCGCCTCATCCTCCTCGGCGAGGAGGGCTCTGATATCATTATCGGCCAATTGCCTCGGCAATTGCCTAAAAGCTCTATTCCATTGCGCCGATTTCAGTCCCGATGTGGTCCAGATGTACTCCAGTTTCAGCCCTGGCACCATGACTGGCCTCTGTCTGGTGTCTGTCTGGAGGCCATCGGCGCAATGGAACAGGGTATTTGGGCGTGAGCACCAAGACTGGAGTACATCTGGACCATATCGGGAGTGAAATCGGCGCAATGGAATCAGGCCTTAGGGACAATATTTCTATACGTTTCTCGGATATCTCAATAAAATTTCAATATCCATACTCCGGGTCCGTTGTTGGTTATTAATGGGTGACCACAGCTCTACATACCTCTTTCCATTTACCCACCAGGCGTCGATGGTTCCCGATTGCAGATCGGTGGCGAAAAGTCGGCCAGTGGAAAATGGCTTAATCACTAATTAGAGTCTAAATCATAGTTGTTGATTCGGTATGACTTTTTGTTTTAAAAACCCACCCGAGAGATCGAATGCACCAGACACATTAACAGAGCCTGATGGCCGACCGAAAACATCCTGTGGCACAGCCTTCTAAATGCTAGTTAGTGCTGATGTGTTGATTAGTTCTCATTTTTCCCAGTACAGGTACGGGGCCGTCCATAAATGACGTCAGGCTATTTTCAACCATTTTGACCCCCCCCCCCCTCCTCCCCTTCCCCCTTGATATGTTTTGTCATACAACCCTTACCATTATTGGTCATGGAGACTGGACCCCAGCCCCACCCCACCCCCATTCCCACTGCTGTATGACGTTCTCTATGAACGGCCCCTAAGAAGTTACCTGCTGCCTACTGATATTAATTTGAATTGTTTCAAAGGTCAGTTTAGCTCTGTAGGTCTTCTAGAAAACATTAATTAGAAAACGCAATTATTACTTTAACATCTAACAGGTAAGCTGGGAACGCGTGAGGGTATTTTCTTATCAAGATGTGTTTATTCAACCATAGTATAGGGTCGAAATGCCATACAACATCATGCTTAACACTAACATGTAGAGGGTATGTATTAACATAGGAGGGGCTACTTATACAATACAAGACTAGACAATAACAAGTACAGGACATTGCATATTCCCATCACAATTCTGTTGGTTTAAAAACTAAATCAATATCTCTTCAGTTGTAAACTATGTATAAGTCTATCCCATAGCTTAGTTCCTATGAATAAAGTACTTTTTTTAGATTTGTCTGTATTTGGTTTTTCCAACTTAATACAGACCTTAGTGGCACTTCTAGTCTCCTTATAGTGATTTGTAACACGATTTTCAACATCCAAACTCCACCATTTTATGATGGAAAGGATGTGGCAACTTAATCTGAAATTTAGTGATCTATTAAATTTCACATCTTTCAGAGATTTCCGCGATATGCAAGTATTGGCTTTTTTACCTACTGCGATTCGTAAATCGTTATGTATTGATACCTGCAGTTCTCTCAGCTTAGCCATTCTTATTAGGTCATATATAATGTCCGAATGTTTTAAAACAGGAGTAACATTTACATAACCAGTTTAACTTTCGCGCTCTCGTTCATCAGATCTTTGAGCTTTTTAAAGTTTTAATTGGCACTCCTTCCTTATCACATTGGCCGTCATATCTTAGCTTGCTTTCAAAAAGAACTCCTAGATATTTGTAGTTTGCAGTGGCATGTGGTACGTTCTTAACCATATTTACTTTATGTATCAATTGGTTTTAAATCTGACTCTAAGTCCCTTTTAATTTCTACTTGTGATTTGCCTGCAATAATAAGAAAAATATAATCTGCATATATTAGAATTTTACATATATTTATTTCTCTAAGTCATTTATGAAAAAAAAGCAGAGGTCCTAAAATAGACCTCTGTGGAACTACAGTTATAATTAATGTATATCTGATTTTTTCCCCTTTAGTTTTGTCAAATGCTGTCTTTTAACTAATATAGATAGTCAAAATTTCTAATAAATTTCCTTCCACACCTAAAGTAGCTATTTTTCTAATAATAATTTCGTGATTTACGCCATCAAATGCTTTACAGAGGTCAATATAGGTAGTTGATACCTTGTATCCTTGCATGGGTATTTACAGCTTTATAAGATAGAACATATATATGCAATCAAATAGAAATATCTTAAGGTCAACAGAAGATATTACCAGATGTGCCCAGACAAATTTCCCCATTTTACAGCACAGAATTGATTCTGCGCAATACAGGTGTTGCCGTTCAACGCCACCTAATGGTGCGGTGCGATGGTTAGTCAGGCCATAACTTGGACTGACACGGCCGAGTCCGGCCTCATGCCTGTAGAGACTATAAAGGAAACCTATGAAAGTTTAGGGTCAGAGCTCGTATCCTATCGAGTTTGAATCGCGTAGTAATTCACAAGGTGAAGCCGCGTGAATAATGAAGCGGTTTAAATGATATGGGATCGATCTCTGACCTTAGACTTGAATAGGTTTCTGAATAGGTTTCTGAATTTTTCCTAAATAGATAATGGGCGTTGGATACGAGTTCCCAATGTTAAGTCTATGGAGAAAAAACACCAGGGTTGAGATAAATACAGTTATCACACCTAGAGTTTGAACGGTGCCCAGGTGTGATTGCAGGAATGTTGTATTTTTTGACAGATTAAACTGCTGGAACAAACTAAGGTATTGTATCAATGATTCTGGGCTGACTAAAAGTTCTAGTTGATAAGTGTCTTGGTTTTAACTTGGAAAAAAGATAAGCATAGGATAGTTAGGCCTGTCAATGTATTATTGTGTATCCAATTTCAGTGTTCCTGTCTCATATAAGGTATGTCTAAAGTATCATTGAGGCGATATGCATGTACAACACACCAAATTGGAGATGGAACACCATAGAATATGATGGCAACACTGTTCTTTATCCTACCCCTAATAAAAAATGCCATAGGTTTAACATTGACTCAGTGTATTTGACAGAGCGTTAAATAAAGTGTTATTTATGCACCGAGGTGAATAAAAAAAATGGACAAATCAGAGGCGAAGTAACGAAAGTAGATCCAGCAGCATTGATAAAAATGGCCATCCTCCGATGAGTGTCAATACGCTACTAACATGGATAATTATAAAGTTTTCTCTGTATATCGGTGAGACGGGGTAGGAAAAATTCAAAACCGAACTCGAGTTAGCCTTCTCAATGTTTGTACTACTCTGGTCAGGTCTGCTACTCACTACACTCGGCTAACGCCTCGTGTAGTAATACACGACCTGCCCATAGTGGCATAAACATTGGCAAGGCTAACTCTCGTTTGGTTTCTACTAATTCTTTGGAAATAATCTAAACGGATATTATAAACGTATTATGCCAAATGCTGGTTCTGATGAATCCTGTACCTTCACATTTTTATTTTTTATAAATCAATATTTCAAGATACACTCTATACATTAAATTCATGTTATCTTGTATCTTTCATTCTACATTTTATAGCAATGGCGTTCGTATGGTCTGCCATCGTTGTTGGACACCAGGTGCATGTAATATCCAGGTAAAATACGCCATCATATGTATCGTTATCCTGTTTTTGGTCTACAGGACGTTGCAATTGGCAGTTGACGCCGTACGGCTGACAATGACGCTGTGACGTCACAAACCCTTGAGAACATCCGAGTGGATTACCGGGGGAGAGGTGGCTTCCGCTGGAGGAGAGGGCCGACCTGTGGGAGGACTGCTAACGAGTTACCCCAACGTCAGCAGCAGCCAGTCTCCTAGTCGTTGTTTGTCGATTTGATTCTCTCCGTTGTCATTTGCAGGTTGTCAATTCAGCCTCTTATACAGTAATTTCCGGTTGGCAATCTCCGTATGGTGCTAATAAGCCCTACCCCTCCGTAAGGCCAGCAAATTAATTAAAGCTCTTATTTCGAAATAGGAGACATATTGTTGACATTTTCTTTTCTGTGGGTGAGTATTAACAGAAAGTTTTCCAAATCACGTGTCTTGGGCATTACAGAATGAAATGATAATACTCAGTTTTCCGTCATCCCCGGGCATAATAGGAGGCAGAAAACCTTGACAGAATCTGTAAATCAGCATGGCAGAGTAGGAATAAATTGGGAATTATAAACTAGATTTAGGTCATCACAGAACAAACAACACCAGAAAATATTGGGTTTTTTAAACTTTCGAACTTAAATATTCGTTTAATGCAAGCAGTTAGCTAATCTCCTCCCAGATCTTTCGTGGTACTTGCGCTCACTAATATCTGCCTCAACTCAGTGACATCACATAGATAACCTACATTTCGGATTCAAAAAGGGTAACTGTCACAAGTTAAGAAACTCAAACAACTTATACGTTATGAGTGGTGAAATACAACTGTTAAATGAGCTTCCCAGACAATAAAGCTGTCCCTTCTTCAGCTTTAAACTACTGTATCATGTGATCCACAGTTGATTAGTCTACCCCTTCGAGTGAGCACATTAGGTGCTTTCCACTGAAGAAAGTAATGCCTAAGACTATGACTAATTCGACATAACAAATATCAGAAATTACTTACCTTATAAATATGTGCATCTCTATTTACAAGTAGAACACAAAATAATCCTCAAAGCGCTAAGAATTTAGGATATTTGAAGAATTGGCATATGGGGCATGTCCGTGCAGAGCAGAGCAGGAAGTAAGGCACAGGATTTATGGTAGGAGAGTGGCAGTTCGTAACACAACTTTTCGACCCGAGTAATGTTGAAATGGAAAGTGTCATCGCTAATTTGTGCACCCTTAGTAGGCCGTTAATCATATCGTCTATTGTCTGAGACAAGCTTGTAGAATCTGCATTGGATGACTCAGAAATGCTCGCTGTCACTTTATTACTATCACAACGCTCCACATGTCCGGATTCTTCATCATCCATCTCTTCATAGAACGATGCTGAAGCCACATAGTCCTGTGAATATAGTTTATTACGTTGTATATTTTTTAACATTTATTTTTATTTTATCTAATGATATTTTAAACCTCAATATTGACATCTTCATGTTCCTTAACTGTTACATACCTGGTGGTACAACTAAATGGTCAGAAGAAGAATTGTAACCAAACTAGTTACGTTTTATATGTGATAGGTAACAAAGTAAGTGTATAGTAACTGTTTAGGTATTTTCCATATTTTGTGCTAGCGAAATCTGGCCTTACCCTATCTCTGAGGTAGGTCCTCTCAGAGGCTACTATGTAAAACGTTCAGTCATTTGCACCAAATACCTTTTCTTCCCTCGATAGAACAATGTTTTTAGTGGGATTATCAAAATTACGGCGTTTTACATATTCACTGATCTGTACTGACCTTTAGCCATTCATCTGCACAGTTATCACACCTTGACATAAACTAAAGACCGACAGGTTTAGTCAGCTCGAGTGGTAGGCCTACCTTCTTCTGAAATTTAAGTGTTTGGTCCACGGACTGAAATAAGTATGGTTATGAACGGGGTTGAAGACATAATTTAGTTCAATGGAAATATCGTGGATATTGAAATACATCCACCCATGGATGGCAGTTTTCTTCTTTTCGATGGAAATTCTTTTTTTTTTTAAATTTCCAGCTTATCTAACCTTTAAAAAACACTTTATTAAACCAGATTGTATCCTTCAGTCATTGCATTACATAGAAAGCTTTCTCGTATAATCAAGCTACTTTATCCTACCCCTCATATAAATCTCCATAGATTGTATTCCACGTGACGGTATGCCACGGTATAACCGTGGCATAAAATATGTTATATGCCACTGGTGACATATGAAGTTAAAAACATGTAGCAGGGTAGGATCTTAACATCACTCAATTTCATATGATTGTTTATATGCCATTCATTGTTTTCCCCTGTAGATATCACTCAGCTCTGCTTCGTGATATCATGCTGTGAAGACGACTCATGCCATATAAAGAATCATATGAAATTTTGTGATGTTTCAAGAAAATATTGACGTCATACATATATCTATTCTATAAGTACGTAATGATATCTGGGTTGCTGTTCTTTTTTTGTAGTATTGCAGAAAGTAGAGTCCCAGCAATAATTCCGAGATCAAACAAGATAAAAAAAACACACCAACAAGCTCTACTCTAAGGCCCGGCGTCCACCTACTACGATATGGCTCCGATATGGTCTACGATGCACCTCCCGATAAAAAACCAAAATCGTGTCGGAAAGTCCCCCAATATCGGGGCAGTTGACCACGTTTCTGCTATTAGACACCGATAAAAAACCCATACAATGCGTGGTGGATTGGCACGTCTAGACATATGTCTACGATTTTGCACCTTCCCGAAATGCCTCCGATATTTGCTTTTTGCATCGGTGCCATATCGGTAGGTCTAAATTTCTATCGTAGTAGGTGGACGCCAGGCCTTACAGTGATTTTGTTACACTTGAGAACAGAGAGAGTATTTGCTTCGCACATCAGTTCAAAAGTTATGAAACTTAGACAACTCATACATTATGAGTTGGTGAATACTAGAATTATTAAATAAGCTTCACAGACAATCAAGCCGTTTGTTTTTCAGCTTTAAACCACTTTATAATGTGAATCCACAGTTGATTAGACTGCCCCTTCGAATGAGCACATGTGCCATGCTGACAAACAATACAAGCAACACATGAGGTTCATTCCACTGAAGAAAATAATCCTTAAGACTAGGTCTGGTTTGACATAACGAATGATAAAAATTAGTGTATATTATTTACAATATGAATATGTGCATTTCTATTTAACGCAAAACACAAAATACTCGGAAAATGTTCAGAATTTAGGATATATGGAAAACTGGCATATGGGACAGATTCTGCCTCTAACAGGCAGGTCGGTGCAGAGATATAAGCAGCTGCAGGACGCAAAGCGCAGGATCTATGCTAGGAGAGTGTCATAATCATAGAGCTTGAAGTTCCGCAATCCAAACTATGCCAGTTGATATTTTTTGCACGCCCATGTCCATGTTCTCATTTTCTTGTGTGTGTATTTTGATAATGAAGCTAGATGCTACTATCAATTTGTTAAGCTGTGAAGATTTCTTAGTAAGTCCATAATCTTGCCTTCAAGGAGGGCTCTAGGTAGACTAGGATCTGACCTAGACTGGCTCCCTGTCCAAACAAATAATAGGACAGGTAGACGGATGTTCTGAGTGATCTTGAACTTGACAGATTAAGCTTCTCCTCCTCACAATATCTCCTATTTATTTATTTAGGTTACTTCAAATGAGTGACAATACAAAATGATGTCAAACTTACTAAATATATCACATAATTTACAAGAATGAGAGATTGAGAGGGACTAGTACCACTACTTCTCACCAGGGGTCCTCTAAGCAGTCTTTGTGGCATGCTTAAGGGAAAGTGATGAGGTCAGTCTCTTTTTCTGTCCATACGACACACTTGTCCCCTTTGAAACAAGAAAATATTATATTTGTTCTATTGTTTCATACCCAAACCAACCGGATTGCCTGAGGGGAAAGAGTGACAACTTATTCGAATTTGGAAATGACAAAACACATAGTGTTATCCCACAGTGCATCTGACAAATTGGCAGTAGCTACCTGGCCTAATATGTGACCACCAAGAATCCGACCCTGCCGACCCCCAAGTCGCAGCAAAGCGGAGACAGGGTTGGCTGTGGTTCACTCTCACAGCAGATTGTTTGTGACGCTAGCGCCTACTAATCTCTTCCTGAACCCCATGCTGAATCCCCGGGTATCCACTAAAGACAGGGAGAACCAGCCAACATTGCAGATTCAATGCGGGGTAACTGTCAAAAGTTATGAAACTCAAACAACTCATATATCATTAGTTGGGAAATTCTTTAATTATTTCTGTAATTCTTAAATGGGTTTCCCAGACAATCAAGCTGTTTCTTTTTCAGCTGTAAACCACTTCATAATGTGAATCCACAGTTGATTAGACTGGTCCTTCGAGTGAGCACATATGCATGTGGACAAACAAAACCCTGCAACATATGATATCTTTTCTACTGAAAAAACTAATCCCTAGGACTATAGGGGTGGGATTTTTAAAACCTGCTAAATTGGCCAAAATAGGTTTATTTAAGGCTGATGCTGTATGAATGTATCTCATCAATGTAAAAATGACAGTTTTTGGTGCATCTTTTGATAGTCTTTCATTCCAACATAGGGTTTTGTATAGCTCAGAGGTATTTTTCCTTCCGAAAATCAGCAAAAACTAGTGTTTTTCATGATTTCCACTTTTTTTCAAAATCTAAGAGGCACAATGTTGGGCCAATTGTTTCTATTAACTTGTTTTAAAGGATATGTCATGAGAAGTGTAGACAATATAGTTTTGAAAATTAGTTAAAGTTTGAAAATATATTAGAATTGTCAAAACTATCCAGGACCTTCAAATTTTCCAACATAAAAACCCATACAGCATGTTGTCTGACATCCCAATTTTCAGAGGACAAAACTAATGAAATATGTAGTGAGAAATAGATTTTTCTTTATTGTAAAATGTTGACCAAAGTCTTGACGGTAATACCTGAAAGTTTCAACATAATCTGATTCTCTATTCTGATATTTAAATCATTCTGATTCCATGATGATCATTTTCCAAAAGTTGGGGTGTTGGACAACACGCCTGTTAAAAGATGTCTAGAAGAAATAATTATCATAATAGGATAACAAATATCCCTGTATATGTTAAGTATCCCTACCACTTATAAATACCCAGGTTGTTTTTTTTCTAAATGAAAAAATATACTTTTTGTGACTCAAAAACTGAAAACGTGTTGTCCGACACCCCGGGGTGTCGGACAACACGCTCTGATATAAGTCATGATTTTGGGGTTGTTTCTTATCAGTTATTGAGTGGTTTGCTTTGAAAAACATAGCTTTTTATCATTTCAATAAGAATATAAAGGATTATTGTTACTGATATTATCTTATTCATTGTTCTGAGTAGTTTTAAAAACGTGTTGTCCGACACCCCGCGTGTTGTCCGACACCCCTGCCTGGCCCAAACCCAAATGTGGCTCAGAGCTTTTGTTTAAAATCTAATATTTGATAAAGGTGTTTAGGGTCAAATATAACATATATCATCATTTGAAACTAGTTTTTCTAAATTTTTAAGCTCTTAAAATGTTTCTTGAAATTACAAATATGTTAGGGGGGTGTAGAACATGCAGTATTATACACAATTTCAAAAGGCTCTCAAATCTAAACTATTTGTCTGATTTTGTTGGAATAAAGTTTTTCTGGAAGGTACTTGGTCGGCTACTGATATAGGATATAAAAAGCAGTATTATTCTAAAATTAATTTTTGGGTGTCTGATCCCAGGCCGAGAGCGCAATTTAGCAGGTTTTGAAAATCCGACCCCTATGTCTGGTTTGGCTTAACAAATAACAGAAATGAGTATATTATTTACCATACAAATATGTGCATTTCTATTTACAAGTAAATCACAAAATACTCCTGAATGTGTTCAGAATTTAGGATATATGGAAAACTAGCGTATAGGGCAGACTTTGTCCAAACAAACAGGTCGGGGCAGAGATGCAAGAGGGCGAAGGAAGCAAAGTGCAGGATCTATGCTAAGAGAGTGGCTGTTGTTGCATCGTCTAATTTCGTCCCTAGCAAATGACTGAGGAACCAGTACAGAGACAGGGTGGCAGCCAATCTATTACACTGGCCACCAGAGCTACACTACATAGTCTCTGGTGGGTTTAAATCCAGAGGCCGACTTAACCCTTGGCTGGTTCCCGCCTGTAGCACTTAGTATAACTTGAGCCATAAACTCGCCATCTGGTGAATGTTGGCCGCATTACAGGCTAGGAAATGTCTGTTACTCTCCTGCCAGACCTTCTGTACTGCTTGGAGAGTGTATCATTTCATAAATTGGAAGCCTATTTTCAATTTGCTTATTTCCTGATAACAGCATGCCTGAAGGTTGTTGATTGTCATACCAAATAATTTTCCGTTACGCCTCAATAGAAAATGCTTTCGTGTGATTCTGGGATCTTATACTTCTTAAACCCCAATAACGCTTGCTACTCCATGTCATGATCTGAAGCTAATGAGAATGAGCTCGACGACACTAGCAATTTCTTACCCCTCCAGTGGGACCTGTTGTTGTTTATTGTTGCAGAGAAAAAGCATAAAATCTCTAGAACTAAGCATAGCATACTCACCCCTATACTTTAGTTTAGGACTGAAACAGCAAATTTAAATCACAATCTCTCTAAATAAAAGTGAGTAAATCAGACTTTTATTAAATTCAGATATTCTAAGACGAAACATCTCTGTATACATGTTTCATATTCGCGTACTTCCACACTTCCTGTCTCTACTGAAATCGCAATTACAAATTCAGTTGAGGCGATTTATTAGGTTGGGTAAGGTCTCCTAGGTGGCAGTGGGGACAGTAACCAGAAACAAACGCATTTTCCTTGTCTTACGATCACAGCAATCTGCATTATTTCCTTTGGTTTCCGTCTGCCCCTCTCACCTCGGATTCTCTCCCCTCTCCACCTTTACCGAGATATCTCAGCATCTCACATTTGCCGATCTCCTCATCACCCTATATCTATCTATCACACGCCCTGGATGTTTTTGGAAAGATTATTGATTGGCGATCATTCATCAAAAAAGAAGAGATGACGCTATTTTTTAATTTTTGCCCTACAGGGTGTTAGTATACGATTATTTACATAAGGATACTTATGTAAATTGCCCCTCTATTTATTCACATATACATATATATATCAACTACATATATATATACATATGAGAGAGAGAGATTATATACATGTATGTATATGTTCTTATAAGATAGTTATGATAAGAATAACCTTATGGGAGACATTGGAAAAATTTCACAAGAAAATGGGTATTACATTAGTTCACTTGTCAGAGAAGAAATTGAAACTGAGGTTGCTTTGTTTGACAGCATAAAGTATTTATTGATATAAGACACCTGGATTGTATACATCATACACACTTATTAAAGATCGGGTTGTGTGGTGGACTGTTTGAAGTCCTGCTTTGGCCTCTATCCTCGTCCTAACACTCATTCCCTAGTCTGGTCCAACGTGCGGTGATGTGTAGACTCCTTTGTTTACCTGGTGGGCAGTTAGTGAATTGTGAAGAACTGATGTCAAACTCGTTTAACCCTTTCAGTACTGCAGTGGATGTATTCTGTTTTTGAGTAAATCTACATTCTAATACATAGTTGAAACCATTGCAGTTTTGTTATTGTAATGCTGATATCACATTGAGAACATCGGGAGAACATATCTCATGATCTGATGTAAAATATGCGCATACGCACAGCTTTGGGACACGAGAGCAGTACGGAAAGGGTTTCCTAAACCAAGAGAAATTATCAAGACATTACAACCCGTGCTGAACACATTTTCTGCACATGACCTCCAAAGTCCAGTTCTTACACAATGTGAAGTCGAAACTTCCCTTCTTCAAGTCATGATTACATCTAAACCTGCCTAAAGTCTCGCCCGATTAAAATTCTCAGTTTTCTAGCAAGACACACATTCTGCTCCAATGCCTTTCCATTCCAGCATCATTTAACTAAACGTCTATGGAGACCCATTTCACATAACCTCACTTGTCCCATGCTACAGATTCTTTCATTCTAACTGTGAGATATCCCATCCCAATCCAAGCCTTCTACATAGCAGGGCTAGGTTCCTAAAATCAGTCTAAATAGTTTTTATCACTTATATTCAGACATTCAGCACAGAACTGTGGCATGTATTCACCTCTGACAGTTAAATATATGTTTGGATACCTTTTACTTAATTTCCGGAAATAATTACAATATGATACAAAGGTATGTGGATTTTAGGAACCGATCCCATGTCTTCTTTCATTCAACCTAACCCTCTGTATAGTTTACATATACAAGTATTGAATTATCCATGTTTTACGAGACGCTCACCACTTCCAGAGGATGCATAGTGTTAATTTGCGTTATGAATTATATATAAATAAGTAACGGAAATAGTGACGACACAATCGGGCAGAATTCGGATAGAAAACACTCGCTGTGTTCCTCCGCCATAAACGTTACGGCCTCGCACATAAACCACTGCACGCACGACATCGACACTCTACGTCATTTTGATGTGTGCTCAAGCCTTGATGACGTCATCGGCCAGGGCCAATTTCATTGGTCGGCAACTAGGAAGCGACACTAACAACATCTAGAGCTACACTGGTTTACTGCAGTACGACACATATCCACAACACGCTTTATTTGGGTCTTTGTCTTCATCTCTCGCTCTGTGAATGTTTACAAATATAAATGAAAACAAGAAAAAAAACAAATATGTATATAATATATATATAAAGCGGGTAATAAGTTAAGCATTCACTGTACAAAATGCACTTATTCAGAAAAGATCGCCATGTTTCTCCATTGATACATCAAGCGTTTTCAAGGCATTGTATTTGTAAAGAGTTACTCTTCAAGAACACAACCTGATTCTACACAAACTGATGACCAGAGAGAGGATTCACACTCTGAACCCTGGGAAAGACGCAGCGTTCATACAACGTTCACAAAACGACCTTGACCCACAACCACCAAGGTCACGGACACTCGAGGCGACACAACCGGTATCATATGGAATGGAAAATAAGTTGAGACCAAACCATCAGCAAATAATGAAATTATGCAGACAATAACAGTTTGCCTCTTCCTGATACTGTATAGCCAATCAAAGTCCTAGGTCATGTGACCTCCTATATATATGAAGGCTACATTAAGAAAATGATGACTGGTTCTTACTAGTTTATATATTATATATGTGTGAATATATGTGTGGACCTTCCATGAGTAATAGGATTAGACATCATCAGTCACAAGCCGCATGGGTACAGCAACTTACAAAAAAATACCAATTTTGATAGACCATATCAGTTGTTTTTTCTACAAATACAAATAGTCTATGGTATTAGAAAATCTGTAATCTAGAATTTATCATTACGCATATTCTTACGCATTTATTACTACAATATTACGCCAATATTCTTGTTCCTGAAAATGACACATGCGTCATTAGAAATAACTGTTAAATTTATAGTTAGGATGTGCAAGAGGCACGCGCAAAACCTAAACAGATATTTGCAAAAGGAAAATTTTGATGTCCATTGATCCGAAACGATAGACTGTGCCACTTATGACAGCCTTTATAACACACACCACACACATGGGGTCCACATAACACATTTCACTTCATCTCAGGTGTCATGACAGGGATGAGATTGTACACCTGGAACCTGACGACCGGGTGATACTTGGGGCTTGTTTTCTTTGTCCTATGTGGCACTGTTGAAGCTCGCACACGTGTTCTACGCCACGTGTCTATGAGGGGTGAACACCTGGGTCAAGGTCAGCAGCAGCAGGGTGGTCGGCGCATGCTCACAGGTTGCCCAGTCCATTCATTTGCTGGTTCCTGTTCGACTTTAGCTGCTGTTGCATTTGAAGCAACATTTCCTGCATGCGGCGGATCTGAGGGAAAAACAGCAATATAAATCATTAAATGGTTCTATAGAGGAAACCTATGAGAGTTAAGGGTCAGAGCACATATCCCATCGAGTTTGAATCACGTAGTAATTCACAAGGCAAAGCCGCGTGAATTATGTAGTGATTCAAACAAGATGGGATCGAGCTCTGACCCTAAACTTGAATGGGTTTCTGAATTTATCTCACCCTTAACATTGACTAATGGGCTAATATTTGTCACATAATCCCCCATTGGATATTCATCCTAAATATCCAATGGGCGTTAGATACAAGTTCCCAATGTCAAGTCTATGGAGAAAAAAGTACCAGGGGTGAGATAAATATAAATCATCCACTTAATACGAACAGTCCATAGAAAACGTATGGGCTCGCGTTATTGCTACGTGAGAAGAATACAGACACCCGTATCCTCCTATGAGGATACCAAAAAGTAGTCCGTCAAACATCACCTAGCATGCAAAGTAGTGCGTGGGAAGATTGGGGGTCATTGTATCTTTCATTAAATAACTTGAATTTGCTATGCTGAACAATAGGTAGATTGCTCTCTTCTTCTGAATTAAAAAAAAAAGTGGAGTTTTGGTATCGGCGGTAAAGAATACAACATATCTGAACTTTAAAAGAAGGAAAACTTCACTTGAAAACCATCTCTATTTACCCACATACTGTATCCTATTCTCATGGAATTCCACTTACATAAATACACACACACCTAGATAACATTCTTTTATTCTATCACAATGTATCCTGTTTTACTGATATCATACATCAACTATTGATAACATATTCGCACGAAATGTATTCATCACAACAAAAATCAATATTATATTCCCAATTTCGCAATGTATCTATTTATTTCGCACTGTGCCTTAAGTATGGTAACTGGTATATGTGTGATAGTAATTATGTCTAGACACGTCTGTGCCTAATTCCTAAGAGCAGAAACAGCTAGCAGAAACCCCAGACGTGACAAACACCCTTACGTAACTGATTCCATTTAATAAGGTTGAAGGATAAAATAAAGTCTGTAGGTGTGGGCTGGATGTGGTCAATATACCATATTGAAGGGGGAAATGAAATCTTTCCATGGTATTTCAATTAGATCAAAAGTTACTCAACATTTGTCTTTAATATGGAGAATTAGTATAGGGAGGCCGTTAGCTGCCGTCTGGCCGGTAGCCGCCATATTCCTAGTCGTTATATAAGTACTGTATGTATCTTGAATCCTAGGGCGACAGAATATTTGGCGACATGAATATGGGAACAGCTTTCACATAAACCATCACCTGTGGATTGAGAATACAATAACAAAAAACTGTTACTAGATGAATACATACCTCTTCATTCTTTTGCTCCAACAGTTTATCAGTTTCAATAATGCTGTCGAAATTGGTTGAATCCCGCTTAAGCTTGCTGCAAGATGAAGAACAGGAAAATCTTTAGTACACGGTCGAGTATGTTGTATAATTCAGCCACGAAGTATTCTATACGTTTGGTGCTCATTATGATGATGCTCATTTGGCTAAGTTTAGCTTTTTTGGAAAAGCTATTGCTTTAATTTTGGATGACTATAACCTTCAATCATTGTCAAATATAGAAATCCTGGGGTTTGTATCATAAAGCAAATTTGATCTATCTATAACCGTCGCAGGATTCATTTATAGTCTAATGGTTACTTTCTGTCGTCTATGAAATGGGTAGCTGAAATAGATAAACCTGTAACTTATGGACGGAATGAGCGGTACTTTAGAATACCCTCTAGTGACAATAGTCCTATATTAATGGAGAACCTAAAGATGTCTGCACATTTGTGGAGAAAATATGGTCCTGTACATAAAGTAAAACTACATCATTATCAAGTAAGATTATCACCTACTGTTGCGTAAACATATATATACGGAATGCAATGAGGGAAATGGTTGTATGACGGCATTGAACTAGTGTGTGAACAGTACAATATGATTAGATGTAGCAGCGAGTTATTCTACCTTGATTTCCTGGCCATATCAAATGTAAAGTATCATATTAATATATATCCTGAATTAGAAATGGCAGTCAAGAGTTGGAGGGCTGTGGTATGGGATTCATATATGAATTTGAAATGATAACATAGTCATATATCATAATAAATCAAAATAATGAAGTGAAAAATGGTCGATACAAATAACTACTTATAACTGGTATGGTTAAATTCGGAAGTATGTATATCTACTTAAATTTCCTGGCTATATCGCAAGTGTATATAATCTATAATCTCAAGACACCCTGAACATGAAATAGTAGTCAGGATTTGGAGGACTGGTGGATGGCATTTAATTGTAAGATCGAAATGATGAAATAATTACAAATTATTTCAAAAATAAAATCTCTAAGTGAGAGTTGATGTAAATAACTACTCATATAAAATAACAAAGAACAGAGATAAACACTCTGAAATAAAAATTCAAACAATATGATGTAATGTTCTACTTTGGACGGACATCTACTTTATAAATACATAGATCTAACCGTAGACTAGCATTAACCATGCTTTCTTTCTACTGAACAAGTAATCAAATAGTCTATAGAGAAAAATACACAGGTACCAGTGGAGGGTACCGGACACAGAAAAATGTAGTCTGCTAATTAGATTTTTTCCAAACGGGCGCCATTTTTACAGTCTGTCGTTCAAGGATATGACTGGTAAAAAGTTGTGTATGTAGGGAGTACGGTGTCAGTGTTCATTTCTTGTATTTTCAGTGGAAAACATACACTTTGCATATAGTACATGTGTGCTTGGAAGTGTTCCCGAAAACACAGATTCAATGACGATATTGCTTGGGAGGGAATTGAAGGTGAAAAAGCCCCGAAGCTGAGTTGGCAAAGACTTGTTTCGCGAAAGGCCGAATGGTACTTTCTGTTAGCATTTTCCTAAACACGCAGTGCATTTTGGTCAGGTATTATCACTGCGAAACCACCACAAAAGTATGTTTCAGAATTCGAGCCACTTCATATACGATTTATGTTATAGGCATAAAATAATTATGGTCATAAATTACTTAAGTAACTTGTGGCATTAAGCAGGTGGATTTCCGCCTCTCAGGCCATGTGCGTGCAAACCGCGGAGTCAGTGTGAGATTTGAGCCAGTGTATAGCTGCGAAGCTTCTATATTCTAAGGTGTTCCTTTCACAAAATGGGAGTGCACTCTGCACGATACAACGTTGCTGTATGCATATACGTAAATGGAACTTAATACGTCCCGTTAAAATCTCAGTGTAATGTAACAAGAGCTAAAAATCTGGGCATTCTACGAACCCTGGGTATAGGGTAGCACCCTCCTGCAAAGTGCATTCAGTTGAATGTTTTCTGAGGTATATTTATAGGACTTCACTCGTGTATTCATTACGGCGTATTGCTATTTGTCCATATATTGATCACTGCAACTGATTCCACATACATATTGTAAATATCAACTACTTCTTATGCTATTTTTGGCAATATAAATTTGTGGAAAGCCCCCCAAAATTGTCTAGAAAAACATATCACCACGCTTCTGGTTTGTTTTAGAAAAAAATCGTTACTTGGATTCACCATCAATCGGTCAGAGACCAGATTTGAGTAGAATCGGCATGATATAAGCTTCTAATGCATTTCATAATTTTTCTCAAAGCATTTCTAATTGTGTTAAAAGGATAAGCAATAAAAGAAATCCTAAAATCATAGGGCTGTCAGCGATTTGAGATATACCGACATGCTGAGTCCCCTTTCACTTAAACCATGCCGTCTTTTTATGAGGTACACAATGAATTAGAAATCATCGTTGATATGAAAATACTCCGTGCAAAATATAGCATCGCCAACTAACATGACCGGCTTAAACCTATGCAGCAGACCCCTGAATTGCCCGCATAATGAGTGAAAAAAGGCAGGATAAGAGGCATCATCTCCAAAAGCCACCGATGGGGCAGGATGTTCAGAAAGCAGGTATATATGTTGTTTTAGCTCTACTTGATGATAGTAAAAGACGCACGCTGACAAGATAAAAACTGCACGAGACAGACGTGGACGCCACACTTATGTAAAAAGGTGTGAGGTGGTCGACACTGGTTATAAGACTCGTCAAGACAATGACACGACGTGCACATACCCTCCTTGTCTGACCGTGTTGACGATCACGCCAGTCACTCCCTCAGACCCGCTAGAACAACAGGGTACAAGAGACAATCGGTCAGTGCCACTGGTCAACCACTGGCAGGGGTCAACACCACCCCTGATACCGGGCACACACCAAGCGATAAACGGCAGAAATCACTGGAATCGCCAACGAAAAATTGCATTCACATAGAACTGCATCAAGAACAGTATAAATAGATAATACTGCACGAGGTTTGATGCACCGCAATCGTTATCGAGGCTTAGCCAAGTGGCAATTATGGCACATCAAGGCGGAGATCTCTGGAATCGCCAACACAAAATAGCATGTATGTGAGATATTATTTCTTAGGAATATCTTCCGCCCATGATCTAGCATCTCAGAAGCAATAATCAGGTGAAATATGAAACAATAGCTCACATATAGGCCATTTTGTGTTGGCGATTCTGGAAATCGCTGCATTACTCGCTTGGTGTGTCGCCAGCTTGATGCCGGGGACACACCAAGCGATAGACGGCAGATATCACTGGAATCGCCAACGAAAAACTGTATTTACATAGAACTGCATCAAGAATCGTATAAATAGATAATATTCCACGAGGTTGGATGCACCGTGATCGTCATCGAGGCTTTGCCATGTGACAATTATGGCGCATACAAACAAGTGGAATATTGTCTATTTTACGATTTGAGAGTGGTTCTGGATTTATCTCATCCCTGGTGTGTATGTGGGATGTTATTTCCCGCTTGGCAATCTCTATGTGTTTGGTTTGATTATTCTCTACTAAGTTAATCAAAATTCAACATAATTTAGCTTCTCAGAGGCAATTCTCAGATGAAATTGGAAATAATAGCTCACATACACGCCATTTTTCGTTGGCGATTCCGGAAATCGCTGCGTTTCTCGCTTGGTGTGTCCCTGGCTTAACCACAGAAGTCGCAAGATGTTATGGCGCTATGAGAAATCGTGTACTTCTAAATCCTGAACATGGGAACTGTATATTGAGCATACAGTTACAGAACATGTGGCTCTAAGAGTGATCAGTAATCATAGAAATATTGGTCATACGGACATGACCTTAGCCTTTAAGATGGCATAAAAGGCCAAAACAGCTCTTGTATATTTTCTTAATTGAATGAATCTCTCGCTGTGTCACAGCGATTTTGTATTATAATCATATCAACCCAAAAAGCATTACTATCTGCTTTCAAGTACAAATAAATTACATAAGTTCTACAATTTGAGTTGCACATTTCTTGCAACATGGATTTGGATATGCACAGCGTTTGTGAATATTATCCTGCATACGTCTCCACAAGTGATATCAAATTGGGCAATTTCTAAACGTACCACGACATCTTGCGACTAGTGTGCCAGGGGGCTATAGGTTTCTTATTTCCAGATGGGAGGCTGTCTCGTATCCTTACACGTAGAGACAGGGTTACGGTGTTAATACATCGCATTCAGAGCACACTTGATCGTGGAATCACTTCTCAATATATCTCTTCTATATTCTTTATGTTTCTGGTATAGAGACAACCAATGGTAAATCATAGACACTAATAGAAGTGCATCAAAGTAAAAACCTGAGAAAGATCATATGACATAAGGAGTGGTGATTGGATTGGGCGGTGGGGCATGCAGGAGGGGAACTTGGGAATTCAATACAGTCACAACATAAATAACAGAAATGCAAGGATGGAGGCATTCTGTGGAGGGCTTTAAGCTTTGATGGTAAGTGGGTTGGATTCTCGGTGTAGTGGTTGTTGGGTTACGGAGCTGGGCTGTGAGGTCTGTGGTGTAGGAAGCTGGGTAATGCGGTGCCGGGGATGTTGTGATACTTGTCATGAAAGTATCCCGCCTTTATGATATAGAAATGGCGCCGAGTGATGACGGGACTAGTTCATAAGGCAGGTCAAATCAATTAACACTCCAGTTCGTTTATGAAATGAAGACTAGATATTTTAATGATGAAAATTCACTTGATGAGGCTAACTGTTCCCCTTTCTAATTAGCAGGAAGATGTTGAAAACAACTTTCAGAGCAGACGATTAAAGTTTGTGAATATTCCATGGTAAGCTCTGGTGCAGAACGATTTGAAAACACTAGCTGATCTTTTTTATATACTTACTCCATTACTAGGTGGGAATATTTAAATACTCGAATAAAAATGATTTGGTCATAAAATCAATTATTTTCGGTCTTCGAAAACTCCTATCAAACAAATTAAAATTACCAAAATAATTATCATTTGTAATTCCCTCACACTGTAGCATGTCGTAGTGCATTGGCATGTGCCATAGAGCCCAGTAACAAAACCTGACCAACTGACGCCATGATATTGATTCGTATGTCACAGAGCTTGCCAATGCGTTAATCATAGCAAAATCTATAGTATATGGACACCCCCTCTAGATCTAGTCTGTGGTGATTGGAGATATCACGGTCCTATTGGTTTAGGGGTATGTTAATTGACTTTGACCTGCCTGAGACCCGGCAGCCCGAGGCCTCTCTCCGCACACTGTGTGTAGACTGGGTGAGGGTGGAGGTAAGTACTTACTTGCGCGCGTTCTGGTTCTGGTTCTTGTTCATCTGTTCTTTGATGTACCGCGCTCTGTAGCTCTCGTAGTGAACATCGCGTGTCAGCTCCTTCAGATCCTGCATGTGTGTGCTGCAGAGGAACAAGGATTCTTTTAGTAGTCTCTGTTCACTTCTAGGAAATACAGGAATATATATATATATATATATATATATAGGGATTGAATACAACTGAAATGTATTCGACTATAAATGACACTCTCCCAGCAGATATCCTGCGCTCTACTTCCTGTGGTCGCTTTGTATCTCTGCCCCAACCTGCCTGTTTGGGCTCAAATCTGGCCCATACGCCAGTTTTTAAAAAATCCAAAATTCTGAGGGCTTTTGGGGGGTATTTTGTGTTCCACTTGTAAATAGAGATGAACATATCTATATGGTAAATAAAATACTCTCATTTCTGTTATTATCTAATTCAAACCAGACACAGTCTCTGGGATTACTTTCTACAGTGGAAAGCACCTCATGTGTTGCAGGGCTTTGTTTTGTCAACAATGACATGTGCTCCTCTGAAGGGCCAGTCTAATCAACTGTGGATTCCCATTAGAAAATGGATTTAGTATGAAAAAGAAACAACCAGATTGTCTGTGAAGCTCCTTTAACAATTCCCATATTCTATACTCATGATATGTGAGTTGTTTGACTTGTATAACTTTTGACAGTTGCCTTGTTTTGAATCCGAAATGTTGGCTGGTTCCCTAGTCCTTAGTGGAGAGCCTGAGAACCAGTGTATGACGTCACTGCGTGTGGGCAGAGACTAAGCAAGCGCTAGCGCCGCGAAGGATCTGGGGGGAGAGTGTATAAATGATACCTTTTCCTGCAGCAGCCACTTCCCTGACACAGCACCATACCACAGGAAGTACCTGCAGTAGCAGCCTACTGCAGGCACTTTAAACCCAGAAACAGCAATGGCAAGTGATTCCGTATTTCACCAGGTAGCTGTATATTTTGTTATTCTAAATCAAAGACTCATACTCCTTGTAATTTGTCAAAGTTTTATAGAATGCAATTATCTTTCTATCGATTTTTTGTATGATTAGCCATGATGCCTAGAAGCATCATGCTGCGATTCGCCTGGGAACGCCTCGAGGCATCATGCTGCGGTGTAAGACATATATCACAACATTCAGTACAGTTCGGACATTGTAGGTCGATCCTGACACTAGTATAGTCAAACAAGCCTCTTAATATCCTGAGTTACGCTCTTCATAACAATGACATCCTCACAACAGGGAATGACAAGTCTATTACTCTTCACTAGAAATCAAACAGGGAAACTGATCACCTTTCGGGTTTTAAAGTTGGGCAAGGAAAAGGCATAAAAAATATACCTGATTAGCATTGTCCTCAGTTTGGAGAAATCGCAGTGGGCTGGGTTCTCCACTGAAAATATGAGAGAAGGCAGATCATAAGACTAGACTTCACAGGGAGAGTAACTTTTTGCATGGATTGAAATATTTTGAAATCTTTCAGAATCTTCTTCTTTCCTTTGGTATCATTTCGTCTATTTCAAATACTCTAACTCTGATAGCTCTGTTACCAACTTATAGTTCCTATGCTATAGTTTTATATTTTCAGAATACTACTTTTCCATGCTGTTGTGGTGGCGTATAAAATATCATGCAACCAACTCCCATCCTTCGCTGTCATCCGTTGGTGCTTGCCACTCTGTTACTGTCACATTTTCATATCACTGCTACTAATTTTAATGTTGTATCTCTTGTAGGGCTACCGGCAAATGTTACGTTATATACACAATAATGATTGGTTTTGATTACGAGTGGCCGGAATCTCCGAGTAGTTGACGCGTAATAATATCCGAGCGATTAGTGAATAACAAATATATTGCAATTGAAAAGTCTCTGTAAGCCATTAAGTTCCAGACACCACAGCACTGTCAAGCATGGCAGTAATTCGGTGTAGACTTACACAAATGATATAGTTCGCGATTAACCTGTGACTTTAGCATGCAAAGTGTGTTATGACAGTGATTTCTGATAGTAAATGAGATTATTATGATTGATTCTAAATAATCAGCATTGAATGAACATTCAAGAAACTTATTTCGAAGTACATGATGATTCAACCTTATTATGGACAGGACTATTTTTCCGGAATCTCTTGCAGGAGATTCTGGCATGCCAGAATATCCAGGTAGCTAATTCCAGGTACCCTATGCATTTCCTATGGAGACTCCGTAATAGGTGGGTAATAAAAGTAAAACTATCACAGCTTCATGATATAGCAGCTACCAACACATACCTTCAACGATCCCCCACGGATACAGCCTGCCTCGTACCTTGCGGCCATTGACCTCCACTATAGTGTTGCTGCCGATCACGGCAAAAGGTGTTGACTCCTGTAGGGAATAAGGTTTAACGTGTTGAAGAATCCTGCATTATCTCAAATGACATTTTGACTGAACGACATAAGTAAGGTATAAACGTGTGTACACATGGCAGATGTGAATGAGGGAGCTGCATATCTTTTTGTATCAGGAATACTGGCCATGCTGCTAATTTGATGCAATAACGTTGTTTTAAAAGAATCTATGGGTTAAACAGTAGGTGGTGGTGTGAAATATCTGAGGGATAATTTTCACTCTTCCTACCAATAGTGTTTTATTTCCTGTAACTGATCATGACATCATTTTTATCACCATAATTATCATTAAGTATGAATGACCTTTTATCTCACCCCTGGTATTTTTGTCCTAAATGCTTACATTGAGAACTCGTTCGCCATACCCCTATGAGTATTGCAGTCCGTTCTCCATGGTCTATATCTTGTACATCGTCAATCATTTTAGTGTGTAGAGGGGTTAGTTGTATAAAGAGAGCAACTCGTTTTGGTCAAAGTCAGTGTTCTATAACTCGTTTGAGTGCTACGTGATATTCACTCGGCTATCGTCTCGTTCATATCACTCCACTTCGAACTCGTGGAGAATGACGACTCTGACCAAAACTTATTGGGTTTTTTCTTTAATATATGCGGAAGTATCAAAATAATAAAGTGATTAGGAATAGTTGGCAGATACACTATGTTACGTCTATACAATACAATGTTACGTCTATACAATACTTGGTGAATGATAGTAACGATACCAAACAGCCTCAACTCCATTGACTGCTTGAAGGGGCCTTGTGCAGATGTTATAATCAATATGAACCAACTGTTGAGCTTATTGAAACTCCCATCGAGGGTCGGGGAATAATCGTGGCTTACTTTAAGTTCCTTGTCCATCTGTTTGAACTCCTCGTCCTCGTCGCTGTCACACTCCGGGAACTCGTACACCTTGATTCGGTGTTTCTCTATTTGGTCCATCACCTGTGGAAAAACAGGGGATTTTATACAAGTTACCCTTACTGCTTATTATCAACGGGTATTTTGATATGGGTTTTGGTGATTTTTTATTGAATATGGCTTGCCTTTGATAGTACATGGCGGTCTACCACCGTACCATTTTATGTTTTATAAATTATAGATTGTAAAGTTAGTGAGGAAGTTTATGCAGTAGATTTATACATCAAGATACTATAAAGAAGACAGGTTACATCTAGATCTGTTGTTCCCATGAAGTTCCCACCAGAGTAATGAACGAGTCAAGTAAGGTCAAAGGGAGGCTTCGTTATAGGCAGTAGAATAATTTAGCATTATTTGAGTAATCAGTGTTAAAGGTCCGTCGGTGGCTCCTGACTGTAGATCGATGATGGCCAATGTAAATGGGCTATTGGGAGAACACAAAAAATCTACACCATTTTCGTCGGCCAATGGAAACGGGCCTTAACCTTAAGCAGCGTATTTGGGCGTGCATTCACACGCTCAATACTAAGTAGAAACCAAACGAGAGTTAGCCTTGTCAATGTTTATGCCACGATGGGCAGGTCGTGTATTACTACACAAGGCGTTAGCCGAGTGTAGTGAGTAGCAGACCTGACCAGAGTGGTATAAACATTGAGAAGACTAACTCGAGTTTGGTTTCGTATTTATCCTACCCCATCTCACCTATATACAGAGAAATCTTTGTAATTATCCATGTTAGTTGCGTGTTGACACTCATCGGAGGATAGCCAAGTTTATCAATGCTGCCGGATCTACTTTCGTTACCTCATCCCTGATTGGTCCATTTTTTCTATTCACCTCGGTGCATAAATAACACTTTATTCAACGCTAAGTCATTCAACTCGTTTTTTATTAGGGGTTGGATAAACAGCTGTGTGCAGCACGTACCTTGTCCTTCAGCTTGCGGATCTCGCCCGGCGTCAGGGTGTCGGCTTTGGCGATGATGGGGACGACGTTGACCTTCTCGTGGAGACGTTTCATAAACGTCACGTCAATCTGACGAAGTCTGCAAAGTACAGTAAGGACTGAAGTCTCATCCACAGCGCAGTCTGCATGTATTGTGCGGAGACACGGTCAGTGTGTCTGAATGAACTCTGCTCCGAGGAACAGATGTAATTCACACACACTCACTGTGTTTACCTTATTATTATATACCTAGAAATAATTAAAAACGCCATTTTGAAACAGGTCATGTGGTACGTATCTCAGGATTAGAGTGAAACTTGACCAAGATTGAATAGATAAATCTAGTTGTTGCAGAGATGCTAGCTACACCAGAAATATGGGGGTATTGCTGTTGTGCCCTTCATCGCCACCATATGTGATAATACGTTACAGTGCATCCTCATATTGCCAGACCAACCCTAGTACACTGCATTTGTTTAATAGTTAAGATGTATAAATAGAGTGACTATGACTGCTCAACGTAACATTCATTCACTAACATGTACCAGTGACAATAGAGAAAATCTGGTTGCTGTAATCTGAAAACTTCCCCCGAATACGAAGTCGCCCCAGGACTTAACGGAGAACTTGCCCTGTTTTGAAGCAGGCAAATCGTACTTTAATTCTAATTTATCCTCTGGTAGCAATGATATAGCACACAAGTACATTGCACATGATGCTCTTGGTTTACACTACAAACCTCATATGAGTATATACATGTAAATAGCAATAGTTTTATACAATGCAAGTAGACATCGAAACGGGCCGAGATCGTTTCAGGGTGAGAAAATCCTGGAGCGACTTTGTTTCGGGGTGAATCATCCAGAATTCCCTTTTATAACCTACCCGTGTCCAAAAGGCGGTATAAAGTAGAGACAACAGTGGACCCGGTTGTCTTTGATGTTTTTTCTGTTGAGTCCGCTCTCATCTTTAAAGAACTGGTCGAACTGCTGGTCAATGTACTCCTCGATGGGCCGCCACCTGGAGGAACGACAGACAGGTGTGGTGAGTGACTAGGTGTTGGTAGACAGTTTATTATCCATTGTAATTATATGGGGACGCAGTAAAACACCATCCATTATATAAAACCTGTCAGATACCACAGCTGTGGTATACGGATTCAAACCCATGGTATACGTCTTTCAAAGCCATGACATATGGGAAAATAGTCCCTTTGTGCTATAGAGTAAAGAAATAGTCCCTATTGTTATACCCTTTGAAATGACAATTACTGGTTTTGATTTATTCGAAAGGATGGATGATTAATGCTACAAATACTGATTATGTGACCAGGCGGCTCTGTAAACCACGACAGGTTGACGTCGGAATACACTCGCTAGCACTCGTGTGTTACTTCGCGTTAACCTCCAGTGGTTTGCGGCCACTTGTCCACAAAACCATCGTTTGTTGTCTACTTCTTCTCTGGTGCGTTGTTAAATTGGGGCAAAATACATGATTAGCAACTAGGGTACATGCACTACCAGCAAGCTAGAGCATTGGACGATGGAAATAATACCCAAACGCACCTCCAGGGTAATAACACTTGTAAGAATTAGGGGAAACCAATGGAAAGCACACACAATACATGAGTGACTAAATGTTGCCGGACAGAGTATTCCGTGATAGGTCGCCAGCTGGGAGACAAATGTAGTTAGTAACTAGGTATTGTCGGTAATTGTATTCATTGATTAGCCACCCACCAAATGAGGGATGGGGGCCATCCATAAAGCATGTACGCAGAATTTCTGAACACTACCCAATTGTTTGCTGGGTGGACCTGATAATAGAGTTCCATGTGAGACTGCATTTGTATCATCTACTAGTCCTTCGCCTTGTCAAATATCTCTACTAAGATCTGACAAGATGATGTTACCCGTTTCTGTTTCTGTCCCACAGCGGATACACATCCCCCCAAAAAAGATAAACTATGTTCTATATGTAGTGATACAACATGCATTGTAATACAGCAAATGTTGGTTTAGCATCAGGCCCTAGACTTGCTCAAGTCTTTGATTATGAACATTCATTATATGATTAAAGAAAATCGGAATAAAATTCATTAAAATATGTATCCTTCTCTGAGTGGCCCATGAATCAAAGACTTGTCCACTCTGACCAGAATCTCCTGTTTATGACCCCAAGCCACCCCCTGTAACCCTACACCCCCTCCTACCCGTCCCCCACCCTCCTCCAGTTCCCTGTCCGCCTGTGTTGTCATAGCAATAAATTAAGCCTGCTCCTGACTGTGACCCAATTTAGATCAAAGTAGAGGGTACCATTCTGTGTTGTCATAGCAATACATGTCGCCTGTTCCTGACTGTGACTCTAGTAAAGCACACTGGGGGTATCAATCTCCCAGCAGATATTCTGACCAGTTGCTCAGGATCTCTACCTGGGGAGTGTGGCACAAAATCGTGCCAGTCTACGCGGCCGATTACGGATGAGACCAGTCCCTGTGTCACTCAGAAGGGGTGGAGGGGTAGGATACAGGGACTGAGGCCAGTCTAATCAGGCCCTGTGGCCTTAGCTGGCTCACTACTGCCACCTAGCACATACTTCACACATCACACCAACACTTTTACACCTTTCTACCACTCACTCTTACACATTAGATTGGTTTCCACCTCTGTCTCCATTCTGTTCCGACTAGAGGTTGGGGTTCAGTCACACATGGTATCTGCTGTGTGCGCCTCAAACCAAGTACTTTTGTTCAATGTCGGTTCTAAAAGCAGTATACGGTGGAACCCCGCGTTAGGGTAGTGTAGCTCTGGTGGCCAGTGTATCATGCATACTTCAGTGCCCGTTCTCATTCCAATGACCATTTGCGTAACTCACTATATACTCACTATTTTACCCATCCACCGAATCCCCTTTTATTCTTATAATCAGATTCTATATTGTCTACTCATTGTATTACTAGGGTTATTATTTATCATATTACATGACTTATCAACCCCTTACATATTGATTAGGTGACCAACTACCCATAGATATGCAACAAATGTTTCAAAATGTATATTTACTTATAATATCTATTTTATAAAATAAATCTCATTCGACCCAAGCAGCCTCATTTATCTTGCGGGTGTGCAGCATTGTGATACGTAATAATATCATAGAAAAATACCATTTTTTCTCTAGCAATCTGGGACTTCAATAGTAATTGGAGATTACAAGTATATATCAGATGCGATTAATAATGCTGGTTTGTTTGTGTGGGTAGTTCAACGTCCGATATGTTTTGTTAGACTTACTTTGGTTTACAATGCTGGTACTTTTGTCATCCACACAATCGTAAATTCAAAAGAAGATGACAGAACAGAGCAAACCTGCATTATTCTAGTTTTTTTAAAAATTCCTCTTATAGCTCCACAATGGTTGATAAATCTCTCAGAAATATAACTAAAATGCACACTTGTGATTGCCTTACCCTTCCTCTGCATTGACACTGTCATTGAAGCCGGGAGTGTCCACGATCGTCAGCCGTAACTTCACACCCTTCTCCTCAATCTCAAGATTGTTCTTGAGAATGTTTACTGTTTTGTGTACTCGCTCTGTCGAGGATCAATGGTTAAAAGTTAAGCAACTTCTACAAACCTCAGTCTTTGAATTTTGACTTATTATCACATTGAGAAGGCTAAATTCAATTAAATGTAGAAACACCATATCAATTATACATTTGACCTATTTGGTTATGAAGTAGGTATGGGCGAGAACTAAAGACATCAATCTAACCATTCTGATTGACTATTAAGACCTACAGTAAGGTAGAGTTCATTACTTTATGCTATGGAGGTAGATTCATTGAGAATCTTTCTTATCAAATATTGATTTAAAATCAGTCATTTCAGTGTAATGTCGCTTTGCCTCGTGAGATTACTCCGCAACCAAAACTCATGGCGTATTGTCAGTATCTATGGATATCTTTCAAGTTCATTATCCTTTTTCTTATCCCTTGACGAAGACCGCAATAGATACCATGCAGACTGGTGTAGAGTGTCGCCTGTAGAGATATCGGCGATGGAGGAGACTAGGGACACTCACCTTCTACTGGGGGCACCTTGCGGTCCTTGTAGAGGTCGTTCAGAAAGAGACTGGTCACCAGGGTAGACTTCCCCAGTCCAGTTTCACCTACACATGGGACAAACAAGACTGGCGTAAGCACACATAGTTTACTACAGCAACACATCAGTACAATTGGACACGGAGAATCGCACATTTTCATGTGGGTTTTTTAGGATTCTCTATTGTTATATCATATATCATACATAATGTGTTATACAATCCATTTTCTTTGGTTGGTCGGATTATTTTGGGTCTAAATGAAATATCACCTGCCAAGGTGGCATTCTGACATATATACATTTATAAAACATAATACCGCAGGGACATACCTGAATGTATCGTACCCCGCATATAAATCTCCATAGACTGAACATGATGTGACTGTATGCGATTATATCTATATTAAATGCTGACATAACAATGTGTATGACTGAACACTTCTCTGTTTCGATCCACCGATCTGGAGTCGGTGGTTCTCAACTGCAGATCAGTGGCGAATAATCGGCCAGTGGAAAATGGCGTATAGGTATATAGGAGACTCGTCTACTCACCAACCACCATCAGGGTGAAGTCGAAGCCTCGCTTCACTGCCTTGCGATGCACCTGGTCTGGTAGTGTAGCGAACCCTACGAACTCATCATCCTGCTGTAAGAAAAGACCACATCCGTGTTATATAAGGAACAGGTTTACTGTGAGGGTAAAACAAATGTAGAGTAAAATATTTAGTATCAACTATTCGTATCAATAGCCCATAAGTAATAATCAATAAGGACAACTAAAATTCCTTTCATTTTATATAATTCAATAAAATTGTATCTGCCCAACTCTGGCCTCTTCTCTTTTTCATCCAGGGATATGGGGTAATGTAAGAGGATACCTTCGATTGCTTATTATATAGACTGTTCGCTTGGACTATGACGCGGGATTATATTCAGATGATATGAGAGACTTTCAGAAGATTATATCTTGAGCAGGAATTCCAATAGAGCATCTGTGCTGGTAACCTTACAGTAATCCAGGTATTGTCAATTTAAAAGGGCACCCTTATCATTCAGACAGATATTCCCTTTCATGTTTAGGATATATCCATCTGCTGAACGTACAAATCAATTCTACCTCAACTTAATCTATTTTCATCCTGGAACTAAAATCCTGCTCTTGCTCGTTGATATGTTATTTGTGGCCTGTCGTCCATTCAAAAGGGATTATTAAGGTCAGCACATGTAGAAATCTATGAAGGATTATCAAGAGGTCAAGGTTCAATTTCCGGTATGGGTAAACTGGAGGCCGCAGTGGCCAGGGGCATACGGAGTATGGTAACGACTGATTAATTGCTGTATGTCTTTAAATATCCCTTTGTTGTTGTTTTTGTGTTTTTCCTTCTTGAGATCAGGGTGAGTCACACAAGATTCACACTTGCGGTGTGGTTGTATAAAGGGGAGTATCCCTGTTTAACTATCAGTGATCCCAAAGTTCGCTTTGTCTGCTGTAACTTTTAACCTCTGGGTTTCGTTTGTAGTGCCTCTGTTACCATTACGGTATTTTATGAAAGAGCTTTTTGACCTATGCCTCAAACTGCTGGTTACTGAACGTTCTTAGACTGAATAATCTCCTTTAACGGAAAATCAAATCAATCTGGCCCAGCCCTCATTTCTTTGACATATAAAGCGATACATTTAAACAGTGCAAATAAAGGTGGGGGACAAAAAGGAAAGACCAATAGCAATGAACAAAATCAACAGCATCTGCATAAGAGCATTTAGCGTCAATCAGAGGCATTTGCAGACGAACGTTTTTACACCCACATCACGTACAAATATTCTTTAGGAGCCTGGAGCTCGTGATGAGCTTTGATAAATCAGGTTTGGGGACATCTAGATCAACATAAAAGCAGTAGTGTGTGGCGTGCCCTTGTAAACACATATTACTACTCACGATTGAAGAAGGACATTTATGTGTATGTTAACGCATCACAATCTCTATTTATCATGTACCCATGCAGTATATTGATAATTACGTACTGCTGATCCCTATACAGTATAAATTGTGTACTGAACCCTGTGCAGTACACTACTATACTGAATACGATGAAACATCTACAGTGTTGGGCTTCCACGTCGGCGTGTCTTCTATGTCAATATATAGTAAGGTTTTGTAGAATTTGGGTATATAATATATGTATTCAAAGTTCTATATCGATGAAATCATTACATTCATTCATCTGATTTTCGGTTGTGTTATTCTAACGGTGCATGTTAGAAACAGATTTGATATGAGCATTAGATGTAGCTGGGTTTTTAAAGCCACTAGTCTCCACAAGCTCTTGATTCTAATTCTAAATATTGACTTATGCTGCAATTCCCAACACTGGAACTTCAATGAAATACTATTCAACTTTCAGGATAGTTGTAAAACCCCAAAAGGCTAGCAAGAATGCCAATATCACCAGACACGAGCTTATAAAGGACCTAGACTCAATGTTTGCGTTTGAGGCATATAAAAAAGAGAGGAGAATGTAGGTACATGTATTTCGCGGACATGGCCTGTGGGTGGTGGTTCTCTGTGTAGTCCCTGTGTACATCGCCCCATTCTCAAGTAGGTGTAGGCAGAGACAGTTATTAAAGCCGGAGACACACCAAGCGAGAAACGCAGCGAGTTCTGTAATCGCCAACACAAAATGACCTATATGTGAGCTATTATTTCATATTTAACCTGATCATTGCTTCCAAGATGCTAAATCATAGGCAGGAGATATTCCTATGAAATAATATCTCACATATACGCTAATTTATGTTGGCGATACCAGAGATCGCTGCCTTCACTCGCTTGGTGTGTCCCCGGTATGAGACAAACACAACTCCCCTGGTCACACCAGGCGAGGCCTACTTCTTTCAAAGTGCCGCCTCGTAATGGATGTCCTCTGTCCTCTGTGAGAGTGTTTGGATTGTCTTTTATTGGAAACATATTCTACTGCATTTTATATAAACGTACAATAAAGCATAGATATCAGGATTGTTATTAAGAATATGAGGTCGTTCTGATAGTATTGCCATATAAAAACTATTTGTTGGTATAATGCATGAATCAAATACTGATAATTATAGTGATAGACACCCTTTTGAACATATGATGGTATATTGATATGCTTTATCATGTATTATCTGTGAGCATTCTGAATAAAGCAGAAACTACATGTTCTCGTATCGAAGCTTCTTTCTGATAGTTTAGACTACCATGAGAGAGAGAGGGAGAGAGAGAGGGAGAGAGAGAGGGAGAGATAGTAATAGGTGTAGCTCGTGGCATGAAGAATTGGTTTGTTGGCCATGTTAGTCCGTGTAACTATTTGTTGTAGGCCACTTCTGCAAGGTGTTTCTAAACAATGGACCAACTCTACTGACGATATATGAGGTCTAGTAAGTGACAGCTGAGAAACCCAATAGGCCAGTGCCTGTGTATATGTACGGAGTTCTACATCATTTTCTTTTTTTATTGACAAAAGATGTCTCTCACATCATGCAATTCATCATAAAATAAATCAGAGGTGATTCCTCCATAAGCAAGTATCAGTATTTCTATGTCTTAAGTGGACTATGCCTTGGACACTAGTGATTGGTCCCTAGTGGTATAACAACGGGGTGGATCTTGATACTATGTAAATACAACTTGTTTGGACCTGCTACTTTGCCAAGGAGGTGAACATGTGGGCAAGATGCCCGGGTGTAAAGTAGCTTATCCAAAATATAATGTCGCGGCACATGTAACGCATACGAAGCCAGCAAACTAAGACTACATAATAGACTACATAATACACACCATGGGCATGTTTATTACACCTCTCAATATAAAATCATTAGGGAATGATATTCAATGCGTCACAGCGTACTAGAAATCAGTATATATCTGCACTAGCCATATATCAAAACGTATTGACACATATCTGATTATTGACAGCTTGAAGATACTACCTTTAAAAACAGGTTTACTTCACATTCATTCAACTATAAAGAATTCTATAAAAATGTGTTGGTTTACTTTTTGTGCTTCAGGAATACTTCACTGACAATTCTTACTTTCTCCTGTAATCATTGAGGACACAGTTGAGTAGTCCCATGCCATTGTACTAGAGGATCTGGCACATGTCACAGTTCTATTCACAGACCTTAAACCTCAGTAATTATCTTAGACATACATGTATACAGGTGACAGGAAGGTGGTGGCAAATATTCGGTGGGTGAATTGACATTCAGGGCTAGACTGGCTCCAGTCCCTGGATCCTATGGCTACCCCTCCACCTACGTCACCCCTCCTTGCTGGGATACCGGGCCTGATTCCTTGTTTTTTATTTTGTTATTTGTTTTTCGTTTCGTTGACGCCTACGTGAAACTCCATGGTTGGAAAAAAAATTAAAAGGACGCTTTACATGCTAAGCCACATCAATCTACCCTGATTCCTGGGTTTGGTAGGCGATAGGGGAAGTTCACATCTTGTAAAATAGTTTTTTTAGTAATTATATAGAACGTCCTGACCATGCTGTACAAGTCACAGAACGAGATGTTAATTTACGGTTTGTACGGACCGAGGCATTTATGCCGAGTTCCGTACAAACGGTAAATTATCATCAAGTTCTGTGACTTGCACAAGCATGGTTGGACGTTATATATTTACTATGTACCCGAAATTTAAAAAAAAATCAATATCATTTGGCTTAACAACCAATTTCTTAATAAACGTGTATGGTAAGGTGGTCTGTATTTTAGTGTAAGGACCAGCGGTCCGTACAGTATTTTTACGTCGGTGCGTATTTACAGTATATACGTTATGGGTATATAGTAATGTCCATAATCAAAGACTTGAGCACGTCTAATTCAGACCTGACCCGCGTCCAGGTGGAGTGTGTGCAGGGTCTCAGAGAGGAAGGCAGCTCGTTTAAAGACAACGTGAGGAGACTTATCCATGAGGAGACACCCCCAGCTGCCCCCTGCCCACGACAGACCCACTGCCAAATGCCACCTCGCTCACCGCCACTGCCTGCATAATACCTGCGTGTAAGGAGCCAGGGGACCCTCTCTGCAGCATGAATTAGTGTGAGAACCAAAACACTGCAGCCTACTTGTAGGTTCTTATATCGGGGATGTCGGTTGGGGTCAAGGGAAAAAGTTGAAATATTTTTCATGAGGAATTTTCTGCCGCAGAGAGACCGGGAAAACGTGGATAATATGTCCTTGTCGGGCATAGCATGAGGTTGAGGGTCTGTCGGGGAGGTTCAAACCACTGTTTTATTGGCGTAGAAGAGGCTAAATCAATATCATCCTTTTTTGATACAAGGAAAAGGAATGACATATACTGGATATGAAAAAAGGGAATTTCCACGGATAGATGAAAAACTTATATCTCTGTTATATGCTCGGGGCTCCCATGATTGAGCCTTTATGTTCTCTTGTTGGTTTTTTGTGGGTTTTTTTAATTTAAAAAAGATTTAATTCTTCCATCGGTTACTACTAGGGGGTTAGTATTTCTTTCTGGGGTTCTCCTCTATTTTATTTTCTGTATTATAAACTTTCTTTTTACAGAAACATAATTATTCATCACATAGGCTTCACAGGGACAGATCCTATGTCAACAACACTTGCAGACTGTGGCGCTATTTTTCAACGACGGTGCATCTGGCAATGTATTGGTATAACAAACAGAGCTGCCATTCATTTAGACTAGGGAGTACTGATTGCCCGTTGGGGTGTAAGTATTAGCCTGGGCGCCCATCTCATTTGTACCCAGCATTTCCCAGAACATGTCTGTCAACATTCTGCCTGCTCTGACAGTAATTACCCTGGCTGTCACTGTGGCAGGGGATGACATTGTCGTGTAACACAGCTATTTCCTGTCGCAACCTTCTTCTCACTCCCACCATCCAAAGATCGGTGTAGCTATTAACGCTACACTATTCACAAAACATGTGTTTGGGGCATCCCAAGCATTTTTCGCATGGAAATACACTGCCAGTTCAGTCCTTGTAAATAATCACCATATTTGGTGGCTCAGAGGGGAAAGTGTCCATTAAATAGCATTTTACATCGTAGAGGAGACATTGGTTACAATACGGCATGCTAAAGGCTCTATTCCATTGCGCCGATTTCACTCCCGATGTGGTCCAGATGTACTCTAGCGTAACTGGCCTCTGTCTGGTGTCTGTCTGGAGGCCATCGGTGCAATGGAACAGGGTATTTGGGCGTCAGCACCAAGACTGGAGTACATCTGGACCACATCGGGAGTGAAATCGGCGCAATGGAATCAGGCCTTTTAAGAATAATGACATGATGATGACCAAGACTCAAACATAAGACCCTGTGCCACGCAGGTGTATACATGATCTGTTGTGTCACAATGTTGGACTTCCTTGGAGAAAGAAATGGGTTTTATTTATTCTTGGAGGTTCGAATACCTTCCGGTTTGTTATCATCTGTTTCGCATTCATCTCTGAATAATGGCATTGATGTATGATTCATTAGTACCACATATCTTACAGGCCCATATTGTGGGGACCCTCATCAAAAGGTCAGACTTGATAGTGGTCTGTGATAAAGGTCCCTCGAGGGCAGCAAGTTTGCTCAGTTACAAGCACTTGACTGCAAATAACTACATCCAGGGTTCAAAGCCTGACCATGCTACTTGCCTGCCACCCTCATCTCACCCTGATCCCATTGTGATATAATTACCCTAGCAGTTGATGCGGCGTAGATACGAGTACCACCCTCAAAGTCCCTACGAGGGTAGTAGTGATATGTATCATATCTCATCAATTAAGTGTAATTAAGCTCGTTATCATGATTGCATAATAAGGTCTCGAATTGAATAATAACTCTTTAATTATAGTCCTCTTTATCACCCTTTTAGAAGGGTAATTGGATAATCGTATATCAAATAAGATGAATGGATTGCTGAGAAGAATCACAGCAGAGTTAACCAGTAAGTTGTCTTGGATGATAATGTGGACCTAAAATATTCATCCTCGATCAAGATGGGTACAGAAATTATTGTGAAAATCCCTTTTAAGTGACAACATTAGAAAATCATACCCCATGTAATAGGATGGGTACCTCAGGTTACTGTAATAAGTGTCACACTTTATATGTTATTTATTTTTGTAGTGTTGCTGTACTTCTCAGAGTCATAGAGAAAGATGCCACCAAGTATGGGAAATTGCTACATAGTAGTCAGTGTCACAACAATATGAAAGTGGGTTGGGTTAATGTGCTTTTACAGTTCCTATAAGGCTACATCACCGGTTTGCGACGTTTCCAATCTGCTCTAACTGGACTGCAGTTATGACATTGGAGGAAGTTGATTGGCCAAAAGCAAACCCTAACTGGGTTTTGATGATCTCTGTGATCACTCCATCTGTGAAATGAGGATGACAGGCCAGCAGGGAAATACAGTAGCATTTCCAAGCTTTGAACTTGGGACCTGATGATTGGTATGCAAGTGTCATCCTCACAAGCATTGATGATTTTAGAATATGCGGTGCACTGTTATGTGAGCGTCAGTGCTAATGTCAGAGTATAATATAACTGTATCGGCTTATTGCCCAGAAAAACTCCAGGAGGAGAAAGGTCAATAAAATCAAATTACCTGTCATAGAATAAACAGCAGGCTGGACAATAGTACAGTAGTGTCAGGGCCCCTATCATTGTTACTGTCACAGTACCTGTCATAGAATAAACACCAGGCTGGACCATAGTACAGTAGTGTCAGGGCTCCTATCATTGTCACTGTCAGAGTACCTGTCACAGAATAAACCCAGGCTGGACAATGGTAACATCCTTGTTTTTTTGGTGAGGTACTAGTTGCGCCATATTGCAACTGCGGAGGCTGTCACAGGCTCGTTTCAGGGCAACGAGATCAGAAAACTACAGCCTTAAATTTAAATAAATCACAGGAAAATATTTCATCTGAGTCTCGACATACATAAAAAGACCAGCAGGTACGAGTTTTTTCTGCTCATGAGAATCTCACTCTCTTGGCGTTTTACTCTCCATGAATATCTCTGGTTCTGTCTGTCTCTATGTCGGAGAGCAACTCCAAGCATATACTGTCGAAATCGTGCCTTTACATATATGGTAGGTAAATGAGAATGAAAGTCGTCAGTAGTGCCAGGGTGCCTGTCAATGCCACTGTCAGAGTACCTGTCTCGGAATACACATCAGACTGGCCAATGGCACAGTAGTGTCAGGGTCCCTATCATTGTTACTGTCAGAGTAACTGTCTCAGAATAAACACCAGGCTGGACAATGGCACAGTAGTGTCAGGGCGCCTGTCATTGCCACTGTCAGTGTCACTGTCACAGAGTGGCAGTGCCACATGGCAGTCAGGGACGCCAACTTACCTCATACAGCTTATTACACAGACGCCGCCGGCTGCGTCTCATGGACGCCGTCATCTTGGACGGCCTGAAGTGTGCCATGACGTCACAGCGTCGGACGTCGACCTCTGACGTCACTCGGAGACGTCATGAATGTCGCTCATACTCCCTGACGTCCCCAGATGGAGCCACAACCCCGCCCTTTACGTCGTGCTGCTGGTTGCCGTCGGGCTGCACTATGTGGCACTGCTGGAGTCCCAGGACCAGCACGACCAGTATACTGGAGATGTGTGAGTTACTGCGGTGGGAGGGGGGGGGGCGTGTGTGGCCTGGATGGGGAGGAGGGAGAGAGGGAGGGAGGGAGGGAGGGAGGTGTGTGTTGCCTTGATGGGGAGGAGGGAGGGAGGTGTGTGTAGGTAAAACAGGTCAGCCTCCACTTTCATCGCCCGTAGCGCCCCCGTGCGACGCTCCGTGAACACACTCCCCAACACATGGCCGTGGGCGCTGGCCTTTATTGCTAGCACACAGAGACATCGGCTGGAGATTTAGACTTTTTGTCCCTGGAGGAGATCCGGGCAGTGTTTCCCAGGGAAAAATGGTGTGAGGATCCGATGTGGAGGCTTAGTGTGTGGTTTGAGGTGTAATGTGAGGAATAAGTGTGTCGAGTGCGATATGGTTAAACTATCACTGCAGGTATTTCAAGGTAACGTCAGTGTAGGCCCATGGAGGCATACCTTTCATGTGCAGTGTATCTTTGTATTTAGGCGGTAAAATATGATGTCTGAAAAACATGGGTTGATTTGACAAAAACTAAAGATCTCTAAGAGGTTGGATCCAAGTGTAGAGGGATCGGTCACGAAGACCCAACACCAACCCTATTGAATTTAACACTCAACCATCCACTGTCTGGATCCATTCCCATGTTATGGCTACATGGACATCCCTCCCCTCCCCCATTTGCTTTTTCTCCTCTAAATCCTGGACCCAATCAGACAAGCATGTCGACGATGGCTACCCAGTCGTTACCTGCCAGCAGCCTGTGCTGAGGACCTAAAAACTGACTGGTGAGGGAGTATATAAATACACAATATTAACCTGTTTCTCATACGAGAAGGCGTGTCCTCCGCCAGGTTGAAGCATGGTAATATACGAGAGTGAGCGAGGATATTGCGTAGAGGAAGATGCGCACAGTACTATCAGAAACAGGTTGAAGCATGGTAATATACGAGAGTGAGCGAGGATATTGCGTAGAGGAAGATACCCATAGTAGTATCAGAAACAGATTGACATGGTATTGATCATTCAGCGTTTCATATCTTAGTTATCGAATGAAAGGCAAAATGGCGCCGATCTTCTCATGCACTACCTTGCATGCTATAGGTGAGGGTTCAGTACTTTTTCTGGTATCCTCCTAGGAGGATACGGGGTCTGTATCCTCCTCCGATATCGATAACACAAGCCTATACGTTTTCTCTGGACAGTTTGTATCAGGTGGATAATAAATCTAGTTCTATTCAACAAGGGCATATATATGATATATGCATCGTTAGCATGAACACCTACATAAGAGAAATCAAACCACATGTGTCCTCTTTGAAATGAGAGTCTATTCTGCCTGGCAGCAAGGTCTTTCAGAGAATATCAAAATGCATATCAGTTACGATGCGTGTTGGATACGCATCATAAGGCCTATCGTAGTGTATCGGGAGCGCCAGGCCTTACTCTGCTGGCCTATTGGGAGCTATACTTACCTATGAATGCATTACAAATTCTCAGATAGGCTGTAACTTCTAACACAGACAATTCAGTGAGAAATGCCAAGTTGGTAGCACACTATATGCATCATAGACTATGGCTAATAACTTGGGATATGAGTGATATTCCTGCATTTCACATTATAAAGGAATAAAAAGTTCAATACATACTCAACTCACAAGGAACATATACAACCAATAAGCCTGTCCACAATTCTCAATAATACAGCGGAATAAGTCAGAGATCTAAACAAAGATATACACTTTCACAACTGTGCCTAACGAACTCAAATAGATATGGATGTCAATCAATTAGCCCTAGATCAAGTGATGTTTTCTAACAGCTACCAAATGCATGTACATGTATATCATCTGAAGCGTCGTGGCTAACGTGAGCAACTGTCAGGCTGGTAATTGGAGTGTATTATAAACAATTACAACATGTGTCATTCATAAAATACAAATTATGTCATTCAAAAGAAGACAAGAATCATGAATGACATGAACCGTCATAATTGATATGTAATTTCATATTCATTGAAAGACCTTGCTTCCAGGCTTTAGCAGTACATAGGACTGGGTGACCTTAGGAAAATGATGGTTTGGGTCAGTATATACATGTACATGTATACACAATATTGACTGGTTTCAGAAACAAGCGGTCCTATGCACCGATGAGTTAAGGTGTAGTAGAATTCGAGTGCATGCGAGGATATTGCGCAGAGTCAACTCCAAGATGCATGCAACATCTTTCATATGAAACCAGTCTACATTGTAATTATTATCCACCTTTTTCTGACAAGTGGCGTACCAATATTAGTTCATTTAGGTACGCACTATTTTTTCATTAGCACTATTTTTCCGTATGCGCCGGTTATTTTGCAGCTTGGAGCATACAACAAATCTGTATGCTCCGGGTATGTAGATACACACTCCCTTTGTGTTTTCTATGGACACTTTGTATTGGGTGGATGATAAAAATGTGGATGGGTATGACTTAAAGTATATGCCAGTAAGAATGGATGCTGGATATACTGTTTGTGTGTGGAGGACATTTGTGAATCAGACTCATATTTCACATCACACAAAGAATTAGCCATGTCTTTATATCACCCCCAAGTGGCATTCAACCCTTTAGGTCTATCTCCTTACAGAACCTACATTGTCATATAATACTACATAGACCACAGGACACCCCACTGCCGTCACATGACATTTATAATAGTGTCCTTGGCTGCGGTAGGCACGTATGTACACATACATAAATTAGTATAGTGAGACCTCGTTCTCGTGAGGTCACAGAGACCAGCTATACTTATCTCTAAATGGTTCCTCGGTATCAGATTAGTTCATGATGCTATTCATGGACAATAATCGGTGGTTTTGTAGACAGGTGGCCGTAAACCACCAGAAGTTGACGCGTAGTAATACTCGAGCGTCAGTGAGTGTATTACGACGTCATCCTTGAGTGGTTTAAAGAGCCGCCTGTCTACAAAATTATCGTTTCTTGTATTTATTATCAATCTTCAAATTAAACCAGGAATTGTCATATTAAAGGCTATATCAATAGGGACTCTTTTTTGCTCTATAGAACAAAGGGACTACTTCTCCGTATGCAATCACTTTACGGCTGTATCCCACGGATTCGAATATGTACGCCATGGTCATGGCATCTGACTTTCTTTTTACAATGGGTAGTAATTTATTGAGTCCCTATACATTCTCAATGGGTACTTTGTATACCATCGATAACAAAAGCATACATACGTGTCTTTATTATCCTGATACAAAGTGGCCATAAAAACACATGGGGAGCATGTATCTACATACCCGGAACATACAGATATATTTGTATGCTCCGGTTTGAGATATCAACGGCTCATACTGTAAAATAAAGCGATTGTATGGTCCTTGGATACTATTGCACGCCCACTTCTGGTTAAAAGTGTACACATCTAGCAATAGCTGCAATCACAGATCCCTCAAGAAATTCCCTAAACTGACTTTAGGAACAGACCCCAGGCGAGTCGCACCCCTAGCACTGCCCGTCCCTCCTGACAGGTTGATACGGTCCGTATGTGGCATGGTATGTTTCCTTTATCAGTTTTCTGTCAGGACCCGCACACTTCTGTTTTCATTCACACCAGCCTTCACGCTCTCTATAGGAGCTTTCAAAGGCTTGACTTGGAGAATAGCGTTACCTGTACTTAGCTGATAACATCAGAGGCGCTTTAGCTCAAGGGATAGGCCTGGGGGATAGGGGTGACCTTCACATCCCATAAAACAAGCTGTACACACTCAGGTATGGAACCAAAACAGCTGGAACAATTCAGAGTATGAACATCCTCTTTAATAGGAGTTGAAAAAAACCCCGTGATTACCATGTTTTGTCAGTTTTTCTAAGGCAACAAATTCTACACAAAAAGTAAGCCTATTTCCACTTATATTTTTTTACCCCAGCATACATCCCTGTATACTAATTCTCCATGGCGAATAATGCAGTATTTGATACAAATTGACCCAATTGGGATATAGGGAAACGGGCTTCAAATCAAATCTCATATTGTAATATTATATCTATATAGCATATTAGTGCGATTACAATATGATAAAAAGATTCCAATGAACAGGAAACTTTTTTTCCGCTATGGCGAATGTTAAGCGTTGGACCAACAAAAATCATCATTTCCCATATATATTTATGAGGAGTGAATTATACATGTACTTCCTCGTACCTTACAGGTGTATGTTTACACACGCTATAGCCGAGCCATGGGAATTTTAACAATTCACTCGTACTCGGATGGCTCTTAAGCCAGGACGGGTGTATATAGCTTTATCCCAAAGCAGAACTTATATAGAACGTACTGACCATGCTGTACAAGTCACAGAACTTCTCAGAAGTCTCAGTTTACGCCGAGTTCCGTACAAACGGTAAATTAGCATCGAGTTCTGTGACTTGTACAAGCATGGTTGGACGTTATATATTTACTATATACCCGAAATTTAAAAAAAAAATCAATTTCATATTTCTTAACAACCAAAATTTTGATAAATAGTGTATGGCTAGGTAGTCCGTATTTTGGTGTACGGACCACTGGTCCGTACAGTATTTGTATGTCATATGCCAAACGGTGCGTATTTACAGTATATACGACATGGGTATATAGTAAATTAGATATCCTCACTTTATAATATCAGAATAAATTCCATCAGAATCAATCAAGGTTTTTATCTACGGATGTGTCTAGCCATATCTATGTAGGCATCTGGGAGTATGGATGGATGGAGATATATATGTACGTATACACATGCATATATCACTTATCTATATATCATATGCCTTTCCAGTAATAAGTGACATACAACTAAAACTACGTATACAAACATCTGTATACATGTACATATAAATAGTATATGTAAACATGTATATTTAAACAGTTAGTGCACTTACGTTGCTCTTCACCTCGTACATTTTCCCGAGTGATACGTGTAAGTTATGTCAGGTGTAACCACTAAGTTGAACCCATCATGTCAGTTGCTATAACAACAGCCACTTACTAATACCACTGGTTGACGTACACGCCATGTGACGTTGGTCCTTGACCTTGGCTCATCTGAGTAGCCCTGGGTCAAGGTCGGCGGCATGGTGGGTGTGGTGAGAGGACGGTATAATCCACTGAGGTGAAAACAATCAATCCATGGCGAGGGATACTTGGTATCGATCCAGATGTCGCTGGCTTACGTGAACGTCCGTAGGTGATACGTAATACTTATTTATGGGACGCCTGTGTCTGTATAAGACGGCGAAATACACAGAATATTGTGTACAACATACGTATATTCATTAATGTCCGTGCGAAATGGTCCTGTACTATAGTATAACTGGGCTATATGTTGTGTAGCGTGCTGAGCTGTATAAATGCCCAGCGGTCGGTCGGCGAGTTTCCAGGCTGACCCCCCGTGCAGTGACCATGAGGCCACACCCAGTAGGAGAGAGGTGTGAGTGGCTGTGACTGATTGGCTACTGTCACAGCACTGACAGGCCACCAGACGACACGTCCCGACATCCCCTGCGTCTCCCTCCTCTCCTAGTCAGCGTCTGACGTCACAGTTGGCAGGGATACAACCAGAGAACCTAACTAACAACTATATGGTGTGAATGTATTCAACTTGTACACTTGTGGTACTCAGAAGAAACCAGATGTATAACGTACACCAACTTTCCCTTTGAAAAGTGAATTTTCCACTTTGCATAGCACGTACGTTTAAAGTGTAACCATATGTGCGAAAAATGATTGTATGGTCCCCAGATGTCAGGAACTATTCAAAATATCTTTTCACATTCTTACAAATTTCACACTGTCCATATATATTTATATAATATAATAACAGCATATACATTAGGGCTTTATTTTGTTTAAAAAAAAAGACAAATCTGAACCAATATGATGGATGATCTTTTTCTTTTAGACTGTGCCAATTAATATTACGGCTGATTATTTTCATTTAGATCGTGACAATTATGTTTTGTTCCACACGACCATAACATGCCCCAAAACGATATTGCGACCCCACCAGAATTATTCTCTCTCTCACAATGGCACAGTCTTTCATGACACTCATACCCCGGTCGGCCACACTCATCCATCATCATTACAGCAGTGCGCTTGTCTCGGACAGTTTCTATTGTCACTAGTACAGGTGCATTTATCTCACAAAGATCACAACAGTGTTTAAGGCTGAATAGTATCGCGGTGTATACCCAGTGCAGAAAGTGCATATCCAAAAAAAGTATAACCTAAATAAATTAGGGTGGGAAAGATTACTGGAGAGTGTCGGAACTGGTGGTGAGACATGGTCAGAGCTGTGAGAAGTGTCTGTAGAGACCAGTTAAAGAGATATGATCGTGTTCCCAGAATATCAAAAGGTCGCCACATTTCGGCAGTCTGTTGGCACCTTGTGGTGGCCTCTCCATGGTCGGGTGCCGCCGGGGTTTGGCTGGGGTCCGGACGGGGTAGGCCGGGTGTGGATGACTTGTAGACATTGTGGAAGACTGATTATTACAAATAAAAATCAACGAACCTAATTGTAGACAAACTGTTGTATGTACATGTGTGTACAAGTTGAAGCTAATCAGTTACGTCCTCAATTGTTACTGGCGAACTCGCCCCGAAACAAAGTCGCCCCATAATTAAAAGCAGATCTCGTCCCGTTCTGGAGAAGTTACACAGTAATTCAGTGTTGGGCCTTGGATATATATGTTCACTTGAAAGAAATATTGGCATCCTTTTATAACTAGGATGTCAATATTGCTTTCAAGTGAAAAAAGAATTCCCAACGAAATGTAGGTACACCCCTATCTTCAACAGGAGGGGGTATGCCGAAATTATTTTTCCCATCCCCCAACAGGGAGGAAAAATGGAAAAACTTCTTTAGAAAGTTTTATAGCTAGGAGCAAATGGTATGTTCATTCTTGATGAATGAGCGTGCAATCATAAATGAATAACAATTAAAAGGTTTTGGTTATATTCAATCTATAGGTCGTTTTCTGTATCCCACTTGCTCCCAATCAACTAGCCTTTTCCTGAATCTGCCTGTCTAGGATCAAAACATATCAAGCACCAGTGGGTCTTTAGGTATTTTGGTCTTTAGTGATTGGTCATGGTCAGCTGGGCTTGCCTCTAAGAACCTGAGACACTGGCAACATGCTACTTACCCAATATCACAATGGATAGCACGCATATAGTGAAGGGATTGTGTGGTTTTTTGCAGCAGGGTAGGAGCCTATGTGACCACTCTAATATTTAGGCAACGTATATGCGCTCTAAAAAGGTGTAGCCACGGATCAGACAAAGTACATGTGCATACGCTCAGATATTACTTTGCGTCAACTCCTCGGGGCATACGGCCGCTTGTATCTGAAACCAGCCAACATTGTGTATATAAAGACTATATCATTTCCGGATATTAACAGAGCCGTTAAAAAATCTACGATTTACTCTAACGGTAACTTCCGAAAATTCGTTGTGCCATATGGCTCAGCAATCAAAGTTCCACCTTCTACATAAAAATGTAGACCACAGCATCTGTCACAAGCCTGGAGTCACCCTCCAAACGAAGCTAAATGACAAGTATACTTTATTACAACTACTTATCATAAGATCTTGATTGTGTAAGAGAACGCTTAAAAAATGTGTACCTCCACAATAGTAACTACTAGTACTATGATTCTAATATTAGGGGCTACTGGCTCTTTCAAATATATTATAAATGTCATAAACGGAGGAGAAATTATATGCTGGGCCGAGGTGTAAATGAGTATTGTTTTTGTCCTGTATCGTGGTGGTGTGCTGTTTTGTTTTCTATGTGACTTATATAAGGAAAAACGCCTCATGCGGCGATTGCATAACGTCGTTAAAACTATGTTTAGTGAATAGACCTATTTCCAAAGTATTTGGTCACACACATAGTTAAGCTCTTGTTAGATTCATACATGGTCCTCTCTTCATTGTCTCCATTACAATAGGGCTACAGGGGAAAAACAGCAATGTTCAATGCCAATACAGAAGTACTATTAAACTGCAAGCATGATTGTATATTAATTTATCAAGCATTAAAAGTGTACTGAAGATTCTTGAATGTACGAAGATACCTGAAGAATATTGTAACCTTCAATATGGAAAATAAAAGCTGATGATAAAGAAAAGAAAAAAAGAGAAGGATGACTTGTAAAAAAAAAATTGTGGTTGGCCCTGCCATGCCAGGTAGAAATTAGAACTGAAGCATATCGGCCGGTGAACAGTCAAGTCACACATGCCTGGGGAATACACCCACGACAGCTCCACGGTTAGATATCTGCCAAAACAACGAGTATCTCTATACTCATTGGCCAAACCAAGCCGCTGCTCTGTAGGTTATATACGCACCACGCACATCTAAAGGCACCTCTGACCTCTGACCTGACCTTTGACCCAAACTCAGTGACATAGCCCGCAGACAGGGACTAGAACATCGTTTCTTGGATGACAAGTTTTGTAGAACATGTGTGGTGCATAAACGCTCCAGTCATGACAGTCGACCCTGTATGCCAACAATGATAGGAGTGAACTAAGATATGGTTGCATACTCATTTTTCTTAAAGTTCATTATTTTAGATATTTGGTAAACTTTGTTCAAAACCAATATTTCATATGGCTCATATTTTCTGATTAACAAGATATAAATTGGTTATAAGCATCTATACTTAAGATGCGCACTACAATATGCGCAAACATTCGTATTTCTGTGGTAAAATTTTGCTCCTGCTGTTCAGCTATATGCATGCTTTTTTCTGTGCTAGCCTATTCCCCCGTGGCACCTATTTTCGTCAATACATGTGTATTCAGAAAACAGCAATGACATAATCGGTTGTTTTTTTAAATTCCTATACCTTATATCTGTCGTAAAATATCAGTTTGACTTTCTCTACAGTCCTTGGACTGCGGTTTGAGCAAGTTTTATCCCTATCTTGCACATCTCACTCAAATTATAGAGCCATATCCACCTAGTCTCACCAAGTATTTTACAGTAGAAAATTACTGTTGGTGTATTTCCAACATTAAACTCTCCATTACCAATGCTACTTGTGAGGTCTGGCAGATGGAGCGATGGCTGGGAGGTTTTGTGAATGGGAGAAAGTAATTGACGCTCATGAAGGAACGCGCAGACGAACGCTCTGTGCGTCACCCAAGTGGCGCCACCTGATGCAAATCTTGGACAATTACCAAATAGGAATGATCGTCTAATCTCAGAAATTCCTAGGGATTACTTTTGGTATTTCGCACACCGGAAGAGAATTATGTGAAATCAGAGCGTTATTTGTCCGCCGTATTCATTGCCATTTGGAGATTGAATTGAGAGGTAAACTTCCCAATTGGTCACATGCAGAGGACTAAAATAAACATTGTTCTTATGGAACAAAATCATAAAAGATGCAAATCAGTCGGTAAATCATTGTATATCGGGCAGGAAGTGCATGACAGAAAATGTCTGAATAAATGCCATTAAACATTTTTTAAGGACCCGAATAAGTTGATCCTGCAGAAATAGCAGCTGTTGAGACAATTAGGAATGTCTGTGGAATGGGATGCAGGATAAGTGTATCTGATAAAGTATGCTGTATAGAAACTTGTAAAGAATATCTATTACATTTATGTAAGAGAATATGCATAAGTAAGACGGCAGCGATAATTGGAAACGTAATATTAGAGGCTTAAACGAAAAAAAACAGATTGTGGAAAAACTAACTTGGAATAAGTTAATTTTTTAAAAACAGAACTTTTATAGCGAAAGCTTTGGAATGCCTTAAATAAATCAATTCAGGTTGCAGAAAGAGCAAAATTATTGTTTCAACCAAAACAAAATATTGCTACACATTAGGTAGACTCATTGCAATGAGTTTCTTTTTTTTAAACTTGCAATGCAAATAGAACACACGCTATTTTTTGGTGAATACAAAATATATGTCAGCATCAGATATATCGATTTTAAGTAATAAAAGAAAACGTAGTAGCGATGGCCGTTCGAAGTATTTTGCCCGCGGCATTGAGACATATTTTATGGTACAACAGGCCTCATGATTTAATTCTCCTAAAAAACATGGATAAAATGCTATTTCATGTACTTTGGAAATACATTACGAGCACAGTGCCCCCAAACAATCACTACGTCTCAGTGAGTCCGAACATTATATATACTTCACCCCTAGTAGCGAGTAGTATTTCATAGACGTTCGGCTAATAATATCGACATCGGCAAAGGACACATTGAAAAACTAGTGGGGAAATCAGATATCTCCAAGCTGCATGAATGAATGTGTAATGGTACTACAGAAGAATCAACAAGTTTGGGTCAAAGTCGTCGTTCTCCATGAGTTTGATGCAGTGCGACATGAACAAGGCGAAAGCCGAGTGAATATCACGTAGCGTTCAAACGAGTTGGAGCACAACGACTTTTGATCAAAATGAGTTGCTTTCTGTATTTATCTCACCCCTGTATACACTAAAAGGATGGACGAAATATAGGATATAGACCATGGAGAATTTACTGCAATATTCCTAGGGGCATGGAGAACGAGTTCCCAATGTTAAGCCTACGGGACAAAAATACCAGGGGTGAGATAAAACACTGGGATGCACATTGCACAGACCCGCAGACCCCCACAGGAAACCCGTGAGACTATCTGAGGTTCTGCATGTTTAGCGTTGTCAGGACCTCTGCGCCTACAAACCGTGTAACCTACACACCCAGTATTTACCTGTTGTCGCCGGTGGCGGGAGCGGCGGGTACTCGGTCTCCGCGGGAGGTACATTCTGGGTACGTCCTCCCGGCCTGCCCTGGAGGTGTGCGCGCTGTGTACGGGGAGGAGGAGGAGGTGAAAACTGGACCTGCAAATCTCCGCCTCACTACTCCCTTGTCTTCCGTGTTTGTTGTGGAGGAGGTCTCCATGCGGGTCTGTACACATAAGGCCCGTTTCCATTGGCCGACGAAAACAGTGTAGATTATTTTGTGTTCTCCTAATAGCCTATTTACATTGGCCATCACTATTGTACAGTCAGGAACCACAGACGGACCTATAGCACTGCTGATGCAAAATGTAAATAGGCTATTAGGAGAACACGAAAAATCTACATTGTTTTTGTCGGCCAATGGAAAGAGGCCTTATAGCCTCTACTTTCTGTGTTCTGTTTGTGTTTCTTTTGTTACTATGTCACTAGCGGTATTTGAACAATACGCCCATAAATCACAACAAGGAACCGTAGGTCTAGTTTCAGGGTACATCGAGAGCACTTTGCAGTCCACATATATACATGAACATGTATACATATAACTTGTTGTATGTCCGTCCATATATATAGAGAGAGATTGGCCTTATATAAGATGAGATATCTACTATGTGTTCTATCTCAATTATTATCATATCTGGGCACAAGAGATAAGGATGTGCAAAACAGTATTATACTGTTTTGCAAATCCTCATATCTTGGTGTAGGCTGAGTATACAATCTTGTACAGAACTATTTAAAAAATTCACCCCAGATCACCCAGTAATACGCAGGCGAAGGCAACTATTCCTGATGATGTTCAAGTCAACTGCAAACCATGAATGGTTAGATACTAGAGGAAGTAGAACCCGAAGTGGACAAAAAGTGAACTTTGAAGTGGCTCGTGCAATTATGGTGTTGGTCAAGAAAAGTCCTTGTTTGAGAGGGGTGAAGATATAGGGAGACTAACCAGTTATGCAATTTAAATGGCCAGATTATGTGCAACCACCCTATTGACTCATCTCATAAACTTGTGTCACCCTAAATTACTGTCACTCTCATTACTTTCTCGCTAAGTTTTTTTCTTTTACGTAATAGTTAAAATTGGAAGCTATCTTTATCTGTATAAGGCATATGTAGATGTACCAATGATGATTGTAACTGGAAAAACTCGCACTGGCCAGAGATTTCAACAAATAAACAAACAACTTTTATCATCATCTAATAATATTATGAAGAAACATCTTCACAGTGCCTTCATAGCCATGCGACCTTTTTCCCAACTCTGGGTCCTGTCTACAGTAGAGGAAACCTATTCGATGATCGAGATTCAGTAATATCTTGAGCTTATTAGGTCGTAGTCGCTCACGATATCTTAACGGCCCGACGTTTCTGATAAACAGTGGGCGGTATAAAAAGTTCTCCTTACAGTAATGAGGATACTGGCTGTGTCAGGTTAATCAATCACAAACAGTTCTTATCTTCATTATTTTAATGAAGATAATAAAGACTTGGCTTCAAATAACAACAAGGAGCAAATGAGATCCATCAGAGATGAGCAAATGATTTCTATCAGAAATGGACAGCGCAATAACAAGGAATTAAAGCAAACAAATACGACCCTCCGCCTAACGGTGTTGGAGCAAGTATTTGACAATCCCGCGAGTTTGTTTTGATTCACAGATAAAACGCCTAGTCTGTTTTCCTAATGTACATCATGGTCGGATCATTCTATCTTGTTTAATATTGAAACACTTGAAGGCGCACAATACCGAGAATACATTTTAAAATTGTTTTCAAATATCTTGATTAATCATATTAACATTGTCTTCCATGGATAATCAGTATTTGGAGGATCCAAGGTGCACAAAGCTTCTGACAGGATGGTGTTATTACAGTATGGGCGGGAAAATGGCCATGCTCTTAGATATCCATATATGGAAATATTGTGTGTATGAACATACTTCACAAATAGCTTAGAGGAAATCAGAAACTGGATTATGTGTACGATATGGGTGTTCTTTCCTTAGAACTTCTTCTCCGGTCTAAATAAAAGCCTCAAAAAGGAAGAAAAATCTGTTTCCATTTTATTTCATTTTTTTGCTTCTTAATAAGAGCATCATCACTCAACTCACAGGAGGTAAAAGGTCTTCCTGGACATGATATTCTCCATTTGGTATAAACACATATATGTACATGATCTCTTGAGTCACTATGGTCTAGGTTTAAATTTCCAAATTACTTTTGGATTATCATGCTGATGGGTATCATCTAATGTATTTACATTTCATGGTGAGCAGTTTATTCTGAAGGTCTCAGTTTACGAGCAGCTCATTCTGTAGAGCACTAACGACTAATCACTCCCACGTGGGTGGTTAATGGACCGTCATGCCTACCACTGGTATGACAGGCTTACCTTGGCTCGCCTCCAATCAACCTAACACTACTCCTAACTATAGGGCACATACCGGTTACTATTGTGTTATGGAAGCGGCCATCTTGCCCCACACACAAAGCAAAACGCCAGGTGTCCAGTTATCAATGGATGTTATCAAAAATATTTTTGGGGGTTGCCAGAAAAGGGTTTTAGCCTCATCTCACGATTATCTATAGATTATGACAGTGGCTGTCCCCCGACTACAGTGGCTCTATCTTACAATCACTTGGCAGATGGTGGCAGAACTAGTAATCACTCTGTCCCCTATAGGTTGTGTTGATGTCTCTGTATACTGTTTATAACCCATGGGGACTGAAGATGAGAATTAAACTCAATCCAGGAGGTCCCAGCTCGCCCACATACACAGAGGCATCGTATGTTAATGAGATGAAAGCAGATTTTATCTCATAGTCCAGGTCCCATGACCCAATAACACCATGCAGAGTGATCATTAACCCTTTCCCTGCAGCAGCCCTGCAGTAAGTGCTACCCCTTCTACCGCAAATACCTTAAATCCAGAGACAGAAATCTCACGTGATTTCTGTGTTTTACCATGGTAACTGATGGTATTTTCGTATTCTAAATCAAATACCCGTATACCCCTTGTGTCTTGTCAAAGTTCTGTAGGACACAGATAATTATTTTTCCATGTGTCGAACTTTGTATATGATTATCAATGATGTCTGGAGGTATCATGCAGCAGTTCAACTGGGAATGCCTAGAAGTACAACGCTGCGGTTAAGCTGGGAATGCTAGAGACATCATGCTGCGGTTAAAGTGTTAATTAAATTGATGATTGTAGTCTAATTATTATCCTACCGGAACCAAATAGTGAATTCCATCTCTTCAGACCTTGAAGCTACAGGCCTGTTACTTACCTATCCATTCATATATAATTTCAGTAAAATCCAGGTACCAGACCTGTAGTTGAACCACCCGCAATTCGTGGCAATTTCATCGGAACAGAACCCTCATCTTATGTTCACATTTAACCCATTCAGTGGCCCACTTGGCGGTAGAAATCGCTTTGGTTCTGCTGCTAGGTTTACACTGGGCTTCAGTGGCCCTGGCAGCCACATTTCACCGAAACGTGGCTACCATGGCAGATGATCACAGAAGTCATAAATTTTTATTTAAACTGAGGTCCTGGCAGCCCCAGTTTGGGGATGTTCAAGGGGTCAGTTTTGTCCATGGTTCCCTTTACAGCCTGCTGTGGTTGGTCATGTTTCCCACATTTTGTAATTGGTTCCCTGTACTGCCCCCTGCATTCGTACACATTCAGCCGCGTTCTACCACGGCAGCCACACAGGGTGTGTCACGGTCTGTCACGTTTGTCCATCCCGTCCCCCTGAGTCGTATCACGTCCCTCAAGTTAACATCAACGGTACCCCACAGGGCCTCTGATGTTTACAGATGTGGTCGCTGTGGCCCAGTGAAAACCTAGCATAACAGAGTGTGGTATGCCTAGCAGGATTCTACTCTACTGTACATGTACAAATAAGCATCTAAACATTATATGTATGCAACTACACACACAACAAGAAAAGTTAACAATAAGGTCTGAATAGTGCGCTAATTATGACTTATGTTTGATAGAAGAGACCCATGACTCAGATAAAAGTATATTTGTGCAGGTGACAACATACGATAAGAAGTATTTTACTGATAGCACATGTGAACTGATAAACATGTGTGTACAAACATGTACATGTATATCTGTATGATGTTAGTCCACATTTGTGATTTCACTATAAAATGACGACAAATGTTGGGGACTGTGCTTTTGTAGTGTACGTTATAAACTGTTATATGCACTTGAAACAATACATGTTTCTCTCAATGGAGACAGGGAAAAACAGATCATTCTATAAATGTACCAAGATCTATCATATATATATAGGCAGTAGAGCATCCCAGCTATATCCTATTATTGCGTAGAACCTCTTACATTACGTGAAGTTTACATTACAATGGCATTGTGTGTTGACCAGAACTACGGGGACAGGACTGATTTTACTGGTTCATGGCATTTGATCATTTACCGGAAATGTCCATGGAATAATATAAAGCTTCAAGTAGTGCCATTAAGAGGAACCTTATGGATAGGGATTGATGCCACGAGAATTGTCAATGTAATATCATGTAAAGAAATGAAATTAGGGAGACAGATATACTGGGCAACACTTCTACAGTCCTCCCCTTGGCAGACACTGACAACGTTATCATATACATATACGTGCGGCGGCATCTCCTATGTATACTGCCCGCTCCTACCCATACATTTATGACCGTACGTCACATTGCGACGTACAGGGCACAGCCATTCAATCGACATCAATAGAAGGTAAGATTTCGCCATTTTAAGGTACATGATGGGTTGCCCATGGCCTTTGGTCAGGGGTGGTCATTGCCCCCCCTGGTGAAACCACTCTGCACTCGCGCACCCCTGCGCCACCTCTCCACTCTCGGCCGCACTAAACATCAAAGTGCGCGAGGGCGACACTGTCCTCTGTCTCATTCGCTTCACTGGTCTCATTCGCTCAACACCTATTTTTTCTATCGCTCCTTGGCTTATCGCCCTCCGTACCTTCGGTCTCCGTATTCCCCTGAATATCGGCAGACGAGGACAGGGATACCAAGCGATTCAGTGGTTTAAGGAATTATAGTCTAGTTATGTTGACCAGAAGCGCTGTGGCGGCATCCGCGTCCGCGGAGGCCGAGACGGACTCGGAAATAACGATACGACAGCCGGCGGCCGAGAGTGGCCACGTGGACTTGGTATCTCAACAGGGAACGAGTGCGAGCGCACGAACTCAGACTTCGCGCATCACAGCCCTGGAGGCCAACCTCGGAGGGGTCAGGACGGACGTCAACGAGGTAAAGACGGACGTCGGCGAAGTAAGGACGGATATGACTAAAATATCGCGCCAGATGGACTGCATGATGGACGCGATCATGCAAATCTCCAGGCCGACCTCGCGCCGGGCCGGCTCACGGGCTTCCTCAGCGGCCGAACGGACAAGAGACTGGGCCCAGGATCAAAACGAGCGCCTTCTCCCTGCTCCCAGGGCACTCCGAGAGGCCTACATGACCGAGGAACACCTCCAGCGTGAATTCGGCCGTGAGGCCATGCGACACGACCGCACAACGGGTAAGAGCCTACTTTCTGATTTAAATGCCCGGAGGCCGACGGCGAAGCCGTACATGTTCATGGACAGAGATGGGGTGTACACGCTGCACCAGAAACTGGACCTACGGTCGAGCCTCGGGCCTCTGGAGTACATTTCATGTTTTGTGGCCTTATTGAATGACGAACGCGCCTTGCACCCCGAGGACAAGGAGCATATGTTCAAACACTTATACCAGGTGACGGTTGACGCGCAGGCACGGCCGTGGGCCGGCGTCAGACGCTGGTCAAACTACGTTTTCGACCAGGTCGAGTCGGGCAGGATGCGGTGGTCGGATCACGGCCGGATACAGGAAGAACGTGTCCGGCTCGCGATGACCATTGCCCACATGTCTAACAACAGTCAAAACACGGAGACCGGACGTGCCCGGGGGAGCGAGGCCCCGTGCCGGGACTTCAATGGAGAGAGGGGGTGCCACCACCGCAGCGACCACACTGAAGGGGGCATCCGGTGGTTGCACGTGTGCACGTTTTGCGACTCAGTGGGCAGGAAGTGCGGTCACTCGGTGCACGCCTGCAACCGAAAGCTCACTTACGGACACGGGTACGACAACACGGCGGCTCCCCCTGTACCCACACCACGGCGGGTACCCCAGGCGGGGTATCAACTGCAGGCTACTACGAGGCCGGCGGCAGCGCAGAGTGTGGTACACCAACCCCAGCCGAGTTAAAAAAACGGGCCGGCCGCGCCCCGCCAGTAGACGAGGCGCGAAACAAAGATGAAAGGGGGGCCGGCAGGACGGAGTGTTATGTAACGAAGCCGGCTCCCCCACGTGACGTCATCGATCACGTGACCCCCTCGGCACGTGGCCGAGGGGTAGAGATAAACAACAACAAGGACGGGGGGAATACACTCCCGGAGGAGATACCCCCCTTTCTACCGGCGGCGGTCGCCCCCGGCCCTGTGGAGGATGATGGTCTCAGTCGCTTGCCGGGTGTTAGTGTTAGTGCACCGGGCCGAGATCAGGAATCTAACACTCCCGACTTTAAAGCACTTCGGGACGTCTGCGAAACAGGGGTCCACCGGGAGGGAGTGAGGATGGACCCGTTAGCCTTCAAGGAACATCGCCGGGAGACATGGCCGGAGTTCACGGCCGTGGGGCCCGCCAGGCACGCGGAGATTTACCGGGCCGTGCGTGACACGGGAATCCCCAACGCACTCGGCGCTAGGGTCGAGGTGCCTTCCGACCTTAACCTACCTGCGTGGGAGCATTACCTAGGGCATGTGGAGGAGGCGCAGGAGCTCCTAGGCTTCCTGCGATACGGTTTCCCCCTGGGTTACCTTGGACCGGAGAGTGATACCAGGGGGGTGGCCAACCACCCCAGCGCAACCTCTCACCCCGTGCAGGTAGAGAAGTTTCTGGGAAAGGAGGCAGGCTTTACCAATATGATGGGCCCGTTCGCCGAACCGCCTTTTAGCCCGTGGTGTCACGTGTCGCCACTCATGACACGGGAAAAGCGTGGGACGGACGACCGGCGCATCATTACCGATATGACTTTCCCGAGGGAGTGCAGCGTGAACTCGTTCATCATTAAGAACTCGGTCTACGGACTGGAGCGAGAACACGGCCTCCCAACGGTGGACGAGTTTGTGGCCAAACTCGTCAAGGCAGGCACGTCGGCCTACATGTCGTCCATCGACGTGTCGCGTGCCTACAAGAACTTTAGGTGCGATCCCCTCGATTGGCCTCTGTTATGTTTCACGTGGGAGGGCGGGCACTACTGCGATACGGCCATGCCGTTTGGCGCCCGTGCCTCCTCCTACCACATGCAGTGTGTGGCGGAGGCCATCGTGGGGATACTGTCATCAAAGGGAGTTACGGCCGCGATGTACCTCGACGACCTCATCATCCTCTCCGAGGACCGAGGTAAGGCGGCCGTGGACTTCAGGATCGCGCGAGACCTTTTCTCGGAATTGGGCCTACCCGAGGCACGTGATAAAGCGCAGGAGCCGAGCCAGACCGTGACGTGGTTGGGGATAGAGATCGACGCCCGTGCCATGACTCTATCGATCCCCACGGCCAAGCTGGAGGACATCCGTGGCCACGTGTCGGCCGTAGCCAAGCGCCGGACGTTGACGAAACGGCAGCTTCAGTCGGTGCTCGGCCGGATATTACACGTGGCGAGGTGTATATGTCCGGCGCAGGCATTCGTCTCGAAGCTACTCGAGGCCCTCCGGGGGATGAGAGGCTTCTACATGAACATCAATTCCGAGATGCGCCAGGATCTCGACTGGTTCGTTAGGTTTGCCCAGGGCTGGAACGGCCGCGCTCTCATCCCTCGAGGTCCCCCGATGCGGAGGATCACAGTAGATGCGTGCCTGTCGGGCGTCGGAGGAACCGACGGCCGCTTCTCGTACTCCGGCCAGGTGTGCCCCGTCCTCGATCCCGTGGAGTGCATCTCGGAGCTCGAGGCTCTGAATACCATCTACGCACTCCACACATTCATCACCGACAGGGATCGGGGATCACGGATTGAGGTGTTCTGTGATAACCTTGGAACTGTACAGACCCTCAATAGCGGGCGTGCCCGTAACCCTGTCCTGGTGGAGTGTGCCCGCCAGGCATGGATGGTGCAGGCACGTCTGCAGGTGGAACTGGTCTTCAGCCATATCCCCGGGGTGCAAAACGTCATCGCAGATGCCCTGAGCAGAGCCCATCTGTCGAGGACGGAATACGATAAGGCCACTTCCCTCATTCACATTCATGAGTTGTACCCTATCGTACCGTGTACCCATGCCTCTTTTGTACCCGTACTCCGTCTCTTCTGCAGATCGGGCGCTTCTCTTACTCCAGGCGAAGGCATCTGTGAGGCAGTCAGAGGCGCGTGCCCCAGGTACGCTCGCAAACCAGCGATCCGCAGTCACCACCTACCTGGCATTCTGCAACCGGATGAGAACGGACCCCCGGGCACCGACCGTGAGCCTGATCACGTCTTACCTGGAATACGTGGCCGACCACGCCCCCTCGCCGGCCACGGTCGCCAACCAGTTATCGCACGTCCGGGCACACCTCCGACTGACGGGGGGGGACGTGCGGCCAACAGAGGATCACCGGGTGAAGCGTGCCCTCGAGGGCATGAGGAGAAACAAGCTTTACGTCCCAAACGTGAAGGCCCCCATACCAATGGATGTGTTCAGGGCGGTCCTCGATGCCCTGACGGGATCGCCCCTCCATACGGCAATGAGGGCGGGCATGCTGCTCATTTTCTACGCGGCCCTACGGCAGGGGGAGGTGGCGCCGCAGTCGGCTCGGGCATTCGATCCGGCTCGGAACCTCACTCGGGGGGACGTGGTCCTCGGCCGCCGGCACGTCACTATCACCATCAAGGCGGCCAAAAATCTTCAATACGTGGGGCAACAGAAAGTGATGCGCCTCGAGGCCGCGGACGATATCCGGGTGTGCCCGGTAGACGCGGTTCGAGGCCTACTACGGGCGGCCCCTACGGCTTCACTGCGGGACCCGTTTCTGACACTGCCCGATGGGACGACCATCACATCAAGGGTTATGACCAACGAATGGGACCGCCTCCTACAGGCCACAGGCCAAACTGTGAAGACATACACCCTCCACAGCCTCAGGAAGGCCGCTGCCACTCAGGCCTTTGAGGCCGGGATACCTGAACTTAACATCCAGAGGTATGGAGGGTGGAGGTCCCAGGCTCACAGGGACTACATCAAAGTATCAGACCAAGAGACTGTCAACAAGTCTCTCATTGAGTCTCTCTCCTTCAAAAAGTGACTATAAAAAACTTTCCCACCCTCCTCTTCCCTTAACTATTGGCTTCTTGGCTATTTCTATTATTTTATTATTACATGTTATGTTTAACTATGTAATATCACATAATCTTCATTTATCTTATATCAAATATTATCACAATTGACAAACACATATCTATGTCAATTTCAATATTTGTCATATTGTCACAAATCTTATCACAATTGACAAACACATATCTATGTCAATTTCTATATTTGTCTTTATTGATACTCATGTATTTCTCTTATTCATATCAATAAGACTCATAAAATTAAATAAAATTTTATAAGCCCACTACGGCCTTCACTCTGTTTCATTGGGGATCTGGGGTAATGGGTTGCCCATGGCCTTTGGTCAGGGGTGGTCATTGCCCCCCCTGGTGAAACCACTCTGCACTCGCGCACCCCTGCGCCACCTCTCCACTCTCGGCCGCACTAAACATCAAAGTGCGCGAGGGCGACACTGTCCTCTGTCTCATTCGCTTCACTGGTCTCATTCGCTCAACACCTATTTTTTCTACCCACCCACCCACTCCTTTTTCTCTCCTACTCCTTACACTCGTAGGGCTATTTCTATTATTTTATTATTACATGTTATGTTTAACTATGTAATATCACATAATCTTCATTTATCTTATATCAAATATTATCACAATTGACAAACACATATCTATGTCAATTTCAATATTTGTCATATTGTCACAAATCTTATCACAATTGACAAACACATATCTATGTCAATTTCTATATTTGTCTTTATTGATACTCATGTATTTCTCTTATTCATATCAATAAGACTCATAAAATTAAATCAAATTTTATAAGCCCACTACGGCCTTCACTCTGTTTCATTGGGGATCTGGGGTAATGATAAGAAAACAGGCTGATTGTAGGTGTACTTCAACAATACTTGGTAGTATTACAAAAAGATGTTTCCGAGTGAGAATTATTCTATAACAGCAGTATCCAGTTCCTTTCACAACGCCCACTGGTGTTAAATGATAAGACTGACATTGTAGTGGATAAAATGCTTCACATGGCTACAGTATTTTCAACTGTATTTTCTACCTCATTTCGTCCATCAAAATTCTGGGAAGTCTTTCCCATCGTTAACCATTGGGGATGGCTCCTCATTTTACCACAAGATAATTATTTTCTATAGAATAGGGCGTTTTAATGGTGGGGTGTAGGCACCCTTCTCATAAGATGTCACACTCTCTAAGTTGTATTCTGTACTCTCACTACGCTCTATAGGAGACGAATTCTTAACGAACTAGGCTTGGAGCCTTGAGAATCCACTGGCCTACCTCCTGTGCATCAAAACGTGCCACCCAAAGATTCCTATAATCTCAATGATGCGACCTAGCGGGAATACTGTGTGCCAGTTGATTCTCAAGGCTCTAAGCCTAGTTCGTTAAGAATCCTTTTCCCATAGAGTGTAGTGAGAACCTTGTACAGAATAACAGTTAGAGAGTGTGAGATCATATGAGAGGGGTGCACTCAGGAAAATCTACCTCCTTCCCTGCATGCAGATGTACTCACTGCATATATATAGCTGGAGCTCATACATGGGCTTTTAAGTCTCTAAGAACTTCCAAATGCAGCAAAGGTTCGGGTGAAAAATATCATTTTGATCTTGAAAATTGACGGGCCGTAATATAGGAGAACAAGGAATCCTCGGAGTAAGCACATATTCATGTAAACGGTCTCAAATACTTCAATTACTTTCGTGCAGCGAAATAGTTGATGTGGGGTGCGTTATAGGCCATATAATAGTCATCCCAGATGAATTGACATAATGAGGCCTGGCAAACATTTGGCCACTTGCTGAAGACAGCACTTACAAAGCTCCGAAATTTATAATTCTTTCTATTGAAAATTACCTCCTACAATTGTGCAAGAAAGGAATTCTTCCTTTGATATTCTGAACTATTTTTCTGAGTGCATGTATTTTATGTTGTATATCACTATTTTCTAAATGATATGGTAAAGTTTTCTTCCCTAAGACCAAGACCTCCCATGGAGGGTGAGCTGTGACTGCGGCAGCTGGTAGAACTCTTCACTGGACCAGTGCCTGCGTATCAGATACGTGGTGTTGTCGTAGGGTCTGGTAAATCGTCGGTCGTCAACGTGCGAGGGTTTTTACTTTTTAGTGCACTGACTCACGCACTCTCAATGTCACGTTCACAGACTTAAACTGTGACGACAACTTCCAGATTTTTATAAGAAATGTTCCTGGTTACCTCCATGTAAACCTTGCCTCTTATTTGTCCAACTAACACGAGGTAACTAATAGTGTGTTTTTTTAATTGATTTGTCCCATTGATAATGCAATATCATTGTACATAGATGTTTGATGCAATAGTAAATACAGACATTCCTACTATTGAGCACTAGGTTAAATAGATGTTGTAGTCGTATTTCTATCACCCTAATATTCGAAGTCTGTCCTTGGATAATTAGTTGTTGTTCTTCACTGCAGTTGTCTGACTCACTCCGCAAGTCCTGAGTGTCAAATATTTTACCAGCTTATGTTAGATCTCTAAAGCCTATCAGAAAAGAGGGAGCTCGTTACAGCGGATTAAATGCTAATACATCCCGCCCCGGATCGTGATTTGCAAGGATTACGGGACGCTTCTAGATGAATTGATAGATTACGTTTGATAAGTACACATAATCATGATTAAGACAATATGACATCCATGGGTGGTAGTACTGAAGATATAAACATGTATATTGTTATGTGAATGTCAAGTACTGTGGTGTATTGGTTGAGTAACATATGTAACACAGAGTCATATATTTACCTGCGTAGATCCGTCCCACAAAGAGAATTAGGTTATAGGATAATTAGGGCCCTCTAATGTGATAATAGTCCTTATCTCCCCCACCCCCATCTGGTAATGGTTGGAACTTTTGCCAATGACATGCATGCTCTGGGTCAACTCTTGGAAAAGAACAGAAATGCAATGATCTCAACCATTCCCAAATTCAAATCTGCGAATCTATGGTAGGAGATAAATGACATCCCATCGAATCATTACTTATCAGAATTTACTGCTATACCAGATAACCATAAACAAAGGCTAGAATCACCAAACGAGATATTAGTCTGAGCATGGATTGGATTAGATAACGATTAAATAAAGTACTGTTTTCAGGTGATTCCGAACTAGACGATTGATTAGAATAAGTGAAGATAAGCTCATGTTTTCTCCACACATTTACCTGGGTTTTCCCTATGATTTAACATTATGGATGCTCGCAGCAGTGCTCCTTATACTACATGACCCGTTTCAAGAGGCCCACCTGTGCGCAGGTAACACACCCACTGTACAGGTGAGTAGAGGAGGAACCTCAGGTATGGATTACACAGGTAAACATAAACACATCCCCCACAGGTAAACACGAGACGACAGGAAAGCTCAGACCCTGTTTATGTGTGCATACCCATCTAACCAAACTGAAACCGGCCAATCTTCTACAGGATTCACTTTCTGGGACTTGGGGTTATTCATGCTATATCAAAGACTCTGTCTATAGTTTGTGGTGTTCATGTACGCAGACTAGACACAAACAATCAACAACGGAGCTTCAGAGGAGAGGGTTCCATTGTAATGCGATTGTGGACAATCCGTGAACATTGTGGCACACATTTCTATCGTAGTACTTGATCAGAGTTTAGAGTGGTTGGACCGAGGAGGATTGTCTGTGTCTAGCAAACTTTAGAAAAAAAATACTAGCGTCTGCATGAGTTTGAATACACCTCGCATAGTGAAAGATGAGCTGCATTGATATGAATAAAAACATACACTGAGATTTACATACCACCCAGCGATTGGCCATCCTGACATGAATATAAAGTAGTCCTCTCAGATGCTGCAATCTCAAGTGCTAGATGATGCTTCAAGAAAAGTAGTCCTTCCCCTCCTCTCTCGTGAGATAGAAAACCTCCTCGAGTCCCCACGATCTCCGCTCGATACCGGTCCACGAGGGCAGAGGCCTGGAGAGGCTCAGTTCTTGGCACAGCTGGTGAGATTCCTGGCGTTGTGGTGGCTGGGGACTGTTTTCTCTGACTGACTACGTGTGTCTGTAGTGGCGTCAGAGTTGGCGGGGCTTATTGCCACATGGCCGGGGACTATTTTTCTTTTTTTATAGCGACCCAGAAGGTACCCGTGTATTTCCGGTAATCCCCCCTCGTCTGTCGGTCTCCTGCATCTCCTCCAACGCGGCCTACTTGCGGCAGACATGAATGACTGACCGCATACCGTGGTAATGAGGAATGGGGACCAGGAGCGACGCCCCCTAGCGTGCATCACGTAAACTAAGGTCAGGAGTCTTCAAGGAGTTGTGATGATGAGGTACCGGGAAAATCACCCAGCTCAATGGGCGTGGGATTATAGCAAGGGATCAAAGTTTTCCTGAGAAAATCTCTGATTTAAATCAGGGAGCAATTACCTTCGAAACGGTTGCTGCACGTTTTAATGTATTTGTATCTGATAATTGCCAGATAAATGCAATTTTCATATTAATGGTGTACCTATCACTTGCATATATACATGCACATGTATATATTAAATAGGAATTTTATGCATGGCATTTGTATATTGCAATTGGCTACCCATCAGCGTCCCCAACGAGTCTATAATCCCATTAGCATCATACATGATCATCTACAGCAGAGCCTGCATGTATTCTCAAATTGTAATTATGCTAATTTCGTTCTAGAAAGCCTTCAATTAACATGCGGCGTCTGAAACCTAACCTCCCCTTCCATCAATTCTTCAGCCTCCTTTTATGATTTCCTAATAAAGAGAAACAAGATGCAAAGATTGCTAGCTTTACATTTAGTCGTGATATTGAGAACCACTTCAAATTTCCACTCATTGCCTTGACAACTCAAGGTATATAGAATACGTGCAGATTACATTGATTATCCTACCCCTATTAAAAAAAGCCATAGGCTTCACATTGGGTCACTGTATTCAGGAGAGCGTGCAGCAAAGTGTTATTTATTGCACGAGGGTAACAAATGAATTATTGGAGACGGGGTAGGATAAATACTAAACTGAAGTTGGTAGTATCGCCTCGCGCAGTAATACACGACCTGCCCGTTGTGCGATGTAAACACTAACACTACCAACTCCCGTTCACCTTCTACTAATTACCCGCTCAGGGGCCTACTTGTCCCTCTCAAAGTTTCACTTTGTACATCTGGTCTTTGCCACTAGGCCACCTAGCGGCAGATGCCGCCGGGACCGGTGTATAGTGCATGCATGTGGAGTTACTTCCGCTCTGAGAGTTTGCGTCCATATGGCGGCCTGCTGTCGGGACCCTCTGACAGCTCGACCTTTCCGCTACTTCTCCTCAATTCTCGTCACATCTCGTTGAATCTCGTCGTGACACATGCCCTTCTCGCGTGCGACCCTTGACCTCTGGTATTAAGTCTCGTTTCAGCTAAACAGATCATGTACGTCTGACTTTCACGCCCTGAAAGATCCCTGGTTACTTCTACTTCCGGTGACAACTACTCGAGCGGAAGTCTCGCTGATTAACGGTCTCTCGCGAGATGGAAAGCAGTTCACTCTCCCAGCAGATCTTTCGTGGCGTTGCTGCAGGAAGTAGAGCGCAGGATCTCTGATGGGAGGGTGGAAACAGTTCTCAGTTCTGAGTAATTCGGGGAAGGAAATGAGGCAGCCCGAGATTGTTACTCTTTTTAAAGCTTTTTTTCGCAAAATAAACAACTTCGCGTGTATCCGGTTCTTTTACATTTATATAGATTCATACATTTGTTTACACAATGGAACCACAAAAGTCTGGCTTTAAACGAGAAGTGAATAGAGATCTATTCTCCGAGTCATCTGGTGACTTCCGGTTTAAAATACCCTCCAAGTTATGCAAATTTCCCTGACAACGGACTGAGTCCGCCATATTGCTGGTGACGACAAAGTGCTGTCAGAGTCTTAAATTGTGAAGAAATATTGTTTCCGACATTCTTCTGTGCAATCTTTACATGTAATCGTTTAAATAGGATTAGATACAATATCCAGACATGATTTGAAAGTGCCAACTTAAAGAAAACTGGTTGTTTCGATGATTTGTTGACATCGTATCAACAGTCTAAACCACGGCTATCACATTCCCATGTGGTCTGAAATTTTCAGGGAACTTTGATTTTATCAAGAGAAGTGACTCAGAAGTACTTTAAACTTCCTCACATATTAGATGGTATTGTAAATGAACGTTTGAACGCTCCATAGGCCTAGCATTGCGAAGTTGCTTCTCCAAGATGACCGTTCCCCTGTCAAAAGCAGGGTTCGTAGCGCCACCTACTTCCAGGCTGACTCGACGAATAACCCTCGTGTTTGCCCTTATGTACTTACAGCAAGTTTTTCTTTTTCTGGAAAATCAGGACTGACTTTCGGGGGACGAGTAACGGACTGCCACGTCCACTTGTGACGTAGTATAATCCGTGTTTTATCACAACACATAATTCATCAAATGTGAAATGTCAAAACACGACTTGTTTTGAGGCCCACCGTTGCTCGGACACGCGGGCAATGCAGTTTTTGTTCGTGGCCAGTTACCATGGTAACGGACCACAGAGGATAATAAAAGTGGTCAACGCTATTAAAAGCTGCTGGTTGTGAGGGCTATTTGTGTTCTTATCGTGTCCAAAACGGGAAAATGTAGCTGCAAATGCCATGAATTCAGAGTCCTATAAATATAAATGAGGGTTCTCAAGCTATTGATAGTTTTCTAAGCATCACGATGCTTCTGCACGGTGAATTTGTTTTGAATTACTAGGAGCAAGTGAAAATATTTGCTTCAATGGATGCACAGGAGGTTGATACAAAGGTCTGAGTTGACACTGACCTAGTCTCGTTCCACAACATGCACAAACAACAGGCAGTGGAGAAACTTCTCATTTGCCAGCCTTGGTGTTCCCTTAGGAACTTAAGCCACATTTAATTACTTTCAAGGCTGGTGAAAAAATAGGAAAATCTGGCTCTGATTCTGGCACTTAGAGCTTTACGATCTAGTCTATAGTCGAATATACTCTTCTGTATTCGAGCTCAAATGTGCATCTTTCTCCATCGATTGATGTCGTATCTACGCAACAAGAAGACCGCCACATCAGGAAAAATAAAATATCAAAGCAATGCCCAAGTACGAGTATCTATCTGATTTGGGATAAAATGTCTAATGCAATTTTTAGTTCGGTAAAATAAACAACATTTTCGCAATAATATCATGGCACATCGTTTACAACTACAAATCCTGCTTTACTCTCCTACAATGTGCGAGTATTCCTCTTAATCCTCCTGTTTCACCACCCCTTGATCATATCAATTCTACCTTTTTTCCATCAAATATTTGAGCATCAGGAATATGATTCTAGGCCCTGGACTACCCCCCACCCTCCTCCCAAGCTCGTCTGCTTTCTCTATGAGTAAGTTATGGTCCATCTGCACTGCGCTCCGGGCAACCCCCACCCCCACGCTAATATGATTCCCCCTGCCCCACACACACACAAAACCGCTAACCCATGCAGTCCCCTGACAGGGTGACGTCGGCGGCAGGGGGGTCGGGCAGGCAGCAGTGGGTGGACTGGGGATCGGGGGTAGTATTGATCAGGGTGAATCATCGCCGTCTAGTCTGGCGTGGCCCCAGTGCCGCCATTAGGGGAACAAGGAGAGGGCTGAGGGTCTGCAGGGCCTCGTCATGTCAGCGGGTAGCAGCAGTCCTCCTGACGCCACTAGTGCTGAGTGTGGTGTGGGGCGTTCAGTGGTGGTCACGGTATAGGTACAGTATTCACCCCTCATCTCCTTTAAGGGGTGAACTGCTATCCTATGTTCACTGGTGAGGCACTTGCAGTTTGGGAAACTGAACAAAATGTCTGGATTTCAGAACTAGCAAAGCTCCACTGGAAAACCACCTCGAAATACACAGTTATAGAGTAAGAGACAGCTGTTTTGAAAGTTAACGAAGACAAATAGGTATATATATATTTATCGATTCAATTTGTTTTCCCTATATGTCAGTGTGCGGCCAGTATGAAATGACGACCCAGTGGGGGGCTCTATGGCAGAGGAACCTGGCCCTGTTGGGGACAGGGCCGGGTACACTGACTTGTCACAGTAGTGGTTGTGGCGGTATTGATGGTGGTAGTGGTGCTTGTAGCTAAAGCTGGAGACACACCAAGCGAGAAACGCAGCGATATCTAGAATCGCCAACACAAAATAGCGTGTATGTGAGTTATTATTTCATATTTCACCTGATTATTACTTCTGAGAAGCTAAATTATGGGGGACATTACTATGAAATAATGTCGCACATACATGCCAATTTCTGTTGGCGATTCTGGAGATCGCTGCCGTAACGCGCTTGGTGTGTCCCCGGCATTATGCCAGGGACACACCAAGAGAGCCAAGGTAGCGATCTCCGAAATCGCCAACACAAAATGGCATGTATGTGAGATATTATTTCAGAGTATTACTTCCCACCGATGATTTATCGTATCAGAAACAATAACTAGGTGAAATATGTAATAATAGCTCACTTACACGTCATTTATTATATGCCCAAATTTGATGAAATCTCACCGTAATTTGTTGCAATTTGCCATAATTCATTTGATTACCCCGAATCCGCGATTTGACTCAGTAATCTGTACAGCGAGAGGCATGTTTAGTATGTTCTGCTGCTTAGCCAATCAGATTGCTTTATCATTGCGTGCTTGTACGCCCTGTATACGTTGCCTAAAGTTTAGAGTGGTCACATATAGACTTCCAGCATACTTGCAAGCACCGTCCCTTCACTATCTGTGTGCTACTCACTGTGATACAAGGAATGGAGCAGGGTATCAGTGTCTCAGTGTCTTAGAAGCATGCCCAACTGACCATGACCAATCACTCAAGACTGAAATACCTGATGCTTGATACATTTGGATCCTAGACTCAGTCAGTTGAAGAAATGGCAAGTTATCTGAGCGCAAGAAAACGATCCATAGACTGAATGTAACCCAAATCTTTCAATTGTTATTCATTAATAATTGCACGCTCATTCATCAATGATGAACATACTATTTCCTCCTAGTTTGTTAAAAGTACGCTGAAGTGTTTCGTACGTCATACAACAAAACGGTGTGTTCTTACAGAAACACGTCATGGGTTTATGATTTCAAAACTAACGAATAGAGATTAGCGGGGTATGATCTATTACTGGCCTTTTTTCAGACCTCACTCGCACCCTTGAGGCTGTAAGGGTAACGTCGGTGGACGTGGTTGTCGTGGTGACGGTGGTTTTGGTGGCAGTGTGGTTGGTGGTGGGGGAGATTTAGTGTCGTGGTGTGGTCGTAGTTGCGGTTGTGATAATGGTAATAGTGATGATGTCATCGTGTTGGTAAACCGTAAAATCTTTAACCTATTCAGGGCAAGTGATGCTTTGAGGCATTCCCCATTGTAGGGTGGATTATGCTTTGAGGCATTCCCCACTGTAGGGTGAATGATGCTTTGAGGCATTCCCCACTGTAGGGTGAATGATGCTTTGAGGCATTCCCCATTGTAGGGTGAATGGTGCTTTGAGGCATTCCCCACTGTAGGGTGAATGATGCTTTGAGGCATTCCCCATTGTAGGGTGAATGGTGCTTTGAGGCATTCCCCACTGTAGGGTGAGTGATGCTTTGAGGCATTCCCCATTGTAGGGTGAATGGTGCTTTGAGGCATTCCCCACTGTAGGGTGAATGATGCTTTGAGGCATTCCCCAATGTATTGAATTTCCTACGTCCCATGAGCTGATTCTCATGTACGATGAAGGATGACACTCAAATTCGTCACAACGTAACAAGCATATCACATTCTACATGATAAGATTGTAACTGGGCTTTTTCCAAGAAAACATACACTACAACTCTGTTTCAGTTGTTGAAATTACCATCACTTAATGCCATTTTAAATCAAGTGAGGTAATGACGCGTTATTGGAACATTATTATTTTTCTTTCGAATTTCGGTTCCGTAATAATTCACCCAATATCCATTGAAAACATGACAAAACAGTTCGTTTGATTTGCCTGGTACCCACCTGTATCGAATGATAACAGGCAGGTAGTACCAGCTGGCTGCAGCGCTGGCAGTGGTTGGATGCTGGTTTTGGAGTCTATCACAGGAAGCATCCAACAGACCCAAAACCAGCTCAATTTTCAAAAGCCAATTGACATCGCACTTGTTGCGATGTGGTTATCACGGGCAATAAACTCTGATGGGATATGGAACTGACACAATTCAATAAGAATAGGTAAATACAACTAATTACATAAGATGGTAGCTGAAATATTGATAAAAACAAGCTTTGGAGACTTTGATAGGTGCTTGAATGATGATAGGGCCAGCATCCACTTGATAATCTATTATAACACTGCATATTGGTCAGGGAATAACTGCCATTATGGTTTGAATACTCAACAACAAAGAAAACATTGTGATGTATCATTTTTGACTAGATATATCATTTTGGATAATTCTATATATTGACAGTCTAGCTTTCGACACGGTCAAACATGCCCTCTTGTTTATTTACAATCAATGGTCCGTTCATGCGCTCCCCAAGGTTACCAAAATGAGGCATATTCATCGGGCTATCCCTGTGGGTATTGCCGCCGTGCCCCCTAGCGGCTACCCAGGGAACCAGCGTATTTGTTTGATGGCATCCATCCTAGTATGAATTAAAAGAATAGAGTAAGTGCTTGTGGTTGTGGAAGTTATTGTGGGACATTTATATAATTAAATGTGATACCTCGGTGCCATTTAAAGGCTTGTGGTTTCAGCTATTTAACATAGTTGACTGTCATGATGTGTTAGTACTTCATCAGTATTGGTCAAAACACTATGCCTCCTGACAATAATAACATACAAGTGGTGTAGACTGGCAATCCATGGAACCAAACAACCTGAGAATAGGGTAACACGGTCACACAGTAGCGTTGTTTTGATATATTGTTGTTACAGTGTCATACTGACACAGCATGCCACATTGACTACAGAAAAAACGTAAACAAATCTAGTCATGGCTAAAATCATGACACACTCTAGAACCCAGAGTAACACTAACAGCCAGTGATTTATTGTGATCCAGATTTGGTGGTTCAGGTTTCTTTTTTTCCCTTTTCTTTTTAGATTATTTGATTATTTTAATGGCATGTGCATGTGGGTCATTGAGGAGCAAAATAGACGTTTTTATTATTTAGTCGTTCACGTGATCATTGAATTCTTAAACGCATATAATACGCAAGATTAGCAATGGCGAACAATGGTTTTCGTGAAACTTCTCTGGAGAAAAAAGGGGGAGGATTATGTTTGTATATTCGAAAATGTTTGTTTTCGTCCGAGAGTAATCTGAATTTTACAAGACGTGTTGAAATTTCCCTAAAGATTAAGAATACACCAACTGCTGTAATGAACGATGTACCACTCAGGTGAAATAAAATACTTTAAAAAGACGAGATCGCTCACACCCAGTCCTGCTATGTTCATATCTGCTTTATCTTGCCCTTCCTCATTTTGTGGGAAAAAATCCGAGACATGGACCCACCAAGATAAATTGAGCTTAGGGACAGAATACTGTTGATCCCAGATACCAAGCTAATGTTTCCAGTTCGTCTGATTACGAGAGTCAATAAGACTCATGAATTATAAAGTCGTCTGACACAGTCGGGGAGGACTGCGACTCTAACAATTGAGACGATAAAATTATAGAATTTCAAAAGGAAAAGTTTAACATATATCCTTTGGTAAATATGCATGTGCATATTTGTATATTATTGTCTACAAATAGTCCTAATCCATCACCGCAAAGAGTAAACAGGCCTCCACCAAAAAACAGCTATATATATATTTTGCTTTAAATGGTATGGTTTTAAAAACATGTATATATGTATTAACATGTAATGTATTTTCGTTAGATTCGGAATAGATGTATACAGTTTCATCTTAGGAGCTGACCCAAGGCTCCTCTGGGGTATTTTTCCCCCAAGCACTCGGTTTAACAATGTCTGAGTACATATTCTTTGCTTCAGCACCTACCCAGTTAGTAAATAATGTGACAATAGGCGGAGCGGCCCCACGAGCCCGGCCAAGAGAATCAGACTGTGACACACGGGGGTCTTACCTAGACTGGTTCGCTGCCCCAATGAACAATCAAGGGACTCTAGTACAGTCTGTTATCGCCAGGGCCAGGGCGCACAAGCTCAAACCTGGGCTCAAACTAAGACTGTTATGGGGTGCCATTTTGAGTCAGGGAGTCCTGCCTCTGCTGGTACTCAGCTACCCTAAGTGATTTGCCAGTAACCAGTGTGTTGCTCTGCAAGCATAGGTCCTAGAGTTGGTTTTACTGGGCATGTACCAAATCAATCAGCTTGGAGAGTTATAATGATTCACCAGAATCCCACCAACTCTCAGCCTAAGTTGGTGCTAAAATTAGAGCAGCCAATCACAAAATTCCTTTCTCCACTCATGCAGAGGCAACTGGCAAATGGGAGCTGTGCTCTGTTAGACCCTTACAGACCGTAAGCCTTTGGCGGCGCGGTCTGTAAACAGACTATCAAGGGACAGGTAACGCCTTCCGCTGGTTCCCCGGTCATTCACAGCAGAGGGAAGAACCAGCAGAACCTCTCTCCATCACAAGATTCCCCAAATAACTCATTTACACTACTTGACAATGACTGACAATACAAAATAAAGTGATATAACGTTCCTAAAGATCAAAGATACCTTATTAGAATATTTCTCTGAAAATTAACAGAATTTGCCAGCCGAATGCAATCCCGCAATGCACCAGAAAAAGGGTGGAAGATACCTGGCCTATTATGTGAGTGAGCACATAGGCCAGGGGTCCGTTTAATAACCTAGGATCGTACATGAAGACCATTTTCTGAACCTCGTACAAGGTTTCTCGTTTAATAATATTCAAGTTTGTTCGCTAAAACAGTATAAGCCGGCCATAGGGTTGTCCATAAGTGTTGAATAAAATTGACCCACAAACTCCCTGGGTCTGCATGGCATACAGAAAAGGGTCTACATGTACGATCTTAGATTATTAAACGGGCCCCATGCTTCCAGGCTAGGGTCTTACCTTGTTCTCCGTACGCGGGCGGTGCTCCGCCGGAGGTTTCTGCGGAACTTTGTAATCCTTCCGCGGCGTCACTGAGCCCGCCGACGTGTAGTTGGCCGACTGCGCGTTGGAGGGCGCCACCGTCGTCGATTTGGTATCCATATTCTCCTTGTCCTTCTCCTTCTCTCGCTCTCTCTCCCGTCGCATTTTTAAGTCCATGTACTCCGACGACCCGGTGGACGCCACGTTTGACGTAGCCGATGACGTCACGCTGGTTTCTGTCTTTTCCTTGACCTCCCGTCGTGAGCGATAATCGGAGTAAGAATCAGCCGCCGACTCGGCTCTGCGCAGGCGCAGTTCCTCCAGGCGTTTCGACGTGTAGTCCGAGAGACCGGAACCGGAAGTACGCTCGGCCATCGACGACGACCGGTCGAGGGCGCTGGCGCGGTCGGCGAGGGCGGCTGAGCGTTCTAGCGGAGAGGGACGCTCTCCCAGCGTCACCGCCGTGCGTTCTGCCAGCGCCGCGCGCCGAGAGGCGGCAGCACTGGAGCGCGGGGTCGGCGTGGGCACCGAGTCCTCCTTATCAGCGTCCTTATCTGCGTCTGTCAAAAGAGGGCGGAGAGAAGGGGTTAAAAATCAATACCACGCCGAATATGTAAGACGAGAGCTACCTATAGGAGCGTGCCGCCCTGTACATTACCAGCCAACCTGCAGTTGTTTGAGGCATAGTTCACCAAAACATATATGTAATATCTAGAGAAATAACAACTGCTATCCAAATTAAATCTTTTTCTCTGCAATTTCAAAAAAACATTATCAGCCAACCTGCAGATGGTTTGAGACATAGCTTACCAAAACATATATGTAATATCTAGAGAAATAACAACTGCTATCCAAGTTAAGTCTTTTTCTCTGCAATTTCAAAAAAACATTATCAGCCAACCTGCAGATGGTTTGAGACATAGCTTACCAAAACGTATATGTAATAATTAGAGGAATAACAACTGCTATCCAAATTAAGTCTTTTTCTCTGCAATTTCAAAAAACATTATCAGCCAACCTGCAAGTGGTTTGAGACATGGATATTATGACTAAAACTTATATCTTATATTTAGAGAAATAACAACTGCTATCCGTGTTAGTTTTTTCTCTGCAATTTCAAAAACGTTAATGAGACCTTGTGGCAATATCCTGAGACCATCAATTTGTTCCGCCATCTGGTATAAGGATTGTAAGGTAGATACAGTTAGACCACGCCGTCTTTGGGGACTATTCTAAGGTGATGCAGGTTGGCTAGCTAATAGGATCTCTGGGAAACGGGGTAAGGATGTTCGTCAGGCTATATGTATTTAGTGTATGTGCAATTATGATTGGGCATAAAACATGAGAATCGTATGTAATTATACGATTAACCTGCCAATGTATTCACATGGCCTCTAAGCTTGATGATGGACTCAGAAGGACGTGTAGGCATCAAAGGGTGTGTCCATGTGAGTGGAGAGGTGTTGCCGGGGATACAGGAACATGTATAATAGATTCATCGACCAGGGACCTGTTTCACTAGGTTTGTGACATGTCAAGATGGCGTCTAGATGGTGTGTCCAGTTTCATAAGAACTAGACATTAGACTTTGTTTTGTCCGTTCTTGCTTGCACTGTTGGTGCCGCTTTTCATGTCTGTCTAACACTTTTGTCACGAAACTAGTGAAACAGGTCCATGATGTGTTGATTTGTATAATTCTTATGTTTGGGGTCTGTCTTTTCCTAAGGGCAGATCAACTTGTGTTGTCACAAAACTAGACAACACCAATGTCTGTATGGTGTCACAGACATGTCACGAAACTAGGGAAACAGGTCCCAGGCTGATGGCTAATTTTATATGGCACACTCATGATCAAACATATCTAACATTTCTAAGCATTTTACAGGATAGCAACCCACCCTATGATACGATAATCATTGTGTGGATTCACAATCAACAAATTGTTTGTTGGGAAGAGATGTGTGCACAGACCATGTCAACCTACAATCTAATCTATGATGGCATCTAAATTGGGAGACCACAGAGTAATTGACGTAAGGCCTTTATCTCAGTAATCTCTGATAATAACAGTTTAGCAAAATGAGAAACCTAGTTGTCCCTCCCACGTACGTGCGACTGCCTCACACAGATTGGGACCAGGGAGTTCAAGGGGGTTGAACCCGCAACCCTGCAAATAAGCGGAGTGAGGGGTGAGGGTGGGGTGTGGGGGGAGACAGTGGGTCAGGGGGTCGCACAGGGTAAACGAGGAGGAGGGCGCCATTTAAACAGCACGGACCTACATGTATGTATATTTACCCTCTAACGTCCTGTGGTTACAGAGGACCCCTTTACCAGTGCAGTAAACCATGGGTAAGCCCTGTGGATCTCTGATCATGTCCCCCACTCTATGGTGGGATCTTACTGGTAATGCTGGGAGGATTCATGGTGTCATGAGGTGTATATACCCTACGCGTGAGATTATAAGACGTGTTTGGTAATCAATTATCGGGAAATATTGGATTTATTCTCCATCAAATCCAAAGTGCTCATAGGAAACACATAGGGAGTGTGTATCGCCAAACCCGGAACATACAGATATGTTTATGCTCTGAGTCCCGATAAAGCGCACATACTGAGATATAGTACGTAGTGAAAAATAGTGAATGCCTAAATGAACTAATATCGGTGAGCCACTTGTCAGGAAAAGGTGGATAATAGATACTATATAGACTGGTTTCAGATATAAGCGGTTGTATGCTCCTCAGAGTTGACTCTGCGCAATATCCTCGCATGCGCTCGTATATTACTACACGCGAACTTCTTGGAAATAAAGCCAATCACCAAAAGCAAATTTGGGAAGTTGTTGAGTTGTACTTGCTTAGTTTACTGTGGATTGTTAAAATAATAAATGATATCACGTACCACGTATCTACGGGCTGAACAAAACGACTGAAAGACCTTGAACAAGATAAATCCAAACAGAGTAACTACGTTTCCTCATAACACGGCTATGCACTGACCCATATGTAAGTAGTATAATAAACAGAGATTACGCAACGGTCAACGATGCATCAAAAGTGTAAGCTCTACATCCTGCTCCATCCTGGATCTTAATAAACGTTCTGAAATAAGCTTTTGGAAATGGAGTTTCTCTGAGCGACTGTTTGACCTTTAGACTTGGCGAGGCGCTCACACTGCAAGCACAGTTCAGGGTTGGAATGTTTATTTTTAGGCTGGCCAATCAGTGCGGTCTGACCGTGAGGACTGACGTTGTGCACGGTGTCTGTGTTCACTGCTTGAGGTGGGTCGTGTTGGTCGTTGGTGAAGTTACATACAAGAGTTACATACATACACAATATTGAATAGTTTCAGAAACACGTGGTCGTATGCTCCGAGGAGTTGACGCCTAGTAATATCCGAGCGCATTCTAGGATATTGCGCAGAGTCAACTCCGAGGAGCATATAACCGCTTTCATCTGAAATCAGTCTGTATTGTATTTACTATCCCCTTTTTCCTGACAGTGGCATACCGATATTAGTTCATTTAGGTATGCATTATTTTTCCTTACGCACCATTTTTCGGTATGTGCCTCCCGGAGAATACAACATATCCGTATGTTCCAGGTATGTAGAGATAGGCTCCCCATGTGTTTTCTATGGACACTTTGTATTAGGTGGTTAACAAAAATGGGTATTTTCCTAGAATGCCCAGGCTGAAATCCGCACGGACCAGGGTGAAATTCCAAACATACAGTCTCCTCTGTTAAGTATCTATCTTAGGTAAAACAAGCAATCTACTGAGAGGATGCACAGATTCCAAGTATGCCCTTCAAGGAGATACAAATGTAGACTGGCCTCAGTCCCTGTGTCCTACCCCTCCACCCCTCCTGAGTGACACAGGGACTGGTCTCATCCGTAATCGGCCGTATAGACTGGCGCGATTTTGCACCACACTCCCCAAGCAGAGGTCTGGCTACTGGTCAGGATATCTGCTTGGAGATTGATACCCTCTCACTTTGATCTCAATCGAGACATAGTCAGGAGTAGGCGAAATGTATTGCTATGACAACACAGGCAGGCAGGGAGGGGAGGGGGAGGGGTAGAGGGAGGTATAGGGTTACAGGGAATGGCTTGGGGTCATAAACAGGAGATTCTGGCCAGAGTGGACAAGTCTTTGATTCATGGGCCAGTCAGAGAAGGACACATGCTTAATGAATTGTATTCCGATTTTCTTTAATCATTTAATGAATGTTCATAATCAAAGACTTGAGCAAGTCTAATACAAATGTTGCTTAGCAACATTCTGGGCAATACAGAGTCCATGTCGATATGCACTTCAACGTCAAAATAATCAAGAGTCGTCATATATCGATTTCATGCCTTTTCAATGTGATGTTTTATCAAATTTCAATATTGTGAAGTATGTGAAGATGTGGGCGCCTTGACGTTATGACTCATATTATTATATACCTATGCTGGTAAGTCATACAGATACCGACCACTGCTGTGGCTTTGGTATTGTTTTTATCCCAGCATACTGTACCCGGATGAAAAAATCCAAACATGCTCTGAAAACGGAATCTCATTGGCTGGGAAAATTGCACCTGCAGATTATAAACAAAGCTGAGCGATCAGAAACTGATATGAAAAATATTAATTCAACGTTAGCAAATAAGCAGATGAGGATACCTAAAATAGTCATCAGAACTGATGTATGTTAAAAATACAAACACTCATGTAGATTTTTATTTCGATAGAAATATTCATCTTTCTCAAGAAGTATATTGGATATCTTTATCGAAAGAAACTTGGCACAAAAGGATGTCCCATAAGATGCATACCTGTTATTATATTCGCTGGTATCAATTGCGTTTACATGAGTTTGACATTGTCGGGAAATGTCAATAATTAATAAAGATAAGCAATGTGATGTTGTAGGAATGTTCCTCGATGCACGTCAAGACGTCCTTCTCTATTGTAATCTGTCACAGACGATGCCGATATAATGAAGATACAGACTGCTAATAAGTAGGTCAACTAAACACAAACACCTGGTGAGTGCATACACGTATCCTACACCACAGAGATTAGCACTCGGGGACCCCAGACTGGGTCATGAACTGATAACACGTGTGTGTGTTCACTCCACGCCAGACCCTGCCCTCATCAGTAAACACCCCGGGGGCGCCGGGAGGGGAGGGGAGGCGGGAGGGGCGCAAACGTTGCCGTATCAGGCTCGAGTGATGAAAGTGAAGACGCTGTGGCGAAGTGGTAAGACTCGTTACCTTCGTGCCTCATATTTCTCCTCGCTATCCCACCCTTGGCATGTTTTCCCATAGACTTTACATATGGAACTTGTATCCAACGCCCATTGGGTATTTAGAAAAATTACCCAATGGGGGATTATGTCACAAACGTTACCCCATTAGTCAACGTGACGCGTGAAATAAATTCAGTGACCCTCAACTTTCATAGGTTTCCTCTATAGTACTGCCAGATACGATACAAGCAATCAATTCTCTGTCCCTCACTCTCTATTGTGAACTAATCGCAAGAGAAATATGACCTTATTCTCCGATCCACCTGGAGACTTCCGGTTCAATTTACCCTCCAAATTATGCAAATTCCCCTGACAACGCATCAACCCGCCATATTGCTGGTGAATAAAAAGAGCTGTCACGAGTTTACGAGTGTAAAATCGTGAAAAACTAAATTAATTGGCTTTCTTAAGTGAAATCGATCTAATAGTTTAAATATGACTATTTACTTCGTCCAGCCATGATTCAAACGTTCCAACTCCAAGGAAATCGGTTGTTTCGACGATTTTTGACATCGCATTTTTGTTCTAAACTGAGGCCTTATATGATCTGATTTCGTCATGGGAGAGGCTTATGAATCACTCAATACATCCACACACATTGAATAATACCAGAAATGAAGCCCGAATCCGCCCATAGGCTTAGCATTACGTAGGTGCTTCAACAAAAAGGGCGGCCCCTGGCTTCCAACAGTAAAATAGCGCCACCTACTTCCTGGTCGGGTCGGAGAATAGAGAGTCGAGGAATTGCTCACTGCTTTAATACAATGGCCATATCAGAAAGGTGACCATGAGGGGTATAATACATTTGTTACGTATGGCTATGGCCTGTTCAAACATTTAAATAGCTTTCTCTACAAGCAGGGCCACTTGCCCGATCAATGTATGGGCGGTCAATGGGAAGGACCCCCTCCTGGCGGCCCGTGGTGGAAGTGGCGCGTGCAGAGGGTAATAAGTCGACGGCCCCGCCCACCTCAGTGCACGCTTACCCCCAACACGCGCACCCCGACATCTGCCGCCACCCTTTGTTCATTCCTCACGCTTTCCCGGAACGGTGACCTACTTCTGGACTTCTAGGCGGGGTGACCTAGTTATTTCTTGGAGCTGGTCCTCGGCGTGTCTGTCAATATCGTCTTGGATCAAACTGACTCGGTACAAGCGGGACGCTGGGGGAACGCGGGTGCGCGTCTGGGGTTTGTTTAATAACTTATACATGTGAAATTACAGGGAGACATTGTACGAAGGTTATCGTTTGATAATATTCAAGCTTGTTCAGCTAAAGACTGTTCTACCTGACCAAAGGTCGTCCATAAGCATTGAATAAAGTTTACCCACATTGTCCCTTGATCTCATTGGCGTATAGAAAAGAGGATCATTATGTACGAGTCTAGATTATTAAACAGGCTCCTGGTTGCTTGTTGTAGCAGTCGCTCACCCGTCGAATCGCGGGCTCGAACCCAATGTAAACACGGAACGACCGACTCGACACGATGCAGTGTGAACAAGGCTGTAAAAGCGCACCGGAGCGAGCAGTGTTGTTTATATCACTGAGAGATGTTGTTAGTGGAGCTTGGGGGTCGCTTGATATGTGATATCCCATGTAGATCTCTGGACTGGAGGCACTATTATCAATACTGATCAGGGTTATATAATCGTACATAGCCGTTATGTCAACAGTTGGCAGACAGTGGCAGAGAGTTAGTAGTTATACCCACTTGTATTATTAACCCTTTCTCTACATCATAAACCTACCAGACACTGCAAATAACTACTCCATAATATCTACATACAACACACAATATAACTGAAATAAACTTGCATTTCCGCCAATAACGCAGGATTTTGTGTAAAAATTATAATTATGTCAAACCTTATAAATCACTCTTGTTATTCAATATCACTGTTTATAATTATCAGCATAGGAAAGTAGTCCAATGGTAGCAGTTTTTCATGGAGTGCATTTTATTATTACCGGATGTATCTAAAAAGTTAACGAGAATACATTTGAGCAGGGACCTATTTACAGCTAAGTCTATGTTGTGAGTAATGAGATAAGTGTAGCCCAAGTCTCGTATGACAGGCTAGAGCTCACGTGTGAGTAATGTCTTGTAATGAGAATACCACATACCACAGAGACACTTAAAAACACCACTGTCACTATTACCTCACTGATAAAGATCTATTCTCTGCACCTACACACAAACACGCATATACCTATATACATGTATATTAGATATACATATTTGTGTGTGTCAAACGGCGGTACCTTTCACCCTAATTGGATAATTAAGATTAAGTCTACCGCTAAAGTTTAATTGATTAACACCTATACATTGCATGTTATGGTTACATTTATTCAATTTTGTATCATACCCGTGAGAGTTTGTTGAAAATTGTGCTATGCAAGAACACCATGTATGATATCAGGTGTATTACAATTTAATGAACATCTTATTCAGATAATTACTATACACAACTCACCAATTACATGTGATGGGAGGGTTGAGTGTGTGTGGATGGAATTTATAGCTTCTGATAAAATGGTGTCTTTTCTAGGGCATTTTATCCGGACAGTCGTAACTCCATATTTCCAGATCAGTGCAGTAAATACTCGTTTACATTCTGGTTGTTATCCTTGTCATTGTTTTTCTTCTCTCTCTCTTGGTAATTATCATTATTATGTGTGTGCGTGTTTGATTTATCCATAATCAGGGTAGACTCTACCCCGGCATGATGTATTGAGAATTATGGGTCCAGATATAGACCTAACTGTGTCACGTGACCGGTGCGTCACACACCCAACGCTGAACAAACGCTGCTTTGTCACGACTGATGAATAATTAAAACCAGATCTCTCACACAAGTTAGACCAAGGATCTGCTGCAGGAGGAATATGGCGGCCGCACAATTGGACTGAGTCACAGTAGACCACCCCCTCCCCCCTCCCAACTCCCAGCACGCACACACACACACGCACACCCACGCTTCAACACCCTACAATGGACCTTTAAAGATGGCCGCTGCCACACGTGCGTCACCATGGAAACTGAGTGACAGGGGTCTGGGTGCGGTTCGAATTTTGACTCTCCTATTTCTGTACTAAGTCCATAAATAGGATTTGATTTGTGACAGAATTTCGGATGAGATTGATACGAGTGAAAACACCACTATGACAAGATACTAGGTCGCAGAGCAAGGGCCTGTATTAAAGGTGTATCTCTAGGCAGGTCAGGAGTGGGTTGGAGGAGTGGGTTGGGTGGGTGGGTGGGGTATCACTTTAAAGTATTCATGTAGGAAGCAGTATAGTTTGGCTCCGGGGGGTTGGTGGCAGATTGGGGTCATGAGAATACATCAACAGCAATCACCTTTGACTGTAGCGAGGACGCCCACAGCTGAAGGTGTTCGGAGCCTTCTCTAATCCAATGTCACCCGTTCACTTTCTGAGAGGTTCCCAATCCTCTCATGCTGTGTGTAGATCCCCCCTACTCCACTGTAAACCCCACTGCTTACCTCCCTAAATACGCCATGGCGAACCATATTGAGCAGTCTTCTTGCAGTCCCCCTCCACCCTCCTCCACATACCTCCTTTAAAAACTGCCCTCACACACATCCAATAGATGTGCTTATACTATAATCCTTGCTCGACACTGATGTGAACGTTCTCTTTGTGTTTCGTGTTGCTGGTAGTAGACAAGCAAACCGACCCCGCCCCCTCCAACAGCGTGTGGACATGTTAGTATAACAAGAGATGTTGATCAATCTTAAATGAGGCCTGATGGATGGAGGTGTGCGTGCGTGTGAATACATGTATGAGAGGGGCCAGTGGGGGGCTGTGTTTGTGGCTGCAGATGTTGGATCCCGCTAGTCTAGACCGTCGTCGATCCTGCGCTGCGGTCCCTTGTCTCGGCCTTTGCCTGCAGCCTGCTGGTGCTGTCAAGAGGAGGAGATCGGGAGGGAGGGAAGGAGGGAGGGAGGGAGGGAGCATGGCGTTCTACTACGATTTCCACTCACCAAGCTGCTTATTCCCGGCGAGTCCTCGCGCCGACACCCGAGGGCCGCCGGCCGGGGTGGTCATGGCGCTGTCCGGGCGCTCACTCCGGGGTGCGCGTGGAGCGTTGACGGCGTGCCCTCAGCCTGGTCCCGTCACCGCCAGCCGGCAGTTTGTCCGTCCGTCTGCAGGCGTCGTCTGTCCTGGAGAATAATGAGAAGTAGCCGTGTGCTCTTAAAGGTTAAAAATCCGCCGTGCTATTGCTGGCAATGGAGAGCGCTGTATTCAGTGGGAGTGGTACCGTTATCCGCACGTCCCTGGTGCTCTACTGTGCTTCGCTTTATGGTTGCTGCTACTACTGCTGCTGCCACCCTAGCTGCTGCTGCTGCTGCCACCCTCGCTGCTGCTGCTGCTGCTGCTGCTGCTGCTGCTGCTGCTGCTGCTGCTGTTGCTGCTGCTGCTGCTGCTGCTGCTGCTGCTGCTGCTGCTGCTGCTGCTGCTGCTGCTGCAGACTCCAGTGCGCTGATGACGGCAGGACGCAGCACTGCCACTGGTACCGCTGCTGATGCCGGTGACTGCTTATTATAATGTATCCAGCTTGGGACGCCGGCTGTGCATGGAACCCCAGGCAGACGACTTTGCGGCTTGCCACAGCGCGCCGCGCGTCGCTCGTCGCCATACAGGCCAGGGACCCGTTTAATAACCTAGGATCGTACATGAAGACCCTTTTCTGTATGCCATAGAGACCTACGGACGATGTCGGCCAACTTTCCTGAACACTTATGGACGACCTTATGGACGGCTGATACTGTCCTAGCGAACAGACTTAAGTGCTATTAAACGGTAAACCTTGTACGGACTACAGAAAGGGTGTTCATGTACGATCCTAGATTATTAAACGGGCCCCTGCAATCTCCTGGCACAGTGCGTGGGGACCGAGTACTGTGATCCTGCCCTGTTTAGATCCATCATATTTCCTAGGACCTTTCAGGATCGCAGGACGTGTTTTATTGCAGGCACTATTCCATTGCCTTTTTATGTCTGCGGGTGTCGCTTAGATGAAATTCGAAAGAAAATTCATCATTTAGGAGACCTCTGGACTTTATTCATGGCTGGAGGCACACTTTTCGTAATATGAAATGGCCAAAATAAAGCTGCTCCTCCCTTTGGAACTACCTCGAAAAAAGTTTACCCCCTCTTGGAAATCCCCTTGAGTGGTTGGCCCTGTTTCGAAATACCAGGGACAAAATCTGACCTGCTAATCTGGAGCACTTCCCCATTTGAGCACCCTTCTTTATTTGGTTGTTGTATAGCACATAGAGAACTGGGGACACAGCCAGAAGGCATCTTGCTCCTTCTGAAAAACACAGCACCTGTGGCACACCTGACGAAGGGATTGCCCTTTTGGGTATCGTCTCCCACAGTGTTCTGAGCGATAATACCACGAATTGCTTATTCATGACATTCAAGTCTAATAGAACATATTGGACGTTAAACTACCCAAACAAACAAAGTCATGACACTCACACTTCCAGCCCTTTCCAGGCAAGCAGGTTGATGGGTAGCAGTATCCGCAGGGTCAAGAATGTATAGGGCAGTATGTCTCTGGAGATGAGAATGCCTTAATGTATTCACTATAGTTTCCCTTGTCACATTGACGAAACAGTCTCATCAAATACCACAATAACTTTTTCTTGAAATAATATTGTAATGATCACTGAATAAAGACACGACGAGCCAATATGTTACACAAGCGTTTAAGGATTTTATTAAAGACAGATACAGATTCACAAGCTCTGGGGTAAAGTTTCCACTGAGCTACGCTATAACTTCTGGTCCGAGAGTGCTCGTGAGTGGGTTATCTGGTTATGCTCAGTGTCTGCGCTCTGGAAGCAGGATCACCAGAATGACTCGAGATGTCCCTGAGCTCCCTTTATATTGAGCTCCTTGACGTCATCCTCGCCGAGTCTCGTGGTTTATCGTGGAGGAACGAGAACCACATCCACTGGAGGACCATACTTCTGAGCGATAATACCTCGAATTGCTTATTCATGACACTCACACTTCCTGCCCTTTCCAGGCAAGCAGGTTTTGGGTAGCAGTGTCTGCAGGGTCGAGGGCAATATGTCCTGGGCAATATGTCTCTGGAGGGGAGGGTCCTCTGGTGGATATGGATCCACTAGAGGACCCTACTCCAGTACCATCTCCAGTGTAGGGAATCTCCAGGGTCCTCTGGTGTATCTAACGAGGTCTTCTCCCCCGGCACAGCCAGCCACCAGATACTCGTACTCACCACAATATATTGTCTTCCACGCATATATATATTTCCTCATAAATATGAAATCCTATATTAATTGAAAAAATCGTTGAATTTGTGATGAATGCTTTCAGCCATTCTCATCCTTGGTGTACATAATGTCGCACGGTATTCTCCTATTTAGTCTACATAATGCCTTCAAGGTATTCATGACTGGAAAGGGTTAACAGAAGTCCCCCATAGCACCAAGTGTGATGAAGAGACTGCTATGAGAGTGCAGTTTACAGAAAATGGCAAAATGTCCATCATATCAACACGGATGCAACTTGTATTGGCTAGCAATGGCTCCTGCGACACCCATAAAGCACTCGCAGGCACTGCAAGGGTTTCTGCAATAATTGTAGTTATTTATGTGCTTGTAAAATGGTCACTGGACATCCAACAATTAAAAAACACCTTTGCGACAGTTTTGGCGTTAGTGAGATGGCCGTGTGATCAGAAATTCAGAAGACCTTAGACAAACTAGATGAACAGGGAAAGCTGAAAAAGTTGGTATATGCCTCTGAGAAAGCAGCATATTGCAAGTAGATAACAACAAAACTAGATAACCTTTTACGAAAACTTAATAGCTTGTCTGGAAGCAATCACCCGGATTTCACAGTATTGCTAGGCATGTTACCAGGGTAATTTTGTTTTTAAGATTTCCTTTATTGCAAAATAATTCAGTTTGAAGTATGTTTACAATCAATCATTTCCGCAGCAGCAGTACAGTGTATAAGTACAGAAACTACAAACCAAATCTTGCAACTCCGGGTGGATGGGCTTCAGGTCCACATAAACCTGGTTTTCTAGCTCTACCCACGATATGTTATATGCCATATAGCAAAATGCTCTCGTGAGGCAGATACCGCGTTTTGTTACTACACACAAATTAGTGTACCCCTCTTTGATGAGCTGAATAAAAATTGTCCCTCAGCAGCAATAGCAAAAAGAAAATGGGGCTCCCTATATCAACTCCCCATAGAAGATAATGCAATGTTCAACCACTGGTAATCTTATCTCCATGGTTGTCTATTCTCGCCTGCGTTTCCTTTAAAATCCGGTACAGAATTATGTGCAAATTCCATAGAATACCACGTGCCAATACTAGAGATCCTATATCGAGCTACAGTGACTTGTTTTGCACTTCTTCTTTCTGCATCACTCTTCATGCCATCATTCATGCTGGTGAACCTACAGGTTGCCTTTATAAGCAGGCAAGAGGTAACCAGCACTCTGGGTTTTTTGTCTGAGTTGGTGTACATATGTATTGTGTGTAGACATGATAAAGGAGCATACAGCTACCTCTACTACAGATCTGTTATGTGAAGGCCTGACACAACCGAGGCACCCCTCTCATAAGATCTCACACTCTCTATGTGGTATTCTGTACACCAGGGAGCTGTTTCAAAAGTCGAGTGATGTCTATGGTTTTGAAACAGCTCCCAGGAGTACTCTACAACCTACCAGCATTCAGCTCTTGTTGTCCAGTGACAACTTATTCCAGTATTCCAGTGACTGCTGGTATCCATCCACAATCCAGTAGATATTTCACTGGGATACTTTCCAGGACTGTCCTGCTGGAGCTGAAGCTAAAGCTAGCTCTCTCTTGCAACACTTATAACCAACACACCACTGTGTGCACATGGTATGGTATAGGGAGCCAAAGTGAACCCGCTGAAACCACAGATACCCGTTTACAAAACACCGTTTCCGGATATAGGCGCTCAGTACTTTGATTATGTAGATTCGAGATTATATATGTCATTCTCCGAACTTTTAGATCCATATTTTTGATAAACTTAACAACTATCATCATAGCTTCGTTACAGAGTTATTCAGAGACGATAGTAGTAAACTACACTTCAATAGTAACAAACAAGACCAAAAACAAAAGTCTGGCCTCAAACCCCCATAGTTTTAGCACTAAGCCTCATTCTCACTGGCCACCGGAAATGGTGTCTTGTAAACGGGTATCTGTGGTTTCAGTGGGTTCACTTTGGCTCCCTATATGCATCAACAAGAAATGCTCATACAACCTACAAAGGAAACTAAGCCATCCAATACTGATCTATTCGTCCAGCCCATAGGAATTTAATTCTGGTACACCCCTCGGATATCAACTCCGGTTGACTGGCACTCTATCAAGGAGGATACACCGAGGTTAGGGGCACTTTGGCCAGGACAAACGAAATCCCATTCTCATTCCTATTTTACGTCGTTACTCTTGACCTTGCCACCGGAACCATGTGGAAGATTTCTTGCAGTTTCTCACAGTTACATTCCCTCTAGCCCAAATCATCTTCCAACCAACTATTTGTATTCCACTGAGGAAATGTGACCATATATTTACCAGTATCACACTGAACAGGTCAACCGTAACTAATGTCCATAGCTGCTGTAAACAGGAAAATCCCCAAACTCAGTCCCTCAAACCATGTTACAACACCATAGACACCAAATACGACTGTTGAAATGTAAGATGCAAGATGTTTGTTGAAGTGTCACTGGAAAAATACCTCTAGAATGTTTTAAATCTACCACATTCTATCTGTTTAACATATACTAAACCTAGAAACTCTGGGGTGTTTTTTTTTCAATTTTCAAGACATACCTGTTGTCTGTACAAATAAATCTGTTTCAAGATGTACCTGTAGAGTAAAGCTCAGACCAAATTGTCTACATTATGCAACCTGAATACTTATATCACAAGCGACTTGATCACAGTAGAGAAATAGCTATTTTTGTTCTCTTATAGTTCCCAGCCGGATACAATAGGCGATCGTAAACTACCTCCCAGAGGACGCTAATGCGCTCGGCCCAAATAGCAAGCCTTTCATTAATAGGTCTTTTTCGTCCAAGCAATCAATCTTTAGAAATAAAGAATTCTGGAAACTGGTAAATTTAAAAAAAAAACATCCAAAAAATTATCCCACTTTCTTCCTCTCTTTAAGGCCGACTTCCATGATAATAATAAGATACTCATTACTTAATGGAAGATTTACTATTCTACCTACTGACTAGTCTTGCAGCAGCAAAAAGATGTCCGATTTTGCTTGCAATGATATATCACACGGGTGTGCAATCATCATTCAGCAATTGCCTCATGTTCTGCATGAAGATTTCGTTCTGCATTCACAAGTTTCCAACACACCTGGATTATGTAATAGAATATGGACTGGTCTGAACTGCTTCATGTCCCAAATCATTTATGGAAGATGTCTTATATTGTCCACGATAACACTCCCCACTATACACTACTGTTACTTCTAATACTACCATGTTTGCTGAAATGTGGCACTCGCTACCATATGTTTTCTGACTGTTTACTCCCACTTATGTACATAAATACATTGCTCCACCTAGAATGGAAAAAAGGACAGGACTGAACAACAATATATGAACCGTGCGAACCTTGGAACAATTAAGAAGTGAATGAATGTACAAGACAATACCTTACAAGATAAGACAGTGGGAACAAGAATCAATAGGCTAACCATTAGTATTTTCAGTATATTTGAGTTTCCCCTTTTAGTAGAGGATCAATTTAAGAAGCATCTGGCGGGTGTCTCCCCAACTTAGTGAGGCATCTTTGAGGTATGTGTCCCAGCTTTTCATCAGTGTTCACGATTCGCGAGTACCTTCCCAAGAACTCCCGATTGAAAAAACGCCTTCCAGCATTACATAGCAGCCGTGAAGCATTGCCTTCCACTTCATATGATCCGTTTCCCTTTATTTGATTTACCTAATTAATTTCAAATTTACAAGCGTGTTCTTCTATTTGTTATTAATATTTAAACTCAACAGTCAGGGCACGTACCAAGGTACCTCCGTGAAAAAGTGGGAGGCACCTTAGATGTAGGCCTACATGCCTGGAGTGTTTAGTTTTTGGAACAATATGCAGTCTATGCTCCGGAAAGCAACTTCCCTTTGTCCCACAGTTTCCTGTCCCTCTGCTTGGAATGATGCGTTTTTCGAATCCCTTGAATATCCTCCTTGGTCACCACTTCCGGATCATTCCCTAGTCCTTCTTTTGGACCCTATGACCACCCTGGCACATATAGACAGGCCTTTCTTTGACAACTATGTGTTCCTGTATTAGGGGTCCCTCCCACCTACTACGACGGGCTACGACGGCCTACGATTAGGTCTGCGACAGCAGCGAGTGTCAGCGACGGCATCGGTGTCACTCGCCGCTGTCGCAGACTTAATCGTAGGCCGTTGTAGTTGGTGGGAGGCCTTATTGCGGCGACAACCCGCCGCGCTCTGCGATTAACCTTCCGACGGGCTACGACAGCCTACGAAATTCAAACATGTTTGAAATTCGTAGACCCTCTACGATTAACGTTTCTTTGTTGTAGTGCATCTTAGCCCGTCGGCTCGCAGCGAATTTGTCAGCGACAAAACCTGACTAATTGAGGAGTTTGTCGGCGACATCTCCACAATTTTTTCAGTTTGTCGCCGACACGGCAAAAGGGTTAATCGTAGACTTAATCGTAGTAGGTGGGAGGGACCCCTTACTATAAAGTATCTAATTCAGTACCGGTAATTGCATTACCCTCGATTCATGGACCATGTAAATTAAAGGACTTAACCTATTGCTTAAGCCCTATCTCATATCACTGGGGATAACTGAGCAGAACAGAGTTTCCAATGAGGAGGGAAAACCACATGCCACATCACCCCCTTGTCATGAATAATGAATGCAGTTAACAATGTCCAAACAATCTGGATTAATGATAGAATTGAAGAAAAATGAGTTCCTCCCCTCTCCATCTCCATGAAGCAGCCTCCCTCCACGTGTAGACTGTAGGCTATAGATACTTATGCTTGTAATAAGACTAAGAGCATCGAAACCTACAGGCTGTAGTTCACCCTACACTGAGAGGGACACTTATCTCATAAACAATCAAATTTCTACATTGGTATAACCTCTAAATTGCCAGGGCTTAATCAATGAATAATGACTGGAATAATAAACTACCGATATGTATGGTTTCAGGGGCGTCAGAACATTTTGAAAGGAGGGGGGCGACTTTCTAGGTGACTTTTTTCTTGGTATTGAGTCAGACTTTGAGATTGACCTGTCCAATAGACCCTATTGAGGTATCCCGTAATTCAGTCTGTTGACCAAGTTCCGGGTTTCGCTGGTTACCGACGTAGTATAGTGATAGACCCCTTGCTCGTAACCCAGAATTAATGCAGTTTAACGGTTTTCAAACATCCTCAAATTGAAATTCTGATGTCAGAAATTGAAATTTCAGCTATTTCTACATGGGAGTCCGAAATAATATTCAGTTTTTCCAATTATAAATTAGAAAACTGTGGTTGATGCGGTCGTAGTGTGGCCAGTCTGTCGGGAGCGGAACTTTGCTTTACCCGGGGGGATAACAGGGAGTTTAGTAACCTCTGGAGGGCATATTGGATTTACCGTAAATATTGGAAAAAATCTGAGAAAAGTCAGGTTGTTACCTTCATTACACATGAAAAAGTCAAACGTTGACACTTTCCCACAGTGAAAAGTCAGGGCTTAGCCATCATTGCACGCAAAAAAGTCAGACTTTGATATTTTACCAGGGTGAAAAGTCAGGGTTTAGCCATCATTGCACGCTAAAGAGTTAGACTTTGACACTTTTCCATGGTGAAGAATCAAGACAGTTTTTACACTTGATTGAGTTAAATTTGAAGGTGCTGACTTTTTTGGGGATGGCAAAAAAGTGGGGGGCGGCCGCTCCACCCGGTTTCCCCCCTCCTATATTCTGACGCCACTGGCTTACATAAAAGTCCAGGAGAGGCTGTCAAAATAGGAATAGATCCCCATATTCAAAGTTCTAGAAGGGGCCAGACATGGCAGATTATTGCAATATCAATGTCATAGACACTTATCAATATTTGCTGGTTCTGCCTGTGTGCGTTTTACAAGTGAATTATATTGGATCCAATTTCTAGGTAAGTCCTTCTAAGACTAATTTGCTATTGCGAGAACAACTGAAAAATTGTTGTTGGACAAGGTAAGCTAGAGAAGAGTCAGGTCATTACCTTCATTACATGTGAAAAGTCAGACTTTGACACTTTCCCACAGTGAAAAGTCAGGGCTTAGCCATCATTGCACACTAAAGAGTCAGACTTTGATATCTTACCAGAGGGAAAAGTCAGGGCTTAGCCATCAAATTGGATCAAATTTGGTAGCCAAGTCCTTAGACCTATTTGGTATTGCGAGAACAACCGAAAAATTCTTGTCCCCTACCCTGGACAAGGTAAGCTTACTCTATCAATGCCCGTACTTAACTCTCCCTGGCGAGTACGGCTGGTACTACAGTCTACCCCCTGCCTGCCACCTGCCGCTGTTTGGCCGAAGCTGTTACTTTGCTGATAGGCGGTGTGCGGAGCCCGCTTCAGTTTGAATGTTCGGAACCAGTGAATAACACAATCATGGCGGGGACCGTCGGAGTCATGTCGGCCACGGTAAGTCGAAAATTGGAAAGAAATCGGGTCAAAAACGAACTATTCACACTGGTTATATATAGGGATAACTCAACAAAAAGTGTTTTGCTACATATGTGTGTTGATGCTTTTATGTCCTTGGATATAACCTCAGATTTTATACCATCCGTTGGAGTGTCGTTGGTTGTGTGGTTGTGTGTGTGGGTTTCATACCCGGTATATCTCTGATGCATTTGTTGCAAGCTAACCACCTGTTTTCTCATGCAAGAATCTATATTCTGGTTGTAGACTGGAATATTGGCCTTACGTATATTTAACCAAAGATTCAACTGATTGTCGAATTAAAACAAGGCAGATTCCCCGTTGTTGATAAATTCACCTATTATCGACGATTGTACGACGACCCGTCAATTCGCGGTACCGACAACGACGGCCCGTCAACTCTGAGCGACGGCCCGACAACGACGTGCCGACAATTACGGGGGTCGACCCGTCAACTCTGATGCTTTGCCTGTTTTAAGTCAAAATGGAGGGTTTCTACCCAGGCTGGTTACAGCACCATGTCACTGTCAGTAAATGAGAGTGTGTTTATGTCTGTCAGTGTGTCACTGTTAAAAGATACATGTTTTGGCCTTTCATGTCATTTAAATTAGAGAGCCGATGCTAGAAATGTAAGGGCCAGGGGTTTTGACATTGGTTTACCAAATTAGTCACTTTCTATGATTAGAAGTTAGAAAACTGTCGGATTTCAGCAATTGTTTACATTTTCGGAACACTCGCACTGGCACCTGAGTGTGTGCCCCCGCTTCAACTACTAGATCTAGTACTACCTCAAACCTGATATGGGTTGATTTTCGAGTCACTACAGGAACAACGACATACACTGCTGCCTTGTGTGGATATAATCGTTTAATCGTAAACATTTGTCTGTGAGGCGTTTCGAAAAATCGGTGATTTGACTAGTGCCAGTAGTGGGACAAGTGGAAACTTACTGTATATTGTCAAAAATAGATAGAAATAATTCTGTAATTTTCGTATCTCGTTATCAAATCAAATAATGCGGAGTTGACGGATCGACCTTGTCGGGCCGTCGCTCAGAGTTGACGGGCCGTCGTTGTCGGGAGCGAGAATTGACGGGTCGTCCGTGTACCATTATCGACTACTCGCTCTACTCTATAGAGACTTTTCGAATCGAGACAAACCATTCAAAATTAAAGAAAGCGTATATTCTCAATGTACACAACTTCCAGTAGTTCTTAATTGAGACCTACTCTATCAGTGTATACCTTTTCACTGCTTCTGTTTGTAGGTTTTTTGTTTTCTTTTAATTGAGAACGTATTCGTTTATTTATGATATCGGTATATAGGACCAGCTGTCACACAAACCTCCTAAATTTCAGACCTTCAACTTTGAATATCTCAACTAATATTAGGAGTAGAATCTAAGAAGTATATTAACCAGAGCACTGGGATCTATATGATAGACACATTAGTTTAATTGTCTAATGTACTTCTAAAAATGAGGTAAGCACCCTAATAATCTGATACCTGTTTCAAACAGTGTTTGTACGTTTCTACTCTAGACTCTAGATCTAGATCTAGCTTTTATAATCTTGGTCAATGTGATTAACCACTTCAAAGGTGACCGTTGTCCTATTTTCCAAGGAATCCTTGTTTTCATATTTAGAGTATCAAATAGTTGTGTAAAACGTCTTGTGTAAAACAAAAAAAAGGGGATAAATCGGGCCTCATTCAACAAAAAGACAGTGCCTGTTCAAACCTCCCCACGCTCCAGCCTAGTCACGGCACGACCCAAACTGTTTTGTTTCACGTATTTGGAGAAATGATACCTTGAGGCCTCTTTCGGCTTAGGCCTATTGATGCTTGAAGGCATCATTCGTCCTTAAAGGGTTAACAGACTGCTTCATACAGTATGGAGTTTACACTACTAATTCTAATACCACTGTTGAAAGATAAAACAGGGATGGGTATGAACGCTTCTATGTACAAGTGAATACAAATACAAGGGGTATAATACAAGTATGCTTAGTCCTAAAGATTCTTAAGTCAGTTTGTATAAAAGGTATTGGCTTTCTTACCAAATTGAATTAAGATAACCGTTTCGACATATCCCCCATTCACGTAGTCGAATCCACAGTAGCCTACAATTTTTAACTCGACTACAGTTAAATATTATCTTCATGATGGGACGTTCCTACCCATAGAAATACAATTCATCGCAGCTGCCAATGATATTGCAATCAAACTGGTGAGCACTATGGTGATTGAAAGAAGTCTTCATTTAAAGGTAAAAATAGTCGCCGTTGCACAATGCAATCCTTTTCTTTTAGATCAACGGCGAAATTTATTTATCATATTCGAGCAAAGAAACCATATTTGTAATTATTCTAATAGGGATTTTACAGGTACAGATTTTTATATTTTTAAGGCCCGCCTACACACGGCCTTCAGTAAGCCACTGCCCCAAAGATGTCAAGAAATCACCAAGATCATAGAGGAGACCAGTTCAAAGGTTTGTATTACACATATTTATAACGAAATCACATGGGGTTCTATATTCCTTCACTATATCTCAGATGTTTAGCTTGGTTGAAGTCTATTATGCAGAAAATGATCTTTAGTAATTGAAAATGAAATTTGAGAAAGATGAGAATACGTGCGGAGGGACATTAAGTCCCTAGAGATATATGAATACATTATTTTATAATGGAGTACTTAATAGCTTACAAAAAAATACTCAAATATTGCAGTAGCATATTAGCATTGAAAAGCGTCCTTGTAAATCAAATCGAAGCATCAACTCATTTATATAGAACCAAGCGATGTATTTCTCTATTTTCCAACGCGGTTTACTCTTTTATGGTTTTCTGTATTGGTCTCCTCCCTAATAAACATACATGTACTTTGTATGCGTAACACGGATTCTCATTTTAATTGTGATACTCATTCTCACACTCAATACTTCATTTCAGGAGCTGCATTCCGTTCTGCCGCTGCTGTTGGAGAACATGTTCGGCTTCAACAACCAGATGGGGTGGGGCCTGTCCCGCCTCACCAAGAACCACCAGCATGACTTCGTGGTGCTGCGCAGCTTTCTGGCACCTCAGGGACCGCTGCTCACCCTCATCTACAAACTGCTGCTCGACCCTTACTGCCGCTACGAATTCCCCACCTCGTGTCTGCCAGTAAGTAGATGACCTCAGTCACTGGTGATCTATTACAGATTTAGAAAATGTTTAGAGCACGAGGCAGAGACACTTCCATACACAGCCGATGCTACTTGAGGGGGAAAAAATTAGAAAAAGAGGTGAAAACACTCTTTTTTTTATTCAATTTTTTTTTATATAAAGTCTTTATTGCATTCGGTCTGACAGTCCGTTCTTCCAGGCAATACTTCTGTATCCAACCTATGCATTTAGAAAAAATATATATATTTATAATAGAGATGTCAGTTTTCCAATTTCCGTGGAAATCTTTGTTTTCATATTCAGTATACAATTATTTTTCATCGTGTTTAACAAAGATATTATCAATTGAGACTCATTCAGACCCGTAAAACGGGTTTGAACCTCCCTAAAGTCATCCAGCCCATTGTCAGGCTGGTGCTGCCTCATTTTCCTTGTTTTCTTGGTCTCTTTGGGACTTCAAATTGCAAATGAAAAATATTTTCCACTTTTTCTTCTCGCCCCAACTGACATCTCTATTTATTAGAGAGATGGCAGATGTCCACTTTTCCTTGGAAATACATGTTTTTGTTCATGTTTTTATTTGCAGTATGTACAATTCTTTTTCCTTGTGTAAAACAAAGGTAATATTAAATGAAGCACCTTCACGTTGATAATACAGTGGTTTGAACCTGTTCACAGAACTTCAGCCCCCCTCGCTGTGGCTGAAACCTTGTGTTCTCTACATTTTCTCAGTCTCTTTGAGGCAGCAAATCCCATGTGAAAACTATTCCCGCTTTTTTCTAACCTCAACTGGCATCCCTGTTTAGACATTATATGAGTATCCGAATTACGATATGACGCGCAGTTGTGCTTTTCCCAACCAGTTTCCATGCTAAGGATTCTTAGTGCAATAGATCCATATAAACCTATGCAGGTATATACTCGTCTATACTGCCCGGGAATTTTGTGAGGTGATTATTGTGGCAATCCCTTAAACCTTCAGCAAAATAATCGGAACAGAAAGTCTAGAGATGAGAATATCATTTTGTGACTCACTTATGGTTGGTGGTACATTGCCTAGACCTATAAAAAAACAATGATAATTGATGATAAAGATAAGTGCAGGAAAATATCGTTTCACATAGAATTTTCACGTTTATGCTTAATGCAAATATTAGGTGGACTTGAGGCAGATATCTCAATTGAAGTTAAGAATACGAGGCTGGAACACCAACAAAAATCTCAGTTGAAGTTGAGTCGAAATTGTATTTATTGTGTCTGTCCTCGTATTTCTTGCAGTATCCAAGTCGGCACACGTTGGAGGAAGGCGGCATGTGCGCCTTCTACGCCACCAAAGTGCAGTTCCACCCGGGACACGGCCGGCCCTTCAACATGCTCTCCCTGAGTATCCTTAACGCCCAGTGAGCGGCCTTGCCGTACCTCAGTATAACGACACCCATAGATACACATCTCTTCATTTTATGACTGTTCATTGTTGTCTTCAAGGCAATAATCTTTATTATCGCAAATTGGGTCGTTATTGAACTATAGTAAAGGCAATGGACTGATTTGATTCTGCCTTATGTGGTTCAAAGTCTTTTCCTGTTCACGTATCCCCGGTCCCTGTGGGGGGTGTGGGGTGTGTGCTCTACGACGTCTAAAAATTGATTCTGCCTTATGTACCAAAGGACTCTGACTCAACCAAAAATGATGTCGATTCATAGGTGTTATCGCCAAGATGTATCTTTTCTAACCATCTATAGTTTCTTCTAAAGCTAGAAAAGTCTAGCGATGTAATTAAGCAGTAAGGACAAATTGTATTATACACAGATAACTACCTCTTGTTGGAGTAGGTCTTATATTGTATCAAATGTTATACCACTGCCCGTGTACGCAAACCAAGTCACCCCCGACTGAGCACGGACAGTATAAATAAAGAATGTAAAAAACAACAACATAATATTGACTTGTTTTCAAATACAAGCGGTCGTATGCCCCGAGGAGTTGACGTGTAGTAATATCCGAGCGCACGCGCAGAGTTAAAACTCTGAGGAGCATACGGCTGCTTTTGTCTGAAACCAGTCTATATTGTAATCATTATTCATGTTTTCCTGACAAGTGTCATGCCGATATTAGTTCATTTAGGTGTGCACTCATTTTTTTATTTGCACTATTTTTCCGTATCTGTATTTTTACAGGGATATGAGCTTTTCCAGATAGTTCACATTTGTTTGTGTGTATTAAATATCCACACTCTTAAAAAGAGTGGAAATCAGACAGGGTCCAGACATTTCCCTGGTCATGTCTTTATCATACCGCACTGCGATCTCCAAATCATTTAATTAAGAGACGCGAATCCTTGGGAAATTATCTGATAACCTTTTTTTTTTTTTCCAAATGTTCAAATAATTTGATAACAAATATATAATTTGTGTGTGTAGATCTTATAGTAACTGTAAATGAAGTAAATAAAAACAGTGTTGCTATGATGTGACTTCTGCCCCGAAATCAAGTTGATTTGCCTTAACCTAGAATCAGATTCGTTTGAGCTTTATCTTTTCCACTTTGCCTACGTCTTGGTCAACCCTAATTCGCAGAAGGTATGTATGTTTACATGTATCATTAACTAGCAATTAATAAGTTAAACTTTAATGTATTTGAAATAAGTGGAGAGACAAGCCGTAAAACGTCGGTCAATGGGGACAAGTTATCTTGCAGCACGATTAGGAAAGATTGGATTAACGGTCTAAAGATATAGATCCCAGAGAGTTTCAATTCGATAGATACCCCACTCCATTAAATAACAAGTATCATTATGTCAACACCTTCATCTGCCTCGCTAAAATTACTAATTTCTTTTTATGACATGAGTGGGAAACCTTTGTAGGTGAACGAGGCGTATGTCTAACCCCTACCGCTCTCACGACCACAGTCAGGAGAGTTGGGCCAGGCGCGTTCGTTTTCGCGCTTGAAAATTTTGTTTTTCCAATGCTGTATCCCTAACGGGAAGCAAATGAGAAAATATTACAAATGAGTGGAAAACCTTCCTTGAAAAAGGCAGGAGGCTTAGCACAGTGTCTTAAATTCGTCTATGGATCCACCTATTCTTCTGCAGTGTACAAATCATTTTTTCATTATGTAAATCAAAGGAAAAATTGTTCGAGCCTCATTCATGCCACAATAAAAGGAGCATTGAGTCTCCCCTCAGCTCCATGCTGTGGCTGAAAATGACTTTTATGTTCTCGTGGTCTCTGTTAGGCAACAACTTCCATATGAGAAATATTTCCACATTTTTATTACCCCGATTTCCCTGCCATGAATATCTGTCCTGAGTTTGAGATGTTTGTATGGTGTAGATGAGTGCTTGGAGTTCGCCGTCTGACGCCCTGTACCCGGTTCTTCTGGAGGACTACCTCAACTTCTTCCTTCCCCTCGAGGGTCGGAAAGTACCACCCATGCCGCATGTCGCAGCCCCAGTACGCAGCCCCGTGGCACATCAGTCTCCACTACAGCGACCACAGACAGCCACCAGGTAAGTCTCAGCAGGGACGGGGTTAGAGAGCATGTTCTGTATGTGGAGAGAGGCAGGTAAGGCACATCAGTCTCCACTACAGCGACCACAGACAGCCACCAGGTAAGTCTCAGCAGGGACGGGGTTAGAGAGCATGTTCTGTATGTGGAGAGAGGCAGGTAAGGCACATCAGTCTCCACTACAGCGACCACAGACAGCCACCAGGTAAGTCTCAGCAGGGACGGGGTTAGAGAGCATGTTCTGTATGTGGAGAGAGGCGGCTAAGACACATCAGTCTCCACTACAGCGACCACAGACAGCCACCAGGTAAGTCTCAGCAGGGACGGGGTTAGAGAGCATGTTCTGTATGTGGAGAGAGGCAGGTAAGACACATCAGTCTCCACTACAGCGACCACAGACAGCCACCAGATAAGTCTCAGCAGGGACGGGGTTAGAGAGCATGTTCTGTATGTGGAGAGAGGCAGGTAAGACACATCAGTCTCCACTACAGCGACCACAGACAGCCGCCAGGTAAGTCTCAGCAGGGACGGGGTTAGAGAGCATGTTCTGTATGTGGAGAGAGGCGGCTAAGACACATCAGTCTCCACTACAGCGACCACAGACAGCCACCAGGTAAGTCTCAGCAGGGACGGGGTTAGAGAGCATGTTCTGTATGTGGAGAGAAGCGGCTGAGACACATCAGTCTCCACTACAGCGACCACAGACAGCCACCAGATAAGTCTCAGCAATCTAGATTGGTAAAATTATTTTTTCTTGTGTAAAAACAAAAGAGAGAATAAATTGAGCCTCATCCACACCATTGAACAATGGTTTAAGTCCACAGATCCCAGTCTCATTGCATGGCCGATAACGAAGTGTTTTCTGGGGCAGAAAATTTCCAAAAGAAAAATATTTCCTCTTTTTTTCCTGCGCCCAATCTGTATCCCTGCCCTAGTGTGTGTATGGAAAAGAGGGTAAGGCTTACTAGTTCCGTGGTGTATTTGATGTAGTTTTTGAATTCTACAGTAAAGTAGCAGATGGGGATTCACACAATATACATTTTCTTGTGTTTTTTGGGCTGCCTCGTTTCATTAATTTTTTAATTTTTTATTAAAAACAACGCTTTAAAGTTTGGTTTTAAAATAAGTCCGGATGAAGCCCAATAGGCCACACTTTGATGACCTATACACATATTTCGATTGTTGAATTGAATTGACTATTTATGTATAGGGCACATAGCTATTGTGTTATGGAAGTGCCATCTTGCCCCAACGCTCAACAAAACTCCAAGTGGCAGGTTCAATTATCAATGGATTTTTTCTATTAAAAAAAAAAAAAATTGGGTTTTAGCCTGGTCTCAAGATTATCTATAGATTGTGACAGCGGAGAATAGTGGCTGTACCCTGACTACAATTTCCTGGTGGATGATGGCACAACTAGCAATCATTTTGTGCCCTATAATACAGCTGTTTAAATGAAAATCTCAATAAAGTAAAACCCTGCTTTTGGGACACCTCGCTTAAGGGGACATCGTGCTAAAGTGCTGATTCCACCGACACACAAGACATAGCCAGATTGGTCACGATTTGGGTGTCGTGCTAAGTCGGGCTAGGTATGAATAGTCGCGTGCCCATTTGTCACGATGTGTCGCGGTGGTGGAGCACCAAAACATACACCCGACACCTCACGGCTACGTTTTGTGACAACGGAGGTACGACACATCGCGACACTGTAAGACACTACAAGACATACCAAGATATACCACGGCAAATCCATCGTGTTGGTGGAATTAGCCCTTTAAGGGGATAATTTACTCGGAAAAGAAATCTTTATTTAGTTTATTTTAACCCCGCTTAAGGGGGCACCCCACTTTAGAACCCACTTTACTAGGAAGGGAGGGTGGCCCCTTAAGCATCGTTTTACTGTACTTGAGTTACGATGTTTGTTGGTTCTCCATGATGTTTAGTGACGTAACTCTGACGTGTATTTTATGACGTCACAGCCCGGTGACGAGTCCCGGACGCGTTCCCTTCAGCCTGCTCCGCACCAATCTCCACCAGAGGACGCCTCTGTCTCCTCACCAGATGGCGGGCCAGTCGCCGGACCCGGTGGAGCAGGAAACGTGGCGCTCTCAAACCATCTTAGAGGTCAGTGTCCAGAGGTCCACTCATTTGTCACGAAAATAAAGAAGAAACCAACAAGTTTTTGTCAAAGACGTCATTCTCCACGAGTTTAATGCAGTGATATGAACGAGGCGACAGCCAAGTGAATGTCATGTAGTATTCAAATGAGTTGGAGAACAACAACTTTGACCAAAACGAGTTGCTTTCTGTATTTATCTCACCCTTGTACACACTAAAAGAATGGTCAACACACAGGATGGAGACCATAGTGAACAATGTTTTCATGCAGAGGTGTCAGTTTCTCCATGGAAGTCTTTGTTTTCATTTAAGGAGTATAAGGAGCCAAAGTGAAACTGCTAAAACGGCAGATACCCGTGCTCAAAACACCATTTCTGGAGGCCAGTATGAACGAGGCTTACTGCTAAAGCTATAGGGGTTTGTGGCTAGAATATTGTATTTGGTCTCGTTTGTTACCATTGAAGTGGAGTTTACTATGATCATCTCTGAATAAGTCTGTCCCGAAGCTACAATGACAGTTGTTAAAAGTATGAAAAATATGGATTTAAAAGATTGGAGAATGACACATATAATCTTTCAACGCGAATAAAGTTTCTCTTCTTTCCCGATACAGGTTCTAGCCGAATTCTGGCTCAACCAAAATACTTTGGAGAACAACAAGTCAGCGTTCTCCCAACAAGTCTCGGTAAGTGTCAATTCCGTCTCCTAGGTTGGAATCTCAACGAAACGTACGCTTAAACTGGTTGTGGGAGTTGCAGATATTGCCAATTGTTTAATTGTTGTACTACGCAAAACCCAGAGACAATCACCATGCAATATAGCAGTGGTTGGAATATAAATGTATGCAAATTAAAGGTGTAATGTGTAGTTTATAATTGTAATGTGCCTGTCTAGATGATAGTTTATCTTACTTCCTGTCTCGTCATTGCGCATGCCCGTCATACCGGATGACGCTGGTTCCCGTTGTGTGTACGCTTAACTGATGTTCTCCTGAAAACTCAACCTCTTTCTAACTCAACGTCATGTGACACGGATAAAAATCCAGTTTTCAAGTTTCAGCATGTCGATAATTGTGTCTGTCTTCTAGTTTTAAATATCGTAATATATGTTCAAATGTATCTGTACTGCTGTCAGTGTACTGTCTGTAACTAGCCAAGATGCAAAATGCATTCTTTAATTCAGAAATGTAAAGGAAAAATACAAATCAGAATTAATCCTCAAGTTTTTTAGTCGCTGTATATTATTTGGTGGATGTAATGAACCTTTGACTTTTACTTTGTGACTTGTACTTTATAAAATATAGAAAACAGCGTTTGTTTGAAAACCATGAAAAAGGTACAGAGACGATTAGCTATGAATGTCATCATATGAGAGAGATAGTCAAATTGGAAAAGACTCAACTTTTAATCAATTCTTTTCTTTTTTAAGAAAAAAATATTTAGATATATTTCCCAACGGGCTGTCGAGTCCTCATCTCATTATACTTTAGTTCAGTTGACCCTCGTCAAGTGAATCTTAAAATCTGATGACATCATAGAAGTCAGTAACAGTTCTTCACCCCCCCCCCCCCCTCCAAAAAAAGGGGAGAGAAAAAACCCAACTTTTTAGGAACCCTACGATATAGATTATAATGTCGTAGGAATCATTGCATCCAAATTGCAGCCTATTCGGTGATTGATGAAAATGCAAAACCTTTAGAATGTTATCATCTATAAGGTCTTATTCAATATCTTATTTTCATTGAGGGATCCGATTGAAACAAGCTATAAAATGATTAGCTGACGAATATACCCGCTTTATGTATCAATAACAGAAGTCCCAAATTCAAATCATGTTGTAATACGAGCTGAACCTTTATGAAACAATAAAGAAATGTTCAAAAAAAAAGTTTAATAACAACAATAGAGAAATGTTCAAAAAAAGTCTAATAACATGCATAACTACATTCGTAAAATGATTTTTTTTTTTTTCCCCTTTTTGTTATTTTATGATTTTGAAACAAACGCTGTCCTTGATTTCCTAAGAATTAGATTGAGCATGTCATAGAGTAAACGTGAGATCTACAGACCTGCGTTGTGAATGTGGGGCGTACTTTGAAGTCACGTGACTGAACTTGTATTTTCCCGCCAGCCGCACGGCACTGGCCCAGGACACCCCAACCTCAGCAAAATTGACCCCTATTATTACATCATGGTTGTAAGTATGGCGTTGTCCTCGACCCAACAAAAAACAAGTGAAAAGAAAAGAAGTTGGTATGCTTTGCAGTGTTGATGCTTCACCTTTGCCTGTACTCTGCAATTTTCTATCTTTGTACTAATTTTCCTACCGGATCTATACCCTTTCCCAGTACTTTGTAATGTATTTTGATAGAAATAAATTACTCTTTGAAGAAAAAATTGAATTATATATTTCAAGGCTAGGCACTCTTTAATGGTCCCTGCACTCCGATATCTACCAGAGCGATTGCTTTGCATGTTTATTGAATAGGAAAAATACAAAAAAAAAGGTGATAACAGCCATTTGTCAGCTTTTGTTGTCCTGTTTGACGGTCAGTACTAAATGCCTCGCAGGGTTGCCATAGAAAGGCTAAAAAGATGAGGCAATAGTGTTACGTAAATAGATTTATCTCACCCCTGGTATTCTTTCTCCTTAGACTTGATATTGGGAATTCGTATCTAATGCCCAGTAGATATTTAGGATAAATATCCAATTGGGGATTATGTCAGAAATGATAGCCCATTAATCAATGTTAAGGGTGAGATAAATTCAGAAACCCATTCAAGTTTAGTGTCAGAGCTCGATCCCAACTCATTTGAATCACTACGTAATTCACGCGGCTTTGCCTTGTGAATTACTTTGTGATTCAAACTCGATGGGATACAAGCTCAGACCCTAAACTCTCACAGGTTTCCTCTATAATACATCACGGATATAGAGTAAAAGGTTCAGAGTTTGTGGTGAAATTTACTGTTGTTGAGGGAAGTTGGGAGTTGTTGAATGATAAACAGTTCCTCCCTGTTTCAGTTTTTTTCTTCTCAGGGGACATTAAATATGTGTACGTGTTCTTACTATGGTAACCCTGGCCTGTGTTGCTGCGCTGTGCCTAAAAAGCCTCAGCATTCACTGTGTAGTTAGTTCACACACGAGAGAGTGCATGATCGTTCTCAAGGTCGTAGTCCTGCCCGCTGCGCTGATATTAACGCTGAATTTTCTGGTCAGTCGGTGGCGAGTTCCCCTTTCCCCGTTTCTCGAGCATGTTGTTGGGTTCTGGATGTACAACCATTCGTCTTATCTGGAATCTGTTCACCCTGTCAATGATAAAAAGAAGATTGGAAAATGACGCTATCTTATCTATAATGAATTATTTACCCTGTATAATTCTGAGATATTGTATATCTACAAAGCGTTTGGATGCCTTATTGTTTACCTAATAATCATGAATTATCCTCTAGTGGTCAGGCCTCATTCGAGTTGGATAGACTTCCGTTTCTTACCCATGGGTTATGGAGTCTCCATTGAAAATATATGGGACCACAGTAAACCACCACCCATTGTTTATTAGTGTCCTTAAACCTCGCTCATGGTTTACGGCTTTTCCAACCCCATTATCGATTTTTCTAGGAATAGAAATAATCTTTTTTTTTAAATTCTTTTATTCACTTAAGTAAACATACTTAGACACAATATGTCGTCCGAGGACGTTCTTCCCATACAGGTCAGAGAAAATACAAGACTAGCCACTCATTTATACAAGAGAAGGGAAATTTTTTTTTTTTTAAACCAATAACATAAATGAAATCACCATCCTCTTGTAGAAAAAACTGCAAAAGTTTATTTTTCATTCCAGTTTTAAATTTGTCTTTTGAAGTAGCTTTTTGAGTTCCTTCACTCAGGAGATTCCAGTATTCAATGACCATGGTTAAGAAATACAACGATTGATGGTCAGTAGGCTGCTGGAATGTTGGACAACAGATTATGGTCAGAGTCCATGCTGCTGTGATATCTCGTGGATGTAAAACACCACAGAATACAAAGCCACAACCCTTTGTGTGAATCTGTTCACGCCAGTTGAGAACAGCAAAGATGGCAGTTTTCTACTTTCCCAAGGAAATCCATTTCATTTCCAGTAAAACATATAAGGTATGAATCTGCTTGGTTCATCACTATACCCACCAAAACGAGATGTGGGGGAGAGTAACATTAATGCTACATCTGTTAAGAGCGTTTGCTTTATGCTCTGTTCTTTTGAGCATGCATTACGATGGAGACTAGGGGTAGCATGTTGTAAAAAAAATATGGTTCTTATGATGTGATGACTTTTGGGCCAGATATTATTCATACATGCTCTGCAACAAGAAGATATGTGATAATCATATTGATCCCTCATCATTTTTTTTTCAAGATCACTTTCCATTTCCCCGCACCCTCAAATGTTCAAATCTACTAGGATTTGAATATCGTTTAGCTATTCAATTGCAATTATACTTGCACTATGTTAAATCTATAGAATTTTCTTTCTATAAATTCTGATTAAACCCAGCGCAATATGAATTCTGTATGCAATTCATAAGCGTTATGATGAATTAACACTTAAGTGTGATGTATCTTACAAGTAATACAGTGAATATTTAAAATAGAAATAAGAAATATCACATTCTCTGAATACGTGGCTAGGGTTATCACTGTTTGAGCTACCACATCAAAGTGATGGAGCTGTCTTCTGATCGCGGTATTCATAGTCAGACCACTCACTACCAAGGCGACGTTGTCAACAGAACAATGCGTATAGTGACGCCAGTTGTTGACAGCAAAAGAAATGTCACCTAATTGATATTTGTTTTAAACAGTTTTGTTGTCTGGCCATGATTGCTGATGACTTTAGTAATTAGTAGAAACTGAACGAGAGTTAGTAGTGGTAATATTTATCACATGACTGGGAGGTTGTGTTATGATGCGAGGCGTTGACCGAGCGCAGTCAGTAGCCAACCTGACCCAGGTGCAAAAAACACTTACACTATTAATTCAAGTTCAGCCTAGTATTCATCCTACCCTGTCTCTACGACTTTAAAATACTATTTAGCCATTTTAGTTCCTTCAAGTTGTTCAAGCTAGTGAAGTTTGCGGCTGCCAAATTGCTAAGTAGGGCCAAAGGTTGTCAACAATTCATAGACCACATTATTGTGATGTCTCTCACCTTCTGGCTGCTGATTGGTCAATTTTTTTATTACCCTCATGCAATAAATACCACTTTATTGCACGCTTGCCCGAATAAAGTGACCCAATAGTAGTAAACCAATGGCGTTTTTTTTTATTAAGGGTAGGATAATACATAGGATTTAAGGGGTGGGCAGAAAGAAATACATGCATTATATTAGCATTATAATGACATGGTTAAGTACGTACGGAACCGTCTACCTCCAATCACACATGAACCACCAACCTACACGTCAAGACTGTCCACACTCGCACCTCAGAATCTAAGTCGATCGTGCCACCAGATCCTCTACGGAATTAGACTTGTGTTAGCATTTGAAAGAAATTTGTATGTACAACCGTAGTCAGATTGATGTAGCACTGGCTAAGCTGGCCTTTTAAAGATGATATTTTTTTATGATTAAAATATAGTGACTTTTTGTTGTTAAAGTAATAGGTATTTTACAAGGCGATTTATATTTACTATGAAAATTTCCGAATATATCGAAAAGAGTTAAGCAATTCGAAATTATTTGCTCCTGTGAAAAGACTATCTATGACTGCTACCATTGTTGATATTAATCAGATTAAATTGTTTTTATTGATATTGACCAGAATAAGAGAAATGGTAAATACATGGTTACCATTAATGCAGTTAGGTATGTGTGTCTATATTTAACGAGTTTGCTGCATTTTCTCCTGTAGTTTATCTATAGGGTGTTCTTTTTTTCGGTCACACAGGAAAGTTTCCTGCCCAGCAGCGACCACGTGCGCGTGGTTCGCATGTTCATCAAACACCTGCACCTGTTCACGGCCACGGTGCGCGTGGAGGTGATCGCCTCCCCCTACAGCTCCCAGGTCACCGCGCCCATGGACGACCTGCGCAGGTACGTAGTTCTCCATGCACCGGCTTTTTTTTTATACACATGGATGACAGTTTTCCACTTTTCCATGGAAATCCACTTTTTCAATTCCAGTTTCAGAATTTATGTCTCATGTATCAAAAAAAGTTAGTCTATGTTGAGTCTCATTCGCGCCAATAAAACAGTGGTTGGAGCACCCCCAACAGACCTCAGCCCAATCCTTGGCAACATGTGTTTTCTATGTTGTCTCAGTCTGTCTGAAACAGAAAATTCCACTTGGAAATTATTTTTATTCCTGAACCCCACTGACGTCCCTGTATATAAGGATAACGGAATATCTACAGAGCTAATATAATACTAAGTTAGCACCCACGGAGATGCCATTTTTCCGGGAATCTCTGGTTTTCCGGTCTTTTTCTAATTCAAATATATCCATTAAAATATGGTTTATGGTCGGCCGGGCAGCCTAAAGCACTCAGTGATAGACGAGCAGTCCCGGTGTGTACCAGTGGCTTACAGTGCTTCACCACGCACCGGCTTTTTTTATATACAGGGATGACAGTTTTTCACTTTTCCATGGAAATCCACTTTTTCAATTCCAGTTTAAAAATTGATGTTTCCATTATCAAAAAGGACAGATCGTGTATGTTAAGCTTATATTATGTCATTTACCTCGAGTGGTTTACAGAGCCGACTGTCCAAAATCCATAGATCGTTGTATTTTTCAATGATCATTTCTATCCCTAGAAATCGATAATGGGGCTGTAAACCATTGGTGAGGTTTACGACCACTAATAAACAATGGGTGGTTGTTTACTGTGGCCCCATATATTTTCAATGGGGACTCCACAATCTATGGGTAAGAAACGGGAGTCTATCCAACTCAATTGAGGCCTGACCACGCCAATAAAACAGTGGTTGGAGCACCCCCAACAGACCTCAGCCCGTTCCTTTGCAACACTGATGTGTTTTCTATGTCGTGTCAGTCTGTCTGAAGCAGAAAATTCCACATAAAAATATTTCCACTTTGATTCCTGAACCCAACTGACATCCCTGTATATAAGGATAAAGGAATTTCTATGGATCCAATATAATACTAAGTTAGCACCCACAGGTATGCCATTTCCCCGGGAATCTCCGGTTTTCCGGTCTTTTTCTAATGTAAATAAATCCATGAAGATATGGTCTATGGTCGGCTTGGCAGCTTATAGCACTCAGTGATAGATCAGCAGTCCCGGTGTGTACCAGTGGCGTAGAGAGTCCGGGGTTTTCCAAAAGTCAGAAACTGAAATATGGAGTATGGAGAAGTTAATCTTTTTCCAAGTTACTTTACTTAGCATTTATATTTTGAAAAAAGTCGGGGACAAGTTATTCATGTCAAGGAAAACTAGAATTTTCATATCAAGGCATTAAGAACGACTCATCTCAGACACTCTTGAAATCTGTGTAAATTTATGGAAAGAAAATATTCCAGATGTTACGAACACAAGGGATATTGGTGTGAGCCAGTATCATCACCTTGGTCATAGAAACGGCCAAGAAAGATTTATGGTATTGCATTTCGAAAGTCTGATCCTAAATTGATGAAATAATTGGATTGAAAATACGGCTGTAAGGTCATTAGAGTTAAAGGTTTCCCAGTTTTATTTGACAGGGGAAAATGTGTCCTGTAGTAACATGACTTTGGGATATAATTTCCATGTCTTTCATACACTGATTATGCATCCACACATTCATCCTATATAAATGACGGGATATTAATAAGAATTTTGTTCCTGAAAGTTCTTAAGTTAACTATGTTTATATTTCATGTTCCTCTCAGACAAGTTTGGCCGCAGTTCGTCCAGAAGAAACTCTACGCCTTCCTCCGACATGGTTTTGAGCGCTGGCCGCTCGACTCTTCATTTAGATTGGTGAGTGTCGTACACGACAAACTTTGTTTGTTTATTTGTATCTTTGCTTATCTTATTACTCCTCATTCTTTATATTCAGTCTCGTTTTGAAGCAGGTTCATAGTACTTTTTTTTTTTGCTAATGTAATCATAGAAAATTTCGTGCACGGTGTAAGGCATAATGTTGTATACTCTCATAGTGCAATCCAGTCGCCTCTTCGCTAGCTCCGTCTGAAATTAAAAAAGAAGATGTTTTATATACTCAGATAAATGTAAGTATAGCTCAAATAATGAAGAGTGTCTTTAGTATGTTTCACTTCATCTTAATCTAAGTGTCATATTCGGCATACACCAGGTTTAGAGGTTTTATTGAGTCCTTTAGACTCTTACACGTAGTTTTATTGAAAAGTCTATATTTGTACCCTTTTTGTACGTTGGAGTATCTTTGTATTGTACATACAACTGTTACAGTATTTTTGCTGTAAGTAGTACTTTAGGGAACCTATGAAAGTTTAGCTCATATCCCATCGATTTTGTATCGCGACCTAATTCACAAGGCGAAGACGCAGGAATTACGTAGCAATTCAAACAAGCTGGGATCGAGCTCTGACTGTAAACATAAAATAGGTTTCTGAATTCATCTCACCCCTCACATTGACATTTGTGACATAATCACCCATTGAATAATTTTCCTAAATACTCCATAGACGTTGGATACGAGTTCCCAATTTTAAGTCTATGGAGAAAAACATACCAAGGGCGAGATAAATAGGCCGAGTAGAATCAGTATACATATTTATGCTCTCTTTTTTTACCCTTTTTATAAATCAGTATAAATTGAAAACAAAACAGTTCCATATTATCATAATGGTGCTACAATTGAAATTAGATGATTCCGGTTCTCTGTTAAATCTAATAGATGACCTCTTACACGGAGTTGTTGTGTCCTGGTTTCTAGATGTTGGAGACGTGGTTGAGTTTCATTCAGCCGTGGCGCTACACCAACCCGGCCCAGCAGTACCAGCGAGAACGGGAGCCCGAGAAGGACCGCACTGTCGACGACAAGTGGTATGCATACGTCTAGTTTTTCTCATGTTGGCAGATTATACCCTTTAAAGACGGCCGCCTACGGCACAACTAGATGCTTGAGGACTGCTACTAGTATCCGTGTATACTTCTAGGGGACGGGCGGGGGCAATGTCATCTGAACTCTAAATTCAATGGATAATCGTTTGCTGTAATGAGTCATCCTTAAAATTGTTATTTCCATTATCTAGAAATAAATAATATTATGTTATAAATTCTGTACAAATTTCAAGTTTATTGATCCTTGAAAAAATTCTGAAAATGATGCCTTAAGGCATCATTCGCCCACTGAAAATACGCCTTGAGTTTTTTTTGTTTTTTTTTATTTCAGTAAAGTATATATACAAGACAGTCTGCCATGCTAGCAGGTTTTGTATGCAGAGTTACAGCTAGCAGGTTTTGGTTACAGAGTAATCTCAAGGTAAAGCCGAGTGAGATTACAAAACAAAAGAGTGAGATTACAGAACAAATGGCGTATTTTCAGCTGCTATGGATAGAATACGGTTCACATTTTATCTCACCCCTATCACTGACTGACTTCATCACTTATTGAGTTTTCTTCTACAATACTCCATGGACATTAAATACGAGCTTCCAATGCCAAGTATATGGAGAAAATACCAGGGGTGAGATGAAGTTGAATTCTTCACTATGATTGCGTAGTTCATGGAAAGAACAATGCAAAACGGTGAACTGGGACACGGACCAAACACTTATCAGTTTTTTTCATAGTGTATAACTAGTGATCATGTTGTCTATCATATATCTTCTTTTTTTTTAAACAGTAGTTTTAGACACTTTTTTTCTTCAAAATAATAACATAGAAATATGATTATATTGTTTGGTTAAAAACTTTTTTACGTGTTTCGGTTCTCGTTTCGCCGTCCCGTGTGGGGGTTTGCGTGTTGTTGAGAAGACTGCGTTTGGGCATAACCGTGGTAAAAAAAAATTGCGCTAATTGCACGTCAACCACTACGAAATATGATTATATTTGAGAATATGTGATATCTGCAGGTTCCCGTTCGTGGGCGACAACCTGCTCTTCTACACAGTACTCCTACAGGAGTTTCTCCCGCGCGTTTTCCGCATGGACCTCTCTGCACCCAAGAATGCCTACATGCTTTTCCGGGTCTCCAAGGTCTTCAATCTCCCCAACCTGGCCAGCCTGCTACGAGATGGTGCGTGCCCAAATATACACACATCGCCCACAGTTTATCATGAGACCTCACGAAATTTCATTTGATGGTTTTTCAAAAATAAATTTTTGAAAAGGAAAAAAAGTCAGTACAAGTCTATAATAAAGAACAAAAAAAACCAGAGATATACAGATGTGAATCATTGTATGGTGGTAATTTGTAAGATAGAATGTGATATTCTATATTCGTAAAAAAAAGTTCATTGAAAAATTCATGTTCTACACCGTAAGTTCTACAAAAAGTTGTAAGTGGGGGGAATGGGGGAGGGGGGCATGACCCCAAAGGGGGTGGTGGGCTTATAACCAGGGTTTTCATAAAGTTGAAATGCCCTCAGAATCGGCTTATAGCGTTTTGCTGAAGTCGGGGAGGGGGGCGGCTTATAACCGGGGCATTACGATAATATTAGGAGACGTCCTTACTGTGGGCGAAACGTTTATCATTCGAGGTCAGTCGCCGATTTCATAAGGCCTGACGCCTTAGGCGGAAGGCCATATGAAATCGGCGACTGGCGGAGAACGAGAACCATTTCGTTCACAGTGAGGACGTTTGCTTATTATTATATACCTTAAGATAATTAAAAACTCCATTTTAATAACTTAAAAAAGATGCAGTCACAGCAGGCACGAACATTATTATTACTGCACCCCTAGCAGCGGGCAGTATTTAATAGACATTCGGACACAGGTTTATGATAATATACATTTTCTGTGCTGCAGCTGAGAGCACGTTGTTCGAGCCGGTACAGCGGGCGCCGGCGTCGCGCACGGCCGACCTGGGAGGCAGCTACCTGAGCCCGGCGCTCACCTCCCGCGTGGCCTCACTCAACCTGCAGTTCACCGAGCTCGAGGCGCCCGGCTTCGTCTACAAACCATTCTTCTCCGACTTCACCGTCAAACAGGTCAGCTCACGAGTATACCTTTTTCTAGTAGTTTGTTTGCCTGTCCTGTCTCTGTATTGTCCTTTTGACCATGTTGGGGAGAACGTCTTCGGACGACAGTCTGTGTCTTTGTCTGTCTGTTTAAGTGAATTAAAAAAACTGCTTGTGCAAAACAAAGATAGTATGAATTGGGCCTGTTTCACACCAATAACTGGTTCAAACCTCCCCACACACTCCAGCCCGATTTCATGGGGAATAAAGTTGCGTTTTCCATGTTTTCTCAGTCTCTCTGAAGCAGTAAATTCCAGATGTACAATATTGTTGACTAGGCGTATGATCTACTGATACTATTCATCAGGTGATATGATCTTGCAATAGTCTTTTTTTTTAAATCTCAATCTTAAAGTGGTCGCCTCTTAGGTAAGTACACGTGTAACTCGATTAGTTAACTATGCAAGTTCCGACATTTCATATTCATAAATTTCCTATATATACAGATCGAGCAGATCCTGCTGACGGTGAGTCAGGCCAAGGTGACGGCGCAGGCCAACCAGAACAAGGCGGACACTAACGGCGGCTCGTGGTGGTCGTGGCTGGGGCTGGGCTCGCCCGTCGACTACAACACCCACTCCTACGCCGCCTACGACTTCTACGACGACATGGGCGCCGGCGACAGCAAGCGGCTCGAGGGGCACCTCGACCAGGCCACCGCCAACCTCTGTCAGATCTTTGAGGTGAGGGTTTTTTTGGGTTTTTTTTTTTTTTATTCATAATTTTTTTAATTCAGGGGAAAATAGACATACATATCACCCTGTCAAGGGGCGTTTTTCAGGGATGGCAGTTTTTCTCTTTTTCAAGAAAATCCTTGTTTGTATTTTTAGTTTATGAATTGCGTTTTTTCTTGTGTATGAAACAAAGAGAGAATAGATTGGGCCTCATTCACACTAGTAAATCTTGGTTTAAATCTCCGCACACACACCCCTGTCCCATTCCATGACCAACAACGATATGTTTTCCATGTTTTCTCAGTCTCTCTGAGGCAATAAATTCAACATGAAAAATATTTCCTCATCTTGTTTCGACCCGAACTGACAACCCTGTAATTAAGGCCACGATGTATATACGTGTAGTTCAGGACCTCTGATATGAGTCGTATCGCCCGGAGTTAACATCGTATAGCCTGCACACAACATAATACACAACAAATCCAACAAGATAGAACCTCCATTAATGGATTTTGGTTTGCGTCACAGATCCCGGTTCCCCATGACGTGAAGAATGTGACGTGGGGAAACCTGACGACGTCACCGTCAGCGCCGGAAAGCCTGTCTCCGGACTTCATCGACACGCAGGACGGGCCTCAGCTCACTCCGCTCGGCCGCTACCAGGTACTGCACCCTCACCCCTAGAACTAGACGAGCACAGCCATACTACCTTATAGTGGCTGGGTTCTATACTGGGTTACAGTAGTCCGATCTACTGTAGGCTCCTGATCCAGTATCGGTATTCATTCTTGCTTGAATTCTGTGGTATTCGCGTACTGTGCCAGTATAAGTATTGTGAAATACTGGGTACTCTTTATAAGTACAGCCATACTATAGAGAAAATCTATGAAAGCATAGGGTCAGAGCTCATATCCCATCGAGTTTCAATCGCACCATAATTCACAAGGTGAAGATGCGTGAATTCTATAGTGATTCATACGAGATTGGATCGAGCTCTGACCCTAAACTTGAGTGGGTTTCTGAATTTATCTCACCCTTCACATTGACTAATGGGCTTACATTTGTGACATAATCCCCCATTGGATATTTTTCCTAAATATCTCATGGGCGTTGGATACGAGTTCCCAATTTTAAGTCTATGGGGAAAAAATACCAGGGGTGAGATAATATTTTAAAGTGAAAGACTTGGTACTTCTTTTAAGTACGGCCATGCTATTTCATAGTGAAATACTTGGTACTTCATATATGTACAGCCATGCTATTCCATAATGAAACTCTGAAAGCCCAGATTAAAATACAGGTATGGCAGATTCACCTTTCCCATAGAAATCCTAGTTTTCATTTCCAGTTTATACATTATTTTTCAGGTAATGAACGGTCTGCGGCACTTTGACGTGCAGATTCGTGGAGACCCGGAGACACAGCGGATCCGCTCCTATGAGTGTGCCTTCCTCGTCCGACTTCTCTACCAGGTCTCCGTCTTTCTCAATGAAAAGGTGAGTCTTCTTACATATGCAATAATCAGTATCGTCTAATTTAACGATCCCAAATTAACCCTATTGCGCCGGGTACCCGCGACAGGGGTATAGTCATGGAGCCGGGTATATAGCCCTATTGTGAATATTTTATCTTTGCATCACGTGGCATGACATGTGATAATTAATGATATTTTTTATTGATATAGAAAATATGATGATATCTACATTCTGTGAAAGTTTCATGTTTATCGAGCCATTATTTCCAATTTTATATATAAAAATATATATATATATATATCACCCGGTCAGCTCCAGTTGAAGGCTTTAGGTATCACCCGGTGTGAATGGGTTAAAAAAAAGAAATCAATGTTCGAACTCTTTGTAAAACTAGATACAAGTGTAGAAACCTTTGACCACTGCCCATCCTGTATTTATTCATATATTGAACCCTGTATTGAGATCCACTAATGTATTCAATATGACGAATACCAGACTGACCATAATGATACATCCAATAATTTTATCCTTCTCACAATTCCTTGAGTAATCACCTATATAAGCTTTATTCTTTCGTATGTGTCGGCTTTTGTAACCCAGATAATACAATATCCGTATGCTCCGGGTATGTAGATACACGTTGCCCATGTGTTTCCTATGGACGCTCTGTATTAGGTGGATAATACATATATGACTTGTTGATGCCCATGTCACCTGATAGTAGATTGAAACGTTGCACAATATATCCGTATGCTCCGGGTATGTAAATACAAGTTCCCCATGTGGTTTCTATTGATACCTTGTATTAGGTAGATAATACATATATTGACTTGTTGATGCTCTTGTCTCCTGATAGTAGATTGAAACGTTATACAAATACTTGTATGCGAGGGTATTGCGCAGAGTCAACTCCGAGGAGCATACAACCGCTTGTATCTGAAACCAGTCTATATTGTATTATTATCCACCTTTTCTGGACAAGTGGCATGTCGATATCAATTAGTTTTAGTTATGCACTGTTTTTCCATACGCACTATTTTTTCGTATGCGCCACCCGGAGCATACAACATATCAGTATGCTCGGGTATGTCCATACAAACTCCCTATGTGTTTTCTATGGACACTTTGTATTAGGTGGATAGTAATATATCAGTATGCTCCGGGTATGTAGATACACGTTGCCCATGTGTTTTCCATGGACACTCTGTATTAGGTAGATAATACATATATTGACAATATTGACGCCATTTACTCCTGACAGTACGCGCGGGAGATTGAAACGTTGTATCAGCGGCGGGACTTCCTGGGGCGGCTGGCGGCGCAGTACCTGACCGTCCCTCAGGCGGCCCGCACCCCGCCCCGTCACGGCCGGGCCGTCACCTCGCCCCGGTCCCGGGAGGCCCGCGCCATGCTGGCCCGGCCCCGCCTCAGTCTGCGCTGGCTGGCCAGCTTCCAGAACCTGGCCTACGTGATGCTCTTCTACCTGGCCGCCTACTTCTGGCTGGGACTGGGCAGCGTGGGCGGCCTCATGCTGCTCATCGTCGCCGGGCTCGTGTACGGAGTCTTCATGGCCCTGGTGGCGCCCCACCCTCTTACCAAGAAAGATTAACCCCCTGGATATGTATACATCACTATCGTGGGTCTCCACACTGTATTTATTCATCTGCTTTTATTCATCTTGGGTCCACATTGCATTGTATTTTTTTTTAGTTATATGACAAGTATTGTTGTAGCTAATCATCATTTTGCGGGGTTTTTTTCGGATAAAGTTGTTTTAAAGTATTAAGCAGGAGATTGAGATTCATACATGCAGCCATATTGTTCACTGGCGCTACATAAATTATTATAAAATACTTGAATCAGTTTCAGGCACCTGCTGTTCATTTGAATATAAGTTGAAAAAACGGTCCGCTGCTTCAAAGTGTAAGCGCTGATATAACAGACAAAAATTCCCAATTAGCATATGCTTGTGGATATCTGGGTTATAGATCTCATCTTATCATGATGCAGTGATGGCGCACTATTCTGTGGTTCTATATTTGAGGAATACGATCATGTGCCTACCTTCAAGCTCTAAAACATCAAACACCACAAATGATAAGAATATATGTTGGATTGTGCTCAACCATTTCGTTGGATCTGCTTTATTATCCACACTGAGCGCTCTCTACAGACCCGATATGGTTGATTGCTGAAAGATATCATTATCTCACCCCTGGTACAAGTTGAGCCATAGGAATAACATAACAAAAAAAAACCTCAATGATCACCCCGGTAAAGTGGCAAGACTTTACCATGGCCATGGTGGAGTGAATGTGAGATGATGTCATATGCGATTGACCAATCACAAACCAGGATTTCAGAGAAAAGACGACATCAACATGGAGATTTAAAGATTCCTAACTGGATTTGCAAATTAATTTGGATTATTCTGATATTGTTATGCTATTTATGTCATTGAAAGGGGTGAGATGAATCCAGAACCGCACTTGAATCGTATAAATACACATTACTCCACTCATTTGGATGTGCTGTAATCGTCACTCAGCCTCGCCTCAATATCAATTACAGCCCATCCAAACCGGTGATCTATTCATACGATTTTCAATCAGTTCTATATTAGTCACCACTGGCCTGTCAAGTATAACCGATCTAGATGCTGGACAATCCTATCCCGACCTTCATACCTGTTAATATTCCGGGCGAGATGGTGAACTGCTCTAATGAACAGTGGTCTCCTGAGGCAGCAAATTATATATGAATTTTTTTTTTTGCACCATCTGACATCCCTGTGAATTAAAAGGGGAAGACTAAACGATTTCTTTGCATGCTAGGGTCAGGCTGTGTCTCGCAGTACCTTGCTACATCTTGCACAATCTGCTTGACTCATTGTGCATGTGTATAGAATCCCTATTATCGCTCACTGGGGGCTCTTCTACCGGAGTGATCTTCGCGGAAACAGTGCATGCGATTACTCGATACCGAGCAAGACTTCGCAAGTCAAACAAATCGTGACAAATCTCACTGTGTGTTGATGGAAGAGCCCCTGAAGGGGGAAGCTCCACTGCTATTCAAGCATCCCGTCTGGCACCGAATGGGAACCAAACAGAGTCCAGTATTATTCTGCTGTGTCATTATCGCTGTTTACATGTGTCCAATACAATGAGGTGAAACAACAGGTCATTTCTCACGTTATGTCCAGAACGCAAAAAAACTCTAAAAGAGATTGTTACATGGACAAGGCAGCCGTTCCACATCTACTCAGAGACTTGAAATGTGGGCCAAGACATTGCATTACTTCATGTTGTATTCTGTTATCGACTACGAGATTATAGTCTTTTTTCTGCCTGGAGAATTATCATTGTGTGTGCTTGGTATACTCCCAGAACCCTACAGGGAAATGATCAAAACCCACACCTGTGTATCCCACCTACCAGTAACCGTTGTGCATTGACCACGTCAAGATATGTCACTCGACGCCGCCATCTTGATTCCAGAACGAGGCCAGCCTGTGCGCATGTCCAGGGAGGTTTTGTAAGCGTCTGTGTAATTTACATTATGGTGCTTCTGCTGCCACTGATTAGAATCAAAAATTTATTTAGGGTAAATTAATGTATGGAAATTATTTAGACACATTGTGCCATGGACGGTCCTGTGAATTGTTTGTATACATGGAGAAAGCATTCCAAACGTTTAAGCGTTCAGTAGCGAGGCAGGGAGACCTGACCGCACTGATTCTATGCATATTTATGACAACGTTGTGTCTCCATGTTACAGTACATATTTAGGAAGTGTCAGTATGAGTGAGGCGTCGTTAGTTCTGTGCTGGGTATATAAGCTGTGGTATTAGTCTTTCTTGTGCCACTGTCAGAGGAAAGCAGGTATCCCGAAATTTGCATTTAGAATAAGAAAGAAATTGATGAGTGTTTGATCTGTGTCCTCGTTCGCCATCGAGTTTGGAGTGCACAGTAATATGAACGAGGCGCTAGCCGAGTGACTATTCTGAAGCACTCCAAACGAGATGGTGAACAGGAACTCTGACCAAGCACGAATATGTTGTTGATTTCATCTTAGCCCGGAAATATTTATCTGTTTATTACCCGTTGAGTATGAGTTACCGTACTCGCAAGCCTGTTGAGAACGAGTTCGTAAGGTTAAACCTATGGACATTTATTCCAGGTTAAGAGAATGATAAAAATATATATACGAGTCTGCCGCACCCGGCCATACCTCGACCAGACCTATAACTTCACTGATCTATATAAGCACGTCCCTCAACTCTGAGCATGTTTTACGAGCAGCTCAGACTTTCTCCTGCTGTTTATCCCTCGAGATTTTATTTTTTTACTAATGGGCCATCCATAAAGTATGCACGCACAATTTCTAAACCTTTTGACCCCTCCCCCTCCCAATCGTGTACGCAATAGAACAAAGAAGGACGATACGCAAAATGTCCGAAATGTTTGACCCCGGTATGAGGAAAAATACACTGGTTCTTCCTTGCTGGGATCGATTCCTGCCTGTTTCTGCTCCGTATCACAATACTGGGCTCTACGCATAAACCTTGACATGGTGTATGAAGCACAACGGCATTTTGACAGAGAATCTACAGGTTCCTCTGTTCGTTGCAGGAAGATGAATGTTTTGAGGTACAGCCAGCCTTTATCACTTACATAATAGTGCTTTCAACCTCTGACGTTGTCACCTTTACGAATACCAAGATTTAGTGTCTATTCGTAGAGTTAAATATCATCTACTTATTAATGTGTTCATTGAAACCTTTAATTGAGGTTTTTTGCTTAATAAAACATCACATTGTTGTATTTCATAGTCGTGTAGAAGTTATGCGTAGGTGCGGATTTTTCCTTACGAATTAAAGAGTGTGCGAGTCAGTGTAATTTATTTGGTTGACATTGGATCGGGTTTAAAGCAGTGTGCCTGGTTATCGGGGTCACATGACTTGTTAGCGAGAGAGTACGGGAAGCGGTGAGAGAAATCTCCGAGACCCAAGTGCCAAAAAATCCAAATAATTGTTGTGGGTCAGTGTTTTTCACAGATGGGAGTTTGTAACAAAGACTTGTATTGCCATGTTGCTGTTAAATCAATGTCTCAGTGTTACTACCCACGAAGATGTCTTTGTTGTCTAGATGGGCTTACACTTATGCTAAATGATGAGAATACGAATATGGATGTCTCAGTAAATTTGAACGTAATGTGAAATTGTAGTACCGACTATTTTATCAGCTGAAACTGTCCAGTGTTGGGGTAATAAGAGAAAACGTGGTTACTGAGCCCGTTAAGATGGCTATTCAAGGTCTTTTGTCCTATAAAATACATCCAGACGCCAGAGGCGGAGGGACACATTTTATGGGGGAAAAGGATGAGAATTACATCCCTACAGGTTTAGTCACTACGTTTTCTTATTATATACCTAAATATATATCACGAAAAACGCCATTTTATGTATTATGAAGTACACTACAGGCACAGTGCGCCCGAACATTCACTACTGGGTCAGTGCGCCCAAACATTATTCATACTGCACCCCTAGCAGCGGGTAGTATTTCATAGGCATTCGGCCATAGGTGTATAATAATATACGCTATGTGTGACACCGATCTCCTTTAAAGGGCGCAGGTGCCAGAGGTATCTCTGTATGTTCTGTGTTGCGGTCATAGCCACGGGCAGCTGGAGAATTCCTACCAGTAAATACCAAATACTGTCATCAAATACAATCTGCATATTTTGTGATAAAATCCCCAGATTTGAAATTCATAATATATTTGAAAACAAATTTTCCATACTTGAAAAATGATTTCAACTCATCGTGCAGCACAAGAGAATACTGACAGATAGTGGGATGTCTGTGGCCGGCATGCAAAATACCGGGCATATCTGGAACTAGCCTCTCGCGCCAAGGGTATAGCAACGTTCAATATGATTTTCGAGTTGCCCATTATTTAATTTATGTATAAGTAATGCGTTTCTGGGTGTATGTGTTGCTGTGTGGAAGTGGGTGTTGTTCACACATTATGCGAGTTGTATGAATTATAGGCGCTACGTATGTAACTCCCTAAGGTATTTTTTTGGGGGTTGTTTTTTTTTGCACTATGATTACAGTTGTTAGGGGGCAGTTCTAATAAATGTGATTCAAGGTATCATCGCTTAGGGAGAAGGATGTTGCCTCGTCTTGTTTTCATTGAACTCAATATCAAAAACGGTACATCTTTGTCTATAGTTTTGTACAGAAAATACTAGTTTTATTCGTGAAAAGTACAGTCTCCGTCTGTTTCGTGTACAAATAAAGGACATAATGGATACAACATACACCTAACGTCCACAATGTGTCATTATTCACGTGTAAAGTCAACAATAAAACTAAAAATTTACCTTCAAAGTCTTGTTTTCACTATACTTAATTTCCTTTCACATAGAAAACCTTAAGTAATGTACTTAATTTCCTTTCACATAGAAACCTTAAGTAATGTACTTAATTTCATTTCACATAGAAAACCTTAAGTAATTTACTGAATTTCCTTCCACATAGAAGTAATTTACTGAATTTCCTTTCACATAGAAAAACTTATTGTCGGACGAAAACACTATGCTCCACGACATATATGTAAACAACAAAACAATGCTCTGTCACATTTTTACCTGTAAATACCTCCTGTCATACACACTACGTTACATTCTCGCCGGGGTTGGGCGACTGGAATCATCTCTTGAGCAGCATGGCGCGGAAGTCCTGGTTGGACATGTTGGCGGCGGGCTTGTCGCCGTTCTCCTCCCCGCTCTTGGTGGCGGGCGTGTCGGGCGGACGGCGCTGTACGGACCGCGGTGTGAGGATCACCTGTGTGCCCGACCGGCCGCGGCTGAAAATCAATGTATATGGTTTTTTTTTGTAATTTTTAAGGGGATATTGGGTTTAACAATCACCGAATTCAGAAATACGGCCGTTCTTCCACTCGGGCCCTAGACCCCTACTCCTCATACTAATGGCGGGTGTTAAACCAAATGAGCAGCGGGTACCATTTTTGTGGTACGACCTGACTGGGGTTTGAACACCCCTACCACTTGGCCACCGAGCTTGGTGTTATCTATTCTATTATTTAGTCTGTAAGATCGGTTTAAAAACATATCTTTTCGTATTATGCAACAGCAAATCATATTGTTATAACATGTCTTTATAAAACTACTTATGAGTATAATATCAGTTTGGTTTGGGTTTTTTTTTTTTTGTTTGGTTTTTTTTTGGGGGGGGGGTAAATTTTTTTGATTGAGTCAAGGTAGTTATACAGTCATGACATTTCGCATATATGCTCAACAAAGTTGTAGAGGCCTCAGTCTTTTTATAACGCTGGTCTTAACGGCCGAACCGAGACAGATTTTCTATAGCAAAACAACAGAGAATTTTAGGAAATTGTACTACTCCCCATATAATGGAAGACCGCCCGTGTGGCAAATTACTGGATTAATAAAACAAAATTATAAATGTAAAAACACCGTCAGAACAACAAGTGTTAAAGGCATATAGGACAATTTATGTGGTATCAATTTTGTCTCCGTAGGTTTTATCCGCAGTCCTGTTGGGGTGTGGGGACAGTTTTTGATTCACAGAATGATAGTATGATGATACAAGGGCTAAGTGCGCATTTTAAAATAGAATTATTGACCTTCGAAGGCCAAATTACCAGGTGGACGATTTTATAAGATATGCTGACAGCACCATAGAAATACCGATGCTGCCAAATAAAAAGAAATAGAGCAATATTCATAAAATCTTAAAAAAAAGGTAGATATGATATCATCTTTCGTATTTCTATCAAAAAGAAACAAAATACTTAAAATTATATATTGTATTAGGTAATTACAAACCGGTATGGAAAGGGTTAAGAAAAAACCATAAAAACTCCCTACCCGCCGGTGTCGCGCCGCCCGCCGCCCAGCGCCGCCGTGAAGGAGGAGCCGGCGGGCGCCTTCCGCTGGGGAGGGTTGCTGATGGCCACGTTGATGGTGTGTTCCCCGATCACGTGGCCGTCCATCTTCATAACTGCTTGTGAGGCGTCGCTCTGTCAAAAAAAAACCACCAAAAAACCCCACAGGGAGTCAGTAATGGTAATTTGACACATATGTCAGCAACACGGACTATTGTCATGGTGTAAGAGATAGAGATCAATGGACGTAAACTAACGATCTTCAGAAGAATATTACAATACTTTAGGCAATTGACTATACGATCCAGGGGCCCGTTTGATAATCTAGGATCGTACATGAAGACCATATTCTGTACCTCGTACAAGGGTTATTGTTTAATAATGTAAGTCTGTTCGCTAAGACAGTATTAGCCATCCATAAGGTTGTCCATGAGTGTTGAATTAAGTTGCCCTACAAATATTCTGGGTATCTATGGCATACAGAAAAGGGTCTACATGTACGAGCCCCAGATCTTTGACTTTTAAGGTAGCAGAGTATGTGGCAATGAGACAGTTCCCGGGGTGGACAGTTAGCTCAGTGGTAGAGTCACTTGACTTGTAGCCCCAAGGTTCTGGGACTTTGTGGGTTCGAGTGTCACTGCAGTCACTTTCCACCTTCATCCCAGCATTCATGGGTTAACTGTTATATCAAAGGCCAATGGTTTTCATACCATGTCTACGTGGTGTGGTAATTAAAGAGCGCTCACTTCAGTAAATGTGTCGGATGAGAATTCCACCTAAACTCATCTCGTATATTCGATCACCACCCAACAGAACATATACAGTAGAACCCCGCCTAACGGACACCCCGCGTTAACGGACACCTTTGGTCGGAACGGTTCACTCTATTAGATGTTTATTTTAACCCCGCGTAAGCGGCCACTTTGATCCGGAACGGAGGGTGTCCGCTTATGCGGGGTTCTCCTGTATATTGGAAATTAAACTACCTGAACCAACAAAAACTGTTTCTTCAAAAACAACTATTCAGATTCGATACGACTCTCCTATTGCCATTAATTGTATAAAACATGTTGATAAGATGATTAGGACTTACCTCTGCCTTAAACTCCACGTAGGCAAGTCCCTTGGAGGAGCCGCTGCGGTATGTGACGAGTCGCACCTCCTTCAGCTCGCCGTGCTGTGAGGTACACAACGTGAGGCGTTATCACCTTTTTTCTTGACAGATTCATGAAATTTCGGTGTTCAGTACGTGATTCATAATTACTAATTAGCATTATAATTCTCATAGTGGTCGTTTCCTTTTCTATCTTTTTGTTTTCTTTAGGAAAAAATTATACAAAAGTAGTCTGTTTACGTACGGACCTATATACACCAAGTCCGTGGATTACGTTATATCAAAGGCATATCCTACAATTCACAATGGCGCCACCTGGTGATTTTCAAATATTGATAATTTTCAGTTCAAACGGTTTCGTTGTGATTAATTCTAAAACCAAATGAGCAAATTATAACATTTTGTCAGTTAAACTGAACCCAATAGGTACAATAAGTTTATTTTCTTTTGCTTGATGTAAATAGGAGATACACTGAAAATATATCATCTTCTTCAATTCCCTAAAAAACTAGCACTGACCCCCAATATTTAAATTAGATATGTGTTCTGCAACACTTTGAGATCATCATATTCAATTTTCAGGATATTGACATGGGTTTTGACTTTCAAGGTGAATTGTCCGATATGCCTTTAAAGGAACTTCCCATAATCCTGTCTAGCGTATTCAAATTATAAGGTTGCTACGCATGTGTTATGCGCACCTATTGAGTCAATTAGTGAGATGATATAAAGTTTATGAATTTTATCACAATTCAAGCAATATGCTTGTAAGATTTTACAGCATTTAATGTGAGCTGCAATTAGTCAAATGCTACTACTAGCTATTATTATATACCTATAGCCAAATATCTTTGGAATACTACCCACTGCTAGGGGTGCAGTATAAATAATGTTCGGGCTCACTGAGACATAGTGAATGAGCTCATTAACATATAAACACAAGTACTCAATATCCCACAGATCATTTACATATCACACCAGAAATACTCAATAGCTCATGGATATCTCACCTGACTAAATAATTCATGAATATCGTCTTGTGAAAGTGAGAAGGGAAGGCCTCGGACGAACAATTTGTTCCTCTCCATGTGAGTGGCGTACTGCAATACGAAGCATGAGAAATTGAGTGATGTAACATGGCCATCAGAAATTTGTATTAAGAACATTAAACTACATAAAAGGAATCATTAATGCCAAAACGCTGTAAAGACTGCTGTTAAATAAAAGCCACCATCAAAGCAACATGGGGATGCTGTAGAGTTGCACTTGTTTACACACACAACAAAAAAACAAAAAATTGTTTACACCACATTGATAAATATATCACCACATTGATAAATATATCACCACATTGAAAAATATATATTACCACATTGATAAATCTATCAATGTGGTGGTATTTCAGATTGTTTTCCCACGGTGTGTTGGTGATTTCGTATACAACTCTGTTCTGGGTTTAGGTAATTTAAAAACCGATTTTTAGTTGGAAGGCCACTGGTATGATGGGTATGAATAACCAACCTTGAAAGAAGTGGCGTTGTTGGATCTCTCGTTACACCGCGATATGAACATGGGTCTCCCGTCTATCGGCGTCCTGTCCAGCTTCACCGCCTCAGCGACCATCAGCTACAACATTCAACGATGTATCAGCAAAGTGCACACATACCATGAGACCTGTTTATCATCATATACCCATGGGCGAATGTCTCATTTTTACTGGCCAGCAGTACAGATTCCGTTCGACATTGAGTGGCGAAAGAATATTCATACGTCCCTCCGGTATGTAGACATTAGGGCCCACCACCCGAAAGTCGGGACGTTAGGGCCCACTCATCGGGACGTTAGGGCCCGCCTAAAGCCAACCTAGGGTTAGGGTTAGGGTAAGGGTTAGGGATAGGGTTAGGGTTAGGGTTAGGGTTAGGGATAGGGATAGGGATAGGGTTAAGATTAGGGATAGGGTTACTTACTAATACTTACTACTAAATATAGTATTTATTCACAGTTGAGATGCTTAACAATACCACTTTCATTCTTGAAAAAGTGAGTTGTAAAATTGTAAAATGACGTTTTTTATTATTTCTAGGTATATAACAATAAAGAGACATAGTGATTGTACCTGACTGTACAAAACTGGCATCATAGAAGGCTACTAGAACAGACTATCTGTATTAGGTTTTCTATTTTCCGATGTATGCAGTGATATCAGAAGAGCCCTACCTCGTCCTCAAACTCCACGTAAGCATAGCCTTTAGATTTCCCAGTGAAAGTCTTCACAAGACGAAAATCGGTGATTGGCCCCACCTGAAAGAAGGGCAAATTAAACGTTAGGTACACGCGGTGTCTCCATATATAAGTATTTAAAGAGTCTTCATGCATTGATAAAGTATTCGAACAGAACTCCAACATGAAGTTTAAATCTCACTCAGCTCCGTGAGGCAATTACTCTGAGGATGTGAAATTCGAAACAAGATTTGTGCAAGGCAGCCTAAAGTATCAAACACACATGTGCTTCTGCTATAACATCATACGGCTTTGCGGATACTGGACGCTACACTTCATAGCCAGCATGCTTTGGATGCTACGCTTCGTGAATTGGACGCTACTCTTCGTTATCACAAGACAGCGCGATGGTCGCCTTGGGCACTACGCTTTGTTTCAATGCTGTGTTTATGTCTTTTTGACAATCAAACTGGCCTGGAAAAACCCAATCTAGTAATTGCATTTTTCTTAGCTGCATGACAGTTGTTATTTGAAGTTTCTAAGTCAATTCTAGACAAAGTTCTGATATTTAATCAAAGGGGTGGCATGACAAAGCGTAGTGTCCGTCAGTCACTCTCAGAAAACCGAAGCGTGCTGACAAAGCATAATGTCCAGATACCGGGTTTGCCACCATCTCTTCAATCAGGGGTGCCACAATTATCAAAGATAGTGTAAGATTTACTGACTTCACTGAGGACTTTCCTGACGTCTTCCTCGGTCGACTTAAAGTCCAGGTTGCTGACAAACGCTGTCCTGTTCTCACGACTAGAATCAATCACCAGGGGTTTGTCTGAATCTGTAGTCGCTTCAACTGGAAGTATACAAGTATCACAGTTGTCAATGAGATGATAATATGACAAATGTTGATAATACGTGGCTAAGGGGTGTGCACTATTCGGGCTACCACATCAAAGTGACGGAGCAGTCGTCTGCTCGCGTTATTTATAGTCAGACCACTCGCTACCAAGGCGACGTTGACAACAGAACGGGGCGTGTAGTGACGCCAGTTGTTGACAGAGTGACATCACGAAAAAAAAATAAAAAAAAAAATATGACAAATGTGTCCATAGCCTCACAAAATAGCCGTTTAATGCTGACAATCCTTTCCCTGTTATCGTCAGACTGTGAGTATTTTGTTGTGTTTAGTATTCATGGTAGGTTCATGATGTTCTAATAAGGAACTGCATCAAGAGACGTTGGAGTATTTGAATAGGCCACAAATTTTGGTCATTTAGTAATTTCATAAGACGATAGATGAGTGAAAAAATGTAGCTACCAAAACGAGTGGCGGATTCAAAACATTCTGAGGTCTCGAGTGCAGTTCCGATTTTATCCGTATATGCATATCTGTATATGTGGAAGTTGGGGTCAGAGTTTATATACCATCGAGTTTGAATGGCATAGTAACTCACAAGGCGTAGCCGCGTGAATTACGTTACGATTCAAACAAGATGGGTTTGAGCTCTGACTATAAACTTGAATAGGTTTCTGAATTTATCTCTACCCTCACATTGACTAACATTTGCGACATAATCCCCCATTGAGTATTTTTTCTAGATACTCCATGGGCATTGAGTACGAGTTCCTAATATTAAGTCTATGGGAAAAAAATACCAGGGGTGAGAAAGGTATCCTAGTGACAAGATGAGATCCGTGATTAACGATACAAAAGTGGAATTAATGTGGTGACTTCTACACGAGGTACATACTACTATCAAGAGACGTCACGAGTTTGAGTCTGAGTTCATTTATGCCACGCATTTTGTTGGCTCAATAATTTCACGAGTCGAAGATGTGTGACATAATGGAGCCTACAAAATGCGTGTCATAAATAAGCTCAAACTCAAACGAGTGGAGTCTAGATTTTATCCTACCCCGTTTCTAATTTTTTTCAGTATCAGAAAGTAGTGGCATAAACAACACTTTATGTCACTACCCATGATATAACCAAATCCCATGTTAAGCCTATGGCGTTTTTTATTAAGGGTAGGATAAATCGTTAGACCCCACTGTACCTTTGGCCTTCTTCTCTGGTGGTTCCTCAGTGTTCTCCGCCTCCTTGTGACCAGGCGGTGGCGGCCCTTTGTATCCAGGGGGCGGGGCTTTGGGCCCTTTGTATCCAGGGGGCGGGGCTTTGGGCCCCTTGTATCCAGGGGGCGGGGCTTTCTTTTTTGAAGGTGGAAGTTGAGGTGGAGAGACGGGCACCTTAAACGTGCCTTCAGAGTCTTCTTCCTTGCTCTGGTTCTCAGCCTTAGGAGGAAAAGTAAAACATTCACAATACTAAATATCAAGTTAAAGGGACACACAAACAGATTTTTATATTCACTGAGTCAACCCGGATATATGTGGCGCTATGTTTCCCTCCCAAGCTCTTAAACTGTAATACGTCCCAGGGGCCTGTTTGATAATCTAGGCTCGTACATGTAGATACTTTTCTGTACACCAAAGAGACCCAGGGACGATGTGGGTCAATTTTATTAAACACTAATGGATGATCTTATAATACTGTCTTAGCGAACAGACTTAAATATTAGTAAACGATAACCCTTGTACAAGGTACAGAAAAGGGTGATCATGTACAAGTCTAGATTATTAAACAGGCCCCAGGGTCGCCAGGGCTCTCAAACTACCGCAAAGCAGGGAACGGTTCAGGACACCGCCATCTTACTGAAGTAACTTTTCTAATGCTAAATAGTGGATCGACCCGGACATTTATTTCTAATAGTATTTTAAACAATTTAACGTGTTAAGTACTTTATCAAGACTTTTTCTTGACAATATCAGAATTCTCTTGCAGTTTCAGATCAGATCCGTGGATAAATACAGTTATGTCCTTGGTTACACTACGGACTTGATGTAACCTAACGATCAAAATTGGCAGTTTTCTTGGAGTTGACACATTTAAACCATGTCCAGGTAATTAGTGCTGCAGAATGAGGGGCTACAGTAGGTGAACACCCATCACTAAAAAAGACTAAAATACACCATATACCGTTCGAAAGCTACAGTTCTGGAAAAATACAGTTCTGGTGGGAGTAAAAATTTATTTTTACATGTATAGATTGACAACTACCCAAAAACGGGTCGTTCTCACAAGAAAGATGGATGTCGAAGGTCTCTACGAATTAACACTACCAGTGACTGGGTCCCACCACTCACCTTGCGCTTATAAGGCCGTACCTCGGTGTCGGGCTGGGCCAGCGACTCGCCCTTTTTGTTACCCCGCACGTACACTTTGGGCGTTCCCATGCCGGCCTCCGGGCATCCCTGCACAGTAACCAGCATTCAGTGAGTCAACATTAACATCGCGAGGGATTCACACTCAAACAGAGGGTAGTCTAGGCCTACCCTGTTTGATAAAGCAAGTACCACCATAAAAGTCAGACAGTCTGTCATCATTATTAGGGTTAGCAATTTGAATTATTCTGATATTGTGAAACTATTTAATGTACTTGAAAGGGGTGAGATAAACCCAGGGCGGCACTCGAATCGTAAAATAAACAATACTCCACTTGTTTGGACGCGCAGTTTTCACTCAGGTTCGCCGCTATGAGGATGACAGCACATTCAAACTCGTGGAGCATTGTTTATTCATAAAACACACGATCCAGTTCTATATGAAAATTTACAAAACTTGATAATAGACAATTATATGCTCATACATCGAAAGGTATTATTTGGTGTAATAGTACATACGGTCTAATGGATCAATGTAATGTACCACGAGATAAATGCATTGGAAGAACGATTTTATAATCGAAAAGCAATAAAGACATTTAAGAAAAGTTGGTTTTTTTTCGCCTCGTTTTTCCAATTAAAAAAAAAGACATTTAATAAAAGAGTAAGAAGCTGACTCCCAGGCTGTACCTGCGGCTGTGAGGCCCGCTGCTTGGCGCCCGACGCCTCCTGCTCAGCCTGCTTCTCCGCTGCCTTCTTGGCAGACTTCTTCTCTTTCCGCGCAGTTTTCTTCTGTGCTTCCTGAGCTGCCTCCTTTTCTGCTGCCTGAAGAGAGAGAAGCTCAGTTTGTGACTTTAATGTACTGGGAAAAGTGTCGTTGAGAGAGACAGACAGACAGACAGACAGAAAGAAAGATAGACAGCCAGACAGAGACAGACAGACAGCCATCCATCCAGATAGAGAGACAGACACAAACAGACATACAGAGACAGACAGACAGAGACAGACAGACAGAGGCATAGAGGCATATTGAACGAGAGACAGAGAGATCCATCCAAAGCATGATAAATAGGGACAGATAAAGAGGGAGCGCAACATATAAAGAGTTAAAGAGATATGGAGATCAATTGTGGCATCCTTTGACGTCTACTAAATATTGTCGAGAAGAGAGGCTACCTCTAGGTCAAAGCCAGCCAGTCCCCTGAGGTGGGTTCCACGCTGCTCTCTCAAACTCCAGGCTCAGTATATGATAGGTGTAGATACAAGACGAGCCGATGTCTGTCTCCTCGCTTGTTGCTACCTTGAATGACAGTTTTAGAACTGTACCTAACCACCGTAACTATGCATACCGGTGGGCGTGACCTCATCATCTATATGATCGTTGTAAACGTTACCTTTGCACGTCTGTCTTCAATCCGCACCATCTGCGCCTCACATCTGCAGATTGCTGTGTCGTACGCGTCCACCGAGTCCCCTGTCAGAGAGGGATTAAAAGTTTAACTCAGTTTTGGCACAGACATAAAGCTTGAATAGCCCTGTATTTAAGTCCTCACCACTATAAAGTTCTCTTGTTACATGCTGCCTTAGTACTAAGGATTAAAGAAGTAACCAACAAGTTTTGATTTAAGTCGTGATTCTCAATGAGTGTAATGTAGATTGATATCAATGAAGCGACAGCCAAGTGAATATCACCTAGCACTCAAACAAGTGTATTTCTCTGATCCCTGTATGACTATGAGAATAGACAACACACAGGATATAGAGCATGGGGAAAGGACTACAATACTCGTAGGGGCATGGAGAATAAGTTCTCAATGGTATGCCTATGGGACAAAAAACCCAGGGGTGAGATAAAGCTCAGTCCATAATGTCTGCATTTATATCGATCCTCTGGGAGATCACAGGATAAGGTCCCCACTAGAAACCTAGATGCAGAGACTTGGTGGTCAAATATTAAACACATACCTTCTTCTCGCTCGAAGCGGATGTAGGTTTGCACGATAGACTCGGGCCAGTCGTTGACAGAATTGAGCGCCCTCTGTAGTATTTTCCGTGAATGTTTGTGATCCCCGTAGGACCTGTTATATAAAAAATGGAAGCTGATAAGCGGATAATAGGAGGGGACAAAGCTGTCAAAATCGAAACCAATAGAGAACTTCCAAAAGAAAAAAATATATATGCGAGAGTAAACAGCGTGGGGAGGTCCAACCCAAACGTCGTTTTTTAAAACAAGATTTATGTAAATTATAAAATTATTGACCTTCTGAAACTGAGCTCTCAGTACGCGCATCCCAAGGAGGTACATGTACATGATTGGGTTCAACTGCTGTAGAGATCTTGTGACTCGAGAAGAGTGCCATGCATGATCATGATGGTAACATACTGAATGATTATTAGTAGAATTTCTGAAGACGTGGCAAAGCGTACAGAACGAGCTACCGCACAAGAGTGAGGAGCCGATCGTTTGCTCTCGGTATTTATAGTCAGACCACTCGCTACCTTGGCGACCTTAACAACCGAGTCGTTTGTATAAAAAAAAATTTAAAAAAAGAAGATTATTAGTATCAGTTATGATGTTATAACCAGCAAGCGCGCCACGGTTACGGCGACGGTGGGCAGTGTTAAATTCCCATTTCAAGGCAGCATCTAGCTGGAAGTCGTAGGTTTTTACCTCGTCAGATAATCAACATACAGAATGATTAGAACAAGAGCTAAATGTGCATCTTAAAATAGAATTCTTGGCCTTTTAAGGACGGAGAGAGGGAGGGAGGCAGGAACGGACGGACTATTCCTATATACCTATGAGCGAACAACCTATGATTACCTAATGCTGCTGGGGGTGGAATAACTTTTGTTTACTGCCCAGGTTGACGTTTACTGCCCAGGTTTATGTTTGCTGCCCAGGTTGACGTTTACTGCCCAGGTTGACGTTCAGAGACGTTCGGTTTTTATCGATATTAGCCGACAATTAAAGGTATATAGGAATAGGGAAACCACGTACCGGCGGAAATAAGTCAAAGTTACTCGGTAAGGCTTGGAAAAATTACTGCACGCGGCTACGCCTTGGGCAGTAATTTTTCCAAGCCTTACCTCGTAACTTTGACTTATTCCCACTGGAACATAGTTTCCCTCTAATATTCACCGTTCTAGGTTGAAGTACTCCATCCACATGGCTGCCTTGTTGCCGTGCCCAGCCTGCATCACCTCGTTCCACTCGTCGCGAGCCGCCGCCATGTCTCCGCAGTGCTTGGCCTGAAAGTCACATACTGCTGGAGTTATCAACGGCTGGGCGTATACTTTATATTAGTGCAGCAATGGACCGTTAAGTTCGATGAACCTCCAACTTAATACAGGGATGTAACTTGGGGCCAGGAAAAACAAGAGTGGATGTATTTTTCATGTGGAATTTACTTCCTCAGAGACTGGGAAAACATGGAAAACACACTGGTGCCAGCCATAAAATAGGGCTGAGGGCCTTTGGCGAGGTTCAAACCACTGTTATGTTGGCGTGAATATGGTTAAATATATACTATCTTTGTTATAAACAAGAAACAGGATTTTATAAACTGGAAATGAAAACCAGGATTTCCATGGAAAAGTGGAAAATTGTTATCACTGATTATAATCTAACCAGACAGATCATATACGAAAATGAAGCTCGAAACGTCCCCTATCAGAATCAAGTTCATGAGGGGGTCATATTATTCTTAATATTCTTATAATTTTTGTTTTTATGCCAACAAAGCAATCTTTTAAATATCACACATTACCTTTAATCGGGCTTTGTATCGCTGTAAAGTACACTCTGGATCACCCTCCGCTCCAAAATCTAAAAGGGCGACAGAATATCCACTGAATGAATTATACAGGAGAAAATTCTGCCAAGATATTAACAGACTGAGAAACGTCAACAATCAAATGAGACACGGAAAGTGGTTTTCTACATGATTAAGTCACATGCATCGTTTAATCTAACTTTAAATCTTGTTAAATTAAATTTTATCTTAATTGTAAATGTGATCTAACAGAATTACGTTCAAACTTCTATTACTCTCTAAATGTGTGTTTACTCTTCAGAAAACATTATTTTATCAAATCCTTTAAAGGATAATCACAGGAAAAGGAACATGCTATCATATACCCAAAATAGGGATATTACGGAAATGATGGACATAGCCAGAGAAGTGTGGGAAAATGACACGTACTGTCATACAGATGTTGGATAGCCTGCTCAAACGTTTGCCACAGCTCCGTCTCATCCTCTGAAGCCTCTGCAATGTGTGAAGGCCCATGACATGATTAACATGTGACAGTGTTACACTTTGTGTGTGGAGATGAGTATTTACGTTGTATAGGTTTGAGCCACTGTTTATTGGTGTGAATGAGGCCTAATTAATTCTCTTTTTGTTTTACACAAGACAATTTTTTTTATATAAACTGAAAATGAAAAGAAGGCTTTCCTTGGAAAAGGGGAAACTACCATCACTGGTACCAATCATAGCCCATGGGAAAATCGATCTTAAGATTAAAAACAAGGTTTTTTGTAGTCAATACACAGCAGGTTATTCCTTTGGAGAATCTTCAGGCATATGTCTGTGCAGAGTAGATATAACAATTTTGTAAAGTGATTGCCAATGGTCTCAAGAGAAAAGTTTGGAATAAGTTACTGACCTTGACCTTGACCCCATTGTACATGGCGTCTGAGGTAATCCAGGTGAGCGTTCCAAACAGCTAGATACTCCTGACCTTGGGTGAATCCTCCGGAAAGTGCCCGCACAAAGACGTCTGAAACACCGCAACATGCATTAGTGTGTATGTATATATATATATACATGTATAGGCGGATTAACTAAAGATAGAGTAGTTAAACTTAGAGGGATGTCAGTTGGGTCATGAAAAAAATAGGAAATATTTCCATGTGGAATTTACTGCCTCAGAGATACTAAGAAAACATGGAAAACACATCGTTATTGGCTATCGAATGGGACTGGGGTGTGAGAGGATGTTTGTACCACTGATATTTGGTGTGAGTGAAGCCTAATTTATTCTCTCTTTGTTTTACACAAGAAATTTTACTTTTATAAACTGAAAATGAAAACAATGATTTCCTTGGAAAAGAGGAAAACTGCCATCTCTGAATTAACAGTACTTCATGAAGAGTTATTTCAAGGTATCGGGAAACGGTTTTCACACGATTTCTGAAATTAAGTACTTGAATTGTGGAAAATGAATGTGTCTTCAATTAATCGTATGTCAAGGTTCATCATATACATATATAAACCTTCTAAAAACGTTTTTGCTGATGCACGCGGTGATGAGAAACAAGTTTGTTTTTTATGGCCCAATTTGCACTCACCTTTGATCTCAGAGTGTGACCGACCGTAGCGCTCTAACGCCCGC